>CM057076.1:40864142-42271566 GCA_029379335.1 Thymus mandschuricus | reverse complement strand
TCATTTCAAGAATTAATTAAATACTTTGATTAATTATATCCAGAAAAAGCAGTGGATTCTCTCGTGGGGCATCCATTTATAGAGGAGTTACAAGGTAAAACATATTAATAGCTACTGTAGTAGATCTCATCATTTATGCTATTTAATTAAGTATAATTTCTTGAATTCCTACATTATACTACAGACATCATCAGCATGGAAGATGGCAAGCAAGAATTGGCAGAGTTGCAGGAAACAAGGACCTCTACTTGGGAACTTTCAGTAAGCATATATATAATATACGATTGTTAATCGAGCCACGACGAATCATATATATATATATATATATTGCTTATGCTCTTGCTTCTCAAAATCTTCAGGCACAGAAGAGGAAGCTGCAGAAGCCTACGACATTGCAGCAATCAAATTCCGAGGCCTGAATGCTGTAACCAACTTCGAGATTAACCGTTATGATGTCAAGAGCATACTCGAAAGCTCTACTCTTCCCATAAGGGGCGCTGCAAAGCGCCTCAAAGATGCAGAAAACGCAGAAATGGCTCTCGATCTGCATAGGGCAAACGAGTCGAACCTGAACTTGCACCTCACTGAAGCAGCAGCAGGCCAAATGAGTGGATATGGAACCTCAACCACTCATCAATGGCCAACTGTAGCGTTTCAGCAACCTCCGCCTTTGAGCATGTACCCTTACGCTCATCAAATGCTGTGGTGCAAGCAAGAGCATGACCCCTACGTGGCCCACGGATTCAACGACATTAATCATCAGCTTCAGCTGGGAAACACACAGAATTTCCTGCAGCCATCTGTGCTTCACAACATCATGGGGTTAGATTCTGCCAGCATTGACCACACCTCGGACTCTAACAACGTTGTCTATGGTGGTAATGGGCAATCTATGGGTGCGTTGGCTCTTCAGGATGGGAATAACGGCTATCTTGGAAGCGAGGAGGGGAAGAGCCTGGACTATGAGGCCATGTTTGGATCTGCAGAAGCTTATCAGCAGGCGAGAAATCTGTACTACCAATCTCAGCAATCAAACATAGCAAAGGCTACTTCCAATCTATACGAGCAAGGCTCGACTTCTACTAACTGGATTCCAACTGCTGTCCCTGCTGCCTCTGCTAGGGCAAACAATGCTGCTGGGAATCAAGGAGCTTCAACTTTTTCAGTATGGAACGACACATGAGGATCATATATGTATACACACTAACTTCTTGAGTTTACTTTTCTATGGTTTTGTAATAGGGCCTCGAGACATTTATCGATCCACATATCTACGTTTTTTGTCTTAGGTTTGCTGCTTGAAGCAAGCAGATTATTGCATTAGGACATATATTATGGCTGGAGTTTATCAATAGCCAGTGCTGGCTATGAATTTTGGGAACTCTAGCTGAATTAGTCCTGTCAAATTAACAAAAAGAAATTGATTTTTTTTTTTTCCAACCTTTATCACATACAAACTCTTTTCTTTACCATGGAAAACAATGTGAACAAATCTGATAATGGCAATATATTATGTTTGAATGTTATACAGACCTACTAACATTCATCCTCTAAGGATTAGGTAGCAACTATAAAATTTACACAATCACCCTCCAACTTGTTGAGGAAAATCGAGAATGCTACCACGTACGGCAGAAACTCAACTGCCTAACTTAAAAGCATCAACAAATAAGCCTAAGCAAATACCAGCTTTCCAGAAATTGACCATTACCACTAGAGACTGAAATCGCCCTTTTGTCATGGGCTTTTTGTACATGAGCATACCAATCCCTTCAATTGCAGCAACTACTACTCCAGCTACGAGTACATCCCAGTCTCCGGTCTGGCCGAGGATCGTTGCAAGGGCATTAGCCGTGTAGAAGCCCAGCAGCAAGAGAAAAACCTTCATAGGGAAGTTCTTCCGAGCAGAGTTCAGTTTACCTAGTAGCTCTCTTCCACCAGCACTCACTATCCTGCCCAAACGAGTATTTCCAAGAATAGAGTTGTCACCATTGGCATTGCCTTGGTCGTTGTTGGTTGTAAATCCATCAGTATTCAATGCAAATGCCACCCCACATCTTCGTCTACTCGAAAGATAACTGTTTCAAGAAAAGGTTGGCATTGAAAGCCTCTCAGGTTACTCGCTAATGGCAGAATGCAAGAAGAGAAATGAATAGAAAGATGCAAAAGGATATGAAAATAACACAGAAGGCAGAAAAATAATCCAATTTTCCCAGTAGAGTGTATTATATCAAGAAATATACCTGTTTTTACTAGTTAAATCAAGTTTTGGAGTTTGTCTGGATAAATTCTGTGTATGGATGACATTCTCAAAGCCACAACTATGTCTGGGAAGCACGCCGGTTCTTCTGGTTCTTTCATTAACAATGAGGGACATAGACTGCAATAAGATCGTGTCCATTTGGCCAGTCATCAACTGCAAGAGAACATTTTGATGAAAAGATTGCAAAACCTAGAAGAAGATTGTTATAAGAAACTAAGATCATTGACGAGCAAGCATCTACCTTGAATATTAAGCCAATTCAATGATATAAATGGAACTTCCAATGTAACATACAGAATTAATGAAACATATCACACAGCTTGAATTCCCCAACTGAAAAACCTAAGATTTTATTTGTAGTCATATTTGAATTCCTCAACTGAAAAAACGATCTAGACCAGACACCAGCAGATGACAACATGACTCTATAGCATGTGTATGCACAATTAAACCAATTGTACAAAAGTATGACAAACAAGTAGTATAACGGTGTTGGTAGAGTACCAATGAAAAGGATATCGCCTTTTACATTTTCAAAGATAAGATATGAGATACAGGTATCTGATCTAGAATATCTTTACAGGATCAAGAGGAACCGTCACACCACACTCAGGACAAGTTATGAGAAAATGACAACAGGAAATGTTCCAACAGGTTCAGAGCCCAGAGATACCATCATTTTTCAGAAAAAATCATCTAAAACGGAAGAAAGAGATTAAGCAAATGCCAAGCTCATAATATGTACACCAACTATAACCTATCATTCAGATTTGAAGATCAATGTCCCAGAAAATTACCCATAAGCTCATCCAAGTTTTTAGTACATGAAATATATAACCTTAAAACAAACAGAACAGCCTTTAACGGCCTTCTTAGATTAACTTTGGATAGAAAAATCTCGAATCTTTAAGCATGACCATCATCACTGTAACTCATTTGTACTGTTTCGACAAAAAAAAAAAAAAACATGTAATGCAAGAAACAGAAATCTCAGTTACCTGCAAAAAAATGACAGCAGCAACCGCATAGAATTGGCAAAAGCAATCGGCTTGAGTGTAAAAAAAACAGGAAGGAGAAGCAAAAAATCTGCAGCAGAAACAAGGGAAACAAAGGAATTGAGAAAATGCAAAGCAAAATCCATCAGAAAACAAAAAATGAATCGATTCGCAGCAAAAATCTCGACCTTTTGGATAAGATAAGATTGTTGAAAGCACAAATTAAGCTGAGAATTGGAAACCCACCGGCAAAACAAAATGTGGGGCGATGACAAGACTTGAGTGTGGCTTCTTCTTCAGTCTTGAGCCTTGAGTGAGTGTGTGCAAAAACAAAAGGAGGAGAGGTTCGTTAAAATAAAGCCGATCCTTTTTTCTTCTGCAATTTTTACCCAAACGGCCCATTACACGACTTCTAATATAACTAACTATTTTGCTATAAAAGCGTGCTTACCTACCTGTCTGTGTTTTGTTTTGGGTTCTTTATTTTCATTTTCAATTTAATTTTGTGTAATGCAATATTGGAAATTCCAATTCCAATGAATGACTAATTAGAGGATGTCGTTGATGAAGTGGGTATAGTATAACCGGATTTTGTCTTTGTTCATAAACCGAACCACATTAACCCAAGAATTCTTCCCACACGTATGCAGGAGGAAGAAGAAGAAGGAAACAATGGCGGGTGCGACTGCGACTGCGAGTGTGATCGCCGTATTTCTGGTGCTCTTGTTCGCAATCGGAAGAGGCGAGAGCAAGCGGCTAGTGATAGAGGAGGAGGGGTCGCCGAATGATCTGGTGTGGGTGGTGCAGCTGTCGGATCTCCACTTCAGCGTGCACCATCCCCAGCGGGCCCAGGATTTCATTGCTTTTGTGGGGCCCGCCCTCTCCTTCATCAAGCCTTCTCTCGTCCTCCTCACCGGGGATCTCACTGGTTTGTTCTCTGATCTCGATTTTCGGATAAAAGATCGTACCTTTTTCTGAGCTTGTGTTGCAATTGTTTCTGGGATTTAGGTTTCTCGTTTTGATTTTAGCTCAGTCTGTTTTGATGGATGAAATCGAGTTTTGTGTGTTTGAGGATTCCATATCTTAAGCTTAGGGTGGGATGAGTTGATTTGATTAAGTTATTGTATGCCGAGCTCGCCATTAGTAATCTTGTTTGCATGAATGTTAGTTTGCATTTACTGAAGATGCTCGGGAAAATAATGAACGTATTTTCGTGTAAATGCATACATAGGAAATCATGAAAGGTGCGGGCATTTGGGATTTAAGTGATTAAAATTTTGTTGGTGTCTAAACATGCTAAGTTTCTGAATGGAGAATTTTATATGTATGTATCTACCAGATGGTAAAAGCAAGGATTTACTAAAAATGAGTCAAAACGAAGAGGAATGGATTGAATACCAGAAAGTCATGCAGGATGTTGTCGAGAGGAGTGGACTAGACCAGAAACTATTCTATGATATTCGAGGGAACCATGATAACTTTGGTGTTCCAGAGATTGGTGGATCCCTCGATTTTTTCTCAAGATACAGCATCAGTGGACGGCTTCAAAGAGGTGGGAAGGTCACTAGCGTCACCATTCAGGTTTGTGAGTCTTGTATAATTTGTGTCTGTGTGCAATCCCATGAGTAAATCAGGATTGTTGTTTAGATTTATATCTCTGTACAATCTTCACTTTCTACGGGAATCAGAGGTACTGCATTACTCACTAGAGCAAAAAATTTATAATTGCTTCCAATTTTTTATATGCAGACTAAAAGAAGGAAACTTCTTTTTGTCGGATTTGACAGCACGATGTCTTCTGGATTACGAGGCCCCACCAATCTGTTTGGACACCCTACAGATGAACTTTTAGCAGAAATAGATTCTGAACTCATGCAATGGGATTCACAGTTGACTCAACCAATCACCAAGTTGTCATTTGGTCATTTCCCCCTTTCGTTTTCTGCTACCTCGAAGAGTGGAAAAACCCTCAAGGATGTATTCGTCGATCGCTCATTAGCTGCTTACGTATGTGGGCACTTGCACACAAAATTTGGAAAGAATCTCAAGAGGCATCATCACTCCGGAGGTCATGCTCAATATTCTAAACAGTTATTCCAGTTAAATGGTCATCGATTAACTTCAGAGAATGCCTCAAGTTGTTCTGAAACTGATGACGGATTCTGGGAATGGGAAATGGGTGACTGGAGAAAGACTCGAGCTATGCGAATTTTAGCTATTGATCGAGGTCATATTTCATTTGTCGATGAAGACTTCGCATCAGGAGCCAAGAAAACTTTTATAGTGCCCACGTATCCTCTTGACTCGCGTTTTTCTTCAACACCAAGCTATAAATGTGATGAATCTTTCGCTGGAGCTATCAGAGCTCTGGTCTTCTCTTCTCCTCCAATTCTAGAAGTTACAGCCAAAGTTTATGACATCAGCTCCGGGAATCGTATTGTGGTGTTGGATACACCAATGACGAAGTATGGTGGGTCTCGTGGTGACCTTTATGTTGCTCGATGGAATATCCATGCGTTCGAGGATCCCTCTCCAGAAAGATATGTACTTCAAATAGAGGCTACTGATTTCAAGGGTAGGATAACGACTACGGAACCTAGGCCATTCTCAGTAATTGGTACTCCTTCCAAGTTCAAATGGAGTTGGAAAGAATTTTTTGTGATGGGTTGTCAATGGGACTCCTTGTACTATCCTATACTCTGGGGTTTCTACTGTTTTGTCCTTTCAGCTCTTCTAATTCCAAAAGCACTCCTTTATTTCTCAAGAAGGCAGTATACGTATATAAATTATAGAACCAACAAAAGCTTCATAAATGGCCTTCTCTGGATATATTCAGAACTATATAATGTTCCTTTAGTTTGGTTAAGCTTGATATGCTACTTGCTCTACCTTGTATTATGCCCTTGGCTTTATGGAAAACATCTTAGCCAAGATGGAGAAGGAGCATACATGACTTACAGAGGTTGGGTGTCGAGATTGAATAATTTTGGAAGTATAGAGTTTATTGGATCTCCAGATGTGATGGTGGTGGTTCTTCCACATCTTATTTTTGTAGTTTTGCCGGCTATAGGGACGATTATTGCATTAGCTACTGAAAGTAGCATATATCGTAATTATGTTCTCTCTCTTTCGAGTAAGAAGAAGGATGGCAATGTTGGTCAAAGTAAAACATATGCAGAAACGAGTAACAGTGTGAACAAGACATCACAAATGGGAAGGCGTTGGCTTAGGAAATTGTTCATTGTGGTTTCTTTGGCTATCTTTTGGAGGCATTTTAAGGTACAGCTTTCTCTACTTGTTATTAGTTCAATCACGTCTCTCTCTTCACCATGGTCAATACTCTCGGAGATAGCTATAATGCTTGTTTCCCATTTGGTTAAATGTGCAGTTAATTGTACTTTAATTCTGCAAAACCATCCATGCTGATATATGGAAACCTTTTCCCCGGTTCCAGCTGTAGATAAACCTCATCTTGATCCGTTCCTATGTGACTACATCTCTTATCATGATAATGATGAACCATTTCACTTTGGCAATTTTGCAGAACTGCGAAGCTCTTATGAAAGCATACGAGATGAACCCCATCATCCATTTCCCACTCTACACCCTTGTAGTTCCACTGCTGCTGGCTTTTACTCTCTGGAAAACTGGGAGAGGCTTGCATTCAAGGTCCACATAGTAAGCATTCGAGTCAAACTTTCGAATTATATTCAGATTTTACAGTGCAGTTGCTCTTAGCGGTACGCTAGTTTTCAGCCCGATGCATTTCGTATACTGATGCAGCTTGGTGGCTTTAGAACCTTGTTTAATCATAGTTTCTGTGGAGTGAGATATCCGTATCTGTTCAAGAAATGAGGCAGAAAAAAGGATGTGGTTGTTTCCCTCTAAATACATACTTTTAATGGTTCTTTACCATAATGCAATCAATTTTGATAGAAGCTGGAATTTCTTTGTTATTGTGCTTTGAAATGTTAAAGCTTTGACAAGTTAAGTTGGCAAGTACTATCTTTTTATTAGAATGAGTGAGAAAAATATAATCTTTATGAGCACTAAATTCCGTTAAAATCGATAAATCTGCAGTACGAAAATCGTGATTGTGATAAACTGGCGTTAGAGATCTACTAGTATAACTATAAGCCATGCACAGAATAAGTGATTGTGATTTGACATTGATGATGAATACACAAATTATATATACAACACAGAAACTATTAAGGAATTTGATAGAAGTACATACATAATCATGTGTAGCCCATAGGCAACTCACACTTTGTACAAATTTCATTTTCAAAGAGATGAACGATTCTCTCGGTCTCTCCTGATCCTCGCACATAGCCGTCTCTCTTTCCTCCACTGCTGTGAGAAAGCCCCTCGATTTTCCAATGCAGAGTGCCACGTCTCAATTCACCGGGGCCGGGGCCGTTCACAGATTTCACAGAGAGCTGATGATTTGACATTGGCATAGGTGCAGGAGTCACAATACCAATGGCTTGTATCGTCCACATTTCTTGAACTGCTCGATTTTGATGTACTTCCCTTGCCCTTACCACCTCTACCTTTGCCACTCCCACCTCCCGGATTCTGAGAGCTGCCTACGCGGCTACTACTTACAGTATGAGAGTTTACATCAGATAGTCCATTCTCCAAAGCACGGACAAGGTTCTCGAAGTAATTCTTTGTTACACTGCAGAATTAGGATCAAAAGTATTGAGATCGTAGCATTTTTGGTGGAAAGCAGAAGTTTTGCAATAGAAATCTCTGTTTGGGATATTTTGCCCATCGGTACCTGGTCAGCCCTGCCAACTTTGTTCTAAATTCATTGAACTCTTGACAAGGGCCTTCAGAGTTGAGGTAAACCTGGAATTCCTTCTCTGCGCACTGGTGAAGCCGTTCTAAACCAGACTCCGCCTCACCTGACGAACCCAGAAAATAAACATTTCGCACAGACAAAGCAAACTATGCAAAAAGGATTCTGATTCGCATACCTTGTAGATACTCAAAGAACTGCTTCTTAGCAAGTTCTTGCTCATCTAGATAAAATCCATATGCATACGTCCATTTTAGAACTCGCCTACATTCAACTATCTGCAGAATGCAAAATCTAAACAGTTAAAGAGAAGACATATCTCGATTGAGAAGTCTGCAGAACTACAAGCGTGTTCCATGTGCGAACTCTAAAGTAAAAATACCAACATATATTGAGTACTCATCATGCTCACTAGCGTCAAAGAAAGCTGTATCATACTAAAACATGTACCTGCTGCCAAGCCTCTATAATGAATTTAAGCTGAGATTCAGGCTGTCGCTGCTTATCACTAAGCTTCTCTAGCTGCATATTAAAGATCCATCAGTGGTGTTAAAGCATGGCTTAAACCTTACGACCTTACAATTCAATGCACACAACCACTGAATATTTGTATATAATTCCACATACAGTACCAAAGTCTACTTCTCTGACAATTGTGGACCAAGACCAACATCATTGGAAATCAACCGGAAAATAATTTATGCCAAGAATCCGAAACAGAGAACAGAGGTTTCCTTACATTTATTGTTTGCATCTGATGTAAATTTTCAATTGCCCGCTGCCTAGACTGCAGAAAGGAAACATTGAATTTAGACTCAACTCGTGCAATAAGAGATCAAAAAACAAAACAGCTTGGAATTAGCATATTGTTAAAAAAAATAAAAATGAGTCCCCCACATTACAGAAATGTGTCAACACCTACCGATTGGTTTGTAGCCCATCTCTCGTAGTAATGTGTGTATCTTTCCAACGAATTTTTAGCCATCTCTCTTCGTTTTTCAGCTTCATCATACTGTAGCAATAAGCCCAGTTAATAAGATATAAGCTTGCAAATTTCCGTCTATAAGACAATCAAGATAACCTTACCAATCCTTCTTGCTTGGCTACTTCATAACGGTTGCATGCATAGAAACCACCAGTTCTTTCACCATGTTCTGACCACGCACCAAGGCATAACCTACAAATATACACATCCAATTGTAATTAAGACAGACACTAATATGGACAAGAATATCATTAAAAGTACTTGCATATTGAAGCAGAAGTTGGAAACATAGTGATCTTCAGAAAAATTAAAATAAGAATGACTATATTGGGTTGGTTTTCATTGCTCGAAACTGCAAGGATAGGATGAAGACAGGTGACTACTACGTGGATGACAAAATCGTTAAAGGAATGCATATGCTAGCAGAAGGTAGAGATGCAGAAACATTAAAAACTGCAGTATATAAATAAACAAACTGATGCCCTTAACTCAGAAGTGCAAGAGGCATACCAACAAAACTCAAATTTACATGGTGGTGTGCATGTAATATGCATGCAGCCTTGGTTCTTCTCAATTGGCCGCTTGCACTTGGGACAAGGTTTAGAATTGGCCAGTATCCTGTGATAACGGAGTGCATACGAGTAGAATTCAGACTATATACAGAAGAAAAACTAACCACACTATTACTCAGATCTATTTTAAATTAGATGGACAGAATGAAGAGCAATGTCAATCCTCCTAGCAAAAATCAACATACCAATTCATATTTTCAGACTCAGCACTATTCTTCATTATCCACTTGGACACAGTTCCACAATCAACTGGGCGATGGGCTTCCTCAACACACTGCAAGGGGTAGCCAGGTGTCTTTTAGAAATTATGGCGCAATGGTTCTTTCCTTCTAAATAAAAATTGGTAATACCAAATTTAAGATAAAAGGGCAAAGGGAAAAGGGAAAAAAGAAGTAGTGAGACTCACATTCCAGCAAAAACTGTGTGTGCAGAGGCAGGTGACATCATAGTTCCCGCCACCAACAGAAAAATCCACAGCATAATCACAGCCTGGTGCTGGACACCACTTTGTCTGTCAGAAAAAACCAATAGGTATGAGCTAAAACTTCTAAAGTAAAACGAATGTAAAATTATGCTCTAATCAGGACCCAAACGATAAATTTTGAATTTTTCAGATTCTGAGTTCATGTTAATACAAAGGACAAGAGCTCGAGGAATGTTTTGCAGAAGGGGCTGAGACAATGCAAGATAAGATACTATATAAAACTAAGAAATGAGTTTTCATATGCTAGTAACGACTATGCTTGTTTTGAAAGGAGCTCATCTCTTATAAATGTTACTGAACTCTTGTACCTTCCTATTATCTTCAATAAACGATCTCAAAAAGTAGCGATTATATTTCTGTTTGTCATCCTTAGAAGCCATCTCATTCACCATATCATGGCCAACAGCTGCACCACAAGATGGATCTGGACAGCGCAGATTCAGACATCCAGGTCCATCATTAATGGATGTTCTAATGTACCCTGTGCCATAGAGGTAAAGTATAATATTTAAGTAGCAGGAAACATATATCTTCTAGATCCAGGAATGAGCCCTTAAAACCCCACAGCCCACCACCAAGTGTCCAATTGCAGCAAACAAAATAACAGGGGAACTTTTAGGGAGTGAATGGATTAAACCTTGCCAACAAATAATGCAAAAGGGATGGCCACAGGCTGCAGCTCGCATTCTATCACGTGGATAATTTTCAAAGCAGATACCACAAGTTAGCTGCAGAAAGATTGAACTTCAAATTACATAAATATGATCATAAGAAGAAGCCCATTTTATATTAATTAAGATTTTCCACTAAACTTTGTGTTCCAAGTGAAAACACAATAAACTTCAAAATTCTGCCATCACCTCTCGATTATCAGGAAGGGGAGTTTCATTCTCCAACAGACCAACAGTCTTGCGGACCTTTTCTTCATCTGCAAACCATTCATCATTCACTTTACTAACACTCCTGTCATTCACAAACATATCAAGAATCTTTCAACTAGCAAACAACCAATGTGCATAAATAATCTTTAAGCATAAATTAGTACAGAAGGAGAGTATCTTTAGAAAAACAACCAACTTTGCTTGACATAAAGGGAACACCTTGGATCTTTTATAGCATCATGCAATGACTAATGCCTTTGAAACAGCACATGGAAGATTATATAGACAGCTATTCAGAACTAGTTACCAGCTATAATGACGGAGCAAAATGCTAGCAGCGACCCTTGAAATTGAAAGTACAGTCGATATCTGAGTGATACTTTCTTCTTGGCGTTGATGTATATCATCTTCACTTAGAATATTGAAGTTCTGAAAGAGAGGAGTAAAATCAATTTGAATCCAGTAGTAATAACTCAAATAGCACAAATTGAATGAAACGCTAAACAGCAGAGTCAAAAAATCTTTAGGGGCTCAAAATTTTCACAACGGCAGAACTACAATTCAATGTCTATGACCATAGAACTAGCAAAACCAGCACTTTTACTTTGATCCACAAGAAGAAACATAAAAATGCATAGTTGCAATGCCCCTGATAGACGCCAGAGAAATCCAACACAACATTAGCCAGAGGTCCACAAAATATCACCTAGACAATCTCTTAAACTACTAAAAACAAAAGGACATGCACAATCTAACAGCCAAGGCAAACCTAAGAATCTAAATTGCACTTCATGTATCATTTTCCAAAAGTACTTCCTCTTTTGATTACTTGATTTCCCGAAATAAACATTACTAGTACTATCATCATTACCGGTTTTCAAATAAAAGAAAGCCTAAGCACGTCATACATTAAAACAATCAATCTCAGAATATCAAAGAACAGCTCAAATTTGCCCCTATAACCCATCATTTCCCAATCGAACTCAAAAACAGAACACAAAGATAGCTGTTTGCCTAAACCCTCAATCGTGATACTCAATCGTGATGAAGGAGTATAACTCAATTCCAAAAAGAAAAATAACTGTGATGATTGAGGAGAAAATTGAAAATAACCTGTGACCTATAGTATAGGTGGTTAGAGGAGGAGAGATCATCGAAATCGTCGGAGTCATGGTCCATCAAGCCTTCGTAACTAACAACGACGCTATCGTCGGAATCCTCACCGCCATCGGCTTCGCCGTCGTAGAAGACTTCGTCATCGCACGAATCTTCCATCATCGCCGCTGCCATCTCGTCATCTGATTCCATTACTCTCTTCTTCCCCTCTTCCCCCTGTAAAAAAGTAGTAGTAATATCTATAGGGCGCCGCAAATTTACAATGATAACCAAGAAAATTAGCTTAGAAATGTCTGTCTGTATCTATTTGTATTTTGTGGAGAGAGAGAGAGAGAGCTTGGTTGAGGGAGAGGGCGAAGGGTATTTTTGGCTATTCCTTCCCCTTTGGATCTATGTTATTCGAGTCGGACCGGCCCATTACCGGTTCAGACTCAGACAAAAAAAATCCTTCCCTCATTAAAAAAAAAGTTATCGGGTCATTTTTTTTAAAGTTTTATGACATAAATTTTAAAGGTCCTTGAATTCAAGACCTTCTGTTCTGATATTTAATACCCTAGCTAGGCCAACACACACATTTTTCCTTCCCTCACCAAGTCACAGTATTGCAAAGAGGGTCGTTCTTCTTTTTCATGAAACGGCATTTGATTTCTTCTAAGCGAAAAATGAAGGCATTTGGGGCTCCGATTGGATACATCTAAAAGCCTCAATTTCGGATCCGTAGAGTTCTTGACAGGTGGGATATGATTTGAAGAAGCTGAATCACTGTTCATTGTGTTTTTGTGTGTTAATTTATTTCCATTTAGGTAAGGGAAGTAATAAACTAGATAGGAAAAAAAAAAGTAAAACTAGTAAAGTGGGACAGATGGAGTATACAACACGGAAACTATTGTGGAATTTCATACAAGTACATACATAATCATGTATATCCAACCAGCAACTGACACTTTGTACAACTTTAATTTCTAAGGGATGATTCTGCTAATCCTCACACTCGCACATCGCTCGCCATCTCTTTCCTCCACTGCTGTGAGAAAGATTCTGCTACCTGCTACAAGCACCGGGTAAAGCCCCTTGATTTTCCACAGCGGAGTGCCACGCCTCAATTCACCGGGGCCGTTCGCAGATTTCACAGAGAGTTGATGATTTGACATTGGCATAGGTGCAAGATTCACAATACCAATGGCTTGAATCGTCCATGTTTCTTGAACTGCTCGATTTTGATGTACTTCCCTTGCCCTTACCACCTCTTCCTTTGCTACCCCTGCCTCCCGGATTTTGTGAGCTGCCTACTTGGCTACTTACAGTATGAGAGTCCACATCAGATAGTCCATTCTCCAAAGCACGAACGAGGTTCTCGAAGTAATTCTTGGTTACACTGCAGGATTAGGATCAAAAGTATTGAGATCATAGCATTTTTGGTAGAAAACACAAGTTTTGCAATAGAAATAGCTGTTTGTGATATTTTGCCCGTCGGTACCTGGTCAGCCCTGCCAACTTTGTTCTAAATTCATTGAACTCTTGACAAGGGCCTTCAGAGTTGAGGTAAACCTGGAATTCCTTCTCTGCGCACTGGTGAAGCCGTTCTAAACCAGACTCCGCCTCGCCTGACGAACCCAGAAAATAAACATTTCGCACAGACCTCAAACTATGCAAAAAGGATTCAGATTTGCATACCTTGTAGATACTCAAAGAATGACTTCTTAGCAAGTTCTTGCTCGTCTAGATAAAATCCATATGCATACGTCCATTTTAGAACTCGCCTACATTCAACTATCTGCAGAATGCAAAATCTAAACAGTTAAAGAGAAGACATATCTCGATTGAGAAGAGTCTGCAGAACTAAAAGCCGTGTTGCATGTGCGAACTCTAGTGTAAAAATACCATCATATATTGAGTACTCATGCTCACTAGCATCAAAGAAAGCTGTACCATAGTAAAACATATACCTGCTGCCAAGCCTCAATAATGAATTTAAGCTGGGATTCAGGCTGTCGTTGCTTATCACTAAGCTTCTCTAGCTGCATATTAAAGATCCATTGATAGTGTTAAAGCAATGCCTTAAACCTTAAGACCTTAGAATTCAATGTACACATGACACAACTACTGAATGGTTGTATATAATTCCACATGCAGAACCAAAGCCTACTTCTCTGAGAATTATGGAACAACATTATTGGGAGATCAATAGGAATATAATGTAGCATTCATCTGAGTTTATATATATGCTTAGGATTCAAAACAGAGAACAGAGACTGAACAGAGGTTTACTTACATTTATTGTTTGCATCTGATGTAAATTTTCAATTGCTCGCTGCCTAGACTGCAAAAGGGAACGACTGAATTTAGACTCAACTCATGCAACAAGAGATAGAAAGCTAAACCAACTTGGAATTAGCATATTGTAAGAAAAAAAAACCCACATTACAGAAATTTGTGAACACCTACCGACTGGTTTGTAGCCCATCTCTCGTAGTAATGTGTGTATCTTTCTAATGAATTTTTAGCCATCTCTCTTCGTTTTTCTGCTTCGTCATACTGTAGCAATAGACCCAGTTAATTAGATATGAGTTTGTGATTTTCCATCTATAAAACAATCAAGATAACCTTACCACTCCTTCTTGCTTGGCTACTTCATAACGGTTGCATGCATAGAAACCACCAGTTCTTTCACCATGTTCTGACCATGCACCAAGGCATAACCTACAAGTATATACATCCAATCATTAACTGACACAAAAACAGCCTTGGGAAAACATAAAATCACCAAACAGAGAGCCACATTTGTTTTGGATCTTTATCACTATAAAAAACAATGATTGAGAAGACAGAGACAACAACATGGATGAGAATATCTTAAAATGCACATGCATATGGAAGCAGAAGGTGGAAACATAGTAATCTTCAGAAAAGGTGAAATAAGAACGACTCTATTGGGTTGGTTTTATTGATCGAAACTGCAAGGATAGGAAGAAGGCAAAATCATTAAAGGTGACTACATGGATGACAAAATCATTAAAGGTGTGCATATGCTAGCAGAAGGTAGGAGATGCAGAAACATTAAACTATATACGTAAATATATATGTAACAAACTGATGTCCTTATCTCAGAAGTGCAAGAGGACATACCAACAGAACTCAAATTTACATGGTGGTGTGCATGTAATATGCATGCAGCCTTGGTTCTTCTCAATTGGCCGCTTGCACTTGGGACAAGGTTTAGAATTGGCCAGTATCCTGTGATAACATTGTGTGGATACGAGAAGAAATCAGAATACGTAGAGAAGAAGAACATCTAACCACACTATAGTCAGATCTATTTTAATTGAGATGGACAGAAGGAAGATCAATATCAATCCTCCAACATACCAATTCATATTTTCAGACTCGGCACTATTCTTCATTATCCACTTAGACACAGTACCGCAATCAACTGGGCGATGGGCTTCCTCAACACACTGCAAGGGGTACCAAGGTGTCTTTCAGAAATTATGATGTAATAGTTCTTTCCTTCTAAATAAAATAGGTAAAAGCAAAATCTAAGATAAAGGGGAGAAAAGAGAAAAGGGAAAAAAAAAAAAAAAAAAAAGTAGTGAAACTCACGTTCCAGCAAAAACTATGGGTACAGTGGCAAGTGACATCATAGTTCCCGACACCAACAGAAAAATCCACAGCATAATCACAGCCTGGTGCTGGACACCACTTTGTCTGTCAGAAAAGGGGGGAAAAAACGATAGCAATGAGCTAAAACTTCTAAAGCAAAACAAATGTAAAGTTATGCTCTAATCAGGACCCAAACTATGAAATTGAATTTTTCAGATTCGGAGTTCGTGTTGATACAAAGGACAAGAGCTACAGGAATGTTTTGCAGAAGGGAGCAGAGAATGCAAGATAAGATACTATCAAAAAACATGATAATGAGTTTTCATATCTTGTTAACACTATGCTTCTTTTGAACGGAGCTCATTTCTTATAAATGTTACTGAACTCCTGTACCTTCCTATTATCTTCAATAAACGATCTCAAAAAGTAGCGATTATATTTCTGTTTGTCATCCTTAGAAGCCATCTCATTCACCATATCATGGCCGACAGCTGCACCACAAGATGGATCTGGACAGCGCAGATTCAGACATCCAGGCCCATCATTAATGGATGTTCTAATATACCCTGTTCCATAAAGGTAAAGTATAATATTTAAGTATCAGGAAACATATATCTTCTAGATACAGGACTGGACTCTTATTAACACATGAAATTGTTAAATAACCCTTAAAACCCCACAGCCCACCACCGAGTGTCCAATTGAAGCATACAAAATAACAGGGGAACTTTTAGGGAGTGAATGGATTAAACCTTGCCAACAAATAATGCAAAACGGATGGCCACAGGCTGCAGCTCGCATTCTATCACGTGGATAATTTTCAAAGCAGATACCACAAGTTAGCTGCAGAAAGATTGAACATCAAGTTGCATAAATATGATCATAAGAAGAATCTCATTTTATATAATTAAGATTTGCCACTATATATTGTTTTCCAAGTGAAAACACAATAAACTTCAAATTTTTGCAATCACCTCTAGATCATCAGGAAGAGGAGTTTCATTCTCTAACAGACCAACAGTCTTGCGGACCTTCTCTTCATCTGCAAACCATTCATCATTCACTTTACTAACACTCCTGTCAGTCACAAACATATCAAGAAATCTTTCAGCTACCAAACAACCAATCAGCAGAAATAATCATTAAGCATAAACTAGTACAGAAGGAGAGTATCTTTAGAAATAACCAACTTTTCTTGACATAAAGGGAACACCTTGGATCTTTTATAGCATCATGCAGTGAGTCAGTGACTAATGCCTTTGAAATAACACATGGAAGATTATATTGACAGCTATTCAGAACAAGTTACCAGTTATAATGACGGAGCAAAATGCTAGCAGCGACCCTTGAAATTGAAAGTACAGTCGATATCTGAGTGATACATTCTTCTTGGCGTTGATGTATATCATCTTCATTTAGAATACTGAAGTTCTGAAAGAGAGGAGTAAAACCAATTTGAATCCAGTAGTAATAATTTAAATAGCACAAACTGAAACGAAGAACATGGATGAAATGCTAAAAAGCAGAGTCGAAACTATTTTAGGGGCACAAAATTTTCACATTGGGCGGAACTACAATTCAATGTCTAAGACCGTAGCACTAGCAAAACCAGCACTTTAACTTTGATCCATCAGAAGAAACAAAAAAAATGCATACTTGCAATTCCCCTGATAGACGCCAGAGAAATCTAGCACAACATTATCCATGAGTCCACAAAATATGACATAGACAATCTCTTAAATTACTTAAAACCAACAGACATGCACAATCTAACAGCCAAGGCAAACCTAAGAATCTAAGTTGCACTCCATGTATCATTTTCCAAAAGTATTCCTCTTTTTGATTACATGATTTCCCAAAATATACATAACTAGTACTATCATCATTACCTGTTTTCGAATAAATCAAAGCCTAAGCACGCCATACATATAAACATTATATCAAAGAACAGCTCAAATTTACCCCTATAAGCCATCATTCCATTCCCCAATCGAACTCAAAAACAGAACACAAAGATAGCTGTTTGCCTAAACCCTCAATCGTGATGATATCTCAATTCCAAAATGGAAAAGGGAAAAACTAAGATGATTGAGGAAAACATTGAAAATAACCTGTGACCTATAGTATAGGTGGTTAGAGGAGGAGAGATCATCGAAATCGTCGGAGTCGTGGTCCATCAAGCCGTCGTAACTAACAACGACGCTATCGTCGGAATCCTCACCGCCATCGGCTTCGCCGTCGTAGAAGACCTCGTCATCGCACGAATCTTCCATCATCGCCGCTGCCATCTCGTCATCTGATTCCATTCCTATATTCTTCCCCTCTTTAAAAAGTAGTAGCAATATCTATAGGGCGCAATATTTTACAATGATAACCAAAGAAAATAACAATAAGCTTAGAAATGTCTGTATCTTCGCAGAGAGATAGAGGGAGGTTGAGGGGGAGAGAGAGAGAGAGAGAGAGGTGAAAAGGAAATGAAATGTCGAATAGCGGTGGTGATTCCTTGCTTTTTTGTGAATTGAAGGGGAAAAGGGAGGTACGATCATGTGTGCGTTAGGTACAACATAATGATGCTGGACTTTTTGAAATCGTGTTTGGTTAAATCATTTCAGATTAATCGTGATTAAGATTTATTTAAGAACGGGAAATAATAAGTATTTGCAGTTCAGCTATTACGTCTCGTTTGACACGTTTTATTTATTTTATAATCATACATATTCAAGGAACGCGTCAAAACGAATTGAAAGGAATGGAAAAAATATCCGAGAAATAGTAGTGGACATGTCAAATACTACATTCTTTCCTTTGCTTGATTGACTGAAAATACCTTGTCTTCCACCCACTTGAACACAAATTCATATTTCTATTTTACTATGGATTATGATTTATGAATACGTTTGTGTTTTGAGTAATTATTAATGAATAAATGGAGCAATTACAATCCACAAACAGCTGGAAAACAATAATAAAAAGACTTCTCTTGAACCCAAAATTGAACGATTACTTCCCCTCAAAAAAAAAAATAATAATAAAAAATTGAACGATTACGTGTACAAATTCGATTAGTATACGCATTAAACAAAAGAAACAAAAAATTCATAAAAATAAATTGCTTCTGGAAATTAAAGTACTCCCTCCGTCCTCCATTTAGTGACGGAGGGAGTTTGGGCACGCGTTTTTTCGCATTTTATGGTATAATAATAAATTAATGTGTTAAAGTGTTAAAGTGGAATAATTGTGGGTCCATTTGAATTGTTTAATAGTATTAAAATGTTAAAATAATAAAAAGTAGATGTATAAAGTGTTAAAAGTGTTAAAGTGATTGTGGGGTCTACGTCCAAAAATGGAAATTGTCAGTAAATGGAGGACGTCCCAATATAGTATTAACGTCACTAAATGGAGGACGGAGGGAGTACTAATAATGCTTAAATAAAAATAAATTAAAGCGAAAAATCGCACCTTTAGCTCAAAACTCTTCACTCCGGCCAACGGAATCTCCACTCCGCCGCCGCCGCCTATCCATAATTTACCGCCAAAAGCCTCTTTTTGTAGAAACTTGGGCGATTGAAGATTCCGGCGCTCTGACATACGTCACTTCGAGAGTACATGTGCTCTCCGCCGCTGCAAGGTGGAGGTGACGACGGAGCCGGCGATGGCGGCGGCGGCGGTTTTTAGAAGGTGCATTGAGTTTTCCTCTTTTTGAACATGTTTTCATGTGATGATTACCTGTTCTTGAATTCATTCTTTTTCATCGAAATGCTTTTTATTGTTTTCCAATACCCCATGTAATATATCCTTGTATAAATCGATTCATTATCATGTGATCCCTATGTACCTTTTCATTCGGTCCGCTTCTTGAATATATGTGAGGTACAAAACGATGAAAATGAGCTAAATGAGACGGGACAGAGGATAAAGATTAGTGTTTGTAGCAACATGAGATGAGAGGAAAGGATGATGTTCTAATTTCTTTAATAAAGCCCCGTGCTTCGACAGTTTATTAACCGATTTAGCGGGATAGGTGTTGACGTAATGTGATAGGGTGACCCTGTATTATATGTAAATGGCTAAAGTTATAATCTTGTTATCGAGAAGTGGTTAGAAAGGCACATCTGGACTAGAGTTGTTGCACTTCATTGACGTAATACTGTGCACAAAGAAAGAAGTTGAAGATTGTGTGTCATTCTTGCTCTGTTATGCTGCAACTGGAATCTTGAAATGGCTATAGAGTAGGAATGTTATCGAGATTGTATTCCTCGTGGACGAGCGTGTCTAGTTTCAGTTTTTTTAATACCTCCTAGCTAGCTGCTGATTGAAATTAAGAAACATCGAGTGAATGTTGTGTAATATACTATCTTTTAACTTCACTTGCCAAGGACTTCTTTTGCTCTCATGATTGTCTTAACCAGTGCTTCAACAGGGCAGGACCTATTTTTTGTGGGAAACCAATAGAGAGACCAACTACTCTGTCTCCTCCCTTTCAGAAGGGTGGAAGAGTTTTGGACGTGCTATGAAGAATGAAGGTCTTCTTGTATCCTCCACTAGTAAGCTCACCCCTAAGTTTCATCTTATAACAAAATCCACATGAAGAGAAGAGTTGCAAGAAAGGTCAAGTTTTGAAGTTGCTGATGTCAAGGAGTATAACAAATTGATGTTTCTGTACATACATGTAAGTTGTGACAAGCAAGAATTGACTTGGCAAGGTGTTTAAATCTCATGAAAAGAAAACGAACAAACATACTTGCCAGAAAATGGTTGACGAAAAAGGCAGTGCAGTAACAAACAAAAGTAACTAGAATATTAAGTTATGTATTGGAGGAAGTTTTGTGTTCTAGCAACTGACTATGCTGGATGCTCATCATTCGATGCTAGGTTGAGGCTCTAGATTCTCTATTTTAGTTCTAATATAATTTGAAATTCTGGAAATGTGAAGGTTATTTTGTCACTTCTACATTTCTGATTTGGGGACTCTAGAATCATCCATATATTCTCTGTGGAATGCGATACATACGCTCATGGAGGTGGAGACAGTGTTTAGTTTCTTCACCTTTTACTATTATGAAGTTGCATCAAAGTACCTGCCAGCCGATCGTTTTCTTATCTTTTCAGGTTAGGTGAGTTGAAGCCAGGAAGTGGGTTGAATGAGTAGTAAATCACAGTGCAAGATGAAATGCTAGAAAACACTTGTAAAACGGAGACAGGATCATTGTTCTGAATATATTTATCACCAGTAAAAGATTAGAGAATAGTGTTCTATATTTTGTAAGCATCTTGATAGTGTAATTAGATAATGTGTAGGTATCCAATTTATTGTTTTTTTTTTTTTTTTTTTGGCCTCGATTGCTACTAGAACTAGTGAACCTTGGCAGCTTGTTAAATTTAAACTCTCGTTGTGGAAATATATACTAGTTTGGCTCTGATGGAAGGCATTAGTTTCCAATCTTCTGCTACTACCAAAAGCCAGTATGTGGGATTTCTGCGTTTAAGAATTCACAGTTTCAGGCATGACTAATTTCTCATGCTACGGTATTAATCATGGTTGAAAAGTGTTGAAGGGAAACGAGAAATGGTGTGGACTTTTTTTTCTCTTCAAATCTCGAAGCTTTCTGGATAGTTCTATTATCAGTGAAATTGCTGTTGCTAGAGGGTGGTGTTTTGTGTAATAGTACGTATATATATACAATTAGCAAATCCTTATCTCCAATTATCTCACTTTTTATAATGTTAGTATTCCATTTCTCATATCGATTGGGCTATTAACATTTTCGAATTCTACTGTTGCAGGGAAATTGCAGCTACATGTAACCTGACCATCCATCATGCTCATCTTACTGTTCATTTACCTGTGCATAAGGTAAGTGATATACTTACTATATAACATTGCTATCCATCTCATCCGTGAATCATGCTTAAGGTACGATAAATATGAACAGGACAAGATCGATCTCACCATCATGTTGTTCATAGACTTGCCATTAACATTTGTGTAACTGACTAACCAATGTAGCTGCTCCTATTTAAAGTGCAATGTGTGTGTCAGTGCGTGTGTTTTGTACATGCATTTACAGACTTTTCGTACTAATAAGATGCTGTCAATATCATTGAGCTTTTACCTAAGAATTCCTGCACTCACTTGAATGCAAAGTTAATGCCCCTCCCTCTCAGCCCACGGCTCATCAGTCTTGTCTATTCCAACTCCAAAGAGAAACTAAGCGGCCCTCGACTCCAGAGACATTCTCTGCTCTAAAACATGCTTATACTTTCCTTCTCATTTTGAATTTGGGATATACCTTCTGTTACATGCCCTACTTTTTGTGCCCCCGTTTTTCACTATGTATTATTTTTCCGATCAGATATACTATAGCTGATTTCATGTCAACAATGCTATTGGATATGACCAAGAATGGTCCATTCACCCCCCATAATCCAGAGGTGTATACAACTATGAGCCTTTACTCAAAGGGGCCACCGTCTAGTTGAGTCTTGTAGACACCCGATCTTCGCCTTTCTATACGTCTCCACAAATCGTACACATTGATGTGGTAGTGGTGGCAGGGAGAGTCACATCATGTGGATCAATTTCTCAATAAAAGGCGCATGAGGGGGTAGATAGACCTTAGCTCTTTTAACACATTATTGACTTTGTTGGGCATGAACATGATTATTAGCTTCTAACTAAGGTAGCTCTTAATTGTGATAAAAACAAGTTGGTACATAACATCTAGGATCTTTTTCCATTTCTCAATTTGATTGTGGCTTAGGTTGCTGCTGCTTTTGTCCAGCAATCCCATGTGAATTGTGATGTTGATTCAAGTATATGATGTTGGAATTCTGTTGCCATTTTCTTGATTTGGAACAAATCCCATTACATAAAACCTCTCTTTAGGTGCTCCTGTTTTAGAGCTTATAAACGACGTCGTTTTGATGATTGTAGTTTTGTATCGATATTCAGATGATTTATATTGAAATGAGTCTATTATAATAATGAAATGAGACAATTGATTTGGGACGGATGTACTTATTCAATTCATGGCTATCCTAGGTTAGTTGGATGCATTATAACTTTCATCAAGAATTCAAGATTCACTTTGGTTTCAAGAAATATGGAAACTGTTTGAAATTATTTATGCTGGCCACATAGGATTTGCATCATCTTCTACCAGCAGTATTTAATAACTAATTAACAGTAATTAAACAATGTAGAGGAGAGATAAAGCCAAGATGTAGGGCAATAATCTGAGGGGTTACTGTCAAAGAATGTGTAGATTATGGTGCATAAAGCACTACTTTTTGTTCACCACTAAATTAATACTCACTAATTTGGGCAAATTATGGTTAACCACTCAAATGGCAAATACCAATTTCCCCTTTCTTTTCTTGTTTCTTTAAAAGTAGTACTACTATATTTTTCTTTTTTTAGGGGAAAATACTAAAATATTAATCTTTGCTAAAAATATTGAATTTATGGCTTGATTGCAAGTTGCAACATCATTGTTGGCCCCCAACAGCTGTGTTCAATGTTACTATCATCGTTCCTTTCATCTTGACCCTTTTTTCATTTGAAACGAGTCCATTGTAAAAGTAGAAGGGATTGAGATAAAACGGGCAAAGAGAGTATTAATTGCGACAAAATTTTAAAAAAAGTTCAAACTTTTAACTTAATTGGTAATTTCATAAGTATCTCATTTCATAAATCACCATGTCTACTTTTTGGTTGCTTAAAGATTTGTGGGTTAAATGTTGGAAGAAATTGACAGAACGTACTAATATAATTAATGCTGTTTAATTGTTCTTCTCCTTTGCTCACCAACCCAATTTTATTTTTATTTAAAAAAAATTACAAAATTGTCCTTTTCTACTATTGAAAAATAATAGTAATAAAATACTTTTGTCTTTATAATTTTATGGTCGTTTGTATTTTGATATAACTAGATATAAATTCCTAGTTAATGAAAGATAAATATACACAAATATAGAATAAATAATTTAAATACAAACATTTTAAATTTAGAGAATGAATTATATTATAGAGATAATAGTTAAAAATACCCATTTTTATAAAAAGTAGTACTTCTATACCCATCATATAAGAAGTAGTACTTCTATACCCATTTTCTATTGAAATGTCAAATATACCCTCCAACTTATCAAATAAACAAAAGTGTTATTCAAAAAAACAAAATCTGAATTTATGTCGTGGGCCCCACCCGACATAAATCCAAAATTGAATATTCTCTAACTACCCCACCCTCCCCTATCTCTCTCCCTCTCTCTCTTTCTCTCTCACGATTCCTCCAAATCGAACAGTCGTGTGCTAGCCAAAAAATTACCCCATCGGAAAAAAATTACTACTCGCCGTCGCCGTTGCCGATATGTCTAACCAAGACGAAGCCGGGCCCTCAAACCGAGCCCCCCCACGCCGACGGGCCGCCTCCCGTCGTCGCCCGCAGCAGCCGGCGGAGGAGCCGGCGGAGCCCCGGGTATACCCCGACCCCCCACCGCCAGTAAGTTCGTTGTTCCACTCTATTTTATTGTTTTCGAATGCAAAGCATGTTATGGTTTCGAGCACATTGTTAATAAGCATGAAGCATAATATGGTTTACGTCAATTCGAAATTTTCTGAAATTTTTTTTGAGTTCATATGTACACGATTAAAATTGTTAATCAATCGTGTAATACACGATTACAATTGATAATCAACCGTGTAAAGTCAACAATTTTGACTTTTAAATTGTTGACTTTACACGATTGATTATCAATTTTGACCTTTAATCGTGATTTTCACGTTAAAACTTTGTAAATTGACGTGTAGTTTGACTATAATTGGTCGAAATTGATTGTTGACTTTGACTTTACACGATCGGGTTGTATATTCAACGTGTAATACACTAACACAATTTCTATTCAATCGTGTAAGTCAACGATTTTGACTATAAAAGTCAAAATCGTTGACCTTACACGATTGAATTGGAAATTCAACCGTGTAGTACACGACTGAAATGCACAATCAGTCATGTAATCGGCCGAACCTAATGCATGAAAATGTCAATTTTTTTTTTTTTTTTTGATTCGTTTTGTTTGTTCTCGATTTGCAGCCTAGGTTTCAATGGATGAGGGGCCGAATGCAAGGGTTTAGAGGGCATATAAACCTCTACATACGGGACGACGTGATCGAGTCGATTCCGCGCGTGTTGCGTCGCGTAGGCAGCGTACACTTGCTCGACAGATTTAGGGAAGGCCCGTTTCGATACCTCCTCGAAATTCGGAGGAGCGGGAGTGCGAACAACGCCCTCCACGAGCTTCTAGCCCGAGAGCTCGAGGATGATTCGATTCCCGAGATGGAGAGGTGGTTCCACGTCGGTGGCCGAGACATACGTCCGTGCCCAAGAGTACGCCATTGTGACGGGGCTGGCTTTCGGGGAGTCGGCATTCAACCCTAATGGCCGTCACGTTATTCCCCAAATGAGCCTACTTCACACAAAGTACGGGGGCAAATCCCCTAAGATAAATCAGTTGAAGCATGACTTCAATGACGACACGACTGTACTGGGCACGGAGGAACAGTATATGAGGGCGGCCAACCTACTCATGTACTATCTCATGTTGGCCGGCCACGACAACCCGACGATCCAGGACTGGGCATGGTACCCAGTGGAGTTCGAGGAATCGTGGAAATCATTTCCTTGGGGGGCGTGGTCGTACCAGATCCTCCACTACCAGCTGAGTGTGATGAAGAAGGACCCCGGCCTGATAACGAACCCGCGGGGTGCCTATCACCTGTACGGGCCGGTCTGGGCCCTGAACATTTGGGCCTACGAGGCGATCCCCCGCATGGGGCAAGCATGCGGTCGACGGGATCGTCCGACACTGTCCCCCCGCCTCAGGAGATGGGCCACGTCCACGTCTTCGTGCGACTTCAGACATTTCCTCGACGATCCTCATGTAATTGATTTAGTATGTTTTTGTCTTGTTTAATTTATTTCACGTTAAAATTCTGTAATTTGAATTAAAAGTCAACCCTTTTAAAATCCAACCAATCGTGCAAGTCAACAATTTTGACTTTCAAAGTCAAAATCGTTGACGTACACGACAATAATGGATTTCAATCGTGTATATCACGTAAAAAATTACAATTATGTCGTGTAAGTCAATGATTTTGACTTTAAAAGTCAAAATTGTTGACTTACACGACCAAATTGTAATCTAGGACGTGAAATACACGAACAAATTCCATTATTGTCGTGTAAGTCAACGATTTTGACTGTAAAAGTCAAAATCGTTGACTTTACACGACTGAAATTGAAATCCAATCGTGTACTACACGACTGAATTACAATTTCAGTCGTGTAGTTGGCCGAGGGTTTAGGGTGAAATTTTAAAAAATATATATATATATTGATTCCTAACACCTTTTGTTTTTTTTTTTTCCGTTGTAGCTCGAGGTTCGTACGACACTGGAGGTGGATGAGCACGATGTTCTCGAGTTTGCAGTCCATTCTCTCGACAACATCGAGTCGATTGGCGTGGCCTTTGTTCCCTCCAAGCGCCACGAACAAACCAATCTCCCGCCCGAGCAAAGGGTGTCGAAGGCGAAGCGGGAGATGGCGAGGGTCGTGGAGAAGCTCAAGTGCAGGGACGCTCCTCAGGCAGTGGCCCCTCGTCGTCGTGCTCCACGAGCGGAGCGAGCTCACTCCGACGGCGGGGTCGAGATGCCGAGGCCGAGGGTTGAGAGGAGGCCCGAAACATGGGCGTCGAAGAGACCTCGGAGCGAGCACGCTGACCCCCGGCCCTCCGGCTTGATTTGTTGCGCACACGGAGATCCGTGCGAGCGCGGTCCCCTCGGGGACGATTTCTTGGACCGATTCGGGGACCGTCTGGTGTCCCGATGGGAGCAGGATCGCTCAGGGACCGGATTTCTAGGTCGACTGGCGAGGGCTATTGTCGGGAAGCTAAAGAAGTTCGTATCGAAGAGTCCGAGCCGGAGCCGTTCTTCCTCAGGGGGCGAGGGACAGTCCCGTGTCGGTGAGCGTCGTTTGCGGGGCTCAGGGATGTCCCGGTCGAGCCGGCAAAGGATTATGGCCTCGCAGACCATGCCGAGTCTCCAAGGCGCTCTGAGGGGAGGCACTCTGCGGGGCGCCTCTCGGCTCCTCACGTCTCAGACCATCCCGAGTCTTCGAGACACTCTGAGGGGGGCCACTATGTGGTACAGCTTGACAGGCCGCACTCCGTAGACGTGGTCGATCTGGAGGAGTCAGAGGAGCGGTTGAGTGCCTTTGCTGAGGAAATAGAGCAAATGCGGGGTTCCTCTGAGGACGAGGTCTCCCGAGTGGCCAGTACTTCTACTCACCCCGCTCCGGGAGGTCAGACTCGGGCGTCTTCGAGGGAGATACGCCCCTCACCGGCTGTCCGATCACCGTACGTAGTGGAGCAGCCACGAACCTCCAAGTACGAGAGGTGGAAAGCCTCAGGATCTCCCCACGTGACCGTGTACGGGACAAAATTCTACATGACCCGAGAGCTCTTCCTCGGGATCGAGGACATGAACGGAGAGTTCGATGCCACGGTAATTTTAGTAGATTTCTAATATATTTTTTAGTTTCTCGTAGTGATTTTGTTCAAATTAGCCTACTAATTCGGTGAGCTGCTAATGATTTCAGGTGATTGACCTCTACACTGTGTACTGGAGAAATAGACTCCGACAAGGGCTTCAACTGGCCGACGGTGTTACCTTTGAGAACACCATAGTTATGCCCCTGAGTTTTTACGTAAGTTCTTTCAATTATAGATTATTTTTTTGTTGTTATTTATTCCTAAATGTTTACATTCTAATTTTAGGTAAACTTTTGGAGGAGTACGCGGGCTTCCACAAGCCCCATGATACTACAATGGGTTTGACAAACCTTATGTTGAAATACACGAAGTGGAAGGTTCCCGATGAATTCCTCTGCGCTATGGAAGGGCATGACACGTACAGCCCTTGGAAAACCGGCTATTACGTAAGTAACTTAACTCGTATTTTATTTTAATTTTTCATATTTTAATTGTTTATTAATTTAATTTCAATGGTGCTTAATAAATTGTTTATATTTTTTTGGGTTAGTTTGTCGTTGTTTGTCATCTCTCCTCCGAGCACTGGGTCGTGTGCCGGGTTAACGTTCCAATGTGGAGGGTTGAGGTGTATGACTCGTTCTATTGGAAGTACGAGAACAACATAGACCCACCTCTAAAAAAGCAACGCATCGTCCAACTATTGCCGTTGACCCGACTCTTCACAAGGATTTTGGCGAAGAAGCCCGAATATTACACGAGGGTGAACCCGGGACTTCATAACTACGGCACGCAATTCATGACGCTCGCATTCATGCCAATGAAGCAACAATTTGTCCAAGTCGACGAGGTGAGTTGTGGTGTCTACGCGTGTATGTATTTGGACAAGATCCTTGGGAGAAAGAGGGAGTACAGGGGCGACACGAAAGAGGTATTGGTCCAAGCCCGAGCCAAGATAGCAAATAGGATTTTCAAATTGTCAAGGTCGGAGTAGTTTTGTAATGAATTTGAATCTTATTTAGTTTTTGTTACTTGAATTGTGATTGATTTTAATTGGAATTTTTTTAAGTATTAATTGTTTGATGAATTCGTATTGTTATGGTAATGGTTAATGTTTTGTTAGTGGTTTGTGTAAATTTATATTCATTAACTTGAATTTGTTAATATGTATCAAATAATTGAAAAAATGGTGGGGAGTGACATTTTTTGCCCAATTTTTCACATACCCTTCGGCAGGATACACGGTTGAATGAGCAATTCAACCGTGTACTCAAGAACCCTAGTCGTGTAACCTAGTCGTGTACTCAAGAACCCCCTATTTTTTTTATTATTATTTTTTTTTTTGATATTTCAATTCGTGGGGCTCAATTGAGTTGGAATCACTGTTACTTTCATACATTGTGCAATCTTATGATTCGATCACGTTACGTGAATTACACGTTTGAAAGAACATTACGTTCGTAAGTTAGTTCTAGATCAAACGTAACCTTAGTAGTTAGACTATATAAGTGACACTCACTCTATACTTCATACTTACATAAGATATCCTTCGTTTAAATTGATTTTTGGCTTAATTATGACATAACTTCGTTATTATACGTTTACAAAACTTAATACACTCGAGATAAACGAGAGAATCAAATCAAATACGAGAATTTCGCAAATTTTGGCTTAATTTTGACTTTTTAGGCTTAATTTTGACTTCTCACGAAAAGGGTACACGCTATTTTTCAATTTAAATCGTGTAGAGTCAACATTCGTGTAGAGGGCATTGACTTTTATTTAATTTTGACTTTGTTGACCTTACACGGTTGAATTGGATTTCCAATCGTGTATACACGGTTGAAAACATCATTCAATCGTGTAAAGTCAATGACAATTTTAACTTTTTTTTTTTACTTTACACGATTAATACTCGAATTTAACCGTGTACACACGTTTAAATCAACAATAATGTCGTGTAGTTGGCCGAAGGTTTCCATTTTTTTAACACAAAAACATTCAATTTTCACCAAATGATCAACTCAAACAAAATCTAATATGTTTACATCCAATAACATTCTTAAACATCAAAAAACGTTCATTAACATCCAAAAATGTCAATTTGGTTAAAATAAAAATATAATTAAGCATCGGTGTCGTACGGACATCGGGGCCTAGTATGCTCCTCGCTCTTGCAAATGCTACATTTTTTCTTACCTCTTGGACGTCGAGGGGGAGCATTTAGATCAACTCCGGAAATGGGAAGCGAGGCTTGGCAACTCCGTCGCTTGTGCCCGTATTGTCCGCATCTTGAACACCTTTGCCGGTTCGTTGAGGATTCTCCTTCAACGGCCGATCGAGCTCTTGCCATCGGTGGTCGCCCGGCTTGCCTAGGTACAAGAGGGGGTAGCACCCTCCATCGTGAAATGAATTCGGGAACACTCCACGTCTCGGGATGAGGAACCGGTTGAATCTGAGGAGAATACGTAGCAACTAACATGGATTGCCTGAAATAATGGCTCACGTAGTCAGTTGCCCGCCCACCGGAGTGCCTGTAACAACATAACAAAAACGTTTAGAAATCAGATTGAAATACGACAAGCATGAAACTGAAATAAAACGAGAATTAGCCGTACCTTATCGCCGCACAAGCGTGTCGACAAGGGATGCCGTCTAACTCAAACTCACGGCATTCGCAAGTCGAGTTTTGGAGATCGACGAGGTAAGTCTGCTTTTCACCTTCGACTCTCCAAAGGGTGGGCGTAGGCGTTCCTCTGACGGAGTAGCGACGGCCCCATTCCGACGATGCCGACATCTTCGTATAGGCCTTCTCGGTGAGTTCATGCTGGCGAGCTAGGGCACTAGTCCGATGTTCGTCGAACCACTTCTCGACGACTATCCGATACACCTCGATCATGGCACAAATCGGGAGTCTCCGAGCCCACAACAACCGAGCATTCATGGTCTCGGCGGGATTCGAAGTCATGAAGCTCGTACGTCGGACGGGACACTTGCACCTCGCCCACCTCGGCAGGCCAATGTCGCTCAACCTCCTGTAGATCTTGCCTCCCTCCCTGCTTAGGTCCCTCAGATTCCCCCAATATTCATCGAATTGGGAATCTCGATAGGCATAGGCTGCAGACTCGAATATAGCCCCCGCATGCCTCCCGTACCTAACGAAATTTCTCTGGAGGTGAATGAAGCAGAGGCCGTGAGCAGCATGCGGAAAGACGGAGTCGATCGCATTTGCGATGCTCACGTGCTGATCGGATACGATCAACAAGTCCGAGGGCGCCCCGAAACTCTCTCGGACTTTGGCCAAGAACCACGTCCAAGATTCGTCGTTCTCTATGGGACCGAATCCAATGGCAAGGGGGAACACTTGCTCGTTCCCGTCTTTCGTCACCGCCACAAAGAGCGTCCCCTTGTTCTTCCCCTTCAAGTGCGCCCCGTCTACTACAATCAAGGGGCGTAGCAAACCATTTCTCCACGCCTCGATGGACAGACCAAAGGCGAGGTAGAAGTAGGTCAGACGGTCGGTGACGTGGGAGGTGTGGATGTCGTACTCGGTGCCCGGATTCATCTCCTTCAAAAGGTAGAGGTAAGAAGAGAGCCTCTGATAAGACTCGTCGAAGGCACCGTACGTCATCTCTATAGCGACGTTCCTCGCACGGAGAGCGAACGGGTAGTCAATCTGAATACCGTACTCACTCCGTAGCTCGTCCACCATCTCCTTTGGCTTCAACACTGCGCCCTCGGTGATCAATCGACGAGCGTAGAATGCTCCTAATACCATGGCCGGCACCTGTCGTTTGTTGTTCGAATTTAAATCAACTAGACACGTGTGATCGGCCTCGTACTTGTTGATCTTCCAAATCCCGCCTTTCTGCGTTGCATTCAACTTGAACTCGCAATCCTTCCCCGAAGTGCACCTAAAACCCACACGGCCTTTGTCGGAACGAGGGATACAATACTCCTTCCGGAGATCCATGTGAAGCAATCCGACGGCTATATGCAAGTCATCCTTCTTCTTGAAGTATCCGTCCTTTCACAACTGACCCAAGGCCGGTGCCAAGTCGGGATCGATCCATCCTAAAGGGAGCGCGGTGTCTAGATCGATGTGCGGTATCAACCAATGGCGAACCGCCTCCTCGTTAGCGCGAGCACGAGCTTCGTCGTCGCGGGGCTCTTGGTTTTTTGAGTGCATGCTACGAAGCCCGATAACCCTATCAATATGGCCGGGCTCGCGGATCCATGCTCCGAATTCAGCCGTTAGGCTCTCAAGTAATTGGGATCGTTCCTCCACATTCCTTGCTTCCTCGCCCTCGGACTCGAGAGACTCTTCTTCCGACTCCGGCTCTTCTTCGTCGCGTACTTCGGCTTCAAATGCATTCAATCTCGGGATCGGCTCCTCTTCGACGCTATAGTTCTGAAAAATCGTCGATCGTTGGGTAGTATGGGCTGCCCGATTTGCTCTACTAATGACGTAGATCGTCGACATTTCCCTTCTCGCGATGCACATTCTAAGCAAATCCCCGGTGCTCTTTAAAACGGCCTTCACCGTCTCCTGCTCGTTGAGGTTCGTCAAATGGAATAGCAAGTGCTCCGATTCATCACCCAAGTAAAGTTGAATGTCTCGTACTACGTTTTCATAGCTCAAACTCGCTATGGGATAAGTGACGAGAAAAGAGTCTCCATTTACATACGATATTCCCTCCCAACGACCGCTATAACGGATAAGAATTCTCTGATCACCCATGTCGATCTGTACCAAAAAAAAATAAAAATTAATAATCTGAAAATTTTTTGTTCTTAAGTACACGGTTGAAACGTTAATTCAACCGTGTATACACGGTAAAATTACACAATTTGTCGTGTAAAGTCAACAATTTTGACTTTCAATAGTTGACTTTGTTGACTTTACACGACTTATTGTGTTATTCTATCGTGTATACACGGTTGAATTAACCATTCAAACGTGTACTTTAGAACAAAAAAATTTTCTAATTTTTTTCGAATATTATAAATAATAAATACAGAAAATCGAATATTACCTTGATATTTGTCTCGAAAAAACGTTTTGAATCGATTCCAAATTTTCCAGAAATTAGAGAATGCCTACAAATATTCTCTCTCAACAATTTTTTCAAATTTAGTGTTGTGATGAAATGAATTATGTCTATGCTATTGCTATTGTTTTCTCACTTTTTCTGATTTTTCAATTAATGAAGTGCTAACAACCTCTACTTTTAATCAATTTCACAGATTTGGTTGTTGAAAGTAAATAAATGCAATTTCCTATTTTTAAAAAAATTTTACACGCCAATCTCCAATCTCCTATCCAATTTTTGGTGGTCGTGTATGTGTTATTCGTGACCTCCATTTTTTTATTTTTATTTTTTTAAATTTCCACGTCATATATGGATTGAAATTTTCCAATACACGAAATTTCAATCGTGAATTGAGTGAGTGAAATCGTGTACAACACAAATTGAATTGAATTTTATGGTGGGCCCACGTTTGATTTATATATTTAGTTGATTTTTGGTTTTATTAGACAAGTGGGCCCAAATAGTAAGGGTATTTAAGACGTTTCAATTGAAAATGGGTATAAAAGTTATATTTCTTAAAAAGTGGGTATAAAAGTACCACTTCTTATAAAAGTGGGTATTTTTAAACTTTACCCTATATTATATGCATGCAGAAATTTCACACGTAATTAGTCTAGTGGGCCTTGCCGAACTGTGCTGAGAAATATTGACAGATACCTAATTTGGAGGCTTGCTTAATTAATGAATAACATAACATATATAGTATAGAATATAGTATTAATAATAAAGTTTAATTAGATTAGAGAAAACAAAAATTAGTTAATTAATTAATTAATTAATATTGTGTGACTTGGCAAAATTAGGACCATCACAATTCAACCAACCAACCAACTTGTTTGCCTCTTTCATTTCAATACCCTTTTCAACCGCTCAATAAATAGTAGGAGTATCACACTATTCGGATTTCTTTACGAGTATGTTATAAACTGTAGTATTTTCTTCGTCTCGCCTGATTATACGTCCCTTTAATATATTTATTTATAAAATAATGGACAGAGTGTAAGAGAGGGAACAATTCAAGTACAGTACGTACTCATGCTGTCATGAATATATATTGGAACAATTATACAAAATTGACTATCTATCTATCATTCGCCACTCGCTCACTCACACTCACAGATCTTACTGTATAAATACACAAATCCGCAAAAACAAAGTGAATATTGAAGGAATCCTCTCTCTCTCTCTCTCTCTCTCTACACTCAACATAAACATCATGGGAAAAGCTATCGAGCAACAGCAACAGCCGCAGCAGAAGCAAGAAGAAGAAGCTGCAGCCATGGTACAAGACTTGAAGGTGGTGATTCAAGACTCAACCCTAATATTCCCTTCTTCTTCTTCCGATCATTCCGAAGAGGAAAAGTCGAGCATGTTCTTATCCAACATCGACCAAGTGCTCAACTTCCACGTCCAAACCCTCCACTTCTTCCCTCCTAATCCTCTTTTTCCACCGGAGACGGCCGCCGTGAGGCTCAAGACCGCCCTCCAGAAAGTCATGACCGCCTACGATTTCTTGGCCGGCCGGATCAAGCCCAACCCCCAGACCGGCCGCCTTGAGATCGACTGTAAGCCCTCGGGCGCCGGCTTCGTGGTGGCCGCCACCGAGTATTCGCTGTCCGAGGTCGGAGATCTCATCTATCCAAATCCGGCATTCATGCAGCTTATCCTTCTGGGATTGGAGAAGTTCGACGATCAACCACTCTGTGTTCTTCAGGTAAACTCTCTCTCTCTCTCTCTCTCTCTCCCTCTACTTAATTATGACTTTCTTTTAATTAGGTTCATACTTTATATTATGATCGTCCTTGCCATGCATCTTCGTTTAATTATTATATAGTACGTGGATACTTATCTTCGTTTTCATAGTCATGAGATTCTACTTCACTAGTGTAACAATTTATTAGTGTAACAATTAATAATTTAATTGTACAAGATTATGGTCAAGAAACACGTTCAATTCGAATGAAACATTCGGATGAAACGAAGAGAGTACGAAAATTGACGACATCGACATCGGAGATGCTGAATTTTGTGAGACCGGCCATCCGGTCACAAAAAATTGTCCCACATGTTTCTTTCAATCCAATCATAATTCATTCAATAAATTAAATGTTAGCCTCCAATTCCAACTCATATTTTTATATTTTATTTAGTTGTAAAATCGTAGGGCAATAAATATGATAAGTTGGCATGCAACTACTCACGACCCAAAAGGAAACTTTACATTAAAATCAATTAATTAAGGCCAAGACCTAATTTGTTATAGAGCAATTATGGTATTAACCTAATCCGGTACGTACCCTATAAATGAAGGTGACCGACTTTTCATGCATATCTATACCTTTATTTTATTTCTTAGCAATCGCTATTATATATAGGAAAGGAAATGAGCCCTTGAATCGGAGGACTCTAGCTCGGAAATCTCTAATCTCGAAACTTAACACCTATTGTTAGGCCAACATACATGCACACCGGTAGTATTATATTGCATGCATGCAAATATAGAGGCGATATTTCCATCACCATAAACTATATACTACTATTATGTTTACAAATAATTAAATAACTTCAAATTAATTATGATATATTGTGTGATTAATTAATTAATTAATTAATTACTAATTTGTGTACGTAGGTTACCTCATTCAAATGTGGAGGCTTTGCACTTGGCTGTTCCACAAACCATGCTTTATTCGATGGACTTAGCTTCAAAAACTTCTTGGAAAACCTTGCTTCCCAAGCCTTCGACGACAAACCCATCGCCTTCGTCCCGTGCCACGACCGTCGCCTCCTCGCCGCCCGGTCTCCGCCTCAGGTCACCTTCCCCCACCCGGAGCTTCTGAAGCTAAAAATCCCTATAGGCCAGGAGGAAACCCCTCCGATCTTCGACTGCAAGGAAGACGAAGACCTCGACTTCAAGATCTTCACCCTCACCCCCGACGAGATCGACTCGCTCAAGTCGAAGGCGAAGGCGGATGACGCCGCCGTGAAGGCCACCGGCTTCAACGTCGTCACCGCCCTGATCTGGCGGTGCAAGGCCCTCTCCTCCGGCGACCGCGACCGCGACCGCGACTGCACCGTCCTCTACGCAGTCGACATCCGTTCGCGTCTCCGGCCGCCGCTCCCGGCCGCCTACTGCGGCAACGCCGTGCTGACGGCGTACGCCACCGCCAAGTGCGGCGAGCTGGAGGAGCGGCCGTTCGCGGAGGCGGTGGGGATGGTGGCGGAGGGGGCGGCGCGGATGAGCGACGAGTACGCGAGGTCGGCGATCGACTGGGGGGAGCTGTACAAGGGGTTCCCCAACGGCGAGTTCCTGGTGTCGTCGTGGTGGAGATTAGGGTTTGACGAGGTGGAGTATCCATGGGGGAAACCCAAGTACAGCTGCCCTCTGGTTTACCACCGGAAGGACATAATATTGCTATTCCCGGAAATAAATGGCGGGAAAGGGAGCGGCGGAGGAGTGAATGTGCTGGCGGCGTTGCCGCCGAAGGAGATGGAGAAGTTTCAGTCCCTCTTTCATAAGTTTGTATCGGCTGCTGCCATTTGAGTCATGCATGCATATGCATGCATGCACGTAGGTATGTACGTACGTATATGGATGAATGTGTATGTGTTTTAATTATAGTGATAATAGGTTTGTAAAGACCGGTCTCGTTTAATCATCGAGCTTCAATGCGACGTCGTATGAGCCGATCGATGATTTTCCGAGCAAATAAGCTTTTTTATTATGTAAACTAAATGCATCTTGTTTGTTGATAGAGCCACACGATTTTACTACTACATATTAATTAATGTAATAAAATGATGTATAAAGTTTGTTTTTTTTTTTTTTTTTTTTTTTTTGAGAAATTTATTGTGTGGTAGCGTATAAACGCATTGTGATTAAATTTAAGATGTTCATTATTGATGTGCGATATATCGATTTTCATCTACCGTGTAGTTTTTTAACGATGCTTTTTTAATCTAATAAGTTGAGTAAGGAAAGCTTTCTTTGAGATTCTTTGTGCACGTAACAAACATAGAGACTTAAAAAGTTCAAAAGATGTCGCGCAACGAACATCTTCACCGAGGGGCTAAGACTGATTCAAGAAATTGACTTTTGTTTTCTGAAGTAGTAGATGAGGACCTTTTCGACATATCACCGAAAACATAGATATATGCAAACTCTTGGGTACCAAACACAAAACTTAAGAAGAGGTCGAAGAAACTCGCTGGCTACCAAACAGCTAGCAAATAAAGCTAAACGAAAAGTTTCAAACAATTAACTTGATTTCTTTATTCGGGCCAAATAACGACTTGGATACCAAACGGGCCTTAGTCAATGGTTCTAATCAATTGGGCTCTTTATATTTATTCATATTGGGCTAAGCCCATTTTAGGCCCATTGTTTCTTTAACGGCCTAATAGCTCTTTTCTTTTCAGTGCGTGTATTTGAAAAACAAAAATGGCGGACTGCTGAATTCTGGAAAAATTTGGGCGCCAAACAAAGAAATATTCCGCCAAAAATAGAACCTCACAGGCGGGAACCTACCAAATCAATATGCACAAACCCCCAAATCTTCACTGTAAATTTCAAACGCCGCTAGAGGAAGAAGAGATACATTCCCAGAAATTATCTTGAGTCTCAGATTCGTTCAGCATCACATTTAGCTGATTAGTTCTCATATATAGTTTTGCTTCATTTTTGGTCCAGCGATGGCGGAAGTTGAGCCGATGAAAATTGATGCTGCAGATGAAGTGAAGCGAAAATCGGACGGCTCAGATCAGAAGAAGAGGCCGCAGAAGAGAAAACGATTGGAGCCATGTTCGTACACTGTAAGCCCGGCAGAGAAGCAGGCCAAAATCGATGGATTTAGGAATGAAATCAACAGTCTCGTTAAGTTTTCTAAAGATTTAGCTTCAACAGGCAGAGCGGCATTTCGGGAAAATGTGGAGAAAGTAGGATTGTCTCCTGCTTCTCTGAACTGCGCGATTGCGTGTTTGATGGAGGAGAGCGATCTTCCGTTGTCGATACTTGTGGATAATATATTTGAGAATGTTAAGAGCAGGATTGGAAATTGCGAAACTATTACTAGGGCTAGTGTGAAGAGTAGTGTGCTCATGATTGGGCAAAGACTGTGTTATGGTGTGGCTAGTGCCGATGCTGATATTTTGGAGGATGATGCAGACTCTGCTCTTTGGTGTTGGGAGGTATAATTTCAATTAATCTAGTATTGTTTTTGCTGTTGAAATAAGTACTGCTACTGTATTTCTGCATATATCCTTTACCTTCTTTGTATATTGCATTTGATTTAAGTTCATTGTTATTTGCTTCTTCATGCAGTTACTGAGATATTCCTGTCGTTTTGATGTTGTATAACATTGTATGCTTACCATCGTAGCTCTGGTGTTTATGATTTCGTTTGATGACTATAATGGTTACTGATTTAGCTCCTTGTAAATTGTGGGTTTGTCGATCACGTTGTCAGAAAACTATATTTGGTAGGAGTAGGAGTTGAAGGGAAGGGGAAAACTAGTCATGATTTGATATGGTGCATTACTCTCCATGGAAATAAACTGCCATTTAGTTACTGGTTGTGATATAATGTTCTCACATCTCGCTTCTGGTACTATGTTCCTCCTTTGTACTCTATATTGATGCATAGTGCTTATTGCACATTTCCTCAACTGCAGACTAGAGACTTGAAACTGGTTCCGAAATCAGAGCGTGTATCTATGAAAGTTCGCCGCACTTGCAGAAGGAAGATTCAAGAGAGGATTGCAGCTGTTACAGGTAAAATCCATGTTACTATGTATCGATATGGTACTTAGTCCTTACCTGTTGTAGCGATTTTTTATATGTTGGGTTTGATTAAGTTCAATGCATGATAGAGCATGATTCAATTATTTCAGATGAAAAAGAAGCTTGGGAAAATTTAATTGTATGCTATCCCGTTTCAGTCGGTATAAACCTAGAACTTTAGTTTCATCCTAAGTTCTTGATAAACACCCCTACTGAAATTGCTTGAAGCTAGTAGTAGCTGCCTGTTAGCAGTACATTAATTGTCTCACTTCCTACAGTTTATAAGTTTGCTTATGGAAGGGAGGGATTTCTTTGGTAAAGCAAGCAGATTATTGGTAGACGAATCCTTCTATACAGAGATAGATATGTAGAAACAAGAGACAGAGAGCCTCTCTCTTCCTAGTTGACTTTTGTGCTGCAAATGAGCTAGAAACTGATACCTTTCGTGGATCCTGGATTCTTCTTGTGGTCATTCATGCAAATTGCTTGTCGGGTCATATATACTTCGTTTGAGTGCTAATCTGTCCATCGTGGCTAAAAGGCAATAGATAACTTGGATGGCATGTACAACCTTTTGAATATTTTTCCTTGTTAAGACTGCAACTCAAGAGTAAAGGGACCAATGCTTGAGCATGAATTCATTTGACCATGTGTTCACCTAGGCAGGCTGGCCTTATCTGTGTTCAACTTTTTTTGTTCTGTATTCATTTTATCAGAGTCATTCTTATCATTTTGGATGCTTGTAGTTGAGTGGTTAGCTGTGGCTGGTAGGCTTGTTATTTACCCAGTTATACTTTATAAGAAATTCGGTTCTTTCACTGGATTAACTAGTGCAGCCATATTGAAAGGGTCTTTTCATAGCTCGCAAGCATTTCTGCTTAGCTTTGTTGATGAGGCACTTTAGTAGGTTTCTTTGAGGTTTGCTTATTTCAATCTTATTTGATAAATTTGATCATTGTCAGCAATGATTAGTGCCCTTGAGAAGTCAGAGAACCATCCAAATCACCTTCAAGATTTGGCAAAAGCTTCGGAGAAGATTGGTAAAGTTCTAAATGAGGCAGATATTAGGTTGTTAATGGAGAACATGTCACAGAAAAATGCTGCAGAAATGTAAGTATTCTGGCTGTGCTTCATACGTGTAATTCCTTTTGTCACATGAACAATGGGCTTATTATAACTTTGATGGTGAAGGGCTGAGAAGGATGTCAAGAAGGAAGAGAAAATGTTGATCAAGCAAATGGAGAAAGACAAGCAAGAAACAGAGAAAGCAAAGAAGAAGAGAGAGAGAGAACTTCAGAAGGAAATGTTGCAAAATGTACGTACTATTGCCGTCACTTTTGCTGTTCTGATCTGGTATTTAGCGTTGATTTATTATTTACCCTCTGTCTCTTCTTAAGTGACCCCTTTTGTTATTATATACCTCACATACGAAAATAAAAGGGGTCACTTAGGAAGAGACGGAGGGAATATATGACCGACTCAATTAGAATGTAGTAATATCAGAAACAAGTGAACAATAATTTGTAATTGCTTGAACTGAGGACTTACCTTCGGCATTTAAGCTTGTTTCTTACAGAATACATTATCTGAATTAAACTTAACCTTGTAGGAAAAAGAGCAGAAGCGCTTACGTGATGAGGCAGAGAAGGAGGAAAAGCGGCGTGAAAAAGAAGAACATGACATGCAAAAACAGCTGAAAAGGCAGCAAGAGGAGGCAGAGAAAGATCAGAAGCGCAAGGCCAAGGAAGAAGCTGAACTAAAAAAGCAACTTGCTCTACAGAAACAAGCATCACTGATGAAGCAGTTTCTTAAAAGAAAGGAACCTACTCCTCCAAAAGAATCTACTCCTCTTAAAGACAGTTCTGTAAGCAAAGCAGCCACCTCTTCACCATCTTCTGATTCAGTTGAGAGAGAATCTAGAACAGTTACTGCAAAAATGGATTCTGTTTTGGTTGGAGATGCTGGGATTGATGCGGAAGATATTTGGAAGTAGGGCTCCATTGCAGTTCCATTGTATATTTTTTCCAACTCATTATTTACTATATTGAAATGTAATATTGTGCTCATTTTGTAGATCACACTTAAATTCATGGCGCTGTATTGGAAACTCTATTTCAAAGAGGAAAGTTCACTGGAGCATCCGACAGAAGCCTAAGACGGAGCTGGTCAAGGAACTTAAGCTGACTACTAACACTGAAATGCTTTCGGATGAGGTCCAAGTCGAAGAAAAGAATGTCGATGGACCGACTGACCCCAATAATGATGGAAGACTGTCTCAGACTAGTGCAGATAGTCCTCTTCCCAATTGCCCAATGAGAAAACACAGCAGGCAGCTATTGCAGTTTGATAAGAGCCACAGGCCTCCGTTTTATGGGGTTTGGCCTAGAAAAAGGTTAGTTCTTTTCTCATTATTGCATTTTTGTTTTGTCCCTTTAAGAAAATCTAGCCATCAATTTTTACTTGAACTGGACCAGTTACTACTTGTCACTTAAACTGGACCAGTTTCCTACTAATATTGTCCCTCTGATTTTAAATTATTGTTTTCCAGTCGAGTTCTTGGAGGACGCTGCCCTTTTAGGAAAGATCCAGATATAGACTATGAGATTGACAGCGATGAGGAGTGGGAAGAGGTACGGTAACTATCACTGTTATACAGGTATTCTGTAAAAAAATATTTCTCACAAAGACTTTATCATCTGAAACTGAAATTTCATTGAGTAGGAAGAACCTGGTGAAAGCCTCTCAGAGTGTGAGAAGGATGAGGAGGATGAAAGTATGGAGGAGCAGCAAAAGGTTGACGATGAAGATGAAAGTGAAGATGAGTTTTTTGTTCCTGATGGCTATCTCTCAGAAAATGAGGTGACTCTTCACTTAATGAACACCTAATTTTATTTAATTCTGTAGCTAGATACCTGTATTTGCCCATGTCATCCATTAATATTTTACTGGAAACTGTACGAGAGTGAGGGAATGAGGTTTGTTCTCTCATTTTTTCTTCTTGGGCACATACTTAAGCTTTGAATTTTTGTAACATTGCAGGGAGTACCGAATGATGACATGGAATGTGATGAATTAGTTGAGGAAGTGAGAAATCTGCCAGACTCCAAAGAGGAAGTCCTGAGTGAAGAATTTTGTACCCTTCTGCGAAAGCAGAAATATTTAAACAATATGACAGAACATGCTCTTAAAAAGAATCAGCCCCTGATCATATTGAATCTCATGCATGAAAAGACCACGCTCTCACCAGCTGAAGAGCTAAGTGGCTCAGAAAAAATTGAAAAAATGTGCTTACAAGCTCTCTCTATTCGTCCTATGCCTGATTTCCAAGCAACAGATATCTCACTTCATAACATTGAGGCAGATGAGGATTTAGAAGCTCCATCGAATAAATCAACTTCAACACCTACTACATCTGCTGCTTCTATACCTGATTCTGACTTGCCTCAGATCGTAAGTGTTTCATTTTATGCTGAATCTCCTATTTGTGCTCTTGATGTATTGAAACATCAATCAGTAAAACAAACTGAAGTAATATTCTAAAGATTTCATGTAAAGATAGTGCAATGTCCAAGACTTTGATATCTACTTGTTTTTTTTTTTTTTTTTTGCAGATTTCCGTCATCAAATCATGTCCGTACGGCATTGCAAGGATTGTAGACTCTCTACATAGTATTTTACCATCTTTCTCAAAGTCTCATTTGAACAAAAAAGTCCGCGAAATATCAGATTTCTCAGAAAATCGTTGGCAGGTGATCTTTCTTCAACTTACTCAAACATCTCCATGAAGAAATCATGACTTTTCCAACTTATTTGCAAGATTTCATGCTCTAACATGTTTGATATGATTTCAGGTCAAGAAAGAAATCTTGGACAAGTATGGCATCTCTATATCACCAGGTATAGTATGATCCACCTTTTTCACTTAGTTTATAGTGTCAAAACTAAATTCATGCATGCATTTACATGAAAACATGCTTTCTGAACTTGCAGAAAGGAAGAATCTCAAGGCAAAGAGCATTGCTTCATTCTTTTCTAAAAGATGCTTGCCTCCATCGAAGGATTCGACTATAAATTTGAGCGAAACATCGCCTCAGCCGCCTCAAAAACATGCAGCAGCTATAGTCTCCCCACAGCAGGATTGCTTGAAGGAGCCTTGATGAATGCTACTAATGTTGTTTCCTTCTTCTGTTTCTTGCTCTCTTTGCATGTGTATACGAGTCCAGTTTAGTAGTATAATAATTTTCCATATTCACTTTCTTTTGTGGAGGTTAGAAATTGAATCTCTTTCTCCCATTGATACAATGACTTGACAGGCAACTATGGTTTTGAATTTTGGGTAATTTGGTCATTTTGGATAGTTATAGTAATCCCTCGTCCCATTTCACTTTGCTTCCTTTTCTAATTGAGACGTCCACTTCACTTGGCTTGTTTCTTAAATTGAAAAAAATTAGCTCTAATTATTCTATGTGAACTCCTAATTTTCATTTTTGATATCGTTCTTAAAATCAGGTGCTCAAATGAAATAAGTTCACTAAAGTGAGACGGGAGCGAGAATTGTTTACTATAGTGATAATAATAAATTTGTAGATATGAAGAGATTTCCCAAATCAATGGGAAAATAAAAAAAATACAGTAGGACTCAACTCGTGCAAAATTCTTAAAATAGTCACACCTAATATAAAGATTTTAGTGTAAAAATACTAAATTTGATTATTGAAGTGTGTCTGAAATGGTACGAACGCCTCATAATCTCAACCAACTTTTACTAAGTTTTCCAACATCAAGGTACAACACCAGCAAAGCAGAGGGTGGTGCATCAGGGGGTTGTACCTTGGGTGCCAAATTTGGCTAGAGAGAGAGAGAGAGAACATAGGAACCATCGCCCTCTACAAGCGGTCGGTGGCAACTGGCAACAATCGGCATTTATTGAGCCGAACAAGTTTTCTTTCTTTCTTTTATTTTTTTCGGCCTTTTTCTCCCCCTTTTTTGGCCTTTCTTTTAGTGCCCTTTTACTTCTCTCTCCACAACCTTCACCCTCTCTTTCCTTCTCTCTCTCCGTTACACTCTCTGCTTACACTCCCTTCTCAGCTCTTAAATTCCGAATAAAGTCTTTCCCACAGTCGTTCCAATCGAGGGAAGCTGAGATTTCGAGGGATTCTCGAGGAATACAGTTGAAATGGCACTGAAACTATGCGTTGCTCCGAGCAAGATGCCGTCTTTTCCTGGGTTTCAGCTCAGATCTCACAGGGTTTGTATGGCTTCAACTGTCCATTCGCCCTCGGTGTAAGCTTTCCTAATTTTGCAGTCTTTTCTTCAATTTCTCTCTCTGTGCGTGTGATTTTGCTTTGCTGGGTTTGGGGGCACGTGAGATGAATGAAAAATCCAATGGCCAACTTTTTGTGGGCGATTTCGCTTTATTGTTTACTGAAATGGAAATGAGTGCGATGTGATTTGTGTTAATGTCCTTCACCTTTTCGCTGCTCCTTACTCGTGTGTTGATCTGGATTTGCCGTACTCTGAACGAATTGCATGGTGGCGATCGATTGTTGATTGAGAATCCGATTTCTCATTTCCCCGTTCTTCAATTTTCGGTGTGAATTGTGATGGGTTCATTTCAAAGATTACTCATTATTTCAGCTGTTCGGAGTTCGTACACACAGCTTGTTTATTTGCTTTCATTTCTTCATAAAACTAACCATTTTGATGCAGTATAGTTTCTTGATTGATTCCTGTTGTTAAGATTGATGCTTGCTCTGCTTTGCGGACTTCATCTTGTTTTTCTTGGTTACTTCTCATGTACTCCTCTCTCTCTCTCTCTCTCTCTCTAGGAGAAAGTTGGAAAGATATTTCACGTTTTTTTAATTATTTGTGGTGGGGTAGGGTGGTAAGGTGGAGATCGAGATAGTATTGTGTGTATTCATACTTGATCTTGTGGTTGTCTTTTTTTGACTTTCCTGCAAATCTTGATGCTCATGGATAAATCTCAAGGCACAGCAATCTTAATAGTACCCCCTCTGTCCCCGCCTAATTAGTCCACATTTATTATTTTATATCTCACATATATTCATAAAGGTGGACTACTTAGACGGGACGGAGGGAGTATTATATTAGTATCTATATTTTTCAAGTGTATCATGCTCAATGGTTTGAAATTTGTCTCGTACTGTTCCATGACATGTGTCAGTGATTTCATTTTTATATGCCAAGTGACCGAACTTGGTTGGTGGGCAGTGGAGATGTGTCTCCTACATTTCCACTTATAGCTCATATCATAAAAGTTTCTGGTTAAATACTATTTCCCCTTGTAATGTATAACATGAATCGAACATGACGATGTGAAAGAAATCGAATTGTAGAGTGTGAACGTGTTGGAGGTGGTGGGGTGGATGGAGATTAAATGCATTAACTGCTTGCTTTCTTTAGTTCTTGACTTCTCTTGTTTAATGTTTAGTTGATGATAACTAGGTGGAATAGGTGAGATGTAAAAGGTGCCTAATTTCTCCTTATCTCTCTCCTCTCTTTTTTTTCTGTTTCTTTGAATGAGTTTGGTTGGAATCAGTGATCTTGCCTCCTTCTGCACTAGTATACCAGAATTCTTGACTATTAGTGTTTGGTTTATTTCTTTTTATGGCTGTGCAGAAGCTAATGGTTGGTACAACATATCCTATTCTTTACTTCATTGGGGCACTTCTTCGATCCTATCTTCTCATTTTCTCATCTTATACTTGAAGGGTGTTTACTTTGGGTGGTAGCTTAGATCGATAACATAATATAGTTTTATCCACTTTGATGGATTGAATAAATGTGAGCTTGTTTGATCTTGAACTCCTTTTCAAATACCAATCCTTTGGTGTTGTCGAATGATCTATCACAGTAAGTGAACATTCTCGAAAAGGAAAAGATTGGTGACTTCGTTGTATGGACACTTCATACCCTGAAACATTTGGCATAAAATGAGATCGGTGACTTGATGGTATCTCGATTTGTTGAACTGCTTTTAGTTGCTCAGAGAGTTTTCCTCGTTCTATGCAGGGATGCTGGAAAAGCAAAAAAGCCTTTTACTCCCCCTCGAGAGGTTCGTGTTCAGGTCACCCACCCCCTGCCACCAGAGAAGCGTGAGATCTTCGACTCATTGCAAGATTGGGCTGAAGAAAATATCCTGGTCCTCCTAAAGCCAGTTGAAAAATGCTGGCAGCCCAATGACTTTCTTCCTGACCCTTCGTCAGAAGGCTTCGAAGAACAGGTCAGAGAACTTAGGAAACGAACCAAGGAGCTCCCGGATGACTACTTTGTGGTGTTGGTGGGGGATATGATTACAGAGGAAGCTCTTCCGACTTATCAGACTATGCTCAACACTCTTGATAGTGTACGAGATGAGACTGGTGCCAGCCTCACTCCTTGGGCTATTTGGACGAGGGCATGGACTGCTGAAGAGAATAGGCATGGAGACCTTCTCAACAAGTATCTTTATCTTTCTGGACGCGTTGACATGAGACAAATCGAGAAGACCATACAGTATCTCATCGGCTCAGGCATGGTAAGACTACTCTATAATCATGCTCATAATATATATTCTATTCTAGAGATTGCACATTGTGAACGAGCAGAGTCTTGTCTAAGACCTTTTTGACAGGTACTTAGACATGTCGTGAACCGAATACGAAAACTAAAAGAATTAGCAGAATTACAAATTCTGGACTGGATCTGGATTACTTTTGTATGCTGTTATAACTCGATGGTCTCTCCACATGTTTTTGTTGCAGGATCCGGGCACAGACAAGAACCCATACCTCGGATTCATCTACACCTCGTTCCAAGAGAGGGCGACATTCATCTCACACGGAAACACCGCTCGCCTTGCCAAGGAGCACGGTGACTTCAAGCTCGCCCAGATCTGTGGCATCATCGCCGCGGACGAGAAGAGGCACGAGACCGCCTACACCAAGATCACAGAGAAGCTCTTTGAGGTGGACCCTGACGGCACGGTGCTGGCACTTGCAGATATGATGAGGAAGAAGATATCGATGCCGGCACATCTCATGTACGACGGCGCAGACGACAACCTCTTTGAGCACTTCTCCTCCGTGGCACAGCGCCTGGGAGTCTACACTGCCAAGGATTATGCTGACATCTTGGAGTTCTTGGTGGCGAGGTGGGAGGTCGAGAAGCTTACAGGACTCTCCGGCGAGGGCCGCAAGGCACAGGACTACGTGTGCGGATTGCCGCCAAGGATCCGGAGGCTGGAGGAGAGGGCACAGGGGAGGGCAAAGCAGGCGGCGCCGGTGCCCTTCAGCTGGATTCATGGCAGGGAAGTGAAGCTTTGAAGTGAGGGAGAGTCTGTAGGCGACGACGTCGTTTATGTTTCTTCTATAATGCCATAATCAAGAGAAGAAGAAGTCTATATACAATGTTTGTTGGAGTATTTGGTTGCTTGTGTTAAATGTAGATACGCTTGTGTTTTGGCGATGCTGTATTGCTTGAGATATGATGCAGAAAGACATTATTTAGTTCATCTCTCTCTCTCTCTCTCTCTCTCTCTCTCTCTCTCATTACATGCTTGACCAAAACTTGAACTTTTGCAGGAATTTATTTCATTGTTTTAGGCTATGTATTTGCATTTCAAATTAGAATCAATTGTTAATCTCAATTAATGTTCAGTAGAAAAACAGAAAGAAGAGAAGTGAGTAATGAAAATTTAAATAATTATTTGAACAAGAAATAAGCAGATTCCGGCGTTACAGCGATAACCCTCCATCGCCAACACAACCAATTCCACACACGAATGCATACAACACAAAAAAATCAATCAATTAATTAAATAAATAGAAAATTAAATTCCGACGGCGGCGGCGCATTTTAGACCTGGAACGGCCATGGCCAGCTCTTCAAATCCTCATCATCCTGAACCTTCCCGCTCCTCCCTCCATAGCCTCCGCCGCCGTTGATCCCCTTCCTCTCGACGTAGGCGTAGTAGTTGAGGAAAAACGCCAGAGTCAGCACCACCCACTCCAGGCAGAAGATCAGGATGCACAGACCGCCGGCGAGCTTGAGAATCACGACGCCGTCCTCCTCCCTGACGTAGGACTTGAGGTGTCCGAGGAAGTCGGAGGGGCGGGTGAAGATGAGGACGGAGGCGGAGCCCTGGAAGATGGCGGTGAGGACGGTCGCGATCATGTGCGCGCCGTAGAACTTCCCGGCGGAGGAGGACGACTCGCGCGCGGCGGCGGCGCAGCCGGAGACGGCTCCTGCGATGGTGATGACGTGGAGGAGGATGAAGAGGAAGCCGATCAGCGAGGGGAAGAGGCGGAGGGAGAGGGTGAGGAAGATGCAGCTGGAGGCGGCGCCGAGGAGGATGTAGTTGCTGAGGAGGAAGACCTTGTGCGTGTGGGGGTGGGAGCAGTCACCGGAGGTGTCGATTGATAGCCCCATTCCGAATCAAATAGCTCTAGAGAGAGAGAGAGATAGAAAGCTCGATCTAGAGAGAGAGAGAGAGATCTGATGGGGATGGGAGGGAGGAGGAGACGTATATATACACACACAGAGAGAGTGAGGAGGGATTTGGGGGTGCAACGGTCGAGTTGGAGAAGAAGGGTAGAATATGACCGTTAAATCGAAAAGGGAGAGGAAAGCGCAACGGATAGAAATGATTTAATAATTTAAACAAAAATAATAATAATGGATCAAGCTCGAAAAAAGCCCAATGAAAATGAGGCCCAATATCGGCCCAATGGAGAAGTGGATCCATTACTATTATCTAAACGGGTCAAGGAAAGCCCAACGAATCTCCTAATTCGCTACGAACAGAGGTAGAAGAACAAAACGAGGAGGAGGAAGAAGAAGAAGCTACGAGAAGGAGCTTGATACGATGTCGTCGGAGCCGCAAAATCATGGTTTGTAATTTTTCCTTATTTCTGCTGAATTCTATTTCTGCAATTTGTGGCATGTGTAGAGAGAGGGGGAGAGAGAGATAGCACTCGGTTTTTGGGTTGATAGTCAAATTTGATAAGATGGCAAGTTGTTTTAGTTGGATTGAGTTTTCTGCTTATTCTTGCGAGAAATGAAGGGCTAAAGCACCGATTCTTGTATTGTGGTAATATTGCATGCAAAACGGAGGGATTCTTTGGCACTGCATATTGTTTGCTTTTCTGCATTTTTTGTTTTGGAATCAAGTGGTTGAAGCTAACAATTTATGGAAATTTCTAGAAACGAGTACTGGAGTTGGATGGTACATTCTTGGTCAGGGCCAGGAGCTTATAGGCCCTTACACAATCTCTGAGCTGCAAGGTGAGCTACTTGTCTATGCATTATGCCTTCTGATTCTGTGCTGAATTATTGGGATGCTGATTGTGTAGTATGTTATGTTTTAGGTTTTTTCCATATTCTGGGCTTTAGTTTGTGGTATTTCTTCTGCAATTAGCTTCCGAGGTGCTTTACTTTTTCTTGTTCCTTTTTCACTGGATTTCGTTTTTGCCAGTAAGTGGTGTACTTAGTATTGGGATAATCAGTTCTTGTGTTGTGTGTGATGTTTGCCTTGTCGTTTGGCATATTTAAAACGTTTGCGTAAGCTCGTTTGACTCGCTTGTGCAGAGCATCACTCTAGTGGTTACTTGCACGAAAGTACACTTGTTTGGGCTGAAGGGTGCACCGAATGGCAGCCAATGTCATCAGTTCTTGGGCTCTCGACCGATTCTCAGCAAAACGCCCCGTCTTCAGGTTTCGATACATTTCCATAAGCTTTTAAATATAATGAGTCGTTTCATTAGTTATTAAATTTCTGTTTATTTGCAGTTCCTGTTACCTCGAACGAAGAAGATGAGTTTGAGAAGTGGCAGAGGGAGGTTAGGGAGGCTGAAGCACAGGCAGAGGCAGAGGTAGAGGCCAATCTTACTGATGATCTGGAGAGGCCTACAACCCCACCTGAGGGTGAGGAAGAATTTACAGATGATGATGGAACAACATATAAGTGGGATAGGACTCTTAAGGCTTGGGTACCTCAGGTTGGTTTTGACATACATAAACATGTTTGTAAAATTAATTTCAGGATATGTTTTTGCTGGTCGACTATGGGGGTAATTTTCCTTTTAATTTAATCAGCAGATCATGAGAATATAGAAATAAAAATTTGAACCACCTCTGGTTTGTTCTTTGCAGTAATACATTGAGTATGGTGTTTAGACTAGTCGGCATTTGAGTAGTTCCTTGATCTTAGGAACAGAATAAGTTTCATTCACACTCATAATTGCGTACAAGCAATACATCTATTATTAGTTAATCAGATTCCATTTTGCTTATGATAGGAGGAAACTGCTCAAAAGAAAGAGGATTATGGTCTGGAGGATATGGTTTTTGTGCAAGAAGAAGAAGTCTTTCCAATCGTGGATGCTAGTGATCTGCCCATGAAGAAAGAGGAAGAGGCTGTTGTTATACCTGTCGTAGATAAGAAAAATGGTAAGCGAAAGGTGCGTGAGGAAAGTGCAGATAAGAAAGATGGTAAGAGAGAGGTGCCTGAGGAAAGTGCCGATAAGAAAGATACTGAAAAGGAAAAGAAGGTTGGTTCTTTCAAATTCTTCTGTATCTATTGTTTTTTCCATGTTCATAGAAAAGCTTTATCGCCTATAATATACCTAGAGCACTTAAATTTTCCGTATCTTTTTCCTGTGTGCCCATGATGTAGGAACCCAACAAACCTCCTGATTCTTGGTTTGATTTGAAAGTTAATACTCATGTATATGTAACTGGCTTGCCTGAAGATGTCACACTTGAAGAGGTTAGTGGTGACTGAGTTTGATTCCAGCTGAAGTCTGCAGTTACAATTTCCCAATCATCATCAGTGAGAATGAGACTGACATGGCATCTGATACAGGTGGTTGAAGTTTTCTCGAAGTGTGGGATCATAAAAGAGGTATGTGACATCTTGGTTACACACATCCAAATTTTAGAATTAAATCTGTTCTGGATACACTTGAAAATGCACAGGTTTCTTTAGTGTAGTGCACTTTGCACTTCTAGTTGTTCAATCAATTCAACGCAATGCAAATTTGCGTCAGATATTTTTGCCTTTTAATCTTGAAATAAGATGTTACCTAAGCATTTTAGTTTGTGAAATACTATCTCCCAAAATATTGAAGATTGCTACTGCTGGTCTGATAAATGGGATGTTCCTAGAAATTGTCAAGTTCAATTTGTCATCAATACGTAATTTGAACCCTGTCGTAAATACAGTTCTATTGGTTAGAATGCAATATGTTTTTCATTTAAAGAATCACATGATTTTATAATTTGTGCGACCCCATTACATTTTCACAAAGACCTTAAAGTTTTAGACGCAAAGTGTGTGACCTTCTGTCATGCTTAGTGAGTTTTTTGCTTTGCTGAGCATCAATACTTTCTCTTGATTTACCTGAAGAGATGAAGGATGTAGAAGACTACTCCTTGGTTCAAACATCTTTTGCAAACTCAGCATGTTTATATGATGATCAATGCATTTGAGCATTCATGAAATTCATTATGTAGAAGCAAACTTTCTCACTTTTAGGAATGGAGCCCTGCAGATTTTCATAATGCAAGATTGTTCTTAGGCTGAAGGCTGTTAAGAAAATGGATAATCTGCTGATACTTAGCTGGTTTCTTCACTCTCGTTATTGCAATAATATTTGTCTTGAAGAACAAAAAATGTTGCTGTCATGATACTTATGACTTTCATTGCTGAAACACTTTAGGATACTGAAACAAAGAAGCCTCGAATAAAGATCTATATTGACAAAGAAACTGGAAGGAAAAAGGGAGATGCTCTGGTAACGTATCTGAAGGTAATGTTTCTTTCTTATTGGATTAATTGGATTTCTGTGACTGTGATTATTTGCCTGATTGTATACTTGCTCAGTTGCTTGTTGATTGATTTAATCTTGTTTAAATATTTGTGCTGCCTTTTTTTATCAGTAATATAATTGTTGGTTTTATCTAGGAACCTTCTGTAGACCTAGCTATCAAAATTTTGGATGGAGCTCCTTTTAGGCCTGGTGGGAAGACTCCGATGTCGGTTTCACAAGCTCAGTTCCAGCAGAAAGGTAAGGAGAATGGGCTTTGATTCTCAATTTGCTATTATCGGATGCTCAAGGGAATTGTAGGAATTGCTAGTGGTGCGTGTCAGCTTTTAAAATCTTGGTTGATAGGTATTGTTGTTGTTGCTGCTTATCTAATAATTCTACTTTCCCTCAGGTGAAAAATTTATATCCAAGCAAGTAGACAATAAGAAGAAGAGAAAGATTCAGAGGGTTGAGCAGAAGATGTTAGGCTGGGGTACGTTTTGTGCAAGTTGTAATTTTGTGTTTCCCAGCCCCCCCTTTATTATTTTAGAAAAACATATCTAACAATTTTTGTTGTGATATACATGACCACTCTGTAAATATAGTTTGATTTCAATGATATGCTCGCATTCTTTCAGTATCTTAGATTACCTGCCATTCTTCATCTTTACATTGGAGCAAATTGCATATCTCCTTCATATGGAGGGGTTCTTTGTTGATATCGTCTCCTTCTCTATAATAGAGACTATATACTTGATTAGATCTTCTTGATTTTATCTATCATGCAAGCTTACTATCCATCATGATGTTGGTGAATTGCATATCTCCTTCATATGGAGGGGTTCTTTGTTGATATAATCTCCTCTATAATAGAGACTATATACTTGATTAGGTCTTCTTGATTCCATCTATCTTGCAAGCCAGCTTATTTTTGCCATAAGATGTTAAATTCATTTTCGTGATTAAACAGGGGGCCGCGATGATTCAAAGGTGTCTATCCCAGCAACTGTCCTTCTTCGCTACATGTTCACTCCTGCAGAATTGAGGGTAAAATGCACTTTCCCGATCCTTTTTGTTAAATTCCATGCTTTACTATGATCGATCATAAAATATTGGCATCATAATTTGTCAACCATCAACGTCTTTCTCTAGGACCTGCTCTATTCTGGTTGTTGCTTTGGCTTTTATGATTCTGATATGACATATCATATATTCATAGTTTTATATTATTATTTATACTTTGGACTGTATTTTGTATACTTTATACGTAAAACTTGCTTACCACTCGTTTTCCTTTTTCTAATAGGCTGATGAGAGTTTGCGCCCTGAATTGGAGGAGGATGTGCGCGAAGAATGTGGAAAGCTTGGACCATTGGATGCCGTCAAGGTAAATGCTAGACTATTGGTTCAACCATCCAAAATACATGTGTTTTAGCACAAGTGAAATTGATTCTAATTATTTGTACTCTTGTCTCGGTTTTCAGATCTGCGAGAATCACCCTCAGGGTGTTATCTTAGTGAAATACAAGGATAGTAAGGATGCTCATAAATGCATAGAATTGATGAACGGACGATGGTAATGCCACATCCATTTTGCATTCCTTATCAAGATTCTTTAGTAATTCAAGATCTGATTACTCGACTCTACCACATAACGCAATACAGATGGTGATAATTTCGACCTTGACTGATAGTTTCCCTTCGTTTACAGGTTCGGTGGGAAGCAGGTCCATGCGTGTATGGACGATGGTACTGTAAACCATTCTTTAGTACGCGATTTGGAAGAAGAGACGGACAGATTAGAGAAGTTCGGGGAAGAGCTTGAGAATGAATGATAGATTCTTGGAGGAAGAGTATTGTATAATGTAAATGAGAAGGAGTCTTAACTATATAAGGCTGAATCTGTGGTAGCTTCTTGATTTAGTTTTGCAGTTTATAGATTCAGACTTGATTAATTGTTACACTTTCTACTCTCTCATGAGTTCGGCATCTGTACATTGTTTTTGCAGAATGTATAACTTTGCAAAAGAGTAAAATCTCTCTCTCAAATTAGTGGGATTTTCTATTCTCTTTATGTCACCTTTTGAGTTTGTGGTTCTTTTAAGTATGATATTCGTTTCTTTGGTTAGTCCGTCAGTATTTGTGCACAATCTATATTTAAATATGGATCTCACGTCTATATTCCCTTTCAACCGTATACATTTCAATATTCATTCCACCTACATCAAGTGTGACCTTCAAGGCGCTGCGGAAGATAAGATTCGAACTCGGAAACTTTGGCTTCGAAACTTAACCTCCTCCAATTGACCAACAAACTCGGAAACTTTGGCTTCGAAACTTAACCTCCTCCAATTGACCAACGCATGCACACAAGTGCAAAATTTGAGTAATAATTTATTCGAAAAAAAGAAAAGAAAATAGAAACTCAACAAACTGAGAATCCGACCAACAAGCGGTAATTCGTCGTCGAGGCGAATGATAAACCCCTGAAACCCTAAACCCCTCCGCCACCACCTCCGCCGCCGTTTCTGCCGCAATGAGTAGATCGACGGCCTTCTGCCGCCTCCTCTGCCGGAGCCGAACTCTCTTCACCAACCAAGGCCACTCCACGCACCCATTACTATCGGCTCCTACTCCGGCAAGACCCTCCTTCGCCCTTCAGTTCATTAGAAACAAACGCACGAAATTCCGCGAGCCTGCTTTCTCCAAGGCGGATCGCGTAGCTCGAATGGAGAGAAGGAAGGCGGCGAGGCTGGAAAGACCGCCCGATTATGTGAAGCCGCCGCCTCCACTTCACCCGCTTCTGGAGAAGTTGGAGAAACTGCATAAGGACACGTCCCAGTTCCAGCCGAATACCCAGCGTAATGGGACTAATCGATTCGCGGAGCGGATTGATCCCGATGCTGTACCTGAAGATGATCCGGATTCAGTAAAGCAGCGCTCGGAAATTTTTGATAAGAAGTTCATACAGTTTGAGAAGCTTCTTGTTAGATATACTAAGGCTGGTTCGTGATTCTTCTTCTCTATCATCTACGCTTCATATCTCTTCTTATTCTTATTTTTCAGTTACAACTGTGCTTAATTACCTGCCTTTTGAGCTGATCTCCATTACATTTTTCATAAGAACTACAACACTTTTGTATGAATGCATTGGTGTTTATTTCAATGTGTTCTTTTTTTTACTTTCCTTTATGTGCTTGAACAACTGTCTGACCTGATGGAGTCGAACAGAGTCGTTCGATGATGCATTGAAATGGATGAAAAAAATTGATGAATTTGAGGAAAAGCATTTTTCATTGAGGCCAGAGTATCGGGTGATTGGGGCGTTGATGAATAAGCTGAAAGTAGCTGAAGGGAAGGATAAATTTCTTCTTCAGGTGAAGCTGAATAGGGCACTGAAACTGGCGGAGGCGAGGGATGCCTTTGATCCAAATGATCCAAGTAATTATGGGGTCCTCGAGCGTCGCGATGCTAATGCATCTGCAGCTGGTGACCGTGATGGGGACTCTGAGCAGGAGGATGATGAAGCTAAAGAAAAGGAAGAGTTTGGGGCTTTGGAGTTTGATACGCTGAAGCAGAAGGATCATGCATTTATGCAAAAGATCAATGCAATAGATAAAAAACTTGAGGAGAAACTGGCAGAATTGGAATATACTTTTGGAAGGAAGGGTAAGCTACTGGAGGACGAAATTAAAGAGCTTGCTGAAGAGAGGAACTCATTAATTGAACAGAAGAGGCAGCCTCTGTATAGGAAGGTAAATACGTGCATATTCTTTCAATCTGCTTCCTCAGCTTTCCTCTTCCCCTTGCGAGTCCCTGTGTATTGATTTCACTTGTCGACTGCTCCTCAGTTTTTCAGCTGTTCGTTTTCAGTATTTTACTTAGCACCATCTGCTTTTGTGATGCTGAATACAAGTATCGATTTCCTGAACATGCCACATCTGCTAAGATATGATAGCATGTCAGACTTTTATTTTGAAATGCGAGGTTGTTTAAATTGTAAGTTCGTATTTGAGCTAGCCATTAGTACTATAGTACTACTATGATATCGTTAGATGTAATCAAACCTTTTTAGAAAATGCTAACATTGGTCCGGTTTATTATTTAGTAACGTGCCCATTTATAAAATTTTGGGCATAGTAATAAGTTCGCTTAATAGGAGTTGGGACCGCCATAGGAATCAAATGATGATATTTTTCACATTTGATTAAATTCTTACCTTTTTCTTTTCTATTTCACGAATAATGGGAATTATAGTTTCTGGCAGTCATTTGTGAACCAATGTATATATATGTTAAACTGAGCATCTGCATTGTGTGCAGGGTTTTGATATTAAGATGATTGATATGAATAGAACTTGTAAAGTTACAAAGGTAATACATCCTCCTCATTTGCAATTAAGTAGAGAATTCCTTTCACAATTATGACTGACAATTAAGTACAGGGAGGACAAGTTGTTAAATACAGTGTAATAGTAGCTTGTGGGAACTATAAGGGCGTGGTTGGTTATGCTAAAGCAAAGGCTCCTACTATTCCGGTTGCACTTCAAAAGGTATCAGAACTAGACATGTGTTTCAATGTATACCCTCTTGTTTCTTTGTGCTGTACGTGTACATAAGTATTAGAACTAGACGTGCTTTCAAATCTATGATGTTGTCTAGGAATGTGTAGAGTAACTCTAAGAGGTATCATATTCATGTCTTTGATTTCTAGCACGTGACTGATTGAGTAGTATGCTGCTCACCTTTTTTGCAGGCACGTGAGAAGTGCTTTCAGAATCTGCACTATGTAGAGCGGCATGAGGATCATACAGTTGCGCATGCAATTGTGACATCGTATAAAAGAACCAAGGTTTTGGACAATTTCCAGTTCTATATCTTTGTTATTGTTGAAATTATAGAGTAATCTGTTCTTCGTAAGGGATGTTGGCCTGAAATTTTGAGTGCTTGCAGTTTTATCTTTGGCCAGCATCTACAGAAGCAGGGATGAAGGCAGGCAGAACAGTAAATTTGATTCTTAATTTAGCTGGTTACAAGAATGTGAAATCAAAGGTATGGAACTGAGTGGAGGAATGTGTTAATCATATGCAGCTTTGTCCTGATGGAAATGTATTTGTAGGTTGTAGGTTCAAGGAATCCCTACAACACTGTGAAGGCTGTCTTCAAGGCTCTAAATGCGGTAAATGCAATGAATTATATGCTGTACATTATATGGCATCCATATTGTATTTCACCATTCTTTATCCTTTTCTATTTCTCTTTCTGTTTGCTTGCAGATTGAAACTCCTAAAGACATTCAAGAAAAGCTTGGCCGAAGTGTGGTGGATGCATCTTTACTGTGACAGGTATTATTTTGATCTTTTTGCTCGTTTCCCTATTTGGGTGGGGTTATTTTTGGATGGCGAATGCATTTCTCATGCACCCAACACTAATGGAGCTGGAAAAGAAGCTGGAAATTTGATACTTATTTTGTGTAATCTCCCTCTCAGGTTTATCAATGAATAATTATGTCTCTGATAGATAATTCTCTCGAGCTATGTGGGGTTGGCAAGGCAGCAGCGCTGTTGGCCGAGAGATGCTGGACGAAGAAGCACTACTTGTTTTCTTATTGAAATGTGGAAAGCTGGAATCGAGGGAACCGGGAGCATACCTTGTTGAGATTTCAGATTAATAAGAAATGGTTTTTTTGATACGTATTACTTAATTTGCAGAGTAAACCCAAAAGTTACTCGAGCTTTTAGCAAGATCTTTGGAGGAACAAAATAGATAATTAGATGCATAAATCTTTCATGGGCGAGGAGGTGAGTGAATGATGTTATAGCTTCTTTATTTAGCTTTCTATGACGTTTCTTCTACAATGCAGAAACAACACTAGTGTTGAATCCATTCCTTCTCTTAGCTTACTTTCTGCAAATTGAATATTCTTATTTTCACAATCTGTTCATTCATAAATTGAATATTCTTATTTATGTTGTCTTATTTGATTATTATAATAGACTCTATTGAATATAAAGTGAGACAACATACGTAGTTTCAAACGAAGGAACCACCAACGGCAACAGGGGTGAGCTCTAAACGACGTAGTTCCACTTCTCCTTTTTCCTTGAACTTGCAGTCGCACTGGCACATGCACATGTCTCTTTTTCGAAAGCAAAGCAGCCGTCAAGTTTGACAATGTTTGTGGAATGGAAAAACGAGTCACTCATACATACATCTCTCCGAACTGCAAATTCGCATGTAGAGATCAACGGCAACAAGCATCCCTCTCTCTCTCTAAATCTCACCCCGTATAGAGGTAGAAAGATGGCTTATGCTGCGCTGATTTCCCTCACACAAACCATAGAGGAGATTATCTTGAAGCATGATCATTATTCCATTTCCACTCGCCACAAACAACAAATCCTCTCACTTGATAAGTACATCATCCTCCTGCAGGAGTTTCTCAAAGATTTTCCACACAGCTGTTTGGAAGGCAGAATCAGTAATGCAGCAAATGAAGCGGAAGACGCCATCGAGTTTTTCATGTGGAACCGAACTAGATCTCGTTTCGCGTCAAACACCTTCTTCACAACACCCAACTTCGCCAACTTCAAGTTCAACCTCCGGTTGAAGAAGACAATACAGAAGGTTGATTCAATCATGGAGAATGCCATGGCAATCAAGAACACCACCAGCGCCGCCGCCACCGCAATCAAACTCGGTGATTCTGTTGCAGCGAGTTCATCATCTAGACAGATGACCGGTCATGTGGTTGGCCTAGATGATGATTTACTATCAATAATGTCTCGGCTCTGCCAAGAAACAAGCAACCTACAGATCATCCCAATCGTTGGAATGGGAGGTATTGGAAAGACGACCCTAGCTAGAAATGCTTACGATGATCCCTTCATCACGGAGCACTTCGACATTCGTGCTTGGGTGACAGTCTCACAAGATCACAGCATGACCGACATTCTTTCGACTCCGAACGAAGAACTCGCTCAAACTGGTGAGTTAGCTGGACTGGGAGTGTTCAAGACCTTAAAGTATAGGCGGTATCTCATTGTGTTGGATGATATGTGGAGTACGGAAGCTTGGGACGACGTTAGCCGTACATTTCCCGATGATGGTAATGGAAGTCGAATCATGCTTACCACAAGGCTAGCTGACGTGGCTTCGTATCCAGATAACTTTGCCCTTCCTCATCAGATGCGCTTGATGGATGCTGATCATAGTTGGGATCTGCTTAAGGCGAAGGTGTTCGAGAATCAAGATTTTTGTCCACCTGAGTTGGAAGGCATTGGAAAGAAGATTGCAGAAAGCTGTGAAGGGCTGCCACTTGCAATTGTAGTGATCGGAGGGCTCCATAATCTGGTCAGAGACTTGTGCATAAGGAGAGCTGATGAGGAGGGATTTCTTGCAAATCTTTGGGGATCGGATGTTAGGCAAAGTCACCATCGTCGTTTAAGTAATGTGTCGCACCTTCCAAAGAGACATTGCTCGACCATCCGCACCATCAAGTGCTTCAGATCTTTTAGCTCAAGCTGCAGCTTAAAAGGTTTCAAGTTGCTGAGGTTACTGATTGTAGGAGTAGCTTGTGACTCACTGCCTTCTCAACTGTTTAAGCTTTATCACCTGAGACTCCTTGCTATGGTCTATTCCAAAAGGATTCCTTCAGCCATAGCAAATCTACGGAATCTTCAAACCTTGATCATTCTTGAAATGAAGAAGCAGCCTAGATACGTAGCAAGATTTCCTCAAGGAATTTGGAAGATGCCACAGTTGAGGCATGTAGTCTACCATGGTAGGTTACCTCCACCGGAAAGAAAAGGAGCAGCTCCTACAATGGAAAACCTGCAAACACTTTCCCCGTTGCCGAGTTTTATGTGCACCGAGAAGGTCATGAAAATGATTCCGAACGTGAAAAAGTTGAAGATCCTCTGCTATGAATACAGTGCTAACCTCAACAACCTAGTCCACCTGCATCAACTAGAGAATCTAGAGTTATATGCAGCTTCTTCGTGTCGACTTTGGCAAAGTGGTGATGAGCTTACTCTTCCTAAGAGGCTGAAGAAGCTGACCTTAAACGGCCAGCATCTTCCTTGGAGGGACATGACCAAGATTTGTTCGTTGCCAAATCTTCAAGTGCTCAAACTGAGACGTTTTGCTTGCTATGGTGAGACATGGGAAACAAGTGAAGGGGGATTCCCTCAACTGGAATTCTTGCTGATAGAAGAGTCGGATCGAGCAAATAATAACCCAAAGTAGCCACTTCCCGAAACTCAGGTCCCTTGTGCTTCACCACTGCAGGAAGTTGATCCAGATCCCAGATGATATCGGAGACATTGAAACACTAGAACTCATTCAAGTTACGGGACGTTGGAAAAAGTCCGTTGAGGAGTTGGCTAAAAGGATTCGAGAGGAACAACAGAGTTACGGAAATGATGTACTCCAAGTTCGGTTCTTCAAACTTTCTCAGTTTTTCAGTTGTGACTAAATAGGATTGAAACTGGTTCTTAGGAGAAATGCAATATCGATTACACATACTGCAATTTATGTCATCAGAAGTTTCCCTAAAGCTAGCTTCTCACTCCACCATGCATTAAAGCAGGAAAATACTATATGATCAAAAGGAAAAAATAATCAATAAAGAAGAGGCAAGGTTCTTCATACAAATTTACCAGAGAATGTAAACAAACAATAATATTCCAATTAATACTTCAATATGAAAGAAAATCAAAGGGAAGGAAAACACAATGGGCCAATCACACAAAGAAAGAAAGACAAGAAAATAAAAAATACTTGAAAAATGCTTGTTCAATATCCTCTTCTCATCATGTCTCTTAGTGGATGCAATCCCCATGGCACACCTTCTTTCCTAATGCCATCTTTCCTAATGTTCTCCGTCTTCTTCTTCTTCTTCTTCTTCTTCTTCTTCTTGACTTTGCTGCAGCAACATAGGCAGGACAAGACGATAGAGCTTCAGCCCACGAATAATATCAAAATTATTATAGTTTAGGAATAAAACTCGTGCATATACATATGACTATTTCATGTCTATTCATCCATAATTTAATTATGATAGTTACCTTTTAAGATAGACAATCTATACTGTGTAAGCTCTTTTTTATATAGTTATAGACAAGATATAAATTTGAATACATGATCTCTAACCTGGGTGCGGGTGCGGGTGCAACTGGTTCAAGCTTAATGCAACGAAGTTGAAAGACATCATCTCCGTACTCCAGTTGCTCTTCTCGTATTTGTTTGATGTTGGAAGCCAAAGATTCCATGTAGTCGTTCACCTCAACCAACTTGAGCGTCGGAATTTCTCCCATACCATCCGGAAGTCTACTCAGACTCCGGCAAGAATGAAGGATGAGTTGCTCCAGCACTGGGAAGTGGCTGCCTTCACACTCCCATTGCTTGAGATCTGAATCCTCAATGAGAAGAAATCTCAGCTCTGGAAAGGTTCCTTCGCTAGCAATCCATGTTTGTTTCAAGAAATGGAACTTCCTCAGTTTGAGCACTTCAAGATTAGGCAGTGGGCCAATATAGTCAATCATGAGGTGAGTCAAGTTTGGACCCCAACCGATCAAGGCTAACTTTTTCAGGGAAGTAGGAAGAACGAGCTTCGGGGCCTCAAAGCTAAACGGCACCTTGGAGTACTCTAGCTCCAATTTCAACTTTTCAAGTTGACGGAGATGTACAAGCTCATGGAAGAAGAAGCTCGTCATACCACGAATATAAGTGAGAGACAACTTCTTAAGGTTGGGAATGAGGTCGAATATTCTTTTGGAACATACAAGGTTACGCACTCTCACTAGTGTTTGCAGATTTTTAAGAGGCAGGGTACTGGAAAAAGAATCTGAACCAACTATTTCATAACCATGATTGAGGAAAATAAAATGTCTTAATTGCGGCATGTTCCAAATACGACAATGATAATCGAAATTATGACGACCCCCCCTAAAGATTAAGGTTCTAAGATTTTGAAGGTTAGTTATTGCTCTTGGAAATCGACCATTATAGCAGAAAGCAAGGTACCTTAGATGAAATAGCTTGAAAAACTGAGGCGGGATCAAACCGTAATCAAACTCAACTCTGAGCAAATCCAGGACCCTGAGCAATCTAAGACTCCCAAAAGACTTGAGATCAGTGTACTGGAAGTACATAATAGTACGGATGGTTGAGCTAGAAATGTTAGCAAAGGAATCAATATCTGAAGGAAAAATGCTTATCCTGCGCTCATTTTGCATGTTCTTGAGCAGCTTCTGTGCTCGCCGGCCCTTAACGTGCACGAGGAACTTCTCTTCCTGTGATAGCTTTATGCACAAATCTCGAACAAGATCATGAAGCCTGCAAGATTTGATCCTGCCGTTAGACTTGGTGTTGGAAACAAGGACTAGACTTCTCTTGACGAGATCATCCATGTACTCTTGAGCACTGTCTTCAAGGCTTTTAGGTGCAGCCGCTGGTTTCACGAAGCCTTCGGCTATCCATAACTTGGTGATCTCCGAGGCTCGAATCTCATGATCTTCTGGGAATCCTCCCATGTACAGGAAGCACGGCCTTAAACCATGGGGCAAATGGTTGTAACTCAAAGATAGAATCTCATCTATCCCCCCGCCCCCTGATGTGGCAAGAGATGACTTTATATTTCCTGCAATTTCCTTCCACGAAGTTGGACTCATACTCACCGTGGATAGAACTCCGGCAACCACCACCACCGCAAGGGGGAGTCCTGTGCAGCTTCTTGCAATCTCCTTTCCAATACTCTCTACTTCCTTAGGAATGTAAGCTTGGTGTTCCAACACCTTCTGCCGTAGTAGATCCCAGCTTTGGTCTTCATCCATCAAACGCATCTTAAGAGAAGGTGCAATGGATTCAACATCTCCCACCCTCGTGGTTAGCAGAATTCTGCTGCCACTGGTGTCGTCAGGAAACAACTTCTTCGTATCATCTAGCACCTTAGTGCTCCACATATCGTCCAACACAATCAGAAACCTCTTGCCATACAGGGCCTGGTACACTTTCACGGCCTTCTCGATGCTGTTCTCTTTGTCCTCTTGAGAGTTGTTTTCTGCAATGGATTCATTGTCGCCCTCTTGAGAGTTGTTTTCTGCCCCGCTGACCTGTTGACAGTTCTTTGCAATGGATTCATTGCCCTCTTGAGAGTTTTCTGGCACGGCCTCTTGATCAGAGTTTCCCGCCAAGGATCCATTGCCGCCCTGTTGAGAGTTTTCTGCCACGGATTCAGTGATGCCCTCTTGAGCTTGAGAGTTTCCTGCCACGGATTTGTTCCTCCACTCAGGAAAAAATTCTTTCATGGAATTTATAAGGTCTGCAAGAATTCTTTCTTCACTGTAATCTTGTGATACTGTGATCCAAACACGTATCTGAAAATGCTCCATGATCAAGGGATCGTTGTAAGCCTTTCTGGCAAGCGTAGTTTTGCCAATCCCTCCCATACCAGTTATGGGGAGAATCTGGAGCTGCCGCGAACCTCTGCACAGCCGATACTTTATTTCTAGCAAATCTTCGTTCAACCCAACCATCTTTTCAGCCGCACCATCTGTAAGTTGTGATGATGAGGATGATGAAGCAGCTCCAACAACAGAATTATCAAGCTGTTGTGCGTCTTTGGTTATGATGCTGCTGGTGTTCTTCATCTCCACCACGTCTCTGGCGATTGACTCCATTGCATCTGTTACTTTGCGCAGCTGGGATTCAAACTTGATTCTTCTTAGCTCTGCAATCCAGTGGACACATCTGCAGACGTGGTGGCGAATCTGCTCGTTCATGAACCACTCAACGATATCTTCGGCCTTCATGGCTACATCCCTGATTCTTGCTTCCAGATTCTTAGAAGATTTCTCAGGAAAATCATCAAGAAAAGCACGGATACAAATAACATATTTATCCAGAGATATAAGATGCCGCTTTCCATTAGGAGAAATGGAAAACCGATCATCGTGAAGGATTTGATCGATGATATTTTCGAGTGAAACGAGAGTAGGATAAGCCATGCTAATCAAAGGTAGAATGACAAAGACAAGTAAACAAGTCGATTTTGAAGATAAAAATGATGGAAGAGCTCGGAGAAAGAAATTGCTACAAGATTTGGCAGATGAATTGAAGGGAAAATAACACTTGTAGAGAGAGAGAGAGAGACACAAATGAGCATGAGTGCTCTTTTCTTTGGTCCCCTTTTCTGAGTAAATTTATAATGTCAATAAAACAGCAGCATTGATAAGAGAGACCGGTAGGAGTATTTTATACTACTAAATTACCGATTCAGGTGCAACGCACTATCTCAACTACGATTATTATTTAATATAGGGAGAATTATGCTGATTTATTGTTCATATACTTTTTTAATTGTTTGCTTAATTTATTTAGAATAATTTGGAATAATATTATTCTTCTAAGAAAAAGAAATTTTTTTAAAGTTTATAATATACTTATCACGAATCACTAATTACGTACAATACAATTTGATGCAAAGATTCGACAAAATATGAACCGTACCTTGTGTCGTTTATTAGAAACTTTAAAAATCATATATAGAATAGTGATAATCATGACATTACCTCTATGATAAAATTAATCAAATTATATGACTTAAATGAAGTAAAAATGCATAGTAGAAATTATGCTTACAATGTAATATAGTCATGTCGAAATGCTCTCATACCATTGTAAACACGTTTAATGACCATCGTTAATATTTGGTGAGTCATGGAATTTTTATTTATTTATTTATTTATTTATTTTTATTTTTTTTATCGAGCAAATGTTAATTGTTAGATTAAATGTTAGTACGTCAAACTCCCAAACTCCTAGGATTCTTTAAACCCACCTCATATCTCCCATAAGGGATCGAATTCGGATCACTCTTTTAAAGAAATGAGTCTGATGGCCAGGTGCACTAAGTAACCTAGTTAGTGGAATTCCCATTCATTATATGTAACTACAAGCCCACATTCCACTAACCCGACCACCGATTAGCTACTCGACAACCTTGATGATATATAATTATTTGATTTGTGCTTTAGCTAACTTATAATTCCCCTTAATTATAATCCTTTCTTTTGCTTTTGCTGATGAATGAGCTGGAACAATGATTATAACGCACCTAATTATATCAAATCATGATTTGTTATTGTTAGATAAAGAAGGTGTTAGATTTGTGAAGATTCGGTCCGAGGCACGAATTATTACTCGCTCGTTATTACTTAAACTATTAAACTTCTAAAAATTAATCTATACTTATATAAAAAAAAGCCTTGTTTTACAAAATGTAGATTGCCTATTATGCTCTTATATTCTTAAATTAAGGTTAATGGAGTGATATAATATGTAATAAGATTATTTAATATTTTCCTTATTTGATTAAGTCCTTATATACTTAAATTAGTTAATATGAGAATTAATATGAATAAGTGTATGCACATATTTCTTCCCTTAATTAAATGGAAAACAATTGCATAATAAAATTCGATAAATTAATTTTATATTAACCTGGTGAAATTAATATGATACGTGAAATATATTAGTATATATTTGATACGTAAATACTGAAAAGAAAAAATTCTTTGAAAAAAATTATATTAAACTAATCATCAAGACGCTTGAAAATGCTAACCACAAATGCTTAAAAGAAATGACTCAGATATCATAAGTTGGAGGGAGTATATGTTTTGATAAGTCGTCCTTCTTGTATGGTAAATTATGGTTATATTAAGTTGGTGAATAGAGTAGTGGTAGAAACAATGCAATAATATTATTTAGCTTTTTCCTAATTTATTTTTTTAAATTTTAAATTTGTATTCTTTTCTTATAAGTTTGTGTTCATTCCATAGTTTAATTTGATCCATAAAATTTAAACATAGATTTCTCTTCGCTTTCGACATCTTCTCTTGATATTAAATTTCCAGTCTCTCAACGAATTAAATTAAGTGCTTTTTAAAATTTTAATTTTTGTGAGTATATTGATTATTGATTTCGATCATGTTTTTTTTAATTTTATTTTTATATATATATTTTATTTATATCTGAATTCAAAGATTTGTTGTTTGTTTTTTCAAATTATCCTTAGACAATATATACATGTAACTGTATTTGCTTAGTTATGTCATGTTACTTTGCATATTATAGGGATCATGACTTAGATTATAAATGTTTAATTGATCAACAAATACCGACATTTAATTTTAATTTTTTTTGTATGCATGTCTTATTCTAGAAGAGTTGTCACCAAGATCCAAATAAATCAGCAATATAAGATGCATGACAAAAGTGCAAGAGATCTAATCAAATTGATGGAGAAAATAAAACATGTGTGTGGTGCGAATGAGAAATTGTTGATACAATACCAACATACGTAAAAGTCGAAATTCAAATATTGCTCATACTCCCTCCGTCCTTAGTTATTAGTCCCGTTTAGAAGATATTGTGGTTGTAATCAATTTTAAGGAGAGAGAGTTAATTGTAGCCGATTATTTTTAGAAAATAATTGACTAAGGAATTTATCAAGGATAACTCGACCTACAAAGATTACATGGTAGATAGAATTCTTTCAAGCCTCCTATATATAGTCCTTGAAACTCTAACTTATCCTTATGCAGCACAGCACGAAATGGAACTATGTATTTATCCACAAAATGTCTTAAGAAAGCAAATACAGAAGAATACTATTGTATTGTCTCTCATCTCATTAGGATACAAGGCAGGAACCTGTGAGACATCAATTCCAAACTGTGTCGATCCTGTTGTATCCCTATGACAACCCGTGATAGTAAGGCCCCTGCGGTTGGAAGGGCTGGCATTTGTTGCAACCAACTTCAAACTCATCATCTCCGTATTCTAGTTTCTCCTCTTGAGTTGAAGATATATAAGCTGTTGCCTGAACAATCTGGTGCATCTAAATGATGATAGCTTTGACTGTTTTACCTCCTGAGACGCTGCATGCATTCCCGATATGATGTTGATATATTCTTCGTGCTACCGTCTTGCATTTTCATGTTTCTCGCTTATAACTAACCGAAACCACACTAACTGAAATTGAATACACTAGATTTGGAACATAGAATCCCATGCATATGTATATTATATTCAATAGATAACAGTTAATAAACAACCTCTAACCTCTTATGATCATATGGGGTCTTGGGCGATGGCACGCAATTAGTGCAATGAACTTGGAAGACATCATCTCCGTAGTCCAGTTGCGGACACAGTCCGCCAGCGAAGTCTTACACTTACGTACCACAACTGACTCGAGTGTCGGAATTTCTCCAATGCTATCTGGGATTCCACTCAAACTCCAGCAAGAATTAATGAGCAGCTTCTCCAGCACCGGAAAGGGGCTGCTGCCTTGGATATCCCATCGCGTGAGATCAGACTCAGTAATCTCTAGAAACCTCAGTTTCGGGAAGTCTTGATCACCAGTCATCCACCATTCTCTTGTTGCAAAATCGAACTTTCTCAGTTTGAACACTTGAAGATTAGGCAATGAGCCAATGTTGTGAATGCTGAGGTAAGGCTCCTGACGTCCCCAACCGATCAAGGCCAACTTTTTTAGCGAGCTAGGAAGAACTAGTTTGGGGGCTACAGCAGAACTACCCAACCTGTAGCTCAGTTCCAGCATCAGTTTTTCTAGGCCGCTGAGATGTACAAGATTATGTAAGAGTAAGTCTCCGGCTTCCAAACAATAATCGAGGTGTAGTTTCTTAAGGTTGGGAAACATTTGGACAAAGTTCGATGAACACTTGAGGTTCGTCACCTTCCCTAGTGTTTGCAGGTTACCTAGAGCCGAGGTAGGACCAGTTGAGAAGAAAAAACCATCAAGGAACATAAGATGCCTCAGTTGAGGCATGTTCCAAATTTCACGAGCTATACGACAATATAGACCACTACTCTTGACGATTAAGGTTTGAAGACTTTGGAGGTTCGATATTGCTCTGGGAATAAAATTATTATGAGTATCATACCATAAAGCAAGATACCTCAGATGAAACAGCTCGAAGAATTGGTCAGGGATCAAACGGGATCTAAACAGAACACTCAGCATATCAATGACCCTGAGCAATCTAAAACTCCCAAAAGAGCCAGTAAGTGTATCCTGGAAGTACATGATAGTACGGATGGTTGAGCTTGAAATGTTAGCCAGGGAACGAATATTTTCAGAGTGAGAAATACTTATCCTACGCACACCTTCGAAGCTTTCCATGGCTCGGACACCCTTAAAGTGGACAAGAAACTTCTCTTCCTGTGATTTCTTTATGCACAAGTCTCGTACCAGATCATGGAGGCTGCAACTCTTGATTTTTCCATTAGACTTGCTGTTGGAAACAACCACCAGATTTCTCTTGATGAGATCCTCCATGTACTCTTGTGCACTGTCTTCGGGGCTTTTAGACGTGACCGACTTCACAAACCCTTCAGCTATCCACAACCTCATCAGCTTCGTGGCTTTGATCTCGTCATCTTCTGGAAATCCTCCCATGTACAAGAAACACGGCCTCAGATGATGAGGCAAGTGGTTGTAACTCAAAGATAGAATCTTTTCTATCTGTCCATCTCCTGTAATGGTGAGAGAAGATTTCACTTTTCTTGAAATTTCCTCCCATGAAGTTTGAGTCATGCTCACAGTGGATAGGAGTCCTGCAACCACCACCACTGCAAGGGGCAGTCCTGCACACCTTCTAGCAATCTCTCTTCCGATCTTGTCGAATTCATTAGGGATGCAACCATGGTGTTCCAACACCTTCTCCTGTAGAAGATTCCAGCTTTGATCCTCACCCATCAAACTCATCTCATGGGAAGGCGCAGAGGTAGAGGAATCGGCAACATCTCCCAGCCTCGTGGTCAGCAGAATCCAACTCCCGTTGTCGTTGCTGGGAAATAACTTCTTCGCATCATCCAATACTTTGGTGCTCCACACATCATCCAATCTATACTATTATAAAAAGTGTCTTGTTTACAAAATTTGAATTGCCTCTTTTACCCTTATCATTAGAATATTTACCCTATCATTAGATAAATCTCTAGAATATTAAAATTATCAATATTTGAATTATCCGAATTTAAATTATAAATCATTATATACTCTAATTATGTACTCTGTAAAAGAAATAATATTTCAAAATTACTCCCTCCGTCTTTAAATAAGTGTCCCCTCCTCTCTCACGGAGGGGGACACTTATTTAAAGACGGAGGGAGTATATCGTAAAACCCGTACTACGCCTCGGTGGAAACGCGTGCCGGAAAAGTCAAAAAGTCAAATGTGCCATCAATAAGGGGACGGAGGGAGTATATGTCTTTGCCATTAAATAAAATATATCCTAATTCTATTTCTAATAGATAAAGAATGTTCGAACTATCAAATTTGATAATTATAAAAAATATCGACTATAAACACGTTTGGACTTGATTATTCTAACTAAAAGTCAATGAATCATTATATAATTTAAATAAAAAATAAATATTAAAATATTAAAATTACAATATTTTGAATTATCAAAATTTAAATTATAAATCATTATATAATTGGAATAATGACTATAATTACGTATACCTCTTTGACATTAAATAAAACATATCTTAATTCAAATAAATAACTTAATCTATATATATTGATGATTTATTACAGTTCTTGCACATATAAATTAAAGGCTGATACGAATAACCCTCAGAAGCACACGTAGTTTCTTTTTTTGTTCGGCAATGCACAAGTGTTGGGAATTGTTAAGGTCAAACTCATTTTCAGGTAAATTTTTAATTTAGTCATTATAAAATTATTTTTAAACAACTACAGAGGTATACAGGCAGGTCAATCCATATGCTAAAATATTTCGAAGATTGAAGGACTACAGTTCCATGAACAATGTTCAATTTCGCATTTCAAAAGATGTGAGTTTAGATTAACGTATATATAACTCTTCACAGGCTGATCAAGTAGCAGCTATATAGGTTGAAGGGAATGAGGTAAGTATTCCACTAGAGAGGCATATTGTAGTTCATACTCATTCAGGCAAGAGACATAGAATAAAGCATAATTCCAATATCCACTCCTCTTTCCAAGAGGCGAAAATGGTTGGCATCAAAACATAAAAATAAATATTGGGTCTATATCTTCGGCTCATAGAACAAATCTTGATGCCCATTCTACAATATCAGAATCACAACTGTTAATGATGTAATCTCCCAAGAAGAACAAGGTCCATCTATTTAAATTTTTCTATAAAAATAATAATAATATGAATTTAATAACGTTAGATAATAGATAACATTCATACCTTCGATCAATCTTTCCTTTTGATCAATCAATATTGATGTAATGAATTAATTGAGTGGTAGATCATTGCCATTGGTATATAAGAAGACACAGTAGGTTAATAATAATTTGAATTTAATAACATATATAGTATATTCTTCATGCACAAAGTTATGCATGTATTGTAGGACAGGGTAATATACATGGGGTGAATAATAGTGCTTATATGATTAGTCGAACCAACAATGCGATATAGATTTTCTGATGTAAATAAAAAATTAGTATGCGATGATTTCTTTACGAGTAGTAGTAGTAGTAATATTAATTAAATGAAAAGGCCTCATGGGCCCATCTTATGAATGATAATATAAAACTCTACCACATCACATGTTATTGTCTGTTTTATCTAGCAAAGTTAAATTTGTAAAGTACATTACAGATGTGAGGAAATAAAATGATTAAAAAAAAGAAAAAAAAGTAACATGTCGAGAATATATTTGTTACAAGCTACGAATAAGAAAGTCAAGGCAATTTGTACATTTATTAGCCAGAAGATTGTTACAGTAGCTCGTTGCATGTATATAAAATTGGAAACGACAAGATTAGATTTCATCCGTCGAAACCAATCAAATGTGAGAGCAGAGTTGTATCAAGGGATAGTGGACAATGTTTTTAAAGGAGAGATAAGGGGAAATGAAGTCCGGAAGAGAATTGTTTTCCTGCAACTTTTATTGGAGGGCCAAGAGATATGCGACGCAAATATCTTGATGCGTTGGCATTGATACAAAAATTTGGAAAACCAGATTTATTCATTACAATGACTTGTAACCTGGAATGGAAAGAAATACAAGACTCAATGTATGAAGGTCAAACAACTCAAGATCGTCCAGATTTAACTTGAGGAGTGTTTCGAGAGAAGTTACAAGACTTGAAAGATTGATTATTTAAAAGTTAGATTTTTGGTGACGTAGCCATACACGTGGATGTTATTGAATTTCAAAAAACAGGTCTACCACATTTACATATGTTGGTAATTATTAAGTCGGAATCTAAGATAAACACTTCAGAAGGAATTGATAAATTCGTGAGTGCAAAACTATCTAATGAAGAGAATAACCCTCAATTGTTTGAATTGGTCAAAAAACATATGATTCACTGTGGATGGGATAATCCAAGTAATTCTTGTATGGTAAAAGGAAAATGCAAATATCATTACCCACGATCATATTGTATATACACAATACATGGAAAAATGGATATCCGGTTTATAGAAGAAGAAATACCGCGACAACAATATGTGTTCAAAATGCATATCTGGATAACAGATGGATTGAACCATATATTTCATACATACTATCCACATATAATTGTCATATTAATGTCGAAGTATGTTCTGGTATAACAGTTGTAAAATACTTATATAAATATATTTATAAGGGCCATAGTATAGTGGTAATCAATATGTCACTAAACCAAGACCAAACCCAAATTGATGAAATCAAACAATTTTCAAATGCGCGTTGGGTTTCTGCTCAAGATGCAATGTGGAGAATTTATGAATATGATTAGAACGACATTTCTCCTGTAGTAATCAACTTACAGATTCACCTTCCCAATGAGTAGTTTGTAGCTTACCATGCAACACAAAATTTGGAAAGCCTTGTGTCATGTGATCATGTTTCGAAAACAATGTTAACGGAATATTTTTCTATGTGTGCTACAAGTGAAAAGGTAAGAAAATATGTTTATAAAGAATTTCCTGAGCACTAAAGAATTTCATGAGCACTATGTTTGGGACAATAAAAATAGATGTTGGACAGAAAGAGAAAGGGGCAATGTTATTGGATGTATTAGCGTTGTAAGTTCAATTGAAGGAGAAAAGTATTATGAAAAACTACTCTTAAATCATGTTAGAGGACCAACATCTTTCTCTTATTGATGACAGTTAATGGATATAAATGTCTAACTTTTAAAGAGGCAACACAAAAGAAAGGAGTGTTGGAAGTGGATCAAAGTATACATGATTGTTTGAATGAGGCAATTGCATCTCAAACGTCAGGTGAGTTATGTAGATTGTTTGCAATAATCTTAGTGCATTGCGCTCCTACAGATGAGAGAGTACTATGTGATACATACTTTGATGAATTGTCTGAAGATTATAAATGAGAATACAGTTCAATTGAAGCATGCATATCAATGAGAGATTGAAGACCTTAAGTTCTTACTTGGAGAGCATGAGAAAAAGAATTGATTTATATGATCTTCCTAGCATACCTTCTCCACATATGGACATCGGAGATAATGATCGTCCAAGAGAGATATTAGATGAAATGTCCATACACATACTTGAAGAAGTTCATGATGTAGAGCATAAGCTAAATAATGATCAAAGGAAAACATTTTCAATGATTTTAAGTTACATAGAGAAAAAAGAAGGTGCGATATTTTTCATAGATGACTTGGGCGAAATTGGAATGACATTCTTATATCGTGCAATATTAGTCAATCTAAGGTTGAAAAATCTTATAGCACTTGCGACTGCAACATCTGGAGTAGATGTAGAAATAATGCCTGAAGGAAATACTGCGCATTCACGTTTCAAAATACCGATAAATTCTGATGAGTCAAGTGAATGCTCAATTTCTAAACAAAGTGCAATTGAAGAATTATTGCGTAGAGCACAACTAATAATATGGGATGAAGCACCTATGGCAAAAAAATAGGCGGTAGAAAATATGAATAAACTCTTACAAGATATAATGGGAAATGAAAAGAATTTTGGCGGAAAAGTGGTCGTCTTTGGAGGAGATTATAGACAAGTATTGTTAGTTGTTCCTAAAGTTACAATGCAATAGACGATATCAGCAAGTTTAGTTAAGTCATATTTGTGGCCAAAATTAAGAAAATAAAATTGTCAATAAACATGAGGTCAAAGATTGATTCGGAATTCAGTCGGTTTCTACTAAGAATTGGAAATGAAGAAGAAACGATAGATGCCAAAGGTAACATTAGAATTCCGGAACAAATGGTAATTGAATATGATAATGAAGAAAATTCCATAAAAGACTTTTACAAGCTACTTTTCCAAAATCGGAAACACATGGGTATTCAGCAGAGTGCATGACAAATCGAGCAATTTTAACGCCTAAAAATGACCACCTCGATAGGTTAAATAATGAGTTGGTATTGGTATCAATGTTTCCGGGAGATGCACATGTTTTCAACAATTTCGATGAAGTCATTAATGATACTAATGCAAACTATGATGTGGATTTTCTATGTGCAATGTGCAAAAAATGTAATATTGATGTTTTTGAGACGGCGCCAAGATAATATAATTAAATAATTGTGCATACATATTTTATTTTACTTTAAATATATGTTATATCTATTATCTATGTCACCGCACATACAAAATAACTCTAAATGTTATAGAAGGGGATTATAATGTGCAAGTCACAATGTTTGAATATGCCGCCGCAGTATATGTAGGATGCTTCGTGGATGAATATATATCTTCAATAAAGGAAGTTAGTGTTTGCTATAATAAGTATTCTATATAAATTTTACTTTATAATTTTACGAAAGGTTTGTAAAGATTTATAATTATTAGAAGTATATTTATCTAGGATAAAAATGAATCGGTATAACTATAGAGGTTTGAGCTTGCAAAATTCAACCGAAATTCTTTTCATGAATGCGATCAAGTCTGTCAAGATTGATAATAGTGGTAACCTATGTATCATAGTCAACGCAATACAAAGAGTTAATTGCATCAATTCAAGAGTCCAGAATAAATCAAGCTAAAGAAATGCAAAATCCAGCCAAGAGATCGTAAAGGAAAATGAAGTTGAAACAACTCAAGTTGGAGAAAAGAAAAAAATCAGCCAAGAAAGTAAAGTCGGTAGAAAATATAAGGCCAAAGAACAAGTGGAAGAAAGTAAAAAATTAAATGCTTAGGTGAAACTTGATGAAGTGCAAGGAAAGAGGAAAAGAAAGATACTATAGAAAAGAAGTTTGAAGATTGCATTGATATTATTAGCAGCAATGATGACATCACGTTGGACAAGCTTGTGCGGAAAAGCAAAATGATCAAAAGATGTTCTCCGTCCTTAAATATCAAACAAGAAAAAAGGATTGATGTGAATAAACATCCAACTTTAATTTGAATGTTAAGTTTCTTAGACATTGAGAATTATATAGTTTTTATTTTTTTATTTTATTTTTTGTAAACATAAATATTAGTTTTAATTTTATTAAGTTAAGTAGATAATTTTTTTTTACAAATCCGACTAACCGGATCGCTTTCATGGGGACGAGATTAGAAGCACGTATGAAGGAGAGGAGATGGTGAAAGGTTTGAAGGCAGAGTTCGATGGGAAAATTTCGCTAATGCAGAAAATTGTAAAAGGGCATACAACCATGTTCGTAGTGATCATGGCAAAACTAGCAGAGATCCCAAAGCCGGAAAAGCCAAAAGATGGTTCGACCAAGGAGGGCCCTACCGCCCTACGGAGATTGAAAAACCACATGGTTCGCCGAACCTTGGACAAGCCTGTGCCTAAAAGCAAAAGGATCAAAAGGTGTTTTCCGTCCATCAAAATCAAACAAGAAAAGGAATTAATGTGAATAAACATTCAACTTTAATTTAGATGTTTAAGTTTTAGACATTGAGAATAGTATAGTTTATTTTTTAAATCTTTCATTTTTTATAAACATGAGTGTTAGTTTTTTTAATTAATTTAAATTTTATTTGTAATATTTTTTAAATTTCGAAATATTAATTGTTCTTTATTCATTGGTACACCTAAGGTAAGGAAATAATAATAAATTACGGATCCACGTGCAACGCACTCCACTAGTACAATCAAAAACCTCCTGCCGTACAGGGCCTTGTAAACTTTCTCAGCCTTCTCGCTGTTGGTCTCTTCGGCCTCTTGAGAGTTTTCTACCAATGATTCATTGCCCTTTATGGATTTGTTCCTCCTTTCTGGAAAGAATTCTTTCAAGGAATTTACAAGGTCTGAAAGAATTCTTTCTTTACTATAATCTTGTGATACCGTGATCCAGACACGTATCTGAAAATGCTCCATGATCAACGGATCGTTATAAGCAGTTCTAGCAAGAGTCGTCTTGCCAATACCTCCCATACCAGTAACTGGGAGGATCTGGAGTTGCCGGGAGCGTCCACACAACCGGTCCTTTATTTCTAGTAAATCTTCGTTCAACCCGACCATTTTCATCTTTCCAGCAGCACCATCTGTAACATGTGATGATGATGATGATGATGATGAGCCAGCACCAGTAACAGAATCATCAAGCTGTTGTGCATCTTTGGTTATGATGCCATTTTTGATCTCGACCACCTCTCCGGCTATTGAGTCCATCTCATCTCTTACCTTCTGCAACTGGTATTCAAACTTCAGTCTCTTCAGTTCAGCAATCCAGTGGACATATCTGAAGACGTAGTGGCGAATCTGTTGGTTCATATGCCATTCTATAATATCTTCAGCCTTCATTGCTACATCCCTGATCCTTGCTTCCAGATTCTTGGCAGCTTTCTCAGGACAATCTTCGATGAAAGTGCGGAACGAAACAACATACTTATCCAGAGATATAATATGCTGTTTCCCATAGGAAGAAATGGAATACAGACTATCATTGAGGATTTGATCAATGGTTTTTTCAAGTGAAACAAGACTAGAATAAGCCATCTCTTTACAGCAAAACTGTGCTAAAACAAAGGTAGAATAACAAACTAGGCCCCTTACTATAAGATCAGATGAAGGAAACGTCGCGAGAGAAGAAGACGAGAAGAGAATTTGAAGATCAGTTAAGAAACAATATATACATTCCACAACCTAAATCATTAATCATTTGTGTTCCAAGGCTAGCTATCCATTGTGTTTGACTTATGGTTACACCAGTTCCAGTACAGCTATGCAGCAAACGTTTTAAACTATATTATCTCTAGCAATTTGGAATAGAACATTTGGCATATATCATGTCATGAATTGACTACCCAACAACCAGATTTATTTAATAAGACTATTGATTCTTACCAACAATTCATATTGTAATTTATGCCCGTTTCATGAATTTTCAATCAAATTTACAAGAGAAAGTAAACAAACAAGAATATTCCAATTAATACATCAATATAAAAGAAAGGGAAAGGGAAAGGGAAATACGATGACAATGGCACTGAGAAAGACAAGAAATCATATAGTTGAAATTAAGAATCAACTCCAGCTGCTAAAACTAATCGAGGAGATCGAGCTACAAAGATGATAATGGACATGATTGCCATATTGATCGAATATTGAGAACTTCGTTATAACCTCACAAGATTACAGGGTAGTTAGAATTCTTTCAAGCCTCCTATAGTCCTTGAAACCATTACTTATACTTTGCAGCAGGAAATGGAACTTAGAATCATTTAAACAAAATTAAAAAAAAAAAAAAACCTCGTGCACGAGTCTCTTGTAGAGTCGACCATTTATATATAGTACAGTTTGGAAAATACCGTCTCTCAGGTTCTCTGCCATGTTTCCTAATGATGTAGTTGTTACTAGTTTTGTTGGCATATTAATTGTTATGTGCATATGAGAGGCATGAGTTTACTTCCCTTCCTTTCCATAGTTAGTGTTGCTTATATTCTGAAAATCGACAAGTTAATGTTTGTTTGCAGTGTGATTAAACTTCTTCTTATGCCCTGCAATAACTTACTAACTACTTTCTTCTTCTTCATGTGGTGTACAGGTGGTCAACGGAGATATCTATGGTCATTCGCCCCGATATGATCTCAGGTTTCGAAGCCTTACTATCTCAATGACCTCAAAGCATTTCTTCTTCTCCTTCTTCTTCTAATCTTAGATTCTCCGTTTTTCCTTTTGTGTCTTTCACGGTAGACGATGGACCAACCGAAAGCATCAGTCGAGATGATGCGGAGGTGGATGCAGGGGAAGCTAACACAAGAGGGAGAGGGAGAGGGAGATGATCACCTTGCTCCAATGTAAAAAATGAGTCTGTTGTGTTGATGTATAGAAGAAATATATAGAAATTAAGAGAATAATGTTATCTTTGAATGAAATATGGTTTTATTTTCTTCCTTGGATTGATTTGTTTTTTTTTTTTGTTTAATGGTTTAATGTAATGAAGGTTGGTTGGTTTCAATGTTTGAAAATCTGTTTTATGTAGATGATAATAATAATAATAATAATAATAATAATAATAATAATAATAATAATAATAATAATAATAATAATAATAATAATAATAATAATAATAATAATAATAATAATAATAATAATAATAAAAGGTGCTTTTTTTGTGTGAGAGAAAAGGAAATAAAATCTTTTCAAACGATTATTTATTTTTCCTTGAACGTACCAACGGTCAATTTTCAAACTATACATACAGAAAGCTCCGATCAAATTCAAAACTCCTTCTTTCTCTCTTCCGCCGTAAAGAATTTCTTTCTGTGAATTCCTATTTGGTTCGTTGGTTCTGCCATACCTCTTGCTCTGATCCATTGATTCACCCTTCACTCTCTCTTCCCTTTCCATCAACGGTAATTTTCTGATTTTTTCTCCTTCTGCAACCATGCTCAAATGGGTTTTTTCCTGAATTTCCCCTCCCCTTTCTTGACTTCCTATGGATTTCATTGAAAGAGAAATAGCTGTGCAATTTGTCTTTTGATGGTGTTTCATCAATCGAAGGTTTTTTTTATTGTGTGATTCACGCAATTTTTCCCTTTGATGGTGTTTCATCAATCAAAGGTTTTTTTATTGCTTAATCTCAGTTATATTATTTTTCTTGATTTCCAATGGTGAAAGGGAAAGGGGAAAGGGGAAAGGGGCATACACAGATTGTGATTCTTGTCAATTAGCTTATATTAGTTGCATTTGTGCATCCGGCTTAATTTGTTTTCTTTGTACGAGCGTTATGTGGAGCATCTTCGTGAGGTTACAAACTTACATCTGAAAACATCTACTTCCCAAAGACTCCATGCATTGCCGTAATTTATGTGGTAAGAAATATATATGTACTCAAATTTGTAATTAATACTTTATTGTATATGATGCCCCTTTAAAGCTTCACCTTATATATTTTTCCTAGCTGGATTTGGAACATTCTTAGCATCATTGACTAGAAATGATGCATCCTTGATGCATTCTTGGATGACTTATACGCTGTGAATGCAGGAAGTGATACGTTTTTGCTTTGGTCCGTATGCTGACATCAAAGAGTTGTGCGTAGATGGAAGGAATATCAGATTCAAATGGCTTCTTCTGAGTTAGTTTAGTGTTTTCCTCTTATCTTTGTTTATGCGATTATATGGGGTCATTAACTTTCCTTTTCAAATCATTTGCCCAGAAATATATATAATAAAAAATCCTTCTTTGCAGGCGAGCTTTCATGTATATGAGAAGATATTAATTACTATAAACTTGACTTTGGAGGAACAAAGGAAAGGTATCCCCTATAATAACTTGCTATTTAATACACACTTGCAATGTTCAATGTACTTATCATGTTGCATATTCTCATAATTTTTTTCTAATTATAATGTTGCATTTTCATTCGGCAACTTGGAGTAGTTTTCCCTTAGATGTCATCATTTCCTTTTGTCAAATTCTCCGAACAGTAGATTTTTGCAACTCTTAAATATAACTTGTAGTCTTGAGTGAATGCAGGTCAAAGATATCAGATATGGTAAGAGAGATTGCTTTTGGTAATATACTAAAGCTAACTTGTTTACGATGACCCTGCTTTCCATTTTAAATTATTGTTCTTGCTGATAATTTTCAGTGTTTGGCAGCTCTCTTCTGTATTTTCTCAAGTCTAACTCTGTAGATCTTATATTTAAATATAATTGATGCATTATTTACTTAGCATGAGATCCCCAGATGAATACATTTACTTTAGTTTTCTTGCAGGTATCTTCAGTTTCTGAACTCTGAACGCTTCATCATCTTCTTCTTCCACAGCTATGTGCGATTGAATTTTCTGCTGCGCCAAGCTTGATATCGATCAATTTAAAGTTCGTACTCATGAATTTGGGGTTGCACCGCATAATTTTAGCAGAGGCATAGCAGTTTTCAAAGGAATTCGATGTTTCTAGTTTTAGAAAGATTTCCTCCAGAGGCTTGAGATCAACAGCTGCTGGAAATTCAGCGAATTCGCAGGTGAGACCTTTATTTGTTTTTACCTATTTAAGTTTTTCTTTTGATTGAAACTGTCGAGTGGCAGGTTATCAAACAGTTGGTGCGCAAAGTAGAATGGCAATGAGGACTTTTTATTTTATTTTTTAATCCTGCAACACAAATGATTGAGAAATTTGGGTGTTTTCATAGGATTATACGACGTATTTTTGTAAACTGCATTAAGAGGATTAAAGAATTTGGGTTCTAGTTGTAGATGCTGTTGCTCTTGATGATCAATTGAATGTATGTATAGAAAGCCTTAATTTTTCAGTACTATTGAGCTAGTGTGAGAAACAGTTCAGGTAAATGTTTTTGTGGACTTACAGTTGTTTTTTGGCCTTGAATCGTTAATGAGTTATACTTAGGGTTGGTTCAATTGCTTGTCACACGCCTAGTTTGGTTTGGAATCAGGGCTATCCCTTGGCTGCAATCTGTATCTGAGTATCAATTGCCCGTTTTTCTTGTGTTTGTGCCTTCTTGCAGGAACAATCTGTTGTCTTCATTACCAGCAGAAAATGGTTTATTGACTCAGCTGGGGACATTTGATCCGCAGTCGAATCAGGTAGTTTGCCACATTCACACTTAAAGTTTCTACATCATAACTTTCTATGATGTCTCGCGTGCGACTCTCCCCCGTTTTAGAGCTTGATTGAGTTTGATCAAACTACAAAGTTATCTTATCATGAAAGTCTCATATACTAACTGGTCCTGTTGCTGTTAATTGTCTCTTTACTGGATGCAGTTGAAAGAATTTCCTGTGGAGGCTTGCGGTTTGCGCCTCTCATTTCTTTATCTCTCAAACAATTCACTGTCTGGTTTGCCTTCTGAGATCGGTAAGGTTAGATTGATCTTTTTCTCCCACTTCTGTGCTTTGTATTTGCAAATGTTGGTTGCATTTTTCTTGTTCTTGAACCTGTGTGAGGACTTTTTGTACTGTTTGTCAGTATATTAAAATATTCAGTGCTGAGATACTTGTTTCTGGGGAAGAGTTGAAAACTATAGAATCCAGCTTATACCATTACGTTTGATTAAATCTTATCTAGCTACTCTACAATTTCATTATTATGTCATTTATCCATCCACTTTGATGCCTGGTGCTGTCTTTTGAGGAGAGTTGTGAGAGCTCTTCATAAAATTATGAAAGAAAATGTGTTTTCCCCAATGAAGCGCGACCAAAATTACCCTTATTTGACTCTAAAGTACTTTTGCAACTGTTGATTTGGATCCCTTAAAGAGTAACTATTAATGTATCAGATCCATTTAAACATGTTTATATTCATGTAATAAGCTGATTAGCTGACATGTGCTATGATATTCAATTTCTGTATGGCATTGGTCCTTTTTGATACTTCAAGTTGGTAAAGAATTAGGCATTTTGTCTGAATTGTTGAATAAGATAGTATGAGTTACACCTTCTGAGAAAATGTTGCAGGTTTCAGACAAAGAACGAAGAAAGCTGCTATCTATAAATTCATCAACCTACGAGGAGGAGGTTCCAATGGACGAGCCTTTTGATATCTGCCCTCCTGAAACCACTAATGGCGTTGAAGAGGAAGGATTTCATATAGAAGACTTATTTGAAGATTCTGGAATGGTATTAAGGTCCGGGATGGTAGTACTCAAACACTATATTCCCCTTTTGGAGTAGGTAGTCGTCTAAAGTTCTTTCTGTGGTCAATTCTCTTTTTTCTCTTTGTTGATCATGTAAAATATACTGCTGAATGTGTTGTTAAAGATTGCATTTAAAACATCTTGCAGATGAAAATTGTAAACAAGTGTCGAGAATTAGGCTTTGGTCATGGGGGATTTTATCGACCTGGCTATGATGATGGTGCAAAACTGTGGCTGCACAAGATGTGCCTTGGTCTAGATTGGAATCCTCAAACGAAAAGCTGTGGAGAGAGGCGCCAACATGACGATGCCCCACCTCCTCATATTCCTTATGAATTTACTTCGCAAGTGTGCAGAGCTCTTGAGTCTTGATGATTCCCATGATCTTATAGAAAGATACCTCAGTGTCAAAAACGTTGAGGACGAGCTTCCTAAAATGTGTTCAGATGTCTGCATTGTCAACTTCTACACTACTAATGGGCGCGCCTTGTCCTCCATCAGGTTTGTCGTTTTTTTGCAGAATATGGGTCCTTTTCCTTTCTCCATATGCTTGAAAGCATGAAAAGATAATGCTACCTTGATGCAGGGTATTTCCAGTTTATGATAGCCTGTTTAGGAATTACATTGTTCCATTCCACTTTAATTTGCAGCTTCGCGTGTAATATTAGACTTAGGAAAACTAATTTTGATCACAAGCAAGCAAATTGGATGTCAAAAATCAGTTCCTCTTGCTTGCTTATTTCAGTCAATTTCAATTGCATAAAGTCTTCGTTTCTCCTGAAAATACATTGGCTTTGCTCGTTTCTATTCATACAGGATCGCGATGAGAGTAAGGAGAGTCTTGACAAAAGGCTTCCTTTAGTTTCAATCTCCATTGGTGATTCGGCTGAATTTTTGTACGGCGAAGAGAGGGATGTTAACAAGGCTGAGAGCGTGTTACTAGAATCAGGCGATGTACTGATATTTGGTGGTAAATCGAGGCATATATTTCACGGGGTGAGAAATATTATTCCAGAAACACCTCCTTATGCTTTACGAGAAACTAAGAAACTTCTACCAGGTCGCCTCAACCTTACCTGCAGGAAGAACTGAACATCTCAGCTGACAATTTATACCTAAGTTTTTCACTGTGAGTAGCTCTTATTACACAATCTTATTCTTACCTATATAATCATATTTTCATCCTACAATGAAACATCTAGTGATCTTAAGGCAAACTTGTCCTAATTCTAAACTGCCTTGAGTTTAGAATTAGGATAAAATACGTTTAGTTTTCTTGCAGGTATCTGACATTTTGAGAACTTAAGGTAAGTTTTAGTCCCTTCCTTGTTTAACAGGTGTAAATGTGTTGCTAGCCAATATTTTTTTTTCTTTTTCTCTGCCTTTTAGATTGTCATTGGAAACTAAATCTGCTCTCCCCCCCCCCCCCCCCCCCCCCCCCCCCCCCCCGAACTGTATCCACTCTGCTTCCATTCTGAAACATAAATTCACACACTCATTTACATGTACATACATTATACATTTATATTATGATAGTCCAGCCCCCGGTGGCTCGCTAAATGCAAGCAACCATTGATCTGCCGCCATGCGTGGCTGGAAAGTTCTGGAGAAAGTCCAACCCGTATCTTGGCGGGGCAACCTGGATGGCATGCTTAATGCAAGCAACCAGTGATTTGCAGCCATGTCGTGGTTGGGGTTCTCTAGCAAAAGATCTCATTCTCTTTATCTTAGTGTTATTGCTACTACTTCACTAAAATAGTACAACTTCTTAGTTCTAAAAAGAGCATATGAATATAAGGTGACTTGACACTTTTGCTAATTACTTATACATATCATGATTGTTGCCTTTGGCTTCTATTAGCTGCATTCTGATTTTATGTTACCTTGAAACTTAGTTGATGTGGCTTAAATTTTTTTTCTGCGTATACAAGCCGTTATATGGAGCACATCTTCGTGAGGGAGCAACCGGAGGTGGCTTAATTTCTTTGGTAAGAAATATATGTACACTGAAGTTTAACTATGACTTAATTTGCTTTCTTCCATTCTCATTTTCAGCTTCATACATTTTGAACTAGTATTTCGGGATTCAGGAAATCGCAGCTGCTATCTTGGCGAGGCAACCTGGATGACATGCAACCTGGGTTATTCAAGCTCGTAGGGAGGAGACCAGATCTCATTTTGTGTGCAAGGTTCTTCCAACTCTCTCAAATTTGGAGGCTTCCTACGTGCTGTTTTTTTTTCTCGTCTTTTTCCATTATCGTTTTCTCCTTTGAATATTTTGAATTTGGAGAAACCCCAGCCCGTATATTGGCGGGGCAACCCGGATGGCATGCTAATTGCAAGCAACCGGTGATATGCAGCCATGGCGTGGCCGGAACCCCCCAAACACAGAATAATGCACGTCTTGAAGTAAATCGCAACCACTATCTTGGTATTTCAGCTTCATACATTTTAAACTGGTATTTCGGGATTCGAGAAATTGCAGCCACTATCTTGGCGAGGCAACCCGGATGGCATGCTTCTTGCAAGCAACCGGTGATTTGCTGCAGCCATGATGTGTGACTCAACTCTCCTTGCCCAAATTAGGAAAGATATGGGAAATAGGATAGTTCTGTCGGTGGTTATAATGAGCACTTAACGTTGGGAATCATTTGCACATGATACGAAAGTCCAACCCGTATCTTGGCTGGTTTCACAAACCCTTCAGCTGTTCATACACTTCCGCTGCTTTACTCTCTTCATATTGCTGCCGCCACTCGTATTCCTGTTGCCTTTTGAATTTCGAATACTGTCTTTGTTTTTCAATTTCTTGCTCAACTCTACGTGTGGAACAAGCAAAACGTCAACCCCAAGCATTAATCTTGGAAGTAAAAAACAGTTAACAAGCTTTGAATGCTGTGGATCTTCAAGTTCAAGACAGTCAACAGAGTTAAAGGAATAAAGATCTGACCTCTTATAATCATATGGGAGGTATGGCGACTCCGTGCATTCGATGCAACGAACATGGAACACATCATCTCCATAATTCTGTTGCTCTTCTTGCATTAGTCTGATGCAGTCCGCCAGAGGATTCGTACAGCCCTTCACCTCAATCAACTTGAGAGTCGGAATCTCTCCGATGCTATCTGGGATTGCACTCAGACTCCAGCAGGAATGAATGAGCAGCCTCTCCAGCACCGGGAAGCAGATGCTGCTGCCGCCATTCCACTGCAACAGATCACACTCATCAATCAGTAGAAACCTCAGCTTCGGGAAGCAGTACTCCTCATCATTTCCAGTAATCCATTCCCGTGGCAAGAAATCGAAGTTTCTCAATTTGAGCACTTGAAGATTAGGCAATGAGCCAATGTTGTTAATGTTGAGGTAAGACTCGTGACGTCCCCAACCGATCAAGACTAACTTTTTCAGGGAGCTAGGAAGAACCAGTTGAGGGACTTCACGAGAATCTGCTGCACCCTTCATCTCGGAACTTAGTTTCAGCTTCAATTTTTCAAGTCTACGGAGATGTACGAGATTATGTAAGAGCATGTCTTTCGCTACCATATCAGAGTATTCTAGGGATAGTTTCTTAAGGTTGGGAAACAGATGGACAAGGCTTAATGAACACGTGAGATTCTTCACTTTCCCTAGTGTTTGAAGATGTTCTAGAGCCAAAGTGGGATGATCAGCTGGGATATAAGAAGCATCAATGAAAATAAGATGCCTCAACTGAGGCATATTCCAAATTTCACGCGGCAACCTCAAGAAAAAGTAATTGCGTTTCTTGATGATCAAAGTTTGAAGACTTTGAAGGTTTGATATTGCTCGAGGAATAGAAATAAAATTGTAATACCAGAAGGCAAGGTACCTTAAATGAAAAAGCTCGAAGAATTGGTGGGGGATCAAACTGGATTCAAACAGAACACTCAGAAAATCAAGGACCTTGAGCAATCTAAAACTCCCAAAAGAGCCAGTAAGTTTATCCTGGAAGTAGATGATAGTTCAGATTGTTGAGCTTGAAATGTTAGCCAAAGAAGCAATATCAGTGTGCGAAATACTTATCCTGCGTTCTCCGTCCAGCCCTCGCCCAGTACCCTTGACGTGCACAAGAAACTTCTCTTCATGTGACAGCTTTATGCATAGATCCCGCACCAGATCATGGAGGGTGCATCTCTTGATTTTGCCGTTGGACTTACTCTTGGAAACAATAACCAGATTTCTCTTGATGAGATTCTCCATGTACTCCTGTGCAGTGTCCTCAGATGGACCTTGCATCACAAAGCCTTCAGCTATCCACAGCCTCATCAGGTTCGATACTTTGATCTCGTGATCTTCTGGGAATACCCCCATGTACAAGAAACACGCCCTCAAATGATGAGGCAAGTGGTTGTAGCTCAAAGATAGAATCTTTTCTATCTGCCCATAATCTTGTGTTGTGGCAAGAGATGACTTTACATTTCTTGCAATTTCCTCCCATGAAGTTAGAGTTGTACTCACCGTGGATAGGACTCCAGCAACCACCACCACCGCAAGGGGCAGTCCTCTGCAGCTTCTGGCAATCTCCTTTCCGATGCTCTCTACTTCATTAGGGAGGCAATCTTGGTGTTCCGACACCTTCTGGCGCAGTAAATCCCAGATTTGGTCTTCATCCATCAATCCCATTTCATGTGAAGGCACAGTGGAGTCAGCAACATCTCCTAACCTCGAGGTTAGCAAAATCCGGCTCCCATTGGTGTCGTTGGGAAACAACTTCTTTGCATCATCTAACACCTTGGTGTTCCAGATATCATCCATTACAATCAGAAACCTCTTGCCATATAAGGCCTGGTACACTTTCACAGCCTTGTCGATGTTGCTCTCTTCGGCCTCTTGAGAGTTTTTGTTCCTCATTTCTGGGAAGTATTCTTTCATGGAATTTAGGAGGTCAGAAACAGTTCTTTCTTTACTATAATCTTGTGATATTGTGATCCAGACACGTATCTGAAAGTGTTCCATGATCAACGGATCGTTGTAAGCATTTCTAGCTAGTGTCGTCTTGCCAATACCTCCCATACCGGTTATGGGGAGGATCTGGAGTTGACGCGAACCTCTACACAGCAGAGCCTTTATTTCTAGCAAATCTTCGTTCAACCCAACCATCTTCATAGTCTGATCAGCAGCAGCATCTGCAACTTGTGATGTTGATGATGAACCAGCTCCAACAACAGAATCCTCAAGCTGGTGTGCATCTTTGGTTATGATGATGATGCTGTTCTTCATCTCGGCCACGTCTGCTGCAATTGACTCCATTTCGTCTGTTACTTTGCGCAGCTGAGATTCAAACTTGATTCTTCTTAGCTCTGCAATCCAGTGGACATATCTGAAGACGTAGTGGCGAATCTGCTCGTTCATGAACCATTCAATCATATCTTCGGCCTTCATAGCTACATCACTGATTCTTGCTTCCATATTCTTGGCAGCTTTCTCAGGAAAATCTTCAAGAAAAGCACGGATACAAATAACACATTTATCCAGAGATATAATATGTTGTTTTCCATTAGGAGAAATACAATATCGATCATCACTGAGGATTTGATCAATGAGTTTTTCTAGCGAAACAAGAGTAGAATAAGCCATGCTTACGCTCACTCCACGTTCTACTAATATATGCCATGTAATGAATCTTGACAAACATTCTAGTCCACAACCTAATTCATTACATAGTACTATAATATATACTTTATGAATTCATTACATAGCACTATAATCTATACTATGCATCAAAATGAAGCAGACCAGTTTCGATCATGACATCCCAACAATCAGAGTATTTTAAGGTTATTCCACCAATCTGAGAAGACAAAAACATACTTGCACACACATAGCTTTGGCTACCAGAAAACATGCAAAACTGCACGTCGTAAAAGAACCAAAATCATCCCTGAGACTAGGTGATTGAAAAGCCTGGTTCCTGTGCAGTGTGCCATTAGGGATCGGACGAATTGGTGAAATAGGAAACTTTATGATGAAGTCGAAATAGATGTCCCATGGCCGGGTAAACACTATATACGAAATCTCATTCGATTATGTCATATCAGAGAGTACATCATAGCATGATAAACACAGAATATCAAAGTAGAGTTCACTGAGCATCATGAGACCTAATTCTCTTGCCAGACTAACTTTGTCTTATAGAAACAATGTTACCCTGCTATTCACAACAAAACAAGCAACTGGAAGTGTTCGGCTCTTCATACATCTCAAAAATGAATCCTTCAAGAAAACCAACTCTGAGCGAACAGTACCATGATTCCCTTTTACAAAAAAACATGATTTTATTTTGAGAATCTGAGGTCTTCATTTGATTGCAAATTCCATGAGGAATCAACTCTATCTTTTACAATATGAACAGAAAATTAGTCATCTATGAGTCATGCAACGAACTTGGAGGTCGTTGTTCCCATATTCTCGTTGTTCCTCTAGTATCCTCTTGGCCGACTCCACAACTGACTTGCTCGCTTTGCCCTTCACCTCAATCAGTTCGAGTGTAGGAATCTCTCCGATACCTTCGGGAATCTCTGTTAGCTGCCAGCACTCATCCAGCACTAGCCACTTGAGCATTGGGAAGTGACTACTTTCAGTTATCCAATACTCGAGCTCTGACTTTTCAAGCAACAGAAATTCCAGCTGCGGGAACTCTCCATCGATTGTTTCCCACGCATTGCCTTTGCAAGACTGATGAGTTAGCTTAAGCACTCCAAGATTTGGCAATGAACCAACAATAGTCATGTCGTCCCAAGGAAGAGGCACACGACTTAAGGTCAACTTTCTCAGCGTCCTAGGGAAAGTGATGTTATCCCTGTCCCAAACATGGTAACTGAAATACGAACGCAGTTTCAGATTTTCGAGCTGGCGCAGATGTACCAAATGTTTCATGAAAATCTCAGCTTGGTGGCCACCAGAACAGTGAATTTCTAACTTCTTGAGGTTCGGGATCATTACCAAAATCCTTTCTGTACACATATCTTCTGATACCATAGAAAGTGTTTGGAGGTTTCTCAGAACAGAAGGCCACCTCCGATCTGGATCCGGTAACCTGCCATAGAAGACGAGATGCTTTAACTTTGGCAAAAACCAAATTTCCTGCGGCAAACAAGAGGCTTGGGCTCGGAAAAGCCTCCATTCATTCCTTGAATGAAGGATCAAAGTTTGAAGATTCTCTAGCTTAGATAGGAGTGGTGGAATCTTTCCAAGATAGTAGATAGCAAGGTATACCAGATAAACTAGCTCAAATAGTTCATCAGGTAGCGACGTCAAATACGCCTCTCCTGCATCCAACACCCTCAGCAATCTAAACTTCCTCAACAGACTCTCTACAGGTAACTGACCGGAGTAGAAAATCGAATGTGTGCTCAAGCAGTAGATATTTGAAAGGCGTGATAAACTCCATGGAGAAATACTTACACGAGGACAATGTTGATTATCTCTGCTATTCGCAGATACAGAGTTAATGAGGTACCTGCTACGAAAATTCACTAGAAACCTCTCTTCGTGGGCTTTCCTTATGCACAACTCCCGCATCAGATCATGGAGGCTGCAACTCTTGATTCTGCCATCGGACTTCCTCTTTGTGACCAGAACAAGACTTCTCTTGACAAGATTCTTCAGACACTCCTCCGCACCATCTTCATGAGAGCTCATCAGAAATCCTTCAGCTTCCCATAACTTGATCAGTTTCGAGACACGAAACTCACAATCTTCAGGAAACATGCCCATGTATAAGAAGCACGACCTCAGATGATGGGGCAAGTGGGTGTAACTCAGCAACAAAATCTTTTCAAACTGACCTTCTATAGCAACTGAAATAATGTTCTTCGCAATCCCACTCCACGAATTTGGATCTTTCCTGACCACAGACAGGAGGCCTGCGACCACCACCACTGCAAGAGGCAGCCCTTTGCAGCTTCTCGAAACCTCCTTGCCAATGCCCTCCAATTCCGGAGGACAATCTTCATCGTCAAACACCTTCTTCCGGAGTAGATTCCAGCTTTGATCATCGCCCATCAATCTCATCTCATGAAGAGGGGTGCAAGGGTCTGGATAAGACGCCACATCAGTTAGTCTTGTAGTTAACACGATCCGACTTCCGTTACAATCATCTGGAAGTATATTCCTAACGTTGTCCCATGCCTCCACATTCCAAATGTCATCCAGTACAATGAGATATCTTCTCTTTTTCAAGATTCTGAACACCTTCACCTCCACAGGTGGCTCATTGCTTCTCTCGGATTTTTCCTTGTGAAATTTTTCCACTGAAGCTAGGAGGCATGAAAGAATTGTATCTGCACTATAATCCTGTGTTACCGTGACCCAGGCATGAATGTCAAACTGCTGCATCAGTATCACTTCGTCGTAAACTAGCTTTGCTAGAGTAGTTTTACCAATTCCTCCCATTCCAACTATTGGGATGACTTGTAAACTACTAGATGGTTCCCCACAGAGTCGAGACTTTATTGCCATTAAATCTTCATGTAAATCCACCACATAGTCAATCTGCTTGACCGGAGAAGAAGATGAAGATGAAGCAGCAAGTTGCACATCTTCGATTATGGCGCTACTGTTCTTGATGGCAATCACCTCCTTCCTGATTGATTCTGCTTCTTTCCATATCTTTGTCATTCGGCCATTGAACTTGGCCTTGGCAGCTCTAACATCCCGCCTATGTGATGGAACTTGTAACATGAAAGACACAATAATATCTTCTGCTTTATATGCTGCATCCCTCATTCGAACCTCCAAACAGTTGCCTTTCTCCGGAAAATCTCTCAGAAACTCTTGAAAGAAAAGAAATGGCTCACAGATAGATCTAACTTGCTGCATTTTGTAATCAGAAATGGGGTCGTTATCTTCATCCAAGATGATGTCTCTAGTGGTCTGGATAAGGGAAAGAAGAGCAGCATAAGCCATCGTTAGTAATCAAAATCAAAATCAAAATCAACAAGCAGGAAGAATAATGAATTGCATTAACATAAAACCAAGCACATAACAAGATATTGAAGAAATTTCAGCTAACAAGTGGAGCATATCTCAGAAAAAGGATATTTTTCCTTTTTGTGTGGACTTTTCCTTGCAACATGGTCCCCCCAGCCATGTGAAACTTCCACAAAGGCAGAAACCAGACAATAAACTTTTCTCATTATTTCCTTACGTCAATTCTATTGATACAACATATACACACATCAGCAAACAGTATGTATTCGGGACCGACACCAGAACTGGGCTAGCTCCTTTTACGACCAGCCCAACGGGCTCGATTAAGGGGGGGTTTGGCTAAGCTTATTTGAAAGAGTATGTTTGAAGAGCCTATAAAATGTAAAAACAAGATGGTAAAGCTAATTTGTTGATCGTATAAGCTGTTGAGGGACTTATTTTGTCAAATTCTTTTAAGGAGGAGCTTATAAGATCTAAAACGGCTAATAAGCTTAACCAAACACCCCTATAAACAATATGACATGAGAAAGTTCAACAACAACACACACAAAAAATACATCCGTAACAACACTGTTTCCCAATTATAGAAGAAAATAATAACAATGTCAAGTTTATTGAGTCGTAACTATCAAGCAAGAAAAGAGTTGAGAAGTTTCTTGAAGTTGTCGTGGATCTGTGTGATCTTGTTCACGACATATCTCATGTCGGGCCTCTCCCTGGGATTATCTGTGGAGCATTGAAGAGCTAATACAACAGCTGCTTTCAACCAACTTTCAACTGTGACACGACTGTAGTCAGCAACAATAAGAATATTGGTTAGCTCATTTTCAACAATTTCTGATACAATATCAGAGATCGATTCCTTCATCCAACTCCTCATCGTTAACTCTCCTGAAAACATATCATCTATAGGCTTCCTTCTTGAGAGTGTCTCCATCAGCAGAATCCCATAGCTGTAAACATCCACCTCAGTCGTTATCGTCCCTTGTAATGTACGCTCTAAAAAAACAAAGGTACTTTAGCTACAAGTCATGAGCAATTCAGATGTGGAACAAGAGTTGCATATCATGAAAATATTTTACCTGGTGCAACATAGCCAATGGTACCCAAATTCCAACAATACGTCGACTCCTGGCCGTATGTGAAGGCCTTGGCAATGCCAAAGTCACCTACATGTGCAACCATTTCTTCATCCAAGAGGACGTTTCTCGGGTTTAAGTCACAATGGACAATGGAGGGTGAATGTGAAAAATGTAAATACTCTAAAGCAGAAGCTACATCTTTCAGTATTCCAAATCTTTTGAACAAGTTTAAGGAACAATTGGCAGAGTAGAGCCATTTTTCTAGGTCGCCATTGGGCATATATGTCATCACCAAGGCCTTAAAATCAATCTGGGAACAACAAAGGTGAATCTTGAGAAGATTTCTGTGGCGTACGATGCTCTGCATATGGGTCTCTGTGTTGAAGCTCTCCAATGCATCTTGTGCATCTAAATTAAAAACTTTCACGGCATAAACACCTTCATCAAAAAATCTTCCCACGTAGACTGAACTAATGCCACCTCTAGCGATCAAGTTTTCTTCACCGAGGTTGCCTGTGGCAGCAAGTATTTCACGATATGTAATCCTCGTTAACCTGTTATAGTCGGATGCAAGATCTTCAGGCATAGATGGCCTTCTAACGCAGCTCCATACCAGGATGAGAATTAGGCCAGTAACAATAGCAACTATCACAACCGAAAAATATAATAACCGTTTTGTCTTGCTTACAGATCTGCATATCTTAACATTGAATCGAGGTGTTCCGCACAAGCCTTCGTTGCCAACAAAAAAATCAGCTGTGAAGTTGACAAAACACCCTTTGTCTGGAATTTTACCTCTAAGCTCATTAAATGATACATCAAAGTAGTTAAGATGTGAAAGTGCCTCCAAGGACTTGGGAATTGAACCAGACAGATTATTACGGCACAAGTCCAAGTGTTGCAGATCCTTCAAATTAGCAAAGGAGTTGCCTATGGAGCCTATCAGTTTGTTTCTTGCCAGTGACAGTCTAACTAGATTCTCAAACTTTGAAATGGTGCTGGGAATTTTTCCAGATAGCTGATTCTCTGAAAGATCCAATGCTACCAGGTTCTTCACATTGCTAACACCATTACGGAACCATAAGAATGAAGCAATGTTAGCATTGAATTCGTTGTCCGACATATCGATTTCTCTCAATGAAGAAAGATTTCCAAAACAACTTGGGATTTCTCCAGAGAGATTATTCACCGCTAAATTTAACAAGTACAGATCATTTAGATTACATAGGACAGGAGAGATGGAGCCGTCAAACCTATTGCCATGGATTTCCAGAAATCTCAATCTTCTTAATCGCCCCAGTGTCGTGGGAATAGCTCCAGTGAAGTGATTATAACCGACGTTTAACCACAACAAGTTGCTTAAGTTCCCTATCTCATTTGGTATTGGATATAACAATCTGCAAGAGAGAGCTTTCAAGGTTTCAAGGGACTCAGACAGATTGCTTGAGCCTAAGGAATTTGGAAGACCACCAGTTATTGGATTAAACGATATCTTTAAAGCCTTGAGATTCTTGCAAGCTGCCAATGAAGAGAGGAAGTCTTGTCCGGGGTTGCTTAAGTTGTTCATCAACCGATTTGCTTCCAAGTTCAGCATCTCGAGTTGATGTAAACTCCCCAGGTTTAATGGTACATAAGTGAATGAGTTATCAGAAAGATCTAGTGTGATGAGTCTGGAAAGATTAGAGATTGAATTCGGGATCTTTCCATGAAACTGATTAGCTAGAGGATCGAGCCTTTGTCGAATATTGCCAAGAAAGATTTGTTGAATGTTTGGAAGGCCTTTATCAATGGAAAAGGGAAGAGTCCCAGATAGGCTGTTTTCTCTAAGTGAAAGGAATTCTAACATGGAGAGATTGAAGATAGCTTGTGGCACTTCACCACTTAGATTGTTTGCCTGAAGATTCAATATCCTCATATTCGATAAGTGTCCCATTTCGGACACCACCATCCCATAAAAAATGTTCTCACTGACATCAAATACCTCCAAATTCGACAAATTGCCAATTGATGCCGGAAATGCACCTGTAGATCACGAGCGAAGGATCTGTTCTTTTTCAGAGAATGGCAAAGAATTACACAGAAAGGGAGAAAACAAAATAGTTTGAAGAACTAATATTTCAAGACTAGCTGTAAATGTGCTGTCTTTCAATCGTGAAATAACATAAATGAGTGATTAAACAACACAAATAGCATCGATCATAATATCTACTACAGCAATCATCATTTCCTTCAAAGCCAGAGTCAGACAAAACACCATATAATCCCAGTAGATAGAGATACTACTATCATTCCAAACAATTACCAGAAAACAAAGCTTTTCACAAACTGTTCTCAAGTGACACCTAAACTGAAGCTCAACGATGCCGGAAAAAGCGAAAAAACAAATCAAAAGGCAGTTTATCAAGAATTGAACATACCAGTCAAATAATTCCTACTCAAAGAGAGCTGCTGAAGCTGTGACCAGTTGGCAAACCCAGCTGGAACAGTTCCTCTCAGACTGTTATGCGACAAATCGAACATCTTCAGCTTCCTCAGCAACCCGAGGCTCTGGGGAATGACGCCACTGAGCTGATTGAAGGCCATTTTCAGCACACGAAGCCGTCTCAAGTTCCCAATTTCAGCAGGAATTAGGGCAGTGAAGCTGTTATGGCTGATGTCGACGAGTCTCAGAAAGGAGAGGTTGCCGATTTCCCTGGCAATAGTTCCTTCCAAACCCAAATACGAAAGATTGATGGCAGTTACCCTCTCTGGGTGCTTCATGCCACAGACGACGCCGGTCCAAGTGCAGAAAGAGGTTTCCTTGGACCAGTTGGCGGCCAGAATTTCGGAGCTTATGGAGGCTTTGATGGAGAGAAGCGACGATTCATCCACAGTAGATTTGTTGAGAAATGCAGATGCGGCGGCAAAGCAGCAGATTCTGAGGATTATTAAAAGAGGAAAGGCTGCTTCTTTTCCCATTTCACATATACAGAATAGTGTCCACCTCTACTAGTGATTAGCGAGGATGCAGGGCGAGGAAGAATACTTCATCTTCATCGTAGCACAGAATAAAAAATGGCGGGTGCATTGGCCCCATAATGATGATGGGAGTTAATGTCCGAGACCAAATATCTAAAACTCGAATATTTAAATTTTCTGTTAATTGTTAAAAAAAAAGAAACATCATTGACATTGACAATGGTGGGGGTGGAGCCCTTTTGCTTCAAGTGATTCATGCACCCAATCGCCTAATATCAGCCTCTTGCTTCTATCAACTTTTTTAACCAGTTTGCAATTTTCCAGCTTCAGGAAACAGCTGAGAAAATCCTCAGAGATAGTTGCTTCTTTAAAATTTTGTAAGCAGAGCCCAAAATTTGAGAATCAGAGTCCAAAAATGGAAAGAAGATGACGGCCCATACAAAATTTCTTATATTTTGTATTCCGTTCAAAAGAATCAAGAACTCCAAGCAAACAGAACGATCTGACTAACTGCCGCAAAAACTTGAAATTACAGAGATATATATAAGAATATATACATATAAATATATGATACAAGAGTAAAAACAATCTACTGAGGTGAACAGTCACATGCAACAACATCCTACTACTTAACCAGCTACCATCTCTGCAAGCATCATATGGGAAGAATGAAGCTAGTTTTCCACAAATAAATGAGAGAGAGAGAGAGAGAGAGAGAGAGAGAGAGAGAGCCTAAGCTCCTGTATTCCAGAGTTCTCATCTGCTTCTTGAATATGTTTCTGAAACTTCACGGTCAGAGTTAGAAGTCGGATTTCATCAGCCTCGTTCGTGGTCTAATGATAATATCACCATAGGGAGTCCGCTCTTCCACCTGGATGTAGTCTCTAGTTTTGAGGACCTGGAGACAATTTTTAGGTCGAATCAATGGTCTGATGTGGATTCGAATTTCATGCTACCGTACAATCATTTACAAAGCAAAAGGATGCTACTTTGAGAATATAAGTGACATGAAGGTTTCAAGTATGTGAACATCATAATAGATTAAATAGAGAATAGGAGTATACCAGTGTTTCAAAAAACATCCTCGACGCTTCCTTGCGTGATTTGCCGTTTAAGAGGCTCCCCAAAGAAAGAGTTCCCCTTCCAGAATCTGCCTCTTTCATGAATGCAGCTTGTAGATACTTGGAAACAGCTCTATGAAGTTCAAATGCAATCAGAAATCAACCCTTGCGTCGATATAAACAAAAGCTTTCTAACATACAGCAAGAGAGGAGAAGTATGGTGCACAGAAAAAGTTGCTGGGAAAAACAGTTCAAGCAAAATTCATGAGCAATCATCATAACATGACTTTTGCATGACAAGAACAGTTGCCCAAAGTCAACTGCCTTGCTCTAAGTCAATCAAACACAGATCAGTATTCAACCTAAACTAAAAGATAATTGCAGTTGCAGGCCTGAGTCTACAGATGATAATAAGGAACTCTTTCGACAAAGAAAGGAGAAACAATAGTGTGAAAACATATCTTAGATGTGTCACATTACCTCGTACGAGAAGACCACCCAGTGTTCTCATTATATCGTGTGTCTTCAACATCAGGCATATCGTCATCAGCCATTTCAGTCAGATCATCATCATCAACATTCAGAAACTCTGGAAGTAGTACAAGGACATATAGGCCAAGCCAATGTAAGCCAAAAGAAACAAAAAAGCAATGCACTCAAGCATGAAATGAATCCAAGTGAAAGTTAATATTCAACAATATAATGAGAGATGCAGTACAAACATCATGGATTAAGACACTAGGAATCTAGAGCAAGTGGAAAGAATCTGTGAAATCAAGGGTCTCAAGTGACCTGGCTCGATTAAGATTGGATTGTTTACAACCCAAAGGTAACCTGAAATGCAATTCCATGCTTTTTTTACTCCGTACACCAAACAAAACTGAGCAGTATCAAAAGGGACATTCAGCACTGTCAATTTTATATGGGACAGGCATAACAAGAACAACAGCATAGATACTCAAACAAAGCCCTTTGCTTGAGGTCTGTGACAGTCGAGCAGAAGATGAGCTTAAATACCATGTTTAGCCAGAATAGGAGCCATGTAAGAATGTATTTAGCCACAATTCACCACATATTTGTTTAATAAGCGAAAATAATTCAAAATTTACGTAACAACTCTTAACTGAAATGACTTATTGAGTGATTGCATCTTCATTTACTTTTGCTTGCATCATTTCAAAAATATACGCCACATGCAGATTGCAGACAGACATATATATCTTATATTCCAGTTCAAAAAAGGGGTAAAGGAACGAAGATTTAGAAGTTCAAGCAAACCTGTATCATTTCCTGCAGCCAAATAATTAAATTCCTGCATCATATATAGATCAGATTATCAGAATCTCATCAAAGTTAAGAATAAAACAGAAAAGATCTGAGATCCACATAAATATGGAAAGGCTCAGAAACATGACACCCTAAAACCACACCTAGAATAGATTCTATTGGAAGCTCAAAATCATACATTGATATCAATCTTTAAAACAGTTTTAAAAGAATAACAACATTATAAGATTATTACCACAATAACACATTTGTCTTGGCCAATGCCGCATGCTTATGACAATTTGGTTTGATCATCATAGTCTGTGTAAATTTTATTGACTTTACTCTTTAGTGCCCCTCTAAAAATTTAACTTGGACTCATTATACAATTTTCTTTTTTCACATGTGATGCTGGATCATATAGTACTCCCAGGGTAAAAGTTAGACTACTTGGACAACCATTTGGAGAAGGTTTATATCAATTAACTAAACAATTCATAACAACATTTTGAGTCATCTTATTAAGAGTAAAGTGAAAAGGAGCATGCAGAACTTGTAGCCAAAAAGGGAACTTACATCTCCCTCATGCAGGTCAAAACCAGAAGCCTCCCCATCCATCATATGAAGCTGATGAGCTTCAGGATGGTCAGGGTCTTCACATTCATTCATTGAGCGACCTTCTAGCATGTTTTCTTGTCCTGTACATGGAAATTCCATGTCTAGCTGTTCTTTAGATGCAGTATTACAATTTTCATCTTGAATTTGGCATTCCAGCCCTTCTTGGTCAGCATCCTGGGTGAACTCTGGCAAAGTATAATCCTTCGCTCCAAGTTCAGTTTCAGTTTCTCCCTCATTACCATCTTTATCTTTCTCTTCATTGTCAATTGCTTGTTCATGATCAACATCTGCAAAGTTAAATTCTGCTGAGGGCACACCTTCCCTCTGATCAAGATTGACGGCTGCATCTTTGTCCATATATGTGTTTGTAGCTTCAGACTCATTGACGAAAGCTGCTTGAATGGTACCGTCCGTAGCATGAAGCATATCACTAGTAGCACCAGAATCTATTACATCTGCATTCAGCATTTGCTCCTTATGTGAATCATGGGTACCAATATCAGTTGTGGGCTTGGTGGACTCCTCATTGACTGCAACACTCGTGTAATCAAATTCCTCTATCTTATTTTCACTAGGAAGATGATTCTCACTTGGCTCAGCTGTTTCATTATCTCTCACTGCCGAAAGCTCGTTGTTCAAATCTTGTCCATCAACTTCTATTGCATCAGTCTTACCAGGTCCCTCATTGTCTTCCATATCATGGCTTCTTATAGTAGGGGAAGTCGGATGAAATTCCACCACAGTTTCAAGACAAGCACTAGACTTTTGACTGTGGGAATCTACGGCTTGTTCAACCATAGTTTCAGGGAGATTACCATCTTTATTATTCTGAGAAGGCAACCCCAGTTCACTCACAGTTTGTAGAGAAGCATCATGTACTTCATCTTGGCAGACCTTTATTCGACCCAAATCATACACATGATTGTGCAAAGAGGTCAATTCAACTGACATGCCTACAAAACCAAACAGAGATGAAATATGCAAAAGACAAAGGAACAAATAAGCACTAGAATTCACTCATATTGATGCAAACTAGAAATAATACCAGGTAGTAGTATTAGTAACTGAAGAACTAAACATAGAGCATCTACATAGTGATATAATAACTTGAAGGTAAAATGTGTACATTAGCCACATTATAAACTCACCTGCAAATACAGGCTCAAGAAAAGTGTCATCTTCCATGTGCTGTTTCCGAATCATTGAGATTTCAGATAGTGTGCATGGGGCTTTCTTTCTAACACGTCGTATGTCTTCTGAGTTAGTCAGCTGTTGCCGTATAGCACTACGAAGATAGAAATAATATAAGTTTTCGAATAAAAAATAAGCTGGACACTAATAGGTAAAGTTCAAGCCAAAAAAAAAGAGTGGGCCAACAATCATGATATCATCAACAAACTGCAAAAATAACTTATGCAGAACAGGAAGTGAGCTTCTTAGCTGTCATTGCACAGCCAAGTAAACACATCAAGATGAAGTAGATCAAAAGGGGAGGGGGGGAGGGGGTGGTGAGGCTATCAGCAGGAAAAGGAAACATACTCGCCATGCAACACCATTGTATCATCCATAAGAACTTTTCTCTTGGGAGCACCAGAGCGAGGAGCAGCACGATGGCGCTTCATAGATGTCACTTCAGAAGGAGGTGTTGGCTTTACTTTTAACATTGATGTATTCCTTCCAACTGAGATAATATTTTCTCATTATTCACAAGTTATTCGAAGAAGAGCTCAAACAATGCAAAACATGAAGTTAGATATACCTAAAATAGAAGACAGTAAATCATCATCATCTGGAACTGATCCTGCCGTTCGTTTAATACGGACTTGTCTTGAAGATTCAACTGAATTAAGACTTTGTTCCGTTAGCGTACTTTCAGTAAAAGTACGCTTTCTGCCTGCAGCAGTTTTGCTCCCAGCATCACCTTCATCAAGACCCTCAAAGTCCCCAGGGCTAACTTCCATCATCATGCCACTATGTAAACCCATATGGCCTTCTGGTACTGAAAGCAGTTTCTCAGGAGCGGACAGTTCAGCAGTAGCATGTTCCACCAGTCCATCAGCATCAAAAGAAGGCAACAGAATATCTTCACCTTCATTATGTTGTTTTTCATTCCCCTTAGCATTTTGTTCTGAGTTACCACTTACAAAGTGCAGTTGACCTGATAAACCAAATGCACCAGTGAAATGAAGCCCTTCAACATCAAATCATCAATTATAAAGTATAAAGGCTGGGAATTTGTAAGCATCCTTAATTTTCAACAGAAGCATGTTTTTATCATCCCAGTTACATTTGCCCAATATATGAAACCATAGACCTATTCAACTATGTATTCCAAGATCAATATAATTCCACGGGTTTTCTTATTGAGAGGAGAAAATTTAGGACAGACAAGGATGGGAATGAAATACAGTAATGCTGCATGGGAGAGAAAACATTATGTGTCTTAAGCCAATAGCTGGCAAATAAAAGTAAGCAGCAAAATTGGAAACCATAAGAAAGTAGATTTGATCAGGAAAAAAAGGAAAACAGACAACCAAGAGGTCGGCTCTGGCATATAATGCAATTTCCTTGCTATATATACATACATGCTATGTTATCAGATATCCTAGCTATAGTTTTGCATGCAGAAGACAAACCTAGCATTGCTGTCTCATCTCCTTCATTGGTTCCTCCAACGCAGATATCAGATTTGATATCACCGTCATATTCCGAGTTAACTGCAGCTTTTTCCACTTCACTGTGGCCCTGGACAGACTTACATGGCCTCAGAGCAATAGTTTCAGCAGCTAATACTTGGTCAGGAGCATCAAGGCCTAATGCACTGGAATGGATGGTGCCCTGACAAGCTTGAGCCTCAGGATCCCCTATAATAAGTCCATCTTGGTCTACTGAAGCTGATTCTGGTTCACCATCACATGATTTTTGCTGATGAACAATGTCAACCGTACTTGAAGGATCTTCAACATCAATAGGCGGTACATCTTCAATAGGACGCTGGTCATTCGAGTGCACTTCATCAGCTGACACTAAATCATTCTTATCTTTGTTGTCAACAGCGTCAGTTTGGACAAGAACATCAGATTCTTTGCTGCCCTCATTAGCGCATTCTGGAGTTGATTTCAAGGACCCATAAAAAAAAATGAGCTAACAAGTCAATTGCCATTTACAACTATTGAAATTCCTAGAAAACATCAAATTCTTAGCTTCAGCAAGAAATATAAACCTTGTGGTTCCAGTTCCTTGACTTCCAATCCACCTGACAGGTGATCATTCTCCTCAGGTGGCCCCTGTGGTACTTCATCAGAAATTTTGTCATTCTGAGAACACCAGTCCACCTCTTGTTTATCATCACAAGGAGCTGCATAACTATTCTCCCTCACGGTGGATCCAGCTACATGATATTCAGGTTCAAGATGGTCATCACATGCAGAAGCTTCTTGGACTTTGGAAACATTTGGCTCATCCTCCAATCCAGGAGTTCGAGGAGCTTGTGCATAATCCATAACATCAGCAGCTTCATCACCATCACCAACCTGCAAGTGGAGAAAGATTAAACCCCCCTCAATTTACCACTAAAAAAGTTTTAGAAACCTAAGCACGTACCATGGCTTCTGAATTAGCACCCCTATCTTCAGGGTGTTCATCTTGCTTGACAGTCGATGTTGATCCAAAAGATGTCTGGGGATCCATCCTGAAATTAGAAACAGTATGAATAACTCCTGATGATTCCTGACTCCAGCTTATGGTACGAAACAAAATACATGAGTATGAAGCAAGCTAGAGCAGTAAAACAATCCATGTCAAACTGAATCTACTTATCATTATATTCCAAAAACAAATTTTAATATTAGGAAAAGTAAGAAACTTATCAGCTACATTGAGCTTAACTTCAAAGTGAAGCTTACCTCTCATCAGCATGTTCTGCATCACCAAGTTTTCCCGCAAACAGTTCCTGTACGCAATTTTAATTGAGAAACAACATTAAAATGGCTACATCATTGATAATTAACAATACTAAAACAGCAAGTCAGCAACAAACAAAACCTTATTCCCACTACGCCATGTCAGCTACATGACCATATTTCAAAGTCGTTTTCAGTTTAAATACCTATCCACAAGATGCTCTAAAAATGTTTCTTTTCTAGTGCTTTTGAGTCACCTTCCTCTTCCTTACTGAACTTCAGCTAATAAAACTAAACAAAGCATCTAAAGGTGTCATATGTCCATACCATCTTATGTGTGGTTCTTCAAGTAACAATGTCAATCAATTAAAAGCTAGTCCTTATCAGAGTGTTTATTATCAGAAATAGTTTGAAGATTTGTCAATAATAAACAGGAAGGCACAAATAAAAGTAGAACATATTAACACCATCAGAAGTTCACCTCTTCTAGGTCCAATCCAGACATATCACCATCACCAAATCTCTCTGAGAAACAACACAAGAAAAGCATTAAAGGGGGAAAGATGAGGAAATCGTTGCAAAACTTGCATGAAATTCTTCACTAAGATTTCATCCATCGTCTTATTACTAACCATCCAGCCCGAACTTTGACGTGGAGTAACTAACACCCTCCATTGTATCTTGAAGAGTGATTTGCTCTCTCGAACTAATGTGATGATCTACGTAGTTACTGAAAAAGTTGCAGTTACCATGTTAGTAGTGATTAAGAAAATCTAGTAACACAATCTAATCAGATCTTGACAAAGTTGCAGGAGATATTAGCCAATGAATTCTATTATCTCCAATCTCACAAATTGCAAACCGATCTATTTTCAATATTGGCCAGTTTGACCCCAATAATATGTTATGTTCACAGAAAATTTAGAGATTTACTAGCAGATTCTTAAATCCTTTGCTAGTGCAGCTTTTAGCAAATCCTTGAAAGCATGAACAGAAGATCAATTAACTTGCAACGGAAATAAATTAAGCTTTTGAACAAACCCTTGGAAGATGTCACTATCTGGCAGCTCAAAATCATCAAGATCAAACTTCTCTGGCAAGGTGATGGAGTGATATGGTGCTTTTGACTCTTCTGGAGGTAGATCAACGGCAGTAGAGCGAAAAGCTTGCTTGACTTTGAGCAAAGCTTCACTGCAATCATCAAAGAGGTAGTTGACCTTTCTATTGTAGATTCGCACCACGCCAAGCAGGAGATGGCTGGAAAGACGAAGTGCAATTGGCACATCCGGAAAAAGAATTGAATCTGTGTAATATAAGCAAAACGCATTTAATAAGGAGAGTAAATTAGGTACATTTAGGAAATGACTAGCCGTTGCATTAAGTACGGATCCAAAAGCAAAAGTTCCATTTGTCAAATCAATGCCAGAAACAACGGTAGAAGGTCAGTATATAATTGAAATTGAGCTCAGAATTTTTCTAAAAACTCATATCCACGCGTCAATCAGAAGTTGCTTTTACCGTGTAATTTCAAATACAAAAGATAAGAACTTGTAGATGCGATGATGATTATGTGAACCCAAGAATTCCCATTTTTAAATTAGCACTTGAATAAATGCAAAGTTGAAAGTAAACTAATCAAAGATGTGTTTGGAAATAACCTAACTAGACCATCTAGGTTTAAATCAGTACTAGTTGTTTTTAGGGTATGTTAAATGATAGTATATAATTGGTAAGTATTCTGTGGATCCACGTATTTCCTTCCGTGCACTGCCACTCGAATAAATGCAGTAAAGTAAGTGATTTAATTGAAAATGGCTTTTGAAATAAACTAACAAGATCATTTAAAAATAGGAACAGAAGTCGGTTATACGCTAAATTGTTAATCAATAATAGCAAACTGCATGGAAATTTCCATAGCTTCCTTTTATGGTGACTAAACATCAAGATACCAACTTGCAGTTCATCTCAATTGCATCTCTTAGCAAGTTCGCTCGTCACCAAATGCAGCATCTATCGGAAGATGCAGACAACTAAATCATTCACATCATCCTACCTATTCCAATTTATGATACACGTTCTGACCACCAAATGCATGCCACACAGATACTTACGTCATTCGGGAAGATAAACCATTCGACATACTAAAAGAACCTACTAAAATCTGAAAACATTAAACATAACGAGAAAGGCCACTCTAAAGCTGATAAATTATAAAAACCTTACCTACAGAAACTCCAATATCAGTATCAGCAACCTGATTCTTACGGAGCTTCCGCTCCAAATGCGCAGCTATCCAAATGGTTCCCAGCGGCCCCTTCTTCGCTAAAATAAACTGTGAGTAAAACATTTTTCTGTCCCAACACCTTCAGCCCCAGTCAATAGTTATTCTACTCTTACAAACAACAACAGTACAACTAATTCTTCAAGTCGTTATTTTTATACTAACCCTTCAATCTATGAACATACAAAACATTCAGAACCCTAAAATCAGACCACGCCCAAAAATTTTATATGAGAGGGAAAAAAAACGAAACTTTATTCAGAAACAAAATTAAAGCTCCGAGCTTTCCGCTTCAGTCAGGACCTCCATGCAAAACCAAGCACAACCCACATTCAATTCTTAACCCCAAAGCAGGCTGCGAGCAACCAAACCCTAGATTCCGCATCGACAGTAAAACCCCACACCCGAGTAATAAATTACCCCAGAAAACAAGAATTCCTCGAACACCCCACCCAATTATTAGCTCAACGAACTCAATTCACCGGAATTGAAACTCAGAGTCTTCACTCCAGCTAAGATCGAAGCGGGCGACAAAGCGCACGAACACAGCTGCTTGTGCAGAGACGCATGCATACAGTTGATCTGTAGAGAGAGAGAGAGGGAGGGGAAGAAGTGATTGGAGCGAGAAGAAAATCTTGAATTTCGTGCAATCCGAGTGAAATTTTTGCGTGCTCTCTTGATCACGAAATAATTTTGGGAGAGTTCAAAAAACCAAAAGCGGAGCGCCTTTTGGTCCCGTAAAATAATTCGGGTTGTTTGAAATACGAGTAGAATCTACAGCGTGATGCGCTCGTGGACGGCTGCGATCTTCTCAAACAGTCAAGGGGGAAGATCGACGGTGACGATTCGATGACTGCATTTAGATAAGGGCGGAGGCAGCTGGTTTATTACAAGGGCAGTACAATTCTTTATCTTTTTTACTAAGGTCCCGTTTGGTAGGCATGTGTAGCCTAGATAAGGATAGTTATCTAGGCTTAGTGGGCTGTTTGGTAGGTATGTTAACGAACTTGGGGGCCGGGTTTGTTTATCAGGCCCGGAACTTCTTTATTTCTTATCTGGCCAAATAGGTGGTATAATTATCTGGGTTGTAATTATCTGGCCAACCCAGATAAGAATGGAAAAAACAGTTTTACCCTTCACTTTTCTTCAACCCAATCTACTCTCTCATTCTCTGCCGCAAACCGGCAACCCCAAGATCCCCTCGCTCATACAACGTTGTAGGCTCGTGCTGGTCCACTGATGATGCCGTCGTCCCAATACGCAGAACACAATAACCCGTCCTAACTCACTTCTTCTTCTTCTTCTTCTCGCGCCTCCCGCCTGCCATCACCGCCGTGATGCCGCCGCCAAATCAAAATCATGAGTAACTTCCTCCCCGCCATTCTTATTTCCCTCCCCCATCTTCTTCTCCTTCGTCCCCCATCTTCACTCCCATAATTTAGGATATGTAGGTGCTTTGATTAATTTAGGATCTGATATCAATTTTTTTTTTTTTTAAAGTTCGCTACTTTGCTGTATTTGGTTGCAAGAAATTTCCCAATTATTCCTCTTTCTTAGATTTCAATTTTGGGTGTTGCTTCTGTTGAATTGTGAGTGTCCTTGTTCTGCAACTTTAATTTCAATTCATGAAGAAATTGAAGAAATCGAATTGTGGCCTTGTGGGTGTTGTTTTGCTCCTTTGTTATGTTAGGGCTATTATTGTTATTTGACATCTTTGTCATGATTTTAATGTTTGCTATCAAACATTCAAATAAGATAAGGGCTAATCTACACCATTCTACCAAACAACAACATTATAATCCTTATCTCATCAAACCTAGATAGTAATCTTGATTTCAATCTCGGGCCTACTATCCCAACATACCTACCAAACGAGCCCTAAACTGTTTATACTTGATTCCTGTTTTTACTTGATTCACCTTCAACTTAATCTATATGACCAACCGACCATATTATCTCTATATAAAAATCGAATCTTTTATGCAATTTTGAAGCTTATTACTCATAAAAATATATCTTTATGTATATACGAGTGTGATAAATGACATGCTAGTCACTTCTTGTGAGCAGTCGAGCTCCCACGAGCAATCGAACATCGTTTATGTTTTGACCATTTCATTACGAGTACTATTTTGTTTTTCTTACTAACCGACCATATTATCTCTCTAAATCGAATCTTTTTGCAAGTTGTGCAAATTTGAAGCTATAGTATTCTTAAAAATGATATCTTTATATGTATGAGTGTGATAAATGACATGCTAGTCACTTCCCTTGAGCAGTCGAGCATCAGTTACGTTATGATCATTTCATTACTAGTATTATTTAGTTTTCCACACTAATCGATCTTATTCGACTGCCTCTAAAGCTCATTGTTACGTTCATAAATTACATAAATATCAGACCTTATCGTGTTGTATGTATCTCCAATGAACAAAATAACAAGCACTATAAGGAAAGCTTATTATTGATACAAATTTGGAAAAAATACAAATGTGAAGGTTACAATACAAACAACCTCATCTTATTCACAAGGAAATAAATATAGCAACTCTAGACAAAGCAATTTCACGAAACTCAATCCGCAGAATTAACCTCAATCGAAAATTCGAACGATGTTTACGAACAATAACCTAAGCCTGCAAGAAGCTTGCATATTTGGCACCAAGGAATAGCCTCTGGATGCAGAGGAGTGCATTTTTAGTAACTTCTCCGTTTTCATGGTTCATCAGTTTCATCACGCGCTCCTTTGCCTTGAGGTCGTTCACTATTATTCGTCCAGCTGGATGGTACTGAACGAACTGTGACAGATCGTAGCAAGCAACAGCAAGAGTCCTAGGATCCGAGGATGTGTCCAGAATTGTTATCAGGACCCTAAGAACCTGCGGGCATGTATGTGAAGAATCAGTTTTATGTGGAAACGAAGATTGTGCTCGGTTCAAGTTTGAGTAGAGGCATCACTCAAGAAAGTCACTAATCAGATAGAGGTGAACCTGGAAATCATGTTCTTCGAAACAAGAGATGTTCTCTCTCCAGAAAATAGGATCTTTATGCATGGGAGACCAATCAAGATGTCCGAGGAGGACTTCCTGCTTATACTTATCGAAAGAACTTAGCTTCTTGATATTATCTTTCAGCCCTTGTTCCAGTTGGTTCAGAGCATCTAGAAGATCCTGCAGAAAACAATTTCTCGAGTTATTTTCATCCCCAAATAGAAAAGGCATAACTTCATGGTATTGCTTGACATAATATTTGGTATATTCCAAGCAATACACATTGATGTGATATCAGATTCGTTCTGCGATTCCTAGATAAATATTTGATTTCTCACCTCATCGCTCCATGCCTGGCCTTTCAAGTTCTGAACAACCTGCGGCAATTCAAGGTCTACCATTTGAGCACCAAAAGTCCCTTTGTGCAACAAATTTCTGAGAGTCAAGACAACTACCCTGACAACCTACCATAAGTTAAATAGAGTCGTTAATCCCAGAGGAAAACATAGAAGCTTAGTAATCTGTAAGTCAGATGCAAAATGTTTGAATCAACTGTCGATGTGGAGACTGGTGGTTGATGTAATGATGTAGATAAAAGGGATACAAAAAGTTTGTATATTTTTTCTCAATTTATTATTGAAAAACGAAAATACTAATCCTGAATTAACCTTTTCTTTAGTGGATCCCTTGACAACTTCAATCAACCGTGGCAAGGACCTAGAAGTAGCCAGGTACTCAATTGCAGGTTCGTAGAACGACAGGAGCCAGACGCAAAGGCAGGTCTCATAGAGAAGCTGTTTCCAATCCAATTATGAGAAATCATGCATCATGAAAATTTACAACGCTACGTAAGTAGGATAAAATCTAAAGGCCGATGAAACAACACACTTACCAGATTCTGGAAAGGCACAAAGTTTGGATTTGAAAAGTAAACAATATTCTACAAAGTAGTCACTAAATGAAGTTTACCTGGATGGATTGCTGATTAGAAACTGGAGAAATAAGAGGAACGAGCAACTTTACTCCATCATCTTGAACGAATAAAGATCGCGTGGAAGATTCTTTCAGTAGAGTTGCAAGTGAGTTAATAGCTGACGGAATACTACGGCTAGGATGCGATGGCTTCTTCAGCTGTAAAAGCAGACAGTCAAGAATTACTTTGTAATAAAAGTTATATCCGGTGAAATATATCATTGGTATAATCATCAGTTTATGCACCACACTCCCTGCTAATAAAATTATGTATATTGGTTTCTCTTACTTCAGTCAACGTATTAAAGTTTCACGGTACACATTATATTTAATTATCACATTGCTAAAGTTTCTTTGGCGTGATATATAGAATTCCATCAAACATGTTGAGAACCTCAGTCACAGGCATACCAAACTAATATATACAGATTCGAGAGCATATACCTGAGTCGATAGCCACTCAATCAACCCCTTAAATACTTCATCTGTTGTAGTAATTTCCTTCTTTGAATCTGAAGCCCCATTAGCACTGGCAGTCTCATGAGCTTCTGGCCTTGCACTTTAATTAATGAAACAGGGCAAGTTATGCATGAAGATGACGAATAAAGTTTCGGATGCAAAGTGAGGTATTGCTGATTCGCACCTTACAACCAGAGAAAGTATTTTACAGCTCTTCTCCTGGATGAACCAGTTACCTTTCCAGAGCAATCTGCAGAGGAAATGAGTGTCTGTAATACCGTACGAGGACATAATGAAAATCTTCATATGTGAAATTACTTTGTGGTTCAATATGAGGTTCTAACAGGCTTGCTGACTTGCATGAAAGACAAAACACTTGATGTGTGAATTAGAATAACAGCCTTGTTGACACTAATCACCAGATATTACCAAAAATGCAGCGTTTTATCAAACTCGATTCTCAATTTCTCTATTTTGGGTAATCTATATCTGCTCTAGAGCAAAGATAAGAGGATAAAGGAGACATAACAGTAGTACAGTGCTATGAAATGCAAAAATAGCAAATTCAGAATCCTTGCCTCAGGAAAGGCTCGTAAATATCCACATCTGAGAGAGACTTGTCATGAAACAATTTTGCTTTTCTGGGGTTTGCTGCCATGGGAATAAGAGATAAAAAATTTAGCCAAATGATGTTGCAAAGTTCAGTTGGAAATCATGTACATTTTTTTGCTTACCAGAGAGCATTTCATCAATTAGAGCCAAAACATACTCGACAGTTTCTTCCTTGAAGATTTCGCGCAAAATGCTCACAAAGACCCGAACATATGACGGACCATCCTGCAACAATTTTCCAATTGTCAAAGTACTGTATGTAGCTATATCCAGTGATCATATGTCACTCACTCCCATTTGAACCTTCAATGAGTAATTAGAATAAGTACTAGATTAAATATAGAGCCACCGATGGAAACTTAATTCTAGAACCATAAAATGAAACTTTCCAACAGTATCAGAGTTTACTCAAGTAACAAAGGGGAACGCCAATAGCTGCTTCCCATTAATAATCCAAGACACTTCCTTCATTGATTTCATATGATAAAACATATCATGCCTAGGCCCAAACATCCCCTCACGTATCTTAGTGTATAGAAAATTAAACTTTCAGAAAACATTCATTTATTAAGAAGGACAGAATCAACTAGAACTCCCCACATCAAACCCATATCACTGCCCCACTCCTCGAAATCCTCAACGGACAAGTACACACACACAAACGATTCAATCCAAATGCACACTAAGAAACAAACAAGTCACAGAACACTTCCAAATTATTCAATCTCACTGCTTAAACACCATCAATTTCTATGATACAACATACATAATCAGCAGTAAGAAGATTACATCATCCAGCAGCTGAGCCTTGTGAGTATCCGGCTTCTTATCATAACGTCGCAGCAGCTGGAGCCCGGTTCCCGTGATGAGCTTAGTCGTCATGTAAGTCTCCCATGGAATATCCCTCCTCAACACCTTCACACAAAATCAATACCATCATCATCAGCAGCAACACAACGCAATCAAACCCTCAATCACACAAAGCCCGTAACTCCAATCAATTACGCCATCACCATAGCTCAAAAACGACCGGCGACCAAAATTCGCCGCCATTTATGAGCCAACATTTCAGATAGAAAATCAATCAGCAAATTTCGAACCCTTAACAGATTAAATTGAGCAATATGCCTACATGCCAAGTGTATGAACAAGCGGCGCCATACCTCTTCGGAGGTGAGCTCCCCGTGGTCCGCTGGCATTCTCGGAATTTACCAGAAACAGATCGGAATCTAGAGAGAGAGAGTCCGGCAGTGAAGAGAGAGAGAGCAGCAGAAACCAATCAAACTCAAAATGGTAGTTACATGTGATTTTATGCATCAACGCTTTCCTACAAAAATTAGTTATTCCGTAAATTAAACTGAAAAAAGGAAAAATGAACTAAAAATTTCGTGGGTCGGGTCGGGTCGGGTCAATAAACCTCAATCCGCACCCATCACTAAAAATTGGGCCCAGTTAAAGCCCACTAAAAAATTTAATTGGCTCAGATTGAATACAATTGCTACAATTGGGCCCAATGAAAGCCCAGTGAAACATTTAATGGGCTCAAAACGAATAAAATTGGGCCCAAAACTAATCTAGTAAAAACAGTTTTACAAATTTTGATTGAAGTTGAATACGGTAAGAATCATGCATAAAACAAAAGGAAGAGACAATAAATCAATAATCAAACAAGTCAATTAATTGAAGGAAAATAACTATGAAAGATTAGAAATTTAAAGAGAGAGAGAGAGAGAGAGAGAGAGAGAGAGAGAGAGAGCGTTGCAGGCCGAGCACACAATTAGATTGAGGTACAGATGTCCATAAATAGTCGTTTCATCAGCTCAAATATTACTACTATATTTACTTCTTAAAGAGTATAATTGGAAAAACAAATAAAAAATTGTTGAAGTAATTTTCAGAATATTTAAAGAAAAAAAGAATTAATATCATAGAGGCTGCCTATAAGATGCTTGATATGCAGAAAAAATCAAACAGAATAAATAAATAAAACTGGAAAAGGAATAGGGAGTTGGGGCGTGCCATTTCTCGTTGGTGGAGTGTCATTTACTGTACTTCTTGTTTACAATGCAGGCGGAAGAAACGAGTAAAAACACCCCTTCAATTAAATAACTGCTTCTCTCTCCAAAAAAAAACTTGCTACAACACCTTGTTTGTTTGTTTGTTTGATGATCATGGCGGTCTAACACAAGTTCTTTGAAGTTTCAAGATTTCGAGAGCTTGAGTTTGTTCTGAGAGATTAATGCTGTCATGGCAGCCATGGACAAGCGGCTGCTCTTCTACTACCTTCTGATGTTCTTCTTCTTCTTATGTATCCAAGTTATCGACGCCACGACGAATGCACAGGATGGTAAGACAGGCATCAACTGTGTGTGTGTGATGAAACTTTTGAATTCTTGATTCTGGACTAATAATTCATTACAAGAATCCTAGTTTTCATGTCCAAAAAGTAACATCACACCTTATGATAAGTAGTAGTATACGTCTCTTGATCCGAAAATGTACTGCAGCTGCCGCGCTGAGATCACTGAAAGACGAGTGGACAAACACTCCCCCAAGCTGGGACGGCTCAGGCGATCCTTGCACATCATGGGACGGCGTTGTCTGTGACAGCGCCTCACGTGTCACTTCACTGTAAGTTTCTACCTATGTCCAAAAGGTGTCCCTTCCTAGTTTCTTGAAATATCTTCGTGTTTTTTCTTACGCGATGTTTAATACCGAAATCTGCAGAGAACTATCATCAATGGGACTAACAGGAAAGATGAGCGGTGACATAGGACAGCTCAGTGAACTGCTCTCCCTGTGAGTCCCTTTTCTTGCATTATAGTTGGATAAAATATGTTGAATTTTTCCTGAATATTCGAAGCCGGTTACTGCAGTGATCTGTCGAATAACCCTGGCCTAACCGGCACCATCTCTCCGAGGCTGGAAGATCTGAAGAAGTTGACAATCTTGTAAGATATAAAGGCTGATCACAAACTCATACTCTTGATTCTTGATTCTTGATTGATCGGTTCTTGAAATCTACGAGTGCACGTTTCTTCAGGATTCTTTCCGGATGTAGCTTTACCGGCATCATACCGAGTGAACTAGGAAATCTCTCTCAGCTAACTTTTCTGTAAGAGATTAAGGTTTTCACCTTTCAGCAGTTTTGATACAATGAATCACATCATAGCAGTGATGTCTGTTTTCTTTCTTTCGTTCTTCGATTGGGAATGAACTTTGCAGCGCGCTGAACTTCAACAGCTTGAACGGTGAAATACCGCCTTCTCTAGGCCAGCTCTCCAAACTACAGTGGCTTGATTTATCAGACAATCAGTTGACAGGAGAGATCCCATTTGCATCAAATATAAGCCCGGGATCCGGCCTCAACCAGCTTAAAACCGCGAGGCACTTGTGAGTTTGGCTTCTTGAACCTTCTCGACTCTTTAATCGTTCCTTCTCTTTTCAACTCTTGTGAAGCCATCACATCCCTGCAGCCATATGAGCAACAATAACCTTTCCGGCTCAATCCCACCTCAGCTTTTCGACTCAGACATGTCCTTGATCCACCTGTAAGCAACAAATCGATTTACCTCAGCTTCTAGATTCAACACCATTCTTCTGATTCCGGTTAAACTTTGGCAGACTCTTGGATGGGAATCAACTGACAGGAATAATCCCACCTTCAATAGCAAGCGTCGGGACACTTGAAGTTCTGTAAGTAGAAACGCCTCCCGATCTCATCAGTTTTCGAATGAATCATTCGATCTAACTATGCCTATGCTAATTCTTGATCTTCTTCCAGACGACTTGATCGCAATGGCCTCAACGGTGCTATCCCGAGCTTCAGCAACTTCTCAAACCTCATCACTCTGTGAGCATTTCTCTTTTCCTAAAAAAGGAAATAATTTTCTATAAAATTATTGTGAATAACTAATTAACCAACTGAAATGTGCAGGCATTTGGAGAATAATAAGTTAACTGGTCTTTTACCAAATCTAACCGGACTAAACTCCCTCAGTTACATGTAAGAAACAATCAAATTCTTACATACATTTTATGAAATCTTTGTAAGAAATTCTAATCAAATTCTAATTTTTTCTCAGAGATTTGAGTAACAACACTTTTGATCCATCTCAAGAAGCTCCAGCATGGTTCTCCACTTTACAGTCACTTTCTACTCTGTGAGTGTTTTACTCTCCAGCAACGAACGTTAAATGTATCGAACCTTGTGTAGTGAAATCGAGATCCGAGTTTAAATTTGTGTGATGATTCTCAGGTCTGTAGAGAGAGGGTCCTTGGTTGGAGCAGTGCCACAAGGGCTCTTCAGCCTACCTCAAATTCAGCAAGTGTAAGTCCAAAACCTCTGCATATTCCTTCGAAACTATGCGATAACTTAAGCAAAGATCGATTTTCGACTTGCATCTTACTTGAACAGGAGCTTGAAGAACAATGGATTCACAGATCTAAACCTCACCACCAACATAGGAGACCAGCTTCAGCGCATTGATTTGGAAAACAACTTTGTAGCAGATATAGCACCGGGATCAGAGTTCAACGAAGTACTCGTGTAAGAACACATATTTCGTCTCATCATAAAACATAAACGTATATCACCCCTGAACTCATGCAACCAAGCATTTTCCTCTTATGCAACGAATAGCCTAATAGGAAATCCGATCTGCTCCATCAATCGGAACGAGGCCTACTGTCAGATTCAGCAAGAAACGAAGCCATACTCGACTAATCTCACACTCTGTGGGCCAGCAACATGCGCCTCTAATCTCAAACTCCACCCTCAAAGCTGTGAATGTGCTTATCCATATGCAGGAATCCTGTACTTCGTAGCTCCGTATTCAGGGGACTTATCCAACTCCACGTTGTTCCAGTCCTTAGAAACGAGCCTCGCCCTGAACCTGAGCCTGGCTCCCGGATCGGTTTCCATTCAGGACGTGTCCTTGAACGAAGAACAGTATCTACAAATGCAGCTCCAACTGTTCCCTACAGATGAAACACGCTTCAGTAGATTGGAGATCAGGACAATCGCGTCCGCTCTAAGTAGGCGAACCTACAAGGCGCCGTCTGAGTTGGGACTCTACTACTTCAGACCCTCGGAATACATCTTCAACGGTTAGTTACACGATCACTCTTCAGTCTTCACATAACTAGTATTACTTAGTTGAAATGTATAACTGTACCTTTCCGGTTTCAGACGGGCGAAGAAAAGCTCTCAGCCCCGGAGCAATAGCCGGAATAGTAACAGGAAGCGTCGTTCTGGTGCTAATGCTAGCTGCACTGGCCGTGTACGCAGTTCGACAGAAAAGGAGAGCTGAACATGCCATGACTCTAACCAATCCATTTGGTAATTTACTTCCACCTCTCTATATATACTTTACATGTTCTTTAATGCTCCCATCAACTCATCTTGTTCATCTTTGACATGCATACAGCCTCTTGGACAACGGGTGGCAAAGAGAGTGGAGGGGCGCCGCAGCTGAAAGGAGCGCGTTGGTTCTCCTACGACGAGCTCAAGAAATGCACCAACAATTTCTCAGAGAGTAACCAGATTGGTTCTGGAGGCTACGGCAAGGTAAGGAAGCTTAACTAACAATCACTCAATCCTAAAACTTTGATATATGCATGAAAAGATTTCTTGATTTTCATTTGTGATTACTTACTTGTTTCGTCTTCTCTGATGCAGGTGTACAAAGGAGTTCTGAGTGATGGACTAGTGGTTGCAGTGAAAAGATCCGAAAGAGGCTCCATGCAAGGCGGGACCGAATTCAAGACAGAAATCGAGCTGCTTTCACGAGTTCATCACAAGAACCTCGTTGCCCTTGTCGGATTCTGCTTCGATCAAGGAGAGCAGATGCTGGTTTATGAGTTCATGGCTAATGGAACACTGCGAGAAAGCTTATCAGGTAACAACAATGCATTAGTAATTACTTTGATTAAGTATATGAGATGTAATCAATAAGAAAATTGTGATAGAAAGTGTGGTAAAATATATGTAGGAAAAAGTGGGATCCAACTAGATTGGATGAGGAGAATAAAGGTTGCACTAGGTTCAGCTAGAGGATTAGCTTACTTACATGAACTCGCGCATCCTCCGATCATTCACCGCGATGTCAAGTCGACCAACATCTTGCTAGACGAGATTCTAACGGCTAAGGTTGCCGATTTCGGGCTGTCTAAGCTGGTTTCCGACGTCTCGAAAGGACATGTTTCTACTCAAGTCAAAGGAACTCTGGTGAGTATACAAGATAAGTTAAGAATCTAATAATCTTTAACACTAAAAAGGTTGTGTTATGAAAAAAAATGGCATTGTTTCCTTGCAGGGATACTTGGATCCAGAATACTACATGACACAACAGCTAACCGAAAAGAGCGACGTGTACAGCTTCGGAGTCGTGATGCTCGAGCTCATAACTGGTCGACAGCCAATAGAGAAAGGTAAGTACATCGTACGAGAAGTTAGGATCGCCATGGACAAGACCGACGAAACCCACTACGGCCTACTCGAAAGAGTCGATCCTGCAATAAGGAACACCTCAGACCTCATAGGATTCCCAAAGTTTCTTCATCTGGCCATGCAATGCGTGGAGGAGGCTGCTGCGGACCGTCCCTCAACGAGCGAGATCGTCAAGACCCTCGAAGCTTTGCTACAGAACGAAGGCATAGCCACGAGCTCGTCCACATCAACCTCAGCAACTTCATCGGCTACTGAATTCGGACAAAGCGACAGCGTACGCCAGCATCCGTACGACGAGAGGCTGCCGAGGAAGAGCGGCGCAGAGGATGATTTGAGCTTTGGCTTTGCTCACAGGTATGAACTTGCATGGAAGGATGAAGCAAAATAAATCTTTATTTTTTCATATTAAAATTGATTGTTTACACCAAAGATAGATATCGAGTTGTATAAATTATACTCTTACCTTCTGGGCTCATTGATGTATCAGTATAAATACTTGTGGGCATAACTTTCAACGTCCAGCCAAATCTGTATCCCTTATCTAATCAATAAAACACTGCTTCCCCTCCAACCAAGAAGTCGGGGGTTTGACTCACTCACCTCGGGTGCGTGTATTGTGAGACAAAAATCACAGAACCATAAATCCCAGATAGTAGAAATCCTATTATTTATTAACTGGTAGCACTTCTCAGAACCCATATCACTTTATCATATACAAAGAATTACAAAATGGAACAGAATCGCGCTTCAACTGTGCGACCTATCGAGACATCAGTTGCTCTAGCACGTAACGTGTTTCCTCTATATAGGCGGCGAAGATATTAAAAAAAAAACCGCCTTACAAGTTTCGATTTTTTAACCTACTGTCACTCTTCGGAGATGTCAGCTGAGGCAAAACGCAAAAAGTTCGTAAAAGCATATAGAAGCGTGAATTATATATGCTGATGACCGGCATACTCGGTGTAATGTTACGTTCATGCTTTTCCATCTTCAGCAGCTTCATCTTCTTCAGATTGTTTGGCTAACTTGACAATATCTTCGACAAGAATCTTCCCATCTGTATCAAGAACAAAAGTAGAATATTACCAAATGATGTAGATTTGGAAGTGTTAGTACGAACACTAAACACTATATCCAATTGTGCATTGCTTGTCTCACGTCTCAATAAAAGAAGCACGTGTGGGGAAAATTTCGAACATTCTTGTTAAAGGGAGGAGAAAGTCAAGGAGATTGGAGAGTATGAGTTAGACAACTGACCTCTATCCTTGGACAACTTGCCAATAAATTCTTGAATTCCCTCCTTATCTAAGGTAGCTTTCAGGTACGTTGCAGCAGATGCAACCTCCTCGGGAGTAACTTTGCCATCATAATCCCTAGCCAGAAAAATTATTCAGTAATAGACGATAAACAAGCATCATAGAGTTTTTAAGCAAAATTGATGCAGCTTCATTAATAGCGCTCTCGTAAAATACCTATCAAGCAACCGCCACTGGTTGCCAATTTTGGCGTCCACATCGTCAATCTCCTTCTCAAGCTTTTGGAGCATAGCATCAACCTACACAGAGGAGGTACAGACAAATATGTGAGAAACAATCCTAGTAAAGACCTTATAACAATGACAAACGGAGGTCATGATATGGTTAAAATAGGAACTATTCTTACCCTGTTTATGAGTGCTGAAGATACTTTATCGCCAGCTGCCTTCTCAGCATCATCATCAATTTCCTCTCTAGCTTCTTTATATGCCTTTTTAGCTGCTTCTTCTCCTTCAGTACCCTCTTTCTCCACCATGTGGTTGTATAGCTCTACCTGAAGATCACATTTCAATGAGTGATAAATTGAAAGACGAGAATAAAAATTGAAAATGGATTTAAGTCGATAGACAAAAGGAAGAAGATTAAGAAATGAAAGAATAGAGATGTTATGGAGCATTGTATATATGAAGTGAAAGGTTATATTCAGCATCCAGTACTGCTCCAAGGTTTCATAACAAATTAGCCTGTTCCTAGAAATGACTACCGCATTTGGATATTTACCTCTTTCTGGACAAGGCTTAAGAATTCTTCACGCTCCCTGGTCACAGACTGAAAATAGCAAAGCAAATTATTCATTTAGGACATCAGATTCTGCTATAAGCAACAATATAGAAATACTAGGAAAAAAACGCAACTCATACCGATGCAGATGCTAATACAGCCAATGCACGACTGAGCTCACTGAGTTGGTCTTCCTTATCCCATGATTTTGCCATCTCCCGTTCTTCTGCTTCATTAGCAGTTGCCTCTACCATCTCTTCCAAGGCAACATCCTTTTGCTCTTTGGCAGATTCCTTCAACCTAGCCTGCTCCTCCTCTTCTTTCTCCTCTTCCTCCTGTAATATTGAACTTCACATTAGTAATCAAGAATCAATAAAACACACTCATAGAAACTAAACTTCTGAAACTTGTCGGATAGTTTGCATGGGTGAGCGAAGTGTTTTGAATATAAGAAATCTTATATTAACAACCAAAACCAAACAATAAGCGGCAGAATTTAATATAATAGATGAACTACCAGTTTGCTATTGTTTGCTACTAAAAGGCCTACTAAAAGGATCATTTTATGTGGAGCTTTTTCACAGCTTTTTCATTATCGTAACATGGATTTAATAATAACACAATGAGCAAATATTTCAGAGCCAGCATTTATATAATCAAAAGATGGATCAGGAATGGTTTCCAATCACACGCCAACTTCACTAACCAGACATTGGCAGCACAGCACATTGTTATTCTTCCCATTTAAATGAGAATTGCATTAATAACATTAAGTCCTTAAGCGTACCTTAATTAATTCTTCTTGCATTTCCAGGAACTCTAACTTCCTCCTCCTTTCTGAGACAGAATCTTCAGATGGCAAAGAAGTTATACCAACAGTATCCACCACTTCATCTGGCAGAGATGAGAGCGTGGCTTGCACAGCTTCTTCTGGCCTTACTTTACCGGAGACATTAAATGCTCTGTGCAGAAGTGTCAAATAATAAGATAAACAACCAATTGTGGAAATCCAGGACCATATAGGTAGTAGAATTGTTACCTAGACAGAATTAATAAAGAAGATGGTACTGAATGGTTGAGAGATAAGTCCAGCCAATCTTTTAGCTGCAAGAGATGCATAAAAAAAAATTATTTAAATAAAGAATTTCATTATGCAGTTTCAGAACCCCACAAGAAATATAGGCAGAGAAGCAGTGCATAGAACTGAATTCTTATCATGATTACTTGGAGTGGAGAACCATCGAATTCATACTATCATATTTAAAGCAAACTATTAGGAATTGACTTCAATGACTAAGTAGCAATCGAATCGACATAGTAGAAAGTGAAGTTATACAGCAAATAAAGATCATAGAACAAATAAGGAAGATAATTCTATAGAAATTAGATTTTCAGAGAGCTGAGTTTCGTTCTAAGTTCACCACTCGCAGTTGTACTCAAATAGTGTAAACTGCAGCATGAATCATGATTCATTTCACTCTCACAAAAGATCCTATAGCAAAGCGAGTTAAGGCGATTGTGCAATCTAGTACATTGAAAATTTATACTACAGGTTCAGACAAATCGGTCTGTCCTTTCACCATATAAAATATTCCTGTAGCATGCAAGAGAATTTAACGAACAATGAAAAACCTGTTTTCTCATTTCTTCAACTGAGAGAAGTCCAAGCAGTCCACGTTCTTGACATGCTTGGCGGAGCTCATCCTCTGAAAGGGAGTCTAAGCCCTCAGCTTGGATCATCTTATCATCAGTCTTTATCCTGACACAAGAAAACCAGATCGCTTTATAGAAAATAGATCAAGAAACTGTTGTTCCTAGTCACACATTTAAATTTATTTAGTTATCAACTCTACAAGCTATAGATAAGTTTCTTCACTATAATTCCAAAGAAATATCCATATGGTCAAGTCATGGGATGTAGCTACAACTAAACTGAAAGAAGTTCAACAACATCAGATTGGTCAACATGAAAATAATCGAATGCTGTTCTAGAGTACTTGATTAGATATCTAAAATATGACAAAATTAACATACTAACAATTGCATCAAACAGAACAAGTTTTGAACCATTCTCACTTACATGACACTAATGTTTAATCTAAAAATTGAGCTATAACGAGATAACTTACTTCTGAAGCCTCTTTCGGAGCATATACCGTAGATATGCATCAGTCCCGTAAGTACTAATTCCCATATATTTGCACATAGTCATTAACCGGGGTCTGCATCAATGAGAATAAAAAGGAACATTCTCGTCAAGGCATCTCAAGCACCAAATATTCTCCCAGATAGTAAAGAAGAAAAAGAATCCTGAATTATGTAGAGTGTGAGGAATAACCTGCTGATATTATCCAGAGTAAGCTCGTCATTAAACAACTTGGCAAAGCCCAAAATTTCATCATTCGTAACAGGAGCACCTGTCCTGACCTGGTCAAAAGAATTATGATGATCGAGGATATTACACGGGAGCTTACAATGTAGAAAACAAGTGCAGAAAAAAGCTAGCCTATATGAATTAGTGACTTTTTTTGTCCGGGGAAGACCAAATAACATTCCACTTTAAAGAAAGAAAAAAGATCTTATTTGCTTCTTACCTTGCTCATAAAACCATCAAGATCCTCAGCTGTTTTCTTTATTTCTCCACTTCTCGAGTTCTGAACTTCCTTTGCCATTTCTTTTACAGTCTCTTGAAGAAACTTTGCATATTCTATCCTAGCATTGAGCCTCTTTTTCAGAGCCTCCTGTAATGCGATTATTGAATGGTATACACTATTAGTTTGGAAGTTAAAAATGAAGTATAGCCAAAAGGGTAGACAATAAAGACATAGGAAGTAGCTGATCAATTTAAACCATAAACGGGAAAGAAGGAAAATCAAAAGCTAAACTAAGATCAGTACAATCATACCTGTTCTTTCATCTTGTCCTGGAAGGTTGATGGTAACATGTTGGGGAACAGTTTCAGGAACACAGGCAGCAAGAACTCCATGAATGGAACTAAAATGAAGACAGCAAACGGAACTAGCCTGAAAATGTCAGCAGTTGTCCGTGTGAGCTGTTGCCGCTCTCTCCTAGACAAAGTCTTCCCACTAGCAAGTTTTAACAATAGCCTCAAGCTTATCCTAACATCAACCCATAATAGCTTTGTGCCCAGCCAATAGTGCTGCAACATAGATTTAAACTCGTCCTTCCAATGTCGCAATTTTATTGCCCAGTCTTCCCTATATCAAGAGGATTTGTAAGAGACAATCATGATAAAAAATATATATATATACTGGACAACTATAAATAATGAATTCCAACTTACCGGCTCATAGAAGCTACTGCTCTCAAAGCTGGAACAATTCCTAAAAGAATAGCCCGCATCTTCTTAACTATAAAGTTCACACCCTTTGGAGAATCTTGCAACTTCTTGGCTTTGGCTTTGGCTTTTACGAAACTTAAACCTTCGACTGCCTGATCACATTCTTCCGGTGATGGTTCTTTCTTCTGTTTAACAGGTTCTGTTTTATTATCATCGCCATCTAAATGAGGCTTACCAGAGGGAGCAGTTGAAAACCGGCGTACATACTCTGTTGTCCACCTAAACCCCATAGGGCTAACTTTCCCCTGTACTCCAATCTCATGGTGCAAACTTCGAACTCCAGAAAAACAATGGAGAGGATGCATATTTCTGAGAGTATTTCTGGCCATTTGTCTGGTTAGAGAATGATAATCCTCTTTCTCACTACTATCTGCATGCGATAGAACCACATGCCAACTCCCAATCTGTGGATCAGGAGCATCTAACAACTTCCCATGGTCATAACATGTAAACCTTTGAACTAAGTGATGCGGCCGCTTGACAGAATCAAGCAGACACTTCTTCCTTTGCAAAATTGCTCTTGAAGCCATCACTGACCAATGTGAATATGACTAACACAGCATATCCAATAATTCTGGTAGCTGACAGTTTTAGAACTGTTGAGTTTTAGCTGCATAGATTGTTTAGAAGCAGTGAAAATCTAAATTAAAGTGAACTTGAGTCTCTCTAACAAGTGCAACTTCCCGAAATACAACCATACCAACTCTCTGTCATGTCCACTCAGATCATATTAACATAAATTGAAGAGGACGTGTTCTGTGTTCCAAGTGAATGTTAACACAATAGAATATGCATAGATTTGTACTCTTCATAGAGGGGGGAAAAGTGTCGCCAATGAAATGCCCAAGCCCAACTTCTGCTAATTACAATTTTGTCTTATCATACGTATGCATTTAACTAAATCAATCATCTAATTGCACCTAGTTTCTATCTCATTTCGAAACTCATATGAAATAAAAAATGCACAGCACAGCTATAACCAATCGAGTAATGATGATAATATAAATCAAACTAGTATTGAATCAGTTTCAACTGAAAATAGAGGTAGATTCTTACTTCACCTAATTTTCATCTAATTGCTTCGCATAGCACAACTGCCTTTGGCTTACTCCAAAATTCTATCTCGTTATGAACTCATATGAAATCGAAAATGCACAGCACAGCTATGACCAATCAAGTAAAGATGATAATATAAATCACTACTGTTATTGAATCGGTTTCAACTGAATGTAGTAGATTCCTACTTTACCTAATTTTCACCTAATTTCCAGGTTCACATAATCACATTCCGGAAAATAACGTAAGTTTTCCTTTCTAAATTCTCATCAACACATATCATCGCAACAATTTTCAGCTAAAACAAGCTGAATTGTGGACATCGAGCTTTCCATATTATCATCGCAGCTCATTCGTAACAATCAGATAACAGATTAACGAAAATCAGTCCATCAAAAATCCTTCCAAATATGCATAAACGCAAACCGCGATACTCCTCAAATTCCAGAAACACAAACACGAATACAAACATTAAACATTTCTGCAAAATCAATACGCTAATAACAATCCATACACACTCAAATATAATGGCGACAGAATTACCGTGAAACCGAAAATTGAACAAAAGGCTGGATTAATCGAGAGAGAAATCAACGATGAATCTGAAACCCCGCAATGCGAGACAATCGACCGAGAAAGAGCGACGAAATCCTAACAAATAACTGCTACTTTTCTTTGAATTCTCTCTCTCTCTCTCTCTCTTATTTTATTGAGAGATTTGGAAGCGCGGTAGAGACTCGATTGTGCTTGAGCGCATGACTGCGGGTGTGGCCAGGGAGTAATCAGCTGCAGCAGATCAGCCTACAACCAATGCAATACACGCTTCCCGTGTTGTACATTTGTATCCTCTAATTAGAAAGTCAAACGTACTACTGTTGAAACTAAGATTAAAAGAAGCAATGATTAAATTATCTTACTGTATAAAAGAAATCCGGTAATATTTCATTTATAATAAATTGACAAGTAATCCTTTAATCAAGCTAAGCTAAGATCATAATATTACCGCATCAAATTTGGATCACAGAAGAACATTCCCCAAGTCAAATATTAGAAAAGTCAAATTTCGGCTACATGAATTATTTCAAACTGGGCCTTTGAGTTTGGGCTAATTGCTTTACATAGTTGGGCCTGGGTTCCTCAATTTCTTATGGGCTTATTGCATTCTAGTCCATAATAATGAACATTTTATGAAGAAAACACACCCGAAAGAGAAGAAGTTGGATCATGTTTGATACAAACGTTTACAGACGTTGATCCTGACTCTCCGATGAATTTAAGTTTTTATTTTTACTTAACTAATTCGTTGAAGGGTCGGGATTAATCATTTGTGTTGCAAACGTTTGTATCATCTCCTCTCACACTGCGTTCACATCAAGAACACTAAAGTCGTGCTGCATACATTTCAACGAGCTAATTAGGAAGACGGACTTTCATTTTCGTGCATACTCCCTCTCTCTCTCTCTCTCTCTAGTCTACACACAGTTGTTATCGTCTCTCCGATCTGCATAACCTTGCTTCTCTTGTTTCTACTGTCTATCTAGTTAGGGATGGCTTATTTTTCCCTCGTTTCACTTGAAAAAACCATAAACCAAATCCTCGATAATGGCCGATATTCCATTTCTCCTCATGAGAAGAAACGGATCATATCCTTAGATAAATATGCTGTTTCATTCCAAGCTTTTCTACAAGATTTTCCGCAGAAAGCAAAAATATTAGAAGCCCGAATGAGAGATATCGCTGCTGAGGCTGAAGATATTATAGAATGGATGATGACGGAACAGATCCGTCATCATTTTCTACACACCAAATGGATCGAAGATCTAAGAGCGATCAAGTTCGAATTCCAGTTGAAGAAAGTCGGAGATGAAATGGATTCGATCGCAGAAGAAATGGCTGAGATCAAATGCAGCACCTTAGTCAACGATGCACGACTCGATCGATCTCTCAAGTCCACCTCATCGCCATCATCATCATCGTCGCAAATTGCAGATTCTGGAAAAGTGAAAATGGTGGGATTAGATGAAGATCTGGTAGAAATAATGGATCGTCTCTGTGGAAATTCGCCACAGCTCCAAATCCTCTTAATATTCGGGATGGGAGGAATAGGCAAGACGACTCTTGCCAGAAATGCTTACGATGATAGACTAATAGCGGAGCATTTCCATGTTCGTGCTTGGGTCGCAGTATCACAAGATTACACCGAGAGACGAATACTCTCCGACCTCTTCGACGCCACGAATGAGTTAGACAGGGAACGGAAACAGGGCAGTGAGTCCCTTGCAGAAGCCCCTGAGCTGAGCGATGGCGAAATGGAGGAGAAAGTGTACAAAGCCCTAATAGGGAGAAGGTTTTTGATAGTAATGGATGATATGTGGAACACAAAGGCATTGGATTATGTGAAGACGTTTCTCCCCAACAACACCAACGGGAGTCGAATCGTGTTAACCACAAGGCTAGCAAGCGTTGCTGCTTATGCAAACTCATCGACCCCTTTCCTCGAGATGCGTTTGATGGACGAGGACCGGAGCTGGCGCCTACTCTGCCACAAGATTCTTCCAAACCACAACCACATTCCTGTGGAGATGGAGATCATCGGGAAGGAGATTGCAAGAAACTGCGGGGAGCTGCCCCTCGCGATAGTGGTGGTTGCAGGACTATTATCCATCACAGGTGCAACTGATCATCAAACGTCGTGGAAGGAGATTGCAAGAAACGTAACATCTGCCACTAGAGGTGATGAGCAGATAGAGAAGATTCTGTCACTGAGTTATAACCACTTGCCTTACCATCTAAGGCCGTGTTTCTTATACATGGGAGGGTTTCCGGAAGATCACAAGATCAAGGCCACGAGCCTTTATAGGCTGTGGATAGCTGAAGGCTTCGTGAAGGCAAATGCATCCAGAAGCTTGGAAGACACTGCGGAAGAGTATTTGGAGGATCTTGTGGAACGAAGTATGGTCGTAGTCGTTCAGAGGAAGTCTAACGGCAGGATCAAGAGTTGCAGCCTTCATGACTTGGTACGCGAAATGTGCGTAAGGATATCCGAACATGACAAGTTTCTGGTGCACATTACCGGTAGGCTAGCAGGCGAGAAAAAGGCGAAAGGCCAGCGCAGGATAAGTGTTTCTCGTTCCGATGTTACTCATTTTGCAAACACTTTTAGCTTAAACATTCGTACCATTATCTACTTCCAAGACACACTTTCCCATCTCGGGAACCACCTTAGATTGCTCAGGGTGCTAGATGTGCTCCGAGTTCGATTTAGGCCCCGTTCACTCCCCGATCAATTCTTCGAGCTGTTTCATTTAAGATATCTTGCTTTCTGCTACGGGGAACCGATTCCTCGAGCAATATCAAACCTTCAGAGCCTTGAAACCTTAGTCATCAGGGCATCTCTGTATCGTTTTCTGCCAGATGAAATTTGGAAAATGCCTCAACTAAGGCATCTCGTGATTTCTGGATGCTGGCTACCCATTCCCAGTAATGTTTCCCCTTCTTCTCTCTCTCTACAAAACCTGCAAACGCTCGGCAAGGTGAAGAACCTCAAGTGTACGGTTAGCGTCCTCAGCAGGCTACCAAACCTCAAGAAACTGCGCCTCACCTTTTTCAGAGGATCCGGAGATTTACTCTTACGTAACCTCGTACATCTCTCTCGACTTGAAAAGCTGCAGTTAGAGCTAGAAACGGATTGGTCGGAACCCGGCCAAGGTAATGTACTTGTTGTACCCAAGTCCCTCAAGAAGCTGACCTTAATTGGCTGGGGACGTTATAAGCCTCACCTCATCGTTGGTCTCCCCGGCATTGCTCCACCTTTCCCTAATCTACAAGTGCTGAAACTGATCAAATTCAGTTTCGAGGGGCTAGATTGGACTACCGAAACGGAGTTTCCTCAACTCAAATATCTGCTCCTTGACGGACTAAATATTGTGCAGTGGAACCTTTTGAGCAGTCATTTTCCGAGGCTCGAGGTTCTAGCGATTCGTGCATGCTGGCGCATGTTTGGGATCCCAGAAGAAGTCGGGGAAATTCCGACGCTGGAGCTGATAGAGCTCAAGCTCTGTCCAAAATCTATGGCGGACTCAGCAAGGAACCTGCAAGAGGAGAAACAGAGTTACGGAGACGATGCGTTTCAAGTTCGTTGCATCGACTGCAAGGACATCAACGAGCTTAAAGAAGTTGACTTCACCCAGAACCTAGAAAGGTCAGAGTGCAATCTACAAATTCTTTCGGACATACCTTACACGGTTATACCTAAATGTATGTGTGTGTGTCTACTTCATTTGCTGACATTTGTCCTCCTTTGTGCTGTTTTATCTTTTACAGTGTGAGAAAACCAAAGCCGGTGATGCAAGAGCCGAGACTAACCTATCTTCGAATGAGACACCCGGCCCGGCGCCTTAGACCTCACCTAAAGCCTCGTTTGGTGTTCGATAGTACAGAAGCTGAGTTCAAGATTGTTGATTACAAAGATGCAGAGTTTGAGTTGTAGTTGATCAACAGCGTGGGGATAATTTACAGATGATTGTTAGTGTACACTCAATTCACATGGATATAAGCCTATCTAGTTCACGAGATAGAGAGAGAGTGTAAAATAATTTGTAGTATAACAAAAAAAATTATGACAAGAATGAATACAAACATGATAACAAGGAATACATATCAACACTAATAGGGAAATCTTTCATCTTTACTCTCGTATATAAAAAGCAAGACTTCTTCGTCACCAACCACAAATCCCCCAACATATACTACAAACCCTTTAAAATCACAAACACCACACCAACAAACAAACTCAAACTCGAAACCCCTAATTTCAAGCTACTCGAGTTCTGAACCGCATTCCTAGCCCTCGTATCGGGCGTCCCCGTAACGCACCCTAAAGGGTTAATACGCTGCCCGCATCTCCCGGGCAGCGTCTGTGCCTCGGTAGCGTTAATTCCAGCTTGCTCAGCTTGGTTAGCGCCCTTAACGCTTATCATAGCGCATAAACACTCGGGCATCGACTTAATGACATAGTCGAGATTCTGGCAACAACTCTCCGGCGGCCGGCTGTTACCGTTCAGATAGTTCAGGCAAGGCTGGAGCTGCTCCATGCATTGTTGTTGTTGCACTTGTGCAAGATTTAGGGAGATGAAGAAGGAGAAGAGGATTGCAATCTTGATTACATGCTGCATGGCTCTCTCCATATTTTGTTCTTTTCTTTCTTATGTTGTTTGATATTAGAAAGTCAAACGTACTACTGTTGCTAATATGATATACACGACAATTATTACTTAAAAAAAAAAAGCAATGTTTTAAAAATCGAAGAGAAGCTCGAATCACCGAGGTTTCCGGTTTCACAATTTTTCGATTAAACCAATTTATATCAGAAAAAACAACGAACAAAATCATAATTAGTTCATGATTCAACTGATTTTAGTCATGTATTTGTTCACAAGCTACTACATTTACCGCCTGGGGCGGAGCCAAGGCCCTGGCAACCCAGGCCTCCGCCCGGGTAAAATTTTTTTTTGCTACCCTATATTATATATATTTGCAGTTTATTTTTTATTTTTTACATGTATATATGTTGTTTCGCCCGGTCAAATTCATATAAACACGATCTCGCCCGGGAACTTTTAGATTCCTAGCTCCGTACCGCATCAAAATTGGATCACAGAAGAACATTCCTCAAGTCAAATATTAGAAAAGTCAAATATCGGCAATTATGAATTATTTCAAACTGGGCATTTGAGTTTGGGCTAATGACTTTACATAGTTGGGCCCGAGTTCCTCAAATTCTTATGGGCTTATTACAATCTAGTCCATAATATTAATAATGAACATTTTATGAAGAAAACACACCACGAAGAAAAGAAGTTGGATCATGTTTACCGGTGGTAACGGAGATGATACAAACGTTTACAAATTTTGATCCTGACTCTCCGATGAATTTATATTTTATGCTTACTTAAATGATTCGTTGAAGGTCGGGATCAATCATTAGTGTTGTAAAAGTTTGTATCATCTCCTCTCACACTGCGTCCACATCAAGAACATTTCAACGAGCTGAGGAAGATGGACTTCCATTTTCGTGCATACTCTCTCTCTCTCTCTCTCTCTCTCTCTCTACATACAATTGTTATCGTCTCTCCGATCTGCATAACCTTGTAAGTACCTAGACCACAGTTTCTTTGCTTCTCTTGTTTCTACTGTCTATCTAGTTAGGGATGGCTTATTCTTCCCTCGTTTCACTTGAAAAAACCATAAGCCAAATCCTCGATAATGGCCGATATTCCATGTCTCCACATGAGAAGAAACGGATCATATCCTTGGATAAATATGCTGTTTTATTCCTAGCTTTTCTACAAGATTTTCCGGAACATGCAAAAAAAGTAGAAGCAAGAATGAGGGACAGAGCTGCCGAGGCTGAAGATATTATAGAATGGATGATGACTGAACAGATCCGTCATCGTTTTCGATACACCAAATGGATCGCAGATCTAAGAGCGATCAAGTTCGAATTCCAGTTGAAGAAAGTCAGAGATGAAATGGATTCGATCGCGGAAGAGATGGCTGAGATAAAGAACTGCAGCAGTGCCGGCCTAGTCAACGATGCAAAACTTGATCACTCTCTCAAGTCAACCTCATCGCCATCATCATCTTCACCACGAATTGCAGATTCTGGAAAAACGAAAATGGTGGGATTGGACGAAGATCTGATAGAAATATTGGATCGCCTCTGTGGAAATTCGTCACAGCTCCAAATCCTCCCAATATTCGGCATGGGAGGCATAGGCAAGACGACTCTTGCCAGAAATGCTTACGATAATAGACTAACAGCGGAGCATTTTCATGTTCGTGCTTGGGTTGCAGTATCACAAGATTACACGGAAAGACGAATCCTCTCTGACCTCTTCGACGCCACGAGTGAATTAGACCGGAAACAGGGCAATGAGTCCCTTGCAGAAGCCCCTGAGCTGAGCGATGGCGAAATGGAGGAGAAAGTGTACAGAGCCATAATAGGGAGAAGGTTTCTGATAGTAATGGATGATATGTGGAACACAAAGGCATTGGATTATGTGAAGACGTTTCTTCCCCACAACACCAACGGGAGTCGAGTCATGTTAACCACAAGGCTAGCAAACGTTGCTGCTTATGCAAACTCATCGATCCCTTCCCTCGAGATGCGTTTGATGGACGAGGAACGGAGCTGGCGCCTACTCCGCCACAAGATTCTTCCAAACCACAACCACATTCCTGTGGAGATGGAGATCATCGGGAAGGAGATTGCAAGAAACTGCGGGGGGCTGCCCCTCGCGATAGTAGTGGTTGCAGGACTCTTATCCAGCACAAGTGCAACTGATCAGACGTCGTGGAAGGAGATTGCAAGAAACGTAAGGTCTTCCACGGGAGGTGATGAGCAGATAGAGAAGATTCTGTCACTGAGTTATCACCACTTGCCTTACCATCTGAGGCCGTGTTTCTTATACATGGGAGGGTTTCCTGAAGATCACGAGATCAAAGCCACGAGCCTTTATAGGCTGTGGATAGCTGAAGGCTTCGTGAAGGCAGATGCATCCAGAAGCTTGGAAGACACTGCAGAAGAGTATTTGGAGGATTTTGTGGAACGATGTATGGTCGTAGTCGTTCAGAGGAAGTCTAATGGCAGGATCAAGAGCTGCAGTCTCCATGACTTGGTACGCGAAATGTGCGTAAGGATATCCGAACATGACAAGTTTCTCGTGCACATTACCGGTAGGCTTGCAAGTAAGAAGAAGGCGAAAGGCCAGCGCAGGATAAGTATTTCACATTCCCATATTCGTTTTTTTGCTTACACTTTTAGCTCAAACATTCGTACCATAATGTACTTCCAAGATACACTTTCCTATCTCGGAAGCTGCCTTCGATTGCTCAGGGTCCTGGATGTGCTAAAAGTTCGATATATGTCCCGTTCACTCCCCAATCAATTCTTCGAGCTATTCCATTTAAGATATCTTGCTCTGAGCTACGAGGAACAGATTCCTCGAGCTATATCAAAGCTTCAAAGCCTTGAAACATTAATCATCAAGGCCTCTCTGTATCTTCCTCTGCCCCATCAAATTTGGAACATGCCGCAACTAAGGCATCTAGTCATTTCTGGTTGCCTGCTAACCATTCCCCATAATACCGTCCCTTCTTCTCTCTCTCTACAAAACCTGCAAACGCTCGGCAAAGTGAAGAACCTCAAGTGTTCGGTTAGCATCCTCAGAATGCTACCCTACCTCAAGAAACTCCGTCTCACCTTTTTCCGAGGATCCGGAGATTTACTCTTACATAACCTCGAACATCTCTCTCGACTTGAAAAGCTGCAGTTAGAGCTCGAAACCGATTGGCCGAATCCCGGCAACCATAATCATCTTGTTGTTCCGAGCTCCCTCAAGAAGCTGACCTTGATCGGTTGGGGCCGTTACAAGCCTTACATCAACATTACTGGTCCGTTTCCGAATCTACAAGTGCTGAAACTGATCAAGTTCAGTTTCGGGCATCGACGTTAGACTACCAATGAAGGAGAATTTCCTCAGCTGAAGTACCTGCTCCTCGATGGATTAAATATTGTGCAGTGGAATATTTCGAGCAGTCATTTTCCGAGACTCAAGGTTTTGGTGATCCGTGCATGCTGGCGCCTGGTTAGGATCCCAGAAGAAGTCGGGGAAATTCCGACGCTTGAGCTTATCGAGCTCAAGCTCTGTCCAAAATCCATGGCGGAGTCGGCTAGAGACATGCAGGGGGAGAAACGGAGTTATGGAGACGATGCGTTTCAAGTTCGTTGCATCGACTGCGAGGACATCAACGAGCTTAAAGAAGTTGACTTCACCCGGAGTTTGGAAAGGTTAGACTTCAATCTACAAATTCTTTCGGACATGCCTACCTACATGCATGTGTCTACTTCACGACATTTTTTTTGTTTTGTTTTGTTTTGTTTTTTACAGTGTGAGGAAGCCAAAGCAGGTGATGCAACCACCGAAACAACTAAGCCATCGACAAGAGAAACAAGCGGCCTGGGGCTATAGACCATACCCCAAGCCTTATTTGGTGTCAGATAGTAGAGAAGCTGAGCTAAAGATTGTTGATTACAAAGATGCAGAGTTTGAGTTGTAGTTGATCAACAGTTTAGGGATGAGAGAGTGTTAAATAATTTGTAGTATAACAATCCACAGCGTTACAAAAAACTTATTACAAGAATGAATGTAAACATGATAAGAAGAAATACATATCAACACTAATAAGGGAAATCTTTCATCTCTACTCGCACATATAAAGCAAGACTTCTTCGTCACCAACCACAAATCCCCCAACATATACTACAAGCCCTTTAAAATCACAAACACCACACCAACAAACAGACTCAAACTCGAAACCCCTAATTTCAAGCTACTCGAGTTCTGAACCGCGTTCCTCGCCCTCGTATCGGGCGTGCCCGTAACACACCCTAAAGGGTTAATACGCTGCCCGCATCTCCCGGGCAGCGTCTGTGCCTCGGTTGCGTTAATTCCAGCTTGCTCAGCTTGGTTAGCGCCCTTAACGCTTATCATGGCGCATAAACACTCGGGCATCGACTTAATGACATAGTCGAGATTCTGGCAACAACTCTCCGGCGGCCGGCTGTTGCCGTTCAGATAGTTTAGGCAAGGCTGGAGCTGCTCCATGCATTGTTGTTGTTGCACTTGTGCAAGATTTAGGGAGATGAAGAATGAGAAGAGGATTGCAATCTTGATTACATTCTGCATGGCTCTCTCCATATTTTGTTCTCTTTTCTTTCTTATGTTGTTTGATTTGTGAAGTATTTAGTTTATGTGAATATATAGTGAGTTATTGAGGTAGAATTTATAGGTGGTGTTTGGTAATCAAACAAGGTTATTTTAATTGTTGATGACTTTAGAAATTGATTAAATAGTTCAAGAAATATAGATGTGGTGTAGATAAATATGTTCAACTACCTATTATAGGCTTAAATGGAAGACTATTTTGATTTTTGTAACATAAAATAATGTAATAATTGAAGTAGAAAAATTAGAGAAAATTCAAAAGGGTATAGAAGTTTCTATTTGCATCCAATGTAACTTTTGGTGTAAGGTTATAGTAATATTATATTATTGGTCAACAAATAACACAAATCAGTGTCTTTTCAAATTTCAAACAGTTAAAACGGTGAAACCGAATAATGTGTGTTTCTATATTCAAGAAACGAACATGATTAGGCAGGACGGAAGGAAGGAGTATACGTATTTACAAATTTCAACTGCACCAAATGAAGTCAGCATATATTTATAGGCATTCTGCAAGTACTTACTGTTGTTTTATACTTTCATCCAACGGGGTGAGTTGCATAGTTCAAAGGACAGTTGGGGTAGAAAAGGACGACGGAATTCCTCGAAAAAAGATAAGAAAAGAAACGACGAAGAAGGATGGCAACGTGTATTTCTGAATAATATAACGTATAGAATATAGTTCGCTACAAAATTGCATTGAAGAAACACATCACAAGAAGAACCTCCGGCGGCTGGTGTCCATTTCAGGCTGACATTGGAAAGACGGGAGATGAGTGGTGTTTTTTACCGAAGAGTCGAAGAACGAGTAAGACTTGGTGAAAAGACAGTAAATGAATTGAGAGATTACCTTGTGTGTCCATTCATATTCACCTCCTTTTGTGTCGAATGTTCCATGCTGGAGACTGATTAGCTTCAGAGTGAAACGAGGGCCGCATTCCTATGATTTTAGAGGTAAAGGAACATGACAAAGGATAAAGACTCGTTTTATTAGAGGTAATGCACACGATTCAGCTGAAAGCTATGTGGATCGTATAGGAAGGTGAAGCCGAGAGATTAGGATGACAAACCTGAAGCCTGGTAATAACTTTCTCTGGTTTAGCCTCTGCCTTTTTCCCTTTACCTTTCGACTCAGGCTCTTTGCTTTCTTTTGTTTCGAAAATGTAACTTTTACATGCACGTTAACAGGAGAAAAAGATACTTAGGTCCTCGAACGGTAAAACAGATAGAAGTAACATATATACATGAGTGTTATATTACCGGTGATGGCGAAAGAATATGAAGTCTCGCTGATTGTGAAACGTAACAACTCTCCTACCACGAAAATTAGGGTCTTGAGGGAATAGTGACTGTATTAACCTGAACCAGATAAACATTGACAACTTTTGTAATTCAATTCTCAATAGATACATATCTACCCAGAATGATATAGGGGAAACACAAACTACGCATCCACATATTTACGGAACAGTTGGATCAAATGCATTAACAAGTATAACTATCACGTAAGTAGCAACTAGCAAATAGAAGAAGAACCTACACTTTGAAAGGTTCACATAAAGTATTTTATCACCAATAGCGTTTTAATTCTATATCCCAAATAACTTGCAGTAAATTTACCTGCCTATACGATGTCCCAAACGTGTCGTGAAGTTATTGAAAACCAGCTCGGGCTGGTGGTTGGTTGGATTTCCATGATTCTGGAAATTAAAAAAGAAACACAACATTAGGTCAAAATTCGAAATATCAGAGTTAATTCAGATAATGCAACAGGAAGCAAAATAATGGAAACACGTACAGCATCATAGGAAGGACTATGGAATTGAGATATTACTGAACTAATAAGAGCTCAAATTACTCAATGATTAACGTTCTAAGAATGTACTCATCCTACCTTAATGTCCTTCCGCAAAACAAGCCTCGAAAGTTTGAAGTGAGCAGTAGGGCCACTTGGTAATGCCATAACTAGCAAAGCATCTGCAGACAAAATAGTTTCAGCTTCCTTATTCCGAATAATTAAAGTATGATCACCAGAGCAAGGGAGGAAAATACACATACACTGATTTTATCACACTATAATGTCTACTTGATTTTTCTCCTTAAAGTTAGGAAAACCATTATAACTTAGATTGGCATTTCTAATAAAGATGAAAAGTTTAACAATCTGAAAGATGAACATTAACAGAACTTACATACCCAGGTTAGCATAGAGATGATCCTAACTCGATCGTATAGGATCTCCAACACCCAAACATTTTAAATTCTAACATAGTAACTTTGCGAGAAAAGATCAGTGCAGAGATTGACCTGGCTCCCGACGGTTGGTATGGACAACTACGATTGAGGTGAAGTCTTTATTATTCGCATATTCAACAATCTGACAGAATGATGAGACAAAGAGTCAAACTACTGTTATCAAACCTAAAATGTAACTTCAACTAGGTAAAACCATGCAAAAATAATTGCAACTTGCATACCTTTTTTAGGTCATACGTTCCTCTCTTTTGGTAGTGAGCATTGGGAATGACAGACATGAGCTCTTGAATAAACGCAGGTCCTCTCTGTCATTCATCGTACAAACCACCATTACCAAGCAAAACACACAATGTGCAAAATCAGATTATTCAATAAAGCCTGCTCGTGGAAAACATACCGAGGAGTGAAAGCGAGAGGTCGTGATCAAGACTTTAGGAGTACGTTCCTCTTTCAATATGCAGCTGAACTCATCAGCATCATTCCCAGCAAATAGCTCCTCGTCATCAGGCTTACAGACAGTTTCATCAAGTTCACGGGTGTTCTCAATAGTGCGAGGGATTGGCCTTGCAGGAGGCTCCTCCCCCAGCTCGAGGGCTTTCTTCTCAGCAGCATCACGAGCCTTGGCCTTCTTCTTCTTTTCTACTTTCTTCTGGTGCTTCAACTTTGCATGAACTGCAGACCTCTTCTCCTTATTTTTAATCGCTGAAGGTAGCAGTGCCTCCCTATCCTTCATCTTCCCTTTTCTATTCTCTTCCAACTCTCTTTTATTCCAATAGATGCTTCACCACCTAGTAGAGCACCATCTATCATAAGACTTGGTTGAAACAAATCAATGGGCTACACAAAGAAATGCATTGTCGTCTGATAGCTAACTCTATTCCGACAATTTATCGATCATAACCAGAATAAATTTCTTAGTCTATAAACTACATCAGTTCGAATTTCAACTAGAAACAGTTTTCTTCCATAACAAATGCATTCCAATGAAAGAAACACAAAACACTCGCCAGTAAATTTACAGTTCATTGAATGTAAAGCAACATGAAAAATATTCCCAGGAAGCACAAAAACTAGGGCATTCACCAAAATGCCAGAGGCAAAAGCTCGAGAAACAAAAGAAACGAGCACGAACACAGGAAAACAAAAGGGGGAAAGAAAAACTCTAAAAGGCAAAATTTCAAATGCAGCTTGAGCTACAGCTCAATTCGAAGCCAACTTCCTCAGCACACAATCAAACATGAAACTATTCTGCAGCTCAAAAGCGTACCTAAGGAAATTCGGAATCACCACAGCACTGAATTCAATACAGATTAAAGCATCGAAACTGCATCATAACTCATCAATATTCACCCGTCAAACAAAGAAATGAATAGATAAAAGATTACTCACGTTCGATAAATTTCAAGTGCAGTGCTCTCTCTCTCTCTCTCTCTCTCTCTCTCTCTCTCCCGCTGTGGCTGCAACTTTGCAACTGAGGCAGCGAAGTGAGGAAGAAGCGGGCCGAAAAACTTGGTAGTTGGGCTTTGGGCCTTGGAACTATATCGGGCTTTTCAAGAGGCCCATTTTGATAGTTGGGCCCCTGTATTCGGGCTTGCCCGGGTCGATGGGCTGGGCTTTTAGATTTTGAAGTAGGCTGGGCTTCGAAGTGGGCTGGGCTTTAAGATTTTATTAAGATATTCACAAGTAGAGGAATGCTCTTCTGCCCGTCGTAGACATTCTTAATGTGTCAATGGATGACGTGACACATTATTAATGAATAGAAGATATATACATACAACCTAACCTATGTAAGAAAGAAAATCGTAACATTGTCATGTCGGCAGTGGACACATTAAAAGTGCATTTCGTTTACCGCCCCAAATAATTTAATACCTACTCCAAAGTCTTAGACAATAATTAGAGATTAGTTATTAGGTGAGCCATATTTCAAAGAAGCTAATCCAATCATCCAAAATCTTGAACTGTATGCACGGTAATAATCATATCACGTTTTATTAAAATATTGACTCGAATCAATAGTCTTTGATTTTATATACATGTTCTCCGATTTTGTCACTCTAAATCAAATTATTTATAAGATCTTGAGAGTGTTGAAATATCACGTTTCAACATCAAGGAAAGTAGGGATGGTTATCCGGTAACCGGTAACCGGTACCGAACCAGTACCAGACCGGAACCGGTTCCGGTAACCGGTACCAACCCATTAAAAATTTCCGGTTCCCGGGTAACCGGTACCGAACCGGTAAGGAACCGGGAACCGGATAATATATTAATATTAATTAAAATTTTAATAAATATATTATATATATACAAATATACATATATTAATATATATATTTATTTAATTACGGTTCAAATTTAAAAGGAAAATATATCTAAATCTAATCCCTAATCTCCCACAGTCGAAATCGAAAGTCTCAAACCTCCGCTCAACCCCAATTTCAATTTAATTTCTAATTTATTAAATATTAATTATATAATTTATGAATTTCTATTTTTATAAAAAAAATTCCTTTAAAATATACTCCCTCCGTCCCACTTCAGTAGTCCTCTTTCTTTTCGGCACGGGATTTTATGCGTAGTGTTAAATTTGAAAAAGTATGAGGTCCACATTAAAAGTAAGGGTTAATTTTTACCTTTTAAGGAAAGAAGACAAGTGAAGTGAGACGGACGAAAATAATATTGAGGACTACTGAAGTGGGACGGAGGGAGTATAAATTAAAAACAATTATTAAAAAAATAAATACAAAACCAGTTCCTTAACCGGTTCTACCGGTTAACCGGTACCGAACCGGTCCGATACCGGTTATCCGGTTAATTAACCGGTCCGGTAACCGGTTCCTTGAATTCCTTGTTAACCGGTAACCGGTAATCCGGTTCCGGTACCGGTAAACCGGTTCCGTACCGGATAACCACCCCTAAAGGAAAGTATTGCAAGTGAGATAACATACGCGATACATGTTCCAAAGTTTGTTCTACTTAATCCGATACATGTTGGTCGCGTTTCGACAACTGTCCATGTTTATCTGAAAGGAGTTTCCTTATTTCATTCATATCTCTAACGATTGAATGTGGACGTGATTATTTTGTAACTATCTTGCACATATCCCTCGAGTAAGTTTTCTTTTCATACTGGGAGAAGATTATTTGGAGATCAAGGAAAGAGAAAATCGTATTAGTCACTTTATAAGTGAATTGATATATCGATAAGGACTGAAAACATGATATCGAGTATAAGAAGTATAATAATATATATTCTTAATTATATGGCTATTATTAATTTGAAATAATTATTACAAAATTGACAATAGTGGCAAAAACATTGTAGATTTGATTCACTTAATATTTTATTCAATACTTAATTCTCTAATTTCTCCATCCAATATACTTGTATCCAAAATATTATTAAAATACTCCTTTTAATAAATATATTTAGTATGATTTGTTTTTATTGATAGTTCAACAGTTTCAAAATTTGCAGCTCAACAACGTGTAAATTCGAAGTCAAAACGTGAAGTATAATAATATACATTCTTATCTTATCTTCAACATATTTATGCTTTTACGTTAACTATAGTAATATTTTTATATTATTAACTTTAGAAAGTCATGATTTTGTGCTACTAAAGTAACAAACTTTGAAATTAAAACCGTTACGCATAATTTATGTAGCTTCCCACAATTTATGAATCTTGAATTGCGATCGAATTTAGTGGTCAAAAATCTTGAATGCAACTTTAAATAATGTTATGCTTTGGTGAAATAAACGCAAGGGCACAACTACGATTAAAAACAATAATCGAAAACACGACATAATTTATTGAAAAGCTTAAAATATCGTTGCATATTTCAAACGGCAAACCTTTGAAAACATTAAAATATGAATTAATTGATCTCAAATTTGAAATATGAGCTCTAAAATATTAAATTAATATTAATAATAATACTTAATAATGGAAAAAAGAATGATAAAATTCCTTAAGAAAAAGAAAAAAGAAAAATAAAAAAAAAGGCGGCAGATGAACAATAAAGGCGGGAGCCTTTATTTAATTTTCTGCACCTAATTAACCACCACCCACAAAACATTTAAAAAACAAAAAAAAAACAAAAAAACATTCACAGAAGTAAATTATATATCCTCCAATTTTGTCGGTTTGTTGTCAAAACTCAAAGCACACACACCAACACACACAGTGGAGGTGTTTATCTCTATGTATGTATGTGTATGTATGTATATTGACTCCTATCTCACATCAGTAGAGGAAAGGGAGGAGGGAGAGAGAGAGAGATCTGTGTTCTAGTTGGTTGAACAATAATACATGTATTTTAGCATCATTTGGCTTTCCCACGTTGGACTATTATATCAAATTATTTCTGTTTGCTGCCTTTTGTTTATTCATCCCAAGAAAGCTGCTTTCTTTTGTATCAGTGCGGGAAATCAAGATTCTTGATTTCTTTATTCCCAGATAAAGATTCTTGTTTTTTGAAGAACCCCTATAAAAAAGTTACCATCTTGTTGGGAGGGGAAGGAAGAAACTGGGCTTCTCTTGAAATTTCACAGGTGCCCTTCTTCACATTTTGCTTCTTTCCTCTTCTTTTCATTTGTGTGTGTGCGTGTGTGTTTAAGGATGTTGGGTTTGCTTTTTCTTGGTTTGGAATTATGTGGATAAGCTGCATTTTGGTGTATGGATTGGAATTATTGAGATGAATTTTCATTGATTTTTTGTTGTGGGGTATATGGTGATAATGCTGCAGATAAGATTCATTAATGGTGAAAAGTATATCAATTTCATGAATAGGGAAAAAGTTTTGCTTCATAACTAAAGAGGAAATACCTATTCTTCTTAGGATTTCAAGGCTAAAGGAATGTGAATTTGGTAAAATGTATTTAAAAGTATAAATCTTGAGGTGTTTTTGAGTTCCAAAGTTTGAAGAAATCACACTCTGTTAAACTATTTGCTCCTTTCTATTGTTTTGATAGGATTTCGATTTTCGAGATGGGATTAAAGTTGGTGGAAGGTGCATTTCTGTTGCATTTGGTGTGTATTCTTGTGGTATCAGCTAATGCAGCTGATCTCAAGAACTTGAACATATGGCCTATGCCTCAGTCCGTGAGCCATGGATACGGAAATCTCTACCTAAGCAATGAATTCGAGCTTATAACGGATGGGAGTAAGTTTGCTGATGCTTCCTCGATTCTCAAGGATGCGTTCAAGCGGTCAGTAGATGTTGTGAGATCGAGTCATGTGATTGAACCGATTAGTTCCAACATTGTTCCTTCTTTGGTGCTCAAAGGAATTCATGTCGTAGTTCTCTCACCTTCTGATGAGGTACTTACTTCATTAGCTGCTTGCCTTTTTGAGTGAGCTGTTCTCTGTTCAAGCACATTTTCACATATTTGATCAGTAGTTTTTCGATTTTTGTTGTACCTCTGCATTTCCGAAGTTTATACATGAAGATTTCCGATATAGTCATTCAAAGGGGTATGAGATGAGTGTTGAACACTCGCAAACTGTTTGCATTACTATGCATTCTTAAATTTACATTGAAAAAATCCTTCAGCTTCATCCCATCGAATGACTACATCGTATATGAGTCGCGAGTTTTAGATTTCTAAGGTAAGCGTCGCTTCTAACATTCGCTCGTGTGCAGTTGCAACATGGAACCGACGAGTCGTATAAGCTGAATGTCCCTACACAGGGAAGCCCACTGTATGCACACATTGAGGTGAGTGCTGTGAAATTTCTTACTTGAAATAGGAAGATATAATCCTTTATTGAAAATGATTTGTGTTTTTGCAGGCAAAAACTGTTTATGGAGCTTTGCATGGATTGGAGGTTTGCTATTTGTTATTTCTTTTTTATCAAAAGCTCAATTTTGGTAGTTTTATGAGTAGTAAAAATGAGTAATATGCAAAATATAACAGACATTTAGCCAAGTCTGCCACTATAACCTTTCATCAAGAGGGATTCAAGTCCATCAAGCTCCATGGACCATTGTTGATCAACCGAGGTTCTCGTATCGAGGCCTTTTGATAGGTGAGATTATGTTCGAAAAATGGAAGCTTAAATTCTTTCCTCTGTATTGACTCGAGCCCGTTTGCAGATACTGCGAGGCATTATCTGCCTTTGCCGGTTATAAAGAAGGTCATCGATTCAATGACTTATGCCAAACTAGTAAGTGAATCAACTTAAATCAATGTCACCTAGCTTACCTTTCGTTTATAGTTCGACTTTGGTGGCACGTTGGTGGAAGTTATTAACCAAAGAAACTAACTTTTGTCTGTTGGGAATCCTCACAGAATGTGCTCCATTGGCATATTGTTGATACACAATCTTTCCCCCTCGAGCTACCTTCGTACCCGAAGCTGTGGGAGGGATCGTACTCCATTCAAGAACGTTATACATTCGCTGATGCTCAAGAGATCGTAAGGCAAGTGAATGATTAATTCTTAATCTAATATTCTTACTAAATTCAGATTTATCAGTGCTGTTTCTCTAATCCTTTTCTATTTTGGTGTTCTAGTTATGCTAAGAGTCGCGGGATTAATGTGTTAGCTGAGATCGATGTTCCTGGTCATGCTGAATCCTGGTACCGTGCTTCAACTCTTCTCGTAAACTAACATCTTTAGTTCTTCACTTTTCCAAGCATGGATCAAAGGTGTTAATCTTCACTTCTTTTCAATTCTTGAAGTTAAATCTTGAAATCTTGATTATAGGGGGGTCGGGTATCCAGCCTTATGGCCTTCAGTAAATTGTACGCAGCCACTTGACGTGAGCAACGAGTTTACCTTCAAGCTGATTGATGGGATCCTCTCAGGTACGTCGTCACTAAATTATGAAACACGGCCGTGCATTTCTGATCCCGGAAATTACATGTTCGATTATAATATGTTGGTGTTTTGTGTTTTCAGATTTTAGTAAGATCTTCAAGTACAAGTTCGTTCACTTGGGAGGCGATGAAGTGAACACCAGTAAGTTTCTGCATAAAACCGAGTTTCTTGAATATGGCTGCTTCTTCACATACTCTTTTTTCCCTTGTAAAATGGAAAGTAATGCGGGTAAATGTGGATTGCAGGTTGCTGGGAGACGACTCCTCATGTACGAAAGTGGTAAGCTTCGACTGCTTCAATTCCCAACACTCGTAAAGTATACTATTTCCTAAACACATCGTTTCTCATACTCACCTTCATGATTTATAGGATGCACAAGACTGGCAGGAATAGCTCCAAGGCGTACGAATACTTCGTGTTGAGAGCACAGAAGATTGCAATTTCCCACGGATACGACATCATAAACTGGTATCCAATCACACTCAAACAAACCAAACTAATCTATAAACTCCCCCAAAAGCATAACATGTGGAATCTGGTCTCAGGGAAGAGACGTTCAACAACTTCGGGAGCAAATTGAGCCCCCAAACCGTGGTCCATAACTGGTAAGAATCATTATTGAGATCTATACGAAGGTCCAGCCGCAGATTTTATAGAAATTTCACTCGTTTTTTCTTGATGTTTCAGGCTTGGTAGTGGTGTAGCTCAAAATGTGGTTAAAGCAGGCCTTCGATGCATCGTGAGCAATCAAGACAAGTGGTATTTGGACCATCTGGATGCGACTTGGCAAGGTTTCTACTCAAACGAGCCACTTACGAATATTACAAACCCCAAGGAGCAAGCTCTAGTCCTCGGAGGCGAGGTTTGCGCCTGGGCTGAACATATTGATGGATCGGACATCGAGGCAACTGTATGGCCTCGTGCTGCAGCAGCCGCAGGTAATATTCCTTCATCCGACCGAATTTCATACTTCACACTTAGTGAACCATACTTGTTTCTTGAAAGTGTTGCTGCAATGTGTATGCTAAGAATCAAAATCTACGCCCGTCTCAGAAAATACTCGAAACAAGAACACGAAATCGGCCACTCTTGAAGTTCCTACTTTTTTCTTTAACTCTTTCTTGCTCATCTTTTCCCTGTCCATCTCTTGAATGGTTGCAGAGAGGCTATGGACACCTTACGACAACCTAGCGAAGGATCCGGAGAAAATCAAGAGCCGATTATCGTACTTCCGGTGTCTGCTGAATCAGAGGGGAGTAGGTGCAGCTCCATTGGATGGATTTGGGAGGGAAGCACCCATAGATCCTGGTTCTTGTTACTTGCAGTAATCAATATCAATATATATACTACACTTTATTTGTAAAATGTATGCTTCACAAACATTTACACTCCCAATTGTAAATGAGAATTTGTATTTCATCATAACATTTTCATCAATCCAAGCCAATAAATTGTTCTTTCCCCTATAATTGTACTTTTATTTCAAAGTTTATTCAAATTAATATATACCGTTACAATTTCCCTAGTAAAAAAATGAAAAAAAAAAAAAAAGGATTTTTTTTATATAATAATAATAAAAAAAAAAAAAAGAACTGTTAAAAATGGCAGCGGCTGAGACGAAAAAGGCGGGGAACCCTTCTTCTATTGTCTGAAGCGGAATCTGCATTTCAAAGCAAGAAACGATGGAGGAGAGGGAAAGAATTCTGGGTAATAGTCAAAATTGTTTCTTGGGCACACACACCCACACGCACTGGATGTGTATCGCGTATATAGGAGCAGAGAGAGAGAGAGAGAGAGAGAGAGAGAGAGAGAGAGAGAGAGAGAGAAGAGAGAGAGAGAGAGAGAGAGAGAGAGAGAGAGAGAGAGAGAGAGAGAGAGAGAGAGAGAGAGAGAGAGAGAAATCTATGGTTGCCTCAACCACTGCTTGCAACAATTTCCTCCCATTTCGAAATTCTTGGATTCTTCAAATTGTGCGCCAAAATTTCAAGAAGGAAATCAAGAAGTAGTTTGGGGGTTTCTTGAAATCGAGAGGTATTCTTGTGTTTAATGCTTCATTTTTATAAAATTTCTGGATATTTTCTGTTCTTCCATGAATCTTTGGAGTTGTGAAAGCAATCTTCTTGTATCTCTATATTTTCTGGGATGATTGTTGATTGTGTGTGTGTTTGCTGGTTTTAACATATTTATTCAAATTTTAATATCAATGCATATATTAAAATGAATACAGTCATGCTTTCAAGCTTATAACGTTAACGTAACGAGTGTCGTATTTTCGGGCAGTTTGTAGGATGTTAAGGATGGGAAGAACAAGGCTAAAAAGTGTGTATATCTTGTATTTGGTATGGATCTTTGCTGTATCAGCTGATGAAGATGATACAAGTGAGATAAATATATGGCCGATGCCGGTTTCTGTGAGCTACGGCTCTGGAAGTCTCCATCTTAGCAATGATTTTGAGCTCAAGACTGACGGGAGCAAGTTTGGTGATGCTTCTGGGATTCTCAAAGAAGCTTTCTCGAGAACAGTTGGTATGGTGAGATCAACTCATATAGCTGAAGTCGATACTTCCAAGATCGATCCTTCCTTGGTGCTGAAAGGAATCCATGTAGTTGTTTCCTCTCCTTCTGATGAGGTACTCGTTTGTACATACTAGAAACTAGAGGTGGCTGTCTAGAGCCCTCGAACGAGTCATGCTTTATACATGTGTGTATGTGTGTCTACTTGTCTTGTTGATGAGATCTTTTGTTCCAAGAACAAAGGATGTCGTTTAACTCTTCTCTTGAAGCGCAACTTTGGGCCTATCTAACGAACTTGCACTCGAATTCACTACCAAATCTTGCTTCTGATATTAGCCGGTTTCTTTCTTCTTGCAGTTGCAGTATGGTGTTGATGAGTCGTACAAGCTGAACATCCCTGCCCAGGGAAGTCCAATTTATGCCTCAATCGAGGTGATTTCCACACGTTTTCCTACCTAGAGCTCATTATCACATGTCGTACTTTGATATTCAGTATCACACATAGAACTTATGTGCCTGCAACATAATTCTGTTCCTTTCCAAATGATTTTTCGACAGGCAAGGACTATTTACGGAGCATTGCATGGTCTGCAGGTTTTCACATTTCTTTTCACTACTCAAAAGAGTTGCAAAATAAGACGTAAATATCTAATGAGGGTAAATGACTAATGTCGAAACTTCTTCTGTTTCATATGTACCAGACATTTAGCCAAGTGTGCCAGTATAACGTCTCGTCTAGAGGGATTATGGTCCATCAGGTCCCATGGACCATTGCTGATCAGCCAAGGTTCTTCTATCGAGGCCTTTTGATCGGTGAGATGCTCCCTAGTTTACTTCGTTGGATAAACATGTAATAATCGCCTTTTCAAGCTAATCCGTTTGAATTCTCCTGAGATATAATTTGCTCGAGTTCAAATCTTTCGCGTCCTGAATTCTAACAAGGCGAAGACGAAGCTGATCTTCTATGTTGCTTTAATGGTGTTACAGATACAGCCAGGCATTACCTACCTTTGCCAGCGATAAAGAAAGTTATTGATGCCATGTCTTATACCAAATTGGTAAGAAACGAGAATCTTTTTACATGTCGAGAAGATTTGACTCAACTTCCTGATACATAGATCTCCTCAAACTCGTGCAAGATCTTGTCTGAGGCTCCGTATTCTGTAAATTCAACGTATTAAAGTGAGTCACTAAATGTTGTTGATTTGATAACAGAATGTGCTGCATTGGCATATTGTAGATACACAATCATTCCCTCTCGAGGTTCCATCGTTTCCAAAGCTGTGGGACGGTTCTTATTCCCTTTACGAACTCTATACAGTTGCTGATGCCGCAGAGATTGTGAGGCAAGTGATTCACTCTCAATCATCAACTTTTGGTATATATCTAATTTCTAGCATTTGATTTCAGCTATGCTAAGAAACGCGGGATTCACGTTTTGGCTGAACTTGATGTTCCTGGTCATGCTGATTCCTGGTACTTCGCTCAGATTCTCGACTCAGTAAAATTAACCCTTCGTATTTCCGTTTATCATCCCTTACTTAAGTAATATGATCTTGTAGGGGGTTTGGATATCCTGATTTATGGCCTTCGAGTAATTGCACCTCGCCTCTTGATGTCAGTAACGATTTTACCTTCAAACTGATTGACGGTGTTCTTTCAGGTATTCGTACGTTCTAAATTATGCGGTCTTCCTCCATTGAGATACTTTTGATTCACTAACACTCATCAATGTGCTTTTGTTCAGATTTTAGTAAGATCTTCAAGTTTAAATTCATTCACCTCGGAGGTGATGAAGTCAAAACGAGTAAGATCCGTTCAGCTTATTAGATCTCGCCTTTTTCTTTCGATGACATGATGTTATACAGATGAATAAACTAACTTGCACTCTAAACTTGATTCCGATTTCAGCTTGCTGGCACAAAACTGCTCGTGTTCACGATTGGTAAATCATTTGCTTCGTATATGAACTTTTGTATACAATACTTGCCTCATATTACCAAACGGGCACGTGAGAAGTAATTAGTTCTTCTGTACTATGCAGGTTAAAGAAAAATGGGATGAATGCCTCGGATGCTTATCAGTATTTCGTGTTGCGAGTGCAGAAACTGGCATTGTCGCATGGCTATGAAATCATCAACTGGTAACGAGAACGGACTAATGCAGATAACACGATTTTCTTTTTATATCTTTGAGTTTTTTTGTTATGTTTGGATACTAAATGTTTGTCACCATCACAGGGAAGAGACCTTTAACCACTTTGGGAGCAAGTTGCACCCGAAAACCGTAGTACACAACTGGTTAGTGAACAACGAATGATCTCTGTAAAAATCGTTCTTTCTAGTATAAGGCGTTGATCTGTTTTAGGGGAGTACGGTTATTCAGTCATGCATTCAGATGACATGATCGAATTCGTGTGTGCAGGCTTCAAGGCGGTGTAGCGGAGAAGGTGGTGAAAACAGGGCTGCGTTGCATGGTGAGCAACCAAGACAAATGGTACTTGGATCACTACACCAACTGGCAAGAGTTCTACGCCAACGAGCCACTCGCAAACATCACCGACCACAGCCTACACCATCGTGTCATTGGAGGCGAGGTCTGCATGTGGGGAGAGATGATAGATGTGTCCGACATCGAGCAGATGATATGGCCGCGTGCTGCAGCTGCTGCAGGTAAATCCGAAAACCGAACCAACTCCATCTAGCAAAAACCATGTTAGCACAACAGGTAAATCTAACTAAATGCCATGTAGAGAGATTGTGGACAGCTTATGACCAGCTAGCCAAGAATCCGGAGCAAGTGAGGAACCGATTGTATCACTTTCGGTGTCTGCTCAATCAAAGAGGAATAGCCGCTGCTCCGGTGAACGGATTGGGCAGATCAGGGCCCCGAGGCCCCGGTTCTTGCTTCGTGCAATGACACGAAACCACGAACACGCCGCGGCCACGAGTTTCTCAAGAACAAGAAAATACCACAAAGGTGCATTCTTTAGAATTCAATGGTTATTTTCTCATAATGTAATCTCACTTTGTACAATGTGCATTAGTGTGTGTAATAGAATGAGAATTTCAAATTTAACGGCTATAATTTTGTGATGTTTAACGATGAAATAATTTTTATTGCTGAAATAAACATATAAAAAAATTTAAATGTATAATTAACATGATAAATTACACAAAAAAAACATTAAAAATTAATCTGCATGCATGCGCCGTCGTTCTATAAACTATTTATCCTCAAGCTGGCTTCCACGGCGGCGGCGGCGGGGGGCTGGTCGGGTAAAGCGGCGGCACGGCTGCGAAAATCGAGTTCTTGTCGACTCCAGCACGGCCGCTGGCCGTGAGGGAGACGAGCGCCGCCACGAGGCCGGCGTTCCCGGCGAGGGTGGGCTCGGTGTAGCTGTAATTACTCCGGACGTCCTTGAAGTTGTCGAAGCGGTCGGGGCCGCCGACCATGGCGCCGGTGATGTTGTGAGGGTTGGGATTCTTGGTGTCGCGCCACCGCGTCCCGCCGGAGCAGGAGTACTTCGTCTTGTCGGTGGGGATGGAGGCGGCGCGGTGGTGCACATGCCTCGGGAATTTTGATCCGAACCCCACGACGTAGCTCATTTTCTGGGGATTGTCGCCCAGTATATAATCCACCTTCGTTCCCAAAATTTCTTCAATCAGATTCATTCAAGTTTGAATTTCGTAAAATTTTTACTTTAATCGTGAAATTCCATACCTGAGATGTGGCGAAATCTTTGAGAACGCTTAGAGGGAAGAAATTCCCGCCGCAACTCCAGCCAGGAACTCCGGTGGCGTTGAGGTAGTCGGCGAAGAGGGAAGCGAGAAACGCAGCGTTTGCAGTATACTGCAAATTCTGCGCCCTACCATGGTTCAATTGCACCATTCCTCCTGCAAAATTTTCAAATTCAACCTCAGATCCAATCAATTTCATCGGAAATTTACCAGATCTGAAGCTCCGAAGCTCGAATTCCACTCACCTTGAGTCCAATTGAAGACGTTGTACCGCCGGAGGTAACTGCACATGGTGAGGCCGGTGACGTTATGGTAGCTCCTTAGCATATCCTCGTAGGGATAGCCAGGGTTGAGGAACAGCCGCGTCCTCGTCAGAACCAGCATCGCCGCCGGCAGCTTGTTGTCCCAGCTGAGGACGCTCAGATCGGGGCTCATGACGAAGGCCTTGGAGTTCCTGGGGAGGCCGGCGTTGGTGGCTAGGGCGAGGTACGATTTGTTGCCGGTGGCGTAGAAGAGCCAGGCGGAGCCCCACATGTACTCGTCATAGTAGCCGGTGGAGTTGTAGTAGGGCTCGATGTAAGGGTTCCCCTTCGAGTACCGGGTGCGCCGGCCGCCGTCGCGCGCGAAGGCGAACACCGTCTCCGCCCCCTTCCGGAGCTTCTTCGAGTAGTCGGTGTTGTCGCGGAAGACGAGGGAGGCGGCGGCCATCGCGGCGGCCATCTCGCCGGCGAGCTCCGGCCCGGAGGTGGTGATCTGCACGCGCCGCGGGTAGTCCATGTCCTCCGGCCGCTCCCAGCAGACGTGGTCGTCGGGGGTGGTCGACCCGTTCTGCGACCCGCCGACCTGTTCGGGTCATGGACCGGGTTATGGGCCGAGCTCAGTTATTATATGGGCCTTGGGCTTTATTTATTGGGCTTTTATAAATTTTGTAATTAGCCCATTACTACAGCTAATTAAGCCAGTGTTTTAAAAATCGAACCGAACCACCGGTTGAACCCGGTTGAACCATGAACCATCATAATTTCAGTTCATGGTTTTTTCCGATTATCCAAAAAAATCATGAACCGAAGGTCTCGCCGGTTCAACCTCCGGTTCGGTTTTAAAAACATTGAATTAAGCCTTTAAATTAATTGTAGTGAATTGAACGTACCTGGCTATAAATCTTGTCGATTTTAGTAGCGGAGGAGTTGAAAGTAAGGAGCAAGTAATCGGTACCCCATTTGATGAGATCTCTAACGTGATTATACTCTCCGATTTCGCGATACTTGTGCTCGTATTCAATAACGCTCCAGCTTAACATCGTCATAGCAAAGGACATCGGAAAATGGAACTTAGTGTTGTCTCCGGCGTCATAGTATCCTCCTACTAACCCTCCTTTAACGTCCGTTAAGTCCGACCCGTCTTTCAACCCCGAATCCCCCCTCCACGGGACTCCGTTGCCCTTAGGCAATTTTCCGGCTGCACGGCAGAATAAAGAACAGTCATGTTACTAATAATTCTGATAGTTAGTTATGTGTCTTTGACAACGAAGCTCAACTCAATCTGTATTCGATCAATTGATAGATCAAAGTCAAACAATCTATGAAACAGCTAGTCAATGACGTTATCAATGATCTCACCTCCTAGTTAGATCGAAAATTAGTAATGAAATTCATTACATTATTCCATAAGTAAATAATTAACGTAATGATTAATTATACATCTGAATTAATAAGAGTATGATCGTGAAACGATGTTGATTTTAACACATGGTAACAGAATCTAAACGTGTATAGCACGTCTCGACTCTCCTCTTTTTTTAATTTAATTAACCAATCAATACCTAAATTTGTAATCAATTAAAATAATACAACCAAAGTCAATGCTTTTTCTAGCGTGATATTTGCCCCATTTCTCCCCCACCCTTCTTCAATTCGATCGACTTGTTCTCATTTCGACTCGAAATTTTACGAGTAATGTTACAAAACTAAATGAAGTGGGACGGAGGGAGTAATCTGCTACCAAATTATCTATTTATTTGTTACCTTAATTTTATTACAATATTATAGTCCGAAAATTTCGGTTAAAGAAAAAAATCCAGTCGAAATTGAGTAATTAATCCACTAATTACACACATAATCTACGTTGACTATTACACAATTAAAAAAAAAAAAAAAGTCTAGAGGGAGAGAGAGAGAGAGAGAAACGTACATTTCTGGGCATTGAAGAACTGCAGCGCCCGATGAAGGGCAACGGTGTAATTATCCGGCGGCGGAGGCTTCGGCTTGTGCTTCGGTATCGATTTCGCGATGATGATCGGGAGGCCGATGACGACGAAGGCGATGAGAAATGACAGAATTGTCCACTTGAACACCTTGCGGCTGCAGACGATGCATCCGAGATCGACGTACTTCTTCTTCTTCTTCTCCGGCGGGCCCAGCAGCCAGCTCTGCTGCGTCTCGTCCAAATTACTGTTGTACCCCCGCTGCGACATCGACGCCCGGTCCCACTCCTGCAGGTTCCTGCTCTTCTCGTCGTCGGCGCCGCCGCCCGGTTCCGCCGCGATCTCCAGCGATCCTCCCCAGTGATTATGCATCTTCTTCTTTTTTCAATTTTTTTTTGGATTTTGGCTGGTAATCGGAATAGGAATGGGATTAATACACGATTTATGGCAGTCAAAACGCATTAATTACGATGATTAAGGAGTAAATTAACATTCATGCATATTGTCTGTTTGTGAAAATGCATAGGATCATGAATGGATTTACAAAATTCAAAATTTTACCTCAAATTATCTCTGCCAAAGCTCCTTCCCAATACCACCCCTCTCTCTCTCTCTCTCTAGATTAATCCCCTCTCTATCTCTGTGAGTGTCTGTGAAGGAGCTGTATATGTAAAGACTGAGAAGAGTGGGAAAACAAAAAGGGAGAGAGAGAAGTTGACTAAAATGGGATTGTGTATTTTTTATTTTAATTATATACTTCTTCCGTCTCTTCCCTAAGTAACCCCTCGTATATGAATATAAAACGAGTCACTTCGAAAGAGACGAGGGTACCGATTAATTAAGGTGGTGGGTTTTGCTTAATATGATAACAGAGTTGTTTTCTTGAGAGGGAGTTTTGATGTGAAAGTTGGTTAAAATAAGGGAAGAGAGGGTGAGACTGAATCAAAGAGGAGCTGTACATTATGCTGAAAATGAAATATCAACTCCATATAGAAATACAGCTAGTGTGCATCCTTTTCCATTTTTTCTTTTTTTAATAATTCTTGCCTTTTTTTGGGCTATTTATTATCCAACTTTTCCAACCTAATTAATTCGTAATTTTAGTCAGTTGTTAGTAATATTTTTCACAAAATGAAAGAAAAAACGAAAGAGGGAAAAAAAGCTAACAGAATATTTGCATGCATTGATTTGATAAGTAAAGTAATTACTGTATATCAATATTTAGGCCCAGAATTTTAACAAGCCCAAGATACTGGGTTGGGCTCAATTCGGGCTTTTATTTCACTCCATCTCGTTCGACGACTCGTCAAATTAAAAGGGAAAAACGAATGCTTTGAATGAGACGGACGCTATGATATTCGATTCAATTAGGCAGTCTTTGACTAAATTATTTAGGTATATTTAGTGGTTATACCAAAAATCAAATAAGAATGAAAGGAGAAATCTAAAACACGATCATCCCATGTGATTAATTACTTAATAATTATAGTTATTCATAGTTATTCAACAGAATTGAGAATTGATTGCATTTGTTTTTTTTTTTTGAGTATTACATCAAAGTTTCATATACATGAGATATTTGGCACCATGCTGGTAGTGGGAATCGAACCCAGGACCTCTTGAAAGGAGAGTCCTAGGTGCCTCCCCTTGCCACTAGGCCAAGGGGTCATTGGCATTATTGATTGCATTTGTTAATGATTGTAATTTGCTAACATTATAATAAAATAAAATAAGTCAAGTTAATCAAGTCCCTAACAACCTCACATAAAAGTCGGTTTTTATTTTATATAAGTAATCAATTAGTATTAATTATGAAGAATTTTCAATAACTCAATGAAAACACTATCACGGTCGTTAAGGGTGATGTTTTCATATCACACTCCAATAATTTTTTAATTTACAAAAAAAAATCATACATCACATGCGTTACAGATGTGTTGATTTATTAAATTAAAATTGTCAATGTTTTCGTGCAAGAATTTGCTTGTGATGGATGCCTTCTAACTTATTACTTAGCTGTTGATTTTGCACCTTATTTTACGCGCTCTTATATACTCCAATAATTAATTAAGTATAATCTAATTGATAATGACAAGACGAAAGGCGACATATAATCGAACATTCTGTAATTTACGACGATTTTTTTCAAGTTGAGTCGTTTCAATTTTTCAATAAATTACCGAATATTGTATTTAAAATTAGTTTTTAATTAATTTTCGTTTTACTAAAACCCTGAAGCGGAGGTTTTACGGCCTCCGCCCCCGCCCTAAGCCGCGATGCTCAAAATCCGATCAGCCGCCGCCGCGCGCGCGGCGGTCCGGCGGCTGAGTCCGTCTAATAGCCACACCAGCAGCAGCACCGGGAGTCTCGTTTCCCGCCATTCCCAATTGAGTAGTTCAGTTCACCCTCCGTTAGCTTCTGGAGCTAATGCGCACTTCATCGCTCGAAGTGGAGCTAGGGATTTCTGTTCATCTTCGATTCGATTGTACTCGACTTGCTCGGTCTCGAATCCTGGCACTATAGTCGAGAATGTCGACGCCGATGCGGCGGTGGCCGAGGCGGCGACGGCGTACTCGGCAATGCGGAACGCGGCGATGGATGATGCGTACCACGCGATCGAATTGGCGCTGGATTCGGTGGTGAAGATCTTCACGGTGGCGAGTAGTCCGAATTATTTCCTGCCATGGCAGAATAAGTCCCAGCGTGAATCCATGGGCTCTGGTATTTGATTGTTCTGCTCTGTATCTTCTTGTTTAACTTTGCTCCATTTTCTGTAGTGCAGTTAATGTGGAATTAACAGAATTTTAGTGGATAATTTAGCATGGATAGAAAGGTTGAAGCTTCATGTTGTTGAATTTTTATTTATGGAAGTGATGAACTTAAGATTATACCAGCTGAAGGGGCTTGCTATTGAACATTACTTGTTGGTCGACATTGACACCGGTTTTCGAGCTTTAGTTGCTTTCTGTTAATTGTTCTGTTTTTCTGTAAAATGAAGTGGTAGATTAGTTCTATGGGCGCTCATGATATGGCATTTGAATGATTGGAATGTAGGTTTTGTTATTTCGGGAAGGAGAATCCTAACGAATGCCCACGTTGTGGCGGATCATACTTTTGTCCTTGTAAGGAAGCATGGTTCTCCAGCGAAGCATAGAGCACATGTGCAGGCTGTTGGTCATGAATGCGATTTGGCTATCTTGGTTGTCGAAGATGAAGAGTTTTGGGAAGGGATGAACTTTTTGGAGCTTGGTGACATTCCCTTTCTCCAAGAGTCTGTTGCAGTTGTTGGTTATCCTCAAGGTAATCTGCATTTATCGTCTTCTAGGCATTGCATTGGATATAAAGATTCGTTCTTTTCATGAAAATAGAAGGTAGAATCAAGAAAGATTTCCTCTCTATTCATCCTTGGTGTTGTTCAAGAACTGTTTTTTTTATCCAATCCGTAGTTAGAACTGCTTTTTGAAATAAGATTTCGGGTATATATCCTGAAAGTTGGAATTTTTATGTGCAAGCTTTAAACTTTAAAGCATGTGAAAGTCGTATGATTAACATTTGCTAATTCAAGATTTCTGTATTGTATAAGTTGCCAATGATTAACATTTAATGCAATAAAAATTCGAGTGGAATACTTTATGGTGAATTAGCTCAAGCGGGTTTCCTTTGTCATGGAAGAAGATCACATTGGTGTGTTTTCGCAAAGTTTACTTGAGAATGTTTTATAACGGATGCTTCTGCAGGTGGCGACAACATATCTGTTACTAAGGGGGTTGTGTCCAGGGTCGAACCAACTCAATACGCGCATGGAGCATCCCATCTATTGGCAATTCAGATTGATGCAGCTATAAATCCAGGCAACAGTGGAGGCCCAGCAATCATGGGTGATAAAGTTGCAGGAGTAGCATTTCAAAATCTTTCTAATGCCGAAAATATTGGGTAAGCACCTCCATACTTAAGTGCCGAGTGGTGCAGCTAGCATTGTGGTATAACGTTCTACGGGAAAGAAAAAGAATTTGTAACTGATAAGTATTTTTGCAGCTACATTATTCCTGTGCCTGTGATAAACCATTTCATTGCGGGTGTTGAAGAAACCGGAGGTTATGTTGGATTCTGCTCCATGGGTTTGTCTTGCCAGGCTACTGAAAATGCCCAACTTCGTGAACACTTCAAAATGCGCCCTGGGGTGACTGGAGTGCTTGTGAATCGGATCAACCCAATATCTGATTCTTATAGAGTTCTCAAAAAGGACGATATTATACTTTCCTTTGATGGCGTGCCCATAGCTAACGATGGATCAGGTGCCATTTAACTTGTCTCTCTTCAATCTTCTCTCGGATTAACTAATCTGTTCACCAGTCTTCTCTTTGTTCTCATCCTAATGTAGAGTGCCTTGTTTGGTTTTACAGTTTCCTTTAGGAATAGGGAGCGAATAACCTTTGATCATTTAGTTTCGATGAAGAAACCCAACGATACTGCTCAAGTTAAAGTATTGAGAGACGGTGAAGAGCATGAATTCACTATTACCCTTCGTCCTGTAAGTAAAGTATCTCCTTCGATACTCGATAGTGTCCTGTAAAGGCAAATTACCAGCAAAAAAAGTAACTATCGAATCATCAATTTTTATCACATGCAGTTGAAGCCTCTTGTTCCTGTCCATCAATTTGATAAGCTTCCGACTTATTTCATTTTTGCTGGTCTCGTCTTTGTTCCGCTGACACAACCATTTCTCCACGAGTACGGTGAAGATTGGTACAATTCATCACCTCGTCGATTATGTGAAAGAGCTCTGAAAGAACTGCCCAAGAAAGATGGCCAACAGTTCGTCATTCTCTCTCAGGTATCAATTTCTTAATCCCATCAAACTTTTATACGCTAATAATGAGTAACAGGAACATCTCGAATCCGATGCAGGTACTAGTAGATGACATCAACACGGGCTACGAACGCCTTGCAGAGTTTCAGGTAGTTACATTCTCTCATATCTCTCCCTCTCTCTCCATTTACGTCCCCTGTATATAAAGAAAGGTGGAATCCTGCAGGTGAAGAAGGTGAACGGAGTCGAAGTCGAGAACCTGAAGCACTTGAGACAGCTGGTAGAAGAGGGTAGCGAAGAGAACATTAGGTTCGATTTAGACGATGAGAGGGTTATAGTTTTGAACTACAACAAGGCAAAAATAGCCACATCTCGCATCCTGAAACGCCATAGAATACCTTCCGCCATGTCCGCGGACCTCATCGACGACGAAGATCAAACCGTATCTCACGATACTCAGCTCCCTTCTTCCAAGTGAGAGCTTTCCTATTTTTTCCATGTACTGCTAAATAATCCCGATCTTAATTTATAAAGATATTAATTATTTTTCAAGCATTTATTTTAGAAGTCGTGTTATTTTCTTAAACATGACTTCTTTTTTTCTCCGCGTCCTACTCTTGTCCAATTGCGTGTGTCTGAAAATTTGTGACCAAATTAAGACAAAGGATGAGAGAAAGTCTCTCTCTCTCTCTCTCTCTAGAAGGAAGTTGAAACCAAATTTAGATTAAAAAAAAGCATGAGAAATTCAAGGGAAACCATCTCCCTACGTTGTTTGCGCCCAATCCTCCATAACTATCCTCTTCCCCTACGTATAAAGCTCTCTCCTCTCTCTCTCCGTCCAAAAACACTCCGAAAAACACCAACCGTTCTCCGATCATGGCTCGTCCCATACCGTTCCTCCTCCTCACCGCCGCCCTCTTCCTCCTCGTCCACTCCGAGGACCCCTACCACTTCCACACGTGGGACGTCAAGTACGCCGACCTCTCCCCCCTCGGCACCCCGCAGAAGGTGATCACCATCAACGACCAGTTCCCCGGCCCCCGCATCAACGGCACCTCCAACAACAATATCGTCGTCAATGTCTTCAACCACCTCGACGAGCCCCTCCTCTTCACCTGGAACGGCATCCAGCAGCGGAAGAACTCGTGGATGGAGGGCCTCCCGGGGACCAACTGCCCCATCCTCCCCGGCACCAACATGACCTACAAGTTCCAGGTCAAGGACCAGATCGGCAGCTACTACTACTACCCCTCCACCTCCCTCCACCGGGCCGCAGGGGGCTACGGCCCCCTGACGGTCCACAGCAGAGACCTCATCCCCGTGCCCTACGACCGGCCTGAGGATGAGTTCATGGTCCTTGTAGGGGACTGGTACACCAAATCCCTAGCTTCTTTAACGAAGCTCCTCGACTCCGGACGCAGCCTCGGGAGGCCGTGCGGCGTCGTCATCAACGGGAAGAACAACAAGGGAGACGGCAAGGATGAGCCGATGTTCACCATGAAACCTAAGAAGACCTATAGATACAGAATCTGTAACGTCGGGATGAAGAACTCCATTAACGTGAGGTTCCAAAAGCACTCCATTAAGCTAGTGGAGGTGGAAGGCTCCCACACGGTGCAGAACATCTACGACTCCCTCGACGTCCACCTCGGCCAATGCTACGGCGTTTTGGTCACCGCCGATCAGGACCCTAAGGACTACCTCCTCATCGCCTCCACCCGCTTTACGAAGGAGGTGCTCAGCGCCAACGTCACCGTCCGCTACGCCGGCAGCAACACGCCGCCGGACCAGAAGGACAATCCGGTGGCGCCGGTGGGGTGGGCGTGGTCGCTCAACCAGTTCCGGTCACAGCGGTGGAACTTGACGGCCAGCGCCGCCCGGCCGAACCCTCAGGGGTCGTACCACTACGGGAAGATCAACATCACGAGGACGATCAAGATCGTCAACACCGCCGGAGCGGTGGACGGGAAGCTCCGGTACGCCATCAACGGCATCTCGCACACGAACCCCGAGACGCCGCTGAAGCTGGCGGAGTACTTCCAGGTCGCCGACAAGGTTTTCAAGTACAACCTCATCAAGGATGACCCCGGCGAGATCGGAGAGAAGACAAAGATCACGATTGCCCCCAACGTCGTCAACGCCACCTATCGGGATTTCATCGAGATCATCCTTGAGAACCCGGAGAAGAGCGTGCAGACGTGGCATCTCGCCGGATACTCCTTCTTCGCCGTTGCGTAAGTAAAAACATACCCCCCCCCCCCCCCCCTCCCTCTCTTAGATTGGATGAGATGAAATTTTATCATGATATCAGAGCCTTTGACTAACGCCGAGATCCTGTGTTCAAATCCCGTGACAGGATCGAGCCGGGGAAGTGGACAAAGGAGAAAAGGACCAACTACAATCTACAAGATGCGGTGAGCAGGAACACGATCCAAGTATACCCGGGGTGCTGGGCGGCGGTGATGTTAACGATGGATAACGCCGGGCTGTGGAATTTGAGGGCTGGATCGACGGAGAGGGCTTACTTAGGGCAGCAGCTCTACTTCAGCGTGCTCTCGCCGGAGCTTTCGCTTCGCGACGAGTATAACCTCCCCGAAGATCAGCTGCTCTGTGGAATCGTCAAGGACATGCCTAAGCCTCAGATATACAAGATTTGATTTTGAATTTAAATTCTTTTTTGTTGAAAAATTTGTATGTAGAGCCTATAGTTCTTTTTTTACGTATGCTAATTTATACTGCACTTCCTCATTGCATTGAGGTTTGGATATGTATAGAATAAAGGTAAACACTTTATTTCTAGAGTTCCTCACTGCATTGAGGTTTGGATATATATATACAATAAATGAGAGAGGGGGGAAGAAGTGAGAGGTGAGGGAGAGAGAGAGAGAGAGGGGTACGTAGCATGCATGCATGGAGAAAAGGAGAGAAAAAAGAGATGTAGAGAGAGAGAGAGAGAGAGAGAGAGAGAGAGGAATTGATGATGAGTTGTGTAAACCTTATGAAGATGTGTGGATGTAATCTAGGTTTTGTAGCTTTAATTTGTCTAAATTGAGTTGTAATTTTCATCTTGCCTTTTGAAAATGTTAATGTGATTGGGATTATTCAATTTGTTGTTCGAATCTAATTATCTATTGAGTTTATAATTATTGTTGAAAATACGTACTTTTAATAGGTAGTGAATATTCGTGAATGAATAAACGATGCAACACGAATATGCAATAGAAATTTCTATCCATTTTCTTCGATGATACACTATTTTACGTACTTTCCAATATGAAAATGCAATAGAAGTCCCCTATCCGTTTTTCTTCGATGATAGACTATTTTCCAATACGAAGACTATACTTTTCGGTTTATAAGTGGAGTGATTGCAAAATTATCGCCTCCTCCCACAACAATAAGTAAATATAACAGTATTTTTTATACCAAACAAATAAAGTTAAAAAAAAAAAAAAGTATTAGAGTAGCTAGAACTAGTATTTTTTGTTATAATTGCAAAATGGAAATGAAAATTAGATATTAATAATTTGTTTGTGAAGTTATATAAATCAAGTTGGAATTGCAAATTAGTTTAATGATTGTGATTTGGACTACAATTATATACTTATAATATATCCCATTCAAATAAAGGGTGTCATTAGCAATTATTAATTTCTTAAGAAAATATTGACATTTAAAAGCAAATTGAAACTTATAAAAGAAAATCACAAAACCTAGACTCCATCATATTGTAAAAAAATAAAAAATAAATAATAAAATCAATGTAATTAAACTTCTCAAAATATGCAAGTAAATAAAAATGTGCCAAAAATAATTGATATAAGAACATCCTACCCTTCAAAATCCAGTTTGTGCAGCCTCCATCAAGGGACTACTTAAACAATGTCACACTTTCTAATAATCTACTAATTTCTACTTAAAATATAGGTGTAAAATGAACTAAATTCTGGTACAAAAAAATTATTAGGAAAAAAAAGAATTACAGTGAAATATGCAAAATGACCACATTGAAGTTTTGTGATCCTATCTGAATTTACAATTTAGTCCTCGCCGACCGGCAACATCGTGCTGAGCTGCGTGCTAAAAAGATCTGCAAGCGCACTGCGAACATCCATCTGCAAAAACAATCACCATTTGAAGTTTTAGTATATGATTGTCATGTTCTTGATTATGCAAATGTTCGAGGCGTTGGAGTTTACCTGTTCACAGCATACGAGTTTCGTAATGTAAGGGTAGAAATCTCTGAGGTGATCCTTGAAAATCTGGGGGTTCATCTCACACATACCTTTCACTACCTGTAACCAATCACTAGAGCTTAGATATGTAGAGTAAGTTATCGAACGAGGAAAAACAGTGTTCACTAGAGTGACAAAACTTTGATTTCAAGCTGACAATTTAAGGGAAGGGTGTTGATTTGCAGGCAATGTACCTTCACAATTATAGGAGAGCGGAGTTCAAGGACTCGATGGATTTCCATATTTGCCGTCTCTTCCATGCTAGACTGAAAATCGGATGCCTCTCTCAGCACCTGTTCGCAAAAAGAGACTAGCTTTTCTTCAGCTATTCGTTCAGGTTTCTCTTCTTCTGCCACTTCTCCATTCTCAACTTCTTCGACTGGTGCAGTTGTCTTTTGCAGGATATCGAGATAGATGGAAGTTGCGGTCAACTCTTGGCGAAGAAGATTCAATGGAGGTCTGTCCACGAGAAAACTTTTGCATTTCAAAAATGGACTCAAAGAAACGAGTAACGAGTAAAAGCATGTAAATGACTCAGTGTTGTAGTCGAGGGCAGCTTTTAAGCCAACCTTTCAGCAGGAATCTGCTGCATGCGCGTTCTGAGGTTGGTATATGAGTTGTAGGTGGCAGCAAACTCCAGGATAGAAAACAAGATTTCCATCATCGTGATTTTCGCCTCTGCACTCAATTTGTTCCAGTAATTTTTCTGAAAGTTGAAAAGTGGATCATGCGCGATTATGAGGTTGGAGAAATTTCAAAAAGGTTTGTGGGGTTAGTAAGTTCGGGGAATGACATGTAATCGGGGCATGTAAATCAGAAACGAGACTTCTTTTATATAAAGGAACTTTTAGTGCAAAAAATCAAGGAGATAGTACCTGAATACCATCAATTGAACCTAGAAGTAACAGCTGTGTTATGCATTTACTCCTAATATTTCCCAACGCTTGACTTTCCTCCTCATTGTTGGCGTTAGCTTCCTTATAAGCATCAGGAATCTACAGAACAAGTCCCATTTAGCTAAACATAGATCATACATTGTTAAATATGTGGACTATTTCTTTCAATGCCTTTCTTTTTTATAACTATACAGGATGCATCCTATGTTTCAAGTTCTAACTCCTTTCTTTTTCAGTTTCCAAAAAGTTTCGAGAATCCTTATCTATCAGCTTGTTTCTTTTTCTGTGTACTTCAGAAAGTTGCATAACTAACAACAAGATTATAAACGAATAAATTGGAAAATAACCTTGGATGGAGAAGACGCCACCTCAGGTGTAAAGTTCTTCGGTTTTGATGTAAAACTTCTGACAAACAGGTTTCCCATAATTTTTTGTCCAAACGTTTGACTACGCTGTAGGTTTCCACCATCCGGCTCTGTAGCTCTTGCAGATGGTGATGGCATGGCTACGGAAAAAGAAATGTCATTTTCTACTGAATTTTATGTGTTACTTTATGTTCATATTATTTGGTATACAAGTTACCGAGAATTATTTTGTAGAAATATTACTACCCCACTAACCTTGAGATCCTCCCATATCCAATGGGCGCATTGTTTCTTGATTTTGTTCCGGTATCTTTTCATCACCATTGCTTTCCGCTGCACTCCTGTTTTTGTTGATTGCATCATGAATTTTAGATGCTAACTCTCGAGGGGTCGCACTATCCAAGTCTCCTGACAATACTTTTTCATGCTTCCCGTTCTCTATATTCAGATCATTGAGAAGCTCACGTGGTTGAGTTGTGTATACAGCATCCCTACACAGAATCAGTCAGCATGGTAGATAGAGATAGAGCGACAGGGAAGGAGAGGGAGAGGGGGAGAGAGAGAGAGAGTATCTACTTCAAACTTTTTAACAAAGTAACCCAGTCGTCAGAGCTGAACTGGTGACCTCCAACTTCAATGAGATGAACCAATGCACCCAAAGCTATTGACACGACTGATTGATCAGTCTTCTTCGCACAATCTAGGAGTAAACTGAGCAGTGGCGGCAGCATAAAACACACATCCTGCATTGAACAGAACTCAATTTTCAAATCAGTGACCTAATTAAAGCACACTTTTTTTGCAACGCATATTTATAAACCAGCTAAAGTTCAGCAACCAAGTTCTTGAGTCAAATAATGACACGGGTGATGCAACTACCTTGTAAAAATTGTTGAAAAGGTCGCAGAGCAACTGAAGAGCATGAATCGTGCTCTCACGAAGCCACTCTTCCTCAGAAGATTTGAAATTCTCTTTTCCAGCATGTCTCACATGGTCAAAAATGGGAAACAAGATTTCTTGGAATGTACTCTCCCAAAATGCTGAATGGAATTTGCTTCCTCTCTCATTCAGTAAATCGAATAAAACCTCAAGTGCACAATTGCTGACCTCTGATCTCGGATCGGAAATAAGCTTAGAAAGACCAGAAAGCATAGGGAACCAATAATGCTCAGCCAATTTGCAAGTTTCATCGTCTGTGATACCGATAGGTTTTGAAGAACCTACTGGAATAAGGCCCTGTAAATGAGAAGATAATAGGTAAACAAACATAGTGAACAACCAAGATTAACGGGTGTTTCTCCCTTTAAGAAAGGTGTCCAATAATATCAACAAAACAATTTGGAATTTGACTTCCAGAAGAATCAAGAGCCTGAAGACAATGAAGTCACAACTATATAAATCACCTTACAAATGAATAAACCTGCACCCGAGGCACAGTTCATATATTTTGGTGTCACTTTGTTCACAATTAGAAGATCTAGTAAACTTAGTATGATACGCTTACAAACCTCTGAAAGACGATTCTCAGATATACGGAGGAGAGCAATAGCCTTCAAACTTATGTCAACTGAGCTCTTATTGTTGGCAAATCCGATCAAGCAGTTTACACAATCCATGAAGCAATCCACAATAACCTGATTGAAGTGCTCCAGGATAACTGCAGTACCCTTTGTTAGGCACAAAAATTTCTAAACTGTGCAAAATTAAGAATAAGAGAGAGTGAGTTCTAACCTTGTTCAACATTCTCAAATGCACTCTCAACTATGGGTTCCTGGCCATCATTGGCAGCCATCGTAAAAATCATGAAAATGCTATGCCATCCAGACTTGATTTTTCCAGCTCTAGATCTTATTATCTGTTTTGATTCAACTAGAATGCATTGATATCAAAAAAAGCAGCAATAAAACTCACAAGGGATCAGGTAATAAAAGGGAAGCATACTTGAACAACGCCACCTAGTAGAAGCCTTCTTATGGATTCAGTTTGGCTTCTTTGCATGAGCACAACGAAAGGTTTTAGAATTCCTCTCTGGAAAGTGAAGTGTGCCAGCTCAGCATGCTCCAAATATTTCATACCAAGTCGTTGTAGAGAATCTATGGCATATATTGCAACTCTTTCATCAGCATGACTCCCAGCAAAGATGAAATGCTGTGCCAAGACAGACCAAATTCTAGACCAAACCTGAAAGTAGAACGATTAGGACAATAACTGTTCCCAAATAATGTGCATAATTCAAAATTAGAATTGAGAATCGTCATTCTTATAAACAATCGCCCAAATATATGATTGCTGGACAAGTATCAGAGATTCATCAAACATCACTGTAACAGAACTTTGTAAGGTGAACAAATTACCATGTGTATGCGAGACATATTGGAATAGCTGATCTCTACAATCTTCTGCAAGCTAAAAGTGCGAGCTGGTGTCTGCTTTAATTCCTCAGCTGATACGTTACACAGAGCGGTGAAAAACTCAACCACTGATTCGCTGGGTAATTGCATACTATTTAAGAAGACTTGTTCAGTTGCTTTTCCTGAGAGCTCTTTCAGAGAGTTTATTATAGCATCTCTGGAGTTTTGGTTTTGTCCTTGCATGATAGTTGAAAGCATAGAAGGCGATGAGACGACAAATTCAAGACGTGAAACACATTCGAGAATCGCCAACCAAGAGTCTTGAAGGGCATACATATCGGTATTACACAAATCAAGAAGGGTCCGTAGAGCTTCCACATTTTTTCCCCGCATATCTCTAGGTGCATGTAAGAAATTATACCTGCAATTCCATTTATAAGCTATTATTATACTTAAAAGCTTTGCTAATGGACAAATGATACATTTCCAGAAACTCGCACATGTCCAGCTGTTTTAACATGTAGTGACTCACGCAAAACATTACAGCCATCCAAATATGACGATAAGGAAGCCATGAATTCTAAGATCAGTTTATGTTATAGAGAAAGAATAAGTTGCTAACTCATAGGCAGCACTTTGAGAAGACAAGTTGACGAGAAACGAGAATTACCTCAGTAATGATGTCAAAAATGCATAGCGTATGGTGTCCATTCCGAGGACATGTGTAAGAAGTATACCTTCTCTGAATCCTTCCATACAAATGCCAATCCTCGTACTGTTGTCTGCTTCACCCATGGCAACAGAAAAAGTAGCTAGTAATGGCCACCCTACAACTTCAACCATTGGACGCAATATCTCAATCCTGTGCGAAGTGAAATAGACCCCCCTTTTGTCACCTTGGTCCTTAATTACAGCCTTTATTTGACTAAGAACTTCCTCATTCTCAGACTTGGAGTCCGTTGAAGAGTTCCTTTTAGGAAAGGCCAGATTGAGAATATTGAGAAGGCCACGTCTCCCACCTAATTCTAGTTTATGCTTACTGTTTTTCAGACAATCCACTGAATCATCTTTCATTGTTAGTTCTTCTTTAACAATGTTATCATAGATCTCTTCCAAGAGTTCCTGAGGTGCAGATTCTTCAGCACTACTGGAATTCATGTGGATAAAATCAGCTTTCGACATTTTTGGCCACCCCGTTAAATAGTGAGCATCAGCTTGAAGCATAATAATTGCATAAGCAAGTACATATGCCGCGTCAGCACTCTTGAACAGACCAGGATTATCAGCATGATAGCTGCAAAAAAGCAGCAGAAACATTAACATCTTAACATCATAATTTGGAACTCGAGCTCATGCATATTCCAAAGGTCCTTTATCTTCTCTTCTTTTCTTTTAGGTTTCCCAAAGTTCTTATGTGTTAAATTCTTGAAGAATAAACAAGTTTGAGGGTGGCAATGGCATCAAATTAAATATTTAATAAATATGCCAAATCCATGCATTTGAACACTCTATAATCCCCAAACACAGAACAAATAATGGTTACCGTTCTGCAAATTTCTGCATAATGCGATCAACCATCTGAGCTTCACCGGGAAGTTCAAACCCTTTAAGGAACTCGTGTATTGCAATATCAAGTTTCATTCCAGAAAAGTTGATGGATTCCACGTAAGCATGCATAACAGCAACAGGAAATTCCTCATGCTGACCTAAGTAGTCCCCAATCATAGCCTGAAAATAAGTTTCTAAGAAATTAATTTCTTTAACAGAAGCTATTGAAAAGTAAAGCACCATATCTACCTGGTCTAGATCAGGAGTATGTCGAAGGAACTGGGCGACTGAAGCTGGATTCTTATTCACCACCTGACTGGATATTAAGTGCTCTATTCCCTTTGATGGTTGTTCGTTGAACTGTGCACATTAAAAATATGAGTCCTCTATACAGCTCAAATATTTAGCGAGAAAAGACGGCCATAAAAATCTCAGTGCTATGAATGAACTACGCATCAGGGGATATATAAAATAAATGAGCAAATGCACATACCTCGGAGACAGAAGCTTCAACAGTGGACTTATAAACCTTCAATGCCCCAGAATTGCTCAGAGATTCTCCTTTACCGTTTGGTCCATCCAAACCTCTAGGCAAATTCTCATTCTTATTTTCAGATTTTCTGTGAGCCTTTTCCCATATTACTAGTGATTTGAGAATATTCACAAGACCCTGGAATGAGGGGGAAAAAAACCAAGTAAACAAGCTTATTTAAACAACAAAACTGAAGTCTAGATAGGGCAGGCAATGATCAAAATCAACCTGAAGAGATGATGTTTTAATTGATGCAATCTGGGATGCAATAGAAGACTTTGGATCCACATTTTGAGTACCTTGAGCAATTTTGGATAAATTGGCAACCTAGATGAGAAGAGGACGAATGATTTTAAAGTTATAAAGATTGAACAAAGAAAAATAACTTATTTCAAAAATACATACCATCTTTTCAAACAGGTTTGGTGCTTCACTATCACAATCGTAATTTATGTAGAGGTCAACAAGCATCTGAGGATCCTTGCAGATTTTCTCCAATGTCCTGCCAATTTTTATCAGAACAGAAGCTCTTCTCAAGAGTAATAATAAGGCTAAATGAGCTGGATTGTAAAGAAGTAGATGAGTAAAAATACTAGCAACCTTATACTGTAAGGTTAGTTTTAGGGATGACGGCTTACCGGAGTACAACTAGTTTTTGGTTGAGATCTGATCCATCCAAAGCTTTTAGAACAATCATGGGAAAGAAAACTCCAATTTCAGCCTGTAAAAGGATTTATACAATAAGCTTGTGAAAAAATCTCACTAGTTGAAGACAAGATGACAATGATTCTGAAATTTGTTTGACCTTGAAATTTTCCCTAAATCGCAATGAAACAACTGAGAGAATCGCTGCTGCATGCTAGCAAGACATGAACAAAATTGTTAGAACTTTCAACAGCAATGAGTAAAGGGTATCAAGCACATCCATAACATACCTGAAATAAGACAGGAGACTGGGAAACTGCTGCTTGTAATAATGCATATGAGAGGTGCCCTCTTAACGAGTCAATAAACTGATAATTCTTTGTGAATGAGTCACCGCAATCACCCAATAGACCCTGTATTTCATGAATATAGTTCAGTCAACATTGGAATGTGTCATTGAAAAGTGCAAGTTCTCCTCCATTATCTGTTAGGTTAAAGAACCAGACTATTTCATACAAGAGTAACTTAAATCAAGGTACCCACTAAATGCAAATCCCCAGCTCACAATAATATGGTATAAGAAACAAAAAGTTCAAACCAAATGTCATACTACTCAATGGTCCACCGATTTCTAACAAGTTGGACACAAGGAGAGGTATTCAGTTTATTAAGTTTTGAGTCCCATCAAGCAACCTAGAACCTAATACTTTGCCACACCTCCTCAATGATTCCTCTCTCAGAATCATCGAAAGTTCTTTTATTTTTTTTCTAACCAATCAGACCAGTACATTGTGCAAATGATAACTCTCGAACTAACTATTGCATTACACATATTGAGAAACTACAAGTGGCTGAAATGCATTTTCTATATAGAGTTGTATTAATCATACCTAAATTATGATATTAAAGTAGCTATCTTTCTGTGACAAAAAAGGACAAAGATCTCACAGGCCTTGAAGTATATGGCATACATAGCTAGCATAAACAAGATCCCACAACACACATATAGAAAATAGAGTTCCGAGCAGACATCCATAATATGAATAGATCCTAAATATCCAAATTGACCTGTAAAAGCTCGAGAGAGAGGATGCGATTTTTGGTAGTAACTTCATCATTGCCCTCCTTCATAGCCATCTGCAAACAAGTTGCTAGATTAATTTAAAACGTTCAGACAAGGAAATTAGGACTAGAATGTAAGAAGATGCCCGATACACAAACCTTACAGAGAGTACGGAAAAGAAGTAAAGCATCCCGTTGTGCAACACTGAAGCTCTTTTCATCCGTCCCTCTGAAAGAAATTAGCAAATTCAAAGCAGAAGTTTAAAAAAATAATAATAAATGTAAACAGGAAAATTGAAATACTGTGATCATGCAATATGCAGAGTAAAGAATTGCATATAGAGCTTGAACATAAATTTTTCTCCCACATCTGCAAACCCAGTATTCTGATAGTACCTTTCGAGTTTACTATCATCTTCAAGATCCACAGCCTTCTGAAGAGCAGCCTCTAGACTCTACAAACAGAGGAGTTTAACCCAAACTGCAGATATGAGATATCTAGAGACCAGGATACTTACAGAAGCAAATTTATAACAAACCAGAGTCATCTCCAAGTAAGAAATATACCTTTATGTCAGTGCCACCTCCAAGATTCTGAATTCCTTCAAATGTACTTTTTAAATGTTTCACCGATACAATGTCGTTTGAAGTCATTTTTGGATCATCACTATCACCGAGTGACTTATCCTCCATTTCAGCTTCTTTGGTTTTAGGAGATTGTGGAGATTCCTAAATGAAAAGGATGTCAATATTCCATAATTTAATCACTCTACCCATGGCACCACACAAAAGACTTTGTATGGGAATAACATATCTCATACCACATCATTTTCCATTTGTCCAAAAACAATGCTTAGCATTTGTGTCAGCGATGCCTTTGCTGTTGCTTGGTTTATAGGACTCTTGCTAAACATGCCAGATAAATTTAGCACTAAATGATTTATAAATCAATCAAATTAAGACAACTCATTAAAGATACCTCGTAATAGCAATATTAAAGCAAACTTTGATGACTCCCAGCAATGTCCCACCGTGGACTGCATAAGAATAAAACAAAACATTTCAACATACCAATTTGATGGGCAGAGACCAAATTTATTGAAGAAAGTTCAATTAAGATTTTCTAGAGTTTTGAGAATCAGCTTATTTATAGAAAGATAAAGACACAGGGTACAAGAAGTAAGAAGAAAGATCTAATCTAGGACTAGGAGATTGAGTCAGAAAGAAAAACCAACTTCAGGATTATGCTCAATCTCCTTGAATTACATGGTCAAATAGGTATTGTAGCAAATTATTATATTGGTGACAGTTGAACAATTTATGAAGATCAGAAAGTGAAATACCTCGAACCTTCGTGGATGCTATAGCAGTAAGAAGCACTTTCATTACTTGAAGAGTGATGCTGCATTTCATTTTCTCAGGTTACACTTATGAAATACCAAAAAGCTCATTCTCAATGTATCAATATATGTACCTGTCAGGTGTTGAATTATCTACACAACCGCACACCATGTTGAGAACGTCTCTCAATAACTTTGAATTATTATCACCGTCAAGACCAGGATCACCGTCTAGATGATTGTACACAACGAGTTTCTGCATGCATAAGAGAAAGGAAAAGGAAATATAATGAATTGCATCTCATCCACAACATTTATTTTTTCAAAAAATCCTAGATAATTTACGGTGAGCAATCATGCACATAGTTGCTGAAAGGATGTCATATTTTACTGATGATATGCAACGCGAGATGCAATCTAACATATGCAACCAATTTTATTCCTTTTTCATGTGTGGGAATAATATAAGAATCCAAATAACATACCTGGAGGCACAATGTGAAAGCAAAAGAGAATGCATACTAAAGAAAAGATAAGGTAGCCATACACCACAAGACAAGATATCAACATCAATTTTCATATAGACAAGTGTCAAGTTGTGATTAACCGACTAAACTGGAGCACCTACATGAAAGCAATCCAATGCAAGTTCAACCAATTTCGTATTCTTCGTTTCAAAGGCAAGCTTAAGGGGATTGAGAACAAGATCAGCATTGGCTCCTCCTTGTGCATGACCTGCGACTTCAGATCCACTGCTGCTTGTAGGTTCAGCATCCTCAGCAGCCGATTCAGATCTAGTCAAATGATCAGATTCCTCATTTCTTCAGCTCCAGAGTCAGTTTTAAATGGAACACAGATATAAAGTATTGAACAAATTGAAACTACACTGAACAGAGATCTAGAACCAGGATTTTAGTAAATGAGGAGATATTACATCAGAACACAGCACATAATTCACCACTAAATATAGCATAATATGATGTATGGGATGCATAGGACTAACTCTGAGGTCCGTATTAAAAACCAAATAGATGTCAACCATCATATCATTAACTCGTTGTTTGATGATTTAAACTTGATACACCTTTCAGATCACTAATGTTCTAAAGGCACGAGACTTTAATTAAGGTCTATACTGATGGAAGTACATTCCGAGCTTCATTTAACCTACATAACATTCTGGCATAATTCACTCAAATGAGCATGTTTTGCATGTATACATTCTCATAAACCTCGATTGCATATCAATTCACATTTGAAGCCTTAACACTCTCATAAAATTCTACTTAATTCTTTATCCTTTCAGCCGATTGGATACCAAGATCCTCCAAGGTCAACATCCTCAGCCAGTTATCTAGTATGTGCACTTAGATGGAGTTGAAAATGCATGGATATAGAGATGAGATTTTTATAACATTATTTGCCAGGAGTACCAAAATCTAAATCTCACTGTCGCTAGAACACCTTTGCTTTGGAACTGCTGATGAATCTTCCTTAGTCTCACTGATATTTGACTGCTCCTTTCCACTGTCTGAAAAATTAACGGACAATGAAGAGCATGCATTAGTTTAAGAGATTTCAGTTCATATGAAGAGCACAAAATTAACCACACACACACCCCTCCGCCCCTACTCCCTCACCCCCTAAAGTAGCCAAGGTAAAGATGATTAGAAGAAGAAAAAAAACAAAAAACAAACAGCTGAAGTAATGAAACTGCTAAACAGATTCCTTCCCAGGTTATGCTGCAAAGGAAATTGAACAACTACACCTACAGAGAACATCAAATAGCTCACATTCACAAACGAACGACGTCCATTTCAGAAAACCACTTCATAGAGAATCAAGCATCAAAGGAAACTACTACTCTCCAAACTCAATCAAGTGTGGCAAAACCAAATAAACACAAACACAAATACTAAAAAGCGAACACCCCAACATATTAACGGCATTGGTCCAAAATGCTGAGCGAGTAAACAGAATTCGAGATAGAAACGCACCCAAATACGTCTGGATGGAGGATTGAAGATCATTATATTTCTTGTTAGAACATTCTTTGAGCATCGACTCAAATGCCCGCGCCACGAGGTCACCCGGCGCGCCACCCGACATTTCTACTCGCCCCTTTATCCCCTCACTTCAATTCAGTTCAGCTCAATCTGAATCAGAAACCCAAAACCATAAGAGCTGCGAAATTGCGTGATCAAATTGGATCAAGGCACAAACGATTGCATTAAACATGCATCAAGAATAGTAGGTCAAGATCCTCCGATCAAACGTAGCGAAATGAAGAAATTACTGAAAAAATTCACCTGGGTTTCTGCAAAAATTATATCTTTGTTAGAGAAAAGTCAGAGATCTGGCCTGGAAGAATGGGCGCTGAGAGCCACCTCTGTTTCAAGACAAAAGGCAGGAAACAGAGTCGTTGTTCGTAGTAGAATTTGTTGTACGCTTTTTTGTTTTCTTGAAATTTCGATGCGAAATTGTAGGAACAAATTGCATACTCGACTAAATTTATAATAATTCTACTAATGTTTTTGTTTAAGAGGATTTTGTATATTCATGTAAGGTAATTAACGATTTGCAATATCAACATCAAGTTAATTACATTAAATTATCTCAATTTCATTAGACTTAATTTCCATTTACGAAAACATTCCCATCTATCGTATTTTAGTGCACTGTTCGTTTACTAGTCGAGTATTTCTAAAATCGCAACATATTATGAGTGTCACTAATTAAGCCAAATTAAACTTAATAATAACGTTAAAGGATAAAACTTTCCTTGATTTGAAGTCATTTCATCTTTCAAAACTTTCCAAAGTAGAATGTGCTCAATGGAAATTTGAAATAGATTCATTAAAAATAATTGCATGTTTCACTAACTGTAAATGTGCAGAGCATTTTTAACTTTCATTTTCATTTTTTTCACACTTACATGTTACAACACTGTATAAATACATGTATATAGCCTGGAGTAGCAAGTAAGTGTAGCTCCATTATAGTAATCTCTCTCTCTCTCTCTCCCTCTCTCTCTAAGAATCTGCTGGTTTATACCATGGCTAAGAAATTGCAGAAGGGACCTCATCTTTCTGATCTGAGACTTCTTGAATATTTGGTGATGAGCCATTCACAGTCGAGACTTCCATATTCGGAATGATGGGAGCTCGTTGCCTTCGTGTAACAGTCATTTTTAGACCTTCTGTGGTGTGGATCGTAGCCCCAGTAGTCATCTTGACCTGCAAAGAGCCATTTAGTGTTGGAACGATTACATAATCCAAGAAGATCAGGACTATAAGCAGATTACTTACAGGAGGTGCTCCAATGGCCAGTTGGAAGTCAAATCTACGGACAAGCATCGCCACTGCTACAACAGTCTGCAAATGGAAGAAGATAACTGTTATATTAACATCATTGCAATTTGCCATCAAACTGTTGAAGACGAGCCTGGTGAAATAAAAGTTCGTAAAATATACATTGAAGAATATCAGGGTAACTATTTAAAATTTTATTCTGTAACTAAAAGGGTAAGGCTTAGAATGATTTACCTCGAATGTTGCAAACATGTCCCCTATACATTTTCTTGGCCCTCCCCCAAATGGCAAGTAGCTGTAACAGAGAGGTGATGGAGTTCTTGTAAGTTGTAACACACATTTCCACGATACATTTGATATTTGTACAAGTTTTGATTCTTGGTTTTCGTATAGATATTTTTGGGGTGAGAAGAATAGTATTGAACCGAGAAGAATTAGTAGCTGAGGATCCAGACCTGAAATTCTGGTTTGTCTCATTAGGATTTGGACCATCCAAAGGCCATCTTTCAGGGTTGAACTTCTCAGCATCTTCCCAGTGATGAGGGGAACGGTGCAGATTCCACACAGATATGAATATATCTTCATCCCTACAACACCAACATTCTTATAGATTTAGAAACAAAAGGTTTGTCTAAACAAAAATGGTGATCTCATAGTTCAACGACAGATAAAATAACACGCTCTTGTAATTCAACTGGAAACTTTTCAGCTGGATAATAGTAGCTATCTCTCATCATTCAACTGAAAAACTTATGAGATGATGAGAATGAATACGATTCGAGGGTTTTCAGAACTAACTTTTTAATAGGGTACTTCCCAAGTATGTCATCACCAAGGGAACGACGAATCAAAACAGGAGGCTGTGGGTAGAGTCTCAATGACTGCAAAAATAGGAAAAATATAATAAAAGGGGTTAAAACGGAGATATGAGAAATCCAAAGATAGCTTGCAACCAATATTCAGCTGTATGGGCATCACTTACTTCATTGATAACTCTAGTTGTATATTTGAGCATCTTCATATCTTCAACGGTTGGAAATCGATCGCCTAGAACTGAATCGACCTAAGCACCAGCTTCAAAGATAAGATCAATCAGGAGTGATCATATTTGTCATATGGAGGTCGGAATGCCTCAGACTCAGAAACTAACCTCACTTTGAAGCTTGGCCATCACGCTAGGCTCCTAGAAGTTTCAGAACAGTAAGATCAACATGCACAGTTAGAAACATATTTCTTCACAAAATCGAGAATTTATCATGAATAGATATGATACTACTATAAATAGAACTTAATAGGAATGTACCACGTCCTAATCCAATACCTTGGAAACTTCATCTATACATAATTAGAGAAACTTTGTCCCTTTTGGTTAATGAAGATATTTAAGTAGAAGATTGATACCTGTGAAAGAAGATAAAAGGTCCATGTCAGCACAGCAGCAGATGTTTCGTGTCCAGCTATGAGTAATGTCATCAGATCATCACGAAGTTGTTTGCTAGAAACCTATGGATTATTTCACATGAAGATCTTACCCAAAAATTATTGATTGATATATGTTTTTAAAAAAACAAAAAGAGGTGACCAACTACGTACATCATCCCCAGATGCTAAAAGGAAATGGAGAATACTCGGATCTCGTTCATTCATGTACTCCTCGTGAAACTGCAATTCTTCTTCGTCTACCATTTTCTGCAAATGCACATAGAAGTTCACTATAATCTAACAGTGACATAGCAAAGTAATGAAGAACAAGAAACAAACATCAGGAATATACAAACAAACTTTACCTTACAGATGGCAATCAGATCATTTAACGTTTCGTTCACTAGCTTCAGAGAAGCATTAACCTTCTTCAGCTTTGGGGAAATATCTTTCCATATAGGAATCTCCCAAAATGGAATTGGTGCCACACTTCTATCCTCTGCTTCTCGTAAAACAGTGTATACAGCCTGTTGCCGAAACAATGTTGCATTAGAGCCAGTTTAACATAAAATAGCAGTAAGTGAAAAGCTACAGAAATGAAAGAATTCAGAGGTGCCGAAGCTGATACCTCGACAATTCCAGTATCAACACTTAAAGAGTCGAAATCATAATTGAATACAGCTTTCCCGATGATATCTAACGTCAAACGGGAAAAGAGGGACTCCATCTCAACATCCTCACCATCAGATGCCGCAGCATCAAGCTTTTTGCATAGTCTATCAGTTGCTTGTCCAAAAAGGCTAAACATTGCAGCCACAAACTAAAAGGATAATTGTGAAAATGGTATCAATCACATGACCTATATACTAGTGTGATATAAGTAGATAGCCTAACCAAAAACAAATATAGATTTATATACATATGTAACTTCTTTTTTACTATTTGTTCCATGTTTGACTGTTTGTTGAACTTTCTACTACCTTCTGATGCAGAGCAGGCACTATAGCACGTCTTCTAATGCGCCATATTTCCCCATCAGCAGGGATAAGTCCTTTCCCCATCACAAAATCTAGAATTTCAGCTAAAATTCCCTGGTAGAAAACCATACAAATGATTTTCAAAGTTTGGACTAAAAATCAGTTCACAAATAGATTATGGATCACAATGTTCAGCAGTAGACGAGAAACAAAACAGAAAGAACTCATCTCTGCAACTGCCATACCTTCGAATAAGATTTAGGATTGTCTTTCAATATATGTTTGGCGATTGAAGGATCTGATACTATTAGAAATGACTGCAACAGAACCCCACAACAGTTATTCAGGGAAGCTCAGATTCAAAGCAAAAAAAATGCACTAATGGAGTTGAAGCTAACCTTGGGACCAAATGTTAGTCTAAAAATTCCACCATAAGTTAGGTAAAGTTCGTACAAGGGTTTGAAAAAGGGTTCGTTTCTGATGGAACTGATCGAGCCTCTTGCCTCTGGAATCTTTGGATAGTCCCCTGAACCGCCAGTGACATTGACTATGAACTCAACTATCTCTTTGGGCAATCCCAAATTTGACAAACCATCTTTGAGTTTTGATTGAAAGCTATAATCCACAACAAAAACGCAAATTACAACCGGAATGTACATGAACGCTAAAAACAGATAGCACATAATGTTGCAGTTTAATGAATTGTAATCATCCCCAGATTCAGTTTGAAACTCAAAATTACAAAATCACAGAAAGAGTAACAAGCAAAATCACGAAATCCCCAAATCTAAGAGCTTAATTTCCCCCCCAATCGTACAACATATTAAGCACAAAGCAAACCCTAAAATTCAAACTGCATTTGTACCTTGGTTTCTCGACTGTGAATTCGCCGGAGGCTATACGGGCCGAGAGCTCGGCCCGGCGCTTCTCTTCCAAAAGCCTCTCCACATCCTTCACCGCATCTTCTCCGGGCCCCCCTCTCCCATTCCCCGACAACGAGCAACTAACTCCAGAACTCCCTGCAAATCCAATCCATATACATCAAGCAAAACAAACAGGAAAACAACAAATACAGTTGCACATTCCGCATCACGGATCGTACCATTGAACTTCAAATTAACAGCTGGGCTAAATTTTCTTCTGAAGTCTCTCGCCTGAAGCGTCTGCGGCGAGAATCGAGGAAACGATAGACTGGCAGCCATCGCCGTTGTAGAGAGAGAAAGACAACGGAAGAGAGAGAGAGAGAGAGAGAGAGAGAGGAGAGGGAAACGATAATGTGGGGAAGTGGAAGTTTAAGCCTGCAGAGTCTGCCACAACAGCTGACAAAGATTCTCTAATTCCAGTCACATTGTACCACCCGCGTTGCACAATGTACAACTAATACATCGTACGCTGATCTGTCAATAACAATACCGGAGTGGCGTTTAGCCACGTTCGGCGCCACCAACCGCTAACGAACAAACGGAGGAATCTACTAATTTTTGGCGCTATTATTACTGAGTTTGATACTTTCACCAATATTTTGAATTTTATTTTTACCCAAAACATGTCAAATACATTTTTAATTCCAGCATAGAGTTTGGTAGGTTGGCTAATGTCAACCGGAATCATTGAATACTCTCTTCGTCTCGTCTGATCAACGAGTCATATTTTAATGAGTCTGTTATAACAACAAACGAGTTCGTTATTAGCGAGACAAAACAAATGTACTAGCTAGCTTTATATGATTATTACTTGCCAATTCAATTTTATACCAATGAGAGAGAGAGAGAGAGAGGGGGGGGAGAATTTTCTGGCCATCAAAAACACCTCATTTTTCTCCGGAATCAAATGATGAAATGCTAGGGAAAAGTTCCATGTTTGTTGAAGGCCCCTTTCTCCTTCAATTGATTTCATCAATTTTCATGCATTTTTTTTTCAGCTGTTCATAGCATGAAACTTGACACATTTTCTTTGCTTTTCCAATAATTTACGTATTATGCATGCAAAACGTGATTTTTTATTGCCTATATGCATAATTATGGAGAGGCTCTATAGTTTTAATGCATATTGAGATTGAACAAAGGAACAAGATACATTTTTGGCGATATTATGCAGGATTTATTGTTTGGTAGGGTCAATTTTGAGGCCTTAGAAAGAAGGAGATAGGATAGCCCAGTTTGTGTCTGATTAAAGTCCTGAGAGAGATTTCTGGAGATATGGGCTGCTTCTCGTGTTTCTCGAAAAAGAAATTGAAGAAGAGGAAGAATGAGCCTATGCCCAGAGATAGCCCTCAGCCACCTCCTCCCGGTATATTCCTTTTCGTAGCTGTAAACATCTTCTATTGCATCGAAAAGAAATTTTCTCGTTGTGATTGAAATGATTGGTGTTTGAATTATGTTCGAAGCATTTTGAATGATTGCTGAAGAAGATCAAAGGATTAAGGTTTCTTGATTTGTTTGCACATGTATGAACTAGCATCCTAGGAAGATGAAGCTGCTGTTTTCTTGCTGTCTGAACTGAATTTCTTCGACGTTTTTGCATCGAGTTGATGTGGTTCTGACGTCCTCTTTCAGTACGCGTTGCTAAGAACTCTCCAACAGCTGTGATCAATAATAACAAGGCAGAAGAAGTAGCAGTAGAGGATGGAAGCGACGGAGCGAAGGCATTCAATTTCCGCGAACTCGCCATGGCTACGAAGAACTTCAAACCGGAGTGTCTGTTGGGAGAAGGCGGGATCGGAAGAGTTTACAGAGGGACCCTTCAATCTACTGGCCAGGTATAACTGCAGTTTCTTTCTCCTCCATCTCAAAAAATAGTACTAGGAGGGGCCAAGTTTCGACTTCTTCCTTCGTGAAATCAACGTGCTATTTCTCAACAGGTTATGGCAGTTAGGCAGCTAGACAGAGCTGGAACACAAGGGAAAGAGTTTCAAGCCGAAATAATCGCGTTGAGTCAGCTTCACCACCCGAATCTGGTGAAAATCATCGGATATTGTGCTGATGGAGACCAAAGGCTCGTAGTTTACGAATACTTTCCATCCGGTTCTTTAGAAAGTCATCTATTTGGTAACTCCAAATCCATATTTCAACCCGAAATGTACAAATATTACTCACTCATCTCGTTCAAGAACGCTTAACTTCTCGTTTATGCAGATGTTTCCCCTGACAAAAAGCCGTTAAGCTGGCCAGCCAGAATGAAGGTAGCATATGGTATAGCTCAAGGGCTCGAGTTTCTACACGAGAAGGCAAACCCACCCATCATATACCGCGATTTGAAAGCATCAAACGTTTTGTTGGACGAGATGAACAACCCGAAACTTGCAGAGTACGGGCTGGCCAAGCTTCTGCAAGGGGGTAGCAACCCGAATGTATCACCAAGAATGGTCTCGTCTTATGGCTATTGTGCACCGGAGTTTGAGATGCACGGTGAAGTCTCAGTGAAAGCCGATGTCTACAGCTTCGGAGTCGTCCTGCTGGAGCTGATCACGGGCCGAACAGCTTACGACAGCCAGAGGCCTGCAGAGGAGCAAGCTCTAGCAAGTTGGGTGAGTATAACTACACTAGCCCCATACATAAATTATACTACTCGGGCCGAGCCAGACCGGTCCGGTTTTCCCTATGAGTCAGAGGTTGGACCGGTCCGGTCCTGTGTGATGATCTAGCTAGCACCTCTATCCATATCAACTAATTAACTCAGAAACTACTCTCTCTTGATGTTTGTTAGGTGCAACCGTTTCTCAGGAACCCGAAGAGGTTCCCCGAGATGGCGGATCCCCGTTTGGGAAACGAGTACCCTCTAACGAGCTTAAATCAAGCAATCGGGGTGGCATCAATGTGCATTCAGGAGGAGCCATGCGTACGGCCTATGATGGCGGATGCCGTTGCTGCATTGAGTTTCCTAGCAATGGCTCCTCCTGAATCGCCCGTCCCGTCTCATCTCGTCCCGATGTTATCCTCGAAAGTTGATCCTGAAGTCTTGTATCAATGAAGAGGCCAAAATTTTGTTGGTGTAAACAAGAAAAAAGTGTATAGTATCAGCCAATGTTCCAATAGTATACATCATATTTGTTCAATTTTTTTCCAAAGTTGTGATTAAAAGTATATCGAAAACATAACGTAAAAAAAAAATTAAATCCAAATTGCTAATATTAAAACAGAAACATCAAATACACAGATGTCCAAACATTATACGAAAATCTGTTAATTAATTAGTAGATTTAAAACATCATTAACAAAAGGAAAGGAGAAAAAAAGCAAAGAATCAATCCTTTTTCCTATAATTAATACTACTAATTAGGAAATAAAATTCCAATTAATAATCAGTCTTTTGTCCTCGATGATGACTCTCCACTTCCTGAAAAAACATAGTACACCTTTTTTATTAACAATAGTACTTATTTCGTCTCAAACCAATCGTCTCGTGTTTTATTCAAATGAGTCTATTACCGTTTGAATTCGATGCGACGAAAATGCGTAAGTGTGGGTCTACGGGGAGACCGACGTCTTCGTACCTCTTGTCATACAATGTATACCTGAAAATTATTATAATCTTCTTCGATTTATATCATACATATTAAAAAAAAAAAAAAGTAAAAAAGGAAACTTATATACATACCTTCCTCCATCGTAGCTGCTTGAACTGTACCTATGAAGACTTCGACCCACAGAATTCCAGCTTTGATAATTTGGTGCTTCATGTTCTTGTACTGCCATTTTCCTCTGCTTTGATGAAATAAAATAATACAGTATGGTAATTACGTTAATGTTATATCCATGCATGCATGCATGCATGATCTCATAGTACGTAATGTTATTACATACTCCCTCAGTCAGTCAAACACGACTCACACACGCACTCATGCACCCGAGATGACTCGATCCCCCGACTTCGAAATTCATACCTTGAGTGCTGAAGAGGAAGGGCCAGCAGCAGAGCTACTTGCATTGCCATTGCCTAGATTGAAGCCACTTGGTGTAGTATTCATTGCATATGGATTAATTCCTTGACTTAATCTGATCATAAAACAAGTTACATAAATGTAGAGTTATGATTACATAATCTACTACGAGCTCTCGATATTTTTACCTTAGCGAAGGCTCGACTAGTGAGGCATTGTTTTGAGCTCCCACGTCGAACAATGGTTCGTTCATGGAGCTTTGATCATAAGGTGCCTGCAAAGATTCATAATCCAATCAAGCTTGTCTCTTAACGAGGTTTCTCTCGTATGTTAATGATATCGTAACGTTCTATACCCTGAGTAGTGCTGATGCTGCTAGGGTTCTAGCATTGTTGGTCATGTCAATTCCCATTTCAAAGCTACTTGGTGCAGTACTCATTGTATACGGAAAGCCCTGAGTCGACGTTCTCATCGATCTAAAAAATTTGTAATTAGTACGTAATAAATAACTATAGATATCTTCATATATACAACATTCGATTTATAGTTACCTTAAGGGAAGTGAATTATCAGGCACAGAATAAGCATTGTGCATGCTGGTATTAAGTGATGGATCAATCATGGAGCTTTCAAATGGTACCTGCATATATAAATCAATATTGATAAACGGTAACGTGGTCATTTCGAAAGAAACGGAGGGAATAATTAATGATATAATTCATACCAGGGTTGGTGAAGATCCAATCTGAAGGCCTCTTTGTGCAGAGGAAGATTGCAATATGTGAAAATCTTGAGGCAAATTTGATAATGAGAGATTGTATCTATTCATCATCATCTCATTGTAGTACTGTGCTTGTTCTTCACCAGTTATCATTGAATTATTATAATTATTATTATTACTACTCCCAAATTGATTTTCTTGGTATCTATTTCAATAAAATCAAATATAAGTTGGTTAGTAGTAGTACATATGTATGCATCGAATACTACTCCCTCCGTCCCTCACAAGACGAGACGTTTCTTTTGAGGGATATTATGAAGCGTGGAAAAACGTGACAGAAATTGACAAAAATAAACGTCTCATCTTGCGAAGGACGGAGGGAGTAATTAGTAGCTAAATAATCTGAATTTGCATGCGTGGAGTACTTACAGTTGCTGATTTCCATGCAAATATGCTGCAGAAATATCCACATTATTTGCTCCCTCAAATTGTGACTGCTGCATCTCCTCCTTCTCATAAATTTCATTATTGACTCAAAAAATTAAATAAATAATAATAATAATTTTCTCAAAAAATATATATATATAAATTTGAATTAATTAAAAAATTTAATAAAAAGATGAAGAAAATCACCTGTAATGGAGCTCTTGAAAATGAAGGCCCTACTTGTTGTTTCTGCTTGCTTTGTGAAAAATTCAGTGCACCCTCAAAATTTGCACTTGGATATTCACTTGTTTCACGAATGCTAGAAGAAGAAGAAGTTAAAGACATAATCTAAGTCTGTATCGTTCCAATTTTATCGGATGTCCCCGAAGGGACGACAAATTACCTTAGCCTTGATTCTCTCTCAGCATATAAATCATGGGAAGAAGAATTTATAATAGCTCTCAGTTCATCAGTGTAGCTTTGCTTCCTTTGATTTGATGAACTTGAAGGTGACTTTGCTGAAGCTGATCCTTGCTCCATTCTTTCTAATAATTTTACCAGTTAAAATGCACGTGTTCTAGCGCGATTGATAAAGATAAACGTACGTGTAGTGATCAAGAATCGAAGCAAATATAACATATTAATTAAAGAACTAAATAATCAACACTAAAATGCACGTGTTCTAGCGCGACTGATAAAGATAAACATACGTGTACGGATAAAAAATCGAAGCAAATATAACATACGTGTCGGGATATCCCGTAAAAGAAATAATATTTCAAAATTATATCGTAAAATGACTACCCGACAACGGAATAAAATAAACATCAATAAATCATCACTCTCCCTCTTATTACACTTGAAAACAACTAAATAATCAACACTAATTTGATTAAACACACAACTTTTTTTTAAAAATACAATAAAATAAAGCTAATTAACACAAAGAAGCACAATTAGATTAACATTTACCTTTGAAAGCAACTTAATTTTGCTTTAAAACTCTTCAAATCTGAAAATACTAGCTCATGAATGATTAGAGAAAATGAATATTTATAATTCCACTTTGAACAATGATTCCTCAAGTGAAATTGAACTTAGTGAAAAAATACTAACAATTTTAATTAAAAATAATTTATAGGGATTCAAAAACACATACCAAATTAGGTAAAAATGAAAATTGAAAAATATTAATTAGTGTAATCTGCTTTTCATTAGGGGCATCTACACATACATGCAAAAGCATTTAATTTTAGATTTGAAATTTAAATTCCCTTTTCCCATTTAAATTAGAGTATGAGTATCTGTCACCTACCTTTTATTTGACCAAAATTAAGTGAGATTTATATAATCTAAGCTAAATTTCAAATAATTAATCAATTTAAAATTTTAAATCACCACATTTAGTTTCTATTTTTGCCTAATGGATTAGTCCAAACAATATTAATTATAGCCCAATTTCAAATTAGTTAGGCCCATATATATTATGAGCCCAAATAATTGAATCCAATAGTTTCAAGGCCCATTTATATATGATACTCCTTTTTAAGAGGATCCATTTGTATTGTTACTACAAGTGTTTTAAAAACCGGATCGAACAAGCGGTTGAATCGTGAATCAGTCATGGTTTTAGTTTGCGATTATTTTATTTTTATTTTGGCCTATTCAATCAGAGTTTAATTGAAAGAATCAAAAGCTAGAGAACTGGTCGGTTTGATTTCCAGCCTATTCAATCACGGTTTAACTGAAAGTATCAAGAACCAGAGATCTGATTAGTTCGACCTTCAGTTCGATTTTTAAAACATTGGGTATAAACTTACGATTATTTTTAACAAACCTCGATTATCTACTATAGACGTACTTAATATGTAGATGACCGACGAGTAAGTATCACGTAGATAATTTTTGTATTTGGAAATTAATTTTTTAATTAATTAGTAGAAATGGAAATATAAAAGCGTGTTTTGTGAAAGTTGAGAGGAAGACAAGAGGCGGAAAACAGGTGGAAGGGGAGGCAACTTTCTCCTGCAGTAAAGCGTTGTACCCTCCGCTACGAAAGTAGTTCCATTGCTACACTAATCTGTCTGTGTTTCCAAAGTGACCTGCCCACTCCCACCGCCGGCCATGAGACTCGCCGGCAGCTCACTCTCCGCCGCCGCACCTCAAGTTGTTCTGCCCAAGGCGTCCAAGCTTTCGATTCACGGCGGCGTTTTCAGCTTCACGGAGAGACTGAGACAGCCGAGGCGACGGCGGCTCTTCCTCAGAGTTTCGTGCGCATCGGAAAATTTGAGTGTTGCGTCGGAATCGTCTCAAAATGCTTCTCGATTCGGAGTTTTGGCGTCGGAGACGGAGCGCGGAGCTGAATCGTTGAGTTTTGAAGTGAGGAGTCCTTCTTCTCCGCCGAGTTTGATTCCGCGCCCCGTATTGAGCTTGAGCGACCAAGCATTTTTGCTCCTCGCCTTCATCAGTTGCACGGTATTTTGATTTCGCCTCCGCATCTTAATTTCTCTTCCAATATGCTTGAACTCGATACTGTGATTTTTGTTTATTTGAAATCGCGAAGTTTGTTTAGTTCAAATATTTATATTATCTTCATTCTGTAAGTAAAACGACGTTGAACTGGGTATGATTGACGATTGTGCATTGGTGAAATGCAGACTTCTGTTGCATTCTCTTGCCTTGTCGCTGCAGCTGTGCCAACATTATTTGTAAGTATATATTTCTCTTTGCTCAATCTTAGCTTATGTCATCAGGAGCACAGAAAGTGGAACCATCTCGTTTGATACAGAAAGGGATTAGTGTTTCGAAAAAATCAGTAGTTTCTTATGGTTTTGCTACGCTAAGGATGATATTTGGGTCTATGATCTTACCTGGTTGGTTGTATATATGCTTAATTTGGTTGCATCAAAAAGCTTGAAAAGCAGCTGTTTAGCTTTTCCGCTGGTACTTTTGCAATCTAGTTACAGTTTCAATGGAGAAATCATCTTTGATCCGTCTTAAATCGAGAATGTGAAAGTGTTTCTATATGTGTTTTTTCCTCATTTTTCTTGACGGCTTGACCATTGCACTGAGGGACATGCTAGACATTGGCTTTCTGATAGAAACTAGATGTAAACACAAAAGTTATGAGATTTTTTCTGAAAACTAAGACAGACATACAATTAGTTGCATCTTCGATGTTTGTGCGGCCTGGGCTTTATTAACGCCTTAGTTTCTTTTTTGTTGTAGGCGATGCGGAAAGCTGCAATATCTCTTTCAAAATTAGCTGATACTGCACGTGAGGAGCTTCCCAGTACAATGGCAGCTTTGAGGCTGTCTGGGATGGAACTCAGTGATCTCACACTAGAATTGAGTGACTTGAGGTATTGTAACTTTTTTTCGCATTTTGTATGTGCAAGTCTTCGTAGGTAACAGTTAACTATCCTAGTGATGAATTTTTCTCAGAGAACTACACCGAATTCATTTCCCACAAGAAAGTAATAAGGAGCTGTTCTTTTTCTTGATCATCAACTCCCTCTAAAGTTCTTTTCTTTCTTTATTTTTTTAGCTGATATTATATTAGTTCAAGTATTTTTGATATGGGAATGATCCTTTGAATATGCGATGTACCGTCTCTTTCTCAGCCAAGAAATAGCAGATGGGGTCAATAAATCTGCTCAAGCAGTTCAAGCAGCAGAGGCTGGAGTTCGTCAAATCGGTTCGCTTGCTCGCCAGCAAACAATGGGTAAGATGCCCATTCATTCTTAGTTAGGAGAACACAAATAGGCATTCTTCTATATCCCACCTTTTTTTTTTGGTAATAAACCATAATAATTTTACTTTATGTAAAAAAAGCCATGATTCAGGAAAGGGCTAGCCTGCCTATCATCTCATTACAACCAGTGATGGCAGGGGCTGCAAAGAAGACTTCTCGAGCTGTTGGCCAAGCAGCCAAGACTTTTATGAACATCATATCACCAAGTGAACGCAACTCAGCTGATGAATATGAGAGTTCTATGGACATGAAAGAAAGTTGATAGCTGATCCTTTGGCTGAATGAATCAATGTAAGTGTCGGGCATTTTGGTACATCGAGCACCAGAAGACGTTGTAATTTCCCCCGGGATGTGATCAAAATGGAGACTTTTGTAGCATTCTCTGATGTAAATATGTAATTGCTTTTCCACAATAAGCAAAAACAATTGAAATGAAATTTTATGGTCATGATCTATTTGAAGATTTATATGTCTGATTGTAGAATGCTTTGACATAGACTGGAAAGCCATGGAATTAGAATACATGCTGTTTAGACTCATTTCAATTAAGCTTGTATTGATCCAATTGAAGGATCCTGAATTTGTAATGCTTCTTAAATGAATTATTTTAAGCGAAATTCAGAACGAGTGGATTACAATCTTCTCTATTGTCATTGCATTGATACCTAAACTCAAAATCTATGTTGCTAATCCATGGTGGAAAGGTTATTTGTTCATTTATTATTTTTTCCTGAATCAATCTGTGCTTAGACCAGGGTTCGAATTGTCATGGAGGTGCGATGGAGCAGAGTGAGGTTTTCTAAGGTTTGAATCATTAGGATGTGGTATTATTATTCAACCATTGATGATGTTTATGCTGTTTCTCATCATTTGATGAGGTAACCGCTGAGAATTCCTCTGTACAATAGAGATTGAGTTCAGACTGAGAAAGCAACCTTTGGTTTCACTGAAGACGAAGGGACGAAATGGAAGGTACTACAGTTTTGCAAAAATACTTTTCTTACTATTTTGCCTTGCTAAATTTATGCAGTAGAGATCTGACTACTCTTGGACAACATGGTTCATTAGCCCAGCATATTTACATCACTTCTTTCTATTATTTGTATTAAGCATATCTAAAAAGGCTTTAGAAACATGCTCTGCATCTTTGGATCACACACGAATTACTTCCAGTGATTGTGAGGGTGTTGCTGCAAATGGACCCTTTTCCCTTGCTCTCTGCAAGCCAACCAAGTGTCTCATTAGTGAAATTGTGTTTTGAGGAACAGAAACACACACACACTCATATACATGAATGCATAACTTGAACTGTGAACTAACCGTCTGAAGCTTTGTGTTTTCCAAAGCCTTCTCCAGCTCTTCGAGAACCAAATCTATGGTGGGACGTCCGGTGCTTGAACTGGCTACACAGAGCACTGCTATTTGCAATATGGACTCAAAATCTACTGTCACAATATCTCCTTTCAGCTTCGGATCCTGAAAATCAACAAGCGGCCGTTTTCCCATGTTCACATCCTTTGCCTGCAACATTTTCAAGATCTCAATTTCATAGCCTGGATGTAAACATATAGTTGGGGGGCATGTGCACGCGTTTGTTTAAGAGGTTCTGGCATGACTTGGTGAACTGGATATAGTGTGTATGATATAGTATGCTTGTGTGTGTGTGTGTATGTGTGTTTCGGTGCGCCTATGTGCCAGGCATTACCCTGGTCTGGATATTGTGTAAGTGTAGACGTGTTCTCAAATCCGTTACCTGCAGCATTTGTGTGTGTGTGTGTGTGTGTTTGTGTGTGCGTTTGTGAGAGTCTGTCATGACCCTGTGAAGTGTGAACTGGATATTCTGTCTATGAAAATATAATTCTTGTGTGTTTCTGTGTGTGTTAGAGAGAGAGTAAAGAAACCTTTCTGGTGAGCTGATCTCTTGCATCGAGATCGAGCTCTATGACTCGTTGCCCAGATAAGAGTTGCAGAGTGACAATGCCAAAACTATAGATGTCACTAGCACTAGTTAATTTAGCATTGCTCATATATTCAGGGTCCATATAGCCTATCGTGCCTCGGACATCGGTAAACACTTTGCTCTCTTCCATGCCCAGCATCCTAGCCAGACCAAAGTCAGACAGCTTTGGTGTCTTGTCATGAGTGAGAAGAATGTTTGTCAGCTGTCAAGACCAAAAAACCAACCAATCAACACCATTTCATTTTCTTGAACTGATTCTGTAAACTTCTTCAAACATGGTACTTTCAGTTTTTCCTTACCTTAATATCTCTGTGCACAATGCATCCACTCATGTGATTATGCAGGTACTTGAGAGCTAAGGCACAGTCCCTCAAGATTTTGACCCTACACTCCCAGGTTAGGACAGTTTCCTTCCCTGCAAAAGGCAAGCGATCATAAGCAAGAGAAAACCAACATCTCTGAAAGAAGAACTCAAGAAACAAGAAACGACGTACGCAGAAGATGCTGAGCTAAGTTCCCTTCAGGGCAGTATTCATAAACCAGGTACTGCTCTCCATCCTCTATGCAGCAGCCAAAGAGACAAACGAGATTCGGATGCCTAACTCTCGATAGGCCCTCGATTTCTCGTGTAAACGAATCCGAAGTGTTGCTCTTGTATATTTGCTTGATTGCTACTAGTTGTCCACTAGGGAGAACCCCCTTGTACACTAGGCCAGCACTGCCTCTTCCTAAGCATTTCTTCTCGTTTCCGTAGTTTATAGCATGCTCGATTTCTGCCTTTGAGAATCTGTAAAGGCCAGGGATATCTGCCACATCTTTCCTTTCTGGTAATTTCATCTCGTTTTTCTTTTTAGTGTTGGTTACGTATTTTATTAGTGTGATGATCGCAGCTAAGCCGATCATGACCAGGATCACTGCTAGTAAAGCTTCAGCCACTCCATCTGATCACATACACACACATAGTTTCTGTGTATTGAGTTAAAGAAGTCATACTTCGTAGATCAGCATATAAAGAAACTCGATGATGTTTCACTTACCACTTATCTTGATGTAATTCTCAGGTACTGCAAGGAAACAGACATATTTAGAATCAGATCATCAGAGAGAGAGAGAGGGAGAGAGAGAGAGAGAGAGCCAACCTGGCCTAGCCAAAACAGGCAGGCATCTCTCAAAATCATCACTGGTCTCATTCTTCTTTCCAGCGATAACCGCCACAATAAGGCTAACAACACAGGTAGCTTTCTCCGTATCATTCCCCCTAACGTCCAGATCCCCCAACATGGCATCTAACGTTGTTGACAGGTTCTTCGTGCAAGTTCCACACGCGGCATCATACGAGGAAGATCCAAATTCAGAGCACAGGTTAGGCACGCGTTGATGGATGTCCGAGAGCACAAGTGTCGAGCACTTGCCACTTCCAAAGTAGAAATCGTCGAAGCTACAGTTCTGCATGGCAATGCTGCTCTGTTGCTGAAAAGGTGCGCTACTACATTCATCCCACTGATCTTGGTTAAGGAAAATGACACCCGAAGAGCTGTTCTTCGCCTTGAGGGCTAAGGCATGAGCGTAAACGACGAGCGCTTCTTGGCAGCAGCTGCTCTGGGGTAAGATGTTCCAGTCACTTGTGTCTTCCCTCACATTGTTGCATCCACCTTGTGGCTTGTAGGGATATGGAGTGAAATCCAAACTGCAAGCTGTAAGAAGAAGTAATATACCATGTTCAGATTGAACTTAATACTTCGTATAAAAACGTCGAAAAATCGAGGAAAGAAGACCTGAATGAGCAGATGAAGCTAATGAGAGGGTGCAAACAACAAAGAGCAGAGCTACTGGTAAGAGAGAGGATGAAATTCTATACTTCATGAAACTTTGGCATCCTACTTCCATTCTTTACGTAATTTTTCGATTTTACATGACAAAAAAAAAAAAAAAAAAAAACTCTACAAATTATTTTTCTACTCTAAAAAGGGAAAAAAAATCAACTTTTTTGTAAGGTAACAAGCGATGGAACACATTTATAGGCTAAATGATTTCAAGAAATTCGGATATTCTTATTAAAATAACAATATTTTTGCCTAGGAATTTTGCAATATAAGCCTTGTTCTTGACGTTGTATTTTGGCGTTGTGTTGCCTGTACTTTGGTTGGCATAATAGAAGCCGTAATCAATTTAAACTCATTATATTATTATATTGTTTATTAGAATAAAAAAAATAATATTCTGAGAATAAAACTATGCTTGAAGACGATTTTTATTTATATTTTACTCGATGGGTTTGATCATATTTCGAGAATTCGGATAGTTAATGAGTGGGAATTGGAACTAAAAATCTTGAACACTTGCTTAAATGAATAGCAACATGTCGCAATATAAAGGTTAACGTGAAATTTAGAGACCACTTATCAATGATTTGAACTTAAAAGTTATCCCGTTCTGTTCGGCCATGCACATGCACACACATAACATGATAAGGTTCATGGGCTTTGTAGAAATTTCTCGATACATTATCTAAAAATCTCGTTCGATAGAATTTTGATGAAGTTTTTTCAATTTTGGCTTGAATTTTGAATTCTTGCTGTGTTTAAACACTCACAACAGAATTAGCGATAACAACAAGATAATTGGTAGTAATTTAAATTCTTACATTCTACAATCAAAAGCTACTTTGCTACCTATGTTTTCATTTGTCATTTTCCTAATTCTAACAATAATAATAGTTAGTACAATTGATATTTATAGGAATTTTAGCAATCGAAAAAAGAATGATTAAATATCAAAATAAAATATTATACTAGTAGTATAATCTAATGGTTGAAAAAATGTGAAATTGTAGCATTTTCCACTTACCAACGTTGCACGGCTCATAATCACAAGACCCCTTATCCATATACAGTTCTTTCAACTCCACACGTCATCTCTTTCCTCTTTTATTTTCCTCCAAATTTGTAATCTTTTTTTTCTTTCACTCTTTCCTTTACGTAGTGAATGCCCCTCAAAAACGATGCAGCAAACGCCCATTCAAAGGTTTGTGCCCTTTTTGTTTGTACATTTGATGCTGTCTTAGTTTAATAAGTTGGCTCTGTTTGTCATATTTTGGACAGTTTTACCCGTTTGTTGTGTGTGGGAGATGGTGCAAATTGCAATGCTGGTGTTTTGTTTAGTTAAAAATTGATTCAAAAGGTAAAAAGATTGTATCTTTGAGTATCCCAGTTGATTCGATGAGATGGGTTCTGAGTGAAATACAATTCAAGTTTCAATTTTTGGGATTTTTTTCTTTCTAATATGTTTCGTTTCAAGAATTTTGAATGAAGAATATGAGGTGAGTACTAACTTATGGGAGTTTTAGTTAAGTTATCAATTGTAGGTTTTGTAGCATAATTTATATCAAAATATGCTTGTTTGAAGCTGAAAGCAATGTGATTGTGAAGGATGATTGTTCTTCTAGAAGAAGGTTTCCTTTCTTTGATGTATGGTTTGATGAAAGTTACCTATTAAACTATAGTACTCCTTCACGATAACATTATCAGTGGGACGAACTAAAATAGAACTTATTCCTATACGAATGGGACGGAGGGAGTAGTATAATATACTAGTATATGCAAGGGATGAATCTTTAGTTTGGAGATACTCGTAGCCGCTATCCGTAGAAATGTGAGATTTATTAGCTGTAATATTCATGAGAGATGCAAGCACATTGGAGTTTTCAATCATAGTGGAAAGAATCTGAATCTCTGTACATTTTGAGGGGAATCTATGAATTGTGAATTTGTTGGGATAAATTGTGTGAAAGAGTTAAGTAGTTGAGGATTTCTAGAGCTAGCTTTTCTACTGTTAGAGAACTTCCCTGCATTGTACAATGGTTTATGATCTAAAGACTATGTTGAAATCCATTTGCTGACCGAGGCTGCGGGCTGCCTTCATTTCGAAACGAAAATTTCACTCTAATTTAGTTGGTTTTGACTGACTGAGTTATACAACAATCATGATGTATATATTTTGAACACTTGATGCAGAAACTGCTGATGCATAGACATGTTGATAAAATTTGATAATATGATATTGGAAGCTATTGATTGACTCAATGGATCACTCTAATTCAGGTAGCATTCGGCTTTTATCATCTTCGACCATGGCTTTCCCTCTATACTCAGGCGTGCTTTCTAATGGCGAAAGCAGTGTATTATTGCAAAATAGATCAAGATATGGCTGCAGTAGAGCTAATCTTGACAGCAATCTAATGGTAAGAATAGGTTCGGGTAAATGGAATTTCCGGTACATGAAGTTGCTGAAAATTCATCAGTTTCGTGAAGGGTTGGGCTCCAGACACTCAAGAGTTGGAACGGGGATAACTTCTTCAAGACATGGGATCAGAATTAGCTCGGTTATATCTGAGGTGATGACTTCGTTTCTTGATGCGTTTTAAGGCTGTATCTGAAGGATTGTTGCTGTTGCCTTTTGTTTTAACGGAGATCTTTTTGTAGGTAAAGAAGAGACTGCGTTTTCCGGAGGTGGCAACTCTTGAATTTTGGAAGAAACGGAGCTATGTTGAGGGAGGAGCGATACTAGTGGCATTAGCACTGATAATGATTCCACAAGCTGAGGCCGTGGATGCTTTGAAGACTTGTACTTGCTTGCTGAAGGAATGCAGGTAACGAGTCGAGCTTCCTTCATTCTCATTGTGATTGAGTCGAGCACTTTAAGGCTTACGAGCTTAGATGAACGGAACTTGAATGAACCTTTCTTGTGTCAAATTCGGGTAACTCGACTCATTTACAGTCCTCATGTCCGCACAGGTTAGAGCTGGCAAAGTGCATTGCAAATCCATCGTGTGCTGCTAACGTCGCGTGTCTGAACACCTGCAACAATCGACCAGACGAGACTGAATGCCAGGTAACATATCCTTAATCTATGATGTCCTAAGCTCTCAGTTGTAACTTGTAACATCTGATCTTTCTCTATCACAGATAAAATGTGGAGATTTGTTCGCAAACAGTGTCGTAGACGAGTTCAACGACTGTGCAGTGTCGAGGAAGAAATGCGTCCCTCGAAAATCTGATGTAGGCGAATTCCCAGTACCTGATCCGAGCGTCCTAGTACAGAACTTCAAAATGAGCGATTTCATCGGGAAGTGGTACATAAGCAGCGGCTTGAATCCTACCTTCGACACCTTCGATTGCCAGGTGCACGAGTTCCACACCGAAGGAAACAAGCTCGTAGCAAACTTGAACTGGCGAATCAAGACTCCGGACACCGGCTTCTTCACCCGATCAGCAGTTCAGAACTTCGTCCAAGATCCAAACAACCCCGGAATACTATACAACCACGACAACGAGTATCTTCACTACCAAGACGACTGGTAATTAAGCCTCCTCCATCTCCACCTCGTTGCATTAATCTCGAATCATGCTCATAACTCATTGCTCGAATATTCAAAAACAGGTACATTCTCTCATCCAAGGTGGAAAACCAACCGGACGACTACATATTCGTCTACTACCGGGGCAGGAACGACGCATGGGACGGATACGGCGGAGCTGTAATCTACACGAAAAGCGCAGTCCTACCCGAGAGCATTGTACCCGAGCTACAAAAGGCAGCCAAGAACGTGGGACGAGACCTGAGCCAGTTCAAGAAGACGGACAACACGTGCGGGCCCGAGCCCCCACTAGTCGAGAGGATAGAGAAGACGGTGGAGGAAGGGGAGGAGATCATAGTGAGGGAGGTGGAGGAGATCGAGCAAGAAGTCGAGCAGGACTTCGAGAGGGCGAAGAACACGGAGATTTCGTTGCTCGAGAGGCTGGCCGAGGGGTTCCAAGAGCTGATCAAGGATAAGGATTACTTCCTGCAAGAGCTGAGTAAGGAGGAGATGGATTTGTTGAGTGAGCTGAAGATGGAAGCAACTGAGGTGGAGAAGCTCTTTGGAGGTGCTTTGCCTTTGAGGAAATTGAGGTGAGTGTGTGTGTAAATATAGTGGAAGAAAATGAATATGCATTTTTTTTTATTTTGAATTTATAAGCATTTTGCTTTGAGTAATGTATAGTGCATACATAATTGCTACATTATACTATATTCTTCTTTCCTCAAGATGGTTAGGGAGGGTTAGTGCTTATTTCATCCGTCTCATTATATCAGTCTCGATGCACGAATATGTATAAGGTATAAAATATTGTAATGAGACTAATACAGTGGGACATAGCAAAAGAATAATTTTATGTCCTATTTTTGTCACCCCTTCAAGCAAAAATTGGGGATTTATTTATTCATAAATCACTTTCTGATTTGTTAGTAACTACTCATTTCTCATACTAATAAAAAATGAGTAAATTCGAATGAAGCCGAGGACCGGAGTACACCCACATAAGAATTTCTCGGACGGAGGGATCATTTTGCATCATCTCCTTCCTTGTAAGCTGATGCAATTACCGTGTATTCCATTATTAAAATTACACTAAACTCTCTTCAAATTATTATTAAAAAAAAAAATCATATTATTCTCTCCTTCATTGTTGACTTCTGTACTAAGTATATCAACCTTCCTCTCAATCATTACACCATCCTCTCCGATCATCGCCGTTGACTTCAAGCAAAAATTGGGGATTTATTTATTTATTTTTATTTATTCAATATTTGTAAAACCCAAATTAATTATTTACAAGCCCAAAATTGTTGAAGATGGGGCCCAAAAGAAGTTGGGCTTCATAGAAGTTTTGGGTTGGTTAATTGAAGCCCAAAGGCCCATATAAATAAATATTTGAAGCCCATTAAACAAAGTTTATGGGCCCACTTTTCTTTAATTGGTGGAAATTTAAATCTAGATCTCAATTAATCATTTTTTTATAAAATTTTTAATTTTGATGATATTCGAATAATTTCATGGGAACTTACTTATGATATGAAAAATTCGGCTAAATTAATAAAAAGATACCACATTCTATTAATAAAACCGGTCAATTTGATCAAAGTTTTCAGATTCGAATCCTCGATGACACGGTCTGCAAATTTCCCGTTTTAACAAAAATCGAATTTACAGATACACTCCTCCGCACATGATGGGTAAGAGCATCTCCAACCCATACTTCATTTTGAAGTATTACTTCATTTTGGAGTACGGAGGTCATTCCAACCGTACTCTATTTTGCAGTTAGAGTATGAAGTATTGAACAGTAAAACTCTATATATGAAGTTTTACTATTCAATACTTCATACTCTATTTTCACTATTCAAAAAAAATTAATTGTAGATATTGAATTATTTAATTATACTTTTCGTTGTAAATAATTATATTAATTCGTATATCATATTATTTCATTTTATTTCATTTACTCCTATTTATAAAAATCACATTTAAAGTATTTATAGAAAAAATTAACATTACATATATTGCACTAGCCATATAATGTATGTTATGATGATTAATATAATTAATATTTTTCTTAAAAAGGATGAATTTACAATTTAATAATTTTTAAGAAGCCATAATTTTTTTATTTAGTTATTATTTAATTTTCAATATATGTTAATAAATCATGGTATTATTCATTTAATTTTTGTCAATATTGTTGAGTTATTAAAATTAAATAAAAGAATAATAAATTAAATATATAGAGTACGTGGTTGGAATAGATTTTTAAAATAGAGTACGAGATACTGCATTTTGAAGTATAGCATACTGTAAAATAGAGTACTGGGTTGGAGATGGTCTAACAACACACAAACAGCAAGAGTAAAATAATGTTGCATTATGGGCGGCTGTGCAATAATAATAAATAATGATGATGGTGTGGTGTGTAGTGGATTTGTGTTGAAGCGCAAATCATGGTGGAAAATGTGACACTAGAGTCTTCTTTTACTCTCTCTCTCTCTCTCTCTCGTGTTAGTGTTGGTGTTGACTCCCAATTTTCTCTGTCCTTTTTTCCAGAACTTCACTGTTCTGTCTCCATAGGGTAAAAAAAAGAAATTAGGGTCGTTACTTGAAACTAGGGATTCTATGCATATATTTAAGGAAGGAGATCAATTTCTTGATTTGAAATGATGAAATAAATAGTAAATGTCGGTAGAGATAAATGTTGTACAAAAGAATTTGGAGTATAGTAGTATTATTTTTCTTGAAATATACTATACTTAAGAGCATGTGTCATGTCTTTCTCTGCCGACATTTTCTACATTAATTTTCAAGAATATAAAAAAGTCAAATGGCTCTTTCACAAGGACACTACCTACAAAATTGAGGGTGGATAAAAAAAGGGAAACATTTTCAAGAACGATACAAGTCATACAACTTTGTACATCATTGTCGATATTACTGTAATCAATGTTCTAAAAAGCGCTAGGCGCTAGTCGGGCGGTAGAGGGGTGACTAGCGCCTAGGCGGGGCCTAGGCGGATTCGATCTATAATGATTATTTGTACTATTCTTACAATCTTGTTGCCAAATTTATAATAAATACACATAATATGACAATTTATAGGTTAGTTTCATTATTCTAAATCCAAAATCATACATAGAGTAGCATAGTTTGTCTAAAAATAGATTAATTAACAAATATAGACTATTGATTAAGCTTCAAGAGCGGCTCGTTGGGTATCGCATAGAGCCTAGGCAGATTACTTATTAGTCGGGCGGCGAGGTACTGACTAGCGTCTAGGTGATTTTAATGCATCAATTATGATAATATAATTTATTCTAACCATAAAAAACTCATGTTGATTTGGACCGTAAATCATATAGTGACCGATGGTTGAATTATTTATCACCTTTTAATTTAATGCAATCAAAATTTATTTGATATCTCATCTATATATAGGTGCATGATTAATTAATTGAGTTATTTCAAAGTAAATGAGGCAAGACAAAAGGATGGGCCTAGAAAAGTGACAACACCCTCCAATAAGGGCAATTCCAAACAATACACTATGAATAGTTAATTTTCTTTACTTTTTTCAAGCTACAAAATCATTATTCTGCATTGATTCATAACCATATTTTTATTTCACTACTAGTAACATACTACTATATATTCCTTCCGTCCTATTTATAAAGAGATAACTTTTTCCGTCCCAAAATTTAAGACAAAAGTGATAGTGTAAACTTTAAGAGTTGGACTTTTATCATTTTAAGTAATATTTATTTATCTACGAGGCAGCGTATGAAAATTATCCTTTATAAGATAGACGGAGCATGTAGATCTAGTGGAGTGGCGTGTGACACCAAACCTACAAAAACCGACCATGAAGTGCTCTTCACACATTGCCACATTGGTAACCATTATAATGAATTAAATAAATAGAGGACCAAACAAAAAGGTATACTACAATTTAATGTGAATAATTAGGCATAAAGTATTGATTTGGTTGACTACCTCATCTCTTGAATTCAGACTAAGCACAGATTTCAATAGCCCTCTTACCTAATTTGTCTTTGACGCAAACTCCACTTCTACCCATGCATTTAAATTAAACTCCTTCCGTCTTATCAATAACGAGTCCGTTTATATTCGTTAAATCTATTATAATGATCAACGAGCTCGTTATCAAGAGCACGCAGTATAATATAGAATATTGTTGAGTTAGATTTTGACTAAACAGCTCCACCAATCAAGATCGTATTGGATTAGAGTGAGGCTAAATGTGATAAGATCCCATTTTCAATGTGTTGGATGCTCAAACCATTGACTAAAGAGACTACTAATCAAGATTCTACCTCACAACTTGGACTTTTTTAGTGTATTTGGAACTCATTTTTCCTTTTCTAGCTACAAAAAAACTCACTTTTCAACACCTACACACACACGCACTGTCCCTTTTTGACTAAAGTTTAATTTATTAATTATTATTGATTAATTTCATGATATTAATTAGTAGACAACAATGATAAATGATTTTGAAAATGATGAAGTGTGTGTACTCTCTCATTCACGCTATCAACAGTAGTACTTAAACAAACCAACCAACCAACCCACTCTCTCTCTCTCTCTCTCTCTCTCTCTCTCTCTCTCTCTCCTGCAGCAGCAGCATATTTTCCTTCATCATGGGTGCAGTAAGTAGCAAAATTCCTCAAGATCTTGATATCACTTTCTTGTTTTTTAGAGTAGCTAGTTTGAGGAATCTTTGGGGTTTAACTAACTAAGTAATGGTGTTGTGTTGTTTGCATGGTGAAGGAAAACTACAGAAAGAGTGGGCAGATTCCTGCGTTTGGGGACTGGGATAGTGTCAACGATATGCCGATTACGCAGTATTTCGACTGCGCTCGCCAGGCGGGCCTGCTCCGCTGCAGCTGCTCCGGCGAATGCGCCGCCGCTTACGTCACCAACGCCGCCTACTGGGGTGGTGGCGCCGATCGATATGGGGTTGTCTATGAGAAGCCTCTTCCTCGCAAGGTCGTCTATGCTGTTCCTGAGCGCAAGGTTGGCTCTCTCTCTCTCTCTCTCTCTCTCTCATCTATGTAGATTTTGTTAAAAAGGTAGTAAAAAATAATTCTATTGATGAAACTAAATTTGAAAAAACAATCTTAACTTATAAAACTTTGACTGTAAATTTGTGTACTTAACTGGTAATAATTGTATTTACATTTCTTTAGTAGGTTTAACTCTCAAAATTAGTCACCTAAAAAATTCTCAAGTTAAAATTTAGTTTAAGATTGGTGAAGAGTTGATTAGGTTAGGAGAAATTTGTTCAACTACAGAACTAATTAGTGCTACTTTTCTGGTTTGGTTATTCCGTCCCATTGTACTCGACATGTTTCAATCATTTCTATTATTTTACATTCACATAGATTCAAAAACGCGTTAAGTAGCATATCATCTTTTCTGGCCCAGGAAAGGTAAAATTTGGGCCTGGGACAGTAATAATTTAGGCCCAAAAAATTATTATCGGCCCCACCCAAAATCAGTTCTTTAAATACCCGAGTCACTTGTATTAAAATGAGTCTGTTACGATATTCGAAGGGTTGATTATCGATATATTTCTTGAATTTTGTTTCAGACAAGAGGGGTGAGCAAAGGTTACCCACAGTTAAATGAGCAGAGAAAGCAAGGGAAGGTTCGTGATTTGATGAATCAACCAAGAAATCATCAGACCATTGCCCACAAACAACAACTTGCTGCTACTAAACCCCACAAAACCTCAATTTCTGCCAAGCCTGTGGATGAAGATCTTTACAAGATCTCCCCCGAGCTTCTCGAAAATTCCAAACGAGTAAGCCTGCGTTCGATTTCAACAGATTTTGGAAGACTTTGAAATTGGCCTCATGTTGATCTCTTCCCCTTGATTATGTTTCAGAAAAGAATGCTGGGGTTCTTCTCCAAATGCATGGTTCCTCCTTGCGCAGCATGAGCCGAGCCTGAGTATGAACGAGAGGAGAAATCGTGTGTCGCACCCTCTTTCCAGAAGCCGTAGCTTCGACCAAATTGAGCTGAAGTTGGAGCAAGGAAGATGGAACTACACAAGGCATCTCTAGTGTGTATTCATAGAATGAATGAATGAATGAAGCTATTAAACTTGTTTACGAATATCAAAAGAACTTACGATCACTCTTCCATCTCCCTTGATTTTTTTTTTTTTTTTTTGTACCACAAATTTAGCTCATTGCAGCATTGATGTAATAGTAGGGCCAGTGTAAGTAAACAGACCTTCCAAATCGAGTTACCGACAATTTGTAGAGGCTGCAGCAACAAGAATGCATGAGTAGAGACAAAACCTAAAGATTACAGACAACAATTGAGTGGATTATCAGTGATATGTATGTAATCATGTGGTTATCAGCTTGCATAGCATGGGTGTGTGGTGGGCTCCCTATCTAATCCTAGATCAATCGATAAGTGCGATCCGAAAACACTGCTTTCATAAACTAAGCCACTAAATTATAGATTAAATAAAGTAAAAACAGCATTTTCTTTAAAGGGATACTTAATCCTGGTTTCCCCGAGTCACTGAAGAAGCTGAGCTCGACTGGTTGGAGACTTCCCTCGTGGAACGATATGACAATGTTCATTGCCTAATCTCCAACTTCTTAAACTACGAGATGACGAGGTCAAGGTGAAAATTGGGAGACGACTAGAGGCGAGTTACCTCGTCTCAGTTTTCTTCTCATTGAGGGATCTGAACTAAGGGAGTGGATAACAGAACCCAAGCATTTTCCATGCCTCAAGCAGCTGTTGTTTCATTACTGTTCCTGTCTGGATGAGATTCCATATGAGGTTGGAGATATTCCGACACTTGAACTGATTGAAGTCAAGGAAGGGAGTACATCTAGAGTTGCATCAGCCAAGAGGATAGAGGAAGAGCAAAAGGAAATGGAGAACGAGGGCCTTCAAGTTTGTTGCATAGAGATTAACAATTGTGCATGAATGTGTTTTTCACTCCTAACAAGTGTGTATATCATGAAGTTAAAACATGTAATGTAACAGCAAACTGTAATTGAAGATGCCGTACCGTAATTCTTCTACGTGAATATCCCGTAGCACAGCAGAATACTCCTCATCAGATCTTGTATCAACATCTGCAAAACCAGTCTCAAGCAAAAGAGAAGGAAGAATCAAGGATAAAATAAATGTCTAGTCCTTTTGTTTTACAGTATCAATGGACATAAATAAATTGGCCTTTGGAGAAAAGAGAAGATTCATGCCTTTGCCCCTTTTAACCCATCTAAGAGAGAATTGAATGCGAAAATGCAGTAGCAGAGTAACGTAGCCTGCTTACAACAATTGAGCAATCAAACTTGAATTCCTTCTGCAGAGTAGATTGCTTTTAGCAAAAACTAGCTATGGTTTTAGATTTCCCAATAGGTATTTATGTATCCGAACACTACAAAATTTTGATGAAAAAACTTACTGCAAAGTACACAAATAGCCAACATACTAAATCTTATATTGTCTGCAGAAAGACAAAATAAAATAAATCCATAACACCTCGAAGTGGTAAGAAAATGCAAAAACGAAGAGTCTAAATATTACAATGAGGATACAACAATTCGACAAGGTATCACTACTCCATCTAGTAAGGCTCCATTCATCTTTGTCAAATTCTTCTTAGCTGGCAGACAATGAATCCAAATTTCAAGCTAGTGCGTACCACCACGAGAACTGTACGCGGAGCAGCTACAAAAGTAAACAAAGATCCAATACAGACAATCTAATATCAAAATAGTGAATGCATAATGGCATAAATAACATCAGGCAATCATCCTGAGTCCTAAATTGCATGCTCTCCACATATAAAAGCTATAAAAACCCAGTTGCAGAATTCAAAATTTGTGAAACTAAAGCCAACTATTGGTGTTATCTAGATGGATGAACTAACTGGCCTTTGGACAACCAAAAATGTGATTACGGATAAAGGAGTACATCAAATGCATAGGTAAGTGTAAAGGAAGAATACACAGATAACAAATAGAGGTAATAGAACAACTGAATTGGCTAATTACCTGAAAAGGTTCAAACTCATAGGTTATTCCACGCCCAAACTCGATGCTCAAGCAACTCAGTTAGAATAGCATTAACAATGGCCCAAGAACAAAGTATACTATGTAATAAAACATGCTTTCTCATATCTTATAAACAGAGAAGTTCATTTGAACAGAGAATAAAAACCAACAGAATGAGGATTTATCAAGAAGGATACAGAAGAGGATACAAGTGGTGGATAAATTGCAAACACCAGCATGCTGCTTGCTGCCAAATTTGGTGAACAAACAAAAGCAAAGAACCGGGCTTACACTCCACATACAGAAGAATTCAGGAAATCTGATGCTAAGGAAACTTACCCCAACTTCAGTTATACTTGTTCCATGCTTTGGTACCAATTAAGAACATTGTCATAAAGAGGTGCAGCAAAGATCAGTGATCATCCTCATACAGATCATGAGAGACTGTAGGATCATATCTATCATCAAACTCATGCAATTCATGTCGAGAGCTACTACTCCGATTTGATTTGCCTTTCCTTCCATCATCGTGTCCTCTCTTGTCTCCATATCTCTCTTTAGAAACTCGGTCTCTTTTGCTTCTCTCTCGGTCCTCATGCTCCCAATAGTCTTCACCTCTCCCTCTCTTACGATTATTACTTCTGTCGTGTTCATCTCTTCTTCGTTTATCAGTTGTTTGTTCATGCTCATCCCGTGTGCTTTTATGATACCTCCTGTCCTGTGACTCACTCCGCCTTTGTTGTGATCTTCGAGAATCATCCTCTGCAAATGCCTCAACGAAATCTGACTTTTCTCTACCACGTATCTGCCCTCTTGAGTGATAGTTAATTTGTCTTTTATCTTGTGTTTCATAAACATCATACCTATCATGCTGGATACCCTCTATGCTCTTATTGGAATACAGACGCCTGGAGTCATGTCTCCTGTGCGAGTTGTCATCCTTGAAATCTCGTGAATTCTGATGAGAATGCATATCTTTCCAGAGATCAACTGATTGGCCTCTATTATCTTCAGAAAATTCGGAATTTCTCCTTGTTTCAGAATCATGGGTAGCACTTGCATGCCTCTCCATATTTTCAGAAGCCGAAGTATCAATCTTCTCCACCGCCTTTGACTTGTCACCAACTCCTTCAGCTTGCCTCATTTCCTCCATGTATTCTTCTATAATACCCCTCAATACCTTCAAGGCGTCAAAAAGGAAAATAAAATTAAATGTGCTGACCAATTAAAACACTAACATAAATACTATGGGAAAGGATGCCCCAGCATAAAAATTTAACAGAAATTTCTTAAAAGGAGAAAAGCTTACCTCCACAGGATTACGTTTAAGTTTCTTGCCTCGGTATGACATTCGCCGCCTTTTGTAATCCCTTTCCTCAGCTAATAAGTCCTCCTTTGTCTTTACTTTGTTTGTGTCCTACATGATCACGAGATTAACCAACGAATGGAGGGAAAAGGTAATTTGTAATAGATTCACCCCACCCAACTACATAAAGAGAAGAAGCCAAGAAGCCAGCAAAGAAAATATTTCCAGGATCATATAGAGTGTATCAAGTGTCACTTGCATGTTCCCACACAACTGATCTTATATGATAGGATAATGCAGAGAAAACAATAAAAATGCAGTAAAAACAGAATACAGAACTTGATTTACCTTCCAAAAGTGGGAGAACTGCCTTGATAATTAATAGAATGCAAGAAGCACTATAAAGAGTGATAACACGAGCAAGCACAACCCCAAAGAGGTACCAACAGAAGTTGCATTATAATGCCAGAAAATCCACACTAAAGCACAAGACAACTCTAAACCTCCAAATTCTCAAAACATTAAGACTGTAGAGAGATTTCAAAGGGACTCTTTAGAGCAAGCGGCAGATATACTTACTACCCTAACTATATGCTAGGACCTATTTTCCCAATAACTCTGATGCAATGGTACCCTTGAATTTGCTTAACATTGATGAAGCAGTATAGAGAAAATAATAGCTCAAAGATGTATTTACCTGATTGCTTGATCTGTGCCGCAAAAAACCATCATATTCAATCACTGGTCTATAGTTTGGACGTTTTTGTCGCTCCTCATCAGCTATCTTGGACACAAGAGCATGCTCCATATTACTGTGATAGGATTACCAACAGGGTTAAGATCAAAAAAAGATATTACAGAATGCAAAGGTAAATCCATTAGCCGATATTATGCAGAATGTAGAGTCCTATGAACAACAAGATATAGTTGAGTTCAATACAATCCGACCAATAGCTTTCCATGCTGAAGTCCTTCTTTGGTTTGACATAATAGAAGTTATGTTCCATATAATATAGAGTTGACAATACTAGAGATGAAGTTAAGCATAGAAAACGGAAAATACCGCTGGTAAGTAGAAGGTGGTCTAGCATTACGAAAGGCCTTAATCTTTTCCTCAATGAAAGTGCGCTCATGTAATGCTGCCACAGCAGCTGCCACTTCAGAGATGAAAATCATACATTTTGCAACTGTTTCACATTCTGTGCTCTCTCTTCCATCCTGCTCAGTGTTTTCGATTGATACAGCACTTTGTGCCTGCTCGTCTACTGATCCGCCATCGTTTCTACCTTCACTCGAATCACCATCTTTTCCCTCCAAAGAAAACAACGAAGCACGCGATGCAGAGTCCAAAACACATTCTTTCAACACATCAACTACAAAATACTTCCCATTAACTTCACCATACAATACACTGAACTGCAAAGCAAGCCACACCATCACTTCAACCAAAACAGGGCATTCGAAACTTCGATTTCCCAAACCCTGCAACGAATCCTTCATTTCCTTGAGTTCTCCATCGCTATGCATAAAGCCTGCCAGCTCAAGAGCCTCCTCAACGATCGCCTTCAAACACAGCTTAACCAGCAAAACAACATGATCCCTCATGGCACAGTCAATTATCACACCGTATCTAGGCGAATTCGCGACGATCCATTCGTGCAAATGCAGCAGATTACAGTCTCTCAACCTCAGAATCGCGCGCAAAATTCTCGAAGAGTATGAAGCGGGAAAGCCACCTCCCCACGATTCAATTTCACCACGAATAGCCCAAATTTCCGATGGAAGAAACCTAATAAAATCAAGCGAGAAACCAACAGAAACCTCTAGCCGAGATTTTTCAATAAAATCGGCGCACTTGGTGTATACAACCCGAGGTAAACTGACCGATGAAGGCGGCGGAGCAGAAGGGGTGACAGGGCCGGGACAATCCTGGTAGAAGAAACTATTCGCGGGGGCATTATAGTCAATGCAGTTCTCAAGAGAGACGGTGAGCTCGGACGAATCGGGAGGCGGAATAGGCGGAGCGCCGCCGGCGGATGTCGAGTCACGGCGAGTGAGGGGGTACCGGAACGTGTGAGGTAGAGAGAGGGGGGAAGGGCAATTGAGGTAGTGAGAGAAGAGATACGAAGGAGGGAGACGATGGTTGGAATCGAAAGGGCAGGAAACAAACTTAGCAGCGGCGGCGGAGGGGGAGGTGGCGGCGTCGATTGCTGTTGGGAGAGAAGAGAGAGCGGTGGTAGAGAGGTGAAGAAGAGATGAGAGCTCGGAGAGAGCGCTGGTCACGGACGGCGGTGGCGGAGGCGGTGGAATCGGATAGTAGGACGGAAGGAACGTGGCGGCGGGGTGCGGCGGCGGCGGCGGCGCCCGGTTCATGCCGGAGGTGACTGAGTTTAAAAATCGCGTTTCTATTTTCTATATGTGGGCCCGGGATATATATTCGTTACTGCAATAATATTTTGGGCTTTAGATTTTAATGGGCTTTTGAGTTTTAACATAGCTATCCAGCCCATTAATGTGACATTTGCTACCTACGATACGACTAGATGTTCGATAAGTGTTAAAAATACGCTTTAAAATTTGTATTTTAGGTTTTAGTTTCATTTTGGAAGCTCGTCATTATCATTCGACAGTACAATAAACGATATTGAATCATATTCACGAGAGTAATCGTCGTCTTAACAAATAACATTCACACATTTACGTACATTAATTCACGATGTTATTAAAATACAAGACAATTACAACATGCACATAATTTCATAACTCTATCTTAGTATAACTAAGTTGTTATCGATACGACAATGTGCTTCGGCAAATTCTTAGTCACCAAAGCCGGGCAACGACGGATGCTGAGTAGTTTTAGCTGCCGCATTCCGCCTTCTTCTATATCAATGCCTTTCAAGAAGAACATTCCCTTAAGGAAGAGACCTTTCAAGCTAGGGAATCCACCATGCACTACTCTGATCCTCTCGTCCAAGCACACATAACCACTTAACTTAAGATGCACCAGTTCAGGCAGCATCCCCAGCTCCCTCATCGGATCTTCGTCCAAAAACGTCTCCACCAAGGTCAGATGAGAGAGATTTGGCGGGAAAACACTCCACTCCGGGCACCTCTTCATCCCGCCTCTCAGCTTGAGCCTCGTGACATTCGGGAGGTTGAAGAAGATTATCGGCTTGACATAGACCGACAGATCCCATATCAAGTGCAACTTCACAAGATTCTCCATCCTTTCTAAGGTTTCTCTCGCTCTTATCAGCTCCACGTCGCTCTCTCCCTCGCCATCCAAGTACAAACCTAGCTCACGAATAGGGCAACGAGAAGTTAGGGTTAAGCTGCATTTCATCAACTCGCCGAGGCTAATATACTTCAAAGTCTCGATACTTTTCCAACTTTCCATGCACAAGAGTCCATGCACGTGAATTGCCCTAAAGTAACGCAGCTTCTCCATCTTGAGCGTCGCGCGCGGCAGCTCCACGTCCTTGATCCTCGTATCGAAAACCTCGAGCCTCTTGAGGTTTTCGAACCAGCTCGGAATCTCGAGCCGTTCGGAAGAACCGCCCCGTATTCTCAAGTACCTCAACCCGATCAAGGACCGGAAGGAGCTAGGGAACCTCTTTAACCCCACACCTTCGAAGCAGAGCGTCTCTAGCATCTTGAAACCCTTCCAAAAACGGAATGGAGTCCTCACGCAGCCGTTGAGGTTGCCATCGATGCCAATGATGACCAGTGGCATTTGCAGAAATTTTGATCGGCGAGTGCTAAAATAAAAAATAAATAAATAATAATTAGTTATAAGGGGAAAAAAATCAAATTTAGAAATAAAATAAAATTATAAGGTGAAAAAAAAAAACCATTTTTCCGGGAAGGGGGGTGTTGGAGCTTCCCCCAGCTCCCCCTTAGATACGCCCCTGACAATGATGAATAGAGAGCGAAGATGCTTATTCTGGCACGACGAAAGACTCTCAATATCTTCTCCGCCATAGAACACACGATGACGTGGTTTGCGCAAGGTTTCAGAACCGGAACCGGAACCCTCCTCATCCCCTCCCACAATCTCAAACCCTATTTCCTCCCTCGCCTTAACCATGCACACGTTATGAAACAAATCATGGAGGTGGCACGTCTTGACTCGATCATCCACCGTTAAATCCTTGACTTGAACCATGTTTCGATTGATAAGCTCGTTCAAATACTCTCTCGCGACCTCCTCCGCCGTTCGCCTTCCTTCTTCCTCGATTAGCCCTTGCCCAATCCATATATGAATGAGCCTCTTTGTAGGGATGATGGCATCCTCTTTGAAGGAGGCTAAGCACAAGAAGCATAGCTTCAACTGTGGGGACAGATTCTGGTAACTGAGATCCAAGATTGTTGATATACTGCCCTCTGCTCTACCAGAATGGGAGTTTACTTGATCTAAAACTTCGTTCCATCCGTTCTTCGTCTGCCTTTTGACTAGTAAGCCTCCTGCTACACTGATTGCTAATGGCAGGCCCTTGCATTTCTCGACAATCTTTCGCCCGATTTTCTCGAGTTCTTCGGGGCATTTGCTATGGCTACTGTGGATGAAGAATGCTTTCTTCAAGAACAGCTCCCAACTCTCATCGACGTCGAGAACGTTCATCTCGAGTGCGTAGTCACCGTACTTCATGATGGCCTTGTTGCGAGTTGTGATTAGTATTCTACTTGCTTTGTCTGTTAAGAGAAAGAAAAGTAGTTTTCAAGGATTTTATTGTTACAACATTTGTTTATCGCTCTTTAATCCTAATCCGTCACAGCAGCTAGCATTAACTGAACATGAACTCCAAGGGTACACAAGAAATTATCTAGCATGTGAAAAGTAGTATTTTTCTAAAATAATCAAATATATTCAAGGAAATAAGTTCTGAAGTGAGAAATAAAAATAGAGTTCTCGTACGAACCTCGTTCGTCTGGGAACGCTCTCATGAGGGACTCGAGATGTTCTGTATCCCAAACATCATCAAGAACTAAGAAATACTTCTTCCCCCTCAGCTGCATGTGAAGCTCCTCCTCCAGCTTCCCCTGCAGCCACAGCTTATCATTCTTACTCCACATCTCCATCTCATCGTGAAGCTTTTTCTGCTCCTCCTCGCGCCTCGGCACCTGCAAAATCAGCTGCTTCATCGTCTCCCTCGCGTCGAACCCGCTCGAAACCACGGCCCACCCTCGGCACCCAAACACACCTCCGGCGACCTCCGGGTGGTTGTAAACCCTCCGAGCAAGCGTTGACTTCCCAATCCCACCCATCCCCTCCACCACCGCCACCGACAGCCCCTTCTTTTCACTATCCAGAACCGAACCTTCCAGAAGCTTACTCACGTCGCCGTCCATGCCCACGAGGTGTTCGTCGAATTTCCAGTGTGGAATCCGCCGTCGCGACTCCGCCGTTGATGACCCTCCGGCCTCCTCCTCGAGATTGCGAATCCCGTAGATCTCGCGGCTCCGGCTGATATCGTTGAGTCGATGCTGGATCGACTCGAATTCCCTTCCGACCTTGCTAACGTAGTGCACGTGTTTGGGGTAGGCGGAGAACTTGCCGAGGCGGCCATGGCCGTTCTTCTCCATCTTGAGTAGGAAGGTGTCCATGGCGTCCTTGGCGTCGAGGGCGACGTCGCGGATGTCGGCGATCCAGTTTCGTACCCTCTCGTCTTCGGCTTGCTTCTTGTTGGCGTCCCTGAGGAAGCACTGCATGCGGTGCAGCTCGTGTTTTAGGTTCTCCACCATTTCTTTCACGCCTCGAAGGATATTCACCTTCTGAACTAGCACGGTGCCCAGGAGTTGCAGTACGGATGAGACCGCCGCTTCCGCCGCCATCGTCTCTCTCTCTCTCTGCTCTCTCTCTCTCTCTCTCTCTCTCTCTCTCTCTCTCTCTCTCTCTCTCTCTCTCTCTCTCTCTCTCTCTATCTCTCTCTGATCTCTCTCTCTGCTCTGCTCTCTCTCTCTCTCTCCCTCTTCTCTCTCTCTGATCTCTTTCTCACTGAGTTTACTGTGGAAAGGGAAGGGAGCAGCTTTGCATGAATTCTATTGGCTAAAAGGGTTGACTTCGTTGATGCATGGGTAACATCGAATATTAAGTAAGCGTGCGTTAGTCAATCACTTACTATAAGTGGAGCTTATTTTAATTTGTAAGAGAATCAATGCATACGTCGCCGTTTACGTATGGGTAACGTCGAATATTAATCTCATTTGGTGATGTGGCATAAATAAATTGCGACGACACTTATGTGTTTCCCTCCGTTCCGTCTAATAATGTCACTTTTCATTCTAAATGAGTTTATTAGTGTAATTACCCGAATTTCATTATAGTTAGTTAAAATAAATCTTATATGAGAGTTTAGAGAATTTTTATGATCTACAATATAGTCTAGAGAAATAATTTTAATTTATAGATTTAATACATTTATAAATACAATTAAGTGTTGGTACAATGCATGATGGTGCATGTAAAAATAATTGAATATACATATATATAGATATTTCCTACGTATTGTCACAGACACGAATGGTGTACCAGAGAAGAGTGGAGCTACTGTCGAAAGTGAGGAAGAAGAGATAGGTCGTATGGAGGAAATGGAGTCAAAGAAGACAAAAGGGAGAGGATTTGGGCTAAGTGGCTGATTGGGCTTGTGGATTTGGGCCGTGAAGTTTTGGGGCCGGCCTTGCTATAGTTTAATACTTGTTTAGTTATTAAAAGTAGGGGCAAGGACAACATTAGCCACTTTCATAATAAAAAAGTCTTTTTTAGCCACATATAATAAAAAGGTCTTTTTCTAGCCACTTTGGACCTAAACTACCCATTATACCCTTACTACCTAAAATTAAAAAAATATTTGAAATAAAAAAAAAAAAAAACCCTAACCCCCAATTCCCAAACCCCACCATGCGGCTCTCTCTCTCTCATTCCAGCGGAACCCTCTTCTTCATCTCTCCCTCTTCTCCCTCTGCTCGCCGCCGCCGCCGCCGTCGTCGCCGGCGGCGGTTGTTGTGCTCTCTCTCTCTCCCTCCTCTCTCTCTCTCTCCTTCTCCCTCAATTCCCAAATTCCCCACCATGCGGCTCTCTCTCTCTCCTTCCAGCGGGGAACCCACTTCTTCATCTCTCCCTCTTCTCCCTCTGCTCGTCGCCGCCGCCGCCGCCACTGTCGTCGCCGGCGGCGGTTGTTGTGCTCTCTCTCTCTCCCTCCTCCCTCCTCTCTCGATCTCTCCCTCTCCCTCCCCTCTCGATCTCTCTCCCTTTCCCTCCCCTCTCGATCTCTCTCTCTCCCTCCTCTCTCTCACTCTCCTTCTCCCTCCTCTCTATCTCACACACATTGCATAGCAACCATTGTTACCGTTGTCACCACCGGACAAGGTCAGTTCGAGCTCCATATATAGCAGATTCCTCGACAGCAAATCGGAGAAGACGACACGAACACGAGCGAAACAGTCGTGAATACTCGATCGTGCACACGAACACGAACAAAAATGTCGTGAATATCTGTTCGTGCACACGAACACGAACAAAATTGTTGTGAATATCCGTTCGTGCACACGAACACGAGTAATCCTGAATTCGTGTAAATATTTCATTAAGGGTATAAATGTCATAAAATATGTAAAGTGGCTAGAAAAGGACCTTTTTATTATATGTGGCTAAAAAAGGACTTTTGTATTATGAAAGTGGCTATTTTTGGGTATTCTCCCTTAAAAGTATCAGTTTGTTTATGTTTTAGTATCTTTTGCCACAAGTTAGTACTAAGTATAAATTGTAGAAGCTGGGAAATTATGAGTAATGAAAAAAGTATTATTTCTGCTATCTCCCTCTCATTTCTATCTTTCATCTCCCTCCTCTCTCTTATACCTATTACAGTTCCCATATACACACTAAAATAGTAGTCGGTGCACTACAATTGGTATACACGAGCCCAGGTTCCGATCATGGCTTCTGCACAACCGGAGGTGGTGACGCGCTTTAAGGACCTGCAGGAGGCACAAAAGAAATTAGATCAGCTGGTCACAGCTGAATCCATGAAGAGGAATGCTTCCGAACAGAAAATTACTGAAAAATTTGAAGGTATGGACAAGAAATTCGACCATCTTACTAATACTTTAGCTGAGATACAATTGCAGTTGCTGAATATTGGTAAGGATGATGGGTTTGGGGAGAATTCTGTGTTGGGTAGCTTTGGGAGATCGGGTTCTGGATCTAGTGGGAGTAAGAGTGGATTTGTTGCTAATCATGTTCACAGCCCTCTACCCAGGGTTGATTTTCCTAAGTTCGATGGATCTAACCCTAGATCATGGATTTTGAAGTGCCATAGCTATTTTAAACTCATGCCTAATGTACCTGATGATCAGAAGGTGCACCTAGCTTCGATGCACTTTGAAGGGAAGGCTATGACCTGGTTTCAGCATTTAAACATGGGAAATCTTAACATCACTTGGAATCAGTTCTTAGATGTTGTGTCAGCTAGGTTTTCAGACCTGAAGATTCCTAACATTGTTGTGGAATTCAATAAACTCAAACACACTGGTTCTTATGATGACTATGTGGAGCAGTTTAATGAGTTAAAATCTTGTTTGATGCTTAATGACAATGTTTCACTAAAAAGTGTTCGCAATAGAACGAAATCTATCCTAGCACTTAGTAAGTAAAAATCCAATGTCGAATCTCAAGGAAAACTTTGCAGGGCAAATAATCGTGTAGCAAAAATCCTAATCTAGCCTAAAACTAAGAAAGCAAGTAAAAAGAATTTTGAATTTTGATTTTTAAATCCTAGGCAATAAAATAAATTAAAGCAATTAAATCAAAGCAAGTAAATAAATCTAATCTAGAAAGCAAAGAAATAAATCGAACTAATTAATCTAAAGAATTAAACTAGATGAAAGCAAATAAACTAACTAGGCAAGAATCGAAAAGAAAGCTATAAAGAAAGCAACGAAAGAAACGAAAACGAATCTAGACATGAAATAAAATTAATCTGAAAATCTACGCAAATAAATCTAACTACGAAAACTTGAAAGCGAAGGAATTGAAAACTAAGAAAAATGAACCTAATCTAAGAACTTGAAATCAAACAAACTAAATTAAACGAATGAAACTAAACGAAACAATTACGAAAGTAAATCTAGAACTAAGGAAAGCAATTAAATCAAATTAAAGAAAGCAATAAAGAACTTACGAGATTAAACGAAGAACGAAGAACTGAGTAAAAACTTGAATTAATTGAAGAACGAAGTAGCGATCCGGATCGAACAAAGGAAAACTAAACTAGAATGTAATGTGCTAAAAACTAGAGCTAAAACTAAGGTAAAGGTTGTCTCTAATTCGTGCCCTAATGGCATATATATAACATAAGGTAAGAGTTCGAGTCCCACAAGGAAACTTAAAATAAAACCCGTCAGACACGGAGCGAGCGCTCCAGAGGGTTGGAGCGAGCGCTCCAAGATAGCTGCGCTTTTTCCCTTCTTAATTTGACTTGGAGCGAGCGCTCCAACACCTTGGAGCGAGCGCTCCAATGCTGGTTCGCTGGGACTGCGCGCGTCTTTCTTGTTTTGGCCATAACTTCCTCGTCCGAACTCCAAATTGACCCCCGTTTTCGCCTACATGCTCCTATCGAACCCCTCTTCGATATAACACTTCTTTCTTCTCGTTTTATTCTCGTTTCCGCCCTTTTTATCCTACAATACCAAAGACTCCAAAGCAACCAAATCATAGCTACAAACAATGAAAACACACGAAAACTAAGGGAAAACGGACACGAAAAGACGACTAAAAACCTAACATCTAGACACCAATCAAAATCCCCCACACTTAGAACTTTGCTTGTCCTCAAGCAATATAATCATACAACTTAGACTCAATTCAAACAATTCAAATCATAGAACATTTAATCACCGGAATCGACAAGCTCAAACGAGGTCACTTTAATCCCAAGTTACGAACAATCATCATCAACAAACTATGTGGCTTATAAATCAATCCAAGCAAGAGGAAAAGCAATGATACACACATCTCACAAATATCTAGATCACCACAACTTAGACGTCTAGCCTACTTCCCCTTTTTATTCAACACATAAACAACTCTTTTTTTTTCTTTTTTTTTTTTTACACAAGTGAACGTTTTTGGCACATAATTCACTAGGTTTAATCATCGATGGGTCGCATCGAGCCTCCTAGTGCGGTTTCCCGTACCCATTGTCAAGAGGGGTAGAATGCCTACGAACACATTATTCTAATATACACGAGTATCATCTAGGACAAAGTTCATGAAATGTGATCATTCGAGGGTCTCTCGAAGCCTTTTCATGTGGTTTCCCATGCTCATTACTCTAGTATTTTCATACGTTACAAGTAAGAGGAGCAGAATCCTATCAACTCTTTTATTCAAATAAAACACAACTCTTTTATTTTTTATTTTTCTAACATAAGGGGAAAGTAATCTAGCAATCCAAGTCGTAACAATCTAGATTTATCACTCAACCAAAAATCATAAATCATTTTCCTCAATACTCATATCAATTCGTGCCCCACAACTCATCGAATCATAATCAACAACAACTCAAGATTAAACCAACCTAATTTATGCTCAAATCAATTCCAACAACTAAAGATTCCATCGTTGAATCATTCACATTGATCCTAAGTTACATGCTTATAGGGCTCAAAATCAAACAAATTCCTAAGTGAGGGAACATGAAGACTCGATCACAAACTAGACTCAATCAACAAGACATAAAAACAAAACAAAAACTACATGCCAAAGTTCAAAGACCCTCCCCCACACTTAAAATCAAGCAATGTCCCCATTGCAAGAAAATAAAAAGGAGAAGGAAAGAAGGAACTTATCGCAAGATGACGACCAATAACTCAAAATCTCGAAAGACTCCAAGTAGTACCTACAAAACAAACACCAAAACAAACTACCAAAGCGTAAAAGTGCACAAAACAAAGAAATAAAAGACTCAAAACAAAAATAGAAAGACACAAAACAAAGCTATGGGTTGTATGGACCTCGGAACCGGGGATCATTCCAACGGTGATCATTTGGGGCCCAAAACGGGGATCGTTCGGGTCCGGCTCGATCTCTCTCTTCATCATACCCTCCTTGTAAACTATTCTCTACACAAAATTCAAAAGAAAACGAACGAAAAACAATTAAAATAATAAAAATTAAGCCTACTCTAAATTTTTTTTTACGTGGGTTACCTCCCACCAAGCGCTTGTTTATCGTCATTAGCTTGACGTACCAAAAATTCTCATCCAAAATCTGTTGCAACGAGCAACGTCTTTAACCATCCATAGGAGACTCTCGGTGCAAAGGTGGACTCTTCTTTCTCTTCGGCTTGAAACTCGAAAAGAGGGTTATCTAGGACACTCATCTCCCCCACACTTGTGTGAAAATCCATGTAAGAAATATCACGATCTTCAAAACTTGATGATGGATCCTCCACAAAAAATGCTTACTCGTCGAGATTGGCAAGAAAGTTGTCCATGATTTCTTCCTCTTGTTGTGAGCTCAAAATCGACTCCTCCATAATGCAATTGTGATCCTCCATGTCTTCCACATTGCTCAAAAACTCCTCCACAATTTCTTCCTCATCTAATTTGCTCAAAAACTCGTCGATAATGGCTTTTTCCTCATGCATAGCAACCTGAAAATTCTCCTCTATGTTTTTCTCATCCAAATCATTAGTAATATGCACATACGAACATGTTTGGATAAAAGAATTAGAACAAGAAGAATAGTTATCAAAAATTGAGAAAGTTACCGAACCTCCTACACCGGCCATGCTCAATGTACCGGATCCAACGTCGATTCGAGTTTGAGTAGTAGCCATGAAAGGTCGCCCTAACAAGAGAAGATGACCTCTCTCACTCCTAGCTCCTCGCCCCACGTCAAGCACAACAAAATCGACAAGAACTTGAACACCCCTCACAAGTAAAGCAACGTCTTCCACAATCCCTAAGGGACGACTTAGAGAACCGTCGGCTAGCTCGATGCAAAAATTGGTGGGCTTAAGATCCCTCGAACCCATTCTCTCGAAAATCGAGTATGGCATCAAGTTCACGGCTGCCCCCAAATCCAACATACCCGGCACACTATTTCCATTATCCAAAACAACATCTAATTTGAAACTTCCGGGATCACCTTGTTTCGGTAGATATGAGAGATGACCAGCTGGGGTGGGTGAGGCGTGAAGACGTTGTTGGCTCGCTTTGATGGCAGCCACGGTGCGACTTCTCCATTTATTTTGTGCCATTGCTTCGAGCTCTCGTCTTCTTCTTCCTTCTTCGCGGTTAAGAGCGCCTTCTTCCTATTGATGTCGCCGATGTGAGGTGTCAACTTCCTTTAGAGACTTCGATGACCTAGCATACACAACACTCAACAAACGGATTAAACGCACCGAGTGGAAGGGAAAAGAAATCGAACAAGAAAACAATTAAATAAAATGAATTTGTTTCACTAAAAAGTAATTAAATAAAATGAAACGGCGCCAAAATTTGTTTCACTAAAAAGTGTTCGCAATAGAACGAAATCTATCCTAGCACTTAGTAAGTAAAAATCCAATGTCGAATCTCAAGGAAAACTTTGCAGGGCAAATAATCGTGTAGCAAAAATCCTAATCTAGCCTAAAACTAAGAAAGCAAGTAAAAAGAATTTTGAATTTTGGTTTTAAATCCTAGGCAATAAAATAAATTAAAGCAATTAAATCAAAGCAAGTAAATAAATCTAATCTAGAAAGCAAAGAAATAAATCGAACTAATTAATCTAAAGAATTAAACTAGATGAAAGCAAATAAACTAACTAGGCAAGAATCGAAAAGAAAGCTATAAAGAAAGCAACGAAAGAAACGAAAACGAATCTAGACATGAAATAAACTTAATCTGAAAATCTACGCAAATAAATCTAACTACGAAAACTTGAAAGCGAAGGAATTGAAAACTAAGAAAAACGAACCTAATCTAAGAACTTGAAATCAAACAAACTAAATTAAACGAATGAAACTAAACGAAACAATTACGAAAGTAAATCTAGAACTAAGGAAAGCAATTAAATCAAATTAAAGAAAGCAATAAAGAACTTACGAGATTAAACGAAGAACGAAGAACTGAGTAAAAACTTGAATTAATTGAAGAACGAAGTAGCGATCCGGATCGAACAAAGGAAAACTAAACTAGAATGTAATGTGCTAAAAACTAGAGCTAAAACTAAGGTAAAGGTTGTCTCTAATTCGTGCCCTAATGGCATATATATAACATAAGGTAAGAGTTCGATTCCCACAAGGAAACTTAAAATAAAACCCGTCAGACACGGAGCGAGCGCTCCAGAGGGTTGGAGCGAGCGCTCCAAGATAGCTGCGCTTTTTCCCTTCTTAATTTGACTTGGAGCGAGCGCTCCAACACCTTGGAGCGAGCGCTCCAATGCTGGTTCGCTGGGACTGCGCGCGTCTTTCTTGTTTTGGCCGTAACTTCCTCGTCCGAACTCCAAATTGACCCCCGTTTTCGCCTACATGCTCCTATCGAACCTCTCTTCGATATAACACTTCTTTCTTCTCGTTTTATTCTCGTTTCCGCCCTTTTTATCCTACAATACCAAAGACTCCAAAGCAACCAAATCATAGCTACAAACAATGAAAACACACGAAAACTAAGGGAAAACGGACACGAAAAGACGACTAAAAACCTAACATCTAGACACCAATCAGACAACAACAGGTACTCTGAGGAATATTTCATGGGTAGTTTCCTTAGTGGGTTGAGTGAGGAACTGAGGTCATTTATTACCATGTTTGAGCCACAAACTTTGGATCAAACCATAGAGTTGGGTAAGAAGCAAATAACAACACTGGATGCTCTGGCAAAGAGGGTGAAGCCACAGATCAAACCCTACTCTCAAAATGGTTATCAAGCAAGAAAAAGTGAAGGGGGCCAGCAGAATGTACCTACTAGAGTTGCTCATTCCAGTACCCTGAAGCCACCTACCAAGCTACTCACTGCTGCAGAGATGGCTGCAAGAAGGGATAAAGGGTTATGCTATAACTGTGATGAGCCTTATGCCTTTGGACACAGATGCAAGAATAGAATTAATTACCTTATCATGACTGAAGAGGAAGAATTACAATTGATAAGTGAGGAAGACCAGTTTGATCAAAGAAATGAAGAAGGTAATATGATTCAAGCTGTGACTGAAGTACAAATCTCTCTTGATGCTATGAGGGGAGAGTGTGGCTCCAAAACTATGAAGGTTATTGGTGAAGTTGGTGAGCACAAATTGAACATACTATTGGATAGTGGCAGTACCCTTAGTTTCTTACAAGAAGAAACTGCCAAGAAGTTGGGATGCATTACTAACAGTGATACACCTATTGTTGTGAGGGTGGCCAATGGACAAAAGCTGGTAAGCACTAAGAGAGCCACTAACTTTACATGGAAGGTACAGGGTCATGAATTCCAGTACTCTCCCAGGCTTTTAAAGAATGAGGGCTATGACATGATTCTAGGTGGAGATTGGCTGACAGATTGTTCACCTATTGAGCTTGACTACTCTAAAATGAAGTTTGTGGTCACACATAATGGAGAAAGGGTAGGTTTGAATGTTGTTACTTCAAGTGTTGACTGTAAGGTGATCACTAGGCCAATTCTGTCCAGCTTGATACATGAAGAATTGAAGGATGTGGAGGAAATTTTCTGTTGAAAGCTGAAGAACATGAGGAAAACCTACCTGAGAATCTTGTACCTCTATTAGATTCTTATGCTGACATTTTTGCTGAACCACAGAATCTACCTCCATTCAGAGGTGTTGAGCACCATATCACTCTGAAGGCTGGTAGCACCTCCAAGCACCAGTTTCCCTACAGAACATCACACTCTCATAAGGATGAGATAGAAAAAATAGTGCAGGAGTTGTTAAAGGCAGGATTCATTCAGCACAGCAGAAGTCCTTTTGCATCTCCAGTTATACTAGTGAAGAAAAAGGACAATTCCTGGAGGATGTGTGTTGATTACAGGTATTTAAATTCACTAACTATCAAGCATGACTATCCTATTCCCTTGATTGATGAGCTGTTAGATGAACTAAGTGGGGCTAAGTACTTCTCTAAGATTGATCTTAGGTCTGGGTATTTCCAGATCCTAATGAGGCCAGAGGACAGGTACTTAACAGCTTTTAGCACACACCATGGGCATTTTGAGTTCTTAGTAATGCCCTTTGGGTTGTGCAATGCTCCAGCAACCTTTCAATCCTTGATGAATCAGGTGTTTCAGCATTGTTTGAGGAAGTTTGTACTAGTGTTTTTTGATGACATACTAGTTTACAGCAGGACACAAGCAGAGCATGAGACACACTTACAGGTGGTTCTAGAATTACTCAGGCAGCATACCCAATTTGCTAAAAGAAGCAAGTGTAGCTTTGGTCAGAGGAAGGTGGAGTATCTTGGCCATGTTATTACATCAGAAGGAGTAGCTACTGACTCTGAAAAGATTGCTTGTATGAGAGATTGGCCTGTGCCTAAGAATGTGAAGCAGTTGAGAGGATTCTTAGGTCTTACTGGGTATTACAGGAAATTTATAAAGGGTTATGGAGTGATAAGTAAGCCACTCACTATGTTATTGAGGAAAGACAGTTTTGTCTGGGGCAAGGACGCTGAAGCTGCTTTCCACAATCTTAAACAAGCCATGATTTCTGCACCAGTATTGGCTCTACCTGATTTTACTCAAACATTTGTGGTGGAAACTGATGCTAGTGGAAAAGGATTGGGGGCTATTCTGATGCAGAATCAAAGACCTATTGCTTATTTGAGTAAGGCCCTCAGTGACAGAAATCAAGCTCTTTCAATCTATGAGAGAGAATTTTTGGCTGTAATCATGGCTATACAAAAGTGGAAGGGGTATCTACAGGGCCATAAGTTCATCATCAAGACAGATCAGCAGGCCCTAAGACATTTGCTAGACCAGAAAATTATGACCCCTATGCAGCAAAAGTGGATCACTAAGCTATTGGGTTTGCAGTATGAGATACAATACAAGTCTGGGGTGGAAAATACAGCTGCTGATACACTCTCAAGGAATCCTACCTTTGAGGGAAGTTGTTTTGCTTTATCAGTTGCCACTCCAAACTGGGTAACTAAGGTGATCTCTAGCTATTCTACAGACCCTTTTGTCTCCAAGATTTTGGCAGCTAAGGCAGTGGATAAGTCAGCCTATGAGGATTTTTCAGTTACAGAAGGTGTTTTGAGGTATAAAGGCAGGGTTGTGGTTGGGAATGATCAGGCACTCAGAACATCAATACTGAAAGAGGTACATGATACTTCCTTTGGAGGTCATTCTGGAATGCAAGGCACTTACATGAGGCTTAGGGGGTCTTTCTATTGGCCAGGGATGAAATCAGCAGTCATGCAATTAGTGCAGAAGTGTGATGTGTGTCAGAGACATAAACCAAGTTCTGGGAATATACCTGGGTTACTGCAACCTTTGCCCATTCCACATACTGCCTGGACTCATATCTCCATGGACTTCATTGAGGGGCTTCCAAAATCTGCAGGAAGGGATGTTATATTAGTTGTCATAGATAGATTGACAAAGTATGGACATTTCTTGGCTCTCTCTCATCCTTTTACAGCTGAGGGGGTAGCTAAAGCATTCCTTGATACTGTTTACAAACTACATGGTCCTCCTATCAGCATAATTTCTGATAGGGATAAGGTTTTTACAAGCAATTTTTGGAAGGAGTTGTTTAGGTTGATGGGTACTCAGTTGGCTTATCTTCAGCCTACCATCCACAAACAGATGGCCAAACTGAGAGGTTAAATCAGTGTTTGGAAAATTATCTGAGGTGTATGGTCAGTTCTACACCTAAACAGTGGGGAAAATGGTTATCTTTGGCAGAGTATTGGTACAACACCAACTTCCATACAAGTTTGAAGCTTACTCCTTTCCAAGCCCTGTATGGCTTTCCACCACCTCACCATTCTCTCAGCTCCTATTTGGATACTCATATAGAAGAGGTAGCTGATTTATTTGGGAAAAGACAGCTCTTTATGCAAAATTTAAGGGATAATCTACTGCAAGCACAGAATCGCATGAAACTGTTTGCTGATAGAAAGAGGGTGGAGAGGGAATTCCAGGTTGATGATATGGTTTATCTCAAATTGCAACCTTTCCGGCAAAATTCGGTTTCTCTTCGAAGAAACCTCAAGCTTTCTGCTCGCTATTATGGCCCCTACAGAATTCTAGCGAAGTTGGGTACTGTGGCCTATAAATTGGATTTACCAGAGGGGGCTAGGGTTCACCATGTGTTTCATGTGTCCTTACTCAAAAAGTGCATCGGCAAGAAGCACGTACCTATTTCCGACTTGCCAGAGGTCGACGGTGATGGGCATTTCAAGATTGCTCCGGTTGCCGCCCTGGATTCGCGTCGCATTACTCGAAAAGGCAAGGAAATTGAGCAGGTACTGGTGCAGTGGCTAAACGCGGGGCCGCATGCTGCTACTTGGGAAGATCTCGCTTATATGAGAGGCAAGTTCCCGTCTTTTGATCCTTGGGGACAAGGATCGACTGTTCCGGGGGGTATTGTCACAGACACGAATGGTGTACCAGAGAAGAGTGGAGCTACTGTCGAAAGTGAGGAAGAAGAGATAGGTCGTATGGAGGAAATGGAGTCAAAGAAGACAAAAGGGAGAGGATTTGGGCTAAGTGGCTGATTGGGCTTGTGGATTTGGGCCGTGAACTTTTGGGGCCGGCCTTGCTATGGTTTAATACTTGTTTAGTTATTAAAAGTATCAGTTTGTTTATGTTTTAGTATCTTTTGCCACAAGTTAGTACTAAGTATAAATTGTAGAAGCTGGGAAATTATGAGTAATGAAAAAAGTATTATTTCTGCTATCTCCCTCTCATTTCTATCTTTCATCTCCCTCCTCTCTCTTATACCTATTACAGTTCCCATATACACACTAAAATAGTAGTCGGTGCACTACACGTATATGCATAAAAATTATGGATGCTACTATTAATACAATACAAGATATCGTCTTCACAAAATTAACGTACATTCACGCCGTTATTAAAATACAATAATACAATTGCAACATGAACCACCTTTGAATAATTTCATAACTCTTATCTTAGTTGATAGTATATAACTAGTTAATTACCGGTTGTTATCGATACGACGATGTGCTCCGGCAAATTCTTAATCACCAGAGCCGGGCAACGACGGATGCTGAGTAGTTTAAGCTGCGGCATTCCGCCTTCTTCTATATCAATACCTTTCAAGAAGTACATTCCCTTAAGGAAGAGACCTTTCAAGCTAGGGAATCCACCATGCACTACTTTCATCCTCTCGTCCAAGCACGCATAACCACTTAACTTAAGATGCACCAGCTTAGGCAGCTTCCCTAGCTCAATCATCGGATCTTCGTCCAGAAACGTCTCCACCAAGGTCAGGTGAGAAAGATTTGGCGGGAAAACACTCCACGCCGGGCACCTCTTCATCCCGCCTCTCAGCTTGAGCCTCGTGAGATTCCGGAGGTGGAAGAAGATTGCCGGCTTGACGTAGACCGACAGATCCCATATCAACTGCAGCTTCACAAGCTTCTCCATCTTTTCTAGGGTTTCCCTCGCTCTTATCAGCTCCACGTCGCTCTCTCCCTCTCCATCCAAGTACAAACCTAGCTCACGAATAGGGCAAGGAGAAGATAGGGTTAAGCTGCATTTCATCAACTCGCGGAGGCTAATATACTTCAATGTCTCAATATTTTTCCAACTCTCCATGCAGAAGAGTCCATGCACGTGAACTGCCCTAAAGTAACGCAGCTTCTCCATCTTGAGAGCCACGTGCGGCAGCTCCACGTCCTCGATCCTCGTATCGAAAACCTCGAGCCTCTTGAGGTTGTCGAACCAGCTCGGAATCTCGAGCCGTTCGGAGGAACCGCCTCGTATTCTCAAGTACCTCAACCCGATCAAGGACCGGAAGGAGCGAGGGAACCTCTTCAACCCCACCCCTTCAAAGCAAAGCGTCTCCAGCATCTTGAAACCCTTCCAAAAACGGAAAGGAGTCCTCACGCAGCCGTCGTCGTCGGTGCTGATTAAACGGAAATGAGTCGTCACGCAGCGGCCGCCATCAGCACCGACGACGAGGAAGAGAGAGCGAAGATGCTTATTCTGGCACGACGAAAGACTCTCAACATCTTCGCCGCCATAGAACACAAGATGACGTGGTTTGTGCGAGGACGTTACAGAACCGGAACCGGAACCGGAACCCTCCTCATCCCCTCCCACAATCTCAAACCCTATTTCCTCCTTCGCCTTAGCCATGCACACGTCATGGAAAAAATCATGGAGGTGGCACGTCTTGACTCGATCATCCACCGTTAAATCCTTGACTTGAACCATGTTTCGATTGATAAGCTCGTTCAAATAACCTCTCGCGACCTCCTCCGCCGTTCGCCTTCTTTCTTCCTCGATCAACCCTTGCCCTATCCATATATGCATGAGACTCTTTGTAGGGATGATTGCATCTTCTTTGAAGGAGGCTAAGCACAAGAAGCATAGCTTCAACTTTGGAGATAGATTCTGGTAGCTGAGATCCAAGATTGTTGATATACTGCTCTCTGCTCTACCAGAATGGGAGTTTACTTGATCCAAAACATCGTTCCATTCGTTCTTCGTCTGTGCTTCGACTAATAACCCTCCTGCTACACTGATTGCTAATGGAAGGCCGTTGCATTTCTCGACAATCTCTCGCCCAATTTGCTCGAGTTCTTCGGGGCATTTGCTATGGCTACTGTGGATGAATGCTTTCTTCAAGAACAGCTCCCAACTCTCATCGACGTCGAGAACGTTCATCTCGAGTGCGTAGTCACCGTACTTCATGATGGCCTTGTTGCGAGTTGTGATTAGTATTCTACTTGCTTTGTCTGTTAAGAGAAAGAAAAGTAGTTACAAGGGTTTTATAATTACAACATACATTTATCGTTCTTTAATCCTAATCCATCACAACAGTACACTACACAAGAAATTATCTAGCGTGTGAAAAGTAGCATTCTTCTAATATAATCAAATATATATGCAAGGAAATAAGTTCTGACGTGAGAAATGAAAATAAAGTTCTCGTACGAACCTCGTTCGTCCGGGAACGCTCTCATGAGGGACTCAAGATGCTCCGTATCCCAAACATCATCAAGAACTATGAAGTACTTCTTCCCCTTGAGCTGCATGTGAAGCTCCTCCTCGAGCTTCCCCTGCAGCCACAGCTTATCATCCTTACTCCACATCTCCATCTCATCGTGAAGCTTCCTCTGCTCCTCCTGGCGCCTCGGCACCTGCAGGATCAGCTGCTTCATCGTCTCCCTCGGGTCGAACCCGCTCGAAACCACGACCCACCCTCGGCACCCGAACCCGCCGTCGCCGGCGGCTGTGACCTCGGGGTGGTGGTAAACCCTCCGAGCAAGCGTTGACTTCCCGATCCCACCCATCCCCTCCACCACCGCCACCGACAGCCCCTTCTTTTCACTATCCAGAACCGAGCCTTCCAGAAGCTTACTCACGTCGCTGTCCATGCCCACGAGGTGTTCGTCGAATTTCCAATGTGGAATCCTCCGCCGTGACTCCGCCGTAGATGACCCTCCTGCCTCCTCCTCGAGATCGCGGATACCGTAGACCGCGCGGCTCCGGCTGATAGCGTCGAGTCGATGCTGGATCGACCGAATCTCCTTTCCGACGTTGTTGACGTAGTGCACGTGTTTGGGGTAGGCGGAGAACTTGCCGAGGTGGCCATGGCCGTTCTTCTCCATCTTGAGTAGGAAGGTGTCCATGGCGTCCTTGGCGTCGAGGGCGACGTCGCGGATGTCGGCGATCCAGTTGCGAACTCTTTCGTCTTCGGCCTGCTTCTTGTTGGCGTCCCTGAGGAAGCACTGCATGCGTTGCAGCTCGTGTTTTAGGTTTTCCACCATTTCTTTCACGTCTCGAAGGAAATTCACCTTCGTGAGCAGTACGGTGCCCAGCAGTTGCAGTACCGATGAGAGCACCGCTTCCACCACCATCGTCTCTCTCTCTCTCTCTCTCTCTCTCTCTAAAGTGGAAAGGGAAGGGAATATCTTTGCATAAACTCTATTGGCTAAAATGGTTCTCTCTCTCTCTCTCTCTCTCTCTCTCTCTGAGTTTACTGTGGAAAGGGGAGGGAGTAGCTTTGCATGAATTATATTGGCTAATTAAAATGGCTCTCTCTCTCTCTCTCTCTCTCTCTCTCTCTCTCTCTCTGAGTTTACAGTGGAAAGGGGAAGGGAGTAGCTTTGCATGAATTCTATTGGCTAAAAGGGCTGACTTCGTTGATGGGGATGCATGTATAAAACTAAGTAAACCGTTAGTCAATCAATTATAAGTAAGCTTATTATAACTTGTAAGAGAATCATTACATACGTCGTCGTTTACATATGGGTAACATCGAATATTAATGTCATCATCCGGTGACGTGGCCTAAATAAACTTACTATGACACCGATGAGTTTCCTTCCGTTCCGTCTGATCATATCGCTTCAAAATTAGTTTATTATCGTGTGATAAAAGTAACGTGTTTGGTAAAGATGGATGATGTAATAGCATATATAATATTAATATAATCACTTTCATGTTTTGATAAAATACTCTTTGTAACTAACGTGACCATTAATTTATTCGAATGTTAAATAAAGGAACTAGTGTACTAACCGTGTAGTGTAGTACAATTAAAGTCAACTGTAGTAGAGAGAGACACTTATCTAAATCTTATTTGAAAATATTGATTAATTAGTCTATATAATAAAAAATGTCACACCGAAACGATCGAGAAAATCGAACGATCTCAGACATTTATGGGAATGGTATATCGTTTATTTTTGTGTATGCATGCATGGCGATCTACATTACCTAATTACGTTTGTGAATTTCGGTCGGCCCAATTTGATGAATCGAAAATGGGCCGGGCCGTAAAGCCCAACTATTTCTTGGGCCGATATTTGGCCCAATTATATGATTCTAAAGCCATTTATGCATGTACACGCCAATTTTAAATACATTTTTTAACTCGTACGAATTCCCCGTTATTGCAATAGAAGATTCAATATCGAAACAAAATAGAGGATGTGATTCGATATATATCACATTTTATTTATGTAATCATAGTAGAAAATTCAAAGATCGCGATATGAGGGACTCGACTCGGACCTTTGATCCCGAGACTTAATGGATTTATTTAGTAGAACTATTACTTAATTAATGTTAATTGTTCCATACTATTCCTCAAACAATTATGGGTGGATATGCTTGCATTTTCATTCTGTAAAATCTGCAGATCTTTTTATTTATTTTGAATTAAAGTTAAAATCTCACCTACTTTTTCATGTACGTTTAATTATTTGAATTTATTGAGCAATAAAGGGCCCTAGTAAATACACCCCTATGCATTTTTGTCTTGTTTAATTTCCCTTTTTAATTCTTTTTTCACTTGTCAAATAATTAAAATTTTCACCTCATCAAAAATGCATATATGCAAAATAAAATCCCAACATTAGTTCAATCATATTTTTGCAATGCAACATATTTAGTGGAGAACAATTTGAACTCTAAAAAAAATATCGCGTTCAAATATTCTCTACGTCGACGTCCCGTATCAGTCGATACGTTTTCATTTCGAGGCAAGAAGCATCAACATGCATTCTTGTTGTACTTTTAATTGTGAAGCAAATGTAATGAGATGTTCCATAAATTCTACTATGCCCAACAAAAAGAAAAGTTGATACTACCAACTTTTCTTGTCTCCTAATCAAAATCTATTAATGAGCCTGAAAAATTAGATCTAGAGAGGGAGAGAGAGAGAGAGAGAGCTGGCATTTTATTAACACACCCTTAGCACAACTTTTTGTTTCAATATATGCATAGGTTTTCATAGAATTAACTTATTCATGATTTCAAGATTAATCAATTGATGTATAAAAATCATGAATTGGAATGTAGTACATTGTACTAAATCACACCTAATTAAGAAAATATGTATAATTGATTAAATTTGACAAATGAAAGGGAAAAGGAACCCAACGAAACGACTACGACTAGCGATTTTCACCGGCATTATTCTGATACAATTACAAGAGGAGGAGACAGCTATCTATGACATTAGGGTTACAACGATCCTAATAAAACTTCAACTCGAATTACGATTCCTATCCCGATTAACTATGCAGAAAGCGTGGATCATCGAAATTCAGTACCTTCGAGCTCCATAACATGTCAATTTCCACTTTCTGAAATCTCTTGTACATGACACATCTCATTGATTAATAGGAACAATTTAGGGGGCAGAAGAAGTTTGTTAACAACTAGAGCAACAATTTTTTGGCCCCAAATTTATGAATTGTTAAAATCTGGGTAGCTGGAAATATTTATGATGAACTATTTCATGCATGTTTTTTTGGGGATAAAAAAAAGTGATGAAATTGGCCGCCTAAGTTAGCTGGGAAAAAAATAAAAAAAAAAATAAAAATAACCCCACCTCATTTATTTCCACCACATGATTTAATTCAATTTATAAAAAATTATTTCATCAATTCTACATTTTTTTTTTATAAACCATAGCTATTGCAAAACTCTTCCATATGTAGAGTGGATAAAAAAGAATCTTTGTGAATCGTAGAATGTAAACCAAATGTACTGCAGCTCGTTAAGTCAATAAATTACTTTTTCCGATCTATTAAAAATCATAGCTATTGCATTTTGATATTTGTTTTAGGTGGAAAATGCTTGAATTGCCTTTGATAGTACAAATCATGATGCAAGAAATTTTTTAGGGTGAAATAATTGATAAAATATTTCCTTTTTATTTAAAAAATAATTGCACGAACATTTCAAATCATGATGCAGTACATAATTCATTAAAATGAATTTATAGTAAAGTTATGACATAATATTATTTTATTAATTCTTATTTAAATTAGTGTCACATGATGTGATTTTTGTGGGCTAATTATAGACTAAGGGACACATCAAAATTATTATATGAATATATTGATGTTATATAAAGCTCAAATATAATTAATAACTCACAAAATCTATGTTCCAAAAAACACAAATAAAAAGACAGTTTTGACTCATTTTCATTGGTCCAATTACAAATATATACATATAAAATAATGGCTAATTTGAGAATGAAATCCAAAAATTAGACAAAAAAATAAGGCATTATTAGTATTGATAATGATGGAAATGAAAATGAAAGATTATAATATGTTCTCTCACAGTTGTGGCTTTAATGAGTAATTTATTAATGAAAGAAATAGTTTATAAAGTGTATATAAATTAGATTTGTGATTGACAAGCTTTTAATTTTAGCCCTAAAATAAAATAAAATAAAATAGTGATTGGATGTCACAATTTAATTAGATGTTAACATGCATGTGACATGTGAGCCTTATTAATTGATTAACATCACTGTATCAATAATTAATAAAGAGCATAATTCTCAATTAATTTTGCTAAAGTAGAATTAATTAATTAACTAATCTTCATACATAGGTCTCCTTCTCTCACTTGATCGATAGAAAAAATTGACAACAAATTAATTAAATTATAAAAAGTATTTTGGATGCAAATTAATTAATATACACCCTTAAACAATTTCATGCATGCAAATTTTGACCAATTCAAGAAAATATATATCACATTTGTTGTGTGAATTTAAGCAAATGCTATATACTCCTTCCGTCCAGCCGATGTTTCTATATTTTACACTTCACGTATATTTAAGAAACGTCTATCTTTCAGCTATACGAGGGAGGGAGGAAGTACCAAAATTAATTGCTTAGTCATAAACCACCACATATTTTGGTTTCCCACTAATTAGCAAGTACAAGAAACACAATTTAATTTCCATTATTACTAAATTAATCCTTTCCAAAAACTAACAAAAGTGATCTCCCCCTTTCAACTCCCCACACTACAGTAAAAAGAAAAACCCTCTCTCTCTTTCTCTCTCTCAATAATCAAATGGCCCCTTTTCCTCTCAATTTCACCAATCCCATTTATTGAGTCTCAACAATCAACTCCTCCATACCCTTATATATATACACACTCCAATCACATTCCAACATACACAAACTCAATCTACTTCACTTCACTTCACTACAATGGCCATTTCCCTCTCCTCACCCCTCTCATGCCTCCTTCTCACCCTAGCATTTGTTGCAATCTCCACCACGATGCCGCAAACCGAAGCACGAGCCTTCTTCGTCTTCGGAGATTCCCTCGTGGACAATGGCAACAACAACTACCTACTCACCAGTGCCAGAGCCGATGCCCCACCTTATGGCATCGACTACCCTAGCCATCGTCCTACTGGCCGATTCTCCAACGGGAAAAACATCCCCGATCTTATCAGTACGTTACTTTTATCAATCGGTGCACTCTCCTTATAGGATCAATGTGACATACATATGTTCATTTAATGTAATGTGTGATGTTTTAGGTGAACATCTTGGAATGGAGCCTACACAGCCATACTTGAGCCCATTTCTTAGAGGGCAAAAGCTTCTTGTTGGGGCTAATTTTGCTTCTGCCGGTGTCGGTATCCTTAACGATACTGGAATTCAGTTTGTAAGTATATCTTTACATTTTAATTATTTTGCTATGCATATAATTAGAGTATAGATCATGATTATTTATCTAATTAATTACACTTTCACTAATTAATTATGGCATTTTCTTCCCTAATTAGCTATAGTCCAACTCATGCTAGAAGCATTATATACCTAATGTATTCCCTTTTTGCACAAAACCCTAATCCAATTATTCTTGTTTCTAACTGACACTCAATTATTACTTCTAAACATTCTTTGTACTCGTGACATTACTGTGTCTCTCCTCTTCTAGTGCATTAATCCCATGCAAACAACTACTCTCTCTCTCTCTCTCTCTCTCTCTCTCTCTCTCTCTCTCATGAGTCATGAGTCATGAGGATGTGATTGGAATGTGCAGTTGAACATCATCCGCATAGGGAAGCAACTGGAGTACTTCCAGCAGTACCAGGCACGTGTGAGCGACATGATCGGACCGGAACAAACGACGGCGCTCGTCAACCAAGCCCTAGTCCTCATCACCCTCGGCGGCAACGACTTCGTCAACAACTACTACCTCGTCCCCTTCTCCGTCCGCTCCCGACAGTTCTCCCTCCCCGACTACGTCCGCTACATCATCTCTGAGTACCGCAAAGTCTTGCACGTGCGTCCCAAACAACCATCATAATATAATAATACTCTCTCCGTTCAACGTTTATCAAAAAAAAAAAATCATAGTTGACTGTCTTTTTATCTCATTGCAGAAACTGCACGACCTGGGAGCCAGGAGGGTCCTGGTGACAGGGACAGGCCCACTAGGGTGCGTCCCTGCTGAGCTGGCGCAGCGTAGCCGTGCCGGCGAGTGCTCGGTTGAGCTCATGCGGGCGGCGGCGCTCTACAACCCGCAGCTGGTGGAGATGCTGGGGAGCCTGAATGCTGAGCTGGGCGCTGACGTGTTCATCGCGGCGAACACTCAGCAGTCCCACATGGACTTCATCTCCGACCCTCAGGCCTTCGGTAGCCTTTTTTTTAAAAAAATATTATAAACTAGTTTGAATCCCGTCGAAAATTTAAACAGATAATAACAATTTTACTTACCTACCAAATTTAGGATTTGTTACCTCGAAGATCGCGTGCTGCGGGCAAGGGCCCTACAACGGAGTAGGGCTTTGCACTGCGGTGTCGAACCTGTGCCCGAACCGAGACGTTTACGCGTTCTGGGACCCGTTCCACCCGTCGGAAAGGGCCAATCGGATCATAGTGCAACAAATCCTGACTGGAGATACCCAGTACATGAAGCCCATGAACCTCAGCACCATCTTAGCTTTGGACTCGAGGGCTTAATTATTTTAATTAATTCGATTAATGTTCCTAAGTTTTTATTTGATTTGATTTTATTTATGGAGTGTTGTTGTTTGTTGTGATTAATGTTGGGGGCAGTTATGATTGTAATAGTATCATTTCTGTCGAGAGTTTGGTAATTTGTCGGAAAATAATTTTTAGGGAATTGTTGGAGTGATTTTTTATTATTAATATTATTATTATATTATTTTCTATTTTGTTGTGGTGATTTGTAAAAGTGAGTTGGAGCATTTGAATATTAATGTAGGCTCTTTTCTTTATCTTTTTTTTAATTAGTGTGCATGCATTTTAATTTTTGTTTGAACTTTGTGGTTTATTTAATTAGTTAGAGGAAAAATTAGGGAAATATATTTTGGGATTGTGAATGTAAAAATAAGAACCTCGTAAACACGAACGATATGGAGAAAGACCGATTATTTTTGAGATAAATTTCAAACGATAGATAGAGTTTCACGAGACAATAATTTCATAAAACATGGTGGAAATTAGAAAATATCGACAGAAATATATATATCAATTGTGAAATTGATGTAATCGTGTCACCCCGTCCTAGTCATAAAGAGTCATTTGAGTATTACGACGGAGGTTCGAGTCACCTTGAATATCTGCGTTGTATTTTGTTTGCCTGATAAAATAAAAATGAAAAAGAGTTCCTTATAAACGGGACAAAAGGTATACAATCGAAGAGGTATAAATATGTCTTTGGGCTTTTCATTCTAAAACAAATTGGGCCCAATCAATGTCATTTCATGGGCCCAATCAATTTAACTCTATTCAAATGGGCCCAATATATTCATTGCATGAGCCCAATCAATTTATTGAGCCCGGCCCATTTAAATGGTCCAAACATGGGCAGGTGAAATAAAAACAAAATGCTAATTAACTCTATTTATTTATTCAAAGTTGAATAATTGTAACGCGGTTAATTAGGTTAGAGTTTCCAATAAATGCAACCCAATCCCTAATTTTGACCTAAGTAGATTAGGCCAAAAATTATTGTTGTTACAATCTTCCATTTCCATCATTTAATGTAATTTTAGAGAGAGAGAGATTAATTAGCGACATAAGTAGCTCGTACTTATCACACTAATCCATACACTTTAAGAATTTAGTATCTCAATTTCACGTCATCTCATAATTTTTGACACTAATCCTATAATAATGTAGACTTAATTAAATTCTAATTTATTTATTTATTTTCCCCAAAAAAACTAATTAATTAGAAATTCCACGTGGTCTTTTGTGGTTGGAGAGTTTCTAACTTGTAGGCTTATAAATGAAGCGATGACCACCATTAGATTTTCGTAAAGTTTAGAGAGAGAGAGAGAAAATTACATGTGCAATATTTTATGACTGCAGTTGAAGAATGTTAAAGCTCTTTTTTTATATAAATAAATTACAAAATTACATCACTTTTTTTAATTAATGAATGTTTGACTACATACTGAGAGAGATAATAGAGCAAATTAAATTTGTCTAATCCATAAATATCTTCTCTTTTATATACTTTATTTTATGAACATTTATATCATAGATTAAGAAAAATAGTATTCATTATTTTAATTTCCTCATTAATATTCATCCCCCTTAAATTATGAAAGAAAAAAAGTGCAATAAAAAGGGGAAATATAAAATAAACTAAAATAAAATCCCATGTATAGTTATTAACGAAAAATCACTAATTAATATTTATATTTCTCCCTAACAACTGTCAAATTTAATAATACTATAATTGCTGACTCATTTTCATTATATTTTTGACTTAGAAATTCTTGTCCTTTAACCACTAATTGCACCAAACCATTAGTTGAGTTGAAAATTCATGCATATAAATCACCCCCAATCCCTCCACCATCTTCCACCCCAAACTTAGAGAGAGAGAGAGAGAGAGAGAGAAATCACTCCAAAAAAAGAAACATAAAATTTTTCTTGTTTTTGATTCATTTTGGAGAAAATGGTTAGAATTAGTGGTGTTTTCCTTCTCATTTTAGCAGTGCTGGGGAATTTCTGCTCCAATGCAGAAGCTAGGGCATTCTTTGTTTTTGGGGATTCTTTGGTTGATAACGGCAACAATAACTATCTGGTCACCACCGCTAGGGCGGACGCGCCTCCGTACGGGATCGACTACCCGTCCCACCGCCCCACCGGAAGATTCTCCAACGGCCTCAACATTCCTGATATCATCAGTACGTTAAAGTTTTTATTAATTGTGTTTAGTTTAAGATTCTGCATGCAGTGCATGGGAGTTTGAGCTGAAAGTACACTTTTGCCCCTCGGTTTTAAAAGAACGATTGACAAAATATTCATGCATATGCAAATTTTACATGTCTATTTCTGGTATTTTGGTGTCGGATTAATCATGCTTATTCTTTAAAAAAAAATTAAAAATTGATTTTGACATTTATGTGAAATAAAATCTCCATCTCTATATAATTAATAGCTTTGAATCGTTTCATTATATTATAGTACTACTTCGTCGGGATAACGAAAGTCGAATTCGAACATCGATTTGCAGGTGAAACAAATGGATGGGAAGCAACACTGCCATACCTAAGCCCAGAGCTCAATGGGCAAAAGCTGCTGGTTGGTGCCAACTTTGCCTCTGCTGGAGTTGGAGTACTAAATGACACTGGAGTCCAGTTTGTAAGTTCAATTCTCTCTCTCTCTCTCTCTAAAAAAAAATTCCTACCAATTCATTTTTGTCACATTCTTTTATTTTCCACACCAACACTTTCATTTTGGGATTTACTGTAATAATTAACTACCACTCCCTAAAAATATGCACCCACTTTTGTCCATTTCCCCCCTAAAAAAGGTTCTAAGAGTTGACCTCATTTTTCTAAAATAAGATTCCATTATTTATAACGATCAACAGTAAATATAAAGATCGTGTAAATATTTAATTTTACCGTCGCAGGTGAACATTATTAGAATATATCAACAGCTGAGATACTTCAAGCAGTACCAGCAAAGATTGAGCCAAGTAATAGGGCACGATGAGAGTAAAAGATTAGTGAAGGAATCACTAGTTTTGATTACCCTGGGTGGGAATGATTTTGTCAACAATTACTATTTGGTCCCTTACTCTATCAGATCCCAGCAGTACTCCCTCGAGGACTACGTCCCTTTCGTCATCTCCGAGTACAAGAAAGTCTTGCAGGTGAGTAATCGAAAACCCGACTGATTACTAATTACTGCTCCTTCCGTTTCCTTCATAATAGTAAATGTGAACTTTATTGTTGTTTTTTTTCTGAATGATTCAGAGTTTGTACAATCTGGGGCCAAGGAGGGTCCTGGTGACCGGGACGGGGCCGTTGGGGTGCGTCCCGGCCGAGCTGGCCCTTCATAGTCGAAACGGGGAGTGTGCGCCGGAATTGATGAAGGCTGCAGCACTCTTCAACCCTCAATTGGTTCAAATGCTAGATGAACTCAACCAAGAAGTTGGGGACAACGTGTTCATTGCAGCTAATACCAATCAAATGCACCTTGATTTCATCTCCAACCCTCAACAATTTGGTAACTTTTTTTAAAATTTATTTAAATACTTAATGTCCTTGGTCTATAGTTTAATTATGTAGGAGTCAAAATTGATGTTATAACTAGTGCATTAATTTTTGGTAGGTGTTATTATTTGATGTTATATGCAGGTAACATTTGTAATAATTAAAACCAATTTTATAGGCCTCAAATGGGGTTGAATATTTAAAATAATAATGTTATATGTACATTTTTGTGTGTGACAATTAATTACAACTAACAATTGTACTTTATTTGGGCCAGGATTTGTGACATCAAAGGTAGCATGTTGTGGACAGGGCCCGTACAACGGGCTGGGCCTATGCACCCCGCTCTCGAACCTCTGCCCGAACCGGGATGTATACGTGTTCTGGGACCCGTTCCACCCTTCCGAACGGGCCAACCGCCTCATAGTCCAGCAGATCTTGACCGGGTCGAACACCTACATGCACCCGATGAACCTCAGCACCGTCTTGGCTATGGATGCTCGGGCTTAAACGAGGGCCCGATTTTAGAGACTATTTTTTAGGGCATGAAAAAAAAATGTTGAATTTACAATTTAGTATTTTCTTTCTTTTTTAGTTTCTAAAGTCTAGCCTTGATCATCATGGGCCAAACTTCAATTGTAATTTTATTTTATGTGCTTTTTCTTTGTTGGTTGTAAGGATTTTATTGGCTTCTTGGTTATGAGCATTGGTTATGATTGGTCTTAGTTTTTCAATAATTTAAGATTATTTTATTATAAGATTATTGGGCCAATGATTTTATTTACAAATCATTATTGAATAATACTCTCTCCATTTCACCGAAATTGACGCCGTTTTATTATTTGATATGTCACATATGTTTAACTGACGCGTCAAACTCGGTGGAACAGAGGAAATATGTAGTATTAGAAATTGGGCCCACTATTCCACAAGGTTTCCAACATTAGTAGGATTATTCATCTAAAAACCCAAGAGTATTTGGGCCCAATCCAGATCCAACACAACTGACCCGACCCGGTTAAATCGGGTTCGAAGATCCGAACCCGACCCATTTCCTTAAACCCCAGCTCATGACTCTGAAACTGTAAAAACCACCGACCCCTCCTTATCCACACTCTCTCCGAAATGGCGTTCTCGCTCCTAACGCAGGCGCCTTTCTCTCTCTCACTCATCTCCACCGCCGCTCCACGGAACGCCGTCGCCGCGGCGGCGGGAGCTTCGACCTCGATGTCCACCTCTCAGAGGAAGCCGCGCCGGAAAAAGCAGCAGAGCGATTTGAAATCCGCCGATGACAACGGCTATCCGGGAAGCGAGGGCGGCGGGAGTTTCACGCCTTCGAGCGCCGAGAAGCTTCTGAGGCTCGTGTTCATGGAGGAGCTGATGGAGCGCGCCAGGAGCGGCAGCGCTGCCGGAGTTTCTGATGTCATCTACGACATGATTGCGGCGGGGCTCACGCCGGGGCCGAGGTCGTTCCACGGTCTGGTCGTCTCGCACGTGCTCAATCGCGATGAGGAGGGCTCTGTATGATTATCTTTTGATGTTTTGAGCAATTGCGTTATGGTCCTTAGCTCTTTGCTCATATGTGATTGAACTCTGGTTATTACTGTTTGTAACGGTGCATTGTGTTCAACATGATAGTAGTAAGGGCAATGGGTAACTATCCTAGCATGTTACTGAGTTGGAAATACATTTCTAGGCTCCTGCTCAGCTAGTTTTGCTTGTTAATCGATGAACTTCACCGTAACATGTGAGTTCAATCCAGAGATCTCACTAATTGCCTGAAATTGTAAGGATGCCTATAAGTATTGTATATTGAGTGATTGAGCGTTGAGCACAAATTCGTTGTTCTTGTTCTGCATGACTTATATAAGTTTCATTTCTGGATTTTCCATTAATTTGAGTAGTTACAGCTCTAGAGAATTTCCCATTTAAATAATTTGTAAGGGTCAGCCTCCTCTCAAAACATGCGCACTTTGACATTTGTCTGGGTTAATGTATCTATTTATAGTAAGAATGTCAAGGGTTTATAATATTAATAGTTCATATTTATTCCTTAGTGTTCCTCCATCAACAGTTCCTCTGGCAGTAATATTGTTTTAATAACATGAAAGACAATTGACTGCAGTGCTATCATGATGCCTGTGTGGAATTTAAAAATCTTGTCATTCTTGACTAGCAGGGGGTGTACTTATATTCGAACTCATGTATGTCAGATGCACGCACTTAGAAGGCAGCTCAGTGAAGGTCTTCGGCCTCTTCATGAAACGTTTCTTGCATTAGTTCGCTTATTTGGCTCAAAAGGTCATGCTACCAGAGGACTAGAAATTCTTGCAGCAATGGAAAAACTAAACTATGACATTCGGCGAGCTTGGCTGCTTCTTGTTGGTATGTGCTTGCATCTATAAACTGGTCGCTGTTATTAAGTTCTACATTTAGTTAATCCTGTTCTTTCCATCAGAGGAACTTGTGAAAAGCAAGCATCTAGAAGATGCCAATAGAGTTTTCCTGAAGGGTGCTGAGGGTGGCCTTAGAGCTACAGATCAGCTCTATGATCTTCTTATTGAGGAGGATTGTAAGGCGGGAGATCACTCAAATGCATTGACCATAGCCTATGAAATGGAAGCAGCTGGGAGAATGGCAACCACATTCCATTTCAATTGCCTTTTGAGTGTGCAGGTATCAGTTTCCTTCTACGGATTTGTTTAAAGTGTCTTTCTAGATAACACTGGAATGTTGTGGAAATTTAAGGCATAAGTGTGAATGAAACAATAAACGTAGTTTATCAAAATAAAACTAATTGCTGATAACGAAATGTATTCTAGTCTTTGGTTTTTTTTGGTATAGTTTTTGCTGAGAAGCTCATTAATGATCTTTCTGATTTTGCCCATGATATCTCTTGATCGAGATGGTTTTACTGTTATAACTTTATAGTAGATTTAGATGTTGCTAGACTATCCTTCCAATCATGTGCATGCCATGCCTTGATTTAGATCACATTGGGGATTTTGGGTTTCAAACACACAAAAAGTGATTATTACTGACAACTACCTGAGGTTGTCATTCTCCCGTTATGTGTTTATGATGCCCTAGTTTGAACAAATAATAAGACTGCTAGGTTATTGCATCATTAGTGAAAGAAGCAATGTTCACAGATTTTTGTATTTGCTGCAAGTTCGGACCCAGATGCGCTTAATCTGTTTCAAATACATAGTACATTCATGGACATTTCAAGTTTGTGTGTGTGCACACATGTTTAATTTAGTATTACCCCCACTCTCTAGATGATATGAGAAACGAACCTTTTCCTTCATTCTTTCCCTTTCCCTTGCATTTTAATTTTTAATTTCAGTTGGATTGAGACAATAAATAGTTATTCTTACAACTTTGCCAGGCTTCTTGTGGAATTCCTGAAATTGCTTTTGCTACCTTTGAAAACATGGAATACGGAGAAGGTTTGTGTTTACTTCTACTTCTTCTTTTATTTCTCCTCAATTTAACTTATTATCTTGTAATGGGTCTGTCTATTGATCACATAGATTGGCCGTGTAAACTTGCAGCTTCCTATGCCTGAACAAATTTATAAGACAAGGTGGTATTGAGCTTATGATGGGTCCCAGTTATATTTTTGACATGCTTATTTGTCTGAACAGTGTGCCAGGGAAAGGCATGAGATGATAATATCAGTAGACTCGGTGAATAGGGCACTAAGTTAATGGATTCAATAGCCTCCTCTAATTTAGATATCTATTTAGCTTGACTATTGCTCATATTCCTTTGGCCCTGCTCATGATTTTTCATCTTTCTAAATGTCTCTTATCTTGCTGTTGGTTGTTATAGCTTACATGAAACCTGATACGGAGACATACAATTGGGTAATCCAAGCATATACTAGAGCCGAGTCATATGACAGGTATGTTATGTTGTATGCCGAGCAAATTACTGCTCTCTATGTTGTCACTGTACTAAACTACTAATGATACTGCTAATTTTCTATAGCCTCTTCTATAGAAGTGATTTTTAGTAATATCTACGCTCAACTTTAAGATTTTTCAAGAAAACTTATATTCAATCATAATTTATTCCTGTCTGCTTTTCAACTTCTATAATGTGTTCAGATTTCATTATGGCAATCTAGGGTTCAAGATGTTGCTGAGTTAGTTGGAATGATGGTTGAAGACTACAAGCGTTTGCAACCAAATGTGAGAACCTACGCGTAAGAATTTTGTTCTTTAGACTTCATTGGAAATGTGATCTCCAAATGATTTAACTTCTGCTGTATGTTAGATGTTGATTTCATATGTTCTCACCAACCCCGTGCCGATTTACAGATCTTTCCACTTTCCCATTTTCATCAAGCAATATTAATTTCTAAGATTACTATTTGGTCATTTAGATATTGAACTCCATACTAACTTTAGAGTGATATCTTTTGCATTCTAAACTTTTGAGAAGACTTTGCAAATAATCTTAAGAATCAGACTGTGACTCTGAGATATTTATGTGGACCCATCATGAATTTCAATTTTGGTTTAATCCATTTGCAGCCTCTGATGTGAGTAATTAACTTCAACTCGTCTTGTGTAGATTGTTGGTTGAATGCTTTACAAAATATTGTGTCGTACGGGAAGCAATTCGACATTTTCGTGCTCTAAAAAACTTTGAAGGTGGGACCAAACTTCTACATTGTGAGGGACAATATGGAGATCCACTTTCTTTGTATCTTCGAGCATTGTGTAGAGAAGGTGTGTGTCAGAAACTCTCTCAACTCTGTGATTTGTTTCTTTCTTCGCAGTTACTCTATATGAAATAGCTCGACTTCATCTTTAGTAGCATTTGGCAGGTCCATGTTGTAAATGGATTTTGGAAATTTGAGGTTCTTTTCAAGCTTCAAATGTTAATGCTGAGAGATTAATTGATGTATATGTATCATAGGAATTTTATGTAAAGATGTCTATATATTACATAAATTCTATAGTAGGAGATGCAGTCCTTCAAAATCATATAGTATTATCTATAAGAAGACTTTCACGTGTGAGTGAAATCATGTCATCATCATTATGCCATCACACACAGAGTGCACTTATCTATATATTAAAATGGTTTACTTAAGTGCTGAGACAAGAAATATGGTGGACATTAACATTTATGCATATGAAGGGAGACTGAAAGTATTTCTTTCTGTTGGAATAGCCCGGTGTTTGAGAGAAATGAAAGTTCGAGTGATTATGTCAACTCATTTGAAATAAGGACGAATCGTTACGGTCATATACCAATACGACAATAATTTTCTATGTAGAGTTTGAGAAAGATATTTCATCATACATCTGTTACTAGCGGCTTCAAGACAGAGATCATTTTGTCTAACTGTTTATAATGTTTAAAATCAGGAAGAGTTGTGGAGTTACTAGATGCTCTTGAAACCATGGCGAAGGATAAACAACAAATCCCACCCCGAGCCATGATCTTGAGCAAGAAGTATCGGACTCTAGTTAGCTCATGGATTGAACCTTTGCAAGAAGAAGCTGAACTTGGGCATGAAATTGATTACATTGCCAGGTTAAATTTTTTAAAATTATATCACCCTTTCAAGAGAGCTATCTTTGTATGAATCCAATCCCTTTTATGTGCCTTTATTTTATCATAGTAACTTTGTAAACTTGATTTCTCTTTGTGCTCTCTTTATTCATAATATCTTGTTTGGTTTAGGTGATTATTGATGCATTGTATTCTTTTGAGCATTTCTTTTGTATTTGTTAAGCTTTCACTTTGTGAATGTGGAATCTTTGCCTAGTTATTCATTTAATAATGAATATTATTTGAGTAATAGATTGAATATGTTTCATTCAATATTAATTACTGTCAGAAGTTTGATTGACATAGCGGTATAACAGGTATGTTGAAGAAGGCGGGCTTACAGGTGAACGCAAAAGATGGGTTCCGCGTAGAGGAAAAACTCCTTTAGATCCCGATGCTGAAGGTTTTGCATATTCCAATCCTATGGAAACCTCCTTCAAACAGCGATGTCTTGAGGAATGGAAGATACACCATAGAAAACTTTTGAGAACCTTAAGGAATGAAGGGCCAATAATCCTGGGGAATATTTCCGAGTCCGACTACATTAGAGTGGAGGAGAGATTAAGGAAAATAATAAAAGGTCCAGAGCAAAATACCTTGAAACCTAAAGCTGCTAGTAAAATGATTGTATCGGAACTCAAGGAAGAGCTGGAAGCTCAAGGTTTGCCTACTGATGGCACTAGAAACGTACTATATCAGCGTGTTCAGAAAGCAAGGAGGATAAACCGTTCTAGAGGTCGACCTCTTTGGGTCCCCCCTGTGGAAGAGGAAGAAGAAGAGGTAAACCTTAAGAGTAATCTTGTCAATGCTTACTTCTAGACTTCTAGTGCAGAATTTTATTTTGTTGGATTCTTGCCAAATTCTTTTAAATGCTTCAACTGTCATAAAACCGATACCATTTGTCCTAAAGATAAGATTGATTTTTGGCTAAACAAGAAAATGCTAACTTATAGGTGGATGAAGAGTTGGAGGAGTTAATTTCACGAATTAAGTTGCAAGAAGGCAATACAGAGTTCTGGAGGCAGCGTTTCCTTGGAGAGGGACTTAATGAAAACCATATCAAGCCATTAGAAGAAGAAGACGATGATATTATTATTGATGCCTTAGATGATGCCGATTCTGATGCCGGTGATGAGGTTGCCAAAGATGGTGATGATGACGAGGTCGATGATGACGAGGAGGAGGAAGAGGAGGAGGAGGTGGAAGTGGAGCAAACTGAAATCCAAGTTAGTGACAGGGTAAAAGACAAGGAAGCTGAAGCTGCCAAACCTCCTCAAATGATTGGAGTGCAATTGTTGAAAGACTCTGACCAGAGTACCAGCTCATCAAGAAAATTGAAGAGAAGATCCCCTAGGGCATCTATGGAGGTAAATTCTCGAACTTCTTGCATATAAACTACTAACAAGCTGCTTTCTAAATGTCTTGATGCACACTATTGGAAATTAAAATGCCATTGATAGCCTTGAAACTAGTCTTTCATTCACAAAAGATTCTGTAATACTTGAAAGACTCTTATTGTGAATGCTCGCACAATTGTTAAATGTTAGCAGCGTCAGTTGATATTTATTATTTTTGTTGGGGTGACAAAGGGAAAGAATGAAGCATGTATATAATGTTTAATATATTCAAAGATAACTTTCTTTTCTCCTTAGTTTATTTTGATATCGTCTTTGGTGCAATTAATGCAGGATGATGACGATGATGACTGGTTTCCCGAAGATATTTATGAGGCATTTAAGGAATTGAGGAATAGGAAAGTGTTTGATGTACAAGATATGTACACGTTAGCTGATGCCTGGGGTTGGACATGGGATAAGGACTATAAGAACAAAGCCCCTAGAAGATGGTCTCAGGAGTGGGAAGTTGAAATGGCAGTTAAAATAATGAATACGGTAATTATCGTTGCTTGACGAATCTCTCCCAAATCGTCATCTATATGTTTTTCTTATGCTAATACTTCTCAAATCTGTGTAAATGTATCTAGTACACGTGGCTAAAAAACGATCTTACTATCATTTAGGTAATTGAATTAGGCGGAATACCAACCATCGGTGACTGTGCTATGATACTTCGTGCTGCTATACGAGCTCCTGTGCCTTCAGCCTTCTTACAGATACTGCAGACGACACATCGCCTGGGATATGTATTTGGCAGGTGAGTTTCATGAATTACTATGCGATTAAGGTTTTTCTTCTTCTCTTCCCATTGATGCTAAACGAAACTGCTGTCTACATAAACTTCATTGCTTCTCCGATCGAACCAAACTTCTCACTCTACATGTTGATAGAAGTTTCCACTTGGCTGTGGATGGAATTTGAGAAAAATACATAGATCCAGAACCTAAATACTTCTTCCGGCTACTAATGAACTCTCATTCGAACACGCGTTATCGTTTCTTATTTGTAAATGAACCGTATATGCAGCCCTTTGTACGACGAAGTCATCAGCCTATGTCTAGATCTTGGGGAGCTCGACGCTTCCATCGCCATTGTTGCAGACCTCGAGACGAGCGGAATCGAAGTCGCTGACGAAACTCTCGATAGAGTTATTTCCGCCAGACAGGATAGCACAGCCAATGATGCATCGTAGTTGTTCCCTTTTCATGTTTGTACAGTGTAGGTTCCATGATTTTTTGATGAGGAGAGGATGTTACATTGAATCACACGAGAAGAGTGTTGTAATCTAATAAATTCGTTGGCTTTCTGGTTAGTCTCTCTCTCTCTCTCTAGAAAATCTTCTGCCTTTTGTTGTTTTTGATTAAGTGGGCACTACACAATAGCATTTATATGCACTGTGTATTATGGCATTGGTACTGTTTTGACCTTCTTTACTCCATTCAACACTGAACTCAAGGAAAATGGAACCACATTTTTAATTAAACCATTTTTTGCTAATCTAAAGAATGAGACAAAAGAACAGAAAAGAAGAAATGGATGATAAATTCAATGTAATTCGCCAAAAATGTGAATAATGAAAGAGGTAACTAGCTACACATTTTATCGCAACATCTATGATTCGACGTATTATAGTGTGTGTTGAAGATTTTAACTCGACAAAGGGAGTATAATAGTAGCATTTGTCACTTCATTTTCGAGTAACGAGTTATGTATATTGTTAAAATCACATTTAATTATCGATTTGCACTATAGCCACAACTCATGACATGAATGTAGATAAAATCATCATAACATTTGAATCTTGACAAAGCTGTTATATTTTAAAGGAAAATTAGGTCCACCAGTATTCAATACATTCGTCCCGTCTATAAAATAATAGAACCTTGTCGTTTTAAATGGGACGGAGGGAGTATTGAATTCGAAAGAGGACATAAAAGTCATTGGGCACACATGAAAGTGTGAGAGAGTCAAAATTCCAGAGTTCCAGGCTTGGAGAGTTAAAGAAGCTGACACCCTCTTTTCACAAAATTATTATTTTGGATGAAATCATTCGAGATTCGAGAATTCGTGGAACCTCAAAACAATACTCCTAGGAGTATAATAAAATTAAAATTCAATGTGTTGGGTATTATTTAATTATAAATATTGTGGATTAATATGCAATCCCACATGGAGATGATCGTTTTTTGTAGCTTGGAAAAAGAATTTCCTCACAAGAATACAGAATAGAAGCCTCTCCCACGTACGCAAAGTCTAAAAAAAACATCTATATTTATTACTCCGTTCCCGACCCACGAGAGCCAATTTGATAGTGTTGCGACAAAAAACAATTAATTGACTCTTTCGTACGTAATCTTCATGTGCGTTCCTAACGAGAGCCGATTGGTAGTTCTTTTGCTCGTTGCGACAAAAAACAATAAATTGGCTCTTTTGTATGTAATCTTCATGTGTGTTCTTGACCTATAAGAGCCGATTGGTAGTTCTTTTACTCGTTGCGACAAAAAATAATAAATTGGCTCTTTCGTATGTAATCTTCATGCGTTTCCGACCTACAAAAGCCGATTGGTAGTTCTTTTACTCGTTGCGACAAAAAACAGTCAATTGACGCTCTTTCATACGTAATCCTCATGTGTGTGTGAACTATTAAATGATAAGAAAACAAAAATGAGATCTTACTTTCATTCCTCAACTAATACTAAAACTTTTGCATTAAGATCTTTTGCCTTGATTTCCTTCTGATTTCTGGGCCATCTATCTACTGTATAACAAAATTACAAAATCAAGATTAATTAGCATATAATCTTTTGGGATTAAATAATAAAAATAATTGAAATGAAGTTAAATAAAGATGAGTAGTATTAGTGAGAATTAGCACACTGTGACAGCTCAGATGCTTAATTACATACTATACATTATTTGGAAGAGAGAGAGAGAGAGTTGAAGAAGAGGGAAAGGTGAAGCATATTAATTATAGTTGACAGTGAGAATTAAATCCAAATCACATCATTGTATAAAAAACTTAAGCAAGGAAAGGGAAAGGGAGTGGAAGCAAAAGAGGGTTTTTAGAGAGGGAGAGAGAGAGAGGGGGGGGAATTAATGGTGAAGGGGGGAAGATAGGTGGATGATGCTTTAATATTCAAGTGGGCTGATTGCAATAAATTAGGAGGGGTGAAGGTAGGTCTGCATGAATTTAACACCCCCCCCCTCCCCTCTGATTATACCTCTCTCTCTCTCTCTCTCTCTCTCTCTCTCTCTCTCTCTCAATAAGAAGAAATTGGGCAGTGATTGTATGGATTGCAGCAGCTGCTGCTACTTGAGGCAATCATGATTTGGATGGTGATGAATGTGTGTATATGTTTTCATTCCCCTCTCTCTCTCTCTCTCTCTCTTAGCTGCTTAATTGCTTCTTCACCCACCTTCCTCCCTCCTTTAATTCAATTCATTCCCAGCTCCACCACCAACATCATCATCATCTAGAGAGAGAATCTTGAGAGAGAGAGAGCTTCTGCATATCAATTAGAGAGGGTCATTATCCAAGAGATAGGTTTGTTTGTTTGGTCTGTTTTTGGAGTTACTATAATACTATACCCTTTAGTTTGTGTGTGTGTGTTTCTGCACTGAATGAAATGGGAAGAAGAATTACAACTGCTGTTGGAGGAAGGAGGAAGAGATCAGGGTTTTCTTCTCTCTTACTTCTACTTGCTGCTGCCTTTCTCTCTCTCTCTCTAGAATCTTCAGCTGCCATATCCACATCCTTCAACTACACAGCAAAAGTCAGCAGCTTGAGGCTTGATAGAATTCAGAGGCATTTGGATAATCTCAACAAGCCTCCTCTTCTCACTATTCAGGTATGCATCAACAATTCAATTAATATTCATTCTTGATTAATTATAAAATATTAATGGAGTTTAATTATTAATTCAGAGCCCAGATGGAGATGTTATAGACTGTGTTCATAAAAGAAAACAGCCAGCTTTGGATCATCCTCTTCTCAAGAATCATAAAATCCAGGTAATTTTCATCTCTCTCTCTCTCTCTCTCTCTCTCTCTCTCTCGAATTCATAACCAGGAAGGAAAAAGAAAAGACACCTTTTTTATTAAATTTGAGGAAAACGTAAACGCAGAAACACACACCAAATTTCTAACTTTGTTATCCCTTTTTGGTGCCAATAAATTTTTCTAACTACCAACAACCAGTTACCACCTCCCTCTCTCTCTCTCTCTCTCTCTCTCTCTCTCTCTCTCTTCATCCAACTATTTCTTGCAAGAATCCGAACGAACCCAACAACTAATTCATAATGCTCATCTTTTCGTACTTAATCATTAACTTAATATAACAAAAATTGAAATAAAAAAACAATCTTTTGAATTTTTTGTTGTTGCAGAAAGCCCCGCCGGAGATGCCGAAGGGGATGAAGATGGCGAAAACCGACGGCGAAAAGGAGAAGAACAGCAGCAGAGGAGTGTGGCAGACGTGGCACGAGAAGGGGCGGCGCTGCCCGAAGGGCACCGTGCCGATACGGCGGAGCTCGGTGCATGACGTGCTCAGGGCCAAATCTCTCTACCACTACGGCAAGAAGTCGTCGAGGTTCGACGCGGCGGCGGCTGCCACCCGCCGCCGCGCCGACGCCCCCGACGTTGTCAGCGGCAACGGCCATGAGGTATGTATGCTTTAATTACCGCACATGCAAGGGAAAAAACACACACACAGACAACACATGCGGGTGTGTGTGTGATTTCTCGATCTTAGTGTGAAGGAAGGAAAAATAGAAGCAAAAATGGGAATTAATTAATTAATTAATTAGACTTAAGTCTCGAAGCTTGAAATAGGGAAACATTTAATTAAAAAAAATAATAATTAATGTGGTTGAGGATTCATATGCAATTATGAATAGAAATACTAGCTCGTTTCAATAAGTAAAAGTTAAAATTAACCCGTCGTGTGCAGCATGCGATAGCTTATACGACGGGGGGAGCGGGGGAGGTATACGGGGCGAAAGCGACGATAAACGTGTGGGACCCGTCCATACAAGAGCTGAACGAGTTCAGCCTCTCCCAAGTCTGGGTTCTCTCTGGCTCCTTCGACGGCTCCGACCTCAACAGCATCGAAGCCGGCTGGCAGGTACACACAACTCTCTCTCTCTCTCTACATACACATGCACACGTGGCACGTGACTAATTTGAAAAGTCAATTAGCTAGGTATCGATCGTTTCGTTTACTTTATGCTTAATTGATTATTGATTCGATTACTACATTTCTGTATGGTCGTTCGTCTAATTTCAATTGATCTGTTTATAAGTCGATCAAAACTTTTTCTGAAGCAATGATGGGTTGTACTAGTCAGGTTAGTCCGGAGCTGTATGGTGATAGCAGGCCAAGGCTCTTCACTTATTGGACGGTACGTACGTATTTTCATTTTAAATTCTATACGTAAGGAATGCATGTGAAATAGTACTATAAGATTCACTTAATTAAAGACTAAGATTAATTAAGCTAATTAATCTCTAATTTTATAGTAATTAATATACAGAAGTAGGTGCCTTAATAATTCATAATCATATATGATAGTTCCTCAAGTCAATTTAAATAAATAATTTCTTATTTTACACAAAAAAATAAATAAAATTCAACTCTTATATTTTCACTAAAGTAATTAATTAAAGAGAGGGGGGCCATGCCCATGCAAGCATAGACATGAAATTAAATTGTGTACTATATAATAAAAAGTCCATATAGTATTAAATACAAATATTAACTCATGAAAAGGGACATTTCATCCACTCCTCCACATAATTATTATTATCAAAAAAACATTTCCTTCAACTGAAAATTATTCCCCCCATCCCTATCTGTTTATGCATTTCCGCTACCTCCGTTCCAATGAAATTGAGTCGTTCTATTGAAAAATAATCCCATTTTTTCAAATAATTGGGGGAAAGCATTTATTTTACTATACCCTTCTTCTGCATAAGCATTGATGAATTATACATCTCCTTATTTAATATTGGGGGTCAAAATTGTCCAATCTCATGTGCATGTGCATGCATGCATGTGTACACCAATTGGTCATCATGTATGTACATGCTCCTATTATATTTTCAATATATTACAAAATATCATAAGAAAATACAAAACTAGAAAGTGAGGGACTTTCTCTATTCATCAAATTAATCATGTGAACTTTGATAAATCTCAAAAAGAAAATAAAAAATCATGTGAACTATATTTAGTTACTTTTAGCAAGCATGAAAACTCCCTAATATGATATTGTTCACTTTTCAGAGCGACTCATACCAAGCAACGGGATGCTACAACCTCCTATGCTCCGGTTTCATCCAAACAAACAGCCGGATAGCCATCGGAGCCGCCATCTCTCCCGTCTCGTCCACCGGCGGGAATCAATACGACATCACCATCCTCATTTGGAAGGTGAGCTTCATCTCTAATTTCAAAATTACACGAACTTCGACCAAATTTACAATTTCAACACGACCTTATTTAGAACATCACGATCTGAATACATATAGGATAAGTTTCCTTATATGAAAAATATTTTGCTAACTACTCAATTTTTGCTATAAATTGGAAAGTGGTAACAAGGTCGTGTCGAAATTGTAAATCAGACCAAAGTTCGTACATTTATCGACAGTTTCAGTCTAACCCAACCCTAAACCCTAAATTGATGAAAATAGGACCCAAAGTTGGGGAATTGGTGGATGGGCTTTGGAGATAGCACATTAGTGGGCTACTGGCCCACAGAGCTCTTCACCCACCTAACGGACCGGGCCACGATGGTCGAATGGGGAGGCGAGGTCGTGAACTCTCGGGCCAATGACCAACACACATCGACTCAAATGGGCTCGGGCCACTACGCGGAAGCGGGCTTCGGAAAGGCGAGTTATTTCCGAAACCTCGAAATCGTGGATTCGGACAATAGCCTTAGCTCGGCCCGAGACATATCCACATTGGCCGAGAACACCAATTGCTACAACATCAAGAGCGCCTACAACAATGAGTGGGGCACACATTTTTACTATGGTGGGCCCGGGAAAAGCCCGCAGTGCCCGTAAACGTATGCGAGCCCGAGCCCGAACCCGGAGATTCTTTGTTTAGTTTATTAAGATATGTAGAATTGGTGCTATTTCCGGCCATGTTTTTGCTCTCGTTTCGTTTTTGTTTTTGTTTTTGTATGTCGGTGGAAGGAAACGGAAAATGTATTATATAAGCATAAAACAGGTGAGGAAATGGCTGCATTTTAATTGGGAAAAATTGGTAATTAATTATCGAGTAGAGTTTGGATTTTTATTTATTTATGCTTGTATTATTAATTTTTATTTTGAAAAATAAATATAATCATTAAATATAAATATTGATATTTCATAAAATTCGAAATATTTAAGGCCCAATAAGGGCCCAACTAGTTTTGACTGAGCCCAAAAAAAAGGCCCAAATAGTTTCAACCGGGTCCATATAAAAGGCACAAACCCAAAAATGAATACAAAGCAAAAAGCGGCAAATCGGCTGTTACTACTCTCCGTTTGCGCCACCGCCTCCGCCTCCGCCACCGGCAAAAGCGAACTCTCTCTCTCTCTCTCTCTCTCTCTCTCTCTCTCTCTCTCTAGCGGAAGAGAAGAATGGGAGTGGAAGGAGATTTTGTGACGCCCGGTGATATACTGGGAAAAGCTTCGGAGGTGAAGCCTGGCTATGGCGCCTACTTGTCGTCGCACGATAAGAACGTATACGCCTCCCTCACTGGATTCCGCTCTCTCGCTCCTGCCCCAATCGACTCCGACGACTCGGTATGAGTTGATGCGTAGCTGATTTTGGATTGGATATTATGCTAATTTCTGTTTTGTTTTATCGGAAATTTATTTTTGGTTGGTTGTTGTTTAGAGGGCTACGGTGGAGGTGAAGGGCCATAAGGCACACGGTCCGGTGCCGGAGCCCGGCGTTGTTGTTACTGCAAGGGTAAGATTTTCTCACTCTACTTATTGCATTTACTTTGTTTTTAGTTGTGGAAGAATGTATGATTGTTATAAGCTTTGTTTTGGTTTGTTTAGTAGCTGAGCTTGAGTTTGAATTGAACCGTTTTGTGTTAGGGATTTAGTTATTGGTTGAATTTCTGGTAAATAGCTCTATGTTTTGAGAGAATGGTTGAAATTTGTTAAGCTTTAGCTTGAGTTGTTCATTTTAGCAAGCATCAGCAGAAAGTGCAGTGAGTTTCCGAAAGTTGAGCCTTGAGTAGTCTTTGTTTGTTTTTTGCTTATTTCAATATAGCTGAAACGATTAGGATTCCGAGGGCATAAAATAGATCGTGGTTTGGAATTTGAGTTACCAAATGGGAATCTAGTGGAGATTTTGAGTGGCAAATATATGAGGTGGGAAGAAATATATTGCATAAGGATAGGGGAGTTGGAATTTGCAGGGTTGAGAGTTTGTAGGCTAACTCAATGTGTTAAGTGCTTGGCTTGTAGAAAGTCGTCGCTGTTAAGAAGAGGTTGCTAATTGCATTCATTCTCTTCATGACAGGTGACGAAAGTGATGGCTAAAATGGCTTCTGCAGATATTATATGTGTAGGTCCCAAGTCCGTAAGAGAAAAATTTACAGGCATTATTAGGTACATGAACTTTTAGACATTGTTGGCAATGCTCTAAATTGGTTATGATCAGTGGACATGCTTATTTTCTCGTTGCATATACATATTTTTTGGGAACCTCTAGAACTGCTGAGAAGTTCTAGAGTGCCTGTCACTAATCTTTGGTTATTTTGGCAGGCAGCAAGATGTCAGAGCAACGGAGATTGACAAAGTAGAAATGCACTCCTCTTTCAGACCTGGCGACATAGTTAAAGCTTTAGTTGTATCCTCCATACTTGACGAGCATATTTCTTTCATTAAATTTTTAGTCGTGTGACGGTAGGAAACTTTAACAAATCATTGGTCTATTTGCTTATCTCTTAAATCTTAATATTCAAAACCTTTCATAAAATTCTACTATGCTAAATATTTAGACTCAGAAACACAGGATAAGTGTATCATAGAGCATGTTTAATTCTCGTTTTTCTTTCTATGACAATCTTAAATTGGTTATGAGGTTTGATACTTTGATCTTGACGTGTTATCCTTAATGCTTTACTTTTCAAAGCTTTCCCTTGGTGATGCTCGAGCTTATTATTTGTCGACTGCGAAAAATGAACTTGGTGTTGTTTCAGCCGAAAGTGTGGCCGGTATGGACCTCTCTCTTCCTCTCTTTCTCTCTGCTATTGTAACTAGTACGAGTTGTGAAAATTGTTTAGTGTTCCTACTATGATTAATCAATTATAATAGTCCTGGATAACTTCGAATTGTTAACTAATCTTTTCTTCTTAGCAAATTGACTGCTGATACGCTGACAAGAACACTCTCCCTTGGTTTTCATGAACACTAATCTTTTCTTTTACATTCACATGGAGAGAATAATCGGATAATGGCTTGACGCGTTATCTTGCTATTAGTGTTCACTTCCTATACCGATCATATTCAGCACCTTGAATTTAAGTGTTGGTTAAATGATATAGTCCCTGCTCTATACGGCTGTTTGTAGATTTAATCCTCAGTTATAAACTCGGTGCAGGTGCAACCATGGTTCCTATAAGCTGGACAGAGATGCTGTGCCCTCTAACAGGTCAAATCGAGCAGAGAAAAGTTGCGAAAGTCGACGCCTGACTTATACAAGTAGATGTATCATTAGCTGAAAACTGGTTGAGAATGGAAAGTTAGCTTGTTAGTTTTATAGCTATTGTTGATGCTCTGTTTGTAACAATATAACTTGAGAGGCTTGATTTTTTTTCCTTTTTTTGAGAAATTTATGCTAGTTTCAGGGAGACTTAAGTTCTGTATACCAGTGTCCTGTTGATATTGTTACTCATATCAACGAGTCTGATGAATATCATAATAGACTCGTTTTAATATAAGTAAGTAGGGATCATTGTCGACGGGAACCGACATAAATTTCCTTTTATTTGTTTATTAATTAATATATTTTGAAATATGATCCAAAAAATTTGGATAATTTGTCCATATTGAATCCACCTGTCAACTCCAAAACCATAAAATAAAATAAAAAATAAAAAGAGAGAGAGAGAGAAACAAAATATATGATGAATAAAAAAAAAACCTGCAAAAACTTCCCTCGCTTCTTCCAGAAAAAAAATGGCTACCGCCTTATTTTCAGCTCTCAATCTTCTTCCTCCCTCCAAACCCTCTCCCTCCCATGCTTCCTCCTTCGCTCAAATTCCCCTCCATGTCCCCTCCTTCACGAATTGCAGAACCCTAAGATTCAAATCCCTTAGAACGATCTCATTTGCTATTGCAGAATCGTCGGACTCCTCGAAATCCCTCGATACTGATCCTCAGATTCTTCTCAAGGAACTCGCGGTATGGCTAATTATTTTGTGCTCGGTGTATTATGCAGAATACGTTTGTGCTTCTGGATTCGTAATTCTGTTTTCTCTGTTAATCGCAGGACTGTTTTGTTCTTCCGGCGGACTTTTTCCAGCAGTTGCCGAGTGATCTTCGGCTCGATGTGAGTTTAATTTTGAGGAAATGTGCGAGTATTTTAGGGTTTAAGTGTACAAATACTCTGTTTTCGGTCCGAATTTTTGTCTCATTGTTTGTCGATCTTGTGCAATATGTATATGGAGCTTTAGTATTATCATGGTGAGGTTTAGCTGTTATGGATTTATGTACATTGTACACTATGCTCTAACTACTGTACCTTACACCTAGATTGAGAAAATACTCCAGTTTAGATGGGTAATGCCTGCGTTATCTGAAATTGATCGACGTTAGCTGTTTTTGTGAAAGCTGTACAAATGCTAGAATGGTATATAGGCATGTGTAATATAGCTGAATGACCGTACTTTTTCCTGGTGGGATGAGAAGTTGTAGTTTAAAGTTTAAGCTGATAAATAATGCTGCTGATTGATAATTTGTGGGAGGGGAAATACATGAATGATAACGTGGATGCGATTTGTTGGAGTTTATATTTTGAGCATTGAAAGTAGTCCTTTGTTCCGAGAAGACTAAACCAATTCCTGATTTTGCATCGTTGTTTTCCTGGCTTCTTTATTTTGATTTGGCTTTTCCTGTTAAATGTTGAAGCTGAACGATGCGGCTTTTGATCTTTCAAATGGCACAGTCAAAGAAGAGGTTGGTTAAGCCTTTATCCATTTACATCATTATCTGAAAGTCATTTGAGCTTTCCAAATGGTTGATGTGTAAGTGATAAATTGAAACTTTTTGGCTTTATATTCAGTGTGGTGAAGAGGTTGGAGAGACTTTGTTAGATATAAGTCGAGCATGGGAAAATGCAGAGGCATCGACTTCGGCAGCTCTAGTGAGCAAGCTCCCACAGTTAGTGGCTTCTCTCACCAGTAATAATAAGGCAGGCAAGTTTGCAGTGATACAATCTCCGTAATAGCTCGTGATCGCACTAATTGTTCGGTGTTTCCATTAATATTTGAATTAGTTCTTACTTATTTCGGTCTTATTGCTAGTCAGCACTTGGCAAGCGCTTGGTTTTGGCTTCTAGAAGGTTCCAAGCAATGGGCCAGTATGGCCAAGGTGAATTGCAAATGGTACGAATAGAATCATTTTATTTTTGTTTATGATGGTCTCTCGCCTTCATAGCCATAAGTGAGACCTTGAAAATATATTTGCAGATTCTCACTCGAGTTTCTTGATTCTTTTTTTTATCAGTTTTTGCTTTAGGACTCTACTTGTCATAAGCATTGTTCGTATTTAACTCTTATTGCACTGATCTATGAATCTATCTTTATGCATATCCTGAAACTTATTGTTGATTCTTAATCAGCATAGATTGCCAAAGTAATGAACAAAACAGGAAAGTTATTGTCTGAAACTCCAGTTTCTGGTGTAGCTTATGAAGAACCAAAACAGGACACCAAAGTTCTAAAGGTATATCATCTTTCAACTCAACGTAATCATGTTCTACATTTGCAGTTTTAGGTAGGACGATTTTTTTCCCCTGACATTTATGGTAAGAGAATACGATTTCCTAGGAGCATCATGGAAACACTTGGCTGTATAGAACAAGAATGCACACTGATATGAACTTATGTGTTTTCTCTTGTACTAATTGTACATTTCCTTTCCTTGATTGGGAGAACCGGAGAAGCATCATTCAAAATTTTAGCTACGATAACCTCTATTTTTAGACTTTTAGGTAGCAAAAGATCGTCGCCCTATATTGATTTAAGGGTAAAGAACTCATAACTACAACATAACCTACACATATGCTACAAGTAACCTAAACCTAAACTACTAAGAAAATAGACAAACCTAATCTGTAGATATCTAAACAACCAAAATATACATTATAAAAAGTTAAAAACCTAAAAATATCCACTAGATTGTTTGATCACAACATTTTTAATAACACTTTATCTCTGCAGTTTGGCGAGCTTCAAGTTGAGCTGAGTCCAGAAAAGGCATATGTTGGTGCTGTCATATCCTTCTTCTTTGGGTAAACTAAACTCCAAATGAGCTGCGATTCTCCCCTCCCGAGAATTTTTTTTGAGAAACTCACTCTTCCTTTCTGAAAATCCACTTGTAGGATTCTCTCATGGCAAGTAAGTCAAGGCATCCAACGCATCCCAGAGAACTCATTGGAGTACGCAAATGAGAACGCTCTTCTTCTGGCTAAGGTGCCTAAACTAAACCTACTATGATGCATTTTCCCATATATTATCTACATTTTTTTGCTGAATATACAAACGGTGGGAAATAAATACAGTCATTGCGATTCTCTCTGCTTTCGATGTTCTACGCATCAACGGTCTTATCTGCTTTCGCATCTCTCGGGCTTGTGCTACTCGGAGGACAACTCAAGACAAAAGATAAGTAAAATTGTTCCACTTCCGATTTCGATGTAATTTTTCTCTCTATATGATATAAGTAAGTTATAATTATGTGATGATCATCGCTATCCCAACTTTGATTAAACAAATTATCTGAAGAAGAATGAATATACACTCATTCCTGTGTGCAGCAGCATATTAAATCTTGACATTGATGATGTTAGTTCACCAACTAGTTTTGGACTTTCTCTCTCATAATTTTGTATAAAAATTCATCAAGAATCTTCTTCTTCATCTTCTTTCTTTGAATAGAAGCCACATATTTCTTTGCTGTCGCAGTAAATGTAGACACCAACGTTTTCAGGTATTTGCTTTTCCCCCATTTTTATAATACTGTGTTTTGTAGTGTAGCTCTGACTTTCATGAAAAAAAAAAAAAACTATTTATTTTTTACTATATCTTATTTTAGTCTTTAACTATTTATTTGACTAGCTGTATTAACTATTAAGTGACCGATTCCCCTCTGAGAAGCCAACCCTCTGTGTAGACTTTTAGCCTTTTGAATTAGATTAATTGTTTCATAATTAGCCTCTTAGACTTAATTTATTCTATTTATTTTTTAAAAAGGGACTAAATTTATTTATAAACTGTTAATATCACTATCAATTTACGCTATGCACGCGTCTTTTTTTTTTTTTGGAATCTCTAGTTAATAAATTAGATTGGATTTGAATACTTGAATGTGCATTTTATTGGTTAAATTGTGTCAAAAATAAAATAAAATTATAGAGTATTACTACTATATAGACTGAATCTCATGATCCAACTAAGCACAACGTTTACATGACGTGGGTTTGAAAATTCTTTATAATTGGGTACGATCGTATTAGCATTAATGCATCGGATCTCATCAGAACTTTGAAAGTTAACGTTCTTAGGCAGGAGTAGCTAGGATGGGTGATCCTTGGGAAGTCATGAGTTTACGCCCCTTGTTCAGTGTACGTGTGTGTGTGTTGGTCTAGCGATGTAATGTGTCAAAAGTATTGAATTGGATTAGAAGAGTCAAAATCCTTGAGTTTGAGTCCGGCATAACATACCTTTAAATTTTCTGTTAACGCTTAAAAATATCTTTAAATGTTTATATACAATAGTTATGTTATTATTATTATGTGAAATCAAGATTTAAACAAATTAAAAACGATCATTTATGTAATAATTATTTGCTAATTAGTTAAATTAATAAATCTTGAGAATGTAAAATAAAGTCAAATGGTCTAATTAATCCAATTTAATCAAAAGTGTCAAACCGAATGGGACGTTATCATTGGCTACAGATTCTTTAGTTGCCAAAAATAAAATACCAACTTCAGATTCTTTGAATCTCTCACAACACTTGATGATTCTTGACAGACTTTATTTTATTTTATATTGAGTGGGGTTCAAAACTTACGCATGTAATTTAATTATCTATTTGTCGTGATAATCTTTTTACTTATGTAAATTTATTATAAGCTCGTATAAGTGTATAATAAGCAAATGATGATGTGTAGAATAGAAATATGGAGAGCACACACTTCCTTTATTTGTAATTACGATTTGGACAGTAAATTAAATAAAGATTTAGAAATTACTTTATTAATACAGTGATTAGCAACTACTGATGTCGCTTCCCATGTCTAATTATATTTTACTCTCTTTAGATTTTAAAAAACTCTTTCCGTCCAATTTCAATTGACTTGTTTCATTTCGTCACAAGATTTTAGGTCTAATGTCAAAAATGAAAAATAAGGGGTCCATATTAAAAATTAAGGGGCCAATTGAAGCCAAATGAAGCGGGACGGATGAAATAATATATATCTAATCTTTTTGAAAGAGAATACTCCGTATGTCCCATGCTATATCAGTCTCGTTTTCCCTTTTCTTCTCTTCTGTCACTTTATTAGTTTCCTTTCCTAGAAAGGAGACAATTAATATACGAAACCCTTTTCTAAAACTATTTTATTTCTATTTTACTTGATTATTGTGTCATATCCCGATGTGACTAATAGAGTGAGACGAACCGAGCATATAACTTTATTTAATGTGGAGAGTTGGAATTTGTTTAAGGCTGTAATTAATGGAATATCTGACTTTTTAAAATTGGAGATTCAGTCTTCACGATACCTATCACACTTAAATCATTGATGACCGAAGTTTACTGCATTTTACGTAATTACTCCCTCCTATTTTTTATAATAGTCATTTTAGTTATTTGCACAAGTTTTAAGAAATTTAATTTTTGTCAAAAATACCCTCAATTAATATTATGTGTCTATTTATGAATGAAATGAGTTCAATGCATAATAGAGGGAATAAACATAATTTAATAGGGACATTATTGGAAAAATGAAGTAGAATGACATATAAAATTTAAAAAGTGAAAATCCTAAAATGACTATTATAAAAAATAGGAGGGAGTAATTAATAGGAACTAAACCTAATTATTCCAATTTTTAGATTAAATTTCATCACTACGTTTTCTTATACCATTGACTTTTTTACGTGCGACATGTTTGCTTGTACAGAAAATGGCTCATAGTATTGCAACAAATTTTAAAAATTATTCACAAGAAACCATTTCTCTTTTCTTTTTCCCAGAAAACTAAAGATTTACTTAAAATTTCGACACGTATATATTAAAAAAAATCATATTCTTATTCGAAGATTTTTTTTTTCTTTTTTCTTTTTATCAGGCGAAACCTAGGGTTAGTTGTTACGGGGTTTTGAACTCGTGAACTATCGGTTTACAAGCTAATATCGAAGAATATTGAATCTTAATGAATATTGAATCTAAAGATTCTCAAATTTTATCTCCCAGCCAGAATCCAATCATACAATTTATAATTTTGACTACAATTGGTATCTCATTAATTCCCAAATTGTCCACTATTTTTTAAAATTTCAATTTTCTTGCCATTATAGAAGGACGCCACCCTCAAAATTTAACAAGAGTTGACTTTTTTTTGGAATCCACAAATAAATTCCTTAAATTACAAATGACACAAAATACAAAATAAAGGAAGAAAATATATAGTATATATATATATATTTAATTATATGTATATACAGAAGATAATTATAAAGAAAAGTATTTTTAATTTTAAAGTATTTCGTATACTTATATAGAGTGGGAAACAATAAATGAAAAATGAAGAAACAAACACGCCTTTAATTACATTTCTCAACTCACATTAATTCTTTTCAATTCTTCTTAATTACACTTTATTATGATAATTCGGTCAATTTTTCCTTTCGTAATTATTAATAGTTTTTCAAAAAAAAAAAGAAGCAAATCTTAGTTGTAAAATAATAGTATTAAATTAACAAAAATCCTTCACAAAATGCAAGAAATTAGCACACCACATAACAATCTACATTCACGTATACTAATTAAATAAATTAAAATAATATATTAAATAGCGTGACATGAGCCTCTAAAATCTCTACACATTTCCACACTCTATAAAAAAAACAAACTCCAATTATTCATTCTCACTTCACAGATTCCCCTCAAAGAAGAAGAAAAAAATGAGCGATCCCATGAGCTGCAGCGCCGCCGATCTCCTCCCCTTCCTCGGCTCCGGCCCCAACGCGACGGCGGCGGCCTCCTTCATCTGCGGCCGCTTCGACGCCGTCTCGGCCCGGCTCACCGACGCCACCTACGCCATCGACAACACCTACCTCCTCTTCTCGGCTTACCTCGTGTTCGCAATGCAGCTCGGCTTCGCCATGCTCTGCGCCGGCTCCGTCCGAGCCAAGAACACCATGAACATCATGCTCACCAACGTCCTCGACGCCGCCGCCGGCGGCCTCAGCTACTACCTCTTCGGCTTCGCCTTCGCCTTCGGCGGCCCCTCCAACGCCTTCATCGGAAAGCACTTCTTCGGCCTCCGCGATTTCCCCTCCGCCGCCGGCGACTACAGCTTCTTCCTCTACCAGTGGGCTTTCGCCATCGCCGCCGCCGGTAATATTTATTTATTTTTATTTAATTATGGTTAGTAAATATTTTCATTTCCAGAATTAAATTCAAAAAATCTTAGAAAATAAATAAAATTGAACAAATGCATTTCTTCCCCAATTTGTAGCGATGCAGATGTGATTCTCTATTTATTCGGATCTTCATAACTATAATTCATTGAACGAATTTAATGTTTTTATTTTTTTTAAATAAAGTTTTAATTAATTTAATTAATTTATTTTTCTAGTGACGTCGAGTTTGAATTAATGTGTTAAGTGCATGTGTATGTGTATGATGATTAGGCATAACAAGCGGCTCCATAGCAGAGAGAACACAGTTCGTAGCCTACTTGATTTACTCCTCCTTCCTGACCGGGTTCGTTTACCCGGTCGTCTCCCACTGGGTCTGGTCGGGCGACGGCTGGGCCGGGGCTGCCCGAGCGAGCGGTCCCCTCCTCTTCGGTACGGGAGCCATCGACTTTGCCGGTTCCGGAGTCGTGCACATGGTCGGAGGCATAGCCGGTCTATGGGGCGCGCTGATCGAGGGGCCGAGGATCGGCCGGTTCGACCACTCTGGCCGGTCGGTCGCGCTCCGCGGCCATAGCGCGTCTCTCGTGGTCCTTGGTACTTTCCTACTCTGGTTCGGTTGGTACGGGTTTAACCCTGGTTCCTTCCTTACCATCCTGAAGCCCTACGACACCCGGGGGACGTACTACGGGCAGTGGTCGGCGGTCGGGCGGACTGCTGTCACGACGACGTTGGCGGGGAGCACGGCTGCACTGACCACCCTTTTCGGGAAACGGCTTCTGGTTGGGCACTGGAACGTGATCGATGTCTGCAACGGCTTGCTAGGAGGGTTTGCCGCGATCACCTCAGGGTGTGCAGTTGTCGAGCCATGGGCAGCGATCGTGTGTGGCTTCGTTGCGTCCTGGGTCCTAATCGGGTTCAATAAGCTAGCCGAGAAGTTCAAGTACGACGACCCTCTGGAGGCAGCTCAGCTACACGGTGGATGTGGGATGTGGGGACTTCTCTTCACCGGATTGTTCGCAAAGAAGGCTTTCGTGAACGAGGTTTACCCGGGAAGACCGGATAGGCCTTACGGGCTTTTCATGGGGGGTGGAGGGAAGCTGCTGGCTGCCCAGATTGTGCAGATTCTGGCGATTTTCGGGTGGGTTACGGTTACCATGGCGCCACTTTTTTGGGGTCTGCATAAGCTGAAGCTGCTGAGGATTTCCTCCGAAGACGAAATGGCCGGAATGGATATGACTAGGCACGGTGGAATGGCTTACATCTACCATGATTCAGAAGAGAACTCGAACCTGCCACAATTCAAGACGAAGATCGGGCCGGGTGAAACCCCTACACCGGAGCGGAGGCAGCCGGGTGTTTAGGCCTGATATCTGGGCACTGTTCAAGAATTCAGCATCGTCTAATACAAAGGTATCGATGTGAAGCAACAGAAGCAAATAGAATGTGTGAATCGTGATTTCGAGATTTCGGTGTATGCTTATGTTTTGGTTTGATGTTTCTGCAATGTGTTGCTTGCCTTATAGGAAGTTATATAGTACTTGTAGCTAAGTGTTTTCGTGATTAATGTGTCTCGTTCGATAAATTTGTACTTCATTCGTCTCTAACACAACCATATACACATTGCAACTAGTCCTAAAGGGAACATCATATCAAGATTCTTGTCTGAACACGAAGAAATCGAACCTTAAGTGCAGTGTCGTTCCACCCACAGCGAAATCTATAGCTCGTCCCACCCTCCGAAGTCTTGAGTATTCCTACTCTCCTTACTGCCCTCGAACCATGACTTGTAATTTCCAGCTTCCCTTCTCATCTGAGCTTGCATTTCCTTTTCTCTTCTCGCTCTTGCACGAACTCGGGATCCATTGGAAGGCCTCTTCTTTCTCTTACTCTTCGATTTTGGGGCTCCGTCCGCCCTCCCCCACAGCGTGTCAGCAGCTAAAGAAAACGCCGACTGAGCGAGGGGGAGAGCCAAAGCCACGATGGCAGCATCGGGGCCGGTGCCCATCAACAACGAGACCACGACTGCCGGAATCACCCATCCGAAGGCTTGAAATATCTGCAGCATTGCTAAATCTATCATGTAACTGAAATGTGAACACAAAACAGTAGAGCAACAAAGAAAGGCAATAGCAATTAGTCTAATTTGCAGAAAATAAGCTGTTTTTCGAAACAAGAACCCAGTTTTGGTAGAGAAGTGATGAAGATTTGCATCAAGTTCTTCAACATTTGAAGATTTACACTCTCCATACACAAAAATCACCAATTATAGAATTAAACTTCTAAATTTGTGGAATTCAGTTTAACTATGGATGAACTCTACCTTATACGCTACCTTAGGAACCCAATCGAATCCAATCGAAGCTTCGAGAATCCCAAAACCATCGTCTTCGCCATCGCCATCGTCTTCATCATCGGACCACCAAACCCTCTGCTTCGCCGCGGCGTTCCTGAACCCGAACCCAACCTCCTCATCGCAATCGTACGTCGCGTAAGCGTCGCCGAATCTGGACCGCCGATCGGAGCTCGAATCCCCGTCCCAATCCCACCGCGATCCGCCGCTCCGGCCGCCGGAAAACACCCGCCACCGACTTCTCCTGAAATTGGTACAGTTTTCATCCACGAATCTGCGGAAGTGATTCCGAGAAGCTGGAATCGCAAATTCGCAGAATATTTGAGTAGCTTGAGACCCCATTGTTAAGCATGGGCGCGATCAATGGAGTTCGATTTCACGAAACCGCCATTGATTGAACTCGAAGGTACAACAAGAACAGCGTGTGGTGCAAAACTCAGATGCTCGACTCTTATCCACTTAAAACTTCCACTCATTCAGTTTCTTAACTGATTTGAGTAGTTTAGCTAAATTAATTCGGGGGAAAAAATGAGATGTCATTCTAGAATAGTTGAAATTAATATATGTCAGAAATATAAAAATACACAAATTTTGTCAACTATCCTCTTAAAATTTTTTTTTTGGACCAAAATGCCCTCTTTACTTTCCCTCCATCATAAACCTGAAAATTTGAGGGAGGGTTTGAATACACAGTCAGTTAATCGACGGTTCAACCCACCTACCCCCCCACGACTCCCCCCCTCCCCCCCCCCCCCTCCTGCCATGCCTCGAATAACCCCCGTAAGTAACCTCTCCTCTCCCCTCCTCTCCCATTTCCATTCGGACCATTCCCTCTCCTCTCCTCTCCTCTCTCTTTCTGCATCTTCTTCACTCTCCCACGCCGCCGCCGCAGTCCCGTCTCTCTCCACTCCCTCACGCCGCCGCCGCCGCAGTCCCGTCTCTCTCCACTCCCTCACGCCGCCGCCGCCGTCGAGTCTGTTCTCCACTCCCCTCACGCTGCCGTCGCCGCCTTCCCGTCTTTTCTCTCCACTCCCCCACACCGCCGCCGTCGCTTGTTCTCCACTCCCCCACGCCGCCGCCGCTGTCCGGTCTATTTTTCACTCCCCCACGCCAGTGCCGCCGTCCGTTCCAAGCCCGAGCGAGAAAACATACAATGGCGTCCTCAAATTCTGAGTACGTACGTGAGGATACCCCACCAACTGACTCCGACGCCGCGATTGACGACTACGCCTCAAACGAGGCTAGCGGGTCGGCGGAGGAAAGCAACGGCGGTTCCGTTTCCGGCAACGACGTAGCAGAAAACCCTAACAATGAGCTCGAGGTAATTTTTTTGTTTTTTTTTTAGGGTTAAGATGGATTTTGCTCCGATTTGTCCCAATATTTGTTCTTGGGTTGATTTGTAGTGGATTTTGCGGCGATTTGTACCAATATTTTTGTTCTCAGGTTTGTCATTGGGTTTATTTATTCGTTCTTGATTTTGGTCCGATTTGTATCAAAATTATCGTACTGGGTTTAGATTGTACTGGATTTGTACGATTGGCCCTTGGGTTCTAATGTAAATTATAGTACCATTGGTTGTTATGGACATTCACTTTGGCGCGTTGTTTGTTTGTTTGTTTGTTTGTTGTTGGTTATGTGGGGCCCACATTATTGAAAGGCTTCATCTGGCATTACTAGTACCATTTGTTCTATTAGTACCATGTGCAGTGAGCGTGAGGTATTTTGTTTGAGGTATTTTGTTTGCTAAACACAGCTGCTTCTTCATGTTATACCAGGTGCAGTGGAACTACTTCAGGCCCGACCTCATTGATGTACCTCATAAGGTCATGATGAGTGGCAAAGAGAATCTGATCGGAGCCATCCGGAAGAAGCTACTCAGCTACAGTTTTGCCGTTTCGACGGCCTTGGAAAACTCTGCGCTCGGGGTGTACATGAGGTACCCCGACACGATCGTTAAATCTGGGAAATGTATTCATTACATGATCTCCAGAGAGGTTAGAGGGACGCCCGATCCAGACCCCACTGCTCTATTTTACCAGGTCGGGGACGAGGACGACATAGTGAGGTTTTCTAGGGTGGAATTCGCCCTCATGACCGGGCTGAGGTTTGGAGGCAGCTCCTTCGACCCATACAAGTCCGCCAAAATACCTCCCTCGTCCCTCTACACCCGTATCTTCGGAAAGGTGCCTCAGACGCCGAACGAGGTGTGGCGGAAATTCAAGGACGTGGAGTTTGTACCCGATGATGGTGATGTTTTGAAATTATGCAAGGTTTTGTTGGCAGTTTTTATTGTTTTGGGATTGGATCCCACGAATTCAAAGATACCCGAGTGGGTTTGGCTGTTGATTGAGAATAGGAAGCAATGGGAGGAGTTCCCCTGGGGAAGCATGTCGTACCAGATCCTGCATAGGCAGCTGACATATGTTAGGCCGCATTTGATGAAGGGCGGCAAGGGGGAGTCGTACCATTTGCAGGGGAACTCCCTTGCATTCCTGTCTTGGATATACTCTGCCTTTCCCGCTCTTGGGCAGCACATCGGAGTGATACGGAGAGCGGATGCTCTGCCACGTGGGGCGAGGTTCCATTATAAAAAATCATGGAGCGATGTCGATGTCGCCATGAACCACGTCAACCAGGTATATATTTGTACATATTACCATTGTTAATTCAGTTTTTGATACAACTCATACGTAATTTGTTATTTGCAGGTCCACGGAGTTTTGGAGCCAACGCTCCTCGAGATGACTCAAAGGTTCTGGAATAGCATTGAGCCCGCTGATGCACCGTTCGAGCTTATCTACGATCCCAACTTCGAAAAAAAGAGAGAGAAGGAGGAAACAGAGAGAAGGACAGAAGATGAAACTGGTGAACCCTCCCGGAAGCGCATGATTGAGGAGACGGCTGATGAAGTTGTTAAAAAAATGAAAACTGAGCTGTTTGGAGGAGTAGATCTGTTTCAGGCATTTGCAGCATTCCTCAAGGAAAGGTACAACAATGATCCGGCTGCATCGGGAGACGGGGGAGAGGCTGGAACATCGGTAAGGATATTGTATTTTGTTTTGTGGAATTTATTAGAACTGTCAGTACTAATAGTTTTGATAGTACTATATATACAAGATGGTCCTACTAGTACTATATGGGTGTAACGGTGCTAACGTATTTTGATTTCCACTGGCAGAGGCCTGAAGATGCACATCCACACTCCCCCTTCCGAGTCCCTCACGAGGATAGGCCTGCACAGTCTCCTCCCCAGCCCCAGCAAGAGGACAGCCCCATACACTCCCCCCTCCGTGATGACCATGTGGAAAGCCCTGCAACACAATCTCCTCCTCAGCCCCATCAAGAGGACAGTCCCATTCGATCCCCCCTCCTTGATGTTCATGAGGAAGTCCCTCCACAATCTCCTCTCCAGCCCCACCGTGAAATCAGCCCAACCCCCTCCGAGTCCAGGACCATTGTCCACTCCCATGGCCCTCCAAACAGCCCGCCTCCGGGTCGCCCGGTTAGGAGAAAATTTCCCTCGGCGGTTTGTAGAAGTCCATTCCGGACTCAAGAGGTGCGGGGCAAGAATTTTGCCCACTTCATGAGCATGGACGATCCACCAGCGTAATACATTTCTCGTATTTTTCATCTAAATTTTAAATATGATTATAGTTTTCAATTACCAATCTAATTAGCTTTACTTTGATGTATATTAGGAGAAATGTTGGTCTGCCCTACACAGTCGAGAGGTCGTACTTTGTGGAGATCAAGACCATGACGACAATGCTTGGGTTTGAGCATGTCGATCCATTCGTGGCAATTATGGCCAAGTCTCCCCGTTCGGCTTACTTAAAGAAGGCCAACCCAAAGAACGTGGTCATGGGCCCGACCTTCATGGTAAACATTGTGGCATATTCCAGTATCGTATGTTTTGTCATCTTTTCCTACTTAAAAAGTTTAAAATTGTGTCATTTAAATGCAGACTGCTGTGGAGGAGGTGTGGGCTAAACTACATGGGAACGGGAAAGAGCCTGAGGGTTGGGTTCCTGATGCTGACGAGGAGGAGATTGTGCCCGATGAGGAGCTTGATCGACTGGCTATGTTCGCGGAAGGGCTGATGCCTGAATGGGGAGGGCTGAAGAAGTGGGTCGACGCGCATAAGGTACTGTTGTGCATAGTATGTTTTTGACCAACTTTTATTGGTACAACCTGGTACTAATTTGTACCTTTAGTACTATCTGTTAATTGATTATTCATGTACTTGTTCAGCTGATATTGATGTGTCACTTCTCCGCGCATTGGGCTGTGTGTGTGCTTCATATGAGGGAGGGCAGGATGGTATTATGGGATACAAATCAAGGGAAGTTTACTAACCATATTGAAGCGCTCAGACGGCAGGTATTCAGACCATTAGGCCGCATATTTCCTCAGGTGCTCAAGAACATCAACTACAACCAGGGTAAGTCCATTCGGTTCACCGAGTGGACGCTGGAGTTCGAACCAATGGGCCCTGACCGGATTCTTCAGGATGACAGCTGTAGTTGTGGCCCATTGGCACTGAAGGTCATGGAGAACCGGCTTTGCGACAAGCGTGATGTTCCCATGAACAATGATGCCATTGAAAGCTGGAGGACGCACATAGCCCAAACGATCTACGAATACAGCACGGATGGAAGTACTCTGCAGTTCTAAGGGTGGGGAGGAATTTGTTTAAACAAATTGTCATTTGAAGTGGGATGTACCAAACACACTATTTTATCTTTTTTTTTGCGTTGCTTTTATAAGTTTTTATCGGTGGTTGGCTTGGTGCCAGTAACATTTTCAGTACTAATTCAGGTATGTAAGTAGGTGAATGGCAGTAGGTAGGGACCAAGATAATTTTGGCCCCTGCCATGTATTTATTTATGCTATGTAATTATGCCGTGTATTTATGATGTGCCATGAGTACAAGTGTTTAGTAATAAACTCACAGTAACATTAGAACTGACATGCACAATTTTGTTATGAAAGACAAAACAACCATTACAGCATAAAATAACAGAGTGTACTACTGAAACAAACATTGACACTAGTACCATAGGAGAAAGAGTACTACTAGAACTAACAGAGACGATAGTACCAAACTATAGTACGTACTATTGACACTTTAGTACCATGATTACCACCAGACGATTGAGTCAAAATGCATGAAGATTAACATGAACGGCTACACTTAAATAAACACACATGAGTTAAGATAGGTTCACACGTCATGGTTTCCACCACATCAGTGGAGAGGATCCAGTGCTCGAGGGCTGAGCAGGCTCCTTGGGTATAAACTTGCCTCCTCTGCCGGGCAACTTTGGCGGGCGTGTGTTCGTAAACTCAGTGGACATCCGGCTTGCTGTTGCTCCGCTGTCGTGGAAGAGTCGGCGACGGGGCATGATCGGTGGTGATGTCACCTCATCAGACGCTTCTCCATCATCTTTGTTGACATTTTCGGACTCCGATATTTCAACTATGCTGATCGATTTCGTCTCCGTTTTCACGTATTCGAAACCAAATAAGACGACCATCTTATCGTACAAGGGCTCTCCTTCACGGTAGTAAGCTTCAGTCATGGGCTTGGCCTGGATGTATGGACATTTAATAGAGCATAAACATAAACCCCCACAGTATTGTCAATGAAATGCATATAACATACCTTAAAAGCAAACTTCCACACAACGTCGGTAGTAAAGATATAGTTTTGAGAACGATCCCAAGACACACCATCGACGGAAAGCAACCATCTAAACGTATCGTACCGACGTCTCAAGAGAGTGAACTTTGAGTATGCATCATCCCACAAGAGCTTTAGGCCGTACGTAGCGTTCAATTTGTCTTTCACGAGTACTAGAGCTTCACCCGGTAGGTCATTCCCCAACTGGGGAGACCCTCCCAAAGCGCCTATGAGGGTATCAATGAAGGCTTGATCGAGCTCCTTGTTCCATGGTTTACGGTAGAACCACTCTTTTTGTGAGGATACATTTTCGAAGCACATTTTGGTAACCAATAAAATGGGATTAAGTGTGAATGTTGAGAAGGGAGAAGTGTTCATGTAATATGGGATGCATGTTGGCCCCTTAAATAAATTAAATTAAATGCATGTTGCAAAATGTAAATATCAACTGCAAAATTAGTACGATTCACCCATATAAACACGCAAGGTTATGGGTCAATATTCCTTGAGAGATGGATGGAACTCGTGCATGCAAAAAGCTGGGAATGAGTAAGTTGAATAGGACAAAACCCTAGATCTTTTTACTGTTCATAAAGATATTATACTATTTTCACAGTTGTAGTATATAGGGCCAACTAAAGCTGTCATAAAAAAGGTGGGAAATGAGTAAGTTGTATAGGACAAAACAGCTAATTTTCGGCATTTCTCCTTGTTTCTTTTACCTTAAATAGGCGTTCTTCTCTATCTTCAACAGTGACTCCGATTGTGAATGGAAAATACCCAAACAATTTTTATAGTTACACTGAATTGAAAAGGAGAACTCCCATGACGAGCTCTGAATCCGATACTGATTCTGGTGACACCAAGTATCCTGATTCTGATGAAGGAAATCCCTTTGAGTTTTCAACGGAATGCCTTTCCGGTGTCCTTCCGTACTTTGAGGTTGAACTTGTGAAAACACATGTTGCAAAGAGATACAGATTGGTAATGCTCTCTAACTAACCCGATCTTGATGTTATGAAATATTTTCATGGGTTTTTATGCTGGAATGTGCTGTGATGATGCAGCTGATGCCCCGCACGGCTATAAGGTTGCTGCCGGCCGTTGATGTTGCTGTTACATTGCGTCACGGGCTAAAAGAATGGAAGGGCATTTACCATGGAAGCTACAAACGTCCTGTCATCAGCAAGAGCGCGTGGCAGCCGTTCGTCGACGACAACCAGCTCAAGGCCGGGGATATTTGCACATTCGAGCTTGAGAAGCTCGGTGACAGCTGCGGCGTGGGGCTGAAGGTGTTGTTGTTGAAGGGCATTTTCGACACTCCGGCAGAAAGGCTTGCTTAGAAAATGGAGGGCACCAGTGAAGATCACGCAATAGTTATTGATTAAGCTGATGTTGTGGATTAAAACTAACTTTATGTATATTCTATCTATTCCCTGCATTTGTATGTCCTAAAACACAGTTATATCCCCTATGTTTATGTACATTCACGAACAATTTCTCTCATTCCTCAGCTACATCAAGCTCTTCCATGCAACTTCTGGTACTACCAAAGAATCACTAGTACCAACTCCTATACTAATAGTACTTAGAGGGGTACCAAGAGTTCCAAAAGAAGGCACATTTTGGGGTACCAACAGTAGTAGATATAACTACGAATTTTGATAACTTACACGTGGCAGCCTCTTAGAAGGGAATAATACATGCGAAAGGTAGCCATTAATAGTCCACTAAGCAACTGATTAACCAATAGTAACCTTAATCAAAACAGTTAAAATCAAAACTAAAAGCCCTAGTTTCTTCATCGCATTCCACTTCTTTTGTGATTCGACCTGAACTGTAACCTCAAATTCAGCCTTAAGAGCTTCCAACTCCTGCTCTGTCAACCTCAGTTTCTCGATTAACGATTTCTCAACTTGTCGTGCTTGATAAATTTCTTCACCGTACTCGAGAGTCTGCAAGTTCATGCGGCTTTGGCAATTGTTTCGGCAGAAGCTGGTAGGTTCAGGCAAATCCACCCATTGGAAGAAGTCGCAATCATCCCACTGCATAAAAGAGGAATTAAAAAAAAAAAAAAAAAAATCAAACTTCATTAAACCCCAAATACTGAGTGCGTGCGTTGCATACCTTCCTCAATGGACAGCAGAAAAATCTACGCCCAGGGTTTTCTTCCGTGTGAGAGGTTAGAGTATCAGCAGCCACTCCGTGCACGCAACTTGGAGGGGTTGGAGGGGAGGTCCATCTAGGTGGCCCGCCAGAGGAAGAGGAGCTCGAGGACGACATTCTTTCAATTTTGAAGAAGATCCCTAACTTGTAGAAATGGGCCTTGAGTTCTTTAAATATAACATGGACCAGAAAACGACGTCGTTTGTTTTAGTGGTTGGCCCATTAAATTGTAAATTGTATAGCTGAAGGAACAGTGTATTTGTGGTAACAGATGGAACCTAGGTAAAGTTGGTACATAATTTACATTACTATTGGTACTACCATATAGCAATCAGTACCAACAATGACACTAACAGTACATATAGTTCCAGCTAATAGTACACATGATGATACTAATACTGCTAAATGTTACAACAAACACAAACAGTTTGAAAAAATCTGACATCAGATGGAAATGCTTAGAAATGCTTCTACTACTGATACTACTATGGCCTTATGGATTGATCCCTTGCATACATTTCGGACGTGTATGACCAGCCTCTCCGCAAACACTGCATCGCTTCGGTTTCCGACGCTTAGCACTACAAAAACCCGCCTATTTAACGACGGAAATATCCGTCGCTAAATCCATTTATTCCGTCGCTAAAATGAAACCACGACGGAAGGACGACGGATACAATCCGTCGTTATTACGAGCGTCGCCAAAGATATTACGACGGATTGTATCCGTCGCAAAACGTCTAACGACGGATAGACGACGGAAATTACGTCGCCACTTAACGCCGGCGAAGCTCCGGCACTGGAAAATATAACGACGGAATGCCGACGGCCCTATTCCGTCGTTGGTCATCCCCGTCGCCGTTCCGTCGTTACTTGTACATTGTTGACCGACTTTGACTTTTTTTCCGTCGCTAATCCGTCGCGGATCCGTCGGGAATCCGTCGCGGATCCGTCGTGGTTGCAAAAAAAAAACAATTTTGTTCTTTCTATTTTCTTTTTTACCCAGCCTGTAAATTAACATTAAAATCCATCTAACTGACGTTATGCATATACATAGACATTCCTCACAAAAGTAAATAAAAGTAAAACAATTATAATTCAAATATCCATAGACTTCGGTAGTATTAAAGCATCCAAAAGTAAAACAATCTCAAGTCATTGAATTTGTTAAAAGTAACATAAGTAGTGTTAGACAGTTTGATACAAACAACTTGTCGACTCGGTACCCAGAAACTGATACAAGGCTGAATGTGAGGATGAAGATCATGGCCCCATAGTCGAATCGAGCTTTTATTGAGGGAATGAAGCGAGAGAAGGTCGCTGCAGTGGCTGCACAACACAAGTAATAAATGATATAAGCATGCAGGTTTATATAGATTTGTAGTTGTAGTAGTCAATCCATTAAATAAATTACATACCAAGAAGAAATACAGAAGTCTGAAGAATAATAGGCTCAAACTTGTGACCAGATTGGACAGCAACCCAATGAACACCAACTCCTAATGCTCCAGCTAACAAAGTTCCAGTTGCTCTATTTACACATTTACACAGTGTCGCACCTGCCAAACATACATGCATGCATCAATATATACATATATATGTCAACAGAGAGGTTAGCTGAAGGAAGGATATATTAGCTAGCAATGGCAAGGTTACACTGACAGACTTACCAACGGTGTACTCGAAGACAACTACAACAGTCATGATAGCCCACATAGCATTGCCTCCAACTCCCTCGTAGAGAGGCCTCATGTAATAAAAGAGTGAAACCAGAGAGAGAGAGAGCCAATCCCACTTTCACACAGTGTATGGATTTTTTTGGCTCCTTCACTGCTATTCTCCATGCTCTTTCAAAGAAGCCGGCCAGTTTATGAAAGAATGCCATCACTCCTCTCCAGATTCTGCCCCCACACTTGCACTCTGCTTCTAGAACTTTGGACGTTCCATCGCCCATGTTTATCGTCCATTCAACTCCTCCGCTTTCCTTACCAACAACCATTTTCAATCTCTAACTCAACAACTCTCACAATCAAATATAGCAGCTATATTTGATTGTTTGTTCTTGGCTGGCTATGAATGGTTAGATACCTGGTCATGGCCTGCTCTCCAATATATTTATACTACTACTATATGTATTATGTACTGCACGCAACAAGAAATGAAATGACAATATAATTAATAAAGTAAAATAATAAATAATTCCCCCAAGCTTATGCTTTTCCTTTTCATGAGATTCATCAATTCATTAGTTTTTTTTTACAAAACATATATGTCTCTTTGTTCTTCTTTTTACTACTATATTCTAGTATAAAACAGAAACCAAAAAGACAACTACTGTACGTGTCTTCCCCAGTTTTATCTTTTAACACACATTAGCTAGCTAAGTGGACTACATCAACTAGCACAGTGATGAGCTCAGGAAATTACAACCATGCAAATGATCGACGACCTAACCTCCCCTCGACCTCAACCTCGACCTCGACCTCTCTCATCACACAAGTATACATTTTCAAATACTACTAAATCATTATTTGCTTTCTTGTCCTTTAATTAGGTTGATGTCATGGATATACCTTCATAATCTTAATTTAGTTAGTTTTCAATATATATATAAAATATCTCATAAGTATATCTCAAAAATGAGAAAATAAATTTGTTTTACAATGCATGCATGTATATATTCCTTCTTCCAAAAAAAAAAAAAGTTGGTTGTATTTTTTATATGAAGTATATATATATATATATATGAGGCTGACCTACAAGTTAATTAATTAATGAGTAATTTAAATGAGAACCGAACTAAAACGACCTAAATTTAGGTTGATTCTGATTTCTGAGAGAGGAGAAACTAAAAAATAAGAAATGACCTAATTCTATTACACTGCTTATGCTTAGTTGAATACAGCTGAATCAAATTACTTTTGCTAGTAACCAAATCATTAGTTTTATTATTAGTGCAAATTAATTCCTTGATTAATTAATTAAAGTAATATTCTCTATAATTACACGAGCTAACTACTTCGTTTAGATATATGTACCTGGTAGTGTTTTGTACTTTTGTTTCAGCTGTGCACAATGTTTTTAACCTCTGTTATCCACTTTCCTTCTCTTAACTTTTAGAATCTGCAAAATGTAACCATACATAATCTATCAGATCCAAAAGTATTTTCCAGTCCATAACATAACATTTCAGCATAATCAATCGCATCAAAGCTTACATTTTAGAATTCAATATAGATTATAATTTTGAAAACTGAAACACTACACTATCCATGAAACACCATTTGCAAACTTTTCCTTTCTTACAAGTTATGTTGCTGCTGCTCTGTTTTACTTCCAAACGTATGTGTTTTAAACATGGGAGGCTAGTAGAGATTATCTCTACTAGCCTTTCGACCTTTCGACCTTATTAACTTCATCTTTTATCATTCCTATTACTTGTTCAAAGCCATGAAATTACATATTATCTCTACTGACAGCATGAGATCATAAAATAAATAAAACAAACTTAATAAATAGAGGAGCAGAAAGCTACTTTCTTTACATTCTTCATCAAAACATGAGTGGTTCATTACAAATCCCAGCAACAGTAGGAAGATCAAAACGCAAATACACACATCTCAATCAAAAACAACACTTCAAATCCATAAAAAATGCAACAGATCTATGAGCTAAAAAACAGGTAGAAATTAGATTAGAGCAGAAATGAAGCGAAAAGGGGAAGAGAGTAGAAGACATAGGGTACCTTTTGGAAGGCGTGAAATGGGGGATGGAAGAGAGGGTTTTGGAGGACCGGAGAGAGTAGAGAGATATTAAAAGGGAGAGAGAGATGGGATTTTTACACGCAGAAATCCGGTGGAATGAGTGAAGGGTCCTAATTTTCTCCGCCTCTTCGATGCAATCTACGCCTACTCAATTAAATTTCCGAACAGAATTGCGAGGAATGGACCAGATTCTGGGTATGGCGGCGATGGCGGAGCGCCGATGGGGAGCGCCACTGTACCAATTGAAAATGTAAAAAATTACCGTCAATCGGAGCGCCGCAAAGGAGTGAAACGGATAGAGGTAGGGAGGAAGAGAAACAGCGAGAGAAGAGTGAAATCTTACCTCGTAATCGGAGGGGCAGCGCCGCGGAGGAAGAAGAGGTAAAATCTAGCTAGGGCTCAATTGAAATCAATATTTGGGGAGGAACGACATTAAAAGTAAAATCAGAGAATTCACGACGGGTACTCCGTCGTCCCCTTCAAATTAAAAAATTAAAAAATTAAAAAAAAAAAAAAAAAAAGCACCGTCGTCCTTCCGTCGCCATAGGCGTCGCGAATAATTGACCTGTAATTTTTCCGGCATCAACGTCGTTGTTCCGTCGTCACGAACGTCGTCTCCGTCCTATACGAACTAGCCGTCGTCTTTCCGTCGTTAAATGGCGACGGAATTTAATTCCGTCGTTAAGTCCGTCGTAATTTTGACTGTTTTTTTGTAGTGTAGGTAACCTCTGATTGGCTGAAGCTGAGGCTGAAGCTTCCTCGATCGTCATATGTATTGTGGCAGTGCAAGTGCTTCTATAATGTCCCCTTGCAAAACATCGAGAACAGGTTACTGTGCGTGAGGACTGAGAGCCAGCAGTCATACGACTAACACGTCGCCGGCCGGCCTGGCTTGGATTCGCCGGCGCATTGACAATCCTCGAACTAACCTCCTCGGGCACAATCCAATCATCGGGCATAGGAATCGGCATCACTTCTCCAGCATATATTTCACGTAATGCGTCAGTGCTGTAGACACGACTAACGTATGCATCGGCATTCTGCTTCGTTCGGCTACACATAGTAGAAAGTGATAATCCACCATAAATAGAGAAGTAATGACACTGTACTATGTATAATATTTCCAACTGTACCGAAATAATCATAATTGTTTGAAAATAAAATACCGTATGGCTGCCGCGGCGTGAGAGCATGGAATAAGGTCCATGTTAAATATCAGACAAGTGCACTCCTTGCTCTGAATGTCGACGACGTGATGCGTGATTCCATTTGATACCTTGAACTTGGTTGGAGAAATGTCCTCAACAACCATTTTGCGAGCCAGTTCATTCGCTCGTGTCAATCTAGCTTCTGCGTATGCAGTTAACTCTTCAGTTCTAGCCATGGCCTCAGCACGACGCTCGGTAAACCAATGTCCGATCATAGTGCGGACACACTCGAATAGAGTACATACGGGGAGCATCCTCGCCCACACAAGCCGACTGTTCAAGCATTCGGCAGCATTAGAAGTTGAGAATCGATATCGTCGAACAGGGCATTTGGAACGAGCCCACTTAACAGGATCAACATCCATTAACTTATCGTGTGCACCGGGTGAAAAATCTTTTAGGTTTTGCATGCGCGCCACAAAGTCACTTACCCTATATGCATCGGCAGCTTGTTTGAACATTTCAATCGCATGACTCCCCCATCTTCTGAGATTGCCTCGTAAATGGTATGTGCATAGGGCGTGGGGTATGCCTGGGTATACAATATCCAGAGCATTCTGGATACTGATATGTTGGTCAGAAACAATCAACATGTCTTCAGGGCGCCCAAAAGTGCGCCGCAACCGTTGAAAAAACCAGGTCCATGATGCATCAGATTCCTTATCTCCCAACCCAAATGCTAAGGGTACAACCTGTTCGTTGGCATCCTTCGTAGCAGCGACGAACATAACACCCTTGTATTTCCCCTTTAAATGCGTTCCGTCGACAACAATAACCGGACGACAGGCCTTGAAGGCTCTAATGCATGCAGCAACAGCCATGTAGCAGTACATAAAAGTACCATCAGTAGCATCGGTCAACAAATCAACAACGGAACCAGGGTTTGCCTGCTCTAACATATATAAATATTTCGGAAGCATCTGAAATGACTTGCTTGACTCACCATAAGTCAAAGTCAGGGCTTGATTCCTTGCTGCCAAAGCGAGAGGGTATTTTATTTGCACACCGAATAACCGTTGTACTTGCGCCATCATGTCCCTCGGCCTAAGCACAACGCCGTCTACCATCAAATTAGGCACAAAGTATTCAGCTAAAACTTTAGAATATACCGTCGGCTCATTATGATATCTGAGGTCTTTCTCGCATGTGTGCGTCACCCATTCATCAATAATCCAAGCTTTTCCCATAGTTGTCGCTTTTAGTACGAATGAACACGTATCCGCATGATGCTTGCACACAACATGATAGTACTCTTTGGAGGAGCGCCTAGTAACAAACCCAAACTGGTTTACAAGATGATACAAACCACATGATGCTATCAAACTGGCTTTATTGGTGAAAATGGAATCCTTTTCAAGTGTGCTCATTCTGCAATCATCAATCAATGAGGATCGACCTCCTCCAAAATCTTCCACGGGAACTGAGGCATGGAAAGAGGTGCCCGGAATAGTCCATTGTCGAACAATAGAACTGTTTTCTCTTAAAGTCTGATTCAGGTCCGGGAGGGATGAAACAGAGCGTTCTTGACTTTGATTACTCCCAACCTCATCAGTTTCATCATGAGAATCAGTCTCATGCTCATTCTCGTGCTCATCATCCACATCTTCAAATACTTCATGCTCATCCTCATCCTCAACCTCAACCTCAACATCTTGCTCAATCTGTCGATGGAGTAACCCGGTGTCCTCCTCATCGTTAAGATCGTCATGTAACCTGTCTGAATTTCTCATCGACAAGTTCCTTTTTCTTGATGGAGTTGGAACTGGAGTTGTAGCCACCCGGTTTTGCCGCAACACTAGACTTATTAATTCCGAATCAGCAGGAACCGATGTTGTAGTTATGTACAACACGGGAGCCGAGTCTGATGCCATTACAAAGGCCAACTCATAATCATCAGTGATCTTCATTCTAACCTTTTGGTTAGTTTTTGGGGAGATAACCAGTGCATCTATCTCATACAAGTAGCGAGCCTTCGGCTTCTTCAAACGCATTTCAATCTTGCTTAACAAATTTTTATAATTCATATCAAACTCGCGCATAGGAATGAGCTCTGTTCGGCCGCCGTTATACTCGTCGGTGTCATCCCAGTCACCTCCGTGGACAATGGTCATCGAACGCTGGCTCATCTGCATAATGGAACACATTTAGCATACATATATCTAATGGTACTAATAGTTACTTCGGTACCAACGAGTTACTATACTGGACATACAGGTTTGAAACTTCAAGTAAATAAGGGTTTGAAACAAGTAATTCATCAATTCAGCAGCTATTGAGGAATTATTCATGGAAGTAAAATGCTCCAGGCATATTAGTTACCTTGAATCAATGTAAATCTCGATTAGATAATCAAGGGCGACACAAACTGAGATGAAATCTATTTTCCGGCGACTGTATGAGCTTCCGGCAGCGGCGCAAGGATGGAGTAAGTACTTCGGCGACGATTTGGACTTCCGGCGAAAAGTTTTTGGACTTCCGGCGCCGGTCTGACCTACCGGCGACGACGCACGGACTGAAGAGAGGTTGAAGAGAGGTCGAATTGAGCTTGGAGAGAGGTTGAAGAGTGGTCGAATTGAGCTTGGACAGAGGTTGGGGAAGCCGAAATAATGAAGAGAGAGGTGTGCTGAGCTGAAAATGGGAGAGGAGGGAAAAATTTGGGGGTGGTTCGTCGGGGGTGGGGGGGGGGGGGGTGGTTCGTCGGGGGGGGGGGTGGGGGGTGGTTCGTGGGGGGGGTGGAGGGGGTGGGGGGCGAGCTGAAAATGGGAGAGGAGGGAAAAAATCCGTTCAAAGAAGGTCGAAAGGGGGGGGGGGGGAAACAGCTGTGGGGAAGTGTCAAAAATTCAACTTAGTAAGGGTATTTTGGTCCAAAAATATTACTTTTGACAAAATTTGTGTGGTTTTATAATTCTGACATATATTAATTTTTGCTATTGTGGAATGACATTTTACACAATTTCCACAATTAATTCTTTAAAAAAAAATCCTAAAACAATTTCATTTAATAATTTAAAATTTAATTGAAAATTCGTAACCGTATACCTCCGTCCCTCTCAAGAGAATACATTTTTCTTTTTGTGTACGTTTATTAAGTATAAAGTCACGTGTCGAAAATAACGTCTCCTTCTGCGAGGGACGAAGGGAGTAACTGAATTGGGCTAGATGGGCCCACACAGTAACTGCATAACCGCCACAGATCCAATTGCAATTGGGCCGTATAAAGAGTGAGGCCCATTAAGATTTTTTAATAATTAAAATAATAATAGAAAATTCGTAACTGTGTAACTGAATTGGGCTGGCTGGGCCCACACGGTAACAGAATAACCGCCTCAGATCCAAACGCAATTGGGCCGCTCAGTATAAATAGTGAGGCCCATTACGCCTTGTTAGTTTCATCCGCCCAGTTTTAAGATAGCCAGTAAAGTTGAAAATTTGGAGTAAGCTTTCGCAACTCTACACTTTCTCTCTCTCTCCTCCGCTCTCCGCCACCGCGAACCGCCACTTCCGCCGCCCGGAGGTAGAGAATCAGGGGAGCTCGTTCGAGAGGGATTAAATTTCGCCTAGAGAGAGTGAATCATTCTAAACTGTATGCAAAAACTCATAAGTTCAATCAAAACCCTATCGCGACCATCGCGAATTTCGTTGTTAAATCTCTCTTATACTTGTTCTGGTTCTCTAGTTTCTCCGGCGCTCGTAGCGCGCCGCCGATCTTACGCATCCGATTCGACTACCGGAGAATTCGGGAGAATTCCGATGGCATCGTCGGCAACGGGGAAGTTGCCGGCGACGGGGCTGGAAGATGGCTTAGGAAAGAAGTTATGGATCAAGTTCAGGAAGGAATGGACGGAAGCTTTGTACACTCCGTTCGTGATCAGTTTGGCGGCTGGAAATCTCAAACTCAACTCGTTTCGCGATTATGTCGCTCAGGACGTGTATTTTCTGCGTGCCTTTCTGAAAGCGTTAGTAATCCGAACTTCTAAGGCTTTTGTTTATCTGTATTTCGTATTCCGATTCTTTGATTCGTTAAATTATTTATTTATTGTTTTAGTTAAGTAAGTCGATTCTCAGCTGTGTTGATGTCGCTTCTTGGTATAATGTTTTCATGCCTGTTTTCATGCTTGTTCAGTTTTCATATCTTGAGTAACTGTGGGGCGAAACGTTTTGGGGTAGTTTTGTTTCTTAATGATTCACGAAAATGTTAGTTTGATATGATGATGCGTTGGCTCTGGCAACTAATAATAATAATCGTATAGGTTTCTTTGATGCATCTAGTTATTTAAGGCAATGAGGATGGCCTAGTAGGGAGAGATTTCTGCGCTTTGAAAATGATTTTATATTCGGTTGGTTTTCAGAATATTTAGTTGAATTGTCATTCATGTGAAAGCTAGTTTAGTGGAAATATTGCATGCTTTCATGGGAATGGTTATTGGAAAATTCCATTAGTTTTCTTGCAAAGAAATCATTTGTTATTTCAACTCAATTTTTCTTTATGATAGAATATCGGTTGTTATAAGGTTTTAAGCTTTGAATATGTATTTTATTTGTTTGCAATATAAGAATGTCTAGTTCAATAGAGTAGATGCTATGCATTATCGATGAAAGATATTGGCCAAGATATTAACTCCAAAACATGCCTGTGAAACCTATCTTAGTATGCCCTTCGAAATGCTCTTCGAAATGCTCTCTGACATAATTTCGCATTTCAAGTAACAAGGATCCATAAAATATGGCTAAGAATTTAATGATGACCTCTGCTCACCCCACATTGTTTAGTCAGTCCATCAGCTTGAGTGGTAGTCAAGAAAAACTTTCATTTGTGATAATCTTCATAAAGGAGCAACTACTGCATGTAAGGCAGATTCATATGTCAATTTTGTGAACTTGTACCTGATATTTTTTCTTACAGACAATGAAATGCTTATGTAACAGGTTATTTAACCCCATTCCCATGTCTAGGATGATGTCATATGTTGATTTTGTCTCTTAATTTTCCTCATGTTTTCTTTGATTCATTGCATTCGATATATATTCCTGTCTACCTAATACTAAACTAAAGCATAATGATAATCCGATTCTAATGTTTTGATGGAAAGGCTTTAAAAACAAAAATATGTACCTCGGAAGAGCCATGTGTAACCTTGGATAGCAATCATCGCTAGGATTTGGTCTATAATTCAAAAGTCTGTGTATGATTAGTTTATGTGTTTCTAGGTAGAGGGAGAGTCGTCTTATACTCTTAGTAAACAACTAAACATAGAGGTAGGTCACAATGGTCCAGTGTGTTTTCTTCATTATAAATTTCTGTTGTGCTGGCATTTATGTAAAGTAACTGCATCAGGTATGAAATGGCTGAGGAATGTGCTGATGATGATGATGCAAAAGTTGTGATCAATAAACTGAGGATTAGTGTTCTCGAAGAACTCAAAATGCATGATTCGTCCGGTGATGTAAGTATAAATAAGTCTGTGTTCACTTTTAAGTTTTTTTGTTACTCTTTTGGGATGCAACTGCTTTATATTGTTGCACCTCTTGATGTTATACCCTTGTAATTATTAGTTCATGGACCTTCTGAAAAACCGGGAAACCTCTGTTACACCTTTTCTTCTGTTAGGTCTAGGTGACAAAAGATCAGTAGAAACTTTGCGAGTTTAAAATCATTAAAATGCTTGATCTGTTTTACTTGCATCTATGATTTAGGGTTTATAATTTTTTTTTTCCGGATCATTGTGCCAGAAGATTTCAACTGTGAGGTAACTTTTTGATCAAAACTGTTGACCTTCTGAGGCCAGAAGAAGATAATCTTGCTTGTTGTTTCATTTTATCCACTGAAATCTCACTATTTGTCAATCAGATCAGCAGCATGTATCTAGTTATGTTATTTGCTTCTTCATTTTTAAAACTGCAGATTGTTGGTGTCGTTGGCTCGTTGTGTGCTAAATAAATAGGTTAGGCACTGTGTTGCTGTTGCCCTAAGTCATTGTTGGGTTAAAATCTAGATTCTAACCAGGAACCTGGTATTTTATATTTTCACTTCCTATGTCTTATGGATGTAAGTATCCATATGATCCAGCTGTTCTATAAAATTTGACTAATGTGTATCATGTTCATATGATCTTCATTTTGTAACTCCACACTGACATATGCAGGTATGGGGTTTTGATTTGCCCAAAGACATTACTCCAAATGCTGCAACTGTTAAGTACACAGATTTTTTGTTGGCAACAGCCTCAGGAAAGGTTGACGGAGTTAAAGCTCCTGGTAAATTGGCTACACCGTTTGAGAAAACAAAATTGGCAGCTTATACAATTGGTGCCATGACTCCTTGTATGAGGCTTTATGCCTTTCTGGGTAAGCAGTTGCAGGCACTTGTGGATCCCAATGAAGCTGTTCATCCATACCAAAAGTGGATAGACAATTATTCTTCAGATGCTTTTCAGGTTTGTCAGCAATCCCAGCTTTGCATTTTGGTGCTTGATGATAATGTTCAACCAAAGCAATACATATCTTAAGTCTCAGCAATTAATCTGCCCCCTATTCCCCTTCTTTTCTTGTCTCAGACTGCAGCTTTGCAAACAGAAGACCTGTTGGAGACGTTGAGTGTGTCTTTAACTGGGGAAGAGCTTGATATAATTGAAAAGCTCTATCTACAAGCTATGAAGCTCGAAATAGAGTTCTTTCTAGCCCAGCCACTTGCACAGAGAATTGTTGTTCCTTTATCCAAAGAGCAGAATCCAGCAGAAAACTGTCTCATGCTATTTTCAGATTTTGATTTGACATGCACAGTTGTGGACTCATCAGCAATCTTGGCAGAAATAGCAATTATAACAGCTCCAAAGTCAGATCAAAACCAATCTGGGAAGCAACTTGCTCGGATGTCTTCAGTTGAGTTAAGAAACACATGGGGAGAACTTTCCAAGCAGTACACTGAAGAGTATGAACAGTGTATTGAAAGCATATTGCAGAGTGATAAAGGTTGGTGTTTCATGATGGCTCTCTCTTATAATAATAATGATTATTGTTGTTAATGCTTAAGTTGGTTTGGAGTGTGGACGATAAGTATTTGTAAACAATTGCGCTTTTTGCAGTGGAAAACTTCAACTATGAAGGGCTGCGTCCAGCACTTGATCATCTTTCAGATTTTGAGAAGAAAGCAAATTTGAGGGTGATTGAGTCCGGGGTATTGAAGGGTCTCAATGTTGAAGACATTAAAAAGGCGGGAGAGCGACTCATTTTGCAAGATGGATGTACTAATTTTTTCCAGAATGCTCTTAGGAACGAAAACTTCAACAAAAACATCAATATCCTTTCCTACTGTTGGTGTGGTGATCTGATCAGGTCTGCTTTTTCTTCAGGTATGCTTCTGTGAACTTCGGTTGAATTACTTCATTTACTCGATTCAGCATGTATATTTCATCATCAAGTTACTGCTGGTACTAAAGTGAACTTGTAATTTGTGAAACTGAATTTCTGAATATCCATGCATGAAGTGTTTTTTTTCCAAGACTAGGATTTCACATTGTAAAGGACTGCATAGTATTACATGTGGTTTAATTTGGTGTACTAATTTGGTCTAACTGTACGCAGGTGGTCTGCAAGCTGTTAGCATACATGCAAATGAGTTCGTCTATGAAGACTCATTATCCACGGGTGAAATTGTTAAGAAGGTCGAGTCTCCCATAGACAAAGTCGAAGCTTTTACTGATATCTTGGGGAAGTGCTGCAATGACAAGAAGACTCTCACAGTGTATATCGGTGATTCAGTGGGTGACTTGCTTTGCTTGCTCGAGGCAGATGTTGGAATCGTGATAGGTTCTAGCACAAGCCTGAGAAGATTGGGAGATCATTTTGGTGTTTCTTTCGTTCCCCTTCTGCCAGCCCTAATTGACAAGCAGAAACAAGTGAAGGATGAAGTCATGTCTGAATGGAAGGGTCGTTCTGGAGTCCTCTATACAGTAGAAAGCTGGACAGAGATTCGCGCTTTTGTGCTTGGACTATCGCAATCTTGAAAGGGCATCGGAACATTTTGGAGAGACTGGTGTCTATATAGGATATGATATGATGATATACATACAAGGTTGGTGGCTGTTTTTGTTGTGGGCCACGGATCAGCTTTTTTGTTGCCTCCCTCCCTTTGTTTTTACTACGGGATCTTCAGCTCAGCAATCAGCAGCTCTGTTTCTTCGCTATAGGTATCGATTCTAAACTGTAAATGCAATTCTTTTGGCTGGAGTTTTGCTACATGTTTCCCCATATCTTCTTGTACCTCGTGCTGTTCAAGTTTTGCATTGAATAGCATCTTGGAGTATTATGTGAATTCTCTCTACTGCACCTCTATTCGAAGAGAATGTTATTAACCGAGCTCTCTCTCTCTCTGTGTTTGCTTGGAGTCTCTCTCTATGTCATGATATTGTTAGGTCACATTTTTCAATTTGTAGCCGTTTTCGAGCATATTAGATGTGAAAGTCGATATTGTTCGTTCATCGAGTTTAGGGCATAGGGTTTATGGGGTTCAACACTGGCCCTTCAGATGCATGTGGGGGTAGCCCCTTTTGACCCCTAATGGTAGAAAGACTTTAGGGGTTTAGGGCTTTGTTCTAGTTTACAATTGGCCATTCAATTTCAAGGGAGTCGCCCCTTCTTTCCTTTCCAACTTGGTGCCATTCAATCTATGAATCCACCTTTTGTAGCTAGTTTTTATTGTATTCAAATATGCAATATGACAAAAGTGAAGAAAGGGTTTTCCATAGTTGGATCGTTACTTTACCATATTTCTCACCTAATATTGAAATAAAATTGTATTCGTGAATATGGTATCCACTTCATCAAATCATTGTCGACAACAATTCCAAAATCTTGATTACGTTTTATTATATAGTATTTTTTTTATTAATGATTTTAGTCAAAAAGTATTCTATTCATGGAAAATTGAGTTCGACTGACTCAACTGCCTACTCCAATCATTCTTCTTATTCAATTTAATGGGTAAAGATTCATTTTATTTTTTTAAACCTCCGTACAAAATGTGTCATTATCGGTAATGACCCATAAAATGAAATTTAACATAAAAAATAAAATAAAATATTTTAGTTTGCAATTTGGATTAGAGTTAATCCTCTACCTGGGTGGAGTGGATGGCTGTTAGTGACTTTAATAATTAATTGATTAGTTGAGATAATTACGAGTGATTAATATATACAAGTGTATACACTACCTCCAAAATTATTTAAAGATTTTCCTTAAAAAGCATGTCGACTGAAATGAGACGGAGGGAGTGCGATTAAAAGAACGTCGATCATGCATGCATAGCATATTTTATAGTAACATATGCTCACATCTATAAATAATTTGATGGGCATTAATAAAGTGAGTTCTTATCCAAACATGAATTAATCAAACTAATAATCCTATTATTCCTAGGTGAGTAGTATCTTTTAACCTAAAATTCTTTCTTGATTATCTCAAAGTGGGAATTTAATAATTCCAAACATCTCGAAGCCGCCCTCATCGTTTTCCTTGGTTATATTTTTATTCATACTCACTTCGTTTCTTTTGAAATAATCAGCTTCTTTCGAACACTTAGTTTAAGAAATGAGAGATTGAAGTAGTTAAAGTGATGATCTACATGCTTTTAGAGTTGATTAAAATGTTAATAAATACTTCATAAAAGAAAACGTGACCGTTTCGAAAGAAACGTAGGGAGCGAGTATCAAAATTAATCTCATCTTTTAAATTAGGGTTTGACCCACAAATTTTCATGGGGATTTCCTCAGATTCCCACTTTCAATTGGTCCCATCCTTTATTTATAATACCTCCAAAAATAAAGGTTCTCTTGCACTTGAACAAAGCTTAATTTGTTTATAATCTTTGTGGGGCCACTTTACTAAGTTGGAGAAATATTAATATAAATTGTTTTAATTTATTTATTTTCCTATCCAATCTCTTTGAACCTGTCGACCTTTGTTTATTTCCCTATGTACTAAGCAAAACCATCCCCCCCTTATTATATAACTACCCATATCCACTCCTTCCAAGAACCTCTCACACCCAACTCTCTCTCTCTCTCTCTCTCTTCTTGACTTTTCTTTTTCTCAGGTGGAAAGAAAGCATGGCGTCGGAGAAGAAGGTGGAGTCGAGGAGGAGATTTGATGGGCATTGCTGCTATATAGAGACACGTGGCTGTAAGCAAATACGCCACGTGTTTCACGTGAACGAATTGCCTCCAAGGGGTTGAGTTTTTTCTCTCTTTCTTCTAGAGAGAGAGAGAGAGAAGAAATGCAACTTCTAGGCAAGTCTGATGCTTGGCTTCAATTTTATTTACAGTTTTTTTTTTGTTTTGTTTTTTTTTTTTTAATTTCAATGGATTGTTGAAGAAGGTGAGAGAATAAAATTTGGAATTTTGGAATCTTTTAACAATTATTATACTCAAATAGTTGTCCAAAGATTCCAAAGATTGACATTTCTCCCTTGTCTTTTCCATAAAAATCCAATCTTTTTTTTTTTAATTGACAGATTAATTTCATTGGAGTTTCTTGTGTTTCTGACTTTGTTGTAATCCTTTTCCCTTTTTGCATAAATCTATGATTATGTTAGTTGAAATCTGAGTGTGTTTGGTTTCAAGAATGAATCAATGGTTGAAGATGAACATATTGTATATAAAGTAGCAATTATTAAGGGAGAAGAAAGCACAATTTCAACCAACATTGCACATGCAAAGCTAAAGGGCTTTGGCCCCAGCAATTACACTCACCCAATAACTAGTACGAAGTATATATTTTTCGTTCAGAGGCGTAGTTAGGAATTTAAAATAATTGAACGAGATTCCGATAAAAGTTTTGAAGTTTTTTCTCGAAGGTATGAATCCTTCATCAAATTCTGATAATAGTATATTAGTACTCATTTCCCTCCGACGAACGGCGTGGATTCTTGAATATGTACGAGATGTAAAATACATTTAAAACACACACTATTATCACTATTATACGTTGGAGAAACAAATGGGAAAAAGGAAGAAAAGAGAAAAAATAAATAAAAATAATAGTACTAATAATTAGGTAAGGCGTGATATCATGATATGATTATTTATAATCGATGGTTGTATTTATAATGCTAAATAATTAATTAATATTTCTTCACTTTATTTACAAATGTATTAACCAGCACTAATTAAGGCTCCTAACAACTAATTATTTTTAAATATTTAATCTTCATTGCTTCGCCTAATTAATGTAACTAATTAAAGCACAAATAAAACACTAATCTTTAGGTTTAAGAAAGCATAAACGTGTCTCAATTTTATTTATTTCTTCAAAAAAAATAAAAAATGTGACGATTTAATTAAGCTTTTTGGTGATTTATTTATTTTTATTTTTTATTTTTTAACTTTTGATGCATGGTAATTAACTATATAAATACGGTGGAGTTTGATTAGTGGAAATAATCCAAAGTGAAAAGGGTCATAATCGTGTATAATTAATAATTAATTAAGGGGATGATTTTATAAAATTTTCTATTGGTTAGTGAGTCATGAATGAGACATTAAGGAGATTATTAAATTAATTGTGCTTTATGAGTGTTGAGTGGTGAATTAGTTGTGATGGCACTTCACTATCACAACTATGCTTAGATGTTAGTATAATTTTACTGTTCCCTCCGTCTCGATCAAAACGATACACTTCTACAAGTACTATTTTACACTCATATATATTTAAGAAGATCTTGTACATGGACATATGTAGTACTATAACTAAAAACCGTTTTTTAGTCCATTTATAGTTGTTGCGTGTATATAATTTCATTTTTAGTTTTCTTCTGTTACATAATAAAAATATATCGAAATTCGATGAAATTCCTTCCGACGAAATCGATACACTTGTTAAATTTACGTGAGGTATAAAATAATACGGTACAAGAATTCCATTTATGAAATGGAAAATACATGCAATTTGGGCTACAAAATTTTACAATATTACAAACCATATATATGAAATAAATAATTTAGCCCATTTCCATTATTCGGGCCTGCTCTTTCCATTATAAGGCCCACATAGCTAAAAAAGTTGATACATAAATAAATGAATAAATAAATAAATTAAAAGATGGGGAAAATCAATGATAATAAGAAAATATACTATAATCTAAAATAGTTTCAATTGTTTTTTTTTTTTTTTCTATAATTGTACTAGAGCACTCTCTCTTCCTCATAAATTTAATGGCCAAATCTCTTGAATTTTCTTAGTAAGGAAACAAAAAGAGGGAAATCAAACAACTTCTAATTATCATCAATAATCATTCTAGTACTAACACTTAATTATATATTTATATCACAAAACAATTACATAATAGCCCATTTTGTTGAGAGTGAAGTGCTAACAAAAAGTGTCACACTTTTGATAATTAAAAGGGTATGTGAAAATGAAAATAAATTATTATAAAATATAATGAAAACAATATTCATTCATTATTGGTATCACTATTGGGAATCTTGGTATCGAATCAATCTCTATAATGATGAATATTTGAGGTGTAAATTCGTTACAATTAAGCATGTGGACACCTCACAAAAGCTCAATAATTACATCAATCTTTACTACACAATATTTTATGAGAATATGTATGTATTTACCCACTTTCAAGTTTGAAAACTAAATTTAGCTTAGAGCATCTCCAACAATGCACTAAAATAGTGCTGAGCACTATTTTAGTGCAGAGTTTTGCTTCAACAGTCTGCACCAAAATAGAGTAATTATAGTGCAATGAACAATGTTCCCTCAAATATAGAGTAACACTATTCATTGCACTATAATTTTGTGTTCATCATTTTGTGCTTATTTTTGTTTGTGATTTTTATTTTGTGATGTAATATTCCAATTTAGTTTGTTTTGTTGTATGAGTAATAATTTTATTTTTCTTTTCACAATTTAATTTGATGTATGCTTATTCGTTTTGTGTGTATTAAATTTTTTATTCATTTTTTTTCGTTCTTTTCAATATTTTTTTTTGTAATTTTATAATTTATTAAGAATGTAATTTTAATTATTTACAATATACTTATTTTATCTTAATTTAATGAGTTAAAATTTTTTATCATTGCCATAACTTTTTTTTAAAAATCATGTTTACCTTTTATTAAAAAAATAAATGAAAATGGATATTTTGGAATATTCCTTTTCTGCTGTATTTTAGTGTGAACTGTTTGAGATGAGTTACTGTTTCTGCACTATTTGTTAATGCTGCTGGAAAATAGGGGAAACTGTTGGAGATGCTCTTGGGATGTTTAAAAAAGCAAAAATCAAAAAACAAAAAGCAAAAAGCAAGGACATTCTTGTCTCAATTTTAAAAATATGGATATTTTTGTATTTTTAAACATACTAAGCTAAATTTAGTCTTTGTAAGTTGAAATGGTTATATTCTTTTTCCCCTCTTATTTGGGCCTCACCCTTTCTTTCTTACAATGAATAGTCTTGCTCTTTCCATTATAAGGCCCACATAGCAAAAAAATTGATACATAAATAAATAAATAAATAAAAAGATGGGAAAAATCAAAGATAATAAGAAATATACTATAATCATAAGGGGCAAAAATCTATATACCTATTATGCTTAAGAGAAACACTATAATACACCCTACTATAATAAAAACACCAATATACCCACTTTTTCAACTTTCTTCCCAATTTACCCTTACTTTTTCCACTCTCCTTCCTTTTCTCTTTCCTACACATGCACATGTCAACATCAACTTTTACTTTTTCCTTTTTCTTTTATTTTTTTAATTTCCATCAAGAACCATATTTTTTATTTATTTTTTTATCTAATTTTTATTTCAATTTTCGTGTTCAGTTTTTTTTTTTTTTTTTTTTTTTTTTTTTTTTTTTTTTTTTTTAACAAGTGTTCCTTGATAAGAAAATGAAATAATTTAGTAAGAATTTGTCAATTTCTTTTACAATCTTACTATCTTATAATGGTAGGAAATCATGTACATATAGTATGTAAGAAACGTCATTGTGTTTACAATCTTATAAAATGACTCATTATGTAATATGTAAGAAACGTCAGTTGGTTAGAAAATGACTCATTTTTACCACGCATGGTAAGAAACAATGTATAATCTTATAAAATGTTGTGCAAGAAGTCATGTTCATTCTAACTATCTATCTTACGAGTGCTTCAATAATACTTGCTAAGTAAGAAACAAACTCGTTCTTATTTACAATCTTTTCAATCTTATTATATATTGTAAGAATCCATGTACACTCTTACCACCTGTTGTAAAATATCATGTTCATTTTGTAAGAATTCATGTACAATCTTACCACCTATTATATATTGTAAGAATCCATGTACAATCTTACCACCTATTATATATTGTAAGAATCCATGTATAATCAAGAACATTTTTATTTATTTATTTTTCTAATATTTTATTTCAATTTTCAAGTTCATTTTTTTTTATATAATTTTATTAAGTACTGCAAAAGTCAGTTGGTTAGAAAATGATTCATTCTTACCACGCATGGTAAGAAACAATGTATAATCTTATAAAATGTTGTGCAAGAAGTCATGTTCATTCTAACTATCTATCTTACGAGTGCTTCAGTATAACTTGCTAAGTAAGAAACAAACTCGTTCTTATTTACAATCTTTTCAATCTTATTATATATTGTAAGAATCTATGTACACTCTTACCACCTGTTGTAAAATATTATGTTCATTTTGTAAGAATCCATGTACAATCTTACCACCTATTATATATTGTAAGAATCCATGTATAATCAAGAACCTTTTTATTTATTTATTTATTTTTCTAATATTTTATTTCAATTTTCGTGTTCATTTTTTTTTATTTAATTTTATTAAGTACTGCAAAAGTCAGTTGGTTAGAAAATGACTCATTCTTACCATGCATGGTAAGAAACAATGTATAATCTTATAAAATGTTGTGCAAGAAGTCATGTTCATTCTAACTATGTATCTTACGAGTGCTCCAGTAAAACTTGCTAAGTAAGAAACAAACTTGAAAAGATTGTAAATAAGAACGAGTTTGTTTTTTACTTAGCAAGTTTTACTGGAGCACTCGTAAGATAGATAGTTAGAATGAACATGACTTCTTGCACAACATTTTATAAGATTATACATTGTTTCTACCATGCATGGTAAGAATGAGTCATTTTCTAACCAACTGACTTTTGCAGTACTTAATAAAATTAAATAAAAAAAAATGAACATGAAAATTGAAATAAAATATTAGAAAAATAAATAAATAAAAAGGTTCTTGATTATACATGGATTCTTACAATATATACTAGGTGGTAAGATTGTACATGGATTCTTACAAAATGAACATAATATTTTACAACAGGTGGTAAGAGTGTACATGGATTCTTACAATATATAATAAGATTGAAAAGATTGTAAATAAGAACGAGTTTGTTTCTTACTTAGCAAGTTATACTGAAGCACTCGTAAGATAGATAGTTAGAATGAACATGACTTCTTGCACAACATTTTATAAGATTATACATTGTTTCTTACCATGCGTGATAAGAATGAATCATTTTCTAACCAACTGACTTTTGCAGTACTTAATAAAATTATATAAAAAAAAAATGAACTTGAAAATTGAAATAAAATATTAGAAAAATAAATAAATAAAAAGGTTCTTGATTATACATGGATTCTTACAATATATAATAGGTGGTAAGATTGTACATGGATTCTTACAATATATAATAGGTGGTAAGATTGTACATGGATTCTTACAAAATGAACATGATATTTTACAACAGGTGGTAAGAGTGTACATGGATTCTTACAATATATAATAAGATTGAAAAGATTGTAAATAAGAACGAGTTTGTTTCTTACTTAGCAAGTTTTATTGAAGCACTCGTAAGATAGATACTTAGAATGAACATGACTTCTTGCACAACATTTTATAAGATTATACATTGTTTCTTACCATGCGTGGTAAGAATGAGTCATTTTCTAACCAACTGACGTTTCTTACATATTACATAATGAGTCATTTTATAAGATTGTAAACACAATGGCGTTTCTTACATATTATATGTACATGATTTCCTACCATTATAAGATAGTAAGATTGTAAAAGAAATTGACAGATTCTTACTAAATTATTTCATTTTCTTATCAAGGAAAAAAAAAAAAAAAAAAAAAACTGAACACGAAAATTGAAATAAAAATTAGATAAAAAAATAAATAAAAAATATGGTTTTTGATGGAAATTAAAAAAATAAAAGAAAAAGGAAAAAATAAAAGTTGATGTTGACATGTGCATGTGTAGGAAAGAGAAAAGGAAGGATAGTGGGAAAAGTAGGGGTAAATTGGGAAGAAAGTTGAAAATGTGGGTATATTGGTAGTTTTTTTATATTTTGAACAAAAGTGTAAAAACACTTAAGAGAATAGGTAAAACACTACATTTCCTCATAATCTAAAATAGTTTCAATTGTTTTTTTTCTATAATTTTACTAGAGCACAGAGCACTCTCTCTTCCTCATAAATCTAATGGCCAAATCTCTTTAATTTTCTTATTAAATTATAAGAATCTCAACCTTTTCTTGTTTTTTCTAATAAAGAAACAAAAAGAGGAAAATCAAACAACTTCTAATTATCATCAATAATCATTCTAGTACTAACACTTAATTATATATTTATTATATCACAAAACAATTACATAATAGCCCATTTTCTTGAGAGTGAAGTACTAACAAAAAGTGTCACACTTTTGATAATTAAAAGGGTATGTGAAAATGAAAATAAAATTCTATAAAATATAATGAAAACAATATTCATTAATTATTGGTATCACTATTGGGAATCTTGATATCGAATCAATCTCTATAATGATGAAAAATTGAGGTGTAAATTCGTTACAATTAAGCATGTGGACACCTCACAAAAGCTCGATAATTACATTAATCTTTACTATAATATTTTATTACCCAACTTATCATATAATTTTTTAAATATTAATGATTAAAAAGTGGATTTATTTTTATACTTCCTTTTTCCTTTAGCTACATACCACTCCGGTCCTAGCTTCTTGACTCATATTCCTTTTTGGGACGTCCCATGTTTGTTGACTCATTTACTTTTTTGGAAAGAATTAGAGTATAATTAGTACAATTAGTAAACCCCTTATTACACTTAACATTCCATACTTAAATCTCATCCACTCATTTTTCTGCACGTAGTTCAATATAATTTAAATTTCGAAAGTTTAAATTATTATAACTTGCTCGTTTGTTATCGGATTTTTATGATTTTTATATCAAATTAAAGGTCTTTATACGATCTTTCATTTAAGATCAGACAAGAACATGTTTTTATGCATATATGATGCTCTGTTTCTAAAATATGTTTAAATACATAAACCACATTACATTCCCTACAAAATACACTTTATACACTAAACATTTTCGTCTTAATTCCCGTGCAAAAAGCAAATGAGTCAAGAAGCTAGGACCGGAGTGGTACTTTACAAAAACGCCCAATATCAATCGTGCACTTGCGACTGATGCGACAATGCCACATTAATAATTTTAAGATATATAAAACTTTCCTAATAAACCGTAGACACATTAAAGATGTTTTAGATGGGATAATCAATACACATGTATTCAAATTGAAATAGATTATATATTTAATCATTGATGTTACAAAGTTCTTTATTGTGTATATAAATAAATGAAATATTTAACACAAATAAGTGTCTATTAGGGTTGATGAAGAGGTAGAAATAAGTAAATTTTCATTAATTCCTTTAGAGAAAATAATACCCTTCAGTTTCACATGGTGTCCAGCCCCTTTTCAACTTTTAGTGTTTGTTTATTTATTATTATTAGTATTATCAACTTACTAAAATTAAAATTTCTACTGTTTCCTAATTTTAAATTCATGCAAAAGATTCAATGTTACAGATGGGCTGCATGTTCTTATTCCAAGTGATAACAGTGCTACTCTTTATATTATTATTTTAAAATTGGGTGAGAAATAATGCATAATATGCATTGGGTTGCACACTCATAATTAATCATTGATATACTTTTCATTTTATTTTATTATATACTTTCTATTTCAAATAGTATTCAAAAAAATATTTTACACGCACATAAATGAAAGAAAGAAGTCGAATTCGTTAAGAGTAGCACACATGGAGTGTCATATTCTCTTCATATCGTTATAACGAATTTGTTTATATTATATAAAATCTTATACAATTATTAGTGGATTCATTATCGATGAAACCAGAGTAATAGTTATTTATTTCATAATATTACAAGCTATCCTTGCCTTTTTTTTTATAGGGAAATAGTATCACGACTAATTTCCTTCAACTTCCTAATTTCTTTGAATTTTGGAAATCAAATTGGTTTCATATTACATGCTCTATCTATCTCATTATATTAGTCTCATTTGAATATTTTATATTTCACGTGCATTTAATAAACGAGACCAATATAATGGAACGAACCTGGTACTAATAAAGTAGAGAATGCATGCCTAAGTATGCTCATTTTAACAAAAATGAATAATGAGTAAATGTTTCCACATGAGAGAGAGAGAGAGAGAATAACATTGACAGCTCCACTAAAATGAAAGAAGCTTGACATCCCACATGATGATAGTTCATACATGAACAGTTTTCCCTTGACAACCACACACACACAATTACACACATAATCACATAATTAAAAACCCACTAATCTTGTTTAAGTTGACCTAATCACCCCATTAATTATACCAGCAGCAGCACTGTCATTTCCTCAAACACATTCCATCCATGTTTCACTGTCGGAACAAATCCACTTCACTCCAAAATCCTAATCCTTCCCTTCTTCAAATATTAATTACTCTCTCCGTCCTTAAATAAGTGTCCCGAGCCGCCAAAAATTTTGTCCCTAAATAAGTGTCCTATCACATTTTTCCAAGCAAAAATTACACAAAACTACCAAAACTACCCTTTCTTGAAAATCTAAAAGTGGGATAAAGACAAAAATAAATAAATAAATAATCAAGGATTTTAAGGGCATAAGTGTCAATTTACCCTTCTCCTTGGTTTGCACAAAATGGCGGCTCGAGACACTTATTTAAGGACGGAGGGAGTAGCTGTTTTTATTAGAATCCCAAGAACTCACAAACTCCATTAATCTATTCCCCCTCCATCACTCCTTAATCATTACTCCCTCCGTCCCCGAACAAGTGTCCCCAGCTACCAAATTGTAAATACCGAGAAAGTAGGTAATTTAATCATTTTTACCTCTAATCATTGGTAGTTTGACATAATTTTTGCATGATATTTCGAAATATATAGAACACGTATTCAGGAACGAAAGATTTAGCTAGTCGGGACATTTATTCGGAGACGGAGGACGTAGATATACACACATGCAAGAGAAAGCAAGGGCCCCACTTCTCTTTTGTCGATGATAATTGTACTTGCTTAACTGATTAGCCAATCATTGAAGCAGCTTTGTTTCATAACACCTTCCTTCATGTCCATGATCAGACCACAAATCCCTTCTTGCAACAACCTAAAATGCTGCAAGAAAACTGAAACCCTAAACCTTAATCCAATCGAACCACAAACAAGAAAAAAAAGAAAAGGAAAAAAATGAGGCCTCATCACCTCTCTTTCCTCCTTTTCTTCTACTGTTCCATTGGTTTGCTTTCTGTTTTTGGCGCCAATGGGACCTCCATTGATGAGTTCTCGACGCTTCTGTCAATCAAATCCGGCCTCATTGATCCATTGAACCAGTTGGGAGACTGGGGGAAGAATTCATCGGATTCGGATTCGGATTCGGATTCGGATAAGGCCTCACCACATTGCCTCTGGAATGGCATCTTCTGCAGCTCCGAAGGCTTCGTGGTGAGGCTCGATATGTCAAGCATGAATCTGAGCGGAGTGATCTCCGATCAGATTCAAGACTTGAGCAGACTATCCGAGCTGAATCTGTCGAACAACTCGTTTTCGACTGAGGTTCCGATGGCCTTAAGCAACCTCACCTCATTAACAAGTATTGATCTGAGCCAGAACGACTTTGTGGGAAGGTTTCCATCCGGGCTCGGATACTTCTCGAGCCTCCGGAGCCTCAACGCCTCGAGCAACAACTTCGAAGGGCCGATACCGGACGATCTAGGCAATGCATCTGCACTGGAGTTCCTGGACTTCAGGGGCAGCTTCTTTGAAGGCTCAATACCTTCATCATTCAAGAATCTGCAGAAGCTGAGGTTTTTAGGCCTTTCTGGTAACAACCTCACCGGAGAAATCCCGGTCGAGATAGGCCAGATGTCGTCTCTGGAGACGATCATCATCGGATACAACGAGTTCGAAGGTGGAATCCCGAGGGAGATTGGGAATCTGAGCAACCTTGAGTACTTGGATTTGGCTGTTGGAACTCTGAGTGGTGAGATTCCTTCAGAGTTAGGGAGGTTGAAGAAGTTGAACACTGTTTACTTGTATCAGAACAGATTCGAAGGGAAGATTCCACCTGAGGTTGGGAATCTCACCTCTCTAGCCTTCCTTGATCTCTCCGACAACCGGTTTTCGGGTGAGATTCCAGTCGAGGTAGCCGAGCTCAAGAACCTCCAGCTGCTGAACCTCATGTGCAACAATCTGAGTGGCCTGATCCCAGAAAAGATTGGTGGTCTGAAGAAGCTTGAAGTTCTTGAGCTATGGAAGAATGCTTTGAAGGGATCTTTGCCTTCGAATCTCGGGCGGAACTCACCTCTACAATGGCTTGATGTTTCATCAAACTTCCTCTCAGGTGAGATTCCATCCAGGCTTTGTGAGTTTGGCAACCTTACTAAGCTCATTCTGTTCAACAACTCTTTCTCCGGTGCTATACCGATGAGTTTAGCCAACTGCTCGTCTCTCGTTCGAGTTAGGATCCATGGCAATGCCTTCTCTGGCTCCATCCCTACTGGGTTTGGCACTCTGCCTAAGCTCCAGAGGCTGGAGTTGGCTACCAACAACTTGAGTGGTGAGATCCCTCAAGATTTCACCCTTTCTACCTCATTAGCCTTCATTGATGTTTCGAGGAATCGCCTCGATTTTTCGTTACCTTCTACCATTCTCTCCATTCCTACTCTTCAAACTTTCATGGCTGCCTCAAACTATTTACTAGGGAAAATCCCAGATCAGTTCCAAGATTGCCCTTCTCTCTCTGTGCTTGATCTTTCCCATAACCGTTTCTCCGGCCTCGTTCCACAGAGCGTTGCTTCGTGTCAAAGGCTCGTTAACTTGAACCTCGGAGGCAACAATCTGAGTGGGGAAATCCCAGTGGCAATAGCCAAAATGCCAACACTTTCAATCCTTGATCTGTCTAGCAATTCCCTAGTTGGACAGATACCTCAGGACTTTGGGAGTTCTCCGGCTCTTGAAACGCTCAACGTCTCGTATAATAGGCTCACCGGCCCCGTCCCAAACAACGGGATCTTGATGACTATAAATCCAGATGATCTGAAAGGAAATGCTGGTTTGTGTGGAGCCATACTTCCACCATGTCCAAAAGGCTTCATTAGTCCACTCAAGCATAGGAAGCCTCGTATAAACCACATCGTTCTCGGGTTCCTCGTTGGAACTGCAGTGATTTTAGCTCTCGGGTTAACGGTTTTTACTGCTAGGCAAGTGTACAGGAAGTGGTACTTATGCAGCAGCAGCTCCTTCACAGATTGGTTCAAGAAAGGCAACTCAGATTTCCCATGGAGGCTGGTGGCATTTCAGAGGCTGCACTTCACTAGCGCGGAGATTTTGTCGTGCATAAAGGAGTCGAACATCATAGGCGTAGGCGGGACCGGAGTCGTGTACAAGGCCGAGGCGCAGAGGCCTCATTCAGCCATAGCTGTGAAGAAACTATGGAGATCATCATCAGAGGCAGCAGATGTGGAAAGTGGAGATGATCTCTTCTATGAGGTGAATCTTCTAGGCAAACTCAGGCATCGGAACATCGTCCGATTGTTAGGGTACCTACACAACGAGGCCGACGTTATGATGCTGTACGAATACATGCCGAATGGGAGCCTCGGAGCAGCTTTGCATGGGAAAGAGGGAGGCAGAATCTTGGTGGATTGGGTGTCAAGGTACAATGTTGCTCTTGGTGTAGCTCAGGGGCTTGCTTATCTTCACCACGACTGCCACCCTCCGATCATCCACAGAGACGTAAAGTCGAATAACATCTTGTTAGACTCCGATTTCGAGGCAAGAATTGCAGATTTTGGACTAGCAAGAACAATGATGCACAAGAATGAGACTCTCTCCATGGTGGCTGGATCTTATGGCTACATTGCACCAGGTACTTTCGATTTTTTTTATGTTAAAAACATCGGTGTCGAGCTCAAAAAAGCGCGTTCTGACCTATGTTTATCGACTGCAGAGTATGGATACACACTCAAAGTTGATGAGAAGAGTGACATATACAGCTATGGAGTAGTCCTCCTTGAGCTATTAACCGGGAAGCCTCCGCTGGACTCTTCGTTCGGAGAATCCGTAGACATAGTCGAGTGGCTGAGGCGAAAGGCGAGCAGCAAAGCTAAGTCGGAAGCAGCACTTGATCCAGAGATTGCAGGGCAGTGCCAGAATGTGAAGGAGGAGATGATTCTTGTGCTCAAGATTGCACTCTTGTGCACTGCCAAGCTCCCGAAGGATCGGCCCTCGATGAGAGACGTCGTTACGATGCTCGGAGAGGCGAAGCCGAGGAGGAAGAGCGTATGCCAGAGCTGGGGCTATGGGGCAAGTAAAGATAAGCTCATCTTTGCACATTCACCAGTTATAGGCCTTCTGTAGTTAGTTGATGAGAAACTTCTGAGTTTATTTGAATGCTTTGGAGTTTGATTTTCCTTTTCTTTTACTTGTATTGATGAATTGTAAATTTTATTAGCTTTTTATTTTAAAAAAAAAAGGAAACTTTTTATGGTTGTGGAGAAAAGGAAAGAAGCAAAGTGTTTATACGAAGATTTGAGATTTTGTGCAGTTGTAACTTTGTTATACTCCTTCGTCCCGTTTTTCTTGACACGTCGTTTCGATTTTCTTGACACGTTTCATTTTAATAAAGACTCCTTAATTCTCATATGATGAAAACTCATTAAACAAAAGTTGTTTAACTCACGTGTCAAAAATAGATGGGTCAAGAAAAACGGGACGAGAGTCTGAAACCTAGGCCTTGATAGATATTTGGGCCTGCCCAACTATAGGAAAGTGCACAAGGATTTAGTTTTGGGCTTCGTTTCAGAAGTTGACTACGGCCCAATAATTTTTAGTCACTCTCCTATTAATACAAAGTTGACTTTTTTAAAATACGCAAATACTTCCCCGTCCCATCCTAGTTGACGTCGTTTATTCAATATATGTAAGGTATAACGTGTCAGCTGGAATGAGATGTAGAGAGTACAGAGTAGACTTGCTATTTGTAAGAACGAGCTGTGAAAATACTTCCTCGGTCCTATTCTAGTTGACGTCGTTTATTAAATATATGTAAAATATAATGCATCAGCTGGAATGGAACGTAGAGAGTACGGAGTAGACTTCCTATTTGTAGGAACGAGCTGTAAAATTAATTTCTTAAATAATCCACGTGTACTTCCTCATAATTTCTTACTGCGTATAGTATTAGCCCTCCCTCCCTCCCCCTAGGCCATACCCTCTCTCTCTCTCTCTCTCTCTCTCTCTCTCTCTCTCTCTCTCTCTCTCTCTCTCTCTCTCTCTCATATAATCATTGACTTGGCCTGCAATTGCATGCACCCCGCCGGAAATAAACATGTCACTCGCCTTCAGCCATGTTTGTACCTTTTTCTCCGGCCACATCAGGAGAGAGATTATTCCAGATAACGGAGTTCCGACGACAGCCAATAGACCGTCGGCCGCCGTCAAATGCAACCTTACGACGAAGGCAAGCCGCCCAGTCGTACGTACTCGAATTTACGTACATAAATGTACATTTGTTTCGATTTTCAAACGAATGAATGTGGCCTTTGTTTTAGGACTTGGTGGTGAAAATAAAAGAGACGTTGAAGGGGCAAGACGGTAATTTGACTGTCGGAGTAGCGGATATGCCCTCTAGCCTATGCGTGATCGACACTCTCGAACGGTTGGGAGTCGACCGATACTTCCGATCTGAAACCGATGTTATTCTACACGACACTTACCGGTAATTAAGGATTTTGATTTTTTTCGTTCTGATTGATTAATTAGAGCTACCAATGGCTCAATCTAGCCCGAGTATGACCTCCGTCCTGTTTATAACGAAGCCAAGAATTTAAGTATGTCCGGACGAGATTCCGAAAAAAAAATTTAAGTAATTATTTTCTTTAAACGAGTGTCGATCTTCCTATCGTTTTTTAATATTTTATACTTTAATTCTAACTAATTTTCATGTTTATAAGAAATAAGACGATGTTTATGAGACGAATAAAAATGTGTATAATACGGTATATTATATATAATATGATAGGTTATGGCAAGAAAAGGACAAATATATATGTTCCAACGTTACTACTCATGCAATGGCGTTTAGACTTTTGCGAGTGAACGGATACGAGGTTTCATCAGGTACGTAAACATGCATGCATGCATGCTCTCTCTGCCCGAACAATCTTGATTATATGTGATGTATAAAATAGTGAAACGCTTCAACTTCGTTGGATGACATATATTGTAAGTATTTAACATTCTTTTTATTGTTTTCTGCATGCATGCTCTTGTACCTCGTAGAGGAACTGGCTCCATATGCTAACCTAGAGCACTTTAGCCAGCAAAAAGTTGATGTTGCAATGGCTATAGAGCTCTACAGAGCAGCACAGGAGAGAATACACGAAGACGAGAGCCGCCTCGACAAAATTCTTGCTTGGACCACCACTTTTCTCGAGCAACAGCTGCTCACTAACTGCATCCTTGACAAGAAATTGCATAAACTGGTGATAAATCTTCGATACAGCTCGTTTTTATTCGTACCGATGATATAAGATTAGTATGTTCTCAAGACTACTTTTCTTTTCTTTTGGTTGTGTACAATGAAGGTGGAGTACTACTTGAACAACTACCACGGCCAAACGAACATGGTCGGAGTTAGACGAAACCTCGAACTATACGAGATGAGCCATTACCAAACTCTAAAACCCTCACATAGGTAAAATATTGTTACTTGTGTTGAGTAATTGTTGAATGAATGATTAATTGTTTTCTCATTCTCTCTCTCTCTCTCTAGTCTATGTAATGAAGACCTTCTAGCACTTGCAAGGCAAGATTTTCGAGTTTTTCAAGCCCAGCAGCAGAAAGAACTCGAGCAACTGCAAAGGTAAATTAATCCCTTCACTTAAAAGGTAAAAAAATATTGAAAATGTTATAATAATTAACCAAATTAAACTTCATGCAGGTGGTATGGAGATTGCAGGTTGGACAAGTTGAACTATGGGAGAGATGTAGTAAACATTTCCAGTTTCATGGCCTCAACATTGGTCGATGATCCGGAATTAGCCGATGTTCGTCTCTCCATCGCCAAACAGATGGTGCTCGTGACACGCATCGATGATTTCTTCGACCACGGTGGCTCTAGAGAGGACTCCTACAAGATCATTGAACTAGTAAAAGAGTAATTAACCTCCCTTCATTCCCCTATGGTTATATGTTCTTACATTATCATAGATTAATAAACGAAACGTGAACAATCGAATAGATGGGACGAGAAGGCGGAATACGGTTCCGAGGAAGTAAAAATCCTTTTTACAGCAGTATACACCACAGTAAATTTGCTGGCAGAGGCTTGTGTTCAACAAGGAAGGAGTGGTACTATCAAAGAATTCCTAGTTCAGTTGGTAAAAAATTAATTACTGCTGTTGATTTACTTTGGTAAATAATAAATTAACTAATTAATCATAATCTATTTCTTGATGTTTTGGATGAGAGCAGTGGATTGAAATACTATCAGCTTTCAAGATCGAGCTAGATACGTGGAGCGATGGCACGGAAGTAAGCTTAGACGAGTACTTGTCGTGGTCGTGGATTTCGAACGGCTGCAGATTGTTCATAGTAACTTCGATGCATTTGCTCCCTACGAAGTTATGCAGTGATGAAATGCTTATGAGTGAAGAGTGCATGGATTTGTGTAGGCATGTTTCGATGGTTGGTCGCTTGCTCAACGACATCCGCTCTTTTGAGGTCAAGTGTCATTTAAATACACGAACTTTCACTCTGTTTCCCGTATTTTTTCCCCTAAAGATGAGATTGAAATGTGTGTTTTGACAGAGGGAGCGTGGGGAGAATACGGGAAACAGCGTGAGCATTCTCGTAGCAGGCGGGGATACCGAAGAGGAAGCTGTTCGAACGATCAAAGAGAGAGTTGAGTATGAGAGGAGGAAACTGATGCAAATTGTGTACAAAAGAGGAACCATTCTCCCAAGGGAGTGTAAAGACGTATTTTCGAAGGCGTGCGGGGCTGCATTTTACGTGTACTCGAGCACGGACGAGTTTACGTCTCCTCGACAAGTGATGGAAGACATGAAATCCTTTACAAGCTTCTAAAATCTACTTAGTTTGTTATGTATGCATGCTTTGTTATTGTGAGCAAACAGCAAAGCTAGATCAGAAGCAGCAGCACTAGCTTTGATCCGGAAATCGCAGTCGGCCCTCGTTGAGGGACGTTGTGATGATGCTACGGCCGGGAGGCGAAGCCGATCGGGGAAAGAGCTGTGGTGCAAGTAAGGAGAGATTGATGTTTGAAACTTCTCACTTGTGTTGATGGATATTGTTTAAGTTGGATGAATTTTATTTTTTTTTGAATGATTTGAGACTAATACGGGAATAAACCGACTTCTGGCAAGCGAACGCTCGCATTAGAAAATTGACGAGACGTGGTTGAAATGATGTCGTTGCGTGAGCTACTAATGGAGAAAATAGAGTACTAGGTCGATCTTAATATATTATAGAACTACTAATGGACACTAAGAAACATTACATTCAATAAATCGGGATCTATCGAAATTTCGATACAAAATATTAATGACCAATGTTTTTCGATGCTAATTCCGTCACGGATTTTAAGAAATATTACTGTATATTTGCTTTCCAATTACAGTTATCAATTCGACATCTTTCTATTATTTTAAGGCTTTGGAAAAGAAAGAGGAACATTTATTATCAATTGAGTGTTGATTTGTTTCTTTATATGGCTCAATATTAAAATGGTAATGGTAAAATGTTGGGATAAAATCAAAATTTAATTCTCTAATTAGGGGCCAGGGCAACTAAATTCCTTTTTACCGCCACTTGTTATTCCCCCAAACCAGGCAATACGGCGTCGTTTTACAATCCTAATTGAACCTTTCCCCTCAGCTAAAACCCACTGAAAAAGTATTAAAATAAAAAATTATTCCAACTACAATTTCTGCAATTCGTTAATTTTGATCGAAGCTTGTTGCAGTAATGGTGGATGAAGGAGAGGTTGAGAAAAGGGATGAGGAGGTTGTTGATGTAGAGAATGATTCTTCCGACAATTCTGTCGAATTTAATAACGATGAAGCTGAGGAGGAGGAACTGGGAGAAGAATCTCATTCTGAGGTAGATCAGAGTTTCGTTTCTGTATTTTTGAATACCTAGTTTTTTTATTCTTGTAGTTGGGAAGTGTGGAGGTGCTGTACCTTTTGCTTGTGCGGTTGTACCTTCGCCACCCCTTGTGATCAACTTTTTTTTCACTGTTTTGTTTGGAGAATTTGTTCGTGACTGAATGTCGCGTTTTTTTTGCCTTAACTACTATCTGTTAATACACGTTGTGTTTGAAGTTTTGAGTAGCTTTGGTTTGTTTGTATGAACTTCTAGAATGAGGTAATGCCTTGCTAAGGAATGGGTAGAGGGGAAAGAAATAATTCGATATGGAATTGGTGTGCTTTTATTTTTTTTTTCAACTGGGATCTTGATGGCATGTTAACTTTGTTGTTTCTGTTCGTCCGGGGTTGCGTGTTCTGGATAGGATATGATTTCCATGCATGAATGAGAGAGAACTGCATTAGGTAGATAAAACTCTATATGGATTAGTTAGTATCGGTTTGGAATTATTTCCTCATGGTGATGATATGCTTATTGTTCTTGCTTGATGGTAGATAGGTTAGTCCCAGAATTTAGGCAGCTTCTTGCTAATTGTTCCAGATAATCATATGATTCATGTCCATATTTGCTAATCGTTGCAGAGTACTTATTTGTCACTCCCTTTTCGATTGTCTGCAAATTTAAGTTATCCCTGTTGCAAGTTCTTTGATTGCCTTATATCTTGTCAGGAACCGTTGACTGAGGAGGAGACAGAGGAGCTAATTTCCGAGCTTTTAGAAGTTGAGAGTAAAGTAAAATGTTTAATTTGGTCTTCTTGGTTTCAAGGAAGCTACATGTGCTCTTTACATAAATACTAACTCAATCTTCTCAGGCTGCGGAAGCCCAGGAGACACTGGAAGAGGAATCCTTATCCAAAGTAGAGGCTGATGTTAGGAATGAATTGGCTCAATCTCTCTCCGGTGATGAGGTAAACTAACTTGTTATGTCTTTATTTCTTGAATTATCTTTCTGCTAAGGTTCCTTTCGTTTTAAATCATCTTTTATGGTGGGTAGTTGGATAAGGCTGTTTCTGGAGAAATGGCAGCATTCAGGGAGCAGTGGGAAGTGGAGCTTGATGAGCTCGAGACCGAAAGTGCTCATTTATTGGTATGTTATTTAATTTGTCGCTTATTACATGAAACATTGAAGAAAATCAGCAATCTTTATTGCTCCTCAAGATAAGTTGTCTGAGAGTTAGAGGTTTTATAATTATGGATTCAAGGAATGTGAAAATAGTATAGCACTGCAATAACAGTTGACTTGCACTCCCAAATGAATGATGTTAAGAGAGCCTTTGGTTTTGGGTTCACTTGAATTACTAAATATATTTCCTGGCTTATATGGAGTCGGTATGCTATAGCTTTGTGCTGTAACTACTTTGTGGTTTAACAGTAAATGGCCTTCTTACCTCATTTTTTTCCCCCTGTAATTGAGCAGGAACAACTTGATGGTGCTGGCATTGATCTTTCCAGTCTCTATAAGTGGATCGAAAGGCAAGCTCCCAATGGTTGCTCCACTGAAGCATGGAAGAAAAGGACTCACTGGGCTGGAACTAATCTGTCCGTAGATGCTAGTGAGTCAGTTACAAAGGCTGAAGAATTTCTCCAGGTCCACAGGCCTGTTAGAAGGTTCATATGTCATACTCAAACTATTTCGAGGATTCCATTCAAATATGCAATAATTTTGAGTTCTAAAGTCGGAATTTTCAATGTAGGGCAGACGGCATGGCAAAGTCTTGGAGGAGGGTGCCAGTGGGTTCCTGGGGAAAAAAGTTGAGAAAAGTGAAAGCAGTGAAGCTGCAAATGATAATACAGCCATGGATTGGGATTCTTTCAGTAAAATGTGCTCTGATAAGTCATCTTTGGAAGATGTAACTTTTGGTAGCAAGCACTGGGCTTCCGTATACCTGGCAAGCACCCCACAACAGGCTGCAGAACTCGGTCTGAAATTTCCTGGTGTAGATGAGGTAGACATGTCTTGGAGTTTGAATAGTCATGTATTGGTATCACTGCTTACATCTAGTTCGATAAAAGATGCCCAATCATGTATTTCTCCCCATTTGTTTACTAGAACAAATTATGATTGACCTTTCCGGATTGTCGTGGTTGGAACAATACGATTAATCTGACGGGTTTTAGTTGAAGCGATCAGTTTTTGTCTGATTTACTTTCTTAGAAGTAGGTGTTCAGACATGTTGTGCATATATTGTTCTATGAGGTGGAGGAGCTGTATTTAGTATAAACAGATGCCTTTATTTGAGTTTTGGGAGGTTCTATAGATGATTATGTGATTCTAAAACTTCTCTAGTGCATAACTATTCTGATCTAATTGACATTTGTCGTAATTACTCTTCGAACTCTCGCTACTTGTTAGGTTATGGCATTTTCAGGAGATCTTGTCTCTTACATATTGCACATTCTCAGGTGGAGGAGATTGATGATGTTGATGGAACGTCGCATGATCCATTTATTGCTGATGCTATAGCAAATGAAGGAGATCTGAATCTTACTGAAGAACAAAAGCGAAACTTTAAAAGGGTTAGTTCTATTTATAAGCAAATTACATTCTGTACTGAGGTCCTTTGTGTTGCTACGTATATTATTTAAGTCATTAACTTTTATTTATCTTACCTGGGAAAGTCTAAGTTAATTGCCTGAGGATCTATAATTGCAATATTTTGTTTGCATGTTCAAAGAGCCGTTTCCAGCTTTATTAATGAATATTCCTAGTTTAGAATTTAGATGTGTAAATTTAATAAGCAGCGCCGGTTTTCTTCAACTGGCTCATTTAGTAAAATAATATGGACAATGACGGAACATAATTATTGAATAATCATTTTCCTTTGTCTAATCCAAACGTCTTGAATGAGAAAACATTACTGAAGCATCACATTAAGTGTGCATACTTGTATGATGCTTCTTTTGTTAAGGATGTAATATAACGGGTTATAGTGTAGTTGACTTTGGTATAGAGAGAGACAACTGGTAATTATTTTCTAAACCAGATTTTGATTTAGTAATGAATTTATACTAGATTTCTCTGATAAGTGATCACGTATATGCTCTACACAATTAGTAGTTCATGCTTGATATGTTATCGAGGATCTTTGCTTCTATCATAGTGCTAGTATGTGTTTTTTGGGATGCACTCTAATAAACCATACTAGAAACTTTGGAACCTAATTTACCTATATGACAATATAGCCCATTCTGCTGTATCCGGTAGCTGATTGAATTAGTTCTATTTTAATTTATTGTCTCGTGACAGGTTAAAGAGGAAGACGATGCAAATGCTGATCGCAAGCTTCATAAGTGTTTGAAACGAAGGAGGCGTAGGAAGCAATCCAAAGAGGTTTACTTGGTTTAGTGTATTTCGTTACAATTTCTACTATTATGTTTCCTGGTAGTTGTTATGACTTGGCAAAAACGTGCTCAAATTCGATATTCTTTCTTTATAGATATATTGACTGCATAGGGCTACTGCCAACTCAATGAACTTGGCCAGATTTAACCTAGCTAAAATGAACAAATTGACAAGGATGACATGCATATCCATGCTTTATGATTTGTTGAATTCTTGAGGTTTGAGCTTTATTTTTAAGAAAATGATGTTAAAGTTTGGATACACGTTTTCAACCTAATTAAAAAACAGCATCAGAGTATTCTGACGTAATTATTTTCTACTAGGGGAGTCATTGAATGGAATAATATACTCCTTTATATAGATCATATATATGTGACTAATAACATCTTCGGTAGTAACAATCCAAGTTAAATAGTTAGGTTTTAACATGATATCCCAACTAGCTCAGGTTTAGAAAAGTTATGGTCACTTGAGCCTGAGCGGTATCCATCGGGCCTTTTTGTGCTTGCTTTCATGGTGGTTCTTTTACCTGATTACTAGGAGACCTAATATTGCATGATCAGAATGCTAATATCTAAAAAGAGCAATATTCCATCTTCAGGCCACTCATGAACTGTAAAGACTAATTAACGAAAATCTCGTGTTCAACACCTTCTTCTGTGTTGATTAACACCTTTTCCTTTTCCCGCCTTTTCCACCTTTTTTTTGGGTCTCTTTAGGCATTTATTTCGTGGAGGCATGCCTTTCTTGCTCCCCAGTTAAGATATATTTCATCAGCCCCTGGATTTTTGCTTGCTTTATCTAACTGTGGATCCATGACAATTTAAGCGCTAGTTAATTTTGTGTTGTTATGGTTAAAATTACAATCCAAATTATTTGACTCTCTATAACTGGTCGGGATCTGGTTCTAATAAATATCTACCTAAATTAGCTCCTTCAACAAGCAAACATTAGAATATCGGTTCAACATTTGTAGACCTCCTTAACAGTTTGATTTGCTCCGTCATGGATAGTATGTAATTTAATAGACTAATACAAAAATTTCTCCGTTATAGAATGATTCTTCTGTATCATAAGATGCTTTTCACTTTACATCCTTTTGAATCTTTAAAGATATAAACTTAGCAGCAATTCACGTGGAGTGCAACGATAATATTCGTGCACTATCTTAAGCGTGACCAGTTGGGACTTTATTGCTCTAATTAGGGAATCCAACAATGTTCCAGCTGGGGTTGCAGGGAGGCTGAAATCATGTGGCACTCTTAGCACATAAATATTCTGCTCCTAGTTTCAGTAGGACATGCTTCACTTGTTACTTCTATTTTTACTCGATTCAAAGCTTTTAGGCCCAACAAGGCTTTTGGTTTAGAAGCAGTTTACTGTTAGTCACTCATACAATGGTACATTATTTGCTCTTTATAAGCCAAAGTGTAGCTGAATAGATCTGCCAAATCATTATGTCAAGATTGAGCAGCATGTAATAATTGGTTTACTGTTGGTTCATTTCTTTCTGCAAACAAGAGGCCCTTCTCTTAATGTGTTTAATTGTTTCTTTGCTGCCTTAATGATATGCTGCAATGTGGGATATTTTAGATTTTATGGCTCTTTTATGGCTAGTCAAATAAAAAATCTCTAATCAGAAGAGAAAAATAAAATGGGGAAGAAATTTGGTGACTGAAGGCTTGATTTTAGGATGATTATGATATGGCTAATCTCCTAGGTATATTTCCCTTTACTAAATCTTAATTTATGGTTTGGACTTTCAAATCTTCACGGCCAGATGTTCTGATTCTGCTGGTCCTTGACTGTATTTTTCTATAAACAGTCAATCCTGAAAAAGTCGTTGATTTTTAAAGGCAGGCAGTTCTAATTAATGTAATTGGTCTTTTAATCTGTGGAATCAGTAGGTAGACGTAGTAAATCAACTGGTAATTAAAGCGATTTGCATTTCCGCAAATCAGAATGACACATAATTAATTCTATAATTTCCTTTATTTACGTTCTGCCATTTTCTTAGTAATTATCGACATTTGCGCTCTATTTAATGGGTGCTTTCTGAATACTGATTGAGCGTTAAACAAAGAGTGTAATAGCTATTGTAACTGCTTTGCACCTAGAAAATAAAAACAGCAGATCCTATGATGCATGTAAGGCTGTTTTATGAATTTTTAAACTGCATGCATTTGAGTACAGACCCTCTGATTGATATTGTAGGCATGTCTGCTTGGTTTCTTTTTGTCCTTAATGAGAAACTGAACCGGGGTTACTTTAATGTTAGTTCATTAGATATGTGTAGGTTCTTCCAAGAAATGTTAATAGATTTTCTATGGTCATTACTTATCCCAGATTACAATTATTTGTTCGACCATTTTGCTTGATACTTTTAGCATGATGCACTATATCTAGGTCCTGATGGTTGATATTTGTTGTACATGGGTCTTGTTGTTTGAGACAAACATCCTTTTCATGACTTTTAAACTTGATCTTGATGTTTGATCTATAACAAGAATTACCCACTTTTCTTCTAGCCAGAGCTTCTAAAATGTTGTTTACATGGTTTTATTGTCTATTTTGGATCAGGATATCAATCAAGGAGACCTTTCATCATCTGATGGGATGAAAGAGCATCAATTAGGTGGTTCAATGGGCCATGACGAAGGAGATCAAGAACTAAATGATAGTGCAAACGAGTTGTCTGGAACTCTTCCTTTAGAGAGAGCAAAGAACGATCTTGATGTCCCTGCTACTGTTGACATGAATGAGTTGAGGGGCCTCAAACGTTCAGTTGAATATGATGTAGAATCTAGTACTAAGAAATCCTGTACAATTACTGTGGATAGTGATGGTGAGGATCCAGATGCTGGACATAAACCATTGGGTATGGATGAAACAACCAAATTAGATGGTCAAATTGTTTCCAGTTCAGAATCTGATTCAGATTCAGATGATTCAGATGCTGACACTAGCGTCAATGCCAGGTACATTGATTCACATTCTGTGATTGGGTTTATTATTTGAGTTGGGACGTAATAGGTCATAGTGACGAGGTTATGTTGCTTGCATGATGTTCATGTGGCTAATAAATATTAAATATCTAAAATTTGAAAAATTTCATGAGATTTTCACTATGGTGCTGATGGAACTTTTTCTGTAATGACGTTCTTTAAAGACTGATAGCAAGAGAAAATAATTGCTTATGGGATTCTGGAATAGTTAAATTTATTGTATCATCTTTTGAGGCCTTCCTTTCAAAATCACTAAATGATATCTCTTTTAATGACCTATATCATTTCTTGAATAAATATGATGATCTAATGCTACTTGCCTCTAGAGATCAGATATACGTCGCATTTTCAGTGCTATCCTTCAATTAAATTTATTTGTCCTCTCTATTTGCAGCACTAAAAGAAGACGTAAAAAGAAAATCCGAAGGATCATTGATGATGCTGAATTGGGCGAAGAGACTAAGAAGAAAATTGCGATTGAGAAGGTGAAGATTCATTCTGCATTTTATTTTAGTACCTCATATTAAGATGCCCCTGATTAATATGCTTTTACAGGAACGTCAAGAGCGGCTTAAAGCTTTGGAGGCACGGTTTTCTACTAAATCTCCTGTCATCAGCTCTTCTGTGAAAAGCAGGAGTTCATTTGATGGCACTGGTGTGCAAATACTGGGAGACTTGTCTGCAGGTTACATAGTAAATGTCGTTAGAGAGGAAGGTGAAGAGGCAGTTAGAATTCCTCCTAGCATCTCAACAAAATTAAAAATCCACCAGGTTTGGAGCCTATAATCATCATACTCTTCTCTTTATGTCATTTTATGTCTTAAATTTGAATTTTGTAGATCTCCGCAATCAGAAAATTTCAGCTGAAAATTAACATATCACGTTATTGAACTAATTTTTCCTCTCTCAATTAAAATGGAAAACATTGTGTGTTTAGTATCACGTCAAGACACTACAGAAAAAATCTACTAGAAATGCATGTCTGCTGTGTTAAAGAATGGGAGCAAAATCTTTGATTTTGATGCTCAACTTTTAATCACAAGAATGGCGATTATGCGAAAATTTCTCTTCTTTTGCTGACCTTGAACCATGCTTTGTTTCTCATATCTGATTGGTGGATGCTTGTACTGGTAATACAAGATAAATATTCTGAATTCTAACTTGGTTCCGAACTTCCACTTACTGACCTATTTTTCATATGCTCTTCATCAGAGTTAACTTATAACTGATATTCCTAGTTTCTTGTGATTTTCAGGTTGCAGGAATTCGATTCATGTGGGAAAATATTATTCAATCTGTCAGAAAGGTGAGGTCTGGTGATAAAGGTCTTGGTTGCATTCTGGCGCATACCATGGGGTTAGGTAAAACATTTCAGGTACTGGATTGAATATTATCTCTTGAAATTTCTACCTATGCCTTGTAATACAATCACCATTTTTGAATGTCTTTCTAGATAAAAATTCGTGACAGTTCATCATGTTGATTTTTAAGGATCGACATTATAGATAATATTCCGGCTCATATATCATAACTTCTGAAGCAGCCTGAAAATTTTCACCACCATGTAGCAGATGTAGTGAATCAGAAGCTACCATCCACTCAACTATATGATGCAATATGTAATATACCAAGCCAACTTAAAGATGAATTATTATTTTACTGAACAAAACAACACCAGTAGGCATAGAAGAACAAAATTACCTTATTAGGATAACACAGCAATTAAGATTTCCTAAAATCATGAAACAATTTTATTCCGCATTCCATTTCTATAGTAAAATGGATAAGCCACTACATGCTACGTTTTAAATATTGAAATAGTCTTGTCCCGTAATGTTTATGGATTAGCATGAAAATATGATTATTTTGCTAAGATGTTAATTTTTTTGGCCTGCAGGTCATAGCCTTTTTATATACTGCTATGAGAAGTGTAGATCTAGGCCTGAGAACTGCACTCATTGTAACACCAGTAAGTGTTTTGCACAACTGGAGGCATGAGTTCATGAAATGGAGGCCATCTGAGTTAAAGCCTCTTCGCATCTTCATGGTTCAAGATGTTACAAGGTTTGTATTTCTATTTACTGGACCATCCATGCAAGTAATGAGTACAGGAATTGGAGAAATTATGTAGTCCATATTTTGTATTTTGTTAAGAACCTGAAGGAGAAGTTCCCTGGATTCCGCAATATTCTTAAAACTCTGTCTGCCTGTTATTATTTGTTATGTCCTGCCCCTTCTGGCTAGAGTCTATTTATCCAGCTATGTCTTTCTTCGTTTCTCAAAACTGTATGCTTTACCATGTACTTATGGTAGATCATATCCTAGAGCATAAGAACTTAAAGATGAATATCTTGCTAGTTTTACCTGATATAACGCTTCCACTTTTCTCTGTTCAGGGAAAAAAGGGCTGAGTTGTTCATGAAATGGAGAATTAAAGGTGGTGTCTTCTTGATTGGCTATACTGCCTTCAGGAATTTGTCCCTTGGAAAGTATGCTAAGGACCGAGACATGGCTAGGGAGATTAGTCAAGCACTTCAGGTAATCATCGTTATTTAGAATATAGTAATATGCTTGGTTTGGAAGAAGAAAGTATTAGGAACTGAATTTGTAATTCTTGCACTCTCTTTTAATGTGTTGAGTGTACTTTATGATTCCACTGTTTACCAGAAGTAATACTTGTCCCATTATATTTTCCTCTTCCTTTGTTGGCTGACAACTGTGATCCATTCTTATAATGACTGCATATAATTCACCAGGAGGGACCTGATATTCTGGTATGTGACGAGGCACACATTATCAAGAACACCAGAGCTGATACAACCCAGGCATTGAAACAAGTCAAGTGCCAGAGGAGGATTGCATTAACCGGATCACCTCTTCAGAACAATCTTATGGAGTACTATTGTGTATGAGCTTCAAATCATATCATTTTGGAAATTTTCTTCATGTTTTCTTAATCCACTATGTGATCATCTTAATTTTATCTGAAACAGATGGTTGATTTTGTTAGAGAAGGCTTTCTTGGTAGCAGCCACGAGTTCAGGAACCGGTTAGAGCCTTTATCTCATGACGCCTCCCCTTTAGCTTTTGTTTCAATGCTACATGATTGTGTTGCTTTCGCAGATTCCAGAACCCAATAGAAAATGGCCAACACACTAATTCTACTGCCGAAGATGTGAAAATAATGAATCAAAGATCTCACATCCTGTATGAACAGTTAAAAGGATTTGTCCAGAGGATGGACATGAATGTGGTTAAAAAGGATTTGCCCCCTAAAACTGTATTTGTTATCTCTGTGAAGTTATCTCCTTTGCAGAGAAAACTGTACAAGAGATTTCTTGATGTCCATGGATTCACAAAGGACAAGATCTCGGGTGAAAAGATAATTAGGGGATCCTTTTTTGCAGGATACCAGGCCTTAGCCCAGGTATGTACTTATCGCCCCTGAATTTCCACTTTTCTTTTTATGTAATGTTCTTGAAGATGCTTATGAATGCATGCACAAGTTATAGTTCTTATTTCCGATTGGGACCATTTTCCATATCTCAATTTGGGGAGTATATGTTCAAAATATGCCATTCTGTGCAGATATGGAACCATCCTGGAATATTGCAACTAAGGAAAGAAAACAAAGATTCTGCTAAATGTGAAGATGTGGAAAATCCAGATGACATCTCTAGTGACGAGAACATTGACTACAATATGATCCCTGGAGGTACTCTAGATTTGTCCTTTTCATTTTGTGTTCCTTTTTTTATCGTGTCATATTCTCGTAACAACTTATCCAGGTTCAAGCATTAATATCCCATTCATTCATCTCCTTTAGCCGAGATACTAAACTTCAGTCTTTTATATCTAAGGCCATGTTGGTAAATTTTCATCTATACTTCCATGATGACCCAGCTGAAATCACTAGACTTATTTTCTTAAAATTCTGGAACGGGTAGTCTTAATCTTCCTTAATTAAGCTTCATTTGATTATCCTCTTCATACGTGGCTTGCAGAGAAAATAGTCAATCCTCAGAGGAAAAACGAAAATGGGTTCCTTCGTGAGGTGCGTTAACTTCCTATGTAAAACTTCCCATACACTTAAATTGTTAATGTGCTGAATCACCTGTGATATAATTCTTAGATAGTAGAATTTCTGACCTACTGTTTCTTGCATTCCCTTTTAACAGGATTGGTGGAGAGATATTTTGAAGGAACATAGCTACAAGGAGCCTGATCAAGGTGGAAAAATGGTTTTACTCATAGATATCCTCACAATGTGTTCGAGCATGGGTGATAAGGCATTGGTGTTCAGCCAGAGTATTTTAACTCTGGACCTAATTGAGTATTATCTTTCAAAAATGCCTCGTCCAAGGAAGAATGGGAAGTGTTGGAAAAAGGGGAAGGACTGGTACAGGTATATATGGTTTCTAGCTTTTCAGAGATGGCACAGGAATCTTGTTTATTTTACGTGATTTAGAATCGTAGGCTTTCACATTCAAAACAAACTGTATAATAGTGTTTCTTCTGCATCTACAACAGATTGGATGGAAGGACAGAAAGCTCCGAGAGGCAGAAATTAGTTGAGAGGTTCAATGATCCATCAAATAGAAGAGTCAAATGCACTTTGATATCGACTAGGGCTGGATCTCTGGGGATTAATCTTCATTCTGCTAACCGTGTCATTATAGTTGATGGATCTTGGAACCCGACATATGATCTTCAGGCTATATATAGGGCTTGGAGGTGCGTATTGCCACATATTCTTTTCAAAGACAACATAATTACATTTACTTATGGCTAAAATTGGATACTCGTCATTTTGTAGGTATGGACAGAAAAAGCCCGTGTTTGCATACCGGTTGCTGGCACATGCAACTATGGAAGAGAAGATTTATAAGCGTCAGGTAATGTGAATCCAGAATTCGAATTAGTACGTTGTTAGATTGAATTGAACCTTATTGAGAATATTCTGCAGGTGACTAAGGAAGGACTTGCAGCAAGAGTGGTTGACCGGCAGCAGGTGCATAGAACGATGTCGAAAGAAGAGATACTACATTTGTTTGACTTTGGTGAAGACGACATAGTGCCTGAGCCTGGACAAGAGATCGGAATTTCGTCTGAACCAAATACAACGATCCGTGTAGGAAACTTACTGAAGCAGAAGCTGCCATTTCAGCAGGGAAGTTCATCTACAGACCGTATAATCGAAAGCTTAATAGCCGACCATCATCCCAGGTAGTGTATATGATTCCCTTTTCATGGATTTTTGCTGCCTTTAAAGGCATCAGAGTTGGATCTCGTATCTTCACTGAAATGCTCAAACTTCTATCTCTGCTGCAACGGATATCCTTTCGATGTGGTCTAATTTTATCTCCAAACAATTCGTTCTTCTTTCAGTTGGATTACAAACTACCATGAACACGAGACCCTGCTCCAAGAAAACGAAGATGAGAAACTATCAAAAGAAGAGCAGGACTTGGCTTGGGAAGTTTACCAAAAGACCCTCGAGTGGGAGGAAGTTCGAAGAGCCTCCCCAGACGAGCCCATCATGGAGCCAGCAGTCGAGCAAAAGCCCATTCCGGAGCCTGTAGTCCAGCCAAAACCGCCTCCAAAACGCGACGGTGCACTCGAAAGAGCCAGGCAAAGGCATCAGTACCGTTACGGGCTCCGTCACTGCACAAACCTCGCACATCTGCTGACATTGAGTACCCAAGGCATAAAGGCAGGAGGCCACACCATATGCGGAGAATGTGCTCGTGTTCTTCGATGGGAGGAGCTCGAGCCAGATGCCAGGTGCTGTACAGTCGCTAGGAGGACTACAGAACCCTGAGCTTCACTTTTTTCATTATATCACTATTAGTGCTGTCCTTTTCAAGAACAGGATGAATTCTGAGTTATATTTGCTCTATTGTTGTTGAACCACAATATTTTTATAGAGGAACCACAGTTTGCGATATATACTCCCTCCGTCCCATTTTCTTAACATGTTTCGATTATTGTTCTTACCTGCATATATTCAAGAAACGTGTCGAGGAAAATGGGACGGAAGGAGTACAACATAACCTTTTCTTCAACCATTTCCTATAAAATATACATCAGTTACACACAATCTTACTCCAATAGCAACACAAATCTATACATCAAAATCCACAGAAATCTTGTACTTTAACCCTACAATTTGCAGGTAAAGATATAAATATGCAGAAGCATACGAAATACAATGGAGTGATGAACTAACACCTTTCATCTCCGCACCAGTTATCCTTCTCCTTCGGCCCCGTCGGCCCCTCCTCTCCGTAGAGCTCAGTCGGAAAAATCTCCACCAAACTCTCCACAGATAACCTCAAGAAAAATGGGAGGCTGTCGAGTATCTTCTCCAGTTCGGTTCCGGAACTGTAGACGACGGTGGGACCCCATTCTCTCATAAACTGCAGCCATGGAGGCTCTGCAACTACGCCTCCGAGATACTCAGCAGCTATAATTTGATATCTCGAGCTTGAATCAACTGAGTAGTCACTTTTAGCACAGTCATTTCTTGCCCCGACTCCCAACACTGATGATCCTTGAATGTAGCATCCTTCGTGAGGGAAACTAGCATGGCCGTTTCTTGATGCGTAAACGATGGCCTTGTTTCCGTTGATGAACTCGAGCTCAGAAGCATCAACCCATCTCCCACCACTGTGCTCTGAGTAATAAATGCTCCAAAGTTCTCCGTTGAAGTTGCTTATACGAAGAGTGTAATGCTCCCAATCTCCCACATGCTCGCCTATTGTATCGAGAGGGAAGTTTAATGATCCGACTTTAATGGTGGAGGGGCCGTTGAAAGGGCAAAATATCCACATTGCAATGTCGGTAAAAGTCCCACCCGAAGCTGGTTTCACATGAACATATAGCTCTGCAGTTTCTATGTTACCCATTTTTACATAATCTCGGTCCGTTTCTTCCTCTGGCAAATCGAGCCAGAATTCTCCATCGTTGCATCCACCACAAGGTAAAACCGAACCACAAGAATCAACGGCTAATCCTTTATCCATCCCCTCTTTGTACAAAAGGGAACCGTTTTCAAAGAACCAAGAAACCGATGAAGGCAAGTAAGCTTCATCAGGATGGAAGTAAAGTGTCGGCCCATAATGCTTAATCAGCGCATGAATCTGATCCAGGTTAGGCATTGTGATCAACGAAGGATCGCAGTTTTTTAAGCAAGAAATGCTCACTTCCTCCGAACTTCCGTTTTTACTGCAGTAAAAATTCCCAACCGGAACACTTGAAGAAAACATTCCTCTTTTACATGCTCTCGTACTCCAAACATAAAACTGGCCACTCGAGAAAATCGCATTTCTATCATATATGAGCTCATCGACTTCACAGCTCTCAGTAAGATCAGCTCGAACACATCTCACCTTTTCAAGACTAGGCTCATCAGATTTGGTGGTAACCACAAATCCCATAGCTTTGTACCCTTTCGGTGGATTTGGAAGCCAAACATAGCCACTTCCATTACGATGACTACTTTCACTCCATACCGAAGTGTAGCTAAGAGGCTTTTCAAGTGGCGGGAAGCTCTCATTCGAATTTGATACGCATTTTGCAGCAAGAACAAAACCCCTCAATACTTGATCACTTTTCTGACAGTAGTGACCGAGGCTGAAATATCCCGACGGAATGGCACTAGGTTCGTAGAACGTAACGCTACTAGCTTTCCCGAGTAACGGGCTACAGCTCCATATTTTATCGAAGCTGGTTATTTGAACAACTTCTAGCTCTCCTAGGCTTATTTTCCCAGTAGCAAAGCCTTCACCTATTGGAGAAGAAGCAACAAGTGTGAAAACAACATAGCAAATTTGATGAGACGATACTTTTCATTATTTTATACCTTACGTAAATTCAAGAAACATAACATCTCTAAACCATACACTAAAAAAAGCACATGCACCATGCTGCAAACATGATATTAATAATACTTATTTATTATATTTTTTATGGGTTTGCGTGCAGACTCCAAACTCTAAAGCAATCTTCCACTCCTCAAGAAATTGACTTTGAACAATCAAGTTTCCACTTAATAAAATAGAAACAAAACATCATCCACACAATACGACCAAGTCCACACACTGCTAAAATGGCAAATTTTTCCCCCTTCACGTAATTTTGTGAGGATTTCAATGGAAATCAAGATTCAATCTCTCCAAAAAGGAAAAAAATCTAAAAAAAAAATGGCTATTAATTTTCCCCAAAAGAGATTATCTTGAGCTAAGAGAAGCTAACTGGAAAAGTAAAATAAATTCAGAACTGCAGAAATGAAGAATGGGCAAAAAATCTAGTGAAAGGAAAACGAGAACCCAAATTTTCTACACAGAAATAATCAAGAAAAGTTCCGAAATTTCCACCAAGAACATACCTTTCGGCCATGGTGGGAGTGGCGAAGGCAAAGAAAAAGGCTCCGATTCTTGAAGAAACACTTCATAATCAGAGGAAGGGGACGATGAACAACACTCCCACCAGCTGGACATTTTTCCCCCTTTCGATTCTTGAAAATATTTTGATTAAATCAAGAATTCAGAAACCCAAAAGTTAAAACAAAAAAAATATATATTTCTCTCTCTCTCTTCAATATAGTTGCAGATAAGGCAAATTCGCAGCACAAACTGCAGAAAACGGAGATGGGAAATTCCCTTTTCCGTTTTTATCAGTGAGAGAGCAGCTAAGAACCTGAGAGAGAGAGATGTCCGTTCGAATTGGGAGGGATAGAGATTTTGTTAGGTGGTGAGAGGAGAGAACAAGTGGGAGATTCCTTACGTTTCTTTCGGAGAAGTTCGGTGAGACGACGGCAAACTAGAGAGAGAGAGAGAGAGGGGTTGAAGAGTATACTGTACAGTTGAAGAGCGGTTGAGCCTAACTTATTCTCTTTTTCGTAAATCACTACTATTATTTTAATCATGATGTTTTGCTTGCTTGATTTTATAATATTGAGAGAGAGAGAGAGAGAGCGACTGAAAATCCTTCTTGGAGGAATATTCTGTTTTATTATTCCCTTCAATTCATGTTTGGGCCGGGCCAACACAAATCAAATATGGGCTTTATTTAAAAATAAAATAAAATAATTGGAATGGCTGACCCAATTCGGATTTGGGCTTTTGCCAAATTAATTTAGGCCCAAGTGCGCCTCAAATCGAGGCCAGGCCCACTGCTAATCAGTGATTGGAATATTATGCAGGTAAGGTGTTTGATGAAATGCCCACAGAGCATTCTAATCAGATTCTCGCTATACAAATTGCAAAAATGAAAGATTGGTTGTTAGATTACGTTCATCAATTCCTATTTAATCTGAATCTTGAGTGCGATGGATTAGAGTATTGAATTCCTATTTAGATTACGTTCATCAATCTCGATCGCTTTTCCCGCCCAATAAATCTATGAGATTGAAAGCAATAAATCATCGATCGGCTGCAAAACGTATGCTTACCAGAACTAAAGGAGCTAATTAAGCTTTCAATTTGCACGAATACAAAATAATAATCTGCCAAAGTTGGCGTTTTTTCGGAAATTTTGTTGCGAAAATGTTCAAAATTACACTAAGACATTATGTGGCATTTCATCGAACAACTGAAGCGCATATCTAATTACGAAAGACTCTACTGAGCATTTCATCGAACAATTCGAGGGCCTTAATTATACTATCAAAATGAACCCATTACCTTCATTAACCAATATAATTAAATAAAAATATTAATAGAATAGCTGATTAATTAAAATAGGCTTGAAAAAAACCTTGATAATCGCATTACCATCATTTACCAATCCCTCCTATTTTTCGTATCATCTCATCCCTAAGGAAGAAATAAATAAAATAAAATCCGAAACATCAAATTCTAACTCACCTTTCATCTCCGGCTAAGGCGCTCTAAATCTGATCGATAGGGTATCTCCGTTCGTCGTCGCCAACGACGACGACGAGGTAGCCATTTTTGAGGCTTCATTTGCTCACAATACACATACATCGATCGAGACATGTCTAGAGTCCCTTTTCAGCTGTTGCAGCTGAGCTTAATCTCAGCCCTTGATCTCGCCCTCCCCAACAAAAATCTCCCCACGAATAAGAACGTCAAGGCCTACGCCGTAGTATGGATCGACCCGGAACGAAAGCTTCGTACCCGGCCCGATCCCAAGGGCAACAACAACCCTCATTGGAACCAGAAGTTCGTTTTTCGTGTCGAAGACGAGCTCATGGATTCCGATACGGCCTCCGTCATGGTGGAAATCTACGCCGTCGGGTGGTTGAAGGACAGCCTCCTCGGCTCCGTCGCCGTCTTGGTTAGGGATCTCGTCCCGCCGACGGCACGCCGGGAGAAGAGGTTGGTGGCGCTGCAGGTCCGCCGCCACCACTCTGGGCGGCCGCATGGGATCCTGAGCATGGGGGTGGTGCTGTTGGATAACACGATGAAGAGCATGCCGCTCTGCCCGGTGCTCACCGGCGCCGCCGCCGTCGCCGATTGCTGCAGCCGAGACAAGTGCGGGAACGGGGAACGGAAGCTGGTGCGGACGCTCAGCGACCAGACGGATCTTTCGAGGCTTCCGGGGGAGAAGAAGCGGAAGAGGGGCGGTTCCGTTTGCGACGGCGGCGGTGGATCGGTCGTCAATCAGGAATTCTGCGGCGAGGGTAAATGTGGCTCCGTCGTGAACGGCGGAGGAGCTTTTGGCGGTTCGATGCTTAACGGATCGGCTATCTCCGACCTGGGGCCGTCGCCGTCGGTGGTGGCGATCGCGATCGCGCACGGTCTCTACCCGCTGCAGCAGAGGGCGGCGCCGGCGAACCCTAACAGCTCGGTGCTGGAGGACTGGACGGTGCAGGCGGAGCCGAGCGTGGAGGATGTGGCGACGAAGCTGGAGCAGTGGAGGCTCGACCAGGGGTACCAGAGGCTTGATAACGGGAAGAAGAGGCAGAGGAAGAACAGCCACCGGCGCAGTAGTTCGGTGGCCGCCGGTGGCGACGAAGGCGGGTTGTCGTGCTTTGGAAAAGTTTGCGGTTGTGAGTTCACCTTAGTGTACGGTAACAAGAGGGGGAGGAAGAGCGGTAACCTTAGTGATTCAGATTTGTAGATTCATCCGCCGTTTTTGTTTTCGTTTTCGTTTTCGTTTTCGTTTTCGTTTTTCGTTTTTCGTTTTCTTTGAGAAGCTTACGATTGATATCGACGTAGGGTTCAGTTCGGAGGTTTTTGGTTTCAAACATTTGCTTTGTTTTCTTCGGTGGACATTTTTATTGTCCCTAATGAAAAGAAAACTCTTGATTTTTTCATGCATCCTTGTTTTTGAGACTCCAAATATTCACTCATGAAATAGTTTGTCAATTTATTTTTTTATTATAATTTGGCCAAATGCTCAAATATATCGACATATATAACGAAAAATTTATAGTTGTAATGTTGGTTAATGGACTTTAATAAATCAAATGCAAAATGAGAAATGTTATAATATATACCTTATGCTACATACATCGTAAGTACCGCTCTCGTTTCGTCGACGTTAACATTAATTTTTTTCGTTTTATACATTTGGTTTAGTTCTAATACTCTAAATATTGTTATTCACATCGTTAATTTTATAAATTACATAAAAATCGAAGCTCGGTTTGTTCTTTTTTTCATTTATTAGTATTTATAGATAAAATGGACAATCGAGCTTCAACTTTATGTAATTTATAAAATGGACAAGTACAGACGTTAAAAATTGCTTTAAAGATGCACAAAAGGTGTTCGATTAAATGTCTTATTTATAATTTTGTGATCGTATCATATTTCTATTCATCATTTATATAGATCTACGGTATTCAATATACATATATAATGTACGTACTACCTCGTCCCACTAAATTAGAGGCGGTATTTCATACCTCACACATATTCAAGAGACGTCTTTAGTACGGTGGAACGAAGTAACAGTTGATCAGACGAAGGTAACAAAGAAGAAATTGAAAAAGGATAAAGAATACTATATAATTCAAATAATTGTAATCAATTGTCAACAAATTAAAAACCGTTTGCTTAGATTCAATATACAGTGGATTATAAATAACAAATATTTTCAAGAATCTGAAGAAGAAAACTCAGATAAAAAAAATTTAAATTAAAACTTTGATCTAAAAACAAAATGTATTATGTACTAATTTAATTCCTTCCTCCTAACTGGATGATTGCCATGTTTACCGCTGCTGCCGCCGGCATTGCCGCCCGACCCGCACGCCACCCGGAACTCGATCCCGTACACGAAACACGAAAAAAGGCCTCCGTCGGAGTTCCGCCGTGAATGCTGGGCGCTGGCGGCTGACATATCCGACCGTTCGCCGTCGTAGACTACCCTCCGCCACTTCTCTCCGGTGGTTCTGGTTCTGTTTCTGTATCCCTTGGCTATGGCTTCTTCAATCGTCAAGTCCTCCACGATCGAACTCCCGTCGTCGAAGTCGGCTTTCTTAAACACCGGCCGTCTCACCACCGGCGGCGGCGGCTGCATCTTCATTGCCAGATCCGCCGCCACGATGGAGGCCGAGGGCCCGATGTCGGAGCACAGCTCCGACCCGTTGAGCATCGACCCGCCGTTGCATACGGATCCGGCCTTGAGCGGGAAATCGTGGGGGTTGATCTCCGACTCGCTGGAGGAGCGCCGCCACATCTGGATTTTCTTGCTTATATCCTCGTCATCGTTAACTTCTAGGTTTTCGAAACCCCGGGACGGATCGTTCGCCTTCCGATCCGTCTCGGAGGAGTTATCGCGCTGGGTCTGGCGGAGCATGGCGCGGAGGCTGTGGTCGTGGAAGGTGACGCCCATGTTGAGAATCCCCTGAGGCGTGCCGGAGGGGCGGCGCACCTGCAGCGCGACGAACCGCGTGTTGTGCTGCGCGCGGATCGCCGGCGACAGGAGGTCGTTGACGAGCACCCTCGTGGTCCCGACCAGGATGTGTCGGAACCACGAGACGGTGAAGATCTCGACGTTGAGGGCCGCCTCCGCCGCGAAGAGCTCCTGGACGTCGACGTTGAAGGTGAACTTGTCGTTCCACGTGGGGTTGGTGTGGTGCTGGTCGGTTCGGGTCGTGAACTTCTGGTTCGGGTTGATCCAAACCACGGCGTAGGTCCGCATGGACTTGTAGAGAGGGGTGAGATCTTGGGCCGAGATGAGGCTGATCTCGAGGACCTGCGCGGGGAGCGGCGGCCCCGGGCCTTGGGTGGTGACGGTCGAGGTGGTGGTCGAGGTCGTTTTCGGGTCCATCTTTTCGCCCGTGGTCGGGTGCACGGACGATGAATTCGTTCGTCGATCGGAATATTAAACTTTCTTGATTTATTAATGAAGAAAGATAAGATATATTTGCTTGAATTGTTAACAAACTAAATTGGGTAAATCATCAAAGAAAAGAGGAAAGGGGAATTTTTTGGAGTGTGAAAATATGGAGAAAAGGTCTATACAAGGGTAAAATTTTGAGCCACAAATGAAAAAAACCACCGCCGTTAGAGTTGCCTATAAATATGTTTTATAATTAATAACTTGATGTTAAAATTATATCAAGAAGTTTCCTCATTATTGTTTGTTTGCTAATCAGATCTTCTATTGTCCGTCGGTGTGACATCATCGATTGCATTTGTACATAAATGACACGTGACAAATCTCAGAGATTATAATTAAATTTCAATTGGTTAGTATATATTTTCCTTATTTAAATCGTAAGCCTAAATAATTAATTATGCCATGTGTACATCAACTATAACCGATGGTATGCAATGTTCGGCCTTAATATATAGTGTTATTGGACTGAACCCATATAGCATGTTGTTCTCTTATCACTATTTTATTGTTGGTGGAGTTGAGAGCAATCTTGTAATCTATAAACTAGTCGCCTCATTGTTGGTGAACCACTTAAATCTGAATCTTCTTTATATTACTGTTCGTTTATTGCTCAATAACCCTAATCCGTTACAACATATGAGGATATTCTTATCCAGACTCTTCAACATTAATTTCACGACTCAAAACAGTTGACCTAGTTGCTATCGACATTCTTGGATGTTACGATCGAGTCGTGTATGCCCTCCGTTCTATTCACAATGCTCCGTTTTTTTTTATTTAAAATATTTGTGAGAATTGTGAATGAAACAGAGAGAGTAATAGACATGTTCTCACATTTTCTTGATTTGTATTTATTCCGTTGTCAAATAGATTTTGAGGAATTCGGCCTACAGTTGATATATCGACTTGTGATAACAATCGAACGAAATATATCGTAACAACATACATAAACAAAATTGCAATGAAGAACTGATTCATTTTATTATAATAAACCATAAAAGGTCTTAATAAATTGGAACAATAAACATCTCCTCAAAATTAACCAGCTAGAAAGAGATAATAATTCTAATTGATAATGAGCCTTTCTCTTTCTCCCCTAATTGGTGTTCCAATCGTATTTTTTTTTCACCATTGCAGGACTGCGGTAAGGATTGTAGAAATCACCGAAATAAATACCATCACTTCGTGCTTCCCACCACAAATGATTCTTGGGGACGCCAAATATTTTTTCACGATAAGCTTCGAACGATTTGTCCTTCGATTCCCACCACAGATGACAAATGAACAACGTATTAGGATAAAAATTTGTACAAAAGTGCCAACGACGCTGTTGGTTGGGATAAAGTGTATGATAGCCGAGATCATCGTCTCCGGAATAACAATGAACCTTCATCGGCTGAGTACCATTAGGGAGCATGTTTACGACATGAATACTGGTTGACGATGTGAAACAGAATCCGTCCACGACGTAATCCCCAAGAATGCAAACGTCCACAAGCAGAAATAACAATAGAAAGTTCTTCATCGTTGTTAGTCCTCCTCTTTGATGACTAAAGAGTGATTGTGTAGGTTTCTAATTTATAGTAAATAGTTTCATTACTAATGGAGTTGTTAGTGAGGGCTTATTTCTTGGATCTTGGACTAAGCATTCAATAATCCTTGATGACTCTTTATGGCATTTTCCCAAACAGATAATGTGCATTAGCTAGTCTAGTCAAATGTCAAGTCTTGAAGTTGTAAGGCAGGGCTTATCTTTTGCCACCTTTTAAGGATCTTGAAGTATCAATAGTCTAATTTCTAATTTTAGTTTACGAATGAGTTGTGTAATTAATTTTAGTCTAATTAATTTTGGTATTAATTTTTTATTTTAGATCTGACAAACACATACGCGCTCGAGATGACCTGAACCCTGAACCTTTTGGTTGGAGGGTATCTTACTAACTGCAATGCGCTTAATCGTCCTTATTGTTATTCTTTTTCGGCAAGATAATTAAGATAACGTGAATTCGTTTGTTAAAGTGGGAAGCTATATATGTGCAAAAGTGACATTTTATCAAGTATTCTTTTACCTCATAAGGAAATGTATCAACTGGAGAGAGACGTCCCGATAAAAAAAGCATTTGAACTACGCAGGAGGGAGGGAGTAGAAGTTAAAGTATGAGGATATGATTATCAAGACTCTTCAATATTTCATGGCTCAAAATAGTTAACCTAGTTGCTACATAGACCATTAAACCCATATACATATTGTCTCTCGACATTCATTACTTGTTCGATATAGAATGTCACCAGTCGTGTGTACCCTCCATTCCGCTCAGAATGCTCCGATCCATTTTCTTTTTGGAATTTGTAAGAATTATGAATGTGGCGAGGGAGTAATAGACACGTTCTCACGTTTTCTTGATTTGTGCTTTTCTCGTTGCCAGATAAATTTTAACGAATCCTGGCCCGTGTTTGATTGACTTGTGACCACAATTAATCAAATGAAATATATCATAACAACACATTAAAAAAGACATTGCAATGAAATGATTCATAAACATAAAAATTCTTAATTAATATATGGAAACAATAAGCATCTCCACAAGATTTTAAGCAAATACTCCAACTTGATAAAGAAAGAACCTTTTCTTAAACCCTAATTATTGTTCCAATCATATTCCTTGTACACCTTTGCAGGATTGTCCTCATCACTGAAATAAATACCATCACCCCATACGACCCACCACGAATGATGATTGGGGAAGCCTATTTTTTGATGAAAAGCTTCAAAAGATACGTCCTTCTTTCCCCACCACAAATGACAAATAAATAATGTATTCGGTATAATATTTAGACAAAAGTGCCATGAAATCTCTTGGTTGTACTGAAGGGTATGATATCCGAAATCATCGTCTCCAGAATAGCAATGAACCTTCAACGGGCTTTTCCTAGGGAGATGGTTTTCGATATGAATACGGTGTCTTCTTGTGAAACAAAATCCGTCCACGAAGTAATCCCCAACAATGCAAACTTCCACAAGTAGAATCAACAATAGAAAGTTCTTCATTGTTGTTAGTCCTCCTCTTTCATGACTAAAGAGTGATTGTGTAGGTTTCTAATTTATATATAGTAAATAGTTGGAAAAAGTAGTTTCATTACTAATGAAGTTGTTAGTGAGGGCTTATTTATTGGATCTTGAACGAAGTATTCAATAATCTTTGATGACTCTTTATGGCATTTTCCCAAACATATATTTTGCATTAGCTAAATTGGGCTCTAATCCCGACAAATTTAAATAGAGGACGGAGGGACTATATAGATTTATTCATTAGATAACTAAATACATATATATTTCAAAATTATAATAATTTTAGTTTATGCAACCTCATATTCTTGTACAAATGAGTTGTGTAAATTATGTTTGGAATTATGCATGGTGACGTCCTCATTGTTATTAATTCATCGTCGTTATTGTTATTAATTATTAGTCCATTCGTCTCGCATCAATTGATAAGCTTCTTTTTCGGCATGCACAAGAACTAAAATAATGTGAATTTGTCTGTTAAAGTGGGAAATGTATTAACTGGCATGAGACAACCCGACAAAGAAAACATATGTAGGATGGAGGGAGTAGAAGTTAAAGTATGCATGGGGATGTGATTATCTAGACTCATCAATATTAACCCATATATATGTATATATAGTCTCTCGACATTCCTTGTTCGATATAGAATGTTATGAGTCGTGTATACCCTCCGTTCCGCTCACAATGCTCCATTTTGTTTTTGAGATTTGTACGAATTATGAATGTGGCAGATGGAGTAATAGACACGTTCTCACATTTTCTCGATTTGTGCTTTTTTCGTTGTCGGATAAATTTTGACGAATCCCGACCCATGGTTGATCGGCTTGTGACCACAATCAAATGAAATATATCATAACAACATATATAAAAGACATTGCAATGAAGATTCAAATAACTGATTCATAAGCATAAGAATTCTTTATATATGGAAACAATAAGCATCTCCACATACAAAATTATAAGCAAATAGTCCTACTTGAACCTTTTCTTTCCCCCTAATTATTGTTCCAATCATATTTCTTGTACACCCTTGTAGGATGGTTCTTATCACTGAAATAAATACCATCATTCCGTGCGACCCACCACGATTGATCCTTGGGGTAGCCTATCTTTTGATGAAAAACTTCGAAGGACTTATCCCTCGTTTCCCACCACAAATGACAAATGAATAACGTATTAGTAAAAAAGTTTAGACAAAAGTGCCAGGAATACTCTTGGTTGGGATAAAGGGTATGATATCCGAGATCATCGTCTCCGGAATAACAATGAAGCTTCAACGGCTGACTCTCCGGAGGGAGATTGCTTACGACATGAATACGGTGTCCTGATGTGAGACACACTCCATCCACGGAGTAATGCCCAACAATGCAAACTTCCACAAGTAGAATCAACAATAGAAAGTTCTTCATTTTTGTTAGTCCTCTTCTGTGATGACTAAAGAGTGATTAGAGTTCTATTTATAGTAATAGGGAAATGTGAATAAGGTAGTTAGTTAGTAATGAAGTTGTTAGTGAAGGCATACTTTTTGGATCTTGAACGAAGTATTCAATAATCTAAGTTTACTTGAGTGTATATTTGTGTAAATATTATAAATTATACGCTTGGGATAATTGAGTAATTTGGAGTCACAATTTAGTCTTTATGAACTATTACTCCCTTCGTTCCAACTTAATCGTCCTGTTTTATCTTGGTATGGGATTTTAAGCGGGTTAAAAGTGAAAAATAAGTAGTTTATATTAAAAGGTAAGCGTTAATTTTTTAAATCAATATATTATTATTTTATTATTATATATAAGAATAGCATAATGGATTTCGGTCATATGTGACATCACATATTAATATTTTGATTTTTTTCCTAAATTCTTGTGACTTTGGCATATAAATCAAGAATTTAATCTAATTATATTATAGAATATTTAACGGGGAAAAATAATTGTATTACATATTTACGTTCTAATAGTTGAAATCAAATAAAACTCTACAATTTTGAAGCATTTTGTCGACTAAAATAATAGAAATAATGCTCCATCTGTCCCATTCATAGGAGGTTTATCAGGCGGGAGAAATAAACGAGAGTGATAGTAACAGATAATATAGAGTGAATGCGTACATGGATTTTAGTTAGTTAAAATTTTTGCTATCACTATCGGCCGGACGGACAAAATAGAACCCTATGCGAATGGGACGGAGGGAGTAGTAACGACGGTGTCCATTATTACACATGATATGAATTCATTTTGGGGAAAGACGCATTTAGCAGTCAGAGATCAGCTATCACTATTCTTCATTTGATGTTTGGAAACTGTTCGGTGAAATGCTCGACAGAGCTGATTTCAAGCTATTCGAAAAACTAGAGCGGAATTACATAATCGTGCTACAGGAAAGGAAAACAACTTCAAATAGACAATGTAAAAATTTCACCATTGAAGCATAGAATGAAGAAATAAATGATGCGCTCAAGAAATTTGATTATTATCAAAATTACGAAGTCCAAAAAAAAGTTGAAGGCTAAACAATTGATCAAACACTACATCTGCATAAAATCTCCGAGACCGGCTTTTCATCGGAACCTGTGATTTTTCTCCTTCCTTTCTTCAGCTATGGGATCCTCGTCGGAGAATCACCGTTCTCCATAAATACCCGAGGGGCGGGAGATCTGAAGGGAGATTTTCCGGTAAATAAAAGGGAATTGATACTCCTTTCTTCCAACTTTAATAGTTTTATAATTATATTGGCTCGTCCCACTTAAACATTCAAGTTTCCTTAATTGGAAACAAGTAATCCTTAGCTTTTCATTACATTTCACTTTTAACACTACATCTTAAAATTTCGTTGCGAAATTAAACATGATCGTTGAAGTGGATAGAGAGAGTATTATAATTCGCAATACTCTACTTTATGCTATGATACTACGATAGAATTTTATCTCATTTAAAAACACGAACTCATAGAAAGAGGTAAAATTTATCTGTTTAAATTATAATCCAAATAGAAACAATAAGCATCTACACTAAATTAAAAAGATTTATAAGCAAATACTTCTACTTAATAAAGAACCTTTTCTTTCTCCCTACTTATTGTTCCAATCATATTTTTTTATCAACTCTGTAGGTTGATCCTTCTTACTGAAATAAATACCGTCACTCCGTGCGACCCACCACGAATGTTCCCATGGCACCGTGCTAAACTTCTCGCGAAAAGCTTCGAAATCTTTATCCTTCGATTCCCACCACAAATGACAAAGAAATAACGTATTAGGGATAAAAAAATTTAAACAAAACTTCCATGAATACTCTTGCCCGGGATAAAGCATATGATATCCAAGATCATCGTCTCCAGAGAAACAATGAACCTTCAATGGCTTAGAATTCGGCGGGAGATTGTTTACGACATGAGCATGATGTTTTGGTTCAATTATACAATATCCATCCACAAAGTAATCCCCAACAATGCAAACGTCTACAAGTAGAAATAACAATAGAAAGTTCTTCATTGTTGTTAGTCCTCCTCTTTGATGACTAATGAGTGATTGTGTAGAATTAATTCTAATTTATAGTAAATAGCCAAATGTGGAAAAGGTAGTTAATTACTATTGAAGTTAGTAATGAAGGCTTAATTTTTGGATCTTCGACGAAGTATTCAATAATTCTAAGTTTATTCGAGGGCATATTCGATTTATATATCATGTGTAAATCATGATTGTACACTTGGCATAATTAAGATTAGAGTCCAATCATCGCAGCATCAAGGATTTGAACTCCGAATCTTTGACTCTGAAACTTAATACCCTAATTTTAGGCCAACACGCGCATATTTAAAATAGAAATAATTAATTGCTAAAGCATGAGTTTAAGGTTTATTCTTTATTAATATTAATTAGTAAGTTTATGGTTCAAAATAGAAATGATTAATTGTTAAAGCTTAAGTTTGACCAAAATTACCTTTTGACGGTAAATCCAATGACATTTTTTCTCGTTTTGATGTGGAATTATTTTATTTTAGCTCTTGATTAGCATTTCATCGAACAACTGCAATAGTTGAAGAATAATAATTATAGCAGGTGGTAAAGGTAGTTAGATTATGGTAAGTGTGGAAAAAAGTTGCTAATGGATGAACCTTGTGCGAAAAGATGCATTTAACATTCTCTATTACTCCCTCCGTCCCACTTAACTATTTATAAAGAGCCGTTTTTCTTTCTGACGGCACAGAAATTAAGACGGATATAGTAATAGTAGATTAAAGTGTTGATAGATAGTTAAAATGATGTGTACGAATTTCATTGGGTAAAAAAATTTCATATTAGAAAATTATTCTATATCAGTAGAACGCTCAGAAAAAGGGAAAATGATTAAATGAGTGCGACGGAGGGAGTACCAATATTCTTCATTCCCCTGATTGTTGTCCGGAACTTGTTCAATGAAATGCTTGAGTGAGTTGATTTCAAGTGATTGAAAAGCTAAACTAAAAACTAGAGCTGAATTGCATAGAGAACATATAATTTCACCCTGGAAGCTGATAATGAAGGCACACAAACAATGCACTTAATAATTTGATTTCATCAAAAATACAAAGTGTATTTCATACAAAAGTATTAAGAGGAAAAAAAAAAAAAAAAAAAAAACTTGAAGGCTAAGCAAATGATCAAACACTACATCTGCATTCAATCCCAAAAATTATCAGAACTCAGCCATAAAACTTCCCTAATTTCCCCTCCGCATACCCCCTGTGATGAGCTTTCCCGCCTAAAGCCCCGTCGGAATGCGACCGGTGATGACCTCGGTCGAAGTTTCGCAACCTCTTCTTCAGCTTGAATTGATTCGATCCACAAACGAAAGTTAGCTCAAATGCATAGATATTGGACAGACACTTCATCAGCCCAGTCTTCTTCTTCTCCGGTGACACTTTCTTCCGGCGACGATCAATCACCAGTTCATTCATTACCGGCGGCGGGGCGATCTTCTTCTCCGGAAGCGGCTTCCGACGGTGTTCAATCGGCATTTCACTCATTGGCGGAACCGATTTCTCCTCCTCTTTCTCCTCCTCCGTCTCCGTCTCCTCCTCCTCCACCTCCACCTCCCATTCCTCGCTAATCTCCGTCCTCCTCCCTAAGTCCTCGTTCCGATCACCTCCATCCGTCCAGTTCTCGAAAATCGAGCTGTCGTATTCCGCGGCGTCCTTGTAGAACCCCTTCTTCAGATCAGCCGCCACGTCGGACGGCAGCGGCCTCATGCAGGAGTAAACCGACGACGTAACTCGCATCCGAATCCGGCTGCCACGTGTATTTCGTCTCCGGCATCGAACAAACACTCTCTTGGCTCGATTTGATCTCCGGGTCGATTTTTTCCTCCGGTTCTGTTTTTTCCTCCGGTACCGGGTTTTCCTCCGGCGGGTCCTCTGATTTCTCTTCCTTTCTCTCTTCTGCTAGGGATTCCTCGTCGGAGATTCGCAACATGACACCACTAGGGATTCCTCGTCGGAGATTCGCAACATGACACCACGTATAAATTTTTTAATTTTTTCCCTAAATATTCGTGACTTTGGCATATAAATCAACAATTTAATCCAATTATATTATAATAAGGACTTCCGTCCCATATGGTATTTTAACAGGAACCCTAGACGAATGGTCCATTGTTTACACAGGATATGAATTCATTGTGGGGAAAGATGCATTTAGCAGTCAGAGATCAGCTATCCCTATTCTTCATTTGATGTTTGGAAACTGTCGATAAAATGCTCGACATAGCAGATTTCAAGTGATTTGAAAAGCTAAACGAAAAACTAGAGCGGAATTACATAATCGTGCTGCAGGAAATGAAAACAACTTCAAATAGACAACGTAAAATTTCACCATTGAAGCATAGAATGAAGACACAAATGATGAGCTTAAGAAATTTGATTTTATCAAAATTACATAGTAAAAAAAAAAAAACTTGAAGGCTAAACAATTGATCAAACACTACATCTGCACTAAATCCCGGCCAAAATCTAGACCATCAGAACTCAGCCATAAAGCTTTTGTTAAGATTTCTCAACCTCTTCTTCAGCTTGAACTTGATCTCCGGGACCGCCTTTTCCTCGGAAACCTGCGATTTTTCTTCCTTCCTTTCTTCGGCTGTGGGTTCATCGGAGAATCACCGCTTCCCGTAAATAACCCGAGGGGGGGTAGATCTGAAGGGAGAATTTCCGGTGGCTTCCTCACGTTTTCTTGATTTGTGATTTTTCGTGGCGAAATGAAACATGATCTTTGAAGTGGATAGAGGGAGTAATATAATTCGCAATACACTTTACTCATTTAAAAACTCGAACTCGTGGAGAGAGGTTAAGTTTATTTGTTTAAATTATAAACCAAATAAAAACAATAAATATGTACACTAAATTAAAATGATTTCTAAGCAAATACTCCTACTTAATAAAGAACCTTTTCTTTCTCCCTACTTATTGTTCCAATCATATTTTTTTATCAACTCCGTCGGTTGATCCTTAGCACTGAAATAGATTCCGTCACTTTGTGCGACCCACCACGAATGTTCCCATGGCACCGTGATAAACTTCTCGTGAAAAGCTTCAAAATCTCTATCCTTCGATTCCCACCACAAATGACAAAGAAATAACGTATTAGGGACAATAAAATTTAAACAAAACTTCCATGAATACTCTTGCCCGGGAAAAAGCATATGATATCCAAGATCATCGTCTCCAGAGAAACAGTGAACCTTCAACGGCTTAGAATTCGGCGGGAGATTGTTTACGACATGAGCACGATGTTTTGGTGTAATTATACAATATCCATCCACAAAGTAATCCCCAACAATGCAAACGTCTACAAGTAGAAATAACAATAGAAAGTTCTTCATTGTTGTTAGTACTCCTCTTTGATGACTAATGAGTTATTGTGTTGGGTAGATTAATTCTAATTTATAGTAAATAGTCAAATGTGGAAAAGGTAGTTAATTACTATTGAAGTTAGTAATGAAGGCTTAATTTTTGGATCTTCGACGAAGTATTCAATAATTCTAAGTTTATTCTAGCGCATATTCGATTTATATATCATGTGTAAATCATGATTATACACTTGGCATAATTGATATTAGAGTCCAATCATCGCAGCCATCAAGGATTTGAACTCCGAATCTTTGACTCTGATACTTAATACCCCAATTTTAGGCAAACAACCGCACATTTAACATAGAAATAATTAATTGCTAAAGCATGAGTTTAATGTTTATTCTTTATTAATGTTAATTAGTGAGTTTTCGGTTCAAAATAGATATGGTTAATTGTCAAAGCTAAGTTTGACCTAAATTACCTTTTGACGGTAAATCCAATGACATTTTTTCTCGTTTTGATTTGGAATTATTTTATTTTAGCTCTTGATTAGCATTTCATCGAACAGCTGTAGGGCAATAATTGAAGAATAATAATTATAGCAGGTGGAAAGGGTAAAGGTAATTAGATTATGGTAAGTGTGGAAAAAAGTGGCTAATGGATGAGCTTGTGCGAAAAGATGTATTTAGCATTCTCTATTACCGGATTGGATCATCTGTCCCCAAATTGGTGTATCAATGGTGTCCTAGATACAAAATTATGAAGTTTTGAATTCTCTTTCTTAGTTGTCATTTTATGTTTAGTTATTAGTGTATGTCAAAACTTCCTAATTTGTATCTGGTATACACTATTGGTACACCAATTTGGGGACAGAGGATCCTATCCGCTCTATTACTCCCTTCGCTACACTTAACCACTTAAAAATAGTCGGGCGGCATAGAAATTAAGACAAATATAGTAATAGATATAGTAATGAGTGATGCTATTCGGCCATAATGTGGCCGGCCATAATTTAACTTTTTTTAATTTTTTTTTAGTATAAAATAATTTATATATTTATGCCAAAATTTTTTGGATTATAAAAAACTCAAAAGCGATACTCCGTATTTTTTACGTGTTTTTTAAAATTAATCCTTTAATTATTTGATAATTTTTACTATTTTAAAGGATTTATTGCCTTTTTATCTAGAAAAAAAGATAAAAATATGTAATTTTTGGGGAAAAATATTTTTAAATTAAAATATTAAACTAATAAATTATAGTTATCATTTACTATTTTTAAAATTACGTATATTATGAAAAATGTCGTTGTGTGGCCGGCCACATTATGGCCAAGTAGCATTATTGTATGAGTGATGCTATTTGGCCATAATGTGGCCGACCATAATTTAACTTTTTTTATTTTTTTTAGTATCAAATAATTTATATATTTATGCCAAACTTTTTTAGATTATAAAAAACTTAAAATGGGATACTCCATATTTTTTTACGTATTTTTTAAAATCAATCCTTTAATTATTTGATAAGTTATTGTTGAGATTTGATTGATTCATTCTATGAAGATGGTGCTGGAAGATGTTGAAGATGAAGATGATGAAGATTTGCTGCTTATGTTTTATTTTTGAGCTCTCTAGGATTCGATCCTTTTATCTCTTTTACCGTTAGTTTACTTTGAATTGTAGCCGTAGGATCTTGCGCCACGTGTATGGCGCAGATTCTTAGGGTTTGTTTGTTTCCTTTTAAGTCGTGTTTTCTCTTTCCACGACTTTAGTTCTTTAGCTGATCATATATATATGTACGTGAACAGCTTGCAGCTTCAATATGAGAAAATATATTTTGCTCTGCCTCTTTTTCATTTCACGTTCGAACATGGTATCAGAGCCAGGTTCTGATCGTTTGTTTTACCAAGTTTATTCCTTTTTCGTTCTACCATAATCCATGGGAAAAGACGATAACGACGATGCTCATTTCACTGATGATGATGAAGAGAGAAAGCGTAGATCTAAGGAAGAAAATGAAGGCAACAGAGTTGATCCAGAGTCGGGTCTTAAAGTTCGTCAAATCGAAGAGATCTTGTTCATTCCAGCTACGGATCACTCCGGTATGCAGATAGTTTCAGCTCAACTCACGGGTTCTAACTTTCTTCACTGGAGCAAATCTGTGAGGAGAGCACTCGCTGCAAGAAGTAAGATGGAGTTCATTGATGGTACCTTCTCTGAACCAAGCTCAGAATCTGTGTATTATAAACGATGGGTGAAAGTGGATTATATGGTTTCAACGTGGATCACAAATTGCATATCTAAAGAATTTGTTGATGCTTTCTCTAATATTGATGGTAGTTTCAAGTTGTGGTCTGCTCTAACTCACAGATTTGGAACAAAAAATGGTCCTAAAATATTGAAATTGCATAGGGATATCTACTCATTTAGGCAAGGAAATCTCAGTGTATTCATGTACTTTAATCAGCTGAATGCCCTTTGGGATGAAATGGATATGCTATTACCACCTCTTGATTGTGTTTGTAAAGCAAAGGAGGCTAATACACAAAGACAGGAGCATATGCGGTTAGTTGCATTTCTGGCTGGTCTGAATGATTTGTATGAGCACACTAAAACACAGATTCTTCTGCAAAAACCATGGCCTACACTGGATCAGGCTTATGCTATGGTGGTACAAGTGGAGGACCAGAAGCAACTTAATGATTCTCCATCTGATGGGAAAGGGATTATGGTGATGAACATCAACAAACAGAGTTATGGAGCTCAAACCAATTCTTCAGAGCAGAAACCACAGTATCAAAAACAGTTCAATGAACCATACAAAAGAAGGATGAGCAAAGAGGAGAAAAGGAAGCAGAAATGCACATATTGTCAAGAAATGGGACACACAAAGGATGAGTGTTTCAAATTACATGGGGTACCTGAATGGTTTAAGAAACTGAAAGAAGGAAAGGGACAACAGAGAGTTAATTTGGTGGAGGGGGGAAAAGAGCATGAAGGAAATGGAGCAGCAGCAGCTCAAAAGGATACCACATCTGATATTAGTAAACTCATACACACAGAAATGATGAAATGCATGGGACAATTTTTCCAACAACAGTCTGTGGGAAATTCTACTACCAACAAAGCAGAAGCAAACTTTGTGCAGGATCCTACCAGAAAACCTGCACCCTTTGATGCACATTTTGCCTTCTCCATCTTGCCTAGCATGGATCAAACAGATTGGGTTGTGGATTCTGGTGCCAGCACTCACATCTGTGCCAATCCAGAACTGATGTATACTACTTACTTGATGGAAACTCCCACCATTATTTATCTTCCAGATGGATCTTCCAGAACTGTCACTCATGCAGGAAAGGTTAGGCTTAATCCTGACATTCTTTTGGATCATGTTCTTTATGTTCCAGATTTCACACACAATCTGCTCTCTGTTTCTCAATTATCAAAGTCTATGGATGTCAAGTGTGTATTTCATCCCACACATTGTCTGTTTCATAAGAACAACACTGATAAATTGGTGGGAGTAGGAAAACTGGTTGGAAGATTATACATCCTGAGTTCTACTTCAGAGAAGCATTATCTGAGTTTTTATAATCCAAATGATTTGACAGTTGAGCAGTGGCATGTTTATCTAGGCCACCCTTCCATCACAGCCATGCAACATATGAAGATAGCTGGTACATCTTTTCATAGAGCTGCATTAGAGGTATTGGAAAACTGTGAAGTTTGCATCAAGGCTAAACTAACTAGGAATCCCTTTCCTACTCTTCATAGAAGGTCTGACTCTTTATTTGAGATTGTTCATGGAGATGTGTGGGGGCCGTATGGTGAAGAAAACTTGTGCAATGCAAAATATGTCCTAACTTTGGTTGAAGATCATAGCAGAAACATATGGACATATGTTATGCAGTCTAAAGAGCAGGTGTGTTCATTATTGGAGTCTTTCTTGGCTATGGTCAAAAATCATTTCAATGAAACAGTTAAGGTATTTAGATCAGATAATGGATCTGAATTCATAAACTCCAGAGTTTATAGGCTGCTTTCCTCACAAGGAATTATACATCAGAAATCATGTGTGTACACTCCACAACAAAATGGTATTGTGGAGCGTAGACACAGAATGTTACTTAACTCAGCCAGAGCAATGATGTTCCAGAGTGGATTGCCTATAAGGTTTTGGCCTTTCTCCATTTTAACTGCTACATGGGTCATAAACAGGGTTCCATCAGAAGTGCTGAAGTGGAAGACACCACATGAAGTTCTTTTCAAAAAGGCACCAGCTTATGGGATGACAAAACCTTTTGGATGCTTGGCTTTTGCTGCAAACCTTTCACCTTACAGAGGTAAATTCACATCCAGAAGTTTGAAATGCATCTTTATTGGTTATGAATCTTTCCACAAGGGATATCTTCTATATGATTTGGATTCTAACAAAGTATTCATATCCAGAGATGTGCACTTTGTTCCTAACAAATTCCCTTTTCTTGAACCAACTGTGGATCTCACAGAACCAATGGTTGAGTTCCCAGGTATTTCTGACTTAGATTCTGCTGAATCCTTTGCAGAACCTGTTAGTTCACAAGCTTCTATTCCTACTGCTGAGGCTGTTGTTGATGAACCTGTTGAGGATACATCAAATTCAGAAGTTCAAGTACTTAGGAGAAGTACTAGAACCATAAATTCCCCTGTCTGGATGCAGGATTATGTGGGTAGAGTCTCCACTGTGAATCCTATTAGTCTTAGCACTGGGATTGCACCACCTACTTTCCCCTACCTCATAAACAATGCTTTCTCCAAGCCACACATATCTTATCTCTTTAACTTAACTATGTTATCAGAACCTAAAAGTTTTAGAGAGGCAATACAGCACCCAGACTGGGTTAGAGCCATTACTCAAGAGCTTGAGGCTTTGGAGAAGAATGAAACATGGATACTGACAGATTTGCCCCCTGGAAAGAAGCCAATAGGGTGTAAGTGGATATTCAAAACTAAACTCAAGGCTGATGGCAGTGTTGAGAGGCATAAAGCTAGGTTGGTAGCTAAGGGTTACACACAAGAGTCAGGAATTGATTATCATGAAGTCTTCTCCCCTGTTGCCAATTTAGTAACTGTGAAGGTCTTCATTGCTGTTGTTACCTCTCTTGGATGGCCATTACATCAGTTAGATGTGAATAATGCTTTCCTACATGGATATCTCAGAGATGAAATTTATATGCAGCCACCTCAAGGATTGCAAGGAGTTGGTAAAGGAAAAGTGTGCAAACTTGTGAAGAGTTTGTATGGTCTTAAGCAGGCATCTCGTGAATGGAATGCAGAATTCTCTAAGTTCTTGGGCTCACTGGGTTTTACAGCATCTCTCCATGATCCTTGTTTGTTTACAAAGGGATCTCAAGATTCTTTTGTTTGCCTTCTTGTTTATGTTGATGATGTGATAGTGGCTAGTCCATCACTGGATCTTATTGCAGGTCTCAAATCTTCTTTGAATGATGCATTTACCATTAAGGATTTGGGACCAGCTAAATACTTTCTTGGTATGGAAATCATGAGAGGGAATGCAGGGACTGCTCTCAGCCAGAGGAAGTATGTTCTTGACATTCTGTCTACTAATGGTATGCTTTGCTGTAAGCCTGCCATTACACCTTTTCCTGCAGGTCTCTCTCTCAATCAAGGAACTGAACCTCCTCTTTCTAGCCCAGAGGAGTATAGAAAGTTGGTAGGCCAACTGTTGTATTTAAATCTGACACGGCCAGACATCTCCCATGCCACTCAGCAACTAAGTCAGTTCATGGCTTCTCCCACTAAAGAACATTGGAATGCTGGGATTCATGTTTTGAAGTATCTGAAAGGCACACCTTCTTTGGGTGTTTTCTACCCTTCTTCTTCCAGTTTTTCTATGCAAGGATTCTCTGATGCTGATTGGGGAACCTGTAATGATTCAAGGAGGTCCCTCACTGGATACTGTGTTTTTATGGGATCTTGTCTTGTTTCCTGGAAGTGCAAGAAGCAGGGCACGGTTTCTTCTTCTTCTACAGAGGCAGAATATCGAGCCCTTGCTACTACTACTCGTGAGCTATTTTGGATCCACAATTTGCTTAAGGAGTTTCAGGTCCATTCACCTCTACCTATTCCTCTCCATTGTGACAATAAATCTGCAGTACAAATCACACAGAATCCGGTCTTCCATGAACGGACTAAACACATCGAGATAGATTGTCATGTGGTGAGGGAGAAGTATCAAGCAGGTTTTCTGCTACCAACTGCAGTTAGTTCCGTAAATCAGCTCGCTGATTTCTTCACTAAATCATTGCCTGGTCCTCGCTTTCATACTCTTCTCTCCAAGATGGGGCTGATTGATCTTCATCAGCTCCATCTTGAGGGGGGGTGTTGAGATTTGATTGATTCATTCTATGAAGATGGTGCTGGAAGATGTTGAAGATGAAGATGATGAAGATTTGCTGCTTATGTTTTATTTTTGAGCTCTCTAGGATTCGATCCTTTTATCTCTTTTACCGTTAGTTTACTTTGAATTGTAGCCGTAGGATCTTGCGCCACGTGTATGGCGCAGATTCTTAGGGTTTGTTTGTTTCCTTTTAAGTCGTGTTTTCTCTTTCCACGACTTTAGTTCTTTAGCTGATCATATATATATGTACGTGAACAGCTTGCAGCTTCAATATGAGAAAATATATTTTGCTCTGCCTCTTTTTCATTTCACGTTCGAACAGTTATACTATTTTATTGGTTTTTTTACCTTTTTATCTAGAAAAAAAGAGAAAAATATTTAATTTTGGGGGGAAAATATTTTTAAATTAAAATATTAAACTAATAAATTATAATTATCATTTACTATTTTTAAAATTATGTATATTATGAAAAATGTCGTTGTGTGGCCGGCCACGTTATGGCCAAATAGCATTATTGTTATTGTATAGTAATAGCGGATTAAAGTGATAATAGATGGTTAAAGTGAAATGTATGAATTTGATTTGGTAAAAAAAATTCATATTAAGAAATTACTCTACATCGATGGAACACTCAAAAAATGGGAAAACGATTAAATGAGCGCGACGGGAGGGAGTAATATTATTCTTCATTCCCCTTATTGACGTCTGGAACCTGTTCGATGAAATGCTTGAGTGAGTTGATTTCAAGTGATTGAAAACCTAAACTAAAAACTAGAGCTGAATTACGTAAAGAACATAGACACACAAACAATGCACTTAACAATTTGATTTCATAAAAAATACAAAGTGTATTTCATACAAAAATATTAAGGAAAAAAATACCCAGCAAAACTTGAAGGCTAAGCAAATGATCAAACACTACATCTGCATTCAATCCCAAAAATTACCAGAACTCAGCCATAAAACTTCCCTAATTTCCCCTCCGAATGCCCTCTGTGATGAGCTTTCCCGCCTAAAGCTCCATCCGAATGCGACCGGTGATGACCTCGGTCGAAGTTTCGTAACCTCTTCTTCAGCTTGAATTGATTCGATCCACAAACGAAAGTTAGCTCAAATGCATAGATATTGGACAAACACTTCATCAGCCCATTCTTCTTCTTCTCCGGCGACACTTTCTTCCGGCGACGATCAATCACCAGTTCATTCATTACCGGCGGCGGGGCGATCTTCTTCTCCGGAAGCGGCTTCCGACGGTGTTCAATCGGCATTTCACTCATTGGCGGAACCGATTTCTCCTCCTCTGTCTCCTCCTCCGTCTCTGTCTCCTCCTCCTCCTCCACCTCCACCTCCCATTCCTCGCTAATCTCCGTCCTCCTCCCTAAGTCCTCGCTCCGATCACCTCCATCCGTCCAGTTCTCGAAAATCGAGCTGCCGTATTCCGCGGCGTCCTTGTAGAACCCCTTCTTCAGATCAGCAGCCACGTCGGACGGCAGCGGCCTCATGCAGGAGTAAACCGACGACGTAATGGTTCTCGCATCGGCATCCGAATCCGGCTGCCACATGTATTTCGTCTCTGGCGTCGAACAAACGCTCTCGTGGCTCGATTTGATCTCCGGGTCGGTTTTTTCCTCCGGTTCAGTTTTTTCCTCCGGTACCGGGTTTTCCTCCGGCGGGTCCTCTGTTTTATCTTCCTTTCTCTCTTCGACTAGGGATTCGTCGTCGGAGATTCGCAATGAGGAGAGGCTGATGTCGTCGTCCATGTCGACGAGGGTAATGTTGAGGCTTACCGTTCCCTGCAGATGCCCCGAGGGGCGGCAGATCTGGAGGGAGATCTTCCGGGAGCCGTTGTTATCGGTGAGCGGCGGCGACAGGGTGTTGAACTGGAGGCGGGCGGTGCCGATGGGGAGGTCGCGGAGCCAGGCGAGGTTGTAGATCTCGATGGTGAGGGCGGAGGATTCATGATTGAGGAAATTCCGGTCGACGTGGAAGAGCATCTTGTAATTCCACCTGGGATTGGTGTGGCCTTTGTGGTCGATCTTGGTGGTGAGCTTGTGATCGGGGGAGACGTAGGCGACGGCGAACGTTCGGAGCAATTTGGAGACCGGAGGGAGGTCTTGGGCGGAGATGAGGTTGATTTCGAGGAGCTTGGACGGCGACATGGTTGGTTGGTTGCTTGTGGTGGCAGCCGATCGAGGCGGCGGCGGCGGCTGCCGTGAGATGGCCGTGGAAAGGGAGAGAATGAATGGAGGTAGGAAAACCAAAGGCTCTCCTTCCTTTGGTTCCCCACGAAAACTAGTTTGAAGGTAACGAGGGAATGAATATTTGTGATAAACGTTGAGAAATTAATTATGTGTGGACGTGGCATTTAGAATAGTTTTGTAATGAAACTAGTTGGGTGGATTTTAATACATCGCATATTATTTAGTAACGTTCAATGTTAATATGCCTTGAATTTATCTCTCGGTATTTAGTGTCTGGCCTTATTATTAGTAATATTATTGGGCTGAGCCCATTGGTGTGAACCTATATTCGGATACATAGAGTTGGTTGGGGATCTCGTTGTATGAGTTGTTGGGCTTTGTGGACGTCATTGTGCTAAGCCCATCTATTATGTTCTTTTCGATTAAAGATCTATTCCATAATGTGTAACCTAGCGGCTTAATAATATTTGTTCTCCTTTTCTATCTGTGGAGGTAACCAACACAACATTGGTGAACCACATAATTTTGTATTTTCTTTACGTTTCTGTTTGTTTATGGTTCTTTAACCTTAATCCATCACAATTCACAACACTAGGTCTAGAGAACAACATGTAATCTATAACTTAGATGTCTAATAAAATGTGTTCACGTTTTTGTGATTGTGGACGTAATCAACTATTGCCGGCGAACCGCTTCTTTACATTTTCTGTTTGTTTATTGTTCGATAATCCTAATGAATTACAACATGCTTTGAGTTCAATAGTCTTATAACTGTTCGATAAAATGTCAACAAACACACAACAATGGAAAAAATAAGGAAGGAAAAAAAAGAATACAAACTGACAATAAAACTCTGGATTGATCTCCACATCCATTATTCTGGAGATTAAGCTCGAATTTCTAATCTTTTTTGCAATGTTTTTGGTTGTCACCATCTTTAACCTCTCAAGACGAGCCATCGACCTTATCTCTTCCGGTACGGCCTCGAGAAAAGGACAGTTCTTGATTTCTAATTGCTTGAGCACTCGCACTGCACCTTCTCCGACTCCTACATTTCTCAGATTCGGCAACTCTTCCACGTGCAGGACCTTGAGCTCGAGAAAGCCGTCTCGTGAGATCACCATTTCTCGACCGACGTAAGCATTTTGCAGTTTGAGTTGAGTTAATTTGGGCAGCTTCTCTAGTAAAGGCATGGGATCTTCTTCCAGACTGCTATCGACCAACTTCAAGTAGTCAATATTCGGAGGGAAATCATCGGCACAAGGTAACTTGGGAAGGAGTCCGTCCAGTTTGAGTGAACGGAGGCTATGTAGAACATGGAGCTCGTCCAAACAAGGCATGCTTCGGAAACGAAGCCCTCTCAAGATTAGGATTGGAAGACTTGACAACTTAGACAATGACGCAAACAGCTTGCTTACCTTCGTGTTTCCGTCTAGTCCTTCGATGCCCAGCTTGCGGAGACTAGACATTGCCTCCAACCCCGAAGCCTCGTATATCCAATCATCGATCGAGATGAAGGTCAAGGTTTTAAGATTCTTCAGTCCATTTATCTTCAAAGGCTTATGACAAATAATATCAGACATATAGAGGTGGTGAAGGTTTTCCAATTCCCATATAATATCCGGCACCTCCACCATAAAGTTTTGAGCTATATCAAGAACCTCGAGCTTTCCCAAGCACCCGAAAGAGCGTGGGATCTCGTGTAAGTGATTGTTCCTCAATCCCAAGTATCTCAGTTCAATCAATGTGCCAATAGTTTCCGGCAACATCTTGAGTCCAAAACCTTCAAAATCAAGAATCCTGAGCTGTTCAAAGCTCTTCCAGTACGACGGACTAGAGTCGAAGTAGCCACCACCATGGAAGAAGAGGGAAACAAGACGCTTGTCTTGATTCGTGGAGTAACTGAACTCGTCTCTGCTACTAACGATAACACGATGACGGGAACTCTGAGAGGGTCGATCATTTCCATCGTTCCTTAAGATCTCAAAATCGATTTCCTCCTCTGCCTTTTTTATGGATAGCATGTCTGCATGTGTTGTAATGAATTGATGCTACAGCTCTTCATCCCGTAGAACGAGTTCCTGTCCTTGATCTCGACAATGCATTCGACTATCAACTTTCCTAAATAGGTACTCCTTTCGTATTCTTTTTCCGAGATCATTCCTTCTGCAGCCCAAATCTGTACCAACTTTTCTTCCCTCATAGTTGTATTTTCCTTAAAGCAGGCCAAATGCAAGAAACACAATTTCGCTTCTGGATTCAATTTATGATAACTCAACTCCAATAACTCCAAAATTGAACCAAAATCGACTGATCCGAAAAGATCTTCCCATTCACTACCACACTGCCTCCTTTTTGCTAACTGCATTCCGACCTCTTTTATTGCTAATGGCACACCACTGCATCTTTTCAACATCTCTCTCCCTGTTTTCTCCAACTGCTTTGGGAACTTTTCCTCACTATCATTGCCACTGGATATTGTTCCTAGAAACAACTTCCAGCTCTGATCGGAATCCAAAGGTTTCATCTCATGAAAAGAATGGAAGGTTGAAGCATTTGTATGCACCCAAACTAAATTCTTAGTGCGGCTAGTAACGAGCATTTGTCTGGATAATTTTCCAGCAAGAGTTGTTTTCCCCATTCCAACCATGCCTGTGAATAAGGATGTGCAAAGACCTTGATCTGCATGAAAAACCACTTTGTGAAGAAGCGATTCGATGTCCTCTTCCAACCCTACGACGACATTTTCATCGTGTCCTTCTGCAACGTTTTCTAGTACCGACTTCGCCTCATCAGCTCCGTATCGAAGGATACGCTCTTTGACCTCTCCAATCCAAGTTTTGATGGAGTTGATCACCAAGCACAGTGCAAAAATGTCTTCGAGCTGGTTGAGGTCGAGGGCCATCTCGATGACATCATCTATCAGATAATGTAGCCTGCTCCCCTCTTCCAATTTCTTGTCTCTCAAGAATTCCACCATCATTCTTAGCTCGTTTATTACCTCATTCACATCATTGTTGACATATAGGAACGTGATCGGCGATTCGACTCGTCGAGTTTCGAGCTTCTGTATCACTGACAAGATGACTGCCTCCGCCATAATGATTATCTAATCAACAAGTGTAAAATTTCTTACTCTTAAAACCAATGTTTTAAAAACCGAACCGGACGTCGAACCGGTGAGACTTTCGGGTCATGGTTCAATTGGTTGAACCGGTTAAACCATGGTTGAACCGTTATATAATTAAATTAATATTAAATAATATTAATAATAAATAAACACATGATATATATAAAAATATGAATAAATTTATAACTTATAAGGTAAAAAATATATTAAAGCTAAAAAAAAATAATTTATTCTTAATATAATTTAAATATCATGTTTTAAAAGTATTTTTTCAATAAAAATTTATTGGCTATACTTAATTTTTATTCTTAGTAGCTATATGAAGATTAAAAAAATGTGAAATTATCTTTATTATCATAAAATGTGAATAATTCACATTACGTTAATAGGTCGTTTTCTTGAAAATTAGTTGGGAATCAAAAAGAGAGAGATAAAATAGACATTTATATAATAAATATACTTCTATGTAGTCGATTGTTAAATAAAACTAAATTTATATTATGTATACAAGTAGTTATTGTAGTGTAGATGGTGGAATTCTAGTCTTTCACCTTGTAGGTCATGGGTTCAATTCTCTTTGGACACAAAATGTATATTTTTTTTGGGTAAGAGAGAGAACCGTCCGGTTCTCTGAAAACCGCCCCGGTTCCCGGTTCAAAGCGGTTCTGGGCGGTTTGATGGCGGTTTTTCAAGACTGCCGGTTTTAGGGTCCAAACCGGATCGGTCCAGGTCCGGTTTCCGGTCGAACCGGCCGGTCCGGTCCGGGTTTTAAAACATTGCTTAAAACCTTTTAAACAAATCAAATAACTAACTACAGTAGCAAACACTAAGCACCCGATTATTTCATATTATCATTCAAGATCTAAATCAAGGCTATTTTCCAGTACGCTATTTAATTTAAAAATTGAGAAAAATTATGGAAAAAAAAAATCCCAAAAGAAGATAATCATCATTTCTCGCCAATTCCTTTCAGACAATAAAACGAACACATTCAGCGCATTTTTTTACAGTGCTGTTCGCATTCATGTTAACAATAAAAATCTAAGGTAAGAGGAAAAATACCTCCGGTGGATTTCTCTTCACGTCTTTGCTCGCGTCGATCGAACTTCGGATTCAATCCTTCTCCTTTATCCTTAGCTCAAGCTTGCCTCAACGCTGAAGTGCTTGATTACTTTTGAAGCCAAAACTTATGCTCAAATTCAACAAGCTAAGCAACCAGGAACGAGATTCGTCTCAAGAATAATGGAAAATCTTAATTACTAATTTTATGAAATTCGTTGTTCGATTCCGATCGGAAGCAGCGACCACGTTTCCGCCATTTCTGCTCTTCTCAAGTGTTGACTTTGGACATAAAATATTGTTGAGGAAGGAGAAAAAGAGTTGTCAATTGGGCCGGGCCTAGCTTAGATAGGCCCATGTTAATAGAGAGGCTTAGATTGCCCAGGTCCATTTCGTTGTGGGCCAAGCTTAGGTTGTGCAATTTCTGGGCCAAAAATGAGGCCCAAATATCGCCCACAAGAAGTAGTAGCCTTTCCCAAACCTGGCTTGTTAGAATATGTTTGTCAGATTTTAACTGGATGAATAAATTCACATACCTATTATCCAATCGTCACGTGTCATAAAAATCGAAGCACAAAGATAATAAGGGGAGTATGCCATTTTATTAGGCGCAAAATAAAAATATTATTCAAAGTCTTTTAATTTTGCTTAATAACAAAACGTATGATTAAATCAACATAAATTCTGATAAATTTATAAGCACGGTTACCAAACCTTTTCGAAAATTCTGATAACGATTTATAAACTCTTCAAAATAAGCTTTGCCAAAACAAGTGTAAGTAAACGCCAGTGAGCTCGAATAACCTGATCAAGTGTTCACAAACTTGATATCAACCTTCCTTATTTTGGAGATGAACCCTAATTTCTGCATCTTTTTTGCAACCTTGTTGGAAGTCACCACCTTCAACTCCTTTAGAGAATCCATCGACCCAATCTCGACCGGTAGGGTTTCCAAGCACGGACAGTTGTTGATTTCCAATGTACGGAGCTTCGGCATCGCATCTTCACCAACTTCAACTTCTCCGAGATTCCAAAGCTCCTCAATGCACAAGAACTGAAGCTTGGGAAAACCCTTGTGCAGGACCACCATTTGCTTACCGGTGTACGCGTTCCGCAGTTTGAGGCTGATAAGCTTGGGCAACTTCCCCAGTAATGGCATGGGGTCTTCATCAAGAAAACTATTAACCAACCTCAAGTGAGTAAGTTTGGGACGGATGTTACTTACACTTGGTAGCCTAGCAAGGAGGCCATCAAGCTTGAGCTTGGTGATTCGACGTAGAACACCGAGCTCGTCCAAACAAGGCATTCTTTTGAAAAGAAACCCTCTCAAGAGTAGGTGATCAAGGGACTTTAACTTGGAAAGCATTGTAAAGAGCTTGTGATACGAGTCCCGTCTACGAGGACGGTGTGGCCTCGGTGGTAAGCGAAGAAGGAGACGAGTCGAGCGATGGGGTCGAGGAGCTCGACGAGGTTGGGGACGCGCACGTCACGGAAGGGAGGCCTAAACGGGTTACTAAAGCGCCTTCGAAGTTGCAAGATTTTATTAGATAATCGGGCTTAGCCCAATTATCATCTATCGAGTCTATTTTATTGTAATTATCTTTTCGGGTTTTCTTATTGGTTCTTTCCCGAATCGTATGAGTCGAACCAATCAGGGTCCTAGATTATAAATAGAGGATTTAGGGATTCATTATAATCATGAATGAGAAGAACCCTAATTTTTCTTGCCGCGTTTTCTTTCTTATTTTCCGTTCCTTGCGCAATTTTTCGACGTGATCGTCGGGGAAAGCCCGCGACTGTCGTATCGATTCTTGTTCGGGTGTTCGTGTTGAAGATAAGAGTACCTCGCTCTTATCAAGTTGGTGCTTTCATTGAATTCTTCCTCCGTTGTCGCCATGCATAACCCTAGGCGCCCTTCTAATCCTAATTTTGGGGTAGCGTCGACAACGCCGATTTCGTCGTCGATCCAGCAGCCACCACAGTCGGCCGGTGGGATCGTGCCGACGCAGGGAACGCATCCACCACAGGCGGTGGGTGGGACCGTGCAGGTGCCGGTGGACACGCTAATTAGCGTGCTGCAACAGCTCACGGCGAAGGGGCCCTCGTCCGATCAGCAGCGTTCCGGGTCGCAGTTCCATCACACCTCCTCGCGTCCGGAGTCGGATTACCCCTATCGACAGTATGGAGATTGGAAAACGCCGCCGTGGGCGTCGGATAGCGTCGTTATGGCCTCAACGGCGGTTTCGCTCCCGCCTTGGCAGCCCCCAACGTCGGCTGCGGGTTTTTCGTCGGCGGACACACCGATGCCCTTTCTCCCGCCTTATTCCGGGTATGCCTCGCGGCCGCCGGACGTCCCTGTGCAGACGGCGTGGGACCGGCCGAACCCTCACCAGCCCTCTGGCACGTCTTCATCTTCGCCGGCTTGGGATCGACCTCGCGCACGGGGAACTGAAAGCTTTGACCCAGCGGCTGCCCGAGGTGGTTCGTACGCAGCTCCGCCAGACCCGACACGGCTTATTCGTATGGAACCGCCCATGTTCGATGGTTCTGACGTGCAAAGTTGGGTAACGCGCATACAATATTATTTCGATTATATTTCGTTACCCTCTGATCAACGCTTACACTTCGTTGTTTTGTTGTTTGCTCCGCCGGCGTCGGAATGGGTCTTCGCGTATCGGGCAAACAATCCTAATGCTACATGGCCGAGGTTCTTGGATGATGTGCGCCGTAGGTTTGACCCCCACTATTTTGTGGATTATATGGAGTTGCTGTCCAAACTCACACAGTCGGGCCCGATTTCCGAGTATAATGCAGAGTTTGAGAAATTGATGAATCGCATTCAAGGCCTGACGGAGCCTATACTCATCCCTATGTATATTGGGGGTTTACGACAGCCGGTTCGTAACCAAGTCCGCTTGCAGCATCCTCAGTCTGTGGCGGCAGCCATGGTGTTGGCCTCGGAATTCGAAAGTGTTTGTGATCGGAGCAATCAGGTGCCTCGTCGTCAGTGGCCTTCTCGGGATTTCCGTCCATCCCCCCTGCCGTCCAGCTCCGAGGCACCCAAGTCGTCATCTGCTCCTGCCACGGGTACTCGATCTCGGGAGTTGTCTAAATTGCCAATTGTGCATTTATCTTCATCAGAACGGTCGGAGCGGAGTCGTCAAGGCTTGTGTTGGTACTGTCCTGAGAAGTGGAGTGTCGGGCATGCGTGTAAGAAGCCGGTGTTAGCGTTCATGGGTACGGATGAAGCGCTTGAGGCGTTAGATAAGGCCGAGGAGGAGGAGTCGGAGGCAGAGGTCATAACAACGGACCTCTCTCATATGCTTAGCCTTGATGGGAAGGTTAGGGCATCATCTATCGAGCTTCAGGGTACCGTGGGAATGGCTAATGTGTTTATTTTAGTTGACACCGGGAGCACGCACAATTTTGTCCACCCCAAGATCGCCGAGAAGTGTGAGTTATCTTTGACGCCAATCACACCTTTTCGGGTGTATATGGGAAATGGTCAGTCGTTGATGTGTTCGTACAAGAGTTTGGGGGTGGAGTTAGGCATTCAGGGGCATTCTTTTCGCGTGGATTTGTTTGTCTTGTCGCTTCACGGGTTGGATATGGTGTTGGGTATGGATTGGTTGCACGGGCTTCGTCGCGTGACAAGCGATTACGAGAAGGGAACGTTGGAATTCAGTTGTGGTGATAGTCAAGTTTGTTTACAGATCACACCTCGTTTGCCTCGTCAGGTTTCAGCTAGGGTTTTCACAACTCTCTTAGGCCATCGTGACAGGGGAACTCTTTTTGAATTGATCGCTCTCGACGACCCGACTTCGCTGGAGGTGGACGCGAGTTCCGAGGCAGATGCAGCCTTCCCGTCGGACCTTCCCGAGGCTGTACGTGAGGTTCTTCTTTCGTACTCGGCAGTTTTTGCTCTCCCGTCTGGCCTACCACCCGTTCGTAGGTTTGATCATCGGATTCATCTCTTTCCGAATACCAAACCGGTGAACGTCCGGCCTTATAGGTACCCGTACTTTCAGAAGAATGAAATAGAGAAGCAGGTGCGGGAGATGTTGGAGTCGGGTATCATTCGCCGCAGCAACAGTGCGTTTTCTTCCCCGGTATTATTGATTCGGAAGAAAGACGGGTCTTTTCGCTTTTGCATCGATTACAGAGCCTTAAATGGGGTCACGGTTCCGGATCATTTTCCCATCCCCACGACAGATGAGTTATTCGACGAGTTGGGGGCGGCGCGGATATTTACTAAGTTCGATTTGCGTTCAGGTTATCATCAGATTCGGATGCATGACGAGGATATTTACAAGACAGCATTTCGAACCCACGACGGACACTTTGAATTCTTAGTTATGCCTTTCGGCTTAACTAATGCCCCGTCTACTTTTCAAGCGGCCATGAATGATATTTTCCGCCCCTTACTGCGTCGATTTGTGATAGTCTTCTTTGACGACATCTTGGTTTACAGCCCATCGATGGAGAGCCATGTGGAACATTTATCGGAGGTGTTGGCGGTTTTGCAGGCTCATCAGTTTTTTATCAAGTTGTCTAAGTGTTCGTTCTGTGGTACTTCGGTTGATTATTTGGGCCATATTATATCGGAGGGTCACTTGAAGGCGGACCCGGCGAAATTGGAGGCTATGGTTGCATGGCCTAGGCCGAAATCTGTTAAGCAGTTGCGAGGGTTCTTGGGCTTGACTGGATACTACCGCCGTTTTATCTCGAATTATGCAATGATTGCGTCTCCGCTAACGGATTTGCTCAAGAAGGATTCGTTTGAGTGGTCGTTTGAAGCATCGGAGAGTTTTGCAGCGTTAAAGGAGGCAATGACGTCAGCTCCGGTTCTTCGTCTGCCGGATTTTTCGAAGCCTTTTGTGGTGGAAACCGACGCTTCGGGACTTGGCATTGGGGCGGTGTTAATGCAGGATAACCACCCGTTGGCATTTTTCAGCAAAAAGTTGGGCCCGAGACGTAGAGTGACGTCAACCTACCATAAAGAGTTATATGCTATAGTTGAGGCCGTGCAGAAGTGGCGTCAATATCTCTTAGGTCGGGAATTTGTGATTCGAACGGATCAGAAGAGCTTGAAAGAGTTGTTGCAACAAGTTATACAAACGCCTGATCAGCAGTTATATGCGCGGAAGCTTATGGGCTTCAAATTCAGGATCGAGTATAAACCGGGATCGGCTAACAAGGTTGCTGACGCCTTATCCCGTTGTGAGGATGACGCACAAGAGGGGGAGGATTCGGTCTTATCCTCTGCCGAATTGGATTTATTAATGACGGTCTATCGTCCGATGCCGGATATTTTGGAGTTACTTCGGGTGGATGTGCGTCAAAACCCGGAGCTTTCGGCGTTGGCTTCGGCGGTGGAAGCGGGAACGGCACCGAGGGGGTATCATCTTAGTGATGGCCTTCTATTTCGTGATCATAGGATCGTTGTGGCAACCTCTTCGGAAGCAAAGACGGCCATCCTATATGAGCATCATTCGACTCCTTCAGCGGGACACCCAGGAGTAGAACGAACTTTCCGTCGCTTAGCTACATCTTTTTATTGGCCCAACATGAGGAAGGACGTTAAGGCATTTGTGGCCGGGTGCTTTGAGTGCCAAACTACCAAGTATTCGACGCAAAAACCGGGTGGCCTCCTCCAACCGCTACCGATTCCATACCAAGTGTGGGCGGAGGTTTCCATGGACTTCGTTACGGGCCTTCCGCAATCTCGGGGTTTCACAACTATCATGGTGGTAGTTGATCGCCTCTCGAAGTATGCGCATTTTGCGCCTCTCCCTACACGCTTCGATGCATGGCGTGTGGCGCGGCTATTTGTGGAAACGGTGGTAAAGCATCAGGGGTTTCCGGAGAAGCTTGTTTCGGACCGTGATTCGATTTTTCTTAGTGAGGTATGGGAGCATATGCTCAAGTTGAGTGGCACGAAGTTGCATTTCACTACGGCGTATCACCCTCAATCGGATGGGCAAACCGAAGTGAGGAATCGGGGTCTTGAGCAATATCTAAGGGCATTTGTCTCTGAACAGCCAGCGAAGTGGTCAAATTTCCTTCCATGGGCTGAATTGGCGCTGAATTGTTTTTACCATGAAGGATTGGGGTGTTCGCCATTTCAAGCATTGTATGGTCGAGAGCCTCCGCCTTTGATTGCGGCTCGGCCGTCCCCGACTTGCCCACCTTTGGTAGCGGACGTGATCAAGAGCCGGGGAGAGATGTTGGTGTGGCTTCGGAAGAACCTCGAACGAGCTCAGCAACGCATGAAGGACTCGGCGAACAAACATCGTCGCGATGTTCAATTTCGTGTGGGAGACAAGGTGTTGTTGAAACTTCAACTGTATCGGCAGCATTCGGTGGCCAAGCCGTTGTCGGTAAAGTTGTCTCGACGTTTTTATGGTCCATTTGAGGTGTTGGAACGGATTGGTGAGGTGGCGTATCGGCTCCGACTGCCGGAGGACAGCCGTATACACGACGTGTTCCACGTCAGTTTGCTTCGGCCTTATGTGGATGGAGGGGGGCCGAACCCGGCTGATTTCCCTACTTATTTCGCTAGGGGAAAGGCTGTAGCACGGCCCGTGCGAGCTGTGCAACGTCGTAGCGTGAGTCGTGAAGGTTCGGTGGTTGATGAAGTGTTGTTGGAATGGGATGATGATGGTGGTCGTGAGCCTACGTGGGAGCCGTTGGAGGTTGTGCAGCGTTGCTTTCCTACTTTACTCCTTGAGGACAAGGAGGTTGTTAAGGGCGGGGGAGTTGATACGAGTCCCGTCTACGAGGACGGTGTGGCCTCGGTGGTAAGCGAAGAAGGAGACGAGTCGAGCGATGGGGTCGAGGAGCTCGACGAGGTTGGGGACGCGCACGTCACGGAAGGGAGGCCTAAACGGGTTACTAAAGCGCCTTCGAAGTTGCAAGATTTTATTAGATAATCGGGCTTAGCCCAATTATCATCTATCGAGTCTATTTTATTGTAATTATCTTTTCGGGTTTTCTTATTGGTTCTTTCCCGAATCGTATGAGTCGAACCAATCAGGGTCCTAGATTATAAATAGAGGATTTAGGGATTCATTATAATCATGAATGAGAAGAACCCTAATTTTTCTTGCCGCGTTTTCTTTCTTATTTTCCGTTCCTTGCGCAATTTTTCGACGTGATCGTCGGGGAAAGCCCGCGACTGTCGTATCGATTCTTGTTCGGGTGTTCGTGTTGAAGATAAGAGTACCTCGCTCTTATCAGCTTGTTAACATTCGAGTTCCCATCAAGCTCCTCGATTCCCAGTTTCTTAAGTTTAGACATCTTTTGCAAGCTTAACCGCTCGTATATCCAGCTATCCATCGAAATGTAGGTTAATGTCTCAAGATTCTGCAACCCATCTATCTTTAAAGGCTTCCGGCAAATAACATTAGACATGTAGAGGTGAAGAAGGCTATCCATTTTCCATATAATATCGGGCACCTCCACCATAAAGTTTTGAGATATATCAAGAATCTCGAGTTTTTTCAAGAACCCTAACGAGTGTGGGAGCTCTTGTATGTGATTGCATCTCAACCCTAAGTATCTTAACTCCATCAGTGTGCCAATAGCTTCGGATAAAACGCGTAGGCCAAAACCTTCAAAGTCGAGTATCCTAAGCATTTCAAGCCTCTCCCAATAAGATGGACTAGTCTCTAAGTAGCCACCTCCATGGAAGAAGAGAGAAACAAGATGCTTATCTTTTTTCGTAGAGTACTCAAACTTATCTCTGCTACTATCGATAACAGGATGACGGGGATTCTTACAAGGCCGATTGTTTCCCTTGTTACTTAGGATCTCAAACCCTATTCTCTCCTCTGCTTTCTTGATGGATAGCTTATGTAGTAGAGAGTTGATCCGAAAGCTTCCCCTCGGATAGTCGTTAGCCTCGATCATGGATTCGGCGACTAAACTTTGCAACTTCATACTCGCATTTTCTAGAGACGAACTTGAAGCCATTCCCCCTGCAGCCAAAATGGGTATAAGCTTTTTTGCCCTAATATTTTCGTTTTCCTTGAAGAAGGCGAGGTGCAAGAAAAATGTCTTGAGGTGTGGGCTCAATTTATGATAACTCGATTCCAGCAACTTGATACGAATCCTAACCTTAAAGACAAGGACACTAACCTTAAAGACAAGAACACTAACCTTAAAGACAAGGACACTAACCCTAATGAGAAGGAAGGCAGTGAGGGGGATCATGAGGAAGAGATGGTCGAGGTTTTCGATACCACGGAGGCGGCGATTGAAGAGAGTGATGGAGAGGGAAGGAGCTCGCGCCCGAAGAGGACGACGCGCGAGCCAAATCGCTTTGAAGGATCTGTAGCCTATCGCTAGTGCATGCGGCTGCATGCTTTATATAATTTACGTATTGTATTTTTGGATTCTTGGGCTTGGCCCAATAGCTTTAGTCGAGTCGAGCCTATTTGCTCCGTTCGGGTTTTCTTGTTGGTTCTTTCCCGGATTAATTGAGTCGAACCAACCAGGGTCTAGTATTTATAGTGTGAGATTAGGTTTTATTATCATCTATCAACATTAATAATAAAGCCCTAATTTCCGTCTTTCTTCTTGTTTATCGTTTTGCGCCGACGCGATCGACGGGGAGAGCTCGCGACTGTCTTTTATCTTCCGTTTATTCATCGAACAACTCGTTCGATCTTGATAGGATATCCAATCCCTATCAATTGGTGCCTTCATTGTTGTGAATTCAAGTTAGGAGATGAATTTTCGTCGTTCAGGGAACCCTAATTATGGGATTCGGCCGCCATACACGTCGTCTTCGATGCGGCCGCCCACTTCGTCCTCATCGGAGTCGCTTCCGATGGACACACTCTTATCAGTGTTGCAGCGCATGGAGGCCAAGCTAGACACTGTGGTTTCGAAGCCGGAGCCGACGCACCAATCGCGACCGGAGCAGGAGACGTCGTATGGGTCGTACTCGGGATGGCAGGCGCCGTCTGGGATTTCGGGGAGCATCTCGACGCCGGCGGTGACGATGGCAATTCCGTCCATGCCGCCGTCTTCGTCCGCCGCCCTTACGTGGCCGCCCGTGGAGGAGCACACTCATAGCTTCGGCCAATGCCATGGTGTTTTCTCCCGCCCTTTCGATCCACCGCCTTTCACGGCGTGGGATAGGCCACGGCAGCATCACTCGGCGTGGGATCCACCACAGCATCGCGGGGGGCCGTTTCATTCCACATTGGACCCTGCTCGCCACATCAAGATAGATCCACCGATGTTCGATGGATCCGATGCTTCAAGTTGGGTAACTCGTATTGAGTTTTATTTCGAACATATTATGTTACCGGAGGAACATCGCTTACATTACGTTCTTCTTTTGTTTTCCCCGCCCGCATCGGACTGGATATTTTCTTATAGGGCGACGAATCCGCACGCGACGTGGAAGAAAATCTTGGACGATGTGAGGAGACAATTCGATCCAAATTACTACGTGGATTACATGGAGTTAATCGCGAAGCTTACGCAAACAGGAGCTTTGTGTGATTACAACAAGGAGTTTGATAGGATGCTCAATCACCTCCGCAATGTGCCGGAGTCGATTCTATTGCCAATATACTTGGGAGGTTTACGCCAGCCCGTCCGAAACCAAGTGAGGATGCAACACCCGACATCGATAGCGGCGGCGATGTCCCTTGCGTCTGAGATAGAAACCACGTCCGAGAGGAGCAGCCCGTTTTTTCGAAAATCTTGGCCGAACAAAACGTCGTCTTTTCAGTCTCCTTCGTCGCAGCCCGGTACCGAGCACCCCCAACAGCCGAACTCGGTTCCCTCTGCGAGTCGTTCTAAAGATTTGTCTCGTCTTCCGATTGTGAAATTATCCGCTGCAGAGAAACGAGACCGGACGTCGAAAGGATTGTGTTGGTATTGTCCCGACAGATGGAGTGTAGGTCACGCTTGCAAGACCCCCGTCTTGGCCTATATGGGAGTTGATGAGGAGGACGATGAGGGCCCAGATGTAGGTGAAGTGGAAGACGAGCCGGGAGTGGTAACTTCGGACTTATCTCACATGTATACATTAGATGGTCGTCCGAAAGTGTCATCAATGGAGTTACAAGGAATATTGGGGTGTGCGGACGTTTTCATCCTTGTGGACAGTGGCAGCACACATAATTTTGTACATCCGAAGATCGCAGAAAAAGGATGTCTCAATTTAAAGCAGATTAAGCCTTTCCGTGTGTATATGGGGAACGGTCAGTCGTTGGTTTGCTCGTTTATGAGTTCGAATGCGAAGTTGAGTATTCAAGGGAACGTGTTTGAGGTTGATCTATTTGTCTTGCCCGTGCATGGCCCAGACTTGATTTTGGGAGTGGCGTGGTTGCATTCTCTACATCGTGTAACGAGCGACTACGCCAACGGGACCTTGGAATTTGTTTTGGGAGAGCATCCAATTTCATTGAGGGTTACACCTCGTGTCCCGAAGAGAGTATCTAGCCATAAGTTTGCTTCTTTTCTATTGAAGTCCGAATCGGCGGCTATTTTTGAGATCGTGGCAATGGAAGATTCGACCGTGGCCGACGTTAGTGATCTGAGCCCATCGGAACCGGAATTCCCTTCGGATGTTGCCCCGTCCGTGAAGGAAGTGCTCCTCCGTCATACTTCGGTTTTCGCGGTCCCTTCCGGTCTACCGCCCCCACGTGTGTTCGATCATCGAATACACCTCCTCCCGAACACGAAGCCGGTCAATGTGAGGCCATACAGATATCCTTATTTCCAGAAATCGGAAATTGAGCGTCAGGTGAAGGAAATGTTGGAAATGGGTATTATTCGCCACAGTAGCAGCGCTTTTTCGTCTCCGGTGCTACTTATTCGGAAGAAAGATGGGTCGTTCCGGTTTTGCATCGATTACCGGGCCCTCAACGCGGTCACAGTGCCGGATCACTTCCCTATTCCCACAGCCGATAAAACTCTTTGATGAATTGGGAGCTGCTAGGGTCTTCACCAAGCTTGATCTTCGCTCGGGATATCACCAAATCAGAATGCGGGAGGAGGATGTCTTTAAGACGGCCTTTCGAACGCACGGCGGCCACTTTGAATTCCTTGTTATGCCGTTTGGCCTCACCAACGCCCCGTCGACGTTTCAGGCGGCCATGAACGACATTTTCAGGCCTTTCTTACGTAGTTTCGTCATAGTATTTTTTGACGACATTTTGATTTACAGCCCGTCGTTGGCCGCCCATGTGGAGCATTTATCGGAGGTTCTTGAGATATTACAGCAAAACAACTTCTTCATCAAGTTATCTAAGTGCACGTTTTGTAGCTCGAAGGTGGATTATCTCGGTCACATTATTTGCGATGGCTTGCTTCACGCGGACCCCACGAAAATTGAAGCTATGGTAGCTTGGCCTTGACCGAAGACAGTGAAGCAGTTGAGGGGTTTTCTGGGCTTGACTGGATATTATCGTCGCTTTATTGCGGGGTATGCGGTCATTGCATCACCGTTGACGGATTTACTAAAACGGGAGGCGTTCGAATGGAGTGACGGTGCCGAGAATAGCTTTGCCGTGCTGAAGAGGGCCATGACGTCAGCTCCTGTGTTGGCTTTACCGGAATTTTCTAAGCAGTTTATTGTGGAGACAGACGCCTCTGGTACGGGTATTGGAGCGGTTCTATTGCAAGGCAAGCACCCATTAGCGTTCTTCAGCAAGAAATTGGGTCCTCGGCGACGCCTCACTTCGACTTATCATAAGGAATTGTACGCGATTGTCGAGGCAGTTCAAAAGTGGAGACAATACTTGCTTGGCCGGGAGTTCATTATTCGGACTGATCAGAAGAGTTTGCGCGAGTTGTTGCAGCAGGTTATTCAGACGCCAGATCAACAACTTTACGCTCGCAAGTTGATGGGATTTAAATTCCAAATTGAATATAAGCCGGGCGCTACTAACAAGGCTGCCGATGCATTGTCGAGGCAATCCGAGGACGGACCGGTGGAGGATGAGGCCGCCTTGTTTGTCGCCATGGCACAACCGATGCCGGAGATTTTCGAAATCTTGCGTAGTGATGTGACTTCAATAGCCGAGTTGGTGGAATTAAAGGCTGAAATTGAGAAGGGCTCGGCGCCGATTGAATATCAGTTCAAGGATGGGTTGATTTTTAAGGGGCCGAGAATTGTCGTAGCATCGACGTCGTCCGCCAAGCCGGCCATTTTGTACGAGTTTCACTCCACGCCTTCAGCAGGCCATCCCGGCATCGATAGGACATTTAAACGTCTCGCTCAGTTGTTCTATTGGCCCTACATGCGCCGTGAAGTGAAGCAGTTTGTCTCCGCATGTTATGATTGCCAAACTACGAAGTATTCGACGCAGAAGCCCGCGGGGTTACTTCAACCTCTCCCTATTCCGTGGCAAGTGTGGGAAGAGGTCTCGATGGACTTCATCACAGGTTTACCGCAGTCGAGAGGATTTACAGCGATCATGGTTGTTGTGGACCGTCTATCTAAGTATGCGCACTTCGCTCCGCTGCCTCCGCGATTTGATGCATGGAAGGTTGCTAATTCTTTCGTGGAGACCGTAGTCAAGCATCATGGCTTCCCAACTAAGCTTGTTTCTGATCGCGACTCGGTCTTCTTAAACGAAGTTTGGGAGAATTTACTTCGTTTGAGTGGCACGAAGCTCAACTTCACTACGGCCTACCACCCGGAATCCGATGGCCAAACCGAAGTGCGTAATAGGGGGCTCGAGCAGTACTTGCGCGCGTTTGTGGCGGACAATCCCGTCAAATGGACGAATTTTTTGCCTTGGGCGGAGCTTGCGCTGAACTGTTTCCATCACGAGGGGTTAGGCATGTCCCCATTTCAGGCGTTGTATGGTCGGGAGCCGCCGGCGTTGTTAGCTCCTCGGCCGGCAGCCTCGTGTCCGCCTTCTGTGGCGGAAGTTATCAAGCAGCGAGGAGAGTTGCTGTTGTGGCTCCGGAAGAATCTTGAACGCGCATAACAACGTATGCGTCAGTCGGCTAATCGGAGTAGAAGGGATGTGGAGTATAAGGTTGGCGATAAAGTATTGTTGAAATTGCAGATGTATCGTCAACATTCTGTGGCGAAACCCTTGTCTTCGAAACTAGCGCGGCGTTTTTATGGGCCGTTCGAGGTGTGTGAGCGTATTGGTCAAGTCGCTTATAGATTGAAGCTTCCAGAGGAGAGCCGAATTCATGACGTGTTTCACGTCAGTCTCCTACGGCCATTCGTGGAGTGTGCGGCCGTTAATCTGCCCCCGTTTCCGTCGTTCTTCGCTCGAGGAAAAGCCGTGGCGCGGCCCTTGGCGTTGTTGGAGCGCAGGAGCGTGACTAGAATTGGGGCATTGGTGGATGAGGGGTTAGTTTCTTGGGATGATGATGATGGGGCTTCTCCTTCCTGGGAACCGATGGGGGTGATTGAGCGGCGTTTCCCGGTGCTGCTCCTTGAGGACAAGGAGGGCGCTAACGGGGAGGGGTTGATACGAATCCTAACCTTAAAGACAAGGACATTAACCTTAAAGACAAGGACACTAACCCTAATGAGAAGGAAGGTAGTGAGGGGGATCGTGAGGAAGAGATGGTCGAGGTTTTCGATACCACGGAGGCGGCGATTGAAGAGAGTGATGGAGAGGGAAGGAGCTCGCGCCCGAAGAGGACGACGCGCGAGCCGAAGCGCTTTGAAGGATTTGTAGCCTATCGCTAGTGCATGCGGCTGCATGCTTTATTTAATTTCCGTATTGTATTTTTGGATTCTTGGGCTTGGCCCAATAGCTATAGTCGAGTCGAGCCTATTTGCTCCGTTCGGGTTTTCTTGTTGGTTCTTTCCCGGATTGATTGAGTCGAACCAACCAGGGTCTAGTATTTATAGTGTGAGATTAGGTTTTATTATCATCTATCAACATTAATAATAAAGCCCTAATTTCCGCCTTTCTTCTTGTTTATCGTTTTGCACCGACGCGATCGGCGGGGAGAGCTCGCGACCGTCTTTTATCTTCCGTTTATTCATCGAACAACTCGTTCGATCTTGATAGGATATCCAATCCCTATCACAACTTAAATGCTGTAGTTGCATCCAAATCCGTCGAATCGAGAAGCAGTTCCCATTCGGTGCCTGACCTTCTCTTCTCTGCTATCTCTTTCGCCACTTCTTTTATAGCCGATGGAGCGCCACCACATTTTGCCAACATCTCTCTTCCCCTTCTCTCCAAGTGCTTCGGGAACTTGTGCTCACTTGCGAATTTGCTGCCGCCGAATACAGTTTCCAGAAACAACTGCCAGCTCTTGTTTGGGTCCAAAACTTTCACTACATGGGTGTTGCTTGCTTCTCCGAGGCCGCTTCTTACGCATCTTTGAGAGCAACTTGTGAGAAGCAGCCTACTTCCATTGACTAATCGAATAAGAATGGAAACAAGAAGGCATGTTCAGAAACCCTACGACTACGTAAGCATCGAATTTCACGTTCAAAAGGCAGCACGGTTCGTTGTAATATAAGCACAAATTATGGTGCATAAAGGAACTAGAAATCAATCTTTCACTATGAATATTTATTTTTGTAAGATTTTGTGGTCATGCCCAACTTGGCAACTTCATGCATGTGTTAGACGATGAAATACTCCGTCATCGTTCATTCTGATCTTAACGTTAAGCGCAACTCAGTTGGTAAGTCAGTTTGCATGCGAATGTAGGCGAATGCCTATGTGTTGTACTAAAAACATACCTTCATGTGGAAGACCACCCAAAATGTATTCCAAGTGCATTTCATTGGGGAAGCCATCTAGAACTACGAAATACCGCATTCCTTTCATACGTCGGCGAAGCATCCTCTGCAGCTTCCGGTTGCTCGTCTTCTCCGATAACGGTTCTCCTTCGATCCCCTCACCATCTGGCACCTGCTCCATTATCTTCATCAGCACCTCTCTATGACTCAGTTCATTAGAAACGTGTACCCATGCACGGATCTCAAACCGATCGACGACCGCCATGTGTTTGTACAATTGTCTAGCTAGGGTTGTCTTTCCAATACCAACCATGCCAGTGATCAACCAAGTCGAAAAGCCTTCTTCCCAATCAGGTAACATTCTACCCAGCAGCAGCTTTACTTCTTCCTCCAACCCCACCGCATCTTCTTCATCTATCATTTCGCCTTCTCGGGCATTTTCTTCCCTCGTATGAACTCCGAATGTAACCATGCGGTTCCTAACCTCTCTCGCCCAACTTGGGATGGTATTGTAGTGATGCTTGTACTTACTTCGGCCATCAGCCATCTCAACAAGATCACAGATAAAATAAAATAGCTTGCTCTCCGCTTCCACATTGTTGTTTCTCACGAAATCCAGTATCTCTCTCAAGTTAATCTCCAACCCTTGTATCTGCTTATCGGTCATCATCTCTACATACTTGTCCGGCATTTGTACGATCGATAGAACGAGAGCCTCCGCCGTGTTTGTGAACTCAGGTCTCTTCTCACCTTCTCTAGCTAGGACCTGCAATGTATTGATCATTAGGCAAACGCCATTGTACGAAGGACGTCTAACACGTAGATATCATCTGTCGGTATGATATAAAATCCAACACGAAAAATGTAATAAATAATCCTGATCGAAATAACCTTGCACTGCTCTTGCATTCTCTCCCACGAATCCCATACACTACTCTGTCCCGCATTCTCTTCCATGAGTTTCTGAACTTCAAGCATCTCAAGCAATTAAAAAAAAAAAGGCATATATAAAAGCAATGTTAAACAATTATTTGGTTTTAAAATTTTCAAATCTAGAGTGATTCTTAAGGAGAAAGCAGAGTCTCCTAACACAAGTCAACAACAATCTTGCCATACTTTAATTCACGGTTGGAAACTGTTCGATAAAATGCTCGTGCGTGAAACTAAGTTATAATACAGTTTAGATAATACAACTTTCTGCAGAAAGATTTCCTGCCACTATACATGTATGATACGAGTATTGCTTCTCCGAGTACTCAAGTTGAGGGACGACAAGAGGAACACGGGCAAGAGGACGAGCAGGCTGTGTTGAATTGTGATACGAATGAGAGGGTTGAGGAAGAACGTAGAGATGAAGGAAGATCGAGTCGGCCTCAACGACGCGTGAGGCCTCCGCGCAAGTTTGAAGATTTTATTCCGCATGCTTAATTTTATTTTTTTGAACATTAGACTTTATGTTTTGGGCTTAGCCCGTTTATTATTTGGGTCGAGCGTTTGATAAGCTCCTTTTCGGGTTTTCTTGTTGATTCTTTCCCGAATCGTAGGTCGAATCAACCCTAGGGTCCTTAGTATATATAGGAGATTAGTGTTGTTTTATTTTCTTCATGCATGAAATAAAACCCTAATTCTCTTCTTTCTTGCCGTTGCTTTGTTTTGTTCGGCGTGTACGTCGAGTTCCCTCGCGTCCGTCCTTTCGATAGGTGCGTTAACCTATCAAATTGGTGCTTCCATTGTTGAACTATGACTACTCCCGCATCTTCTTCTCAATCGACGGTGACTCCACCGGTTTCTCAAGCTTCGGTTGTGGTCACGTTGCCGCCGCAGAGCTTGGGGCTATCAGCGGAGCAGCCGCTATCGGCGGAGGAGGTGGCGTTGTTACGCCGTATGTTGGCCCGATTGGACGCGGGCGATTCGCGGGGGAGTACCACGCCCTCTGGGTTCCGACCAGACCCGGGTCGCCGCCGGGGTGGAAATCGTCGACTTGGGTGCCGGGAGGGCCTTCGGTGTCTTCATCGATGCCGACGTACACATATGCTCCGGCTACGACGGCGTCGGGTGTCTCGGCCAGGGCGCACGACAGCAGCGGGCTGCCGTTAGGGTTCTCCCAGCCGCCGCCGGGGTTCGCGTTACAGCAGCAGCTTCCGCCGGGGGGGTACTACGGCGCACCCGCCGTTTCTCAGCAGCCTTGGACCCAGCAGATTCCACCGCTGTTATCTTCGTGGGAGATTCCGCCACAACAGCCGCCTTCGTCGTGGGACCTTCCACAATCCCGTCCGTCCATCGAACCTCGTCCGCAATTCGAGGCCCGTCATGGCACGTCTTCTATGGGGCCGGACCCGACTCGTGTCTTCAAATTAGACCCGCCCCTATTCGATGGATCTGATGCACAGAGCTGGGTGACTCGGATACAATATTTCTTCGATCACATACGGTTACCAGAAGAACATCGTTTGCATTACGTAGTAATGCTCTTCGCCCCACCAACGACGGACTGGATATTTTCTTACCGCGCCAATAACCGGGTGGTCTCGTGGTCGAAGTTTCTGGATGATGTGCGGCGTCGCTTTGATCCGAATTACTTCGTGAACTGCATAGAGTTGATCGCGAAGTTGTCCCAAACGGGGTCCGTGGCTGATTATAACAAGGAGTTTGAAAGAATTATGAATCAAATTCAAGGGGTCCCGGAATCAACGATTCTTCCCATATATATGAGTGGATTGAGGAGTTCGGTGAAGACGCAAGTTCGTTTTCAGCACCCGGCATCGGTGGCAGCCGCGATGTCGTTGGCTCTCGAGTTCGACATGGCCGTGGATAGAGGTAGAGTGCAAGGGCGTAGGTTGTGGCAAGGGAGAGATTTTCGGCCATCCGGAGTAGTTGCGCCGACGCCGGTTTCGCCAACCCCTTCATCGGCGCCACCTTCGGCTCCCCCTACCTCGAAGCCTCGGGACTACTCTAAGTTGTCGGTCGTAAGGCTGACGACGGCCGAGAGAGCGGAGAAATCCAAATTGGGGCTTTGTTGGTATTGTTCTGAGAAGTGGAGCAACGGGCACGTGTGCAAAGGTCGTTTCTTAGCCTACATTGGTTCGGACGATGAGGACGATGACGAGCCGAGTTCGGAGGAGCAGCCGAGTTCTGAGGTAGTTTCGGCAGATATATCCCATCTTTATCGCATCGATGGCAGCCCGCGGACTCCGGCTTTGGAGTTTCGGGGACTTTTGGGATCTATCGAGGTATCAATTCTTGTCGATACGGGGAGCACGCACAACTTCATCCATCCGAGGGTTGCTGAAAAAGTTAAGTTAAATCTTCATTCTATTCGGCCTTTTCAAGTTTATGTTGGTAATGGTGAATGCTTAGAGTGTGCTAATTTGGCAGCTAAGGTGGAGCTTCGGATTCAAGGCTATACGTTGAAGTTAGATCTTCACGTTCTACCCATCTACGGACCGGAGGTAATTCTGGGGTTACCATGGCTTCGGTCTCTACACCGCGTCACCAGTGACTACGACGCGGGTACCCTTGAATTCCAGAGTAGGGGCCGACCGGTGTGCTTGAAGGTTTCTCCCCGTCCTTCTCGGCAAGTCTCGGCCTCCCAATTGGCGTCAATTATGCTCCACCGTGAGGCAGCCGAATGTTTCGAAATCATTCCCGTGGATTCGGGGACAGGGGATGGCGAGGAGACGTTGGATTTGGCGCAGGATATTCCTTCGCAGATTCGTGATGTTATTACTCAGCATGCTGCGGTATTCGCTCTCCCTACGGGCCTACCCCCTTCTAGGGTTTTTGATCACAAGATTCACCTGCTTCCTCACACTAAACCGGTGAACGGCAGGTGAGAGAGATGTTGGACGCCGGGATCATCAGACGAAGCTGCAGTGCTTTTTCGTCACCGGTTTTATTGATTCACAAGAAGGATGGGTCGTTCAGGTTCTGCATTGATTATCGTGCTCTGAACAACGTTACGCTAGCCGATTACTTTCCAATCCCGACTGCAGATGAGCTTTTTGACGAGCTAGGGGCAGCTCGTGTATTTACTAAGTTGGATTTGCGTTCGGGTTATCACCAAATCTGCATGCACGAGGACGACGTGTATAAGACGGCGTTTCGGACGCACGACGGGCACTTCGAGTTCTTAGTAATGCCTTTCGGCCTTAAAAACGCCCCTTCGACGTTCCAAGCTGCGATGAATGAGATCTTTCGGCCCTTACTGCGCAAATTTGTCATCGTTTTCTTCGATGATATCCTTGTTTATAGTAGTTCGGTGCCTGAGCATGCTCAACACTTGCGTGAGTATTTGGGATTCTCCATCAACATCATTTCTTCATCAAGTTCTCTAAGTGCTCGTTCGGGTGTGCGACGGTGGAGTATTTGGGACACATTGTGTCGGAAGGGCAGTTGAGGGCGGATTCTAATAAGATTGCCGCCATGATGGAGTGGCCGACTCCTACGTCCGTTAAACGGCTGCGTGGTTTCTTAGGATTAACGGGCTATTATAGGCGCTTTATCTCGGGTTATGCGATGATAGTGGCTCCATTGACGGATCTTTTGAAAAAGGAGGCTTTCGGTTGGTCTTCGGAGGCGGAGAAGAGTTTTAATGCATTGAAGACAGCTATGTCGACGGCCCCGGTTCTACGCTTACCCGATTTTTCTAAGACGTTCTATGTGGAAACGGATGCGTCGGACTTTGGTATTGGCGCCGTGTTGTTGCAAGACAAACACCCACTTGCTTTCTTTAGCAAGAAATTGGGCCCTAGACGTAGGGTGACATCCACATATCATAAGGAATTATACGCTATAGTGGAGGCGGTTTAGAAATGGCGACAATACTTGCTTGGTCGGGAATTTGTTATTCGTTCCGATCAAAAGAGCTTGCGTGAATTATTACAGCAAGTCGTTCAGACTCCGGATCAGCAGCTATATGTTCGCAAATTGATGGGATTCAAGTTCCGAATTGAGTATAAAACGGGCGCGACGAACCGGGTAGCCGATGCCCTTTCCCGTCGTGATGAGGCCGAGCCTAAGAGTGTTGACGAGGCTATGTTGTTCACGACGGTAGCACATCAGCTGCCCGAGATTTTGGAGATACTTCGGGAGGATACTCGGACCATTCCGGAGTTACGGGAGTTAGCTTCGAAGATTCGCGAGGGGAGAGCCGCACCGAATTTCAGCGAGAGTGATGGACTGATTTTTAGGGGTTGTCAAATTATGGTGGCTGCATCTTCGGTGGCTAAACGGACCCTACTCTATGAGTATCACTCGACACCTTCGGCGGGCCACCCCGGTGTAGAGCGAACATTTCGCCGTTTATCTACGTCTTTTTATTGGTCGGGCATGCGAGGTGACGTGAAGTCTTTTGTGGAGGCTTGTTTCGAGTGCCAAACGACTAAATATTCGACTCAGAAGCCGGCCGGGTTGTTACAACCTCTCCCGATTCTGACTCAAGTGTGGGAGGACGTGTCTATGGACTTCATAACCGGGCTACCGCAATCTAGAGGGTACACGGCTATCATGGTGGTGGTCGATTATCTCTCTAAGTATGCTCACTTTGCGCCGTTGCCTTCCCGATTTGATGCGTGGCGTGTGGCGAATCTGTTTGTGGATACGGTGGTGAAACATCATGGGTTTCCAAAGTCGTTAGTTTCTGATCGGGATTCGGTCTTTTTAAATGAAGTGTGGGAGAATCTTTTGCGCTTAAGCGGGACGAAGTTGAAGTTTTCGACGGCATATCATCCTCAGTCCGACGGTCAGACGGAGGTGAGGAATCGGGGATTGGAGCAATATCTTCGTGCTTTCGTCTCGGATCGGCCGACGAAGTGGGTTAATTTCTTGCCATGGGCTGAATTGGCGTTAAATTGCCATCACCATGAGGGTTTAGGGACTTCACCCTTTAAAGCTTTGTATGGCCGAGACCCACCCTCTTTAGTGGCGGCCACACCTTCGGCAACTTGTCCCACGGCGGTGGCGGAGGTAATTCGGCAGCGCGGGGATCTTTTGGTTTGGCTACGTAAGAACTTGTTGAAGGCACAACAACGCATGAAAGATTCGGCGAATAAGCATCGTCGACATGTGGAATTTAAGGTGGGTGATCGCGTTCTATTGAAGTTGCAGCTGTATCGCCAACATTCGGTGGCTAAACCGCTATCGCAGAAGTTGGCGAGGCGTTTTTACAGGCCGTTTGTTATCACGGAACGCATCGGCGAGGTAGCGTATCGTTTATCGCTGCCCGAGGGGAGTAAGATCCATGACGTTTTCCATGTGAGTCTCCTTCGACCGTTTGTGGAAGGGCAGGTGGAGGAGGCGCCTGAATTTCCTTCTTCGTTCACGCGTGGTAGGGTCTTATCTCGACCAGTGCGCTGGATTGATCGCCGCCGTGTGTGGCGTAATGGAGCAGCTGTTGACGAGGGTCTCTTGGAGTGGGATGATGATGCGGGTCGCGAGCCGACTTGGGAGCCTGTGGAGTAGATTGAACAGCGGTTTCCTTCCTTGACCCTTGAGGACACGGGTCTTGCTAACGGTGGGGGAGTTGATACGAGTATTGCTTCTCCGAGTACTCAAGTTGAGGGACGACAAGAGGAACACGGGCAAGAGGACGAGCAGGCTGTGTTGAATTGTGATACGAATGAGAGGGTTGAGGAAGAACGTAGAGATGAAGGAAGATCGAGTCGGCCTCAACGACGCGTGAGGCCTCCGCGCAAGTTTGAAGATTTTATTCCGCATGCTTAATTTTATTTTTTTGAACATTAGACTTATGTTTTGGGCTTAGCCCGTTTATTATTTGGGTCGAGCGTTTGATAAGCTCCTTTTCGGGTTTTCTTGTTGATTCTTTCCCGAATCGTAGGTCGAATCAACCCTATGGTCCTTAGTATATATAGGAGATTAGTGTTGTTTTATTTTCTTCATGCATGAAATAAAACCCTAATTCTCTTCTTTCTTGCCGTTGCTTTGTTTTGTTCAGCGTGTACGTCGAGTTCCCTCGCGTCCGTCCTTTCGATAGGTGCGTTAACCTATCAATGTAATATTGATTTCTCCTTAGTTTTATTTACTCAAACCTATGGACAAGGAAATATACCGTATTTCGATTTCCTCCTTATCTTTCTCCTTGTGCTCGTAACCGGCCTATGAGTCGTTGAGATCAATCTTTTCAGCTTTCCTCCGCCGGAGATTGTGATTTGAACGGTAGAATGAGATATGCCGTATATTTCAACCCCCAAAGAAATTTGTTTGGGATTTGAATAAAAAGACTAAAACTTAACCATAAAACAAAAAGGAATTGGCCAAGATTCTTGATCAATGGAAGATGATGTTAGTTTCAAGCTGTGATGAAAAAAAAAAAAAAAAAAAGTCTTTGTGTGGAGAAGACAATCAAAATAAGCGCCATAAATGGTAGGTATGGAGATTCATCTACTTGCTATTATTATTATAATTAAATTTAAATTCATTTTTTTTCTTCTCTTTCCTATCGGAAACAGCTTGCACTCCACCATGTTCAGCCTACTTGCATCTCGCTTTCAATAAAAAAAAAAAAACGAAAAAAGAGTTCAAATGCTTGATTATGTGTGTTTTTATTCAAAATGAATACATTAAAATAAATAAATGACCATAATCAAGTGGGACAAATGGATATATATTACTATAGATTTCAATTATTATTAGCTTAATAAAGTTGACCAAGTGTGGCTTGGTCAGAGGTCAACTCTTATATGAATAAATTATATTTTCATGTGTTTCACTGATACATAAATATTATTTGAAATGGTAAAATTTTAACTCACTAAAACTCATTTACATCTAATACTATTACTTATCAATTATCATGTCTATTTTCCCGTATCGAAAAAATGTATCCCGATATCTGAGCTCAGGATTAATAAACTAATATTCCTTCAAATACGCAGGATGCATGTGACATGAACGTGGAAATGTAGCTCTGGACTACCACTCGTTTTCAAATCTGATATCTTTTCCTTGAACACTACTCTTCTAAACTCTAATGTTTGCTTCTTGTTTCGTTCGAGCGGATGATCGCGAGCAAATCAAGACGAGCAAAGATAAGAAGCAAAACTGCAGGAAAGAAAAGGCTGCAGGTATATACACGGATCGTTCGATTTTAATTTCTTGTTCTTACTTCATAAGTACATATATGTATATTACCATTGGTACTTTACACTAGTAAACTTCATTAATTATCTTTGAAATTCATTGCTTCATGGGATTTTATTTGCTCCATTACATCTCAAAAATGCTTAATTAATTTCTCGATTATTATTGTCGTCGTCGTTGTTGTTATCTGGATTATGTATGTTATTACATATAACCAACGGGCGGCTATGTAAATATGCAGTTTTGTCAGAGTGAAAGGTTAAAAGCAGGAAAAAAAAATCATGGGTAGATATGGACTGTATGATACGGACACAGAGTCCGACGAAGAAGAAAGGAAAATAATCTACACGGGTAGATATGGACTCTACGATGTGGACGACACAGAGTCCGACGATGAAGAGGAAGAAGACGATGGAGAAGACATTGTGGTGGGGCTGGAACATGTCGTTCAGTTAGTCCTTCAAAAAGCGGTCTTCAACCGTGCACGCGGCCTGGCAAGCTCGTGCATAAAAGGCATGGCTGGTATCGGAAAGACGACTCTAGCTAGGCAAGTGTACGACCATCCAGGCGTCGTAGGTCGATTCGAGGGCCGTTTCTGGGTATGTGCCACCGACTTAAGCCTAGAAGATGTGTTCATCAGACTAATTCAGCAGGTGGTCGGGAGTGAGAATTTCGAAAGGGAATCGTTGTTGCAGAAAATGAAGGGTGTCGAATTTTCGCGTCTCAGAACTTTGCTTCACCAACATCTTCAAGGGATGAGATATCTTGTAGTACTTGACGACATGCCCAGGGTTAAGCTGGGGTCTTTCTTGGAATCATTCCCCGCGGAAGGTATGTTCATCTCATTTCTTTCGACAATTTCAACGTATATTAGGACTTTTCGACATGAGATTTTAAGCGTTCCTTTTGCATCAATCATTCTTGTGTAACCAGTTGATGGAAGTAGATTGCTGCTCACAAGCCGCATAAGGAGCGGGGATAATCAAGCAGCCTTTAACTATGTTCATGAGATGAAAGTGTTGGATTCCAACGAGGGATGGACATTGTTTCTGAAGTCGATACAGTGCGTATACAAATGGACAAGCGAGGTCGTATTCCCCAAGGAGCTGGAGAGAGAAGGGAGAGAGATGCTGAAAAAATGCGACGGACTTCCGTTCGCCATTAAGCAAGTGGGAAGACAGTTAGCAAGGAGGAGACAGTCGGGGAGCGATGAGTGGCAGCACCTTCTTGAGTCGGTAGACTTCGATGAAACTTTCAAACTGTTGGAGATGAGTTATCGAGAACTGGATCCGCACCTCAAGTCGTATTTCCTGCATATGGCCTTCTTCAAGGAACGCAAAACTATGAGAACCCAAAAATTGACTGAGGTTTTGGCTGTAGCGATGATGATCCTAGAACAACATGCTGCCAAGTACTTGCACGAATTGATCAATCGTTCCTTCATCGAGCTCGTGTACAAGACCACGGAGAGCCGTCTAAAGAGCTGCCGGATTAATGCCTTACTGCACGGGATGTCCATGAAGAAGGCGGAGGAGGGAATAGGTTTGGAGATCATAAGGAGTGGGAGTGCAAACAATGCGACCTTTGAGAACCCTCGTCGTCATCGGGTTATCCATTGTAGCAGGGACAAGTCCGATTGCTCCACGAAACAAGATAAGCACCTCGTTTCTCTCGTCTTCCATGGAGGTGGCTACGTAGACGCTACCCCGTCTGGTTTGGAGGGTTTTGAGCTACTTAAGATACTCGACTTCGAAGATCTCGGGATGGAGAATTTACCACGAGGGATCGAAACATTGGCGGAGTTGAGATACTTGGGATTGAGGAACAATCACATAAGGGAGCTCCCGACCTCCTTCGAGTGCTTGAAGAAGCTCGAGGTTCTCGATGTAGCTCAAAACTTCATGATCGAGGTGCCGGACATTATGCGGGAAATGGACAAGCTCAAGCACATCTACATGTCGGATGTCATTTGCCGGAAGGCTCTGAAGATAGACGCACTGAAGAATCTTGAGACCTTAAGCTACATCTCGGTTAACGACTGGGCGTACGACCCCCGCCTTTTAAAGACAATGGAACGCCTCAAGAAACTCGGGATCGAGGAGCTTGACGAGAGGTCAGACATAAACGGCCTCCTCGCCTCATTCCACGAGCTATCGAGGCTTCGACACATAATGTTGAGAGGTTTCCGTTTCAGAAAGATGCCCTGTCTGGACGAGTTAGTCCACGAGCGTATCTACTCCGATCTTCTCAAGGTAGACGGACGCCTCGCCCTCTTACCGACCAAGTTCTCTTCGACGATCAGTTACTTGAAGCTCGTCAACAGCTGCCTTGATCAAGACCCAATGCCGGTACGGGAGAAACTGTCCAAGCTGGAGTACCTGAAGCTGCGGAATGCATACACCGGTCGAGTAATGGCGGTGTCGCCTAACAAGTTCGGGAGCTTGAAGATACTGTGCATCCAGGAGCTGTGGAATTTGAAAAGTGTGCAAGTCGGAAAGGGTGCAATGCGGGAGCTGAAGCAGTTGGATATAAAGCATTGTCCACATTTGGACACCTTACCAGAAGAGATTGGATCCATGTCTTCTTTCAACGAACTGAACATGGTCACGACAAGAAAGATCGCTACGAAGATCCGAAACTCGAGATTAATCTCTAAAATAGAATACGCAAATATCATACCATAATTGTTGCCTTCTCATTTTGTGTATGTTCTCCGTTTTCATTTAGTTTCGATGAAGAAACTGTTGTTATTATTGACATGAATATTGGGTTCGAATCCGATTCAAATCCTATTTCACGAAAATTTACTCTAGCTATAGCTGTCCAGAAGAGATCCTGCATTAAGGATAAATAAGCTAATCGAGTTGGGCAAAATCTTTCCACGTACATGCCTGTAAGACCACGCCACGAAGCACTCGAACACGGCTAAACACACGACGTTGGTCGTTGATTTTTTCTCGGCTAGAAGGGTGATCTAGTTAAAATTAATTTCATAGTATGTGGTAGATCATTTGTATATATCAACTAGTGGTCCTCTTAAATGAAAGATAACATCGATAACAAGAAACAAATCATGACTTCCGATGAAACGTCCCAAAAGGAAAAACAGAGCTGATCATTGGACAAAATGGAGGGAGTAATGAACACTTAAGGTGCCTTTATTCAGGAGATGGTGATGGTAGTACAAAAGTGGCATATATACCAATTCATGATCAGTTGTAAAATACATTTTGAGTTCAGAAATAATTAAGAGGTCGACGACGTACTTAAAGAGAAGATAATTTGAAAAACTGCAACAATTAGGGAATTAAACGGAATACAGTGCGCAGTAGTTCTTCGACCAATGTATCCAGAGTGCTAAAGCCATGTAGCTTCGAGTGGTATACCTGTAAACATCAATGTACACTTCTTAGGAACTCGAAAAATTCAAATGTTTCAAGCTACTCTATATAGTATACAGTATATGTTACCTGTGTAGATTAATCATTCGACTGGAGGAAAGATGGAGACCTTGAACGTGGATCCTTCCGCCTGCGTCTTTCTCTTTGCATCTCGAATCGCTTTGGCAGATGCATTTGCTGATCTACAGAGATACAGCTCCAGCATTTGGAAGGATGTCACGCCGGCAAGCTGGAGCGGGATTCCGAGAAGCTTTTCACAGCTCTTGAGCACAAGGCCTCGGAGCCTCGGGAAATGGTGGGACGAAGCCTCCCAAACAGCCAAATCAGAGTCCTCAATCTGCAAGAACTCAAGACGCCGGAAGCCTCCATTATCTGCTTTCCAAGTTGTTCCTTCAAACGCTTTGCATTTCAGCTTGAGCACCTCGAGATTCTCGAGCAATCCGATATTAGTCATGAACCTCCAAGCAAGTAAAGTAGAGACTAGCGTGAGGCTCTTTAGAGTGGAGGGGAACTGGTAAGGCTCAGGGAGGCGTCGCAGTCCACCTTCCGAAGCCAGTTTTGGATGGACGTCGTTCACTAGCTTTAGCTTCTCGAGAAGCTTCATCTTCCCTAAACTGTCGAAAGATCCAGCCTTTCCTTCTAGAAGCAAGGCTAGATCCCCACGAATGCCGAGCTTCTTCAGGTTGCTAGCCCATTCGAGGAGTTCGGCCGTGCAGCTCTCTGCTGAAATCAAACCTAGGGTTTGAAGCTCTGAGCCATTCTTGCTTCCTTTACCCGGCTTGGCCAAAATGGCAGATGCATTCGTCTTGAAATGCCGTAGCTGAGACAGTTTCCATAGATCGGCTCTCACTTCGAGCGTACGCTCAGTCGTTTTCACGATAAGAGTCTGCATGTTCCACAGCTGGGTGAACTTGGAAGGAAGGATCGGCAGATTGAACGTCATGGCAACATACCTGGCATGAACCAGCTGGTACATGTGGCTGCTTATCTTGGTGAGCTTGATGGGATTGAAATCCAAAACCCTAAGCAGCTTAAACGCTGACAGGAGGTCCGGAATGTTCTCTGCATCCAAGGTGAAGTCGTCTTTGGCGAAACACACGAACGAACGAACACGAGGGCCAAAAGGTTTCGATTTGATGAAGTCCGAGCAGTTGGTATGAATTGAAATGCGGCGGACAGTATTCAGGCCGGACAACTCGAATTTTCCATCGACACGCTTGATTTCCTGGAAGACATTCTCGTTATCGTTTCCAGCTTCAGTCCGGCAGAAATCGCGCAAGGTGTCGTGAATCCGGCATGTTTTAACCTTACCATTTGGTTTAAGCTTGTCAGCTGTGACCAAGTTCCTGTTGATCAGATCATCCAAATACATCTCTCCGATCTCCTCCAGGCTGAAGCCACCGCTCTTCTGTATGAACCCTTCTCCGATCCACATCCGTATCAATCTCGTAGCCGGGATGTCGTGGTCCTCCGGAAACACACCTAGGTACAGAAAGCACGCGCGCAGATGGTAAGGAAGTCGGTCGTAACTCAGACGTATAAACTTGTTCATGCGCTTTCCATCGTCTTCCTCATTGAGATACGTGTTCACGTGCGTGGATACTTTACCCCACTCTTTCTCCGTCAAGCTCATGTTCGACTCCGTATACCTCGAGGCGAGGATCCCGCCTAATATGACACAGGCAAGCGGCAGTCCGTTGCAGTAACCAGCAATGAGTTTGCCAACACTCTCCAACTGAGGAGGGCAGTCCATCTTGTGCAGTGCCTCCAACCGGAGCAACTCCCAGCTCTCCTCCTGAGTAAAGAAACGCAGCCTCTTCGCCGGCCTCGGGTTGCTGGCGAAGTTGCCTACGTCCTCGTTTCGACTGGTTATCAAGATTTTGCCTTTCCCGTAGTTGTGGCCTGGCAGGGCGGCAAGGAGCCTGGTCCAGTCGTCTCTGCTCCAGACGTCGTCGAAGACGATAAGGAAACTGCGTGTCTTGAGATGCTCGGCGACAACAATCGCTAACGCCTGGTCGTTGAGGCTAAGGGTTTCTTTGTCGACGGTGGTGAGCTCCTTGAGAATGGAAAGGAAGATTTCCCTGTCGGAAAACTCTTGAGAGACGGCAAGCCATATGCGGACGGGATACTTGTAGATGACCTCAGGATCGTTGTAGATCTTCCACGCAAGCGTCGTCTTCCCTAGCCCGAACATACCGATCAATGAAACGACGTCGAAGTAGTCGGCGTCTTTTGTCAGGCGCTGTATGAGTTCGTTTGCCACATCTGTGAACCCAACCACGTTTTTCACTCTTGGCGGTCGAACCTATATGTTCCAATTGTTTTTTTAGTAACACACGTTACGATATTATAGTAAATAAGTCGAGATAATTAGTATAGAGGTAAAACGATTATAGTGCGATATAGTATCAGAAAAGGAAAATTAGGCATATTCTCACTGAATCGAAGAGTATACTTCCTCTGCCCCATTTTATTTGAGTGGACTATCAGCTGATTTTTAGAGCTTTGTATAATGAAAAAAATTTCGATACGATGTTGTAACATCGTAATAGTTTATGAAAATAATTATATTTCAAAAATTCTGTTAAAATTAATCATTATAAAGTTTCAAAATTAACTGACTTAAATAAACAGGACGGATGGATGGAGTATATTATAACAATAAGCTTTCTAATAATATTAATAATAAATTTATTACTCTATTTTTCGTATAATTTTACTGATAACATTATTAAATATAGGGGTAAAATAGTTCAAATATCAACTATAGGAGAATCACTCTATATAAATACTCAATATAAGAATAAACTCTATAATAATTTAAAAAATCATCTCTCGACTTGAAATCAGTTATATTTAGTAATAACATATTATGTATTGCATGTAAAATTCTACATACGAATAATATTTGGATAATAATTTTTTTTTTGTTCCGACAATACGACTGAATTGTGTTTGTATATGATTTAGGGGAACCATGAGACAAAATAAAAGAGGGGTCAAAAAGGTAATCTACCTTAAGTTCGCCATCTCCATCTTCCTCGTCGATTTGGAGTTTGGTGAAGTCGACCTTGGCCTTCTCCACCTTTTTTATCACATCCTCCACCTTGGTGCCGATGTTGTGGAGCTCGACCGAGGGCTTCCAGAACTTGAAGAAGGAGCTATGCTTTTTCTCCATGGCCTGAGTGATGAAGGCATCGATCACGTCCTCTACCTCGTACACCACGTCCCGCATGTTCCGGATGAGCACTTTGGTGCGCTCGTCTTTCTTCCGCTTCTTCACCGAGTCCTTGAGGAAGGCGTGGAAGAGGCGGAGTTCCTTCTCCAGAGTCTCGATATGCCCCTTCGTGTCGGTGATGAGATGGGAGTGGTACAGCAGCAGTTCCTTCAGGTTGTTCAGAAGGAACTCTACTGCAGCATCCGCCATCTCTGCCTCTCTCTCTCTAGGATTCTCTCTGAACTTATTTGCTCGAAAGCAAAAATGAAATAGCTTGGCTTTTCGAGTAGTGTATCGGTGATTGAGATTTGTATAATTAAGTTCTTTCCTACAATATAATATAGTATTTATATCATCACCTACCACATTAAGAAAACTAATACTATAATTTGTTGACAAATTCAGAACCCATGTGAGTTGTGATTAATTATTCAGAATTAAAACCTATTGGTATGCACTAGCTAATTGTTAAATGTCTGAATGTGTGAGTCCATTAATGAGCATCTACACATAACAAATACAAATCCATCCAAAAAATATAGCTTGGCATTATCAATGGCCTACTCAAAATGACCTACTTTAAAGATACATACAAGTAAACGAGTTATTTGGAGTTGCATGTAAGGAGTGTTATATACTTCTGTTGGTAGCGGAGTCGAAAATTTCGAATGAGGTGGACTTGATTAGCAAATGACACGGATGAGACGATAATTACTTGTTTTCCTTGCTATTGGCAGATTCACTTTGGATCCAAAAGTCCAAATTAGAAAATGTAGTAATTTCTGCATTCAATTTATTCAATAATTAAGCACATGCAGCGACGACTATTTTGTTGAGCATAATTACTGCATTCAATTTATTTATTCTGATTTCATGTGCATATGGCAACTTGGCAAATTAATTATTTAGGAATTTGATAAATATCGCAAATTAAATACATATATATTGCTATAATAATTAAAAATTAATTGAGTCATAAACTAGGCAGGCCTTTTCAGTTTTCACATGTAAAAAAAGAATTAAAAAGGGCCAATGCATGCTAGCTAGATTTTTGAAGTCAATGATGAACATGTTAACTAGTTGACTAATTAATTAATATTGCAAATGGCCTCTTGCACATCCTCAAATGCCAAAGCTTTCAACTCTTATTTTCCCCAATTTAATTAACTATAGTACTATTTTTTTTAAAAAAAATTGTTTAATGTGATAGTATGAATCTTTTGACTTTATTACACTCCCTTGGTAGCAAAATTATCTAAAGAAGTTAAATGGTTTAGAGACGGTAGACAAAAGGAGGAAATATCACATAAACTATATGTTGTTCTCCAATCTATGAGCAATATATGTTAATTTTAGCAATTTTTTATATTCTAATAATACTTTGAAATCAATATTAAAATCATTGAATCACAAAATACGTAACAATTAAATCTCGGTTTGTTCCTTTTCCATTGTAACTTAAAACAAGAAATACCAGCGAGACAACAAGTCAAGTTTCGATTTTTATATGTTTTGCAGATATCTATATCTATATACTATATAAAAACAAAAAACAAGGGGTATTTATGTATTTTCACTTCTATTATTAAGGGTACTTTCGTCTTTTTGATCAAAGCTTAATTTTGTAAATTTGATTCATTATTATCTTTTAATTAATTTCTTAAAATTTAATTAGTAACCGCCTTCACGTCTCTTTGTGAGAATCACAATACAAACTTTTCCTATGTATTGCCAATCAGCGTATCATTCATCCCTGTTGAGCATAATAGGTTGCTGTGAAGAGTAGTTAGGTTGATGTGTAAAGTAGTTGTAGTAGTAGTCCAGCTGTGCAACAGCTGGACCAATGAGAGAATAGCTTGGCATGTAAGCTAGGTCCAGCGTGTCAAAGTTAGTTACAAAACACGTGATTAGCACGTGAGTTCATCCTCTTCATTGTATAAATACTACTGTTGTATCTCCTTCTTAGCTAATGAAGATTTACAGTTTCTGCTTCAATTCTTCACCTCTAACATGGTATCATGAGCCATTTTTCTTCGGTTTAGCTTAGATCTAGTCGCGGTGTTTCTATCACCATTGTTGGTTTGCGCTAGATCTGTGGTTTTCTTCATGATTTAGTTGTTCCTCTCGCTTTTCTGCGTTTTTTGTTTCTTCGATTCTGGTCATGGATCGTTCCCAATCTGGTTCCGCTTCGCCTCTGCCGCAGTTTCATCCTGTTCCATTGAAGTTAGATCGTACTAATTTTGCTTTCTGGAGAGCTCAGGTGTTATCCACCATCCGAGCTCATGGATTCGATGATTTCATTTCTCCGACGGCGATGCCGCCGTCGCCTCTGCTTCCCTCTCCGTCTGGTGCGCCGCCGCGTCCAAATCCGGAGTATGCTCTGTGGATCCGTCGAGATCAGTTCCTGTTAAGCTGGATGCTGGCGTCAATTAGCGAATCTATGCTTGGTCACGTCGTGCGCTGCTCTTCTGCTCGGGAGGTCTGGACTATTTTGGAGCGTCTCTCTTTCTCTCAGTCCAAGGCGCGTATTATGCAGCTTCGCATGGCTTTGCAGACTACAAGGAAAGGTATGCTCTCAATCGAAGAATATTTTCTGAAAATGCGTGGATTCGCGGATCAGCTTTCTGCTATTGGACAAGTTGTTACTGATGAAGATCTTATGATGTATATTTTGGCTGGTTTTGGATTGGAATATGAAGCCTTAGTTGTTAATTTCATGCAACGATCTGATAATCCAACTCTCCAAGATATGCAACTTGCTTTTCAATCTTATGAGTTGCGTCTGGCTCAACAATTAGCTCCTATGAATCTGTCTGATCCGAGTGCAAATGTTGCTTATTATGGGGGTGGTAGAGGTACTCTAGGCCGTGGTTCTCGTGGTGGTGTTCGTGGTGGTTTTTCTAGAGCTGTAGCTGCTTCTAAGTCTGTTATTTGTCAGCTGTGTGGTAAGGCAGGCCATGTTGCCTTGCGATGTTTCAAACGGTTTGATGTTCACTTCACTGGGGTAACTTCTTCTGATTCTTCTGCTCCACCTCCTCCACAAGCTTTTGCTGCTGATTGTGTGTCTCAAGGTCAGGAACAGGGTGATTCCTCTGCTGCATGGTTCATGGACAGTGGTGCTACCAATCATATCACTAATGAGCTGGAAAATCTCACTATGTGTGCTGCATACACAGGTTCTGAAGCTGTGATGGTTGGTGATGGTAATTACCTGCCTATTTCCTCTGTTGGTTCATCATTCATTCCTGTTTCTCCTTCTGCTAACTCTAATCACTCTTCTCTTTTGCTGAATAATATCTTGTTTGTTCCTTCCATAGCTAAAAATCTATTGAGTATCTCCCAATTCACCCATGATAACAATGTTCTAATAGAGTTCCATAATGATTGTTGTTTTGTTAAGGACAAGAACACACACAAGATCTTGCTCAAGGGACAGCTTGTTAATGGCCTTTACCAACTGGACTTATCCAAGTTTTCTCTCAAGACTGCAGCATCCAGTTCCAGCTTGAGTCCTACCTTAGCTAGCATAAATAAAATAGGATCATGTACTGTTTATCATGTGAATTCTCTGCCATCTAGTGGCCTTTCTGTTTCCAGTTTAGATCCTCATGTAAAACCTACTTCTATTCAGGGCCTCAGTGCCTCTGCTGTGTGTACTGATCTGAATGTTTTACATCAAATTCTTGGTTATCCTAATGAACATATATTGTCTAAAGTGTGTGCCATTCTGCAAATTCCTTTTTCTGCAGCTAAATTGTTGTTTTGTGAAGCCTGTAAAGTTGGTAAAATGCATCAGGTTGCTCATGTGTCTAGCTCCTCCACTACATCTCATCCTTTTGAACTTATTCATTCTGATGTGTGGGGGCCTGCTAGTACTTCATCTCAGGGATATAGATACTATATTCACTTCATAGATGATTACACTAGATATACATGGATATTTCCTCTTACTCTAAAATCTGAGGTTAATCAAACTGTGAGGAATTTTGTGTCTTATGTTCAGTGTCAGTTTTCCACCTCTATCAAAGCTTTTCAATCTGACTGGGGGGGTGAATATAGACCTTTAGTGTCTTTTCTTCAGTCTTCTGGTATTCATTTTAGGCACCCTTGCCCCTATATTCATGCACAAAATGGGAGAGCTGAGAGGAAACATCAGCACATAGTTGATATGGGATTAACCATTCTTAGTCAAGCTTCACTTCCTCTTTCTTTCTGGTGGGAGGCCTTTCATACATCTGTCTATCTTATCAATAGGCTTCCCTCTGCTTCTTTACAGTTCAAATCCCCTTATCAGCTTCTTTTCTCTGCTCAGCCAAACTATAAGTTCTTGAAGGCTTTTGGTTGTGCTTGTTTTCCCTTCTTGAGGCCATATAATAAAACTAAACTGGAATTTCGATCTTCTAAATGTATTTTTCTGGGGTATAGTGATAATCACAAGGGTTACAAGTGCTTGCATCCTTCTGGAAGGGTTTTTATTGCTGATACAGTGCACTTTAATGAAAAGGAGTTTCCTTATCTCTCTTTATTTTCTGCTACTTCTTCTGCTCCTCTCAATTCTTCTCAACCTTTGTTTTGTGCACCTATGATTCCTCCTGGTTTTTCTCCTATCATTCCTTCTTCTTCTTCCAGTTCTTCATCTTCCTCACACAACTCTTTGAATGATTCTACTTCCCCATCCTCTTCTCCTTCTTCTTCTCATATTACTTCTCACTCTTTTCACTCTTCTGATGATATTCATCATACACCTTCATCATCATCATCTGCCTCTCATTCTACACACCCACCTTCTCCTACACCCTCTCCATCTCTTATCACCTCTCATTCATATCAATCTTCTGCCTCATCTCTTCATCCTTCCCCCCCTCCTTCTCCTTCCCCTTCTCCTCCACCTGTCAATTCTCATTCCATGATTACCAGAGCCAAGAATGGCATCTTTAAACCTAAGTATTGTATGCACTCTAGTGTGGTTCTTCATGTTGAACCCTCATCTCCTGCTGAAGCTCTCCAGTCTCCTCTGTGGAAGGCTGCTATGCAGTGTGAGTTTCAAGCTTTGGTGGATAATAACACTTGGGTTCTTGTTCCATTCACTCCTGACATGAAAGTTATATCAAATAAGTGGATTTTCAAGGTGAAGACTAATTCTGATGGTTCTCTGGATAAGCTAAAGGCTAGATTAGTGGCTCGGGGTTTTGAGCAATTTGCAGGTGTGGATTACAATGAGACTTTCAGTCCTGTTATTAAGCCCTCTACAATCAGATTTGTGTTTGCTCTTGCAGCAACTAGACAGTGGTCTGTGCAGCAGTTAGATATTAATAATGCTTTTTTGAATGGAGTGCTTGAGGATAGAATTTTTATGTTGCAACCTCAAGGCTTTGAGGACTCTGTGCATCCTGAGTATGTTTGCTGTTTGAAGAAATCTCTTTATGGGTTAAAACAGGCACCAAGGGCTTGGTATGATACTCTTAAAGCATCTCTTGTTGATTTGGGATTTACTAGGTGCTCTTCTGATTTCTCTCTGTTTTTCAAGAAATCTGGATCTGCTTTGTTGTTGATATTAGTATATGTTGATGATATTTTGGTGTGTGGAGATGAGCAGTCTGAGGTGATGAGCATTATTGATACTTTAAAGTCCAGATTTAAGCTTAAACATATGGGTGATGTGCATTATTTTTTAGGAATTGAAGTGGTTAGACAGGGGTCTGAGTTTGTTCTTTCTCAGCACAAATATCTGCTGGATTTGCTGCAGAAAACAAATATGGTCACATGTAATCCCTGTCCTACTCCTATGGCAGTCAATACAAAGCTTTCCAAGTATGAGGGGGCTCAGTTTCATAATACTCTGCTGTACAGGAGTACCATTGGAGCCCTACAGTATTTGACTCTTACACGTCCTGACATTGCGTACTGTGTTAACAAGTTAAGTCAGTTTCTCCATTCTCCTACAGTTGATCATTGGATTGCTTGCAAACGGTTGTTAAGATATCTCAAAGGATCCTCTGCTACTGGACTTGTTTTTACTCAGTCTTCATCAAATTGTATTGAGGCCTTCTCCGATGCAGATTGGGCCGGTGCCACTGATGATCGCCGCTCCACTGGCGGTCATTGTGTTTTCTTTGGCTCCAATTTGGTTGTATGGAGCTCGAAGAAGCAAGATGTTGTATCTCGAAGTAGCTCGGAGGCTGAGTACCGTTCTCTTGCAAATGCAGCTACAGATGTGATTTGGTTGAGTGCTCTATGTACTGAGCTTGGTATTTCTGTGTCCCCTCCTCATAAAATGTGGTGTGATAATACGGGTGCTGTGTCCTTATCCTCGAATCCGGTGTTTCATGCTCGCACGAAACATGTTGAAGTTGATGTGCATTTTGTGAGGGAAAAAGTGATGGCTAGGATTCTTGATGTAGGGCATGTTCCTGGTGTGGATCAAATTGCTGATATCTTCACCAAACCGCTGACTTGTGAGCGTTTCCACAATCTGCGAGAACGGCTTTGTTTACTCACAGATGGTGTTTCCACTGATGCTTCTTCTGCTGTTACATGAGGAGCTGTTTTCATGGAAGATAGAGTTTTCTTGGAGCATGTTGAGCATAATAGGTTGCTGTGAAGAGTAGTTAGGTTGATGTGTAAAGTAGTTGTAGTAGTAGTCCAGCTGTGCAACAGCTGGACCAATGAGAGAATAGCTTGGCATGTAAGCTAGGTCCAGCGTGTCAAAGTTAGTTACAAAACACGTGATTAGCACGTGAGTTCATCCTCTTCATTGTATAAATACTACTGTTGTATCTCCTTCTTAGCTAATGAAGATTTACAGTTTCTGCTTCAATTTTTCACCTCTAACAATCCCAAACGATGCGAACCTTTGCTCTACGCCTATCTCTTTAGTGCATATATATGTCCTCTCTCTCGACATCTCTCTCTCAGGGAAATACTCTCGACCGACCATCCTCCATCATAGTCGTGAAAGGGGATCCGGCCACGACTTCTCATGCACAGTCATCAACGCAAGTTAGTAGATCTACATTGTCACGACCCGGCTCCGCTAAACTAGCCAAGCGAGGTCGCGACTCAAGAAAAAGGGAAATGAAATAAAATAAACAAACTATATAAGGTGAAACGACGTGAAGACATAGCCTTAGATTAAGTCGAAATCTCCATCATTCGTCGAGAATGAATGGAGGGAAAAATGTTATCCTACAATAGGAAGTACAACGTGAAATACGCGGAAGCACTGTTTCAAAAGAAGTCATTGTCTATGATAGGGCCAATACATTGCAACGATACACTAAGCGGGAGTGAGTTTAGCTACATGACAATCATTTGCGGAAGAACGTGAGATGCATGTATGGAGACATGCACCACCAAGAGGCTTCAACACTTTCATACTCGACAAAAGCTCCTCCGGCAACTTCACTTCATCCTGCTTAACCTGCACATGGGAAATATGTACAGGGCTGAGTACAAAAGTACTCAGTGGACACGTGCCAAAACATTTTAATTGTCAGCCATTCAAGTGAATCATAGGGGTTTTCGGAAAAGACCTATGTTCACTAAAACATTTTCTTTATCAAAGAGTGCCTGCGCAGGCGATTTTTCTGGTGTAATCCATCATATCTGAGCTGTGGGTGTATCCGGAGAGGTTGGCCACCCTCCCGGATACCTGACCGCGCCAACTTGTGTTAGCTAACGGTAAACTGAGTGCACTAACTCACCGAGGTCTTGACCTCGATGAGCCCGAATCGTTCTGATAACTGAGGCGTAAGCCTTTAAACTGAGGCGTAAGCCTCCCCAGATAGATCTCATACAAAACAAAAACATTTTATGGCATGACAATTCTTTAAGAAAAGAATTATAGCATAAAGAAACATTTTAGTTTTCTGAAAGCCCACCTCGATCTCTTCTCTGAAAATACTTAGATAACTCTGGGTGCCGCTTTAGACTCGGCCTGCTCCTTCGCCTATCCTCGTTCAAAAGAACGTGAAATGAGAAACTGGAAGAAATGAATCGATAATCTTATCGATTTATGCGAAGGTTGTCTTTTAATCGAGGTCGTAATCTCTTTTACTGATTATACTACTGAGGATATTCTTTTTATTCGAGAGTTTCTTGATTCTCGTTTAAAATCGATCACCTCGATCGATTCTTGTGACTTACGGATTTCACCCTCGACAGAAATCGCAGGGCGTTCGATTAAGCTATTAATAAAGCTTCGTGATTTAGTACGCAGTGTAAGTGGTCTACACTTACAAGATTAATAAGAATGGGCTTGCTCTATTATTAAGTCTAATGTTAATACTCATTAAGGCCCAATAGGGTTATTAGAGGCTTAAGCCCAATAGAATAATTCTTTTGGCCCAACTGGTGAACAGATCTCGGCCCAACAATTAATAGTTTCGGCCCAACTGAATCTTACTCCGGCCCAACGACTTAAATCCAGCCCGTTAATCCAGGCCCGGCCCATTCCATACTTGTCAAAATTTCCCTTCCTTCTCCCTTCTTCAATCGCGATCTCCCTCTCTCTCGGAACTCCTCCTTCTCTCTCGCTCGGGTCGCCGCCGCCACTGCCGACTTCCGGTTTCCGCCGGCGTGCGTCGGCCGGCGGCCTCCCTTGCCGTCGGTCGGCACTCCTCCTCTCTCTATTTCCGACTTCCCCCAAGGGAGACCCTAAATTGAAGGTTGGGGAAATTTGGGGATCCCGTCGGTTTCTTCTCCTCCGATTCGGCCTCGCCGTCGTGTCTCCTCCGTCGATTCGCTGCGAATCGCTGCCCCCGCCATTCGCGTCGTCGCCGCCGTCCACAGCTGCAGTTTCCGCCGCCGTCTGCTGCTGCGATTTCCGGCGGCGGCCCCTTCGTTCGGCCGCGGCTCGCCTTCGCCGTGCGACGTCCGTCCCTTGCCCTAGTCCTCGTGGCTAGGGCACGCTGCTGGCTCCATCATAGCCCGCCTCCATCTCTCTTTCTCTCTCTGCTTCTCGCTCGGCGCCGGCGGCGATGCTGCCGTCGGTGCCCCTTTCCCCTCTCTTCGTCTGACCTTCTTCACTCCACTTTGCAGGTCTCCTCCCGGCGAATTCCGGTGCCCCAACGGCTCCGTCGAGGCTGCCGTTTGTCCGTGACACGGTCTCCGTTGCCGAGGAGAAGGCCGTGCTCCACCGTTGTCTCCTCATGCCTCCGGCAGGTTCGATTCTTCACCCTTCCCTCTCGTTTTCGTTCTTTCAATTCATTTATGAATTATATTCGTTGATTAGAGGCTTATGGGGTCGGTTAGGAGGCTTATAGGACTGATTTTCCCTTGGTGTTTTATGCATTAGTCAAGAGAAATTTTCCAGATTATGAGTATGCTTGAAATTGGTGTTCTTGTTGGATTGAGAGGCTCGATTTATGCATATATGTTCATCTCTTGAATGTGGCTTGTTAGATGGGTATGTATGGGGGTTTAGACGAGTCTATTTTCTGATTTTAGAGCTCCTATACACATGCATTGCTAGGTTGATTTATCTAAGTGCTCATGTTTTGGTTCTTGAGGTCTTGATCCTGTCTATCATGCTTGAATGGTGTCTAGGCTTTAGATCAAGTCTTGCATGCTGTTTTTCGGTTCTTCTAGGGAGGGATAACATGCTTATGGTTTGCTAGTATCTAGAGAGAGTTGTAAAGATGTCTTACTTGTGTGTAGAGGTCGAAATGAGGTGCTTAGAGTCGGTTTTAGGGCTGTCCTCCTCTTGTTATGTCCTTGAATGTCCTTCCTCCACCAAATGCTTGCAACCTAGAGACATGCATTTAGTTCTAGGCTCTACAAATTGGATAATCACTCTAAGGGCACTAGAAGGGCTTCTTACTTGATGTAGCAATTGAAAAGAGACTTGGTGTTGGTGAACTAGGGCTGCCGGCGGCTGTTTTCCGGCTGCTTCTTGCTGGAAATCGGCTGCCTCTACTCCTCACTCTCTAAGTGTACCCAACGAACTCTCCCTTGTGCTTCTCTTACTCTCTATCTTGCTCCTTGCCTTGTGTGAGTATTGTTTGATGGAAGTGTGTGTGTTGTGCAGGAAAATGGAGGGCTTTTGAGAGGTTTGGAGACTGCACTCTTGTCAAGTGGTGTATGAGAGGAGAGAGATGGAGACAAAATGAAGGAGGGTGGGCGGCTAGGCTGCCTTCTCCTCTTCCCCATGCAAGAGTAATGATGATGAGGGAGGTTAAGTGTCATTAGAGTGTAATTCAAATCTTAAGAGTGTACTTAGTCTCAATTATTAGCTAAAGTTCAGATTTTGGGAGGGAGGTGTGGAGTGATGTTGCGGTTCTGCCGCTTCTCCATTCTTTTCTTTTCCCTTTTTTTTTTTTTTTTGTAAATACACACATATCTACATGGGAATATTTTTGGGCCTAGAATCATTGGTCTTGGGCCAATTTAATGTTATTGGGTATTTTCGAATGAAAATGGGGCCGAATAAAATAAAAGTCGACCAATCATTCGTGAAGTGGGCCTCGATCACTACGTGGGCCTCGGTCCTTAATAAAGTTTTAACGATTCATTTTCCCGGCCTTCTTTCACTAGTTCGACTCTCGTTTCGGGCAATACTTTTATTATCGAGGATAGTACTACTAGTAGTAGCACTTAAAATTTGTTTTAATTATAATAATAATAATACTCTTAATAACACTCTTAATAGTACTCTTTACTACTAAAATAATGCCAAAGTTTTTATTACTCACTAAGAAAAACTGCGGCCATTACATCCTACACCCCTTACGAAAAATTTCGTCCCGAAATTTACTTACCTTCTACAAACAAGTCGGGGTATCTTTCTTTCATTTTGTCCTCCAACTCACATGTTGCCTCCTCCTGCCCGTGGTGCTTCCACAGCACCTTCACTAGAGGGATTTGCTTAATCCTAAGCTGTTGAATCTTTCGATCTACTATGGTTTCATGTCTTGCTTTATGACCGCTATTCCTTAATGTACCATGTGTTTAGTGTTAGATACTTACTTCCTTAGTTGGGACACGTGGAACATGTTGCGAATGATTTCGGGGTTTGGAGGTAACGCCAACTTGTAACGTCACATGTCCTATCTTCTCTAAACTTCGTAAAGTCCAATGAAGCGAGGTTTTAGTTTGTCCTTGATTCCGAATCTGGTTATTCTCCCGGTGAGGCAATCTTTAGGAAGTTCTTATCCCCCACTTCGAGGTGTAACTCGGACCTATGTCATCATCGTAAGACTTCTGTCTACTATGAGCTTCTTTTATCACATCTCTAGTTGGTCGCCTTATCTCAATCTCTTCTTTGGTCACACACCGACTTTAATTCTTTCTCTTCTCCCACCTCATCTCAATAGAGTGGCGGTCTACACTTTATGCTATGCGGTGCATTGCACGATACCATGTCTATGGTGTATGGTGGGTTTAAGTAATTGAGTTAGGGGTTATATCGTTTCCCAGTTTCCACCTCCATCAAGTATCGTTATCTTTAGCATACCTTCAAGGTTGGGTGGAACTGCTATGTTAGTCTTTATGTTGCTTATCTCATCTTCTCTAGACACTCGTATGGTCCAAACAGACTGTTGTTGGTCTTCCTTTCGCACTAAATATAGCTATTGCATAAAATGGGGAACTTTCAGGAAGGCTTGTCTCCTAGTTCGAATCGTAATTCAACCGGTCGGTGTTAGCAGGTGACTTATGTTCATTTTAAGATTCTTTTATTCCATCTCCAATCGATCTTATGTACTAGCCTCTCAAGTAACCATATCTCTTGGGTCGGTCCGTTTTAACCTCGTTACCTTTAGACCGCATGCTCGTCTTGATCCTTATCGTCTATGAGATAATTATCTTTGTGATATACTAATCTAATCTGTATAGATACTAGGCATTCTACGATTTCATAAGTTGCTATTTGCATTAGAGCACTAGCGCTTCGGTGGACCGTACGAACTTATCCAATCGTTAGGTGATAGCATTAGTCTACGGGCATCTAGACCTTCTTCGTCGGCCTTAGGCATTTTTCCATTTTTTAATATATATCTTAATCATATACTTAAGTCCTCGTACCCTTCTATCTATTCCATTCACGAGTGTAATCATGATCCACCTCCTTACTGTAGTTGGCTTTATAAATCGAGGTATTAACAACTGTCAATTAGTTATCCATGTTTTTAACTCGTTGGAGGAGGTTAATCCTCTCCGGATCACTTGTAGTACTTTGCACCTTTATTCGCAGTCATTAGTGTAAGGTAGAGATATGTATCGTGCTTGTACTTGCCATACGTGTTATATTGAAAATCTTGATATTCGTCGTAGAGGTACCACTATAGCTACACCCCCCTTGCAGTCGTTTATGAATCTAGTGTATCTAGACGTAATGTCTCATAAATCCGGCTAGTGTCACACTTATCTGGTCAATTAATCTTGGCAACGTAGGTGGTAGCGGCTCATTCGTTATTCATCCACGCGTAATTATAGTACTTTTAAGGCATCATGTGCGGGTGTCTGTTTCTAGAGGAGATCTCATGAGTTCTACTGTTTACCCTCCTTAATGTATCGTCTTATCTTTCATAAGCTACAAAGAGGTATTCTCGATTAATAGCAGGTTTCTTCATTTCTAAATGTTACCCAAATCCTTCAAGGTTCTATTGTAGGGCTTTAGCTCATCCGTCTCCCTTCATACTGCTTAGATGACTACTTGAGTTGATTTCATAAACCGTATAGGGGCTCTACTCATTAACGTAAATACACCACATATATGTGATTTTCCTATAGTGGGACATTTTTGGGTTGAACATAATCTTATACTTAAGCTTCAAGATATACGTGACTTGTAGTTTTATCTTTAGTCGTCTATTGTATGCAAAGCACTTTGATATTACCTTGGACCAAAATTTTTTTTAACTTCTATTACCATCCATCTCGAGACTAACTTTCCTATTTGGTAGGGATTTCGGAAATCCTAGATAGGTAGTCTCACTGTCTCAATTAGTAAGCTTTAATGACGGCATTAATTACTTCTTTAAAATGAATACAAAGGTCTCAGCCGTTTAGTTTTCTACCTAATCAAACATTTCCTCGTTTACTCGATTTAACGTTCCTTCTATATGTTTCAACGTTCTCGTGTGTTTGTACCGATAATTCTGTTCTTGGGACACTTAAGGTATGGGTTCTTATTAGCTCAATGGACTTACGAAGATAATACTATGGTTTTAATTATCTACTCAAACCTTCATTGTATATTAGGTATCTTGGCACGTCGAATGCTCACACTCCTTCTTGTTTAAGAATTCGATCTGGATGGCTTTCGTTCGACTCTTACAAACGTGAGGATTCTAGGACAAATCTCTCTTCCATCAACACCTTCTCTTATGATGCGATCCAGTTACCCCAAACAAATATAGGTTCGTCCCAATTTATTGTTCCTCACAACTCGTTAGTCTATTATCGAAGTCATACCCCCAAACTATTTTACATATGAGTTAACTGACTTCTTGGACAACCACGACTTTTTCTTAAAAGAAGTTTGTCCTCCATATATGCTATTAGGTCATCTCTTCATAGGCTGGTATGCTCTTACACTAGTCCCTCGTCCAATTTGATTCCATCGAGCAATATTTGCTATCGGCGTACCCTATTATTCACTTCTATTATTAACTCGTTTTTCCTCCATTGTCCCATAACCATGTCTAGATCCTTTAGGCTTACGCCTCATTCAATGTTTATCCTTGCCCGCATTTCCTTCGCTCAATTGTCTATCTTGTACTCTTCCCATGAAGGGAACTACATCAACTTTGCAATAATAGCAAATCCTATATTACTCACCTGAAGGTATTACTTATGGTTGTGTATATTTATTATATGAGCATCGCTCATACTACTTTGGTGCTTCAAGGTCTTATGTCTATGTGGTCACACAGTTAAAAATTTTATCATGATTTACTTGTGGTTCAATCTCGGCGGTTACGATCATAAAGTACTTATCCTTTGGTTCTTTCAAAGTTATGAAACATACGGTGGTCTCGTTCCCTACTCTTCTTGACAACTTTTTCTAACTCGGGGTCTACATCAACCTTTTTATTTATGGCTTCTCATGGCTCCTCATTTCGCATTGCTTTCTATGGGGTAAATCTCTTCCAACATCACCTCTCTTAGCATCCTTCAATATCTCGTGTTTCGTAGTCCGTTACAATTCATTACTATGTCTGGCAGACTAATGTCATACTATAATTAATCCTTTCTTGGTGTCTAGATTAGGTCCCACTATTTTCACATAACTTAGTTCTAGTGAGAATTAGATTCTAGTCCGGTCCACGAGCTAGGAGAAATCCAAAATAACGTCAGGTCACCGACCTCAATCATGGGATACTGTCTCTCCTTTAGTTGCTAATTTAATCTGGATCTTAAAGACGATAGTACGTCGTGTATTTGACAAGGGTAGTACTCGACTTCGGGTCGTTTAATTTCTGATATTCTTATTTTCAATCTATCGGAGATTTCAAGATTTTATATCCATAAGGATCTCATCCGTGTGATGGGTTTACTACCCTTGGTCTGAATCAGACTCTAATATCATTAGTTCTTAGTGTTGGACTGATGGGCCATCGGTACACTTCTCTTGGGGAATTCCGTAGAATATTTAACTTAGGAGTTTTGCATTTAATCATTGTATTTCCTCTTTCTAGGCCTTGCTGGGGAATCTGGCTAGCTTTACGTTACTTACTTATTGCGTTCGTCTCGATACTTGTTTCTATCCTTTGGGTTCTTGCTTCACCCATCGTACTTCTTAATTCCACTATAAGCTTTCATCTCTGATTTACAACATTCAAAATATTCCTTGGAATGTGGTGGGGTCTCTATTTTACCGTCACATGTAAAACTAGTTAGCACCGCATTGTCAACTTCGAGTCTCATGCAATACCCTTGACAGTCTATCCATCATCCACCCCCTTTATGCGTAAACATTCGACAACTCAAAAGAGTGTGTAACCTCAAGTCATACTCTATATCTTGCAAAGGAACTAATCCTCAAAGTTTCATCGCGTTAGGATGACAATTGAATCAAAACGAAATAAGGTTATCGTGGTCTGACTATGAAAAATAATAGTACGAGGGTCCAAGTTGGAATATCAATTATCCAAAATAGCTCATCAAGGAATCACCAGACAAGTTTAGAAGAAATAACCAGAGGGTAGAAATGAAGTGACAGGGGTCGGGGGGGTGGGGGACCCCTTTTTGTCGATACCCATCCGATTTATTGTCTGTTGGTGACGCTACCGAGAAGGAGATCATGTGAGGTGGCCAGTCCCACACAAGCATCCTTCCGGTCACATGAAAGAAAAATTGGTTCTCATACACTGGTGACTCTTGATTTTACAAGATACAGAAGATCGAATAAGGCATGGTAAACAATTCTTTGGATTCGGAATTCCTCGACTACATATATCACAACGGTCTTTCTAGTTTCGAAAGGTTCAAGAGTTTCGAAAGGTTCAAGAGAGGGTTTCAAAAATGCAATGCATTAGAACGTAGGGTATCCTCTAGTCTACATACCTCCGTGAACACTCTAGTACTTCACACTTGCGCAAAGGACTTTGACATACGGAATTGCGACTTACTTGTTAACGTTAGTAACGTAGAGTTATTTCTAAGGACAATCACATTTCTTCAAGTCGTATTTGGAACGTAAACATGCTAATGATTCGTTGTTCTTGTCATTTACTACCACGCCTCAGTCCCCTTTATTGTATAGTCTAGTCCCATCACCCATGGAAATTAAGCATGTTATATCGCTTTAGCTTCTAACTGACCTTGGATATCAATATCCAATCTTACGAATTCACCAATAAGCATGCTAATGGTCTCACTTTACTACACTCTTCAAGCTTGATTCTCTACTCAGGAAAGTAGAGGCTATCGGGTCCCAACGGAACTATTCTCATGAGTACAACATCAGGAAATCTGAAATTCTAACGTTTGGTTGCCTGGGATTGCCACGTTGGACAAGACCTTAACTTTTCTTTGACTTCTATCTTTAATTCTTAGTAACATTTTCTTCCTTTAACCATGGATGCGGAAACATCCAGGAAATTCTAGTGGACTTATCTTTTATTGTGCCACCATATGAAACTTTTATTCCTGTTTAAGATTCTGGTATCATCTCTTACTATCTTTAGGAAGCGTAATTGAATACGTTTCGTTTCTTTCCGCACAGAGGCGGAAAAGTTAGAGGCTTATGTCATTGATTTAGATGACACTCGTTCAAATCTTCTTGCACTTCTTTGCTTGATCTTCCTTGATCTGACGTATCCCCTTTAAATGGAATAGCTTTCCAGGGAGTTATCACTGCTTCCTTGAGTTGGCATTTCGTGTAGAGCTTCTCTTGTTTCCTCGTCTCAACATCATTCTTGTGCCATAACTGAGGTTAGAAGAATTTCTTCGTCCAATCACTACCCTAGTACGTGATAAAGGGAAAGCACTTAATTCAAGCGAGCTATGTTCTCTAGAAAGGCCTTGGCTTTTCTACTGTATGTGAGCTCTATGTTATCTTGACTATGTTCTCATACTGGCATGTGAGAGTTACCTCTTCTCTGTCCTGGTCGAGCATGATGTCGTGAAGTGCCGAGCTTTTGTCGAAGGACTTTACAAGTCTAGCGAATCAAGTCTAGACTTTACTGGAAGAAGAAGACTCTTGGATTTCAGAGCGAACCAAATGCTCTGATACCACTCTGTCACGACCCGGCTCCGCTAAACTAGCCAAGCGAGGTCGCGACTCAAGAAAAAGGGAAATGAAATAAAATAAACAAACTATATAAGGTGAAACGACGTGAAGACATAGCCTTAGATTAAGTCGAAATCTCCATCATTCGTCGAGAATGAATGGAGGGAAAAATGTTATCCTACAATAGGAAGTACAACGTGAAATACGCGGAAGCACTGTTTCAAAAGAAGTCATTGTCTATGATAGGGCCAATACATTGCAACGATACACTAAGCGGGAGTGAGTTTAGCTACATGACAATCATTTGCGGAAGAACGTGAGATGCATGTATGGAGACATGCACCACCAAGAGGCTTCAACACTTTCATACTCGACAAAAGCTCCTCCGGCAACTTCACTTCATCCTGCTTAACCTGCACATGGGAAATATGTACAGGGCTGAGTACAAAAGTACTCAGTGGACACGTGCCAAAACATTTTAATTGTCAGCCATTCAAGTGAATCATAGGGGTTTTCGGAAAAGACCTATGTTCACTAAAACATTTTCTTTATCAAAGAGTGCCTGCGCAGGCGATTTTTCTGGTGTAATCCATCATATCTGAGCTGTGGGTGTATCCGGAGAGGTTGGCCACCCTCCCGGATACCTGACCGCGCCAACTTGTGTTAGCTAACGGTAAACTGAGTGCACTAACTCACCGAGGTCTTGACCTCGATGAGCCCGAATCGTTCTGATAACTGAGGCGTAAGCCTTTAAACTGAGGCGTAAGCCTCCCCAGATAGATCTCATACAAAACAAAAACATTTTATGGCATGACAATTCTTTAAGAAAAGAATTATAGCATAAAGAAACATTTTAGTTTTCTGAAAGCCCACCTCGATCTCTTCTCTGAAAATACTTAGATAACTCTGGGTGCCGCTTTAGACTCGGCCTGCTCCTTCGCCTATCCTCGTTCAAAAGAACGTGAAATGAGAAACTGGAAGAAATGAATCGATAATCTTATCGATTTATGCGAAGGTTGTCTTTTAATCGAGGTCGTAATCTCTTTTACTGATTATACTACTGAGGATATTCTTTTTATTCGAGAGTTTCTTGATTCTCGTTTAAAATCGATCACCTCGATCGATTCTTGTGACTTACGGATTTCACCCTCGACAGAAATCGCAGGGCGTTCGATTAAGCTATTAATAAAGCTTCGTGATTTAGTACGCAGTGTAAGTGGTCTACACTTACAAGATTAATAAGAATGGGCTTGCTCTATTATTAAGTCTAATGTTAATACTCATTAAGGCCCAATAGGGTTATTAGAGGCTTAAGCCCAATAGAATAATTCTTTTGGCCCAACTGGTGAACAGATCTCGGCCCAACAATTAATAGTTTCGGCCCAACTGAATCTTACTCCAGCCCAACGACTTAAATCCAGCCCGTTAATCCAGGCCCGGCCCATTCCATACTTGTCAAAATTTCCCTTCCTTCTCCCTTCTTCAATCGCGATCTCCCTCTCTCTCGGAACTCCTCCTTCTCTCTCGCTCGGGTCGCCGCCGCCACTGCCGACTTCCGGTTTCCGCCGGCGTGCGTCGGCCGGCGGCCTCCCTTGCCGTCGGTCGGCACTCCTCCTCTCTCTATTTCCGACTTCCCCCAAGGGAGACCCTAAATTGAAGGTTGGGGAAATTTGGGGATCCCGTCGGTTTCTTCTCCTCCGATTCGGCCTCGCCGTCGTGTCTCCTCCGTCGATTCGCTGCGAATCGCTGCCCCCGCCATTCGCGTCGTCGCCGCCGTCCACAGCTGCAGTTTCCGCCGCCGTCTGCTGCTGCGATTTCCGGCGGCGGCCCCTTCGTTCGGCCGCGGCTCGCCTTCGCCGTGCGACGTCCGTCCCTTGCCCTAGTCCTCGTGGCTAGGGCACGCTGCTGGCTCCATCATAGCCCGCCTCCATCTCTCTTTCTCTCTCTGCTTCTCGCTCGGCGCCGGCGGCGATGCTGCCGTCGGTGCCCCTTTCCCCTCTCTTCGTCTGACCTTCTTCACTCCACTTTGCAGGTCTCCTCCCGGCGAATTCCGGTGCCCCAACGGCTCCGTCGAGGCTGCCGTTTGTCCGTGACACGGTCTCCGTTGCCGAGGAGAAGGCCGTGCTCCACCGTTGTCTCCTCATGCCTCCGGCAGGTTCGATTCTTCACCCTTCCCTCTCGTTTTCGTTCTTTCAATTCATTTATGAATTATATTCGTTGATTAGAGGCTTATGGGGTCGGTTAGGAGGCTTATAGGACTGATTTTCCCTTGGTGTTTTATGCATTAGTCAAGAGAAATTTTCCAGATTATGAGTATGCTTGAAATTGGTGTTCTTGTTGGATTGAGAGGCTCGATTTATGCATATATGTTCATCTCTTGAATGTGGCTTGTTAGATGGGTATGTATGGGGGTTTAGACGAGTCTATTTTCTGATTTTAGAGCTCCTATACACATGCATTGCTAGGTTGATTTATCTAAGTGCTCATGTTTTGGTTCTTGAGGTCTTGATCATGTCTATCATGCTTGAATGGTGTCTAGGCTTTAGATCAAGTCTTGCATGCTGTTTTTCGGTTCTTCTAGGGAGGGATAACATGCTTATGGTTTGCTAGTATCTAGAGAGAGTTGTAAAGATGTCTTACTTGTGTGTAGAGGTCGAAATGAGGTGCTTAGAGTCGGTTTTAGGGCTGTCCTCCTCTTGTTATGTCCTTGAATGTCCTTCCTCCACCAAATGCTTGCAACCTAGAGACATGCATTTAGTTCTAGGCTCTACAAATTGGATAATCACTCTAAGGGCACTAGAAGGGCTTCTTACTTGATGTAGCAATTGAAAAGAGACTTGGTGTTGGTGAACTAGGGCTGCCGGCGGCTGTTTTCCGGCTGCTTCTTGCTGGAAATCGGCTGCCTCTACTCCTCACTCTCTAAGTGTACCCAACGAACTCTCCCTTGTGCTTCTCTTACTCTCTATCTTGCTCCTTGCCTTGTGTGAGTATTGTTTGATGGAAGTGTGTGTGTTGTGCAGGAAAATGGAGGGCTTTTGAGAGGTTTGGAGACTGCACTCTTGTCAAGTGGTGTATGAGAGGAGAGAGATGGAGACAAAATGAAGGAGGGTGGGCGGCTAGGCTGCCTTCTCCTCTTCCCCATGCAAGAGTAATGATGATGAGGGAGGTTAAGTGTCATTAGAGTGTAATTCAAATCTTAAGAGTGTACTTAGTCTCAATTATTAGCTAAAGTTCAGATTTTGGGAGGGAGGTGTGGAGTGATGTTGCGGTTCTGCCGCTTCTCCATTCTTTTCTTTTCCCTTTTTTTTTTTTTTTTGTAAATACACACATATCTACATGGGAATATTTTTGGGCCTAGAATCATTGGTCTTGGGCCAATTTAATGTTATTGGGTATTTTCGAATGAAAATGGGGCCGAATAAAATAAAAGTCGACCAATCATTCGTGAAGTGGGCCTCGATCACTACGTGGGCCTCGGTCCTTAATAAAGTTTTAACGATTCATTTTCCCGGCCTTCTTTCACTAGTTCGACTCTCGTTTCGGGCAATACTTTTATTATCGAGGATAGTACTACTAGTAGTAGCACTTAAAATTTGTTTTAATTATAATAATAATAATACTCTTAATAACACTCTTAATAGTACTCTTTACTACTAAAATAATGCCAAAGTTTTTATTACTCACTAAGAAAAACTGCGGCCATTACATACATATGCACATGTACGTATTTTTTTTCCTCATTTTAATTTTAATTTTGATTTTTTCGTAGATGGCCATATCTGCTTATCTCTTTTGTAATCATATATCTCTTCTTGAAACTTGAATGGATCAGAGTTTTTGCCTTTGTCGTTTGTTGTAGAGGGGAGAAAGAAGGATAACTGAAAGTCTGAGAATATATAAGAAGAACATCAAGAAGGGATATTTAAACACAACAATCGTGAATAAAATAACACAATTGTGCGTATACGTGTGTGTGTTTTTTCCCCTGAAATTTAGTGCTACATCCTTATCCTGTAGTAGGTCCTGAAACTTCTGATCTGTATAAACTGTGTAAAGTGAAAGAAGAAGAAGAATGTTGATGACCGTAGTTTTATTTATTGAAGAAGGCGAAGGTGATAACAGGAAAAAAGGAGAAAATTCAGTTAGGTCTTTCATTCATTGTATGTGTTCTAGAAAAAAAATGATTGTTGTGTATGAAAGGTTGTATATATATTGACTATTGTGATCGCTGACTGAAAATATTTGATTTAAATAATGTAGGAAATCTACTTTAGCATATGTAATTTGTATGTCATGTCAGCACATGATAAATTTTATATTAATGGATCAACATCTATATACTATATAAAAACAGAAAACGAGGGTGATGAATCTTCGATTTGCGGCCCAGATTTGTATACGATTTATATGCGAATGTAAGGAAGAACACGAGAGGTTTACGTGGTTCGATCGGTACGATCTACGTCCACGGGGAGGAAAATATAGCTTTATATTTAGGATAGCGTAAGTAAATTACAATACAATTGGTTCTCGTATTTATAGACGTAGTTCATGGCAGTTGCGGAGGTGGAATTGTGGAGGTCGTGGAGGTGTGGTTGGTTCCGGTTTTTCCTCCATCAGCCCACCTTCTGGGCTTAGGGCTCAACTCCCTGGGCTTGGGCTCCGACTAGCGGTTGGGCTTGCCGATCTGGGCCCATCCGATCTGGGCTTCACGATGTGGGCTTGTCTGTTTTGGGCCTTTGGGCCTAGGGAGGTGGGCCATTTCCTATCACATCCCCCCCCAAAAAGCGTGGGGTGATGGAGTTGATGTTTCCTGCCTGTGCCGCTAAACTGCGTGGGGGAGGCCGATCCGAACTTGGTACCCCCTCTTGAATGTGTGAGGAAGTCCGAACTGGACTTGGTACCCCCTCTGAAATTTGTGAGGAAGGCCGAACTGAACGGTACCCCCCTCTGAAATTTGTGAGGAAGTCCGAACTGAAGTTGGTACCCCCCTCTGAAATGTGTGAGGATGTCCGAACTGAACTTGGTACCCCCTCTGAAATTTGTGAGGAAGGCCGAACTGAACGGTACCCCCTCTGAAATTTGTGAGGAAGGCCGAACTGAAGTTGGTACCCCCTCTGAAATGTGTGAGGATGTCCGAACCGAACTTGGTACCCCCCTCTGGAATTTGTGAGGAAGGGCGAACTGAAGTTGGTACCCCCTCTGAAATTTGTGAGGAAGTCCGAACTGAAGTTGGTACCCCCCTCTGAAATTTGCTTTTTGCTGGGAGGTCGGTCATGCCGATCTCATCTCCCGCCCAAAGTTAAAGTTGTCAGCCGCATTAAATGCGACGCTTGGGGTACCGATAAAGCACCGATTAGACGTTTTTGAAACGTCGTCGCATTGAATGTTTTCTCAATAGGCGTAATTCCACCCCTTTTAATGCCCTATGATTGTTATACAATCAATTTCATTCCTTCAAAACTGAAACCCTAAACCTGCGAATCCTCCGTACTGTTCATCTTCTCCAATAACTGCTCTCTGTGAATCTTCCCCGACTATCAACAAGGAAAAAGTAAGTTATGTCTTCCTCTCTTTCCATTTCAAGTGCTTTTTCGGATTCCTCCGTTCGAGAAGTTCATTCCCCCATTGATTCTCATTCTCCGGCGGCGACGGAAGAAGTCGCCGCCGCTTCTTCGTCCACCTCCCTTCCGGTTAGTTTCCCGGGAGATAAACGTGCTTGCGTACGGTCCGACTGTAAGGAGCCGTACGGGCACGAAGTTGGGTTTTCCGAGTGTCCTCCCGGAGTAGCTGGGAGCGTAGGTTGTTTAGAATCCACCATTTCTACCTCCACCCTCTACGATCTTGCCGTTAAATTCGAATTTCCCCCTTCTGTCCTTCTTCTTCGGCCGAACGCTTACGATAGGGCGTATCGTCCCCCTCGTGGGTGTGTCACTGTCTACGAGGACCAGTTTAAGGCTGGTCTGCGTGTACCTTTTCCGGCTATTTATGCCGATATTTACCGTGTTTTCGATCTGTCTCCTTCCCAAATCACCCCGAACAGCATCAGCAAAATAACCGGACTGGGGATTGCCTGTTCTCGGTTGGGTATCCCGTACTCTATAGATCTTCTCGGGGGTATTATGTCATTTAAGTCCCGGACTGAGGGCTGGTACTATTCTTCATACCGGCATCCGGGTTTTTCCGTAAAGGTTCCCTCCAAAGTCCAAGACTGGCAGAAAAAGTTTTTTTCTGCCAGTTCGAGGGTGCCACCGAGGTCGGGTGGCACTCGGGTTCGGTTCGGCTTCTGCCGAGGCAGAAGAACTTGGCTGAGGTGGTTCGGCGTCTTGCCAGTCTGGGCAAGATGCCGATGTCACTGGCCCAACTGGCGGTGGCGGTACCGAGCCCCGATGATCCTTCCACTTCGGTGGATCCGGGGAGGGGTGAGGTCCCTCTTCCCTTTGTATATATATATATATATATTTTTATTATTATTTTTTTTTGTGTCGGTGCTTACTCGCTTGCCTTGTCTCCAGTGAATTTGGTTAAGGATGGCAAGAAGAAGGCACCCTCCCAGAAGAAGCGAAAGAACGAGGGCGCCAGTTCGCCAGCCGGTGCGAAGAGGCGAGCGGCGGAGTCGTCGGAGAGGACTCAGTCTGGAGTTCCCACCCCCCGATCTCACGGGGCTCCAAGTGTAGCTGCTGAGGAGGTTGACTTGGCTGCGGCCAAGAGGCTTGTGATGGGCTCGGCCTCATCCGAGCCCGATGTCGCGATAACCCTCGTCCGATCTCCGACCCCATCATTTCCCTCCGTAAGTTCGTTGAATTATGATTCTTCCAAGTTTGCTTCCCTCTCCTTTTTTTTTTTTTTTTTTTTTTTTTTTTTTTTTTGATCTGGAAGCGTTTATGTAATGTAGGGTGTGGCCCCAACACTGGAGGACCTTGATCATGTCTATCGTGCCGTGAGGCATCTTCTTCAGATCTCGGTGAAGGTGACTACCCGAGCTGATGCGAAGATAAAGAGTCTCGCTGCCGAGAAGACCGGGTTGACCAAGGAACTCTCTTCTGCGACAGTTCGGGAAGAGGAGTTGAAGAAGGAGCTGGATGCTGCCAAGTCCAAACTCGCCGCTGCCGAGGAGAAAGCAGCTAAGAGTGAGGAAGCGCTTGAGGCAGCCCGAGCTCGGGAGGAGCGGCTCGCGGCCGAACAGGGTGATTTCGCCCTTGCCCTTGCTGAGAGGGTCATTTACAGCGAGGGCTTTAGTGCCCTCGTTTCCGCGTTGACCGGGCCATGCAAGAGGCGAGAGGTGGCGAGGGTTTTGGATCGGGTGGCCGCCGACTTCCCCACTCTCGACAAGGGGAAGTACGGTTATAAGCCCATCACGGATGAGGAGATGCTGCGGACATACTTCCGCCAACTGCAGAAAAAGGCCGCTCTGTTTCCGCTGGTCGGGTATGTTGCCGATCAGCGGACTCCGCTGTCCGCTGCCGAGGTCCGGGAGTGCCAATACGACCGGGACGTTGAGTTTGAGAAACTCTGCGGTCCCTTTCGCGAGGAACTTGCGGAGCGGCCACTATCTCCCGATCTGCCCTCTGACGAGGATGAGGAGGAGGATGTGGAAACTGGCCACGTCGATGGAGATGCCAGAGAGGATGCTGCCGAGACCGGCACCTTGAACACTGAGGCTGAACCATCTGGCGGGGTCAGTTGATCCCCCCTCTTGTAATTTGTTTTTTGTTTTTTTTTTTGGTCACTTTTCTGTAATGAACTGTAAACGTTCTGAATTCTGCAATGAAGTTTCCTTTTATCCATGCTTATCTTGTCTTTACTTTCTGTAGAACGAATCTGAAACGGATAAGACTGCGCTGATTAATGAGATTAAGCGTCTGAAAATCCTTATTGATCTTAAGGATGGTGAGATCGGTCGCCTCGACAAACTTGCCGAACACCTTCGTAATGAGTTTGACGCCAAATATAACTCCCTGCAAATCACGGCCGATTCGAATGAGGCTGGGTACTTGCAATTAAAAGAAGATTACGCGGATGCCAAGAGGATTGCAGACGAGCACGCCGAATATGAAAGGGTAATACACGAGCTCGGTGGCAAGACGATATCCGAAGTCGAGGCTGACGCGTTCGAGGCTGTGCGGGGGGTTGTGCGGGAGATTCAGAATCGCGGTTCGGATTCATGGGAGGTTGCTGACTATATATCCGAGCTGCGATATTTGACGAATCTCTTCCCGTTGGTATTATCTCGCCACGCAATAATGAAGAAGTGGCTTGACCGGTACCCCGATGTGCAGCCTTCTAAACAGCATGCTCCCCGGTTCCGCGCCCTTAGTCCGACCATACCTTCTCGTCTGGTGAAGGATCGGTTGGATATGCTGATGCCTGTTCAGAATCGCAGGCCGATACCGAACCGGGGGGATGGGAATTACCGAGCTCCTATAGTCCCCCGAGGTCGGAGTTCTTCACGAGCAGTGGCTAGCCGAACTGGCGTCGCGACTAGTGGTGGTGCTGGGCGTGGTGGTGGGCGCAGTTCGAGACAAAGCTCTCGAAATAAAGAAGATATAAATATTGATTTTCTACTGAATCCGCCGACTAGCGGTTGGGCTAGTTATTTTAACTGTAGCAAGAGGCCAGATGAAGGTGGGCCTTCCAATGCATGACTTGTAAAATCCTGCAAAATAAGATAACACATTTTTTTTTTTTTTTTGGATAAACTATATGTTAGTGTAATTGTTGGCTTATTGCCTGTTTCAAATTTGCATTTCTGCTTAGTCATTTCCGAACTGACACATAGGTCAAATTTGGATTTCCGAAGTGGCTTGGGAGCCTAACTCCAGCTTCCGACGTGACTCTTGGGTCTTCCCTCGGTTTGGGATGGCATTTAGCCTATTATCCTTTGCCGAGGTGACACTTGGGTCAGGTCGGGTTCCTGTTCTGCCGACTAAGTCGGTAGGGGTGGTCCCCTGGTTCGTACGATTTTATTGTACTAACACTTGTCCTCGTCAGGATAGTGTTTCGAGTTAGAGGTAACATGCATATAAGTGGAGTAATGCAGAATGATGCGAACACAAATAAGAGATACGGAAAAAAACTTAAACTTTCATTACTTGAAATAATTTTTGGAAAACAAGACCGGACTGAACAATAAACCGAACTAAATAAGACCGAACTGACAAAAGACAAAAATGACCGAGCTACTCGACATGATACTCCACATCTATGCATAATACCTCTTCAGATGGATTATATTCCAAGGTCGCTGTATGGGCTCCCCGGACAGAGTGGAAAGCCTATAGGCGCCTTTACCAAGGACCTCGTCTACTCGGTACGGGCCTTCCCATGTGGCCTCCAGCTTGCCGAGCTTACAAGCCTTGCTAACCTCATTGTTTCGGAGAACTAAGTCCCCTACGCAATATTGCCGATCTCGAACTCGCCGATTGTAATATCGGGCTATGAGTTGTTTGTATCGGGCCTCTCTTATGTAAGCTGTATCCCTTTTTTCTTCTAGCAGATCGAGGTCCGCACGCCGGTTCTCATCATTGACTTCGGCTATGAAATGGGTCGTGCGCGGACTGGGGAGTCCGATCTCAACCGGGATTACAGCTTCTGTTCCGTATGCCAGACTATACGGTGTTTCGCCATTTTCTGTTCGCGGCGTTGTTCTGTAGGACAATAGGACGTTCGGAAGGTTTTCTACCCATAACCCTTTAGCTTTCTCTAGCCGGGTTTTGAGGCCTTTGACGAGAGTTCGGTTCGTCACTTCGGCCTGACCATTTGCTTGAGGGTGGGCTACCGATGTGAAATGTTGTTGAATCTGCAGCTCGGCACACCATTCCCTAAAAACCCTGTCCGTGAATTGGGTCCCATTATCGGATATGAGGACATGGGGTATGCCGAATCGACACACTATATTCTTCCATACAAAGTTCCGGGCGTTCTTGCTCGTGATCGCGGACAGGGGTTCTGCTTCTACCCACTTTGTAAAGTAGTCAATAGCAACTATGAGGTGCCTCAACTGACCTGGCGCTTTATCGAATGGCCCTACTATATCTATCCCCCATTGCGCGAACGGCCAAGGACTCTGCATCGCAGTCAGCTCGGTTTGTGGCAGCCTTGTCACATTCGCGTGTAACTGGCACTTCTCACATTTCTGCACGAGTTCGGTGCAATCCTTGAGCATCGAAGGCCAAAAGTATCCCCATCTCATAATTTTCTTGGCCAAAGCCCGAGGTCCGATGTGGCTTCCACATGCCCCTTCATGCATTTCTCGCATGACGTAGTCTGCTGAGATCGGTCCGACGCACTTGAGCAAGGGCTGAAGGTACGATTTCTTGTAAAGGACATTGTCCAGAACAACATATCTCAATGACTTCAACAGTATCCTTCTAGCCTCCGTCTTATCTTCAGGTAATTCCCCTCTCTCCAGATAGGCTAGGATCGGGGTCATCCACGTCGGCTGTGACTCATCTAGATCGTTGACCTCGACTTCGTCTATGCTTCTATGCTGGACATCTTCCACCGGTGAAGTGCCAGGCGTTGCTGCTAATTTGCTGAGAGCATCAGCCCGGGAATTTTGAGTCCGGGGGATTCTCTCGAGCTGGAAGTATCTGAAAAAGCACTGCATGCCCCGTGCCTTAGCCAAATACTTCTTCATTCTTTCTCCCTTCGCCTCGTACTTGCCTAGCATATGATTCACGACTACCTGGGAGTCACAATGTACTTTTATGGCCGCGACCTTCAGATCGGTGGCTATCCGGAGTCCGGCTAGCAGTGCTTCGTACTCCACCTCATTGTTGGTGGTCGCGAACTGGAAGCGAAGTGAGTATGTGATCTCTTTCTTTTCTGGGCTGACAAGGAGGATTCCAGCACCGCTCCCAGTTTTTCCCGAGGCCCCATCTACGTACATATGCCAACAGTCTTTAGGTTCCTCCCCCGTTGTACGAACTGGCTCTGGCATCGAGTTCGGGACTTCGGATATTGAGGTTTCAGCCAAGAAATCTGCTAAGGCTTGCCCTTTGATGGCCTGTCGGGGGACATAAGAGATGTCATGCTCTCCTAGTTCTATCGCCCACTTCGCTATTCGTCCAGAGGCTTCGGGCTTCGTCAGCACCTGCCGAAGTGGGGAATCTGTTCGGACTTGAATCGGGTGCGCGTGAAAATATGGGCGCAATCGCCGAGCAGCATTGACAAGTGCTAGGGCTAGCTTTTCCAACGGCTGATATCTCACTTCGGGCCCCTTTAGTGACCGGCTTATGAAGTAAACTGGCAACTGGCGACCTGCCTCTTCGCGCACGAGAACTGCACTAATTGCTTCGTCCGAGGTGGCCAACTAAAGAAAAAGCACCTCTCCCTTCTTCGGTACTGACAAGGTCGGTAGATCCCTGAGGTACTCCTTTAGTTGGTGTAGGGCGTGATGATGCTCCGAACTCCAATCGAATTGGGGTGCTTTCTTTAAGATTTTGAAGAAGGGCAACTGCTTCTCTGCAGCTTTAGATAGGAATCTACTCAGTGCGGCGAGACACCCTGTAAGTCTGTGCACATCGTTGATTGATTTTGGATTCTTCATGTCTAACACGGCCTGAACCTTTGATGGATTCGCCCTCAGCCCTTCCTGGGTAATCCAACAACCTAAAAACTTCCCCGATGTCACAGCAAAGGTACATTTTTGGGGATTAAGTTTCAGATTGACCTTGCGAAGGATGGAGAGCACAGTTCGGAGATCGGCCACACTAGTGCTCTCTTCCTTGCTCTTCACCACTATGTCGTCGACATAGACCTCCACTTCCTTCCCGATATGCTCTTTAAATATTTTATCTACCATCCTCTGGTAGGTAGCTCCTGCATTCTTCAACCCAAATGGCATTTTGCGGTAAGCAAAGATGCCAAAGTCCGTAATGAATGCTGTCTTAGCCGCGTCTTCGGCATCCATTAGGACTTGGTGGTATCCCTTATACAGATCCAGGAAACTGAACATCCTGTGACCGACCAGCGAATCCACCTTTTTGTCGATATCGGGCAAAGGGTAACAGTCTTTAGGGCAGTGCTTGTTGAGATCGGTATAATCAATGCACATGCGCCATCCTCCCCCAGCCTTCTTGACCATTACCGGGTTCGCTATCCAGGTCGGGTAAGTGACTTCGAATAGAATCCCAACGTCCATCAGTTGGGTCACTTCGGTCTTTATGACCTGATTCCGCTCCGCTGCAAAGGAGCGCTGCTTTTGCTTGATCGGTCGCACGTCGGGGTCGATCTTTAGCCGATGTGTGATCAGATCGGGTGATACCCCTGTCATATCCAATGGGGACCACGCGAAGACGTCTCTGTACTCCTTTAGAAGCCGAATAACCTGTTCGCGAAGATGGGGGTGGTCGGTCAGCCCGACTTTGACGACCTTAGCGGGATCGTCATCGTACAAAGCCACCTCTCTCTCTTCGGCGGGCGACGTCTTCTTCGGCTCTTCGGAGTTCAGTAATTCTATGCTTGGGGCAGTTCGGGAGTTGCCCCTAGCCCCTTGAGAGCCACATGCAGGCACTCCCTTGCCATCTTCTGATCACCACGGATAACGGCTACCCCTCCCTTAGTCGGGATCTTCACTGCTAGATGGTACGTGGAGCAGATCGCTCTCACTGTATTCATCCAAGTACGGCCTAGGATTATGTTGTATGGGGACTTGGCCTCCACCACCATGAATTCGGTCATGTTAGTCGTGCTTCTCGGCCCTTTCCCTACTGTGACGGGCAGCTCGATCGTCCCTAGGGGATGGGTTTCCTCCTGTGCGAAACTCCGCAGCGGCCGTGTGGTTGGAATGATTTTTGACTTCTCCAGCTCCATGTTATCAAAGCAATGTCTGAACATGATATTCACCGATGCCCCGGTGTCGATGTGAATCCTCTTGATCAGCATGTTAGCCACCACAGCCTCAACAACAATGGCATCGGAGTGCGGCATCATGGGGGGCACCGGGTCATCGGCCGAGAAAGTTACGGCTTCCTCCTTCTTGAACCTCTTGTTAGCGGGTTCGCTGCTCGGCAAGCTCCGAGCTCCGTTCTTGAGGGACGATTTAGTCTGTCCTTTGGCGAGAGCGGAGATCGTAGCAACTATTCCCTCGTATTGGTAATCTCCGTCCTCGTCAGCATCATCCTCATTGTGCTTTGCTTTCTTCTCAGCATCCGTGCTGCAATTCCCTCTATACTGTCTCTTCTTTTTTTAACTTCGGGGAGCATCCACTTGATTTACCCCCGAGCTCCGATCTTGATACTTTTTGAGCGGTCCGTTACGAACTAGATTCTCGATATCTTGAGCCAGGTTCCTGCAGTCTTCGGTATCATGCCCGTAGTCCTCATGAAACTGGCAGTACTTATTCTTCGACCTCGGCTTGCCGTCCTCCCGCATCGGCCGTGGTCTCTCGAACAGGCCAGCATGCAGCTCAAGGATCTCGGTCCTTGGTTTGTTTAACGGAGTGAACTGCGGAGCTGGCCGCTGTGCGGGCTGACTTGTAGGTGGACCTCGCTGTGCTGGATTCTGCCGAGGTCCGAGACGAGACTCAATCGGACCTCGCTGAATTCGCTCCATTACCCCTTTTCGGGGTGCATCATCTTTCTTCTTTGTGGTTTCACCTCGGTCAACCTCCTTTCGACGTCTGGTCGCCTCCTCTATCTTAGCGAATTTGTCCGCAATAGCCCACAGTTCGGTAGTGGTCTTTGGGTCCTTCGCCAGGATCTCCCTGTAGAGATGGTCCGAGATGATAGCATTTTGGAATGCCGAGATGATGAGAAGGTCGTTTGTGCACCGAGTCGATAAGCACTCTCTATCGAACCGGGTCATGAAGTCTTGTAGAGATTCACCCCGGCCTTGCTTGACGGTTAGCAGGTGTGCTGGGGTGTGTCTCACTTCGGCACGCTGGGAGAAACTCCTAGCGAACACATTCATCAGATCGGAATACGATCTGATCGACCCGGGGGGCAAACTGTCGAACCACTCCCGTGCATTGTCGATTAGCAGTTCAGGAAACAGCTTGCACATGTGCACACTCCCCAGATTTTGGTTCAGCATGCTGTACTTGAACTGACTAAGGAAATTGCTTGGATTTCCGATTCCGTTGTACGCCTTGATCTTTGGCACCGTGTACCCGAAGGGCATTGGTGTGTTGAGGATCTCCTCCGAGAGCGGACTGATAATCCTACCAAGCGCGTCAAAGATCTGCGCTCCCCCAGTTAGGTGTCCTTGGTTGGGTGCATTATAGGGCGGAGCAGTGACATAGTTCGGTTGGACTATATGGGAGTTCGGCTGCTGGCCTCCCTGGGTCTGTCCTCGGACTTGCTGAAGATAGTGTCGCAAGTCCTGTCCGGGCCTCTGTCCTTGACCGAACTGAGAGATTCCTTGTCCGGGCTGAGAGACTCCCTGTCCGAACTGGGGGACTCCCGTGTACTGGTTGAGGAACTCACGTCCGGATGCTGTGGTGAGGTAATTTCGCAATAGCTCCTCGATTCCTGGAGGCGGAGGCGGTGGGGCTGCCGAGTTCGGCTGAATGACTGGAGAGTGGTGAGCAGTTAGGTTCGGTCGGATAACTGGGGACAAGCGTAGGGTTGCCTCTGGACCAAATAGTTCACGCTCCCGATTGGCAGTGAGGTTCTCAACATGGCCCTCCGGTGTCGGGTGAGCCTGTGGTCCTAGGCGCGAACTCATGGGAGCCCGGTGTGGCTGGACCGGTTGGGCCTGGGAGGAAGGTGCCATTGTGTTTCCCGCTGCGCCCTGCTCGTCGGCGTTTGGGATCTCCGGGATTTCGTCGGCCACGATCCGATCGTTGGCAGGGGCGTCGTTGGGCTGTTCTGTGCCCATTGCCGAGGCTGGTTCCTCGGGCTGTCGGCGTCGGGTCCGTCGACGGCGAGGGGTACCCAGCAACGTTGTGGTTCCGTGCGGCATTGATGGTAATTCTGAGCAGCAAAAAGATCGAAAATTCAAGCACAAATTTCGATTCCCACAGACGGCGCCAGTGATGAATCTTCGATTTGCGGCCCAGATTTGTATACGATTTATATGCGAATGTAAGGAAGAACACGAGAGGTTTACGTGGTTCGATCGGTACGATCTACGTCCACGGGGAGGAAAATATAGCTTTATATTTAGGATAGCGTAAGTAAATTACAATACAATTGGTTCTCGTATTTATAGACGTAGTTCATGGCAGTTGCGGAGGTGGAATTGTGGAGGTCGTGGAGGTGTGGTTGGTTCCGGTTTTTCCTCCATCAGCCCACGTTCTGGGCTTAGGGCTCAACTCCCTGGGCTTGGGCTCCGACTAGCGGTTGGGCTTGCCGATCTGGGCCCATCCGATCTGGGCTTCACGATGTGGGCTTGTCTGTTTTGGGCCTTTGGGCCTAGGGAGGTGGGCCATTTCCTATCAGAGGGATACTTTCGTAATTTCACTTCTATTTTCTAATTTAATTATTCTAATTTTTATAATACTCATAAATTGAAGGGATGCGTTGTTTAGATTTGCATAATCGTTCTATTAAAATAATTGATTTATTCGGCAATACAAAAAATTAGAGATAAAAAGAAGTATGGAAAGAAAATCCCTTTCGCATCCTAAGCGGTGCGTCTCTTTACCTTTTACTATATAAATAATTGATTGATCGAGGGATCTCTGCAATCGGGCGGTATAGCATCTCTTCATCTGCATGAAGAGATAGTTGTTGTGCGGATATCCAAACTATCTTCCAGATTTGAATCTTTTTATTACGGTGGAGAAGATCATGCTACGCCGGTGTTGGATTTGGTTGGATTTGAAGTTCAAGAATTCTCTTGAATTTAAAGTTAAGTTGTGATCTTTCATTTATCTTTAATTTTATGCGAGCATTCTCTTGGATTTGAACAATTTGCTTACGATTGATTTTCGTTCGGTTCTATTTTCCGGAATTGACGTGTTATTTTTGTTTATTCATATGACAACGTGCGTTATTGTGTGGTTACTTTAACAAAATCATGTATGATTCTCAAATTCATGACCCTTCTTCTACTTGCTGCTTATACTGTGTATTGGCCATTCTTTCTCTCTCAGTATACCATTATTGATTGCTTCCTTCCCACTTAAGATTAATTTGCATTATTATCACTTGCCGCTTGGAAGAAGAAGAAGAAGAAGATAAGAAGAAGATAAGAAGAAGAAGACTGAGATTGTAGGAAAGGAAAAGACTTGATGATTTAGTCGAAATTAATCATCAAGAAATTAATCAACAATGTTACTACTTCTGCAATTTTCAATAGGCGATTGCCCCCTTCCCTCCCTTCAGAGTTAATATAAATGTTCACATTGTATAAAAATGCCAATTCCATTGGTAATTTCTATGAAAGAATGGACATGAAGAATGCAGAAGTGCACAATTTTATTTTATTTTTCTACCGAGGAGAAAAGAATGATTTAAGTCTTCTAATTGTGTATGCTTTATCCTCTAAAATTGTGTTTTATAAATAACTTTGGCTGGTTTCATTGTTCCAAATTAGTACTATCTGTGTCCCATTACATATAGTTGCATTGTTGTTTTATCACAATTCAATATACTTACTTCATTTTGGTTGACAGGTGAAGTGTGAAGGCCTATAGTCAAGGTATAAAGGTGAAGACAAAGAAGAATTTATGTTTCAAAAGTTGTATTTATCTTTGTTTTTTAAAATAATTTTTCCCCCTATAAATCGCATATTATGTATATATAGTTACTTCACTTTGGTTCCTCCCCATAAAATTGATTCAAGTACACTGGAAAAAGAAAAAAATACTACATGGTAACTATTTTTTTGTTTGAAATTAATGATGGTAGATTATATACAAAAGGATTAACATGTGTATAATCCATATATAATGTAAAATATTCATATAAACATGAAATACAAATGTTCTTTCATTTGCTTAGAGTATTTAATTATGTCTACACATGATGAGTTCTTGTGGTATATTCCAATAGATTGTAATCATATTTACCGAATTTTGTTATTTTATCATATTTAATAATTGAATAATTTAATTATCCTTATTTATTTATTAAAGTTAACTTATATTATTTATTATAATCAAATTATATATTTTTTTCATGTACTTAGTAGTTTTAAATAAAAATTAATGAATCTATATATTTTTTTCATGTATTTAGTAGTTTTAACTTTTAAGTGAAAATTAACGAATCTAAAATGTAATGTTGAACATGTACTCCGTATGATATAGGAGATATTCTCTTAGGCATACCCTTGAATTTTATGAGGCTTATATTACAACTCATATATAAGAGGCAATAACTTAATTTTAAAGATGTTTTATTTATTTATTTATTTATAAATGTATGCGGTAATTAAGAGCTTCTCATGAATAAATTGGATAATTTGGATTGCATTGCACTCAGTAGGCACTTTATTAAGACGAATAACTTTTATTGTACACATTACATTGCTCAAGTGATAATGGATCTATAACAAGTAAAAACTATGCATGAAAGAAACAATGCTAAGAATTAATCGCTATTGGACATACATAAATAAAAAAATCAAACAAAAGAGCATTATATTACCCATCAAAGAAATTAATTTACTCACATAACTTTATAATTCTTAGTAAATAAATTTCTAATCATGTTATTAGAAAGTATAAGAGTATTGAGTATCTAAGTTCATATAACATATAATTTTATAATTTCACGAAAACTTTCCAATAAAATATAAACCCGTGCATCGCACGGGTAAACGTTCTAGTTATTTCTTAAGATATTATAAAACGATTAAAAAATACATGATTAGTGCTTAATACAAAGGTGCTTACACATTGAGGAAGAGCATTAATTCATATCTAACAACCCTAAAAAGAATCAATTGTGGTGCAAAAGAGCATTGATGAGAGGCAAACATGATATATGAAAATGCTTATAATGCCCACCGTAAATACTTTTAATACGATCATTGTTGATGTGTTAACAATAGAGTTCATATTATATTTTTTTTTCACCATATGTATTTGTAATAAATTTATCATTATGTAGGCAATTTGGCATGCCAAACTCACCATGCATTTTAGCTGTCACAAAAGGGGACTCTTTTCCACATATTTTTAAAACTTAATTTGTGAATATATAGCTACCTTTATTCCTCACATCTAAATTCAAAACAACTTCTCATAAAACAGTTTGTTGATCCACACCATTTATTTCACACTGAAATTCAAAACTAAACAAATTAAAAAAAAAAAAAAAAAACAGTAAATAATAGTATGAATTCGAAACAGAGTTTACAAAATAAAATTGAATAAGTAATGCTTGGTGTAGAACAAGTTCTTCCTGATTTGAGATTCAGATCATCGATCAAAAGCCCTGAAAAACACAACCAATTAAACAAAGTTGACTCATATGTTTAAACACAAATGCTCAAGAAATCAAAGATAAAGATGGAAGAGAGGAATCAACTTACATGGTAGTGGATGAAACGAGCTTGAAGGGACTTTCCGCAGAACTGTTCCTCCTCTTGGAGATACTTAACACTCTCCACAAGAGGCTCGTTCGCGTAATCAACCTGTATCAGTTCAAGTGCGTCTGTGTCTCCTATCTCACCTGGAATCTGGGTCAGTGAAAAGCAACGGTAGATCTCTAGGCGCTTCAGTTTTGGGAAGTGGCTGCTGTCGGTAACCCATTCCTCCAAGTCCGACTCATCAATGTGCAAATACTCGAGACTCCGAAACTGTTCATCATCGGTCTCCCACTTGCTGCCTTTACAAGCATGATCTCTCAGTTTGAGCACTTGAAGATAAGGCAGAGAGCCCATGGTTCCCATAACTTCCCAAGGCAATCGCCAACCGCTCAAGGTTAACTTCCTCAGTGTCCGAGGGAAAACAGGGTTGACATTCATCCCAACGAGAGGACCCTTCCTCTGGACTAATGTTAACTTCTTGAGCTGACTAAGAAGGACTAGATTGTGAAGCTGGTAATCTTCTTGGTTTTTATCGCCGAAATAAGTGATTCCCAGCTTTTTAACATTGGGAATCATCTCCATCATCTCTTTCGTGCATATCATCAGCTTCACCACTGTCAGTGTAAGCAAATTCTCCAGAGCAGAGACTGCTCCTTCCGGATTGGGCAAGAGATCGAAGAACGAGACTAGATGCGTTAAAAGTGGCATCGTCCATATTTCTACGGGTAGGTAAAACTCATTGGTGGAGTAGCGCCGCCTCAATCTCTTGCTGGGGCGAATGATTAAGGTGCGAAGGCTCTGAAGCTTGGATATGGCTGCTGGAATCTCCATCGGACATCCGAAAGCAAGGTACCTGAGATGGAATAGGTCAAACACTTGAGGCGGGAGCGAGTAGGTTAGGGTGTCCGACACATCCAGTACCCTTAGCAATCTCATCTTCTGTAGACCGGCTAATGAAATTTCCGTTTCTCGAAAGCATAATATCGAACGGAGTGTTGGGCCATAATCCTTGGCGAGGCACCTTAGATCGGGAGGAGAAATACTGAGACGGCGCTCCATATTATCTTCAAGAGCTATTATTTCGCACATATCACGTACCATACTGTGGATAGTGCAGCTCTTAACTCGCCCATTGGACTTAATGGCCGTGACGATGGCCAGACCTGTCTTCACAAGACTTCTCACATATAAATCACACTCGTAGTTTTGGTTTATGAATCCTTCAGCCATCCATAAATTTGTGAGTTTTGAGAGCTGAATCTGGCCAAGGCCAGACATGTATAGTAAGCATGGCCTCAAATGATGAGGCAACTTGGTATAACTCCGATATATGCTCTTCTGGAACCCAACATCTCTTTGGATGAATAAACGTACGTTTTCTGCAAATTCTTCCCACGTTTGTCGAGACTCCTCTACGTTGCACAACATACCTGCAACTAGCACGATTGCGAGGGGCAGCCCCTCACAACGTCTTGCGATATCCTTCCCGACCTTTTTCAATGAAACTGGGCATTCTTTACATGCAAACACCTTCTGCCTCAACAGATCCCAACTTTTCTCGGGATCCATGAAATGCATCTTGTGAAGAGGGCTCGAAGCATCGGCATGAGAGGCCACGTTCTCGATCCTCGTAGTTATCATGATCCGACTTCCCTTGTCGTTCTCCGGAAACACTTTCCTTATCTCGTTCCAAGCTTTTCCACTCCATAGATCATCCAACACGATGAGGTATTTCCTCACAAGCAAAATATTGTAGACTTGATCTTCGGCCGAGTCGTTGCCATCCACTGTTCCTTCACCGACTATTCTTTGCAAAGCGTAGAGCAAATTCGCAAAGATGTTCTCTGGCTTGTAATCTTGTGAAACGGTGACCCAGGCACGAACAGAGAATTTCTTCTCGATCAACGGATCGTGGTAGACTTTCTTCGCCAGCGTAGTTTTCCCTATCCCGCCCATACCTGTGATTGGGATGATCCGTCGTTTGGATGAATCCGCAAAGACCAGATCTTTTATATTCTTCAAGTCCTCGTCGAGGCCGACCGTAAATCCGTCGGACCCAGACTGCAGTATCTCTGGACCATCATCATCGAGCTGCAACATGTTGCTCCTGATGTTCGTCATCTCTTTAGCAATGGAGTTGAATTCCTCCAACACTATTTTCAGCTCACCCAAATCGTACTCCATATTCGACTTGTGATGCGACCGGATTTCTTCGTACATTAGATACTCAATAACGTCTTCCGCCTCATTAGCGGCATCCCTGATTCTTGCCTCCAATCCGCTTGCTCCCCTGTTTTCAATAAATTCTTGAAAGAAAACCACCTGTTTACTTAGAGATGAGATCTGTTGTTTTCCATAAACAGAAAGGGGGAACTCGTCGTGATTCAGGATTCGGTCGGTTGTACGAGCTAGCGAACGGAGAACGGCATACTCCATGTGTAAGATGATGAACTTACTTTTACTTAGGCCTGAGACAAGAAACAAGGAACGTAATTATTGATCGAGACTGGAAATAATCAGTGAGAGATTCCGATCTCAGTCGAAATCTTTACAGAAAAAAAGAAATGAAGAAGGAAATACCACCAATTACAATTTAGAGCATATAATATCCAGATTTGTTGAACAATTTTGAGTTTTATTTAGCATTATGAAATAAACTATATATATTCTAAAAGTTTTCGGGGACAGATGGAGTATTAAAATCAGCGGTCAACTCCGGTGACAGTGCTCTTAAAGTTATGATCATGTGGATGTTCCCTTGAGACACGCTGGATGCAAGTGGATGAACATGAATACGTCAATAGACGATGGATGGATCATGGATGAAGTAATTTTTACCGAGTAAAGGTCCCGTAGGCCAATGTAATAAAGTGGAAGTATCACTTTTCGATTTTTTCGTAGACGGAAGAAGTAAAAATTACACGTCTTTATGGTTAACTCTCCAAAAGAGTTGGCCGTCTCTCTTTCATGTATATAAAGCTAACCAGAAATTTTATTTCTTGCTTTCTTTAGGGCGGGTGGCTTTGCTAATTACACGGGATGACTAGAGTCCGCAAGCTGGAGATCGAGGAACTCGACGGAAACTCTGATGTAGACAAGATGTTTGCATCATTCTCCGAGTTAGAGAATCTCGACTACGTTATCCTACGAGGGTTTCGTTTCAGAAGCATGCCTTCCTTGGGTAGGTTTGGAATTCTCCATTCTCTCACTAAACTCAAAGTGGAAGGTCTCCTTACCAGGTTACCCGATGCCACTGATTTCCCTCCGAATATCCTTCGCTTGACTTTGGTGAATACGTCTCTCGACGAAGACCCCATGCTCACACTGGTGAAGCTTCCCAACCTAACCTGCCTCAAGTTGCGAAATGCATACACAGGTGAACACATGGCGATTGTTCAGCATGGATTTCCCAGGCTCGAAGTACTCTGCATCGGGGAGTTGTGGCATCTCAGGGATCTCCATGTCGGAGAAGGCGCGATGCCAAAGCTCAAGGCTTTAGAGATCAGCCATTGCCCGTACTTGAAGGACTTCCCCAAACAGATGATTGCTAGTCTGTCGGAGTTGAAGATGTTGACGACGAAAAGCATCGCCGCAGAGGTACTAGAGCTGGATTTATTCTCAAGAGTTCGGCATGTACATATCCAACCAAAGTTAAAGACTTGAAGAAGATGAAGACTTTGATTGAAATGAGACTTCAAAGTTCAAATCAAATGCCTCATCTTTGTTCTCGTTGTTGTATTTTCAATTATTTTAATTATTTTCAATTATTTGTTCTCTTTGATACATGAGCTTCGTTCTCTTTAATTTTCTTAAAAGTTAACCAAAATTTATTTTATGAACTACTACTTTTAACTGTGCCGTGTATAATGAATGCCGTGCAGTGAGTGTGCGTGGGTTGGCCATTTGCTTCTGGGCTCAAACATTAAACAAAGAATATAAAGAAGGGCCGATGCACGATAGATTTTTGAAGTCAATGATGAACATGTAATTAGTTAGTTGAGTAATTAATTAATATTGCAAATTGCCTCTTGCACCAGCTCAAAAGGCATGCTTCACAAATTCAACTATATATAGTTGTTATCTTTGATCAACTTGCTAGTATGAATCTTCTGACTTTATTTTTTTTATATCTAACTTACCCCACTAGACGTCTAAACTAATTGATAAATTCAACAAGAATTGCTTGAAGTGTATGAGAGCATTGAAAGGCAACATGATGGGAATTAAATGCTCACATGCTTCGAGTACACACTTAATATGTCTATCGTTATATGTATATTAGCATTTTAATATGAAACGAAATTTAAAGTTTTCTTTTAACACGTACTATTAAGGTTTACCATATGTAGTCCGGGTAAATTTATTACTCATCCAGTTACAAATTAATATATTGTATCGTTTTGTTATTATAACTCTTTGTCCTTCTTTGTTGACACTATTACTATATTACTATATTGTAACATTCACAATTTGTTCTAGACCAAACAACAACACTTTAACAGTTGTATTACCGTTAAAAATACTAGATGGACTAGCCTCACCAATGTTCAAATACAACACACTCCATTTATTTCAGATACAACGTACTCCAGATAATATTATGGAAAAAAAAAAAAAAAAAAACAGTAAAAGTACTCTCTTCTGTCCCGTCGAATTAGTATGCGTTTGTTGAATATATGTGAGGTATAAAGTATAGAAACATGCACGGATATGATCGATTAAAAACTGAATAGCTAATATGCTTCTCTGGGACGACAAGGTCTTCTTGCCAGCTTATAATCAGCAAAAACGATCAAAAACCCTGGAAAATCAACCAACAAAGTAGCTATACTCAATATTTATTAAACACAAAAGCTTCAAAAAACTACAATAATGAAAGGCTGAATATATGAATCAGGATATTAACTTACTTTATAATATATGAAACGAGTTTGAAGGGAGTAGTTTCCATTGTCCTCTTGCTCCTCTTGAAGATCTTTGACACTCTTCACAAGAGACGTATTCGCATGATCAACCTCGATCAGCTCTAGTGCTGATACATCTCCAATCTGATCTGGAATCGCGGCCAAAGAAAAACAGCGGTAGATCACTAAGCGTTTCAGTTTAGGGAAATGGCTGCTATCGGTAACCCAATCCTCTAAGTTGGACTCATCAATATGCAAATATTCGAGGCTAAGAAACTGTTCATCATCGGTCTCCCACTTTCTGCCTTCACATGCATGATCTCTCAATTTGAGCACTTGAAGCTTAGGCAGAGAGCCTATGGTTACCATAACTTCCCAAGGCAATCGCCAACCGCTCAAGGTTAACTTCCTCAGTGCCTGAGGGAAAGCAGGGTTGACATTCATCCCAACGAGAGGACCCTTCCTCAGGACTAATGTCAACTTCTCCAGCTGACTAAGGAGGACAAGATTCTGAAGCTGGTAATCTTCTCGGTACTTATCTCCGAAATAAGTGATTCCCAACTTCTTAACATTGGGAATCATCTCCATCATCTCTTTCGTGCATATCAGCTTCACCACTGTCAGTGTAAGCAAATTCTCCAGAGCAGAGACTGCTCCTTCTGGATTGGGCATAAGATCGAAGAACGAGATGAGATGCGTTAAAAATGGCATCATCCAAATTTCTAGAGGTAGATAAAACTCATTGGTTGAATAGCGCCTCAATCTCTTTCTGGGGCGAATGATTAAGGTGCGTAGACTCTCGAGCCTGGCAATGGCTTTGGGAACATCCATTGGATAGCCAAAAGCCAGATATCTCAAGTGAAACAGCTCGAAAACCTGAGCAGGTAATGAATAAACATCAGCATCCACCACATCGAGCACCCTCAGCAATTTGAACTTTCTCAAACTCGCTAACGAGCTTCTGCTTGGCTGGAAGCTCAAAAGGGAGCGAAGAGTTGAGAAGTAATCCCTAGCAAGGAGAGTGAGATCTGGATGAGCAATGCTGAGACGACGCTCGTAGTTCTCACCCAGAGCCTTGCTCTTGCACAAGTCTCGCACCATATCGTGTATGTTGCAACTTTTGACTCTGCCATCGGATTTCGTGGTCATGACCTGAGCCAGACTCCTCTTCACCAAATCCATCAAATACACTTCAGCTTCTTCTTCATGTTTGGCAAATCCTTCCGCTATCCATAACTTGATCAGTTTGGAGAGTCGAATCTCGTGATCTTCAGGAAAACTTCCCATGTACAAGAAGCAAGGCCTCAAATAAGGAGGCAGATGTTTGTAACTCAAAGAGATGATCTTATCAAACTCCCCTGAATCTTTATCGACAGCCGAATACACATCTTTCGCAATATCCTCCAATGAGGCTCCAGTCTCATTAACAGAGGACAAGATGCCTGCAACCAGCACGATTACAAGAGGTAGTCCACCACAGCTCGCTACTATATCTCTTCTGATGTCCCTATCGATCCCCCTATAGATATCGCGACCACTACTTTCAAACACTTTACGCTCGAGCAGATACCAGCTTGTCTCCGGGTCCATCAAGCCCATCTTGTGAAGATATTTGGAAGCATCGGGTTGAGAAGCCACATTCTCTATCCTCGTAGTTATAACGATCCGACTTCCATTATTGCTGTCTGGAAAAACCTTCTTCATCCTGTCCCAAGCTTCTGTACTCCATATATCATCCAACACAATGAGGTACTTCCTCACCATCAATATCTTATACACTTGATCTTCGGCCGAGTCGTTGCCATCCACAGATCCTTCGCCGACTACTCTCTGCAAAGAGTATAGCAACTTGGCAAAGACATCTTCCGGCTTATATTCTTGTGAAATAGTGACCCAAGCACGAACCGAGAATCGCTCCATGATCAGCTTATCTTCATAAACATACTTGGCTAATGTGGTCTTTCCAATACCACCCATCCCGGTGATTGGGATGACCTCGCGTTTGGACGATTCTCCGCAAACTAAATCTTTTACCTTCTCTGAATCACCCTCCAGGCCAACGATGACGCTATTGGCAGCACGCACAGGCGTCGAAGGCGGACGAGGCTGCAGTTTTTTGGTGAGGTGCGCATCAATATGCATGTCCTCCACTCTCTTAGCAAGGGAGTTTATCGCCTCCATAGCCATCTTTATCTGTCGAAAATCGTAGAGAATACTACTTGCTACTCCAGCTACCGCTGATCTGAACTGGATTTCCTCGTACATGAAATGTTCGAGAAGATCTTCGGCATGATTTCCGGCTTCCCTGATTCCGGCTTCCAAGCTGCCGTCGTCGTTTGGTAAGTTGTGAACAACTTTTTGCAGGAAAAGGACTTGCTCCCGTAGGGATGCAATCTCTTTTGAATAACAGGAAAGGGGATATTCATCGTGATTGGGGATACGGTCTATTGTTTGGGCTAGGGATCCCAGAACGGCATAAGCCATCTCTTCAAGTTTTTTTTGTTTTTGTTTTTGTTTTTGTTTTTGTTTTTTGTTTTTTTTTGTTTTTGTGATGATCGGAATCTACAAAATAATCTAATCAACGTATTTAGATTAGGTGAAACGCTCCCTAACAAAACCATTAGCTATCGTTAATGTGTTCATTGCCGATGTGATGCAGCCAGCATGTGCACCGACGGCTATTTTCTTGAGAGTAACAACTACATTCAATTTATTATTCTCATCTCATGTGCATATAGCAATCTGGCAAATTACTCCATTTATGAATTTGTAATAAATATCGCAAGTTAAATTATTGCATGTTGTAATTAGAAAAATTAATTGAGTCATAAACTAGCTAGGCTGGCCTTTCACATGTAAAAAAAGAATAAAAAAGGGCCAATACATGCTGGATTTTTGAAGTCAATGATGAACATGTTAATTAGTTAGTTGACTAATTAATATTGCAATTTGCAAATTGCCTCTTGCACATCTTCAAATGCCAAAGCTTTCAACTCTTTTTTCCATGCATCGATGCTTCCCAATGTAACTACAGTTCTATAATATTAATTTGATTAATATTATATGATAGTATGGATCTTTTGACTCTATTATACTTCCTTAGTCCACCCACCATCTTTAAACTCTTTAAAGCAATGGCAGAGCTAGTAATTTTAAATGGAGGGGGATCGATCAGCATGTGATCGGGTGAGACGAGAGTTATTCATTTTCTTCGTATTTAGCACGAACTTACAGTGAATCTGAATCGAAAATTTTAAAACTACAAAAAATGAAGTGGGGTAGACGGGCTTTAGCCCACTACTTAACAAAAAAAAGTCAAAGGATCTGAAAATTGTGGACGAAAAGAAATTATGGGCGACTCTCCGAGTTTTGAGCAATGACCATTTTAGCATTTTTTTTAATAGTTTTTTATTTAACTTAAAACACGAATTATTAACGAGATAAGTTGAGTTTTGATTTTTATATATTTTAAAGATTTAATAATTTTGATATTTTTTAAAAGCTTAATCTGTTATTTGATCTCTTGCCAATAATTATTTCACAACTAAAACTTGAACTACTAAAACATTCTTCCATTTCCTACAAAGTAGAACTTGAACAACAAACAATCCCACTTTTGTAAAGACTAGTGGACAACACGTGCGATGCACGTGGTCACTAAGCCTTTTACTTATTTCGATAAAAAAATTAGTTTATATTATTATATTTATAATACTCCCTCCGTCCACCTATTTCTGACACGTTTGCTTTTTGCACGGGATTTAAGACGGAAGTGATTAGTGTATAAAGTGTATTTTGTAGGAAATGTAATGTGGTTTATGTATTTAAACATATTTTAGAAACAGAGCATCATATATGCATAAAAACATGTTATTGTCTGATCTTAAATGAAAGATCGTATAAAGACCTTTAATTTGATATAAAAATCATAAAATTCCGATAACAAACGAGCAAGTTATAATAATTTAAACTTTCGAAATTTAAATTATATTGAACTACGTGCAGAAAAATGAGTGGATGAGATTTAAGTATGGAATGTTAAGTGTAATAAGGGATTTACTAATTGTACTACTTAGTGGCTAATTCTTTCCGAAAAAGGAAACGTGTCAGAAATAGGGGGACGGCCCAAAAAGGAAAGCGTGTCAGAAATAGGTGGACGGAGGGAGTATAAACTAATAACGATTCATTGAATCTTTAAAATAAAGCGTTAAAATAAAAAAGATGAATAATTAGTAAACGATAAAAATAAAATATTAAACTAAATAAAAGTCGAGTATCGCTAAAAAAGAAGTAATTAATCTAAACTATAATATTTAGAAATAAAAAATTCATATCACGGTCAATCTTTCTCCTTCTTTACTTTTAAGCACGTCGAACTTCTCTTCATTTTGCTTTTGGAGATAAAATTTTCAAGGTATCATCATCACCGCCACTTGAAATGTCGACGCAATCTTCAAACTTCTTTCGAAATATTTTTCTTTTCCCCTTCTCTTGATGTTCACGAAGTTCTAACTGAATGCTTGATTTTTTCTTAGAGGTTTTCCTCGGCTTCACGTTTTTTGTTGGACTTTTTTTGACCTCTTCTTCACTTGTGGCTTCTATCTTTTGGATTGCATCGGCTATAAAGCTTAAGTTTCCTCTATTCTCTGTCTTCACCGAATTGGTTGTTGTAACAAAGCGTACTTCCCTTGAATTTTGTAAGTTGAGTCCTCTGTAGTACACATATTGATTTTCTCCCTAAAAATAAAAGTTGATGTATTGAGCTTTGATTTGAAAATTCTTAAGTATTAGAATTTAGAACAATAATATAATAATAAAATAGTTTAAATTAGAAGAATAATAACCTCCCATAAAATATAACAGTTAACAATAGAATTTATTAATACTCCAATAATAATAGTATAAAATAAATTCTATGGTATAAATAACCTATGATTGACTAATAAATTATAGAGAATCCACCGATTAAATAATATATACCAAATAAATTTGAAATACTAATTGTAGTTTTTACTAATAAACTAGTTATCATATTATTTAATATATTATTAAATAGTAATAATAATAATATATATGATTAACTAATGAAAATTTATTTAATAAATTCTTAACATTAACTGATTCAATACTCTTGTACTTATAATTTAATTAAGAATTTAGAACGAAAAATAACTTGGTTGATTGATGATATATATTCATCCACCGAGCATTCTACGTATACTGCCGCAACATCGTTAAACATAGTAACATGTGCATTATAATCCTATTGCACAACTTTTAGAGTTCCAACAGCAATTCCAGATGTTGCAGTTGCAAGTGCAATCAATTTTTTCAATATGACATTTGCTAATTATGCACGGTATAGGAATGTTTTTCCGGTTCCGCCTGGTCCGTTTATAAAAAAAAATTCACCTTCTCCTTTTTCTATGCAATTCAAAATCATTGAAAATGCAACTTGTTGTTCAGAGTTGAACTTTGACTCTGCTTGCTGATCTTCTTCAGGTATCTCTATTGACAAATTCGTCTTGTATTTCTCTATAGTTCTCAATGTTCACACTACCAAGATTCATATGAATACTTGGAAGATCATAAGCTCATATATCATTCCCCATGCTTTCTAAGTAAGTGCTCAAACTTTTCAAAATCTTGGAAACTTGTAGATCGAGTGAAGTATTTGCTTCCTTCCTGAAATCTTCCGATAATGCATAATAGTACGTATCCCATAGAATTCTAACATCTGATGGTGCACAATGTACTAATATTATTGCGAACAATCTTCGTAATTCTTTTTGCATTTGAAACGTTATTGCTTCATTCAGACATTCAATGATACTTTGATCTGCTTCTAACAATTCTCGTTTTTGTGTTGCTTCTTTGAACTCAAATATTCTGTACCATTGACTGTTTTCAAGTATTTGAAAGACGTTGGTCCTCTGATATGATTCAAGAGTAATCTTACATAATATTTTTCTCCTTCAATTGGATTTGCCAAACTAATACGTCCAATAACATTGTCCTTTTTCCTTTATGTCCAACATTTGCCCCTTTTGTCCCAAACATAGTACTCAGCAGGAAATTCTTTGTAAAGGTATTTTCTTGCTTTTTCACTTGTAGCAAAGGTAGAAAAAAACTCAGTCAACATTGTTTTTGAAACGTGACCTGAATTTAAAAGACCATCCAGATTTTAACTTTCGTGGTATGCTATGAACTGATTGTTAGGAAGATGAAGTTGTAAGTTGATAACGGCCGGGTATACATCATTCATCTCAAATTTGAATATTCTCCATAGTGCTTCTTGAGAAGATACCCAGCGTGCATCTTGAAACTGCTTCATCTCATCAACTTGATTGTTATCATCATTTTGGGTCATATTAATTGTCACTCTATCATGTCCCTTGTATATATACTTATACAAATATTTGTTTGCCGTGATGCCAGAACAAACCTCTACATTAATATGACAATTATATCTGGATAGTAGATAAGCATTATATGGAACAACCCATCGATTGTTGAGCTCTACATTACGGATAAAAATGACCGATTCGTTATTTCTTCTTCTATAAATCGGATATCTATCTTTACCTTGCATAGTGCTTTCACAATACGGTCGTGGATAATGGCATTTGCATTTTCCTTTCACCATACATGAGTTTTTTGGATTCTTTTCCCCATATGGTCCATGCATCATATGCTTCTTCACTAATTCATGATATAACTCGTGATTTCATCTGGATTTGGAATTTCGGCACTAACATGCTTATCAATTTCATATGTTGTATTTAACTTATAATCCGACTTGAAAATGATTAGCATGTGGGCGTGTAGTAAACCTCTTTTTTGAAATTCTATCACATGCACATGTGCAACAACATTTCCAAATATCTCCTGCTTGAATAATTGATCTTTCAAGTCTTGCAGTTTTGCCCTAAAAACTCTTGAAGTCAACTCAGGACGATATTGAGATGTTTGACCAGGATATAATTTTTCTTGTATTTCGTCCCACTCTAGATTGCAGGTCATAGTAATAAATAAATTCGGCTTTCCAAAATTTTGTACTAATGTTAATGCATCAAGATACCTACGCCTCATATCTCTTGGACCCCCTATAAATGTAGCAGGTAGAACAATTCGTTTGCCAACTTCAGTTCCTCTCACTTCTCCTCCAAACACATTGTCCATAATTCCTTGGTACAATTCGGCTCTCATAGTTGATTGATTTCTCCGAATACAATCCAATCTTGTAGTCTCTAATTTAATAGACTGCCTTGAATTTCTGATTTGTAACTTATAGCAAGTATATTCTCTACATGAGACACATTTATAACGCTGCCCCTGTAACTGTTGCATATAGTATTTGTACATACAAAATGCTTATTAATACGTATATATTGTTGAAACATGAATTCATATTATTATGTTCAAAAGGTTAGAAAAATACCTTGTTCTCCAGAGATAATATTTTCTTCGGTTATAATCGTGGCCCTTGTCGATGTATCATTCAAAGTTCTAACACGAGTTGAGAAATGTTACAAAAATATAAAAATTAAAAAATATAAAATCAAATATTCAAATAATATAGTAAGTTGGGTTGTAAATAAATAATTTATAGTCGTAGTAATTAACAAATAGATAAAGAGGGAATTCAAAGGAAAATACCTTGTGTTGCAGCCGTATTCTTCTTAATACTCCCTCTGTCCCATACTAATTGTCCATGTTTCCTTATTGAGATGTCTCATTTAATTGTCCACTTACTCAAAGTGGAAAAGTTTTACTCTCACAACCAATATAATATAAACTCCATTATCTCTTACAGTCTTGGTTATTGTGTCATTTCCCTTGTGGACAATTAAATGGGACGGAGGGAGTATTTAGATGCCAACCGGTTTCATCTTTCGGAAAAAGAAGTGCATGATAATGTTTTATTCTATGCTTCTCCCCGGAATGCGCATGAACTGCAATATCTCTCTCGTACGAGGTATTATCATTATCTCTTTCTACCCATATTGTTGCAACTTGATCTGCAGTAGGCGAATTGTACACCCGTTGATCCGAATTTACATTACACCCGTTGATCCAAATTTACATCTTTAGATATATGAAGCTCTACAGTATCCATGGAAGGCCAGTCCTTCAATCTTCGAAAAAATTTAGCATAATTGGTCTCCATAATTTTTATCAACTTCTTCACCGTCACATCTGATATATTTGAATTCTGTAGCCTGTTCATTCTATTTTCGACCTCGTTCACTGTCTCAAAAAAGTACAACTGAAAAAATCCTGGATTAGAACTATTTGGAATTAACCCTGGAAGATCATGATGAACCATTCCTTGTGCTCGAGATGTATAGACTCCCCGTCTTGCAGATGCAAGTTTCTTATCCAATTTTACACCAAACGATGTAAACGAAAATATAGAATTGTATGAACAAATATTTTTCTTAAAATTAATTACCTCTTCTGATTCTGAAGTGAACAATTCATACAATTCATTGGGGACTTCAACTGATGCATGCAAGTACAATTTTTCCATTATATCACAACAAAATATCGGAGGTTCGTACTCTAATCTGACAACACTGCAATGAACACAATTATAGATTTTTTTTTTTTTTAATACATGAACTATTGTACCTATAGAAACAATATGAATTAAAGTGTGTCAGTATTAATGTTTGTAATTGTGCTTGTGTGACATGATCAAAAACAAATAATTACCATTCAAGCCTCGTGAATTAACATTTGAACTTCGTTTCTTTATTTCGCAATATTTCTTTTTCATGTGTAAAAGTCTCCTTTTCTGATACACCTCCGCAACTATTATATTAAAAGATTTAAATATGTTTACAACATTGTGGTAAATATTAGTTTTAAAATAAATTCAATTACTGAATTATAAAATATACCTGAAGAAGAACTTGACATCCTACTGAATCTTGATTGGAACTAAAATTAAACTGTAAAGAAGATGTGATGTGTAAACAACAATTTCATATTATAATAGTCTAAGGAAAGAGTTAAGGCTATGAAGATTTTAATTATTTATTTGGAATCACTTGAAAATTTAAATTCTTCAATCCAATTTTTTTTGAAAATCTTAAGAATAATAATTTAATAGGTATTATGGATATTATAATTGAAAATTGAGTTAAAATACCTAATTTTATTAAAATTACAAAATTATAGTAATTATTTAAAATACATAATCTTACCTAATGTTATTGAAACTACAAAATTATAGTAATTATTTAAATATCTATATATTTAAATCTTATATTTTTACAATTCATATACTATTAAGATAAATAATAAAATAATCAAAAGAAAAAGGGGAAAGAGTTTGGACGAATTTAATTTTTTATATATATAGTTTATCATAATTATTATTCCATCCTTTAAATTTAAAATCTTTTTGTTACTCTGCTTTTTTTAGTCTGCTTTTCTTCATAGTTGATTCAAGTAAACAACAGAGCAAGAACAACAATAAACAATGAAGTTAATAATAATTAATAACAGTTCAAAATTAAAAATCTCAACAACAAAAAAAAAAAAAAAAAAAAAACTAAAACTATAATCATAATAGTATAAACATAAAGAATAATCATAGAAAAATAATAAGATAAAAAAGAGTATAACATGATGTTCTTGACAAAAAATAAGTAGATGAGAATATAAATATCTTCTATCTTCTCTTACGAACTATTACTATAACTATAATTTGCGTAAGTAAGTTTTTTAAATTAGTATGGAAGAAGTACGTATTTATTGAATATTTGATTGTAGAAATTAATTAAGAGAAGAATTCCTTGTAGGAAAAAAAGTCAATGATTTTCTTAAAAAAAAGATTTAAAAAAAGAATAATTTAAAAAAATATTAATTTCTTCCAATCAACTACGTCTATTATAAATAATATAATAACAATACTATTATAATATAATAATAACAATGCGATTATAATATAATAATACAATTAAAAAAAAATCGAAACAATAATACTATTATAAAACAGAATAACAATTTATTAGGAAAAAATATGTATATTAATAAAGGATAGTAACATGAATATTATAATATTATTTTTAAATAAAAGGAGGGGAGGGGTATACTTGGCATTACATATTTTGTAAGAATGCACACTTTTATAATAGTAATAGATTGACAAAAATAAAACCTAACAACTATTGCCTCTGTTTATATCCATCTGACACCTTTTTATATCAGGGTCAAACGGAAATAAACGGAGGGAATAGAACAATAAGCTGATCCAATGTTTGAAAAACAACTTCATAAAACCATACGTGGATCCACACCATTTATTTCATACCGAAATTCAAAACAGAGTTTACAAAATAAAATTTAATAAGTAATGCTTGATGTAGAACAAGTTCTTCCTGATTTGAGATTCAGATCATCGATCAAAAACCCTGAAAAACACAACCAATTAAACAAAGTTGACTCATATGTTTAAACACAAATGCACAAGAAATGAAAGATAAAGATGGAAGAGAGGAATCAACTTACATTGTAGTGGACGAAACTAGTTTGAAGGGACATGTTTCCGTCGCCCTGTTGCTCCTCTTGGAGTTTCTTGACACTCGTCTTAAGCGGCTCGTTCGCGTGATCAACCCCGATCACTTCAAGTGCGGTTGCGTCTCCCATCTCACTTGGCATCTCGGTCAGTGAAAAGCAACGGTAGATCTCCAGGCGCTTCAGTTTCGGGAAGTGGCTGCCCTCCGTTACCCATTCCTCCAAGTCCGACTCATCAATGTGCAAATATTCGAGACTACAAAACTGTTTATCGCCCGTCTCCCACATGCCGCCTTTGCAAGCATGATCTTTCAGTTTGAGCACTTGAAGATGAGGCAGAGAGCCTACGGTGCCCATAACTTCCCAAGGCAATCGCCAACCGCTCAAGGTTAACTTCCTCAGTGCCTGAGGGAAAGTCGGGTTGGCCGGTGTCTCGAGAGGACCCTTGACGACTAATGTCAACTTCTCGAGCTGGCTAAGAAGGTCGAGATTGTGTAGCTGGTAGTCTTCTTGGTACTTATCACCAAAGTAAGTGATTCCCAACTTCTTAACATTCGGAATCGTCTTCATCATCTCTTCCGTGCATATCAGCTTCTTCACCACCGTCAGTGTAAGCAGATTCTCCAGAGCAGAAGCTGCTTCTTTCGGATTGGGCATAAGATCGAAGAACGAGACGAGATGTGTGAGAAGTGGCAACATCCATATCTCCAACGGGAGATAGATCTCGTCGTTCGAGTACTTCCTCAATCTCTTGCTCGGACGGACTATCAGAGCACGGAGGTTCTGAAGCCTGGCGATGGCCGAGGGGACCTCCATAGGGCATCCAAAAGCAAGGTACCTCAAATGAAACAGCTCGAACACGGGAGCAGGTAACGAATAGGCATCGGTATCCACCACATCGAGCACCCTCAGCAACTTGAACTTTCTCAAACCGGCCAACGAGCTTTCGTTAGGCTGGAAGCTAAGAACAGAGCGAAGAGTCGAGGCGTAAGCCCTGGCAAGGCGAGTTAGATCCGGATGAGCAATGCTGAGACGACGCTCGTAGTTCTCATCCAGAGATGTCCTCTTGCACAAATCTCGCACCAGATCGTGTACGTTGCAACTCTTGACTCCGCCGTTGGATTTCGTGCCAGTGACCGATGCCAGGCTCCTCTTCACCAGATTCCCTAGATATTTAACAGCCTCTTCTTCGTCTCCGACGAATCCTTCCGCGATCCATAACTTGATCAGCTTCGAGATTCGAATCTCATAATCCGCAGGAAAGCCTCCCATGTACAAGAAACAAGGCCTCAAATCAAGAGGCAAATGTGTGTAACTCAAAGAGATGATCTTATCAAACTCCCCTGCCTCTTTATCAACAGCCGAATGCACGTCCTTCGCGATCTCCTCCCACGAGACCGGAGTCTCGTTAACCGAGGACAAGATACCTGCAACCAGCACGATTGCAAGGGGCAGTCCTCCACAGCTCACTGCAACATCTCTTCCGATCTTCTCCAGTGATTTCGGGCATCCTCTCCTTGCAAACACCTTCTGCCTCAACAGATCCCAACTTTTCTCGGGATCCATGAAATGCATCTTGTGAAGAGGGCTCGAAGCATCGGCATGAGAGGCCACGTTCTCGATCCTCGTAGTTATCATGATCCGACTTCCCTTGTCGTTCTCCGGAAACGCTTTCCGTACCTCGTCCCAAGCTTTCTCACTCCACAGATCATCCAACACAATGAGGTACTTCCTCACGAGCAAAATCCTGTAGACTTGATCTTCGGCTGAGTCTTTGCCGTCCACCGTTCCTTCGCCGACTATTCTCTGCAAAGCGAATAGCAGATTCGCAAAGACGTTCTCCGGCTTGTAATCTTGTGAAACGGTGACCCAAGCACGAACGGAGAATTCCTCCTCGATCAACGGATCGAGGTAGACTTTCTTCGCCAGCGTAGTTTTCCCGATCCCGCCCATCCCTGTGATTGGGATGATCAGCCGTTTGGGTGAATCCGCACAGACCAGATCTTTTATCTTCTTCGAGTCCTCGTCGAGGCCGACCGTGACAACGTCCGGGACGGGTGCAGGCGTCGAGGATGACGAAGTAGGCGCGGACAGCAGCGGTCGAGTATGGCTGAGCTTGGGATTCTCTTTTGTCATGGTCTTAGCCACTTTGACAGCGTCGTTGATCTCCTCCATGGCGAACCTGAGCTCTCTGAAATCGTAGAGATCGGTGGAAGGCTTGACCTCTCGTCCGACTTCGGCCAGTCTCTTGGATTTGAGTTGGGATCGGATGTTCTCGTACATGAAGTGTTCGAGAAGATCTTCGGCTTGATTGGCCGCGTCTCGGATTCTGGTATCCAAGTCTTCATAGTGTGAAGAAGTCTTCTCGAGGAATTCCTTCAAGAACACAGCTTTTTCATTGAGGGATGCGATCTGTTGTTTTCCGGCGTCGGAGATGGGGAAGTCGTCGTGTTTCTGGATTCGGTCTATTGTTTGGACTAATGAACAGACTACGGCATACGCCATTTCTCGAAGAAATAGGAGTAGGTATAACAAGAAATGAAACAATGTTTTGGAAGAAAAATGTGATGAGTTTGTTTGGATTTTGATGAGTTTGTTTGTACTATAACAATTTGGATGAAAATTTAGAACTGTTTACATCTTTTTTTTTCCTCTTTCTTTTTCTCAATGTGTACTGAGAATTTGGAAGAGATTTTGTGTTGGATCGCAATATGCTTAAAAAGTTATGCTCTAAAGTCTTTGCAGTTTCGAACAATCTTTAAAGATCCAGAATTTCACAGTCGTTAATATGCGTGCCTATCTGACGAAATCATGTAGAGTGGGACGGAAGGAGTATTATTGACATTCGATGCAACAATAGTTTTATGATTATTTTGAATTTCATGACTAGTAAGGGTGTCATTCCCGTTGTACTTTTGAACCAAAAAAAATGAAAAATGTTGAATCATTCTCATTCATTCCTTTCGTTTTCATTTAATTGATTCATTGCCTCTTCTTCCTTATTCTAACCAAATTAAATGGCTCCTTGATGTCTGAAACAATAAGTCAACACTTTGTGTTTATTGAGAAAGTCAAAGGGTAGGTTGCATGCATGTGGGGTGAACGTGGAAATTAACGTGCACGCTGCTCCTGATTGGGAAAAGAATTAAAAATTGATATAATAACCAAGTAAATGGAGCATACTTCTTCTCAGTCTATTAAATATACTGCATTATTTTAGGATTAGTAGCAAGTGGTTGGAAATTTAAAGGGCTGCGTTACCGATGACTTGAAATCGGGACCTTGGCTCGCTCCGAAACGTAACCCCTACAACTAGGCCACATGCACACCACATAGTCAACTTTATTATTTAGTGCTTGTAACAGTTCACACAGCTAATATTATCAGAACCCATCCTTTCTTTTGCAATTGTTTTCGTTGTGTTTTAAAATTATCCCTTCTGCTCATTGTCGACACAATTTTTGTGGGTTTCAACTCCAGATTGAATCTCTCTCTGTCTCTCTCTCAATATTCTGTTCTTTTATAATCCTGGTTCTTGCTTTAATTCTTTTAGGAGACACAAGGCGATGAGTTCTTCATCAAAAGATGGTTAGTGAATTCTCACCTTCCGATAATGCATATGTCTTCTTCTGAGTTTCATGGTTCTTGTTTTTGTTTCATGGAAGATTAAATGAATTTGTATATATGTTCTATCATCCATGAATTAATTAACAATATATCCTTCATCTGACCAAAGGGTTCGAGTCACCTCGGGTGAGTGTATGTGAGTGTATTGTGTTTACTTGATTAAAAAATAAAATAAAAATCCTCATCTAAAAATGATTAATTGATTCATTTCTTTATTTTACTTTTTACTTTGATTCATTTATAGATTCTTGAAAGTAGCACGTGCATCTTATATATGTTGTTGAACCTCCATTTCCATGATCGCAGTTAACGCGTCGGAGGCCCTCCTCTTAAAGGCGATACGAAAGATGAAGCCATATCGAAAAATCGAAGGAATAAGCGAGCCATATAGTGATCTGCAAGAGGTTCTACACATCTTGAGAAGCAACAAACTGAAAGAAGGAGGAGGCAGAGAGCTAAGTTATGACGTATGTGACGTCGTGGAGTTGGCTCGGGATCTCATCGACTGCTACACCGGCAACGATATGCTCTTTATTGCCGTCGCTGGCATCGGCGATCACTTATGGCGTTGTGTGGGAGGGGTGAAAACACGCATGCTTTCATCCGAATCCACCATGATGTCGGACAATATTGTCGGACAAGCAGAAAGCATTGATGATGGAAATGTGGTAGGGTTGGAGGATGTGGTACAACAGTTGCTCGGAAGAGAGATTTTTGGGGATGAACCGGCCCTTTCCAGACTGATTATCGAAGGGATGACCGGTTTAGGAAAGACGGCTCTTGTTAGAAAGCTCTACAGCCACGCGCGGGTGGTCAATAAATTCGAGCGCCGTGCTTGGCTGCGGGTTCCTAGTGACTTCAGTCATAAAGGGGTACTCATGAAACTAATACAACAGGTGGTGGATAGTGATGGTGATGATGAGAGGAGTTCGTTGGCGGAGAAGATGATGCACGCAGACATACCAACTCTCCAAAAGACGCTTCACCGGCATCTTCTGGGGAGGCAGTATCTTATAGTCATCGACGACGTGCCTGAAGAAATGTACTTGGGTATGATCTACAAGGGTCTCCCCAGTGAAGGTATGCTCATGTTCCTATATCATAACTGTATAAACGTTAATTATCTGAACCGTTATCGTTCAAACTTCAAAGAGTCGATGCATGGTTTGATATTTTCATACACTAGCTAAGATTTTTATGTACAATTCACCAAAAGGTTAATTCATAATTTTGAAGTTTAGGTATGAATGACTTAATTGTTATCTTACATCTAATGTTGTTGGTTTATCCCCGCATTGTTATATATATATGCAGACAAAGGAAGTAGGATGCTGCTCACAGGTCGCTTTGAGAATCTGCAAGCAAGAGCAACGCAATATAAGATGAAACCCTTGAATCCCGATCACAGCTGGGACTTGTTTATGCAAACTGTATTCGGTGGAAATAAATGCACGAGCGACCATGACGATTTTCCAAAGCTTTTAGAGAGGAAGGCGAAAGAGATGTTGACAAGATGTGGCGGTGTCCCGTCAGCAATAAAGAATGTGGGAATGCAGGTAGCAAGAATGAGAGAGTCGGGGAGCGAATGGGGGGAGCAACTTCTTGAGTCGATTGATTTCGATGGAATTCTGGATATATTCGAAGACAGCTATCAAAAATTGAGTTCTGATACGAAGACATGTTTCATGCACCTGGCCTGCTTCAAGGAGAGCACAACCATGAGGGTAGACAAGTTGGAACATATTTTGGATGAAGTAGCAGATTTTGAATATGACGCTAATTCAAGTCTGCATTCATTATCTAGGCAATCCCTCTTGGAAGTCGAGAAAAGGAAAATGGAGGATCAAGAAAAAAGCTATAGGATGAATGCCATGCTACACAGGCTATCCATCAAAAAGGCAGAGGAGGGAATTGGTTTTGAGATCCTAAGTAATAGCGGAAGTAATCGTCCCTCTCAGAACCAGAGGCCTCGTCATCGCGTTATCAACTGTAGCAGGGAGAGGTTCGATTACTCCACGGATCAAGACAAACATCTCGTTTCCCTCTTCTTCCATGGAGGTGGTAGCTACTTGGATGCGGGTCCTTCTTACTGGAAAAGTTTTGAGAAACTCAAGATGCTTGACCTCGAGGATTTCGGGCTCAAGATTCTACCAAGATCTATCGGCCTGTTGTCCGAATTGAGATACTTGGGACTCAGGAACAATTACATTCAAGCGCTGCCAAGCTCGTTGAGGAAATTGAAAAGGCTAAAGGTTCTTGATATAGCTCAAAACTTGATGGTGGAGGTGCCCGATATTATATGGGATATGGACTCCCTTCTTCACCTCTACATGTCCGATATCATCTGCCCGCGGCCTTTGAGGATCGATGAGCAATGGCGTCTGAGTACATTGACCTACATCTCCATTTATGATTGGACATGTTTGATCACGGGCTCGAAAAAGGAGATCACCGGTCTCCACAAATTAGGCGTGGAAGGATTGGATGAAAGCTCAGATATAAGCAAGCTCTTTGCATCATTGGCTAAACAGAAATGTCTGTATCGCCTTATCTTAAAAGGGTTTCGTTTCAAACGGATGCCCTGTCTGGACGAGCTTCCTATTTTGAAGCATGTCGTTTGGCTCAAACTGGACGGATACCTAGCAAGGTTACCTCGTAGTTTCCCTCGGGATCTGTGCGAGCTGAAGCTGGCCAATACATGCCTTGATAAGGACCCGATGCCGGTACTAGGGAAGCTGCCCGAACTAGAATCCCTGAAATTAGAGAATGCATACACGGGCGAAGAGATGGAGATGCTGGATGGTGAGTTTCCCAAACTCCAAGTTATGATTATCAAAGACTTGAGGTGCCTTAGAAATCTACGAGTCAGGAGAGGCGCGATTGCGAGCCTCTTTAAATTAGAAATCAGCAACTGTCCTTATCTGGAGACCCTGCCGGAAGAGCTTACGTCGATGGCTGGCCAAAAGCGGTTAACGATGGTGACAACCAAAAACATTGAGAAGAAGATACGGAAATTGGGCTTTATAACAAAAATAGATAACTTGTCTTTTTTTTTTTTTTTTTTTTTTTTTGAAAGGGAAAGAATTCATTAAATCCAAAATTAGATGTCCATTACAGCAAGATCAGAGAGCCACTGAGGAAAAGAATCTATCCAACACACTGCATTGCTGATCGTGCCGGAGAAAGTAGCCAACCCATGAGCTACCCGGTTAGCACTTCTACGCGCATGAGAAACCGAGACTAGGATTCCTTGGTCCAACAACGCAAAGATCTCCTGTAAAATGTCTTTGGGAAGAGCAGAATTGACATCCCTGTCATTAATGGCCTGAACGAGAAGATGCGAGTCGCTGAAAGCATGAATAGGTTCGAGCTTCTTCTTGAAACACTCCCTAACTCCGCAAGCAAGGGCCATCAGTTCCGCCTCTAAAATTGAGGTCGTACGCGGGATGGGGTTAGCCAGGGCAAGACAAATCTTCCCGGAACAGTCCCTCACCACACACCCAATACCAAACCTTCCCAAGTAAGGATTGAAAAGAGCGTCCACGTCGAGACGGTAGGAGCCCCTCGGTGGGTATGACCAGCTATCGGCACCAATCCTCCAATTATGAGGCAGAAGAAGGCTGATCGCAACTTTAGCATGTTGAGAGTGCTCAATAAAATCACAGGCGCTGTGGAGAATGCCATCCGGAGTGAAGGCAGTTTTATCGTGTTTAAACCGGCATAATCATCCCCAAATGAACCAAAGTAACACGATCCAAAACTCGAAATCACGCTTTGGCTGTTCGAAAAGCATAAAGAGCATAATGTCCTGAAAAGACATACCTCGGATAGACGACAACTTGGGCCAGAAGTGAGTCTGTTTCCAGATTGGCTTGACGCTGTTGCAAAAAATAAGTGTGTGTTTGATAGAGCCCCAATCTTTCCTACAGCTCCAGCAATAACCATCTGTTGGGACGTGGTGTACCTTCAATTGCAATTCCACCGGAATGAAACCATGAAAAATTTTCCAGCCAAAAATTCTCACTTTTGGAGGGATGTTGAGTCTCCAAAGGTGTTTCCACATGCTGCAGTCAGAGATCGCAGATTTGGAGGAGGGTGGCTCAAAAAAACCTGAGGACACGCGATAACCAGATTTGACAGTGTAGTTACCATTCTCTTCAAAAGACCAATACCGGAAATCAGATCCTCCGCTCCTCGAAAGGTCGAGCTCAGTAATCATGGAGATTTCACATGGTAGAAGGCGTGAATTGAGAAACTCAAAATCCCACTCTTTGTCCTCATTAAAAAGTGAATTAACCGTCAAATCAGGGTCATCTGTTGGCTTAGAGATTAGTCTGCCAGAATTAAAACCCGGCAACCAAGCATCCTTAAAAACCTTAATCGAGCGGCCGTCGCCAATTTTCCACCTGATACCTTTTGCCAATAAATCTCTACTCCAACAGAGAGATCTCCAAATAAAAGAGGCATAGGATGGAACTTTTGCCTCCATAATATCCGACTTGGCAAAATAGCGGGCTTTCAAAATACGAGCGACCAAAGAGTCTGGGTATTTTATAAGTCTCCACACTTGTTTTGCCAGTAAGGCTTTATTAAAAATGCTGAAATTACGAAAACCCATACCTCCCAAACATTTTGGCCTGCAAAGTTCGCGCCATGATTGCCAATGAATACCCTTCTTGAGCTCATTATCCCTCCACCAGAATTTAGCACAAAGTTTCTCCATGTCTCGACAAATTGACCTGGGAATACGAAAGCATGACATGGCATAGGTGGGGATAGCCTGAATAACAGATTTGATCAGAACCTCTTTGCCCCCCGATGAGAAGAAACGACTTTTCCATGAATTCACCTTCTTGGCCACCCGAGCTGAAAGATAATCAAACTGTAGGATTTTATTTCTCATAGAGATAGGCAGCCCAAGATAGAGGCTATGACCCTGTGCTTCCCTCACTCCAAAAATATTCAGAATAGCTTGTTGCTCGTCTTGCTGGATATTAGGGCTGAAGGTAATAGCAGATTTCTCCAAATTAATTTGTTGTCCAGAAGCTTTTGCGTACCTCATAAGGCCGTCGAAAACCTGCTCGCAACCCTCTCTTGAGGCCTTCAAAAAGAGGAGGCTGTCATCGGCAAAGAAAAGGTGGGAGATCATGGGACCTCGCCTAGAGAGAGATAAGCCACTAAAGCCCTGTCGGCTTAACTTATTCAGAATCGAGGAGAGACCTTGAGCACACAAGACAAAGAGTAACGGCGATAAAGGGTCTCCTTGTCTAAGACCTCGACTGGGAGAAATACTTCCATATACCTTGCCGTTGATTTTGAACGAGTAAGAAACAGATTCAACACACTTCATGAGGATCTCAGTAATTTTAGGAGGAAACCGCATGGCTGTTAAGACCGCCCGAAGATAAGGCCACTCGATTCGATCATATGCCTTGCTCATATCTAACTTAAGTGCTGCTACTGCTCTTCTTCCTTTTCGGATGTTGCGAATTCTGTGCATGCATTCATAACCAATAATAATGTTGTCGGTGATCATTCTTCCCGGTACGAATGCACTTTGTGACTCGTCAACAACTGAGTAAAGAACTCTTCGTATTCTGTTGGCAAGGACTTTTGAGACTATCTTATAGATAGTGTTGCATAGACTAATAGGCCGATAATCCTTCACCTCGCGAGGCTCACTAACCTTGGGTATCAACACAATGAGAGTAGAATTCCAAGAAGTAATATCATCCTCATTGTTAAGCATCTTCATAACTGCAGTCGAGACATGCCGTTCCAAGGAAGGCCACAAGTACTGGAAAAAACTTGCTGGGAATCCATCCGGACCAGGCGCTTTGTTTGGGTGCATTGAAAACAAAGCTTTCTTAATCTCATCCATGGTAAACGGCTCCAGAAGCAACTTAATATCCTCCTCTGGAAGATGAGGCAGGTTGCCGTTGATAACTTCTTGGATATCAGATTCAGTAGGGTGGGAGGAAGAAAATAATTGTGAAAAATATTCACTCACGACGTCTGCCAGATCCTCTTCTTCCATAACCAGATTTCCTTGAGAATTTATTAGCCCAAATATAATATTTTTCTTCTTCCTTTCTGATGCAGCTGAGTGAAACAACTTGGTATTTCGATCGCCTGAAATTATCCAACTCATGCGCGAACGTTGGTTCCAGTGCAGCTCCTCAGCTTCAGCAACTTTTTCGATCTCAGCTGACAAATCTCGAATCTTCTCAAGGATGCTCTTGTCATCAACATGTGCAAGTAATTTATTCCTTTCCTCCCTGAGGTCTTTCAACTTCTTCCCCAGAGCGTCAAAACGAGCACCTGCCCAATGCTTAAGAAAAGCCCGGCATCTAGTAAGCATCTCCGGGAGAGTATACTGTCCTAGAATGCGCACCAATTCCTTCTGAAGATCTTCCTTAAAATTTATGTCCCCCAGCCATTTATGCTCAAAGTGAAATCGACGAGCCTCCAACTTCTTGCACGCGGGCTTAGACTGGCCAAACTGAAGAAAAATTGGGCGATGGTCCGAACCATAGAAATCCAAAGTTTTAATACTCTGTATAGAAACTAAATTACTCCAAGCCTCAGAAAACACGAAACGATCTAGACGAGCAAAGATCTCTTCACCTGCTCCCCTTATATTGCACCACGTGAATTCCCAGGAACTTTCACAGAGATCTCGAAGATCGCAACTTGCTAAAGCTTCATGAAACCGAATCAAGTCAGCATCACTACGAACAAGGCCGCCAATTTTCTCAGAAGAGAAAAGAATTTCATTAAAATCTCCACCAACCACCCAAGGAATTTGCTTGAGTTCATGTATGGACCCCAGTTTCTCAAGGAGGGACCATGATAAGTGGCGAAGGCCTCGCTCCGGATTTCCATAAAAGCCAGTAAATCTCCACCGCTTCTTCTCAAAGTGAATAATACTGTCAATATGTCCCGTAGAGAAAGACTGGATAGCCACATCCAGATTAGCTCTCCAAAAAAGAATCAAGCCACCGCTTCTACCTCTAGCGTCCACCACAAATTGACCACTATAGCCAAAAATTTCTCTCCACCGTTGGCATTTGTTCCTCAAAACCTTTGTTTTAGAAATGAAAAGTAAAGAGGGATATAATCGGCAATGAGTTGCCTCAGACTTCGGAATGCACGAGGACTCCCCAAACCTCGTGCATTCCAAACTAAGCAATTCATTGGTGTCGGCGGGGCTGCACTGCAGCCGCCGCCGTTTGTTGGGCATCATCGTATTCATCACCTGTTCGAATATCTCCAGGGATCTCCTTGCGAGCAAGCTTGCTAAAATGTAATTCCCCACCCTCTGGTGAAGCTTTTCGTTTGGAGGAACTAGACAATGGAGACTCTGTAGCCCTTCCAATAGATTTGCCTGAACGAGCTCGTCTCTTCCATATTTGCCCAGGCGTCTGGCGAATCCTCGTAGGGGTAGCACATTTGTCCTGAGAGCTAGAGAACTCCATGGGGAAGATATCTCTGTTAAGACCTGGCATATCCTCATTCGTTTTCTTCTCATTAAGGGAGTGTTGCACCTCCCTCCCCATGTCTTCATTCTGAATTGAAAGGTGGCGATCATTGACATTTTCCCTAAAATTATCTGTCCCCTTAGAGAGAACTTCCTCGTTGCTTCTGGATTCTCGTCCTTTAGACTGCACCTCACGAATCCCCTGCCCCGCTGGCTGAGAAGGAGGGGTTTGCAGAGCTGAGAGCATCTACCTGGCTCGTAAATCAGGTACGCCGCACTTCTTGAGTCCTACCAGCCCGCAGCCAGATACCAAACTGAGGGTCAATTTTATTTGCCATATCATCATTGCAGAAGCGAATTGTGTGGCTGACTCGGCCACACCCAAAACAGAAATCTGGTAGACGTTCATATCTCAATAAAATTAAAGATGGTTCAGAATAGTTCCCAGTAGAGAGAGAGAGACAACGACGAAGTGGAGAGTCGATAGGGCGAGAGACCCTAACCCGCGCATACATTCCCACGCAGTTGCCATCCTTACCCAGATCAATTTCGTCAACTTTACCCAGTTTCTCACCAATCTCGCGCACAATAGTAGGGTTCATACAAACTATTGGCAGATTGTGTAGTTGAACCCAGGTAGAGAAAGTATCGAAGCATACCTCAGAAGGCTTTTGCAGACCATGTACTTCCTTAAAAAGCATTAGGCAATTGGAGAAATGCCAAGGTCCATTAAGGAGAGCATTGCGTCTTTCCGTTTGCGAAGAGAAGGAAACAACAAAAATATTATCTCCAACAATTTCCACTTCGAGGTCCCTGTGCGCTTGAAGGATTTTAGGCAGTTGAGATCTCAGAGCTTCTCTATTAACCACTCGCGCTGCAAAAATCTTGCCGACTAAACATTTATTTGCCCTGTCGTGAGTGATTGCAGCAAGGTTTGGGGATAATTCAATCTGGCTTTCTTTCGCCTCATTTGAAAGCTTCAGTTCTTCAACAAGCCGAGCAATCTCGGCGGGATCCATAGTGACAACAGAAACAAGGCGGCACTCAATAGAAGAGGAAATCGACACTTACCAAGGAAGGAAAACTACACTCACAAAACCCTGGAAGAACAGAGGCGGCGAGGGTTTAGGAGGAACAATAGATAACTTGTCTTTCAATACATGATATATTTGAACTTAACATCTTTTCAACTTAACAAAAATAGTACTTGTAGTAACAGTTCACACAGCTAGCTAATATTATCAGAACCCATCCTTTCTTTTGCTTCGAGATCCTAAGTGACAGTGGGAGTAATCGGCCCTCTCAGAGTCCTCGTCATCGCGTTATCAAATGCTGCAGAGAGGGGGCCGATTACTCCACGATTCAAAACAAACATCTCGTCTCTCTCTTCCTCCATGGAGATGGCAGCTACTTGGACCCCAGCCCGTCTTATTGCAAAAGTTCTGAGAAACTCAAGATACTTGACCTCGAGGATTTCGGGCTCAAGATTCTACCCGAAGCTATCGGCTTGTTGTCCAGATTGAGATACTTGGGATTGAGGAACAATTACATTCGAGAGCTCCCACGCTCGATGAGGAAATTGAAGAAGCTCAAGGTTCTCGATATAGCTCAAAACTTCATGGTCGAGGTGTCGGACATTATATTAGGAATGGACAAGCTCAGGCACATCTACATGTCCGATGTAACATGTCCGGAGCCTTTCAACATATTCGAGCTACGGAGTCTTCGGACCTTGACCTACATTTCGATTGAGATGTGGAAAGGCTTGATCCCGGCCTCCAGATCGAAGATGCCTCTCGAGAAATTAGGCATAGAAGGATTGGATGAAAACTCAGATATAAGCAAGGTCTTTGCATCATTGGCTAAACTGAGCTATCTGTATCGCCTCATCTTAAAAGGGTTTCGTTTCAAACGGATGCCCTGTTTGGACGAGCTTCGTACTCTGGAATCCGTCGTTTGGCTCAAACTAGACGGATCCCTAGAGAGGTTGCCTCGCCGTTTCCCTTGGGATCTGTGCGAGCTGAAACTGATCAATACATGTCTCGATGAGGACCCCATGCCGGTACTAGGGAAGCTGCGGGAACTAGAATCCCTCAAACTAGAGAATGCATACACCGGTGAAGAGATGGAGATGCTGGATGGTCAGTTTCCCAAACTCGGTGTCCTGATTATCAAAGACATGATGAGGTGCCTTAGGAAAATAAAAGTCGGGAGAGGCGCGATGGCAAAGCTCAAGAGGTTAGAAATCCACAACTGTCCTTATCTGGAGACCTTGCCGGCAAAGCTTGGGTCGATGGCTGACCTCAGGCCCGTTTATGAGCATGCCCAACAAGTTCTACAGAACAGACCCCAAGAAAAATAGGGCCCCTAAAAATTATTAAGCCCAATTTTTTTTTTAAACCCAAAACTTATTAGTAATTCTCAAATTCTCTCTTATTGAATCTTAGTTGACACTCATTTTCCCTTCTATATCAAGCCCACTTTATTTTAAAAGCCCAAATATCTCTCTCTTTTCTCTCTCTACTCTTTCTTTTGTTCTTTCGTTTTTTTCCCCTTTTTTCCCTTCTTTTTTTCTTCCTTTCCAGCCTACTTCTTTTTCTTTTCTTTTCTTTTTCTTTTTTTTTTTCTTTTCATTTTTTTTCTTCTCCCCCACAACTAAATCTATTTCCTTTAACTATTTATTTTGCAAGTAATTTTGAATTCTCTTAAAAAATCTATTTGCATATTTGTTTTAATATTTTATTAAATACTCCCTCCGTCTCTTCCTAAGTGACTCCTTTCCTTTTTGACTTTTTCGGCACGCATTTCCACCGAGACGTAGTACACGTTTTACGATATAATTTTGAAATATTATTTCTTTTACGGGATACTACGATTGTCGTAGTATCCCGTAAAAGAAATAATATTTCAAAATTATATCGTAAAACGTGTACTACGTCTCGGTGGAAATGCGTGCCGAAAAAGTCAAAAAGGAAAGGGGTCACTTAGGAAGAGACAGAGGGAGTATTATTTTTAAAAAATATTTTAATAAAATTTAAAGGCCTAATTTTATATTGACACAGGGCCTCAATATTCATTGAAACGGCCTGGCTGACCTGCAGTGGTTCACGATGGTGACGACCAAAAAAATCGAAAAGAAGATTCGGAAATTGAGATGCATCTCCAAAATAAATAACTTGTCTTTCCATACATAACTTGTTTGTTTTAACCAAGCTGTACATGGCATCCCTTCCTTAATTTAACTTTATCCATATATTATACGTGCATGAAACCTCTACTTTTATGTGAATGGATTGATCGATCTAGCTATTCTAGTAAAAGCTGTGTAATGTGAAGAAGAAGAAGAAGATATTACATTGGTTGGTTTCTCTCCTTTTTTTACAGTAAGTTTTCGTCAAAGAGAACACAATCCAAATAAAGCTAATATTTTGACGAAAGGGGGGAAGAACTTAGAGGGTATCTCAATGCCATCAAAACACATGCATGTTAAATTCAAATTATGCATGGAATGACACGAAAGGTATTTTGGAGAGATAGCCTGTGTTGTTTCGGATCTTGTTTGCGATATTTTTCGTCGTCACCATCCTTAATTCCTGCAGACTCGCCATAGCCCCAAGCTCTTCCGGTAGGGTCTCGAGATATGGACAATTGTAGATTTCTAATTGCATCAAGCTCGCCATCGCGCCTTTTCCAACTCGAAGACTTCTAAGATTCCTGAATTGTTTTATATGCAGAACAGATAGTTTGGGAAACACGGCATCCAGTATCTCCATCTCTTCACCGGTGTATGCATTCTCTAACTTGAGGCATTGTAGACTGCTCAGCTTACCTAGAACCGGCATCGGGTCTTGATCGAGACGTGTGTTCACCAAACTCAAGGAACGCATTTTGGGAGGGAAATTACGAGGTAAGCTCGCGAGGAATCCGTCAAGTTTAATCCAACCGATGGATTCTAGAACACCCAGCTCGTCCAGACACGGCATGCTTTTGAAACGAAACCCTTTTAAGGTGAGGCAATAGAGAGATCTCAACTCAGCCAACGACGCCAAGAGCTTGCTTATATTTGAGCTTTCATCCAATCCTTCAATGCCTAGTCTCTGTAAACCAATTTTCTGGTTTTTCAAACCCGAGAGCAAACATGTCCAATCATCAATAGAGATGTAGGTCAAGGTCTCAAGACGCCGTAGCGCGTATTTCCCCAAAGGCTCTAGAAAGATTACATCAGACATGTAGAGGCAAAGAAGGGAATCCATCTCCCATATAATATTCGGCACCTCCACCATGAAGTATAATATTTATACAGGACGGGCATACCTTCGGTCGGGAGACCCTTGTAGATCATACTCAAGTACATTTCCTCAGGCACGTTGTCGATGACTATAAAATATTGCTTTCCCAAGAGGTATCTGTGAAGCATCTGCTGGAGAGTTGCTACGTGTGTACGAATCATCTTCTCCATCGACACGTCGTCGTCATCGTCCACAACCTGTTGTATTAGGTTCATGAGTACCCCTTTATGGCTGAAGTTGCTAGGTACGTGTACCCAAGCACGGCGGTCGAATTCACTGACCACTCGGGCATGGCTGTAGAGTTTTCTAACAAGAGTCGTCTTTCCCACTCCGGCCATGCCTTCGATAACGAGTTTATATAGCGTTTGTTCCTCAGAAAAAAAATCGCTTTGCCAAGTATAGATTCTATTAGAGACCCCAACCCTACAACATCCTCATCATCAGTGATGTCTGCTTCTCCGACAAGTTCCTCCGATCCGATGCTGGATACGGACAAAAGCACTCGTCTTTTCAATGCTCCAATGCAACTCCGGATGTGAATTTCAGTGCCGATGACGCTATCTGTATGGAATATGTCCTTTTCTTTGTAGGAGGTGATGAGATCCTGAACCAACTCCACGAGGTCGCATATGTCGTAATTTAGCACTGGCCTCCCCTTTTCTTTCAACCTCTTGTTTCCTCTCAATATATGCAGAACCTCATTCAGATCATTATATGACTCGTCGAATCCTTTGCGGGTTCCATATTTGTTGAGGTACACATTCTTTTCGCCTTTCACCTTTCGTATCAGCTCTAAGAGTAGAGCCTCCGACGCATTCACTGCGTTGATTATACACACGATGAGTGAATCTTTTCAATTATGTGGAGAATTGAACTAGCTAGCTAACGCAATTCCTACACACGTAATTAGAGAGGTTCTCCACATTCAACCGACACTGGCTAATGTAAAATTATATCAACGGATCGGATATCATAAAATAGTCCCCCACTCCCATTATATTAGTCCTTCTTACATTAGTTTCATTTTTTTTACAAATAAGACTAATATAATGAGATCGGCCTCGGAACATAGGGAGTATGGGATCTGGTATGACGATTCATATTATGTGTATATAGGATCTGGTATGAATTTTAATTTTTGTAATGAGTGTATTTATAGTGGAGTCTGAGTCTCATCTTTTTTATTACATTTAAAAGAATATACTGGAGCTTGGTTCTGCTTTTATAAGTTTGTATGTAAGTTGAAGGTGAATGCATAAAGTTTTTTATACGGTCCATGTTCTAAAACGGACTGAGCACGTACTTAGGGACATACGATAAAGGAAATTAAGACACTGACTTAAGAGATGGAGGGAATATAATATAATTTACTTAGGATGCGTTCTCTTTTATGCATGCGGAAGAAAATGAGAGAAAAAAGAAAATTACCTTATAAATTCCACCAATTTTCTCACATTTTCTCACCTTTTATCAATGAGGGGGGATTTTACTCCTTAAAATGGAGAAAATATTTACAACACCAAATTGGAGAGATAATATTTTCTCTCCATTGTAGTGCAAATGAAGTCGAAAAAATATAATAGGTGAGAAAAGGTGAAAAAAAAAATGATGGAATTTATAGGGTGATTTTCTCTTTTCTCTCTTTTTTTTCGCATCAAAGAGAACGCAACCTTATAGTTTTATTATTTTTACATCATATCATGAGGTATAAACTATATATATATACTAGTGCAGTGCCCGTCGAAATTCGACGGGATTTAATTTATTTCGTGATTTTACATAAATTTTTAATAAAAATACATAATTATATATATATTAATTAATTATTTCAAGCAACCCGTTACTCGTGGTAATATGAAATTAGTTAATAAATTAATATTTTTATGATTATTTTATCCCGTCAAAATTTGACATGAATCACTTTGTAAATGTTATTTTAATCAAAATATAAAATAAAATAAAAATATATTAAGTCGCCCCGTTTTTATTTTAACTAAAGCACCCTTCAGATGGATCTTTTTGACCAAATAAAAAGGGATAGTTAGGGTTAACATTTCTGAAATAATTATATAGTTTTACTAAGTCACGCCAAAATTCGACTCTACATTGTTAATTTTAAGCAAAAATATAAAAGAAAAATATCAAAATATATCAAGTCACCCATTGTTTATTTCGATGAAATTGATAGAAAGTTGTATTTATTTTATATCTTAAGCACCCGTCGAACATGTAACTAATATAAAAGTACGTCGATAAAGGCTAACATTTCTCAAATAATTATATGTGGTATGAATGTCAAACCTCCCGTTATTTATTATAACAATTATTCTCCTCAAAATATATAAACTTAGAGAAATAAATTATTACAAATTATTATAAATTATTTTAATCTGCCCGTTAGTTGTGAGTTTGTGACAATAAAAAAAAATTGTTAAGACGTAATATTACAATTTTTCGATTAGCTCATTGCTCGATATCATGTTAGCATGAATAGTGCAAATTTGCCCGTTAATTTTTCTGTTAGCCCGTTGTTTGATATAACGTTAGTATGAATAGTGCAGATATGCCCGTTAAATTTTCCGTTAGCCCCTTGTTCGATATAACGTTAGCATGAATTAGTAATGCATTTCTTCACATCAAATATGAATTTTGACTCACAATATAATGAAGAGTGAAATTTTAAACAAATAAAAATCGTTTGATTTTTGTTTTTGAGATTTTTACATTAATATGTAGTTTCTCAAATTAAAGAAATAAAATGAAGAGTGAAATTTTAAACAAATAATAATCGTTTGATTTTTATTTTTGAGATATTTACATTAATTATGTAGTTTCTCAGATTAAAGATGAATTTTGGTGGAATATATGGATCTATTTATATAGGTAATCCATTGTTGAGTTCTTGTAAAAAATCGATGTGGGACAGAAATTGTGAATAAATATAAAATAAGCCAAATCAATGAGAATATTCGAAAATATTGAAGAAAATCATACGCGATGCCACGTATGATCGGGATCCGTATCGGTATTATATATATATTGATATATTGATTGATATATTATTCAGGATAGTAAACATAGTTATAATACATAATTTGTATTATGAATTCGAATTTCGTAAACTTAGTAGTCTTTGGAAATAAATTACATCGTATTCAAGAAATCTTGATAAACTTTAATGATTCCATAAACAAATTAAAGTCAAAACAAAAATTCATATTTAAATTTTATATATTATATCCTTTTTGGAAAAAGTAAGTGTAGACCCCATTATTTTTTCACACTTTACATTATTTTCCTAATTCAGATTGCATAAAACAAATAAGATTATTTTGAATTCCTTTGATGGACTATGTAACAGACATGCATGAATACTCATTTCATTTTCATCGTCGTCTTACTCAAGCTATAGACATAACAAGAGATGCACTGTTAAATAACTTGAATTACACATGACAAAATGAATTCTTCAGTTCATCTTCATCTTAACCGTGTGTACTCAAGACATTAAAAAAAAACAAAAAAAAAAAAAAACAAGCACGAGACTCAGAAGAAGACGTTATCGAAAGGTAAGAATTCACTAATTAACCATCACCATGGTCCCCTTGTGTTAGCCTACTGCACTGAGAACCCATCGATTTTGTTTCCACTATAAAGCAAGAGCCAGAATTTTCAAATTTAGAGAGAGAGAGAAAGAATCAATTAAGCTGGAGTACAAACCCCCGTATATTGTGTCTAAAAATTAGCAGAAAAGGTTTGAATGAGAAGAAAGGAGAAAACACAGGACAAGTCATGCCAAGAAGAAGGAGGAGGAGGTGGTTGTAATAATATACTCCATATATTAGCTGTAAACTGCAACTGAAGTTGACTAAGTACTACTAATATCTTAATTACCTAATAATAGAAGGTAATAATAAATTTTTCACATCATCTGTCGTAGTATCTCATAAAAAAAAAAAAAAAAAAAGTTATTTTAAAATTTATTAAGACGCTCGAAAGCGCTTAACACAAATGCTGAAAATAAATGTACCAACTCCAAAAGAACGGAGAGCGAGTATTAGTCAACTATTACATATCCATTGACTTCATAAATCTAGCATGTATATTGGCCCTTCTTAATGGTATATTATTATTTGTAAATGTAAAAGGCCAAGTACAAAATTAATCGATATTTCTAATTACAAGTTGTATTTTGATATACTTGTTCTTACACAATTTGTCAGATATATTGATATATGAACATGACTGAATAGTCGGTGGTGTATGAATTCAATTTGTTTTAGCAACAACTTGGAGTTAATTAAGTACTTATAAATTTAACCCAGTCTATTATAGTAGGCTTTAATTGTTTTTGATACATGATATTTATGATGATTTTACTTAAATATATCCGCTATCGACACATTAAGTGTGTCTACACAATGAATAGGAGAAGAACACTCAGTAAAACAAATCCAATAGATGAATTATTGCATTGAAATCGTAAACATCGTTAAAACTAACATGGGATTCTAAATTTGTAAGCGATTAACATTAGTTTTCTAATGTATGTGAAATTGTAATAAAGACTTATTTAATGGCACGGAGTGAGTAATTTTGTTTATGTACATCTACATCTAATAACTTGCCTTAAATTAATTAAATATTATAATTGCAATGAATGTAGTCATTTATCATCCCAAGAATCCTCCAATATCAATATAGTCAATGAGGGCAGCTGTATATAATGCTGTATAATTAAATTGTTTTATTTTAACAAATTAAAGTTACTAATCAATTCATTCAAATCTCAAAAACTCCATACACTTCCATATAAAATATTTACCTGGCCTTAAATTAAAGTTAATTATAGGTATAAAATATGTTTTTCAAATTTTACACAAGACACATTTATAGTAGGTGTGGAATTAAAGTTAATTATAGGTATAAAATATGTTTCTCAAATTTTATTACACAAGACACATTTATACTAGGTGTGGTATGGGATAGATTTATGTATGTGAATGGAATAATGAGCAAAAGTAATGTCAATTTGATTATTTTTCTCGACTTTAAAATAAAAATAGGCTATAAATTACTTATTTACGAGTATTTTATTGATATACCGTACCCTAAGTTTATCGACCGTATATATCGAGTAAAATTGAAATTAAATGCTAAAATAGACGGACGAATCTTGGGAAATAATTGTAAAATTATCACAAATCATAATCCTGTGTGCAATTCCTATCAGTTGATGTGGGTATTTTCGATTGCCACGTGGATTATTTTATTTCTTTCCTTTTTCTAAAATCCAGGCTGATTGATGTTTATATCATTCAAAAATCATCTCTAGTAAGTATTTCATCGAACAAATTGCCAGGCTGATTTTAGATCATTCAGAAATCATCTCTTTTAAGTATTTTATCGAACAATTTCCAGGCTTCAACAGTTACAAAGAAACCTAAACGTAACTGAGAGTGTGCTTGATAAAACATATACAAGTGGAAGATTAATTTCTCTTGTGAAGCATAAGATATTAATTTCACTCAACCACGTAAAGAAAGTAGTGATGAAAATTTCATTCAAACCAAAATAATAACGATAGTTGTTGTACAAAAGTGGTGTACCACAAGTCCACAACCTTGATTAATGAACTCTAGCTTGCACAATACAGATAACATTGGTTGAGTTCAGCTCAAGTGAAGATTATTTCGAAAGCGCAACACTTTCGGGAAACGAAACGGATAAAGTATTGCAGTAGTTCTTCAAGCAATTCAGAGGTTCTGAGTGAAATGCTGCAACTGAATACACAATAGACACAAGGGATGAATCAAATTAAGTCCAAATATTAATTGTTTAAAATCATTTGATTAGATTAATTTATGTGTTGTAAAAGACGTGTTACCTGTGGAGGTTAATCATTCGATTGGAGGGAAAATTGAGAGTTTGAACGTCGATCCTTCCGCCTGCGTCTTTCCCTTGGCATCTCGAATCTTCTTGGCAGATGCATTTGCATTAGTACAGACATACAACTCCAGCATTTGGAAGCTTTTCACTTCTGCAAGCTGCAGCGGGATCATGACAAGCTTCTCACAGTTCTTGAGCACAAGGGCCCTGAGTCTCGGGAAATGGTGGGAAGAAGCCTTCCAAACAGACAAATCCGCATCCTCAATCAGCAGGAACTCAAGGCGCCGGAAGCCTCCGTCAACTGCTTCCCAAGTAGTCCCTTCAAATGCGTTGCTTTTCAGCTTGAGCACCTCGAGATTCTCTAGCAACCCGATATTAGACATGGAGCTCCAATCGAGCAAAGTAGACTCCAGCTTGAGGCTCTTAAGATTGGAGGGGAACTGGTAAGGCTCAGGAAGGCGATGCAGTTTGCCTTTCAAAGGTAGTTCAGGATAAACGTCGTTCACTAGCTTTAGCTTCTCGAGAAACTTCATCTTTCCCACAATCTCGAAAGATCCAGCCTTTCCTTCTAGAAGCAAGGCTAGTTTCCCACGAATGCCGAGTTTCTTCAAATTGCAAGCCCGTTCGAGGAGTTCGGGCGTGCAGCTCTCAGCTGAAATCAAACCTAGGGTTTGAAGCTCTGCGCCATACTTGCTTTCTTTACCCGGCTTGAGCAAGGTGGCCGACGCATTCGTCTTGAAATGCCGTAGCTGAGACAGTTTCCAGAGATCGGCTTTTACATCGAGTGTACGCTCAGCCGTGTTCACGATAAGAGTCTGAATGTTCCACATCTGGTTGAACTTGGCAGGAAGGATCAAAAATTTGGACGCCATGGAAATGGCGACGTACCTTGCATGAACCAGCTGATACATTTGAGGGCTTAGCTTGGCGAGCTTGATGGGCAGGAAGTCCAGAACCCTGAGCAGTTTGAAAGCTGACAGCAGGTCCGGAATGTTCTCGACATCCAAGGTGAATTCTTCTTTGGAGAAACAGAGGAACGAGCGAACACGATGGCCCTGAGGTTTCGATTTGATGAAGTCCGAGCAGTTGGAATGAATAGAAATGCGGCGGACAATGCTATCTGTGTCGGACAACGAAGGCACGAATTTTCCATCGATACACTTGATTTCCTGGAAGACATTCTCATTGTTGTTTCCGGCTTCAGTCCGGCAGAAATCACGCAAGGTGTCGTGAATGCGGCATGTTTTAACCTTACCATTAGGTTTAAGCTTGTCTGCTGAGACCAAGTTCCTGTTGATCAGATCATCCAAATACATCTCTCCTATCTTCTCCAGGCTGATGTCATCGCTCTTTTGTACGAAGCCTTCTCCGATCCACATCTTGATCAGTCGCGAAGCCCGGATCTCGTGGTCCTCCGGAAACACCCCAAGGTATAGAAAGCACACGCGCAGGTAGTAAGGCAGGCGGTTGTAACTCAAAGATATAAATCCGTTCATGCGCTTTACAGTGTCAGTGTCATTGTCAGTATCTGTCTCAGTGAGGTACATGTTTACGTGCGCGGATATTTCTTTCCACTCTCTCTCCGTCGCGCTCATGTTTGACTCCGTATACCTGGAGGCAAGGATCCCGCCTAAGATCACACATGCAAGCGGCAGTCCTTTGCAGTTACTGGCAATGAGGTTGCCAACAATCTCCAAGTCAGGAGGGCATTCCAGCTTGTGCAGTGCCTCAAACCGGAGCAGCTCCCAGCTCTCTTCATGAGAAAAGATCCGCAGCTTCTTCGCTGGCCTTGGGTTGCTGGCGAAGTTGCCTACATCCTCCTGGCGACTGGTTATCAAGATTTTGCCTTTCCTGTAGGTGTGTTCCGGCAGGGCGTCGAGGAGCCTGGTCCAGTCGGCCTTGCTCCAGACGTCGTCGAAGACGATGAGGAAACTGCATTGCTCTAGATATTCGGCGACAGTTCTTGCTAACGCGTCGTCGTCTAGTTCGCGGATTTCGTCGGTGATGGTGGTTAACTCCTTGAGAATGGAGAGGAAGATTTCCCGGCGGGAAAATTTTTGAGAGACGACAACCCATTTTCGGACGGGGAACTTGTAGACGACCTGGCGGTCGTTGAAGACCTTCCACGCAACCGTTGACTTCCCTAACCCGAACATACCGGTCAATGAAACGACGTCCATGTAGTCGGTGTCTCTCGTCAGGCGCTCGATCAGCTCGTCTGTCACATCTGTGAACCCCACCACGTTTCTCACTCTTGGTGGCCGAACCTATAATTTGAATGATCAACACTAAATTAATTTTTAGTAACCCAAAACATTGCGGCTCGATTTTCAACTACCTCTAGGTAGGAGGCTCAATAAATACACACTTATAATATGGTAAATGGCAGAGCTATAAATTTGAAATGGGGTGGGCTCAATTAGCTGGTGATACAAACGAGACCAAATTTACTCATTTATCTCGCATTTAGTGTGGACTAACGAAGAAATTTTTGACGAAAATCAAAATTTTAAGAACTAAAAAATAATAATTAAGTGGGCTGGGCTTTAGCCCACCATCCCCTCCATGTGGCTCCGCCATGATCAACACTAAGGGCCCATTTGGTATCCATATACGTATATCAGGGTATCAAAAAGGTCTCATATCCATACCATGTGTTTGGCATATCAGTACATGGATATCAAATTGATATCTTTGATATACTGATATCTGCTCTTTTAACTCTTTTCGTATGCTGATTTTTATAGAGGTATCACTCATATCTCCATTTGACTTCTAATAATAATAATAATAATAATAATAATAATAATAATAATAATAATAATAATAATAATAAATCGTTATTATTATTATTATTATTATTATTATTATTATTATTATTATTATTATTATTATTATTATTATTATTATTATTAAAAAAATAATAAAAATATTATTATATTATTATTATTATTTAATTCTAATTCTAATTCTAATTATTATTATTATTATTATTATTATTATTATTATTATTATTACTCCCTCCGTCTCGCGATTATTGAGCCCTTTCTTTTCGGCACGGGAATTTTGACGGGAGGGTTTAGTGTTTTAATTGTATTGTTAAGAAAATTAATTGTCCACCTACCCCTCTTCCTCACTTCTACCACACTTTCATTCTCTCTCTAAACCCACGGTTTTCTCCCCTCTCCCTCTCTCGGCTGGAGGAGAGGAACGCCGCCGCCGGCAGATGGCACGACGGCAGCAGGGTGCGCGGTGGCTAATGCGCGGCGGAGACGGTGGCAATCTGGTCGGAGGAAACAGCGACGGAGAGTGAGAGAGGGACCCGGCCGACACACCACGTCGATGGAGCCGCGGCCGGCACTGGAGTATTGGGAATCCAGCAAATTTACCCAATTTTCCCAATTAGGGCTTTTCTAATCGGAACGGAAATTGGAGACGGGACGACGGCGGCCGCGGGAGAAGAGGACCGCCGGCCGATGCCGGCTGAGAGGAGACAACGGCGGCGGTGAACTGCCGAGAGACAGAGGGAGAATTTTCGCGAGGGAGAAAGAGAAAGGGGGGAGGAATCGCGTAAGAGAGAGGAAGAAGAGAGCCCTATCACTAAGGACCGAGCCGGGCTAGAAATTGATTTTTAAAGAAAATAATTGTAATAAGGGAATACTAATTGCACCATTAGTATGTTAATTATTTCCCTAAAAGGAAATGGCTCAGAAATCTTGAAACGTCCCAATAAGGAAAGAGGTTCAGAAATCGCGAGACGGAGGGAGTATTATTGTTATTATTATTATTATTATCTCACATCTGAACAATCTGCACCAAACGCATATATCAGATATCAATTTCATACTCATATCTCATATTTAATATCCATACCCTTATCTGATATACTGGTATATGGATACCAAACTCACTACAAAAAAACGCGAAAATACCTACGGATTTACCTACGGATTTAAAACGGGTAGGCAATTGCCTACGGATTATTATTTAGCGGAACACCTACGGATTTACCTACGGAATAGCGAATCCTCGTGGCGCGAACACTATGCGCGTAATTTACCTACTAATTTACCTACGGAATCTTAGTAGGTAACCTTACCTACGGATATTTCGGTAGGCAATGATAATGATTATTATTATTATTTTTTTTTAAATAACGCCGACGGAAAAAACGGTAGGTATTTATTTATTAATTAAAATTTAATTCGAAAATTTTGCCTACTGGAAATTTTGAAGGGGATCCGTAGGGAAAGTTAAGAAAATGATATAAATCATAATCCCATTTTTTCATTATCTCTGCCCTAAATAGAATCCCCTTTTACAATCGACGACGAGCGCCCACCGGAGGTAAGTTCCATTCCTTCCCCCTTCCTCTTGCTGACTCTCCCCCTCCTCCCTCTGTCCCTCGCTTTCTTCATCTTGACGACGTGTGTAGTTCTTTCGCCGGATCGAAGCTGTCAAGAGGCTATCGGAACGACTGTGGTAAGCTCCCTCCCGTTCACGCTCCAGTTCGAGGTCGCGTTCCCGCTCTTGCTCTAAATCCTTCTCCTCCTCTTCCTCTCCTTCGCGCAGAGGCAGCGCCCATAGCCCTAGCCCTAGCCGTGCTCCACAGCGGAAATCAATGAAGCTCCTTCGCTATTCTCTTGCACGTTGATGTCTTTATCTTCAAGTTCTTCATCGTCGCCATCACCGAGCACTGGAAAAGAAGCAGCAATTGGTCTCAGTCAGTGTAATTACTGAGAGAGAGATTTACGCCTGTCGAGCTTGGTTTTCTCTAATTAATTTTGTTGATATCCTTCCAAGTAGGTGTAAGATAAGATCTGTTTTCTTCATTCACTGCAGATTGATTTTTGTTTTGAATACTCTGATTGATTTTCTCCATGGTTCGCAGATTTGCTTCCCTGGGTTGTGGTTGGTATCGATTACTGAGGTGTCTGAGAATACTCTGAAGGTACAGCTGTGACCATCCCAAATTAGGTTTGATTTTCTGAGCTCTGATACTTTTTTTTTTTTTTTTTTTTTTTTTGAATTCTGATACTTCATCGTTGATGAATTGAAATTAAACCTGATTTGAGACTGTTTTCCCTCTGAAATCCCCATGATTTTTTGTTTAGTGAGTTTCCTAATGCATCAAAAATAGGCATGAACAGGCAATAATTTGAGTCCATCTCATTGTGGTGGAGGCTGTAATACCTGCATAATTAATTAGTCATACTTCTATCATACACCTACTCTCTCTCTCTCTCTCTCTCTCTCTCTCTCTCTCTCTCTCTCATGTTATTTCAACTCCACCCCATTTACTTTTGATCACATGAAAAAAAGGCATTATATCGTATAGTTGGTGAGAGAGTCAAAACTGGAAGTGGAAAACAATGAGATAGAATAGCTTAGCTGGTTTCCATGCAATTTAAAAGTGGGAAGAACTCGTTTCCTTGTTGATGCAATTGCATACATCTCTGGAAAAGACCTGTTCTTTTTGGATTTGTGGTAATGTATTTGAGCTTTGCTTATGTAGTTTGTGATGATAGTAAGTTGGTTGTGTTGTTTTCTCCCCATTCTTGAGTTTATAATATAGTCATTTAGTTTGTAATTATCTACTGTTCATCATAAGTTATCATGCCTTAAACACAGTTACATTATTATTATCATATCTATAGATATAATTATTGATTTTGGAGCAACTTGATCTCTAATATGATTTGTATCCTGTTGCTTGTTTATGAGCTTGTATTGGGCACAAATATGAGGAAATGTAATAAATTGCTTATTAACTGCTTTCTTTTGCTACTTAGGGTCCTTACTGTGTCTGGGAGCTCTTTAGATCTACACCGACTTTTCATTTAGATCTACACATTTGCTTTCTGGTTTTTCATGTCAGTAGAAGCCCTATGACCATTATGGTTTTCTTTTTGATAGTTCTGGAGATTCGGCTGCTAGGATATGGACTATTGATGGGCCATCTAGTTCCAGTACAAAAAATGGGCCATTCCATGTTATACTTAGGCATTTCAAGGGCAGAACTAATGAAAAAAGCAAAGATGTGACAACACTTGACTGGAATGTAAGTGTTTTATATGCATTTTGGGACTTATTCATTCTCTTCAATAATTTCTCTCTTTGTGCTGGATGTGGTCACTCTGATGCCTATAAAGAAACATGATCAACATACAGTTCATTTCAAAACTAGTTCTACGGGGCTGACTAGTTATGTAAGTTCTGTTAGTGAGTATAACAGACACATTTTTTCTTAGTGCATCGGTGGAGGTGGTCAACACCGATTTTGGATATGCTATGGAAGTTTTTAGGCATATTGATTATTTGGACATAGCACCTTTTGAACCTCAATGCTGGGGTAATTGGTTTGATTGTCTGTGCCAAATGGCTTCTTTACTCGTACAAGTTTGTTTGCATTAACACTTGAATGCGCTTCTTCAGGGCGAAGTCAATGCTATCAAGTGGGATCCGACATGCACTCTTCTGGCTTCATGTTCTGATGATTCTACAACAAAGGTTAGAGGCAATTTTGATACTATGAAATTTTGTGATTCAGCATTGCTCATTGTTTGACTGGCAAGTTGAGCGCGATGACTTGTCTGTATCTTTATCCTAGTATATTACTAGTCTTTTTGTACGTTACTAAAAGAAAAAAGATGATTCAGATGGATATTCTTGTCCTTGTCACTCTGTTCATCTCATAGTAAATTGCTTCTTGTGTTTGATTGTGATGCAGATATGGAGTATGATGGTACTTATACTACGAAGAAAGCTGAAGAGCTTGATGTAAGTTGTCAACCTATTCTTCATTTATGAATTGTTCTAAATTGTTCAAGTGATTCGTCAATAATACATTTTTGTCGTCGTTGTATTATTAAGGCTAAGGTCCAGGAAATTGCTCGGGCTCAAGGAGAGGGGGCAGATCTGAGTAAGATATTCCTAGAAGTACAAGGCAATCGTCTTTGCAAGAAGCAGAGGATGTATGGTACGGGCACTCTTGTTACTACCCTTCTAAGTGATACCTCAAGCACTAGTTCATTCAATTCTCAATTCCAACCATCACAAGAGTATGTAACTGAAATTTCTGAGGTGAGGGAGGAGCTTCGGAAAGAGTGTGAGGATAGACTGCGTCTTGAGGAGTCGTTCAGGGAAACACAATTGATGGTTCAACAATTGATGGCAAATCAACAAAGTTCGACTCGAAATGGTGACAATGGATCTTCTCCAGCCCCTTAGATGTGTATCTTAATTCAAACTATGTGACTTGAAGAATTTGTTGGATTTTATTAAATACTATGACTATCTAGCTTGCTTGTTGTATGACTTGGAATACATTTGGATGTTGTAGTTTGATTATAAGATTTCGATGGATGATTGGATTATATATTATAAGCTAGTTGCATATATTTATCATATTAATCAAGTGTATGAGCAGTTGATGTCCTGGATTAAACGAATATGGAAAAAAAAAATTTGATAATACATAAATTTACCTACGGATCCCCTACGGAATTTTTAAGAAATCAAAAAAAAAAAAAAAAAAAAAAATACCTACGGATATTAACGTAGGGAATCCATAGGTAACTGACCATTTTTGCCTACGGAATATTCGGTAGGCAATGCCAACGGATTACTGTAGGCAATCCGTAGGCATATTTCTAGCCTACGAAATTGCCTACCGGACCTTACCTTCGGATTTCCGTTGCTAAATCCGTAGGTAATAACTGCCTACGAACCGAAATCTGTAGGTAAAAATTTACCTACATTCGAAATACCTACGCCTTGTTTCCGTAGGTAATCTGTAGGTATCTCCGAATACCTACGGAAAATCAAGCTTTACCTACCGATTTTTCCGTAGGTATTCGGCGAGAATTTTGTAGTGACTAGCCCAAATTAATTTTTAATGACCCAAAACATTCCGCATCAATGAGACATCCTAAATAAAAATAAATAAAATTGACCCTTTATAATTATAAGTGAAACTGAGGAGGTAAATAAGAATATAATTCCTGAAATAATACTTTTTGTTGTTCCGATAATATGATTGTATACTTGCTGTTCTACATGAATTAGAGCAACCATGAGATAAAATAAAAGGGGGACAAAGAAAGTAACCTTAAGTTCGCCATCTTTATCTTCCTCATCGGTCTGCAGATTGCTGAAGTCAAGCTTGGCCTGCTTCACCTTTTCTCTCACCTCCTCCACCTTGGCGCCGATGTTGTGGAGGCCTACCGACGACTTCCAGAACTTGTAGAAGGCGCTCGACGACTTTTTCTCCATGGCATTAATGACGAAGGCATCGATCACATCCTCCACCTCGTACACCATGTCCCGCATGTTCCGAACGAGCACTTTGGTGTACTCGTCTTTCCTCCGCTTCTTCAAGGAGTCCTTGAGGAAGACGTGGAAGAGGCGGAGGTCCTTCTCAAGAGCCACGATATGCTTCTTCGTGTCGATGATGAGTTTGGTGTGGTACACCAGCAGATCCTTCAGGTTGTTCAGAAGGAACTCGACTGCAGCATCCGCCATCTCTTTTCTCTCTCTAAAATTTTCTCAGAATCTTATTGTATTTGTGTATTTGCAGGTAATGAGCGGTGACTTTTTAATAGAGAACAGAAATGAAACAACTATGTTCTTTGGAGTGTATGGATGATTGTGATTTTAATAAATTTATTAATCATAAGAAAATAATTAATTCTTTATTTGCTAAAATAATGCAATTTATACAGCATTATTTACACAACTGCCCCCATTGACTATATTGATGGATTGGATCCATGTTATGATTAATGACTATAATTAATTCATAACATCTGCAGCCAGGAGACGGGATCGATGTATTGAATATGGCTAGTTGTTAGACGTGGATATACATAAGAAAAACTGTGTCGTATTGTTTGTCTCTTACACCACCTACCACGTTCAGAAAACTAAGCAGTATAAGTTCAAATACATGTTACTGTAGTTATACTTTCTCTTTCTGTTTCACTTCAATTGACTTATTTTATTTAGGCACGACATTTTATTTTAAATGAAGTGTTAAAAATAAAAAGTAAAAGGGTACACATTGAAAAGTAAGGGTTAATTCTTTTGATTTTAATAAATAAGTCAATTAAAGTGTGTGGGACGTCCCGATTAAAAAAGGAAGTCAAGTGAAGTGGGACAAGGAAAATATTATATATATTTTCACAATTTTGATGCAATAATTCAACCCATTGAATGTATTATTTTACGATCCTAGTATCACCTCCGTACGACGCATGCGATAAAAATTTATATTTATAATTATTGTTTTAATATTTTAATGGTTATGACCTTTCAGAAATAAAAATATCGATTTATAGATAGTTCGTTAAATTTGCAACATTATTTTTACCAAGAAAACGAACACTTCACTTTTCAAAGTTTTATTTTTAATCCTATGTTTTAAATTATTCTCCTAGTATACACATTTGTGCTAATCCTGAGCTATTGTACACCACATATGTACACCACACCACATATAGACTTGATGCTCCGTCAGCTATATTTCTCTCTGATGACACTTCAAGAACAATAGTTTTTGTTTGGAAAGGCTAGCTAGACTGAACAAAGATATTGTGTAGTAGGAGGTTCTCTATGTATATATCAGGATTTATTCACAATCTCATCACGGTGGCAAAGTTATAGAGCACTTAAACACCAAGTGCACTTTCTTCTCAACACACTGTGTTTTTCAAAAGATGCATACAGATCATCTAGTGGCGGTTGGAAAGATGAAAGGTAACCAGTATATCATGGAAACAATCTCAGAAAAGCACTACATCGGCTTCCTCAATCCTAAAGATATGTATTTATGGGTCATCCAACTAATATTATACGAAGATGTGAGAGTATTGTGAAATTGTGAGGTTTGTATCAAGGCTGAGCAAGCCATGGATCAATTTCCTACTTTAAATAGGAAAACTCTGAAATTGTTTGATATGGTACATGGAGATATCTGGAGACCCTACAATTGAGAAAATATATGTCATGTCACATATGTTTTAACTTAGTGGAGGATTACAACAGAACAATTTGGACTTTTTTGTTGCAGTCAAAACAATATTAGGTTCATGAAGTTCTTGCTAGATATATACGCAATATGACAAGAACATCGATCAAGGTTTTTAGGACTTATCATGGTACATAGTTTCTTTGATAGGTGGCTCCTGCATTCTTTAGTCCGAAGGGCATCTTTCTGTAAACATGGAGGTCGAAGTCCATGACTTGGTTGAATGACTCATTGATGATGACTCATTAATTTTCAATTTAAATTTATTAATCTCTACTTAATTAGAATCATGTAAGTATTAGGTGCGTACTACTAGTAATTAAGTACTCTTTTCGATAATGGACAACAACAGCAGCTAGTATATTGCTCAATTAAAACAGAAGTCTCAATGAATAAATATAGTACTAATAAACATCAACTACTCCGCATCTGGACATCCATCTACTATATATATATATATGCACAATTTCAAACTAAAGATTCTCATCAGTAGGTGAATAATTACATCGATCACTACTGAACCAGACAAAATGGCCGGCCCGCGGCTTTGTTTATCATTAAATTATTTACGTAATAGTATAGTACAATATAGTATAATAGTACTCTCTTTGTCCCACTCTTTTTTAATTCAAATATCATATTGAAAAATGTCAAATTGTCAAGTAGAGTAGAACAGTGAAAGCATTTCAATTTTCTAGACTAAGGAAAACAGTTATATCATCACCCATTGGCAGTTATACCTATATTGCTATGTAATCCCTTCTTCCTACATAAATATATATATTGTTATATTTTTTAAAATTAAAATAATAATGTGAATCTCATATTTTTCATTTTTAGCACTATATCTAAAATTACGTGATAAAATGAAATAGGAGAAGTCTGGTAATTGTTGGGATGTCATGTCATGATGGTAACTATTCTACTATTAAATTAAACTACTATCGGTATTTGGTAGCGATTGAATCAAATTCTTAGATATTTATTTGTGTAAATTAAAATATACGTATATAATATTAACGGCAGGTATAACTTAACAATCATAAAATAATAGAGTTGACAAATTAAAATTAGTACTAGCGATCTCTAGCAATGCTGCTACTTTTTTGCAATTATATATTTTCTCACAGCAAAGCACCAAATGAACACCAATCGATTCTCATTTTTGTGCCTATATTGATCAACATCAATGCCTCACTTCGATCTCTCTCTCTCTAAAATTGTTCTTTCTCTCAGTTGTTCCATCATTTGATCTCAAAATCTTATTCTGAGAGCCTTGTTTATTTACCTCCGACTAGCTTATCATAGATATATATATATATATATATATATATATATATATATATATATATATATATAGGGGTGAGATCATGTACAAAATGAGGTTATCGTAAAAAATAAAAAATGATGCATTTTATACATAACTATAATGCAAGGTATGCATAATTATAATGCATTGTGCATTATAATGCACGTTCTATACTATTATAATGCATCAACCATCATAATGCATTTTCAGTATAATCATAATGCACCAGTTAATATGAACCATAGATCACATTGAGATCAATGGTCCAGATCATTTCTCATTTCTTACTAGACATGTCTTTTGTATTTGACCTCTCCACTATATATATATATATATATATATATATATATATATGGCTTATCCTACTCTCGTTTCACTCGAAAATATCATCGATCAAATCCTTCATGATGATCGGTTTTCCATTTCTTTTAATGGAAAACAGCATATTATATCTCTGGATAAATATGTTATTTGTGTCCGTGCTTTTCTTGAAGATTTTCCTGAGAAAGCTTCTAAGAATCTGGAAGCAAGAATCACGGATGTCGCAATGAGGGCCGAAGATATGATTGAATGGTTCATGAACGAGCAGATTCGGCACTACGTCTTCAGATATATCCACTGGGTTGCTGAACTAAGAAGAATCAAGTTTGAATCCCAGCTGCGCAAAGTAACAGACGAAATGGAGTCAACCGCCGGAGACGTGGTGGAGATGAAAAAGAGTAGCATCATAGTCAAAGATATGCAATTCAACGATTCTGTTGGGGCAAAACTACGCTTGCCAGAAATGCTTACAACGATCCCTTGATCGTGGATCGTTTTCTGATACGTGTTTGGATCACAGTATCACAAGATTACAGTGAAGAAAGGATTCTTGCAGACCTTATAAACTCCACCAAAGAATTCATCCCGGTAAGGAGTAGGAATAATGCAGAAATCCCTCAAGAGAGGAACAGCGAGAAGGCGGTTAAAGTGTACCAGGCCCTATATGGAAGGAGGTTTCTGATTGTCATAGATGATATATGGAGCACCAAGGTGTTGGATTATGTCAAAAATATCTTTCCCAAAAACAACAACAGGAGTCGAATTCTGCTAACCACGAGGCTGGGAAATGTTGCTGTTCCCTCCACCTCTATGCCTTCCCATGTCATGCACCTGATGGATGCTGATAAGAGCTGGGATCTACTCCGTAAGAAGGTGTTGGAACACCATGATTGCATTCCTACTCAAGTAGAGAGTATCGGAAAGAAGATTGCAAGAAGATGCGAAGGATTGCCCCTTGCCTTGGTGGTGGTTGCTGGACTCCTGTCCACGGTGAGTATGACTCCAACTTCATGGGAGGAAATTGCAAGAAACGTGAAGTCGTCCCTTGCCACAGCAGGAGATGGGCATATATCAAAGATTCTGTCTTTGAGTTACAACCATTTGCCTCATCGTTTAAGGCCATGTTTCTTATACATGGGAGGATTCCCGGAAGATCATGAGATTCGTGTTTCGAAGATGGTCAAGTTATGGATAGCTGAAGGCTTTGTGATGCCAGCTGCAACTAAAAGCTTTGAAGACAGTGCTGAGGAGTACATGGAGGATCTCATCGAGAGGAGTCTGGTCGTTGCTTTCAGGAGTAAGTCTAACGGCAGGATCAAATCGTGCAGGCTTCATGACCTCGTACGAGATTTGTGCATAAAGCTATCACGGGAAGAGAAGTTCCTCTTGTACTTCAAGGGTTGGGGAGCACAGAAGCTGCTCAAGAGCGCATGCAAAATGAGCGCAGGATAAGCATTTTTCCTTCAGATATTGATTCCTTTGCTAACATTTCTAGCTCAACCATCCGTACTATGATGTTCTTCCAATCCTATAACCTTAAATCTTTTGGGAGTTTTAGATTGCTCAGGGTTCTGGATGTGCTGGGACTTCATTTTTGGTCCAGTTTGATCCCCGATCAATTTTTCGAGCTATTTCATCTCAGGTACCTTGCTTTCCGCTATGATGGTCGACTTCCTAGAGCAATAACAAACCTTCAAAATCTCCAAACTCTAATCCTTAGGGAATGTCGTTTTGCTCTCGATAATCTGTGTCCAATTTGGAACATGCCGCAGTTAAGACATCTTATTCTCCTTGATCATGTTTATGAAGATTCAGATCCTGTTTCCAGTACTCTGCCTATTCCCTCTCCGCCTCTTATAAACCTGCAAACACTGGTGGGAGTGCATAACCTTGGATGGTTTAGAACCTACCACCTGATTCCCAACATTAAGAAACTGTCTATCACGTATACTCATCGCATGACGTATTTATTCTTCCATAATCTCATACATCTCGGTCGACTTGAAAAGTTGAAATTGGAGATAGAGTCCTCGCTGGGGGAGCCGTTTAGGTTTGAGGAGGTCCCGGAACTCGTTCTTCCTACCTCCCTGAAAAAGTTAGCCTTGATCGGTTGGGGTCGCAAGATTCCTCACCTCACGATTGACTGTATTGGCCCATTGCCTAATCTTGAAGTTCTCAAACTGAGGAAATTCGATTTCTTGGAACAAACATGGATTACTAGTGAAGAAAGCTTTCCAAAGCTGAGATTTCTTCTCATTGAGGATTCAGATCTCAAGCAATGGGAGAGTGAAGGCCGCAGTCATTTCCCAGTGCTGGAGCAACTCATCCTTCGTTCTTGCCGGAGTCTGAGGAGGCTTCCGGGTGATATGGGAGAAATTCCAACGCTCAAGTTGATTGAGGTGAAGGACTACATGGAATCTCTGGCTTACACCATCAAACAAATACAAGGGGAGCAACTAGAGTGTGGAGGTGATGTCTTTCAACTTCGTCGCATTAAGCTTGACCCCGTTGCAGTTGCAGTTACACCCAGGTTAGCTAGAGATCATGTATTCAAATTTATATATTGTCTATACCTATATAAAAAAGCTAGAGCTATATTTTACACAATATAGATTGTCTATCTTTAAAGGTAATTATCATAATTAAATTATGGATGAATAGACATGAAAGAGGCATGTGTATATGCACGAGTTTTATTCCTAAACTATAATAATTTTGATATTATTCGTGAGCTGAAGCTCTCTCGTCTTGTCCTGCCTATGTTGCTGCAGCAAAGTCGAGAAGAAGACGAAGGTCGTTAGGAAACGAAGTGCTGTACCAAGGGGATTGCATCCAGTAAGAGACATGTTGAGAAGAGGATATTGAACAAGCATTTTTCAAGTATTTTTTATTTTCTTGTCTTTCTTTCTTTGTGTGATTGGCCCATTGTGTTTTCCTTCCCTTTGATTTTCTTTCATATTGAAGTATTAATTGGAATATTATTGTTTGTTAACATTCTCTGGTAAATTTGTATGAAGAACCTTGCCTCAGCTTCTTTATTGATTATTTTTTCCTTTCGATCGTATAGTATTTTCCTGCTTTAATGCATGGTGGAGTGAGAAGCTAGCTTTAGGGAAACTGTAGTGATTTACAGGAGAATGATGGTGAGACTGGTGAAATTGGTGAAGATGAATCAGCAAGGAAGAAGAAGAAGTTTTAAGCTTTTGTCTATGTTGGTGGGATTCGATCCCTGGACGTTGTCCACGTGTAATAAGGGAGTTTAATTGTGTGCCGTAGATCTTTGATCTAACGGCTACAATTACATCCCACGTGTCTTAGTTAGTTGCTAGTTAAAAGTGTTTCACGACTTTGTTATTTTCTCCCGTTTTTAGTTAGTTGAGTTGGTAGTATAAAAAGTCAAGTCTACTGTAGAGATTTTAGTTGTTGATTTGATGTATTCTGGGATTTTTCCTTTGATGAAATAACATGAAAATTCTCCCATTTTCTCTCGAAAATATCTCAGTTTTCTTCATGGTATCCAGAGCCATTGTTAGGGTTTCTGCTTAAATTTCTTCAGTTTTATTGTTGATTCTATAATGGTGAAGCAACAACGACTTAATTTTGAGGAAATGAAGCATGAAGAGGAAGGTGAATCCTCGGATTCAGGGCGGTTTAATCCAGAGACGATACCGCGTTTTGTTCCAGAGCAGAATCCAGCTCGAACTAAAGGAGATGGCAGTGGTGATGGTTCAGATGATGGAGGCGGAGGTCGTGGAAATGTCGATCTACCGCGTGGATTTACAGCTCGACAGCTGGGAGAGATATTGTATCTACCGCCGTCGGATCATCCTGGAATCCAGCTCGTGACTGCGCAATTGACGGGGACGAACTTCGTCAACTGGAGTAGATCTATACGGCGTGCACTTGCAGCTCGAAGCAAACTCCACTATAAGAAATTCTATCATAGGTAACACTGCATACATAACGGTATTTTCACGGAACCGTTATGTATGTGAACGTTTTTTAAATAGATAACAGTTGTCGTTATGTATGTGAGTGTAGCTTTAATCAATCATAACGGTCATGAACGGAGTGTTATCTATAAACACTACTATACTTAACAGTTTAGTAAGAACCGTTATGTATTGAAGTGTTACGTTTTCTTTTAATAACGGTTTACAAAAAGCGATAAGAAAATACTGTTACTAATGATATTTTAAATATTATTATTTTATTTTTTCACTAATTACTAACATTTAAATTACTCTCACCCCAACCTCAAAAAATCAGAAAACTCCCTCCCACCTCTCTACCTCTCCCTCTCCCGCGGGCGACCTGCAACAGGCGACGAGAGTTTCGACCGGCGACGCAACCGGTGACTGCTATTGAGAACTCTCTCCCTCTCCCACCCCTCTCTCTTTCTCCTCCATTCCTCCGGCTCTCTCTTGTCTCCCCTCTCACTCGCGACTCTTCTACCTCTATTCTCTCTCTCTAGCGACTACTGTCGCCGGCGCCTTCCCTGGTTTCTCAGCTGGTGGCCGACATTGAGTCCCGATGGCACTCCTTCTCGTTCGCTCGTTATTCTCGGCTATTTTCCCCAATTTGGATTGGGGATGAACCCTAATATCTTAAATTGAGCAGATTGCCCTTCGGATTCCGGCGACTCCCTCGCCCATTGTTCCTTAGCACTTATGCCTCTAGCCATCGCGCGCCGGTGTGGCGCTTTCCGGCGTCTCTGGTTTCCAGATCGTGGTTCCCAATTTCAAAATTTCAGAAGCCCCACTTATCTCCCTCACCCGCCCCACCGCCGTCTCTCTCTGGTGCCTTCCGCCCCAACTCTCTCTCTCACCGGCGAGGCGACCGGCGACGCGACTGGTGACTGGCGCTGAGAAATACTCTCTCCCTATCCCTCCCCACCGGCGTTTCTCCCACCTCTCGTGCTCACCTGCCCTAACTCTCTCTCTCAGCGGAGACTGGTTCTCAAAGAAACTCCGTCGACCGAAGCAAACAAGGTCAGGTTAGATTTCATCATATATTAAGTTTATGTTTTCAGCCCTCGAATTCGCATGCGTATGATTATTCCTTATTTCTGAAAATACTTTCGAAATTTGAAATTATATTCCAATGTTGCTTCTTCTTCTTCTTCTTCTTCTTCTTCTTCTTCTTCTTCTTCTTCTTCTTCTTCTTCTTCTTCTTCTTCTTCTTCCGATTTTTTTTGGATTTTCTTTGTAAACTGAACAAAATCAGTGTTTGGTATCTTAAATTTGAATTGCTGCTTCTATCTACATGTTATTGAGGGTATGCTGATTCAGGGTTCACATGGTTTTATTTGAGGTCACTGGGGGAGTTTTGATTTTGAGAGAGAGAGAGAGAGAGAGAGAGAGAGAGAGAGAGAGAGGAAACGGCACCTAAATTAAACCACTAGAGGGGAAACGAAGCATAATAAACGAATGCAATAATCTGTTAAGTTTGAATCACACAGAACCTTAGATTTTCCTAGAATATGTCCTATTTTGTGCGCACAGCTCTCTTGTGTTTTGGACGCATCGGAACTGAAATTGTGGATTTATTCATGTGATTTTATTTGATATTGTGGTTCGGGCTATTGAAGGATGAGATGAAGGTAGTGGGGAACCTTAGAAGTGAACGACGGACGAATCTGATTGGATGTTGCATCGAAGGGGAAGAGATATTGCTGTTAGCAGAGTTCATGCCTAGCTCGATTTTGTGAATGGTACACTTACACAACCTCCTCCTACTTCCAGATATTATTCTCAGTGGCTTAAGGTTGATTGTATGGTTTCTACGTGGATAACGAACACGATCTCAAAAGAGTTTGTTAATGCTTTCACTCACATAGAAAATACAGCAAAATTATGGAGAGCAATTAATTTGAGATTTGGTAGGAGGAATGGACCGAAAATCTATAGGTTGCAGAAGGAGATTTACAAGTTTTCACAGGGTTCACAAACTGTTTTGGAGTATTTTAACAATCTAGTGAGTATGTGGGATGAACTAGATGCTGTCCTACCTCCGCTTGAGTGTGTGTGTAATGCTAGGGAAACTATTGTTGCTAGAGAGGAACAACAGAGGCTGGTTAAGTTTCTGGAAGGATTGAATGATTCATATGAATCTGTTATTGATCAAATCATGATGCTGGATCCATTACCAGACTTGGAAAAGGCTTATGCATTGATAGTTCAAGTAGAGGAAAGGAAGATGATGAACTCTGCATCTATCAATGAAGGATATATGAGTATGAATGTGAGTGAGGCAGGGAAGGGTACATATGATAACAGGAAGAATACTTATGGTAACAATGGATTCAAAGGAGGGCCATACAAGAAGAGGTTAACAAAGGAGGAGAAGAGGAATCTGAAGTGTTCACATTGCCATGAGAATGGACATGAGGCAGATACATGTTTCAAGTTGCATGGGGTACCAGATTGGTACAAGAAGTTCAAGGAAAATAGGCAACAAACTAGAGCTAATCTAGTTGAAATCAATGAAGATGGGCAATCTTCTCATAGTTGAGGAGATGGAAAAGAAGGAATGGATATGAGTAAGATCATACATAGTGAAATAGCAAAGTATGTTAGCAGTTACATGCAACAACAAGGGAATGCTTTCTCCAAGACTGATGTGAACATGGTACATGAATCATCAGCAAAGAGTACACCCTTTGAGGGGCATTATGCTTTTAGCATCTTGTCTAGTATGGATAAAACTGTGTGGGTAGTTGACTCAGGGGCAAGTACTCACATATGCTCAACTCTTGAGCTTTTCAGTTGTATATATGTACTGGAGAAACCTGTTATTGTGCATTTGCCAGATGGATCCACAAGGATTGTGAGGAAAGGAGGCAAGGTTAAGCTGAATAAGGATATCTTGCTGCTTAATGTGTTGTATATACCAGGGTTTACCCATAACTTGCTGTCTGTGGCACAGCTTATCAATGATTTTGGTATTAAGTGTATCTTCTATCAAAGTCATTGTGTGTTTCAAAAGGATGGTTCTGACAAACTGTTGGGAGTAGGAAGGATGGAAGGGAATCTGTACATTATCAGTTCTGTTGCAGAAACTTATCACATCAATTTCTTCAACACAAAGAAGATGACTATGCTTGAGTGGCACATTTATCTTGGTCATCCTTCATATACAGCTATGACACACATGGATATCTTAGATAAACATAAGCTTGCAGCAGAGGCAGATATGATTGCAGCTTGTGAGGTCTGCATGAAAGCTAAGCAGTCAAGGATTAAGTTTCCTACCTTAAACAAGAGGTCTCCTGTGTTGTTTCATCTTGTACATGCAGACATATGGGGACCTTATACAGAAGAGAATATCTGTGGAACCAAGTACATGTTGACTTTGGTTGAGGATCATAGTCGTATGATATGGATATATCTTTTAACAGGGAAGGAGCAAGTTGCTGAAATTCTTAGGATCTTTATCAACATGGTAAAGACTCAGTTCCATACACCTATCCAACAATTCAGGACAGACAATGGGAGTGAGTTTGTGAACAGATTTGTTCACAAATTGTTTTCAGATCATGGTATAGTTCATCAAAGGTCCTGCAGATATACCCTACAGCAGAATGGAGTGGTGGAGAGAAGACATAGATCTTTACTTGACACAGCAAGGGCTTTGATGTTTACAAGTGGTTTGTCAAGAAAGTTTTGGCCATATTCTTTGCTTACAGCAACTTGGCTTGAGAATAGAGTGCCTAGCAGAGTTATTGACTGGAAGTGTCCTTATGAGGTTGTTTCAAGAGAAGCCAGATTATGGTTTACTCAGGCCTTTTGGTTGTTTGGCCTTTGCAGTGGATCTTACTCCATCTAGAGGTAAATTCGATAGTAGAAGCATCAAATGCATGTTTCTGGGCTATGACATACATCATAAGGGGTTCACATTATATGATTTAGATACTCACAAGATTTTTGTATCTAGGGATGTCAAATTTTTCCCAGATAAATTTCCTTTTCTACATCATGACACACCTGAAAAACCTTTGCCTAGTTCTGATGTTCATGATCTTATTAATTTTCCAGATCATATTGAGAAGCCTGTAGTTGAGCCACCACTTGATGATGATTCTGTTTCAATCACCGCTCTTGATTCAGATTCATTGGATGCAACTCCTACTCCTAGTCCAGTTGTTAATACACCTAGTGTGGAGCCTGTATCCCCTGTTGATAGTTCTTTTCTTTCAAAGACTTCTACTGATTCTATTGAACAACATTCTACACCTGCAGTTGTGGCACCAGGTAGAATTCGAAAACCACCCATTTGGATGCAAGATTATGTTTGCAATCTTGCACACATTTCACACTTAGGGATCAATTCATCTTGTCTCACTCCTCCCACCTTTCCTTATTCAGTATCTTCTGTTCTTTCCACTTCTTACAAAGCCTATCTGTTTAATCTTTCAATGATAACAGAACCTACATCTTATAAAGAAGCTAGTGCTTCACCTGAGTGGGTAGATGCTATGGATAAGGAATTAGAGGCTTTGCATAAGAACCAAACTTGGGTTATATGTGATTACCACCAGGGAAACGTCCCATAGGATGTAAGTGGGTGTATAAAGTTATGCTTAATCCTAATGGGACTGTTGAGAGATATAAAGCTCGGCTTGTAGCAAAAGGCTACAATCAAGAGTATGGCATAGACTATACAGAAGTTTTTTCACCCGTGGCCAAGATGGTTACAGTGAGATTTTTATTTGCTGTTGCTGCTGCTCATCACTGGCCAATTCATCAGCTTGATGTCAACAACGCTTTCCTACATGGATTCTTAAAGGATGAGATATACATGGTTCTTCCACCTGGTCTTCATCATTCAGATTCTTCAAAGGTGTGCAAGTTGGTTAAGAGTTTGTATGGGCTCAAACAAGCTTCGAGAGAGTGGAATGCAGAATTTACTAAGCATCTTCGAGCTTATGGATTTACACAATCACAAAGTGATCATTGTTTATTCATCAAAGGGACTGGACCAGATTTTTTGTGCTTATTAGTGTATGTGGATGATGTTCTTATAGCTGGACCAAGGGAGGAAAATATCTTGGCCTTGAAGAAGTTTTTGGATGATGCTTTCACCATCAAGGATATGGGAATTGCTAGGTACTTTCTTGGGATGGAGATAGCTCGTAATACTGATGGAATAATACTCAATCAAAGGAAGTATATATTGGATATTATTTCATCAGCTGGCTTAAGTGGTTGTCGACTAGCACTTACTCCATTTCCTCCTGGTTTGGTTCTAGCTAGAAAGGCTGGGGAGTACTTGGATGATCCTGAACCTTACCGCCGGATTGTGGGGAAACTTTTGTATTTAAATCTAACACGGCCTGACATTTCTTATGCTGCACAGCAGCTCAGTCAATATGTGGCACGACCGACTACAGTGCATTGGAATACAGCTCTACATGTGCTTCGGTATCTCAAGGGGAGTCCTTCATTTGGGGTTTTTTACTCCTCTTCTTGTAACTTTGAGCTCCGAGCATATTCTGATACTGATTGGGGGACTTGCGTGGACACCCGCCGTTCTTTAACAGGCTATTGTGTCTTCCTTGGAGATGGCCTTTTGTCATGGAGGTGCAAGAAACAGCCGACAATTGCCTTTTCCACTGCGGAGGCAGAGTATAGGGCAATGAGTCTTACAACTCGGGAGCTTATATGGTTGTCTTACCTTCTGCATGATTTCCAGGTGCCTATTAAGCTTCCTATTTCTCTCTACTGTGATAATCTTGCCGCTATTCATATAACCAAGAATAGTGTGTTCCATGAAAGGACCAAACACATCGACATGGATTGTCATATTGTAAGAGAGAGGTATGTCTCTGGTTTCTTGCATCCTTTGGGAATTTCTTCTTCTCTGCAACTTGCTGACTTTTTCACCAAGGCGTTGGCTTCTCCTCGTTTCATTGATTTACTCTCCAAGCTGGGTTTGGTAGATTTACACCAACTCCACCTTGAGGGGGGGTGTAGTGATTTACAGGAGAATGATGGTGAGACTGGTGAAATTGGTGAAGATGAATCAGCAAGGAAGAAGAAGAAGTTTTAAGCTTTTGTCTATGTTGGTCGGATTCGATCCCTGGACGTTGTCCACGTGTAATAAGGGAGTTTAATTGTGTGCCGTAGATCTTTGATCTAACGGCTACAATTACATCCCACGTGTCTTAGTTAGTTGCTAGTTAAAAGTGTTTCACGACTTTGTTATTTTCTCCCGTTTTTAGTTAGTTGAGTTGGTAGTATAAAAGGTCAAGTCTACTGTAGAGATTTTAGTTGTTGATTTGATGTATTCTGGGATTTTTCCTTTGATGAAATAACATGAAAATTCTCCCATTTTCTCTCGAAAATATCTCAGTTTTCTTCAGAAACTTCTGGTGATAAAATTGCAGCATGTGTAATCGTTATTGCTCAATCCTATTTAGTCATCATAACTGGAAAACTGAGAATGTTTGAAGAACCTGATCAAAAGCAAGATCGTTTCCGTAAAAGTAGTGAAAGCACATGCAAGTGGAAGATTAATTTCACTTGTGATAGCATAAGATGTTAATTTCACTCAACCACGTAAAAGTAGTGATGAAAATTTCATTCAAACCAAAATAATAACGATAGTTATTGTACAAAAGTGGTGTACCAAAACCTTGATTAATGATCACTTGCGAAAGGAATGAACAGCTCAAGTGAAGATTTATTTCGAAAGCGCGACACTTTCGGGGAATGAAAACGATAAAGTAGTGCAGCAGTTCTTCAATCAATCAGAGGTTCTAAGTGAAATGCTGCAGCTGATTAGATTACTTTATGTGTTGGAAAAGACATGTTACCTGTGGAGGTTAATCATTCGATTGGAGGGAAAATGGAGACCTTGAACGTCGATCCTTCCGCCTGCGCCTTCATCTTGGCATCTCGAATCTTCTTGGCAGATGCATTTGCAAGAGGACAGACATACAACTCCAGCATTTGGAAGCTTTTCACTTCTGCAAGCTGCGGCGGGATCCCGAGAAGCTTCTCACAGTTCTTGAGCACGACTCCTCGGAGCCTCGGGAAATGGTGGGACGAAGCATCCCAAACAGCCAAATCCGCGTATTCAATCTGCAAGAACTCGAGACGCCGGAAGCCTCCATCAGCTGCTTTCCAAGTAGGCCCTGCAAACGCGTTGCATTTAAGCTTGAGCACCTCGAGCTACAATTTGTGTCATTTAACGTCACATGAAAAAATGAATATAATTATTGATGAATCATAATTTCGTAGGGCAATTAATGCAGCGAAAGAAGAACGACAAGAGGGATTTACGTGGTTCGATCTTTCGATCTACGTCCACGGAGAGAAAGAAGGCGTCGGTATTTTATTAGACTTTGCGTAGTCGATTACAGAGAGCGTATCCATCTATTTATAACTAACACAAGTATAGCCTAATAACTACCGAAGTAATGACCTTCGATCATGGGGTGTTAGTTATCACACCCATGATCCCATGTTCTTTAGTTACTCCCTTAGTGGGGTAGGGGGGGATTTATCCCATCAATTATAATATTAAAATATACATAATGAAATAATTAATTTTATTTCAATAACATGGGATTCGTTTAAGTTTCTAAAGAAAATATCAATCACGCTTGAATTATTTCGAAAAATTAACTGTAAAGAGAGTGATTGAATTTGAAGGCTATTATGCATCAAATGTCACGTAATGCATTTTGGAGAGATAGCCCAATTTCCCGATCTTTTTTGCAATATGTTTGGTTGTCACCATCGTTAATACTTTCAGCATAGGCATCGACCCGAACTCCTCTGGTAGTGTCTCTAGATATGGACAATTGTTGATTTCTACTTTGTTGAGCCTCGCCATGGCGCCTTTCCCGACTCGTAGATTTCTAAGATACCTCAAGTCTTTGATAAGCAGAACGCCGAGCACGGGAAACTCAGCATCCAGTACCTCCATCTCTTCACCGGTGTATGCGTTTTCTAACTTGAGGTATGTTAGACGCTGCACCTTACGTAGAACCGGCATGGGGTCTTGATCGAGACATGTGTTCACCAAACTCAAGCAGCGCATTACTGGAGGGAAAACACGAGGTAACCTCGCGAGGAACCCGTCAAGTTTGATCTCAACGATGGATTCTAGAATACCCAACTCGTCCAGACAAGGCATGCTTTTGAAACGAAACCCTTTTAAGGTAAGGCGATCTAGGCACTTGAGTTTAGCCAACGATGCGAAGAGCTGGCTTACATCCGAGTTTTCATCCAATCCTTCAAGGCCTAATTTCCGGAGACCAATGTTCTGGTTTTCCAAACCCGAGAACAAACATGTCCAATCATCAATTGAGATGTAGGCCAAGGTCTTAAGATGCCGTAGCGCGTTATTAATCCCTAAAGGCTCTAGACAAATTACATCAGACATGTAGAGGTGACGAAGGGAATCCAAATCCCATATTATATTCGGCACCTCCACCGTGAAGTTTTGAGCTATATCAAGAAACTCGAGCTTTTTCAACTTCCCCAACGAGCGCGGGAGAGCTTGAATGTAATTGTTTCTCAATCCCATGTATGTCAGTTCGGTTAACAACCCAATAGACTCCGGTAGGACCTTGAGCCCGAAATCCTCCAAGTGAAGTACCTTGAGTTTCTTGAATCTTTTCCAGTGAGATGGAGTGGCATCAAGGTAGCTACCACCTCCATGGTATACAAGGGAGACGAGATGTTTGTCTTTATCCCCGGTGTAATCGAACTTGTCCCTGCTGCACTTGACAACGCGATGACGAGGCCTCTGGGAGCGTCGAGTGTTTCTATCCTTACTTATGATCTCAAACCCTATTCCCTCCTCCTCCTCGGCCTTTTTGATCGATAGCCTGTGTAGCATGGGATTCATCTTGAAACTTTTGTGCAGCACGTTCAAATTCCTTTCCTTGACTTCCAAGAAGAATTGCTCAGCTAATGTAATCAAATATATTCGAGCCATACCTGCAGAGCTCGCTGCTCCTGCAGCCTTCAAAATATGTCCCATATTTTTGCCCAAGTTGAAGGTTGTATTCTCTTTGAAGCAGGCAAGATACATGAAACATGACTTGTCACCTTCATCCAATTTTCGATAGCTCTCTTCGAATATATCCAAAGTTGCGTCGAGATCAATCGATTCAAGAAGTTGTTCGTCCCATTCACTCCCCGACTCTCTCATCCTTGCTACCTGCATTCCAACGTTTTTTATAGCCTACGGCACACCGCCGCACTTCGCCAACATCTCTTTCGCCTTTCTCTCTAAGTGCTTCGGAAATTCGTGGTTGCTCATGAATTTATTTCCTCCGAATATTGTTTTCATAAACAATTCCCAGGTATCGCCGGAACTCAAGGGTTTCATCTTGAATTGCGTCGCTCTTGCTCGCATGTTTCCAAAGCGACTTGTGAGCACCACTCATTAATAATCCTCCGTTTCACTTATATAAAGATAATTTATGTCTTTTTGCGACGACAATTATACTTTTATGAATGAGACGGAGAAATAAGAAAATACAAAACAAAAACAAAAACGGCACGTTACCCGCAAATAAAAGATCATGCAATGATTATACAGATCATTCTTATATAATTATATTGTTTGGCACGTTTCAAAATGTCCACTTTCTTTTCGTCATTTTAATTAAAGGGATATGCACACTCGTCTCACTCCAGCCTTGTAAACGAAGCCTTTGAATTAACACACTTTTATTCATAACAATAGACATACGATCAATATTGACACTGTCATTCATAGCTAGCCGGATTACACGCATCATCGCACGTATAACCTCTTATTTTACATGAAAACATCAGGGAAAACCTCATAATTCATTTCTCTCTCTGCATAAAAATATGAAAGAAGACCTTCATGCATGATTATGTGTTTATAACGAAGTTATCTAGTTCACTATTTGTAATATGTTTATGTATTATAATGAAAGTTAGGATCACTCCTTTTGTAAATTTGTGTGTAATTGAAAATAAGTAAAATTTCCTATGACATCCACATTGTAAAATGAATAAAGTGTTGGTTTTGCGGAAGCTATGATAAGAATACGAGTAGATTTTTTGGTAGAAAGAAGAAGTGTTTGAGATGGAATAAATTTGGGGAGAAAATCAGAGTAGCTGCTGCTCACTCTTTGTATTAAGTTGCAGAGGAAGCTTGATAGATTTCTTAGTTGATTACAAAGGAAAGCAACACCTATTTATAGTGTGCAAAGATAGTTCTAGACAAGGAATTAAAGCAGCAAATTAAATGTTACAGTTGGGAAGTGGAGGTTAACAGCAATAGCTCCACTAAATGCACCTTGATTAGCCTTGAGATTGCAAATTAGCCGTTTAACACTCCTCCTTAATTTGCAATCTTGATTTGCTTCTTGAACTTCTCAAACTTGTCGGAGGATACAGCCTTGGTTAATGCATCAGCAGGCTGTTCATTTGTGTTGATAAACTTCAAGCATATTCTTCCTTCATTCACTTGAAATCGGATGTAATGATATCGCAGCTCGATATGCTTGGACCTCGAATGGAAGACTGGATTTTTCGCCAAGGCAATTGCCGACATATTATCGCAGAAAATCGCAGTTGCTTCATTCTGCTTGAACTTCAAATCTTCCAAAATTCTCCTCAGCCAAACAACTCACGAGTAGCTTCTGTGGCAGCAATGTACTCTGCTTCTGCCGATGATAACGCAACTGATTTCTGCTTCCTCGAACTCCAAGATATGATATTACTTCCAAGACAAAATACATAACCAGATGTGCTCCTTCGATCATCAAGAGAACCTGCCCAATCACTATCCGTATATCCCACAAGATTGAAATCTTTTTCTTTCTTATACTCAATGCCTTGATTCTTCGTACCTTTCAAGTATCTTAAGACTCTTTTTGCTACAACCAAATGATACTTGCTTGGTTTATTCATAAAGCGAGAAAGCATACTTACGGCGTAAGTGATATCCGGCCTTGTGTTGAGATAGTTCAACGATCCAATCAGCTTTCTGTAGAGTGTAGCATCGGCCTTTAGCGCACCATCATCCAGCTGCAACCTTTTGCGCCATTGGAGTAGGGAGTGGTTTGCACTGACTCATGTTGAATTTCTTCAACAAATCCTCAATGTATTTCTCCTGAAAAAGAAAGATTTTTCCAGGACTTTGCTTCACTTGAATTCCCAAAAAATACTTCATTAGACCCAAGTCAGTCATCTCGAACTTCTCCATCATCTTCCTTTTGAAATCTTCCACCAGACTCGTGCTTGTTCCGAAATAGATGAGATCATCTACATAAAGACATACCACGAGAAAATTATTTCCAACATTTTTAACGTAGAGAGAAGACTCACTCGGACTTCGATTGAAGCTGTCCTCAATGAAGTGACTGTTGATCTTGTTATTCCAAGCTCGTGCAGATTGCTTCAAGCCATATAAGGCCCTTTTCAATCGATAGACCTTCTCTTCTTTTCCTTCGATGACGAAACCTTCTGGTTGGTCGACGTAAACTTCTTCAATGATTTCTCCATTTAAGAATGCAGATTTTACGTCGAGCTGAAAAACACTTACTCCCAGTTGAGCAGCAAGAGCTAGAACCGTTCGAATCGTCTCCATTCTAGCAACTGGAGCAAACGTTTCTGTGAAATCAACTCCAGGTTGCTGAGAAAAACCTTGCGCGACGAGTCGAGCTTTGTGCTTTTGAATTTCTCCCTTTTCATCGAACTTAACCTTGAACACCCATTTTACACCAACTGATTTTCTTCCTTCGGGCAGATCAACAAGTTCCCAAGTCTTGTTTTTCTCAATGCTGTGAATTTCTTCATCCATCGCCTTCTTCCATTGCTCGCTCTTCGATGCCTCTTCGTAATTTTCTGGTTCGCACGAGAATAAGCAAGATTCATATATCTCGCTCAGAAGTCGCGTCCTCCTAATAGGATTCTCATCATCAGATTCATGTGTTGGAGGTTGAGATGGAGGTTGAGATGGAGCTGCTGTTGGAGGTTGAGATGGAGCAGCTTCTTCTTCCACCTCTTGAGTTTGAGATGCCTGCGGATCTTCAAAAAATGGCTCCTCCACGACTTTCTTTCCTTTCCAGTCCCAAGTGGCAGCTTCATCGAACACCACATCCCTCGAGACTGTTATCTTGTTTGTTGAAGGATCAACAAGACGAAATCCCTTGGATTCATCACTATATCCAATGAATAAAAGCTTCTTTCCCTTTTCATCAAATTTCCCACGTGTGTGAGCTGGAACGAGCGCATAAGCTATGCTTCCAAAAACTTTGAAGTGATCCACTCTTGGCTTCTTCTTCGACCATGCCTCGAATGGAGTTTTGTTCCTCACAGCTTTCGTTGGAGAACGGTTGAGAATGTATACAGAAGTGTGTACTGCTTCAGCCCAGTAGAGATTTGGAACCTCCTTTCCCTTCAACATACTTCTTGCCATCTCCACAATTGTGCGATTCTTCCTTTCGGCGACGCCGTTTTGCTGTGGCGTTCTGCTTACTGTCAGCTGCCTTTTGATTCCATTTACTTTGCAATATTCAATAAATGGATTGTAGAGATATTCACCTCCACGATCTGTTCTCAAGGTTTTAATCAAAAATCCACTCTCTCTTTCAACAAGAGCCTTAAAACGTTGAAAAGTAGAGAAGGCTTCTGATTTTTGATTGAGGAAATAAATCCACATCATTCGAGTGTAGTCATCAATGAACAAAATGAAGTACCTCTTATTTCCGGGGCTTGGAGTCTGCATTGGTCCGCAAATATCGGAATGAACGAGCTCCAGAGGTTCCTTTGCACGCCATGAGATTTTTGGGAATGGTAGCCTGTGCATCTTCCCATAAATGCATCCTTCACAAACATGATTATTCTCTTGGATGGCTGGAAGTCCAGTTACCATATTCTTCTCCTTGAGCATCATGAGGCCTTTGCAATGAAGGTGACCATATCGCAGGTGCCACAGTCGAGATTGATCAACATCTTCAGTCTTGAGTGCTAGATTTGCATCCGGCAGCAACACGAGAGGAAAAGTTTTATTCCTCATCGGAATGTCTGCAACGACCAGGCTCTTTTGCTTGTCGAGAATTTTGCACCTTCCATCGTCGAAGAGAACTGAGAAATTCTTTTGAATCAGTTGTCCCACACTTAGAAGATTGTGTGAGAGCTTCGGCACGTACAGAACATCGGAGATGAGTTTCCGAATTCCATCCTTTATTTCAATAGCGACAGTTCCTTTTCCTTCAGCCCTTCTCTCCGATCCATCACCAAGAATGATTTTAGTAGTAATATTTGGATCGATCTTGACGAAGAGATCGCGGTTTCCCGACATGTGATTACTGCAGCCACTGTCTAAGTACCACATGACTTTTGATTCTTGAGAAGAACTCGAGAAGAATAGGAACTCCTCATCTGTTTCTTTCGAGAATTTTGCTTCCTCCTTTTCTTCCTTTTTCTCTTTGTTTTGATACCAACAATCCCTCTGTGAGTGATTTGGGATCTTGCACCTCTTGCATTTGAAAAAGCACTCTTTGGATTCATGGTTATTTTTCTTGCATATAAGACAACCAGAATTGTTACCAGGTGAATTCTTGGTTTTCCAGTTGCTTTTCTTCTCGCTGGATTTCCCTTGGCTGGATTGGCTTCCTTTCCACTTGCCTTGGTTGTTGGAGTTTGCTTTGGAGACATGCTTTGATTGGAAGGCTTGCTCAAATAATGGATTCCCCGAGCGATTGATTCTTTCTTCGTGCGCGAGAAGAGATCCTGTCAGCTCGTACATCGTCATCTTCGCCAAATCCTTCGATTCTTCTATCGCGGCTGCTGCGTGATCGAACTTTTGAGGGAGGCAGCGGAGAACTTTCTGCACCACTCTCTTTTCTTCTATCGTATCTCCGCATCCTTTGATCTGGTTCACCGTCTTGGCAACTCGAGTGGAGAAATCTCGAACTGATTCGCTGTCTTGCATTTTGAGATTATCAAAATCTCGCCATAACGACTGGAGCTTCAGGGCAATCGTCTTCTCGGTTCCTTCGAATTCTTGCTTCAGGATCTTCCAAGCTTCAGAGGCCTTCTTGACACCAAAGATGCGTGGAAAAATTGTTTTCCCCACACCTTGCTGAATATATCGTAACGCCGAGGCTTCATTCTTCTTAAATTCTCTCTGCTTCTTTGCGTAGTTCTCATCTTCTTTGCTTGGTTCAGGATGCTCTCCATTGACAACTTCCCATAATTCCATGGACTCAAGAAATGTTTCCATTTGACTGCTCCAATAAGGATAGTGTTCTCCTTCAAAGATTGGAACTTGGCTTGGTGAGAAGGAAAACAATGGAGATGATGAGTTTGAGGCCATGGGGTAGAAAATCTGGAGAGAAAAAAAATATAGGCTCTAGTAACTGGCTCTAGATACCAAAACTGTTGGTTTTGCGGAAGCTATGATAAGAATACGAGTAGAATTTTTGGTAGAAAGAAGAAGTGTTTGAGATGGAATAAATTTGGGGAGAAAATCAGAGTAGCTGCTGCTCACTCTTTGTATTAAGTTGCAGAGGAAGCTTGATAGATTTCTTAGTTGATTACAAAGGAAAGCAACACCTATTTATAGTGTGCAAAGATAGTTCTAGACAAGGAATTAAAGCAGCAAATTAAATGTTACAGTTGGGAAGTGGAGGTTAACAGCAATAGCTCCACTAAATGCACCTTGATTAGCCTTGAGATTGCAAATTAGCCGTTTAACATAAAGCACATACTTGGGGACGACCGAGAAAATTAAAGAAAATAAAGGCGCATACTTGAAAAGACGACGTAGGAGCATACCTTCACTGGGGAGACCCTTGTAGATCATATTGAAGTGCAATTCTTGAGGCACGTCGTCGATGACTATAAGATATTGCTTTCCCAAGAGGTACTGGTGAAGCATCTGCTGGAGAGTTGCTACGTCTGCTTGAATCATCTTCTCCATCAACACACTTCTCTGGCCGTCGTCATCATCATCCACCACCTGTTGTATTAGGTTCATGAGCACCCATTTATGAGTGAAGTCGCTAGGAATGCGTAGCCAAGCGCGTCGGTCGAATTTATTAACCACCCGCGCGTGGCTGTAGAGTTTTCTAACAAGAGTCGTCTTTCCCACTCCGGCCATGCCTTCGATGATGAGTTTGAAAAGGGCCGGTTCCTCGGAAAAAATCTCTTTGCCAAGTGCAGTCTCTGTTACATCCTGAAACCCTACAACATCCTCATCGCCAGTGATGTCTGCTTCTCCGACAAGTCTCTCCGAACCGACGTTGGACTTGGACGAAAGCATTATTCGTGTTTTCAACGCTCCTATGCAATGAAGGATGTGCCATTCAGAGCCGATGGTGCTGTTATACGGATCCGTTTCTTTGTAGAAAGCGATGAGATCCTGAACCAACTCCACGAGGTCGCATACTAGTTCGTAATTTAGCACTAGCGTTCCTTCTTCTTTCAGTCTCTTCTTTCCTCTCAGGATATGTAGAATATACTTCAGATCATTATATGACTCTCCTAATACTATGTGCTCTGGACTTTTCTTGGGATGCTCATTCTTTTCGCCTTTCACCTTTCGCATCAGCTCTAAGAGTAGAGCCTCCGACGCATTTACTGCGTTGATCATAGGCTTGAACTTGATGAGTGAAATTTTCGAAAAGGACTAACAACTTATGTAAAAATAATAACCTAGAATTGTTGAAAGAAATAAATAAAAATAATAAAAATTGGCATTTAGTACACGGTTAGTAACATAAATGGGGAAAGAGGATCTCACGTCAAAATCCCATAGTATCCAAGAAATGTTTATGAAATTTAACAAGAAATCAATAAATTTGTACATAAGATTCATAATTCTCAAGATTTATGAATTATACTTTCTCCTTCCCATTAACTTGTTCTATTGTCTTCTTTGAAGTGTTTTATAGTATTTCTTTTTTGAAAAAAATAAAATAGGTGTAGACCTTATTATCTGTTCACACTCTACATTGTTTTCTTCATTCAGGCTACAAACAAACAAGATCATTTCGAATGAAACGAAAGGAGTACATACTAAGACATGCATATGGATACTCGGTTCCTTTTCATCGGCGTTACTCAAGCTATAGACATAACAAGAGATGTATTGTTAAATAACTTAAATCACAGATGATAAAATATAGAATTACTTCACAGTTCATCTTCATCTTAATTAACCGTGAGTACTCAAGACATTTTTTTAGAAGAAGAAGAAGAAGACGACATAATCGAAAGGTGAGAATTCACTAACCATGGTCCCCTTGTGTTTGTCTGCTGCATTGAGAACCCATCGATTTTGTTTCCACTAGAAAGCAAGAACCAGAATTTTCAAATTTAGAGAGAGAGAGAAAATCAATTAAGCTCGAGTACAAACCCCATTGTATTGTGTTGAAAAAAATAGCAGAAAAGGTTTGAACGAGAAGAAAGGACAAAACACCAGACAAAGCATGACGAGAAGGAGGAGGAGGTTGTAATAATATACTCCATATATTAGCTGTAAACTGCAACTAAAGTTAAATCATGACACAAAAAAATTAAAATAAAAAATAAAAAATTACAGCTTACATGGATTTTAAATACTCCCTCCTATTTTTAATAAGTGTCATTTTAGACATTTTCACACATATTAAGGAATAATTTTTTTGCCTAAATTAACCTTAATAAATGCTTATTAAGTCTTTATTTTCTTGATTAAGTTGTGAACTACTTCTATCTCACTCTTCATAAATGTCTGGAAGATTAAATGAAGACAAAGGGCAATATTGGAAAAAATTAATAGAACGACATATATTAAACAAATAATGAAAAATCTAAAATGACACCTATTAAAAATAGGAGGGAGTATTTTTTTCAGCGACTTTTATTAGTTGCTTAACGTGGTAGGTGGTGTAAGGAGACAATCAATATGCTATGAATATTACAACTTCAACTTGGCGTTAAATTAATTAAATATTACAATCGCTATGAATGTAATCATTAATCATCCCAAGATTAATCCTCAATCACTATATGTAGTCAATGAGGGCAGCTGTATAGTTAAATTGAATAGGTGTAGGTATAGATTTTGTGTAGAGGCAAAAAAAAAAACACCCAAAAAACATTAAAAAACGAATTTTAGGTTAGGAATATAATTATCAATAATTTTACCCAATTTACAACCAGTTACCAAAAATACCCTCACCCCACCCCAAAGCTCAATTCTGTACGGGAATCACATTCAATTCCCTACAACGGTCATCAACACAGCCTGAAATTTTCTCTCTCTCTCTCTCTATCTCTCTCTCACATCTCACCCAAAAACCGCCGGAAACACACTCTCTCTCGCTCATCTCACCGTCGATCAACACAGTCTTTGCCGGAAATTTGACAAACATTGTACCAGCATTACCACCTGCAAAACTCGCGCGCAAATTTCAACAAGATGAAGAGAAGTCGCGCGGAAATTTCTTCAAAATCGGCGACAAAAAAGCAGAAGAAAACTAAGAAAAAGAGCAAGGCATCGGACAAAACTGAGGAATCAACACCATTTAGCACTGTACCGGTACAATTTTAATATTATTTGCTGTTTTTTTACAAATCATTTACAAAATTTACAGATCTTAATGGTGAATGTGTTTAGAATGTATTTAGGGATTACAGGAATGAGAATGCTCAAAAATCAGTAAGCAGTTTGTTTGATTTACTGCTTACTGGTGAATTCTGTGTGTTGTTACTGCAATATTGCTTCTGTAACTCCATTATTGCTTCTGTTACTGCATTATTGATTCTGCTTCTGTTACTGTTCTGTTACTGCATTATTTAGGGTTATTTGTTGTTGTTGCTGCTAGTGATAAAGCATATTGTGATATTACTTGGTTATTTGTTCTGTTCTGCTGTGTTATTTACTTATTAAGTGGTAATGAGAAATGGAATACTGCATTATTGCTTCTGTTACTGCATTATTGCTTATGTTACAGCATTATTTAGGATTATATGTTGTTGTTGCTGCTTGTGATAAGCATATTGTGATATTACTTGGTTATCTGTTCTGTTCTGTTATGTTATATTCTGTTGTTAAGTGAGAATGATAAATGGAAGAATGGAATTATGGCATTATATGATTTAAGATGTTAAGGTGCTGCTCATTGCCTGGTAACTGTTGAGGCATTATCTGTTCTGTTCTGTTCTGTTGTTAAATGAGAATGATAAATGGAAGACTGGAATTATGGCTTTATATGATTTAAGATGTTAAGGTGCTGCTTATTGGTTAGTTAACTATTGAGGTATTATGCTATTATGTTACTGATTATTTGGATTTACTAATAATGATTGCTGATTATTGCTTATTCACCTGTTGTGTTATTAGCTTATTTGATTTAAGGTACTGCTTATTTGATGTTAAGGTGCTGCTTGTTGTTGTTACTACGTGAGTTTTGTTCTTGGAAGTTTATGCAGATTATTAAAGTATTAGTAATGGGATAAGCATGATTCATATATGCTTACTTCAATTAGGTAACAAACTTCATGTGAAATATATACTTGAGTTTTGTTACTGATTATTTGTTGAGTTTAAAATGTGATGATTTAACTGTTGTGACAGCAATGCTATTGATTTGCTGTAAAATATAGAATGCTGCAATGCTATTGATTTGCTGTTGTGTTATTAGCTTATTTGAATTAAGGTACTGCTTATTTACCTGTTATGTTACTTGGTTATTTGTTGTTGTAACTGCTTGAGTTTTGTTCTTGGAAGATTATACAGATTATTAAAGTATTAGTAATGGGCTAAGCATGATTCATATGCTTACTTCAATTAGTTAACAAACTTCATGTGAATATGCAATTTTCCAGTTTACTGATCATTGTTGAGTTTAAAATGTGATGATTTAACTGTTTACTGATTTTCTTTTAAATGTAGATTAAGTGGGAATACAAGAGACACCATCTCATACAATATGAACATAAGACGATGCTCACAGGGTATGAATCAATGCCTAAAATCATACGAACCACACTTACAAAGGCTGCAAGCAAAGAAATACAGAAATCATGCTTCAGGTAACTTCATCATGCCTTACTGATTACTTGAATTACTTAAAGATACTTTCCAAAAAAATTCATCTAATTATTGCTTAATGTAATTACTTAGGTACTACTATCAACTGCCTGACAATAATCCAAGATCAGAAAAACTACTACACTACGTAGTTTTCCGAGAGATCACTCCCACCCCGAACCCTGACACCACAGCGTTGTGGTTCAGAATTGGTAACAGGATCCTACGGTTTTCAAGAGCAGAGTATGCACTAGTAAGTGGGCTGAAGTTTGGACCAGCAAGCTTTGATCCATACAACACTGATGAAGTCACCAGTAAAGATTCAGTATTTGCCCGGCTATTCGGACGTAACAAACAGCTCTCCACAGGAAATATCAAAGACATGTTTGAGAGCAAGCGTTTCAGCTATTGGCAGGGGAAAGGAACAAATCGCAGAGAGATAGTTGTTCAAGCAACAGAAAGTGATTACATCAAGGTTGCAAAGCTACTGCTTGCTCTGACATACGCAGTAGGAATAGAGCAGTCAAGGAAGTCAATCCCACAGTGGTTATGGGTACTATTGGAAGACACGGATGCTTGGGAGCAGTTCCCATGGGGCAGTTACTCGTACCAGCTGCTCACTCACTCAATAACAAATATGAAGACAGATGAAGCATTACCTGAATCTGGGGTAATAAGTTACCATTTATTAGGCAACACATTTGCCTTCTCTGTAAGTACCCTAACATTCCCACTTATGAAAACAAAAATGTATAAAATGGCATGTTTACTAGAACCTCTTACAATAACAAAAACTGAATTATGCAGGCTTGGATATATGAAGCGATACCAGCATTTACAGATACAGTTGCAAAGAAGATAAATGATGAGAAGATGCCACGGTTCCTTCGATATGAATGTCTTGCACCAAGGAAAATACCAGAACTTAGTAATGGCAAAAAGGTAAAAATATTTTATTCTGTATTACCTGAACTGTTTCAGAACTTAGTAATGGCAAAAAGGCTTGGATATATGAAGCGATACCAGCATTTACCAGAACTGTTTCAGTTATCATGAATCTCATCTCAATTGAGTTAGGTTGGTTTATTACCTGAAAATATTTTGTAGTTAGTACCTGAAAATATTTGAATACTACTGATATGTTTCAATGGAGTTAGATTGCTCATATGTTTTATTTCTGCAACAGTAATTAGTACACAAAAAAGTGATATAATTGTACTTAGTACCTGAAATATTTGCTATGTATATCTATGTGTAGGACACTCCAAAACAAATGCTAACTCCCACTGATAAAGAGGTAAAAAAGGCATACTGGAAATCACTTGAATATGATCCAGAAGGGATGCCTTTTGCCTTCACGTACGAACCAAGCATTGAAAAAAAAAAGAAGCCCAAGGATGAGCATCTGCCTGAAGAAAATGATGCCACTAGAAACACAACAACTGCACCTGCACCCATGGATATTGACGAAGCAACAATGAAAAGAATCGGCGAATATGCAGGTAAATTATTACTTGTACTACTAAATGGGAATGTCAGTATTTAAAACAGTAAACAGTAGTACTAATGCTAGATCTAATTACTGAAACATTGATGTGAAATTGGAAGCTATTTTATTGTTTGCTGGAGATCTGTTTGTGTTTGTGACTAATAAGAAAAGAACTCAACTAGATCAGCTGGCGTAGTACTTGTAGCTTCACGTACTTTGTTTGGTAATGCATTTTTGCAGGTAAAGTTGCTGCAGAAAAAATGAAGGAATATATTGAAGAAGTTAAAAAGACAATTGTGAAGGAGATTCTCGAGCATCTCAATGATAGAGTACAGCCTCAGGATGGTGATGATACAGACCATTACCAGCATGACGGGTACATGCATTCTCCGGTGATATTTGATCACCATGATGATACAAATGAACCAGAACATTCAAATGACAATGAAGAAGCAGCAGTCCAGAAAGAAGCAGCACAGAAAGAAGCAACATCAGAGAAGGAAAGTGAAGCAGCATTTCAGAAAAAACAACAGCAGGAGAAGGAAGCAGCAAAGAGTGCAGAGAAGGAAGCTTCAGTACCAGAACAACAGCAGGAGAAGGAAAGTGAATCAGCAGTTCAGAAAGAACAACAGCAGGAAAAGGAAGCATCAGTACAAGAAAGTGCAGAGAAGGAAACATCAAAGAGTGCAGAGAAGGAAGCATCAGTACAGGAACCACAACAGGAAAAGGAAACCACAAAGCAGCAGAAAGAAGCAAAATCACCATCAACATCTCAGGACACATCAGAAAGTCTAAATAGGAAAGGAAAGGAAGCACCTGATACAACAATAGAACAAACACCATAAAAAATTAATCAAGACAAGGTATAAAAAAATATTTAATTATCAGTTAAAATTCTATAACATACTTCATTCATTTTTTTTCATCTACAGGAAGATCAATTATCAGATACACTGATGGCCCAAGCATTAGACGATTTTGAAAAAGGTAAGGAAATTGTACTCTCTGCCATAAACTTAGAGGACGTTGCACTGGTAATAGAAGAACCTGGAAAAAGGCCAAGGAGGATAAGGTACCCAGCAAGACACTGCAAAAGTCCATACAGGCAGGACGATGTGAGAGGTGGATTTAAAACGTTTGATAAATTCATCCACTCAGACAAGGAAAGGTAAAATTTAAAGTATATAAATTTGAATAACGAACATTAAAAATTGATCTCTAACCCACACAAAAAAATGTATACAGCTACAGGGACGTCGGATTGATCTACCCAGTCAGCCAGTACTTCTTCCTAAAAATAGAGGACCCACAACATTCGATTGATGAAAATACAGTACATGTGTACCTATCAATCCTCACAGCACGGCCAGATATTGCTGGAGTGGGATCTACTCAAGACAACATTGGTATCACAACAAACTACTTCATGGTAAAACATTAGCATAAAAACAGTATGTACTGTATTTTCCAGGAAGCATCCATAACATTCAGTTCTTAAATGATTATTTTAAACAGAATGCGATCCAAGAGGCTTATGCATCAACACAGCCCAAACGCAGAACACAACTACACTCCGACATCCAGCGCAAAATGCCAGCTAACATGATGGAACATCTGAAGCGTTATGCTGAAGCAGAAATGCCAGCTTGGGGTGATAATATGAAACCTTGGATTTACTGTGAAAAGGTAATATTCAGTTCTTAATTAATCAATAACATGCATGCACCTTGAAAAAAAAGATAACAATTTATTAAAGATAAGTTCTTATTTCCACATATAGGTTGTGACAGCATGCTGTATTGAAACACATTGGGTAGCAGTTGAGATTGATCTAAGGAAACAAAAGATATTGATCCATCATGCCAAGACAGAAGCTGTCAAAGAAATCGAGCAACGATTCATACCAATGGCAAAGATCTTACCTGAACTGATAGAGGAGATTGGGTACTATGATCACCACAGAATCAAAACACCAAAACAGAAACAGTGGGAAATACTGTTTGGAGTCCCAAAAGGAAAGCACTTCTACAAGCAAATAGGCGACAATACCAGCGGACTGTATGTACTAAAGATAATTGAGAGGATGATTGCAAGGATCCCAGATGACAAAGGAGGATTAAAAACAGGGCACGGCATCTTCGCTTACAGATGCAAAATTTCACGTACAATATATGCTTTTAGCACTGCTGAACCACCTTGTCCATCATTTGACTTGGGAGAAATTTAGAATATGTTGTTGGATATTGAAATTACTGACTTTAGACTGTTTGTGTACTCTTTTTGTTGGATAACATGTTAGAACATGTTTGTCTTACTTTAGACTATTTGTGTGTTCTTTTTTGATGGATACTTTAGAATATTTGATGGATATCTTTATGTTACTTTAATGTTAGAATATATTTTAAATACTTGTTGCATATGGATCTGATACACTTATGCAATCATTACAGTACAGTACAGTACTATTACTGATTACTGGTAATAAAATAATAACATGTACCGATTACTGGAATTAATACATAACACAAAATGACAAAACACTATACACTATAAGAAACTGTGTAATATAGGTAATCAGTAATATAAGACAATGAAATTACTGTGTACTTTGTACACAGTAATTAATACATAAGAAAATTATAATACTGTGTAATATAGGTAATCAGTAATATAAGCTAATAAAATTACTATATACTGTATACAACTAAAATTATAAAGTAAAACTTATTCAATAAAAATACTGTGTAAAATATAGGTAATCAGTAATATAAGCATGTGAAATTACTCTGTACTGTGTACTAGTCTAGTTATTCAGAAACATAAAACATGTACTCTAAGAATTCTGCCAAGTCTGACAAACTACACAAATCCAATGGAAAATAATCAAAACCTATTCGGATCAACACAGGTTCTCCGAGTATGCCCAACTACACCACATATGCTACATGACTTTGACTTCCGAGCACGCTTAGCATCAGCTTCCTCACAATTAATTTCCAGAAATGCCTTGCATGTTGACAAATAATGGCCCTTCTCATGACATCTTGAACACTGACGAGACTCCTTAACAGCAACGAGTTCTCCAGCAGCTACAGTAGACTCATTAACAGCTTCAACACCTTCAACTACTCCAGCAGAACCAGCACCTTCACCTACACTCTTCCTTAAACCTCCAGTACAGTCTCCAACCTGAAACCTCTTCCTTCGTGGTCTACCTGCTTGCTTCGGATTGGACGGTGTTCCAACAACCAATGATTTGACTTCATCTGATACATGCCACTCGCTAGGATCAGGCACCGGCATAACATTAGAAGCATAAATTTCATGCCATGTACGAGTCGAATAACACGAATTCACATATCCAGAGAACACCTGATTCATATGACTATAACAAGAAAACAAAAAATGACATCAGGAAAACAGTAATCAGTAAAAATGTTAAAATCAAATTAACATTTAACATCATACCTTAAAGCTCGTGTAGCATGTGAGCATGGAATTAAGTCCATTTGAAACACTTTACACGAACAACTCATTGAAAGGATATCAACAATATAACTACGTGATCCCGATATAACCTTGAATTTAGAATCTGAGATGGGCTGGACACTCATAACACGGCCTCTGATCATAGCAGCCTCCAATCTACGAGTGGCATATTCTGAAAGTTCAAGACTCCTAGATGCAGCTATACTACGCCGATTACAAAACCACTCTTGAACAAGATTACGAGCATACTCTAACAGAGAACAAATAGGCAACTTCCTAGCCCACTTCAGTCGAGAATTCAGACACTCAACAGCATTTGAAGTACCAAAAGAATATCTACGAACTGGACATTTACTACGAGCCCATCTAACAGGATCAATTTTCAAAAGCTTTGAATGTGCAGCAGCAGAAGCAGATTTCAAACTACTCATGTGGATTTCAAAGTCTTCGACCCTATATGCATTAGCAGCAGCCTGAAAAAACTCAATCACATCTTCACCCCTAAGATGCCCTTGTATATGATAAGAACACAGACCAAATGCAACCCCAGGAAAAACAGTTCTCACAGCATTATTTATACTAACATGTTGATCAGCCACTATCAACATGTCATCTCGAACTCCTAACGACTCTCGAACATGCAATAAAAACCAACCCCATGACTTATCATTCTCCTTATCACCAACACAAAATGCAAGAGGAACAATCTGTTCATTTGCATCTTTTGTAGAAGCAACAAACAACACCCCCCTTATACTTCCCCTTCAAATGAGTTGCATCAATAACAACAATGGGACGACAAGAACGAAAAGCCAGCATACATGCATGAAGACAAAAGTAACAGTACTCCATAGACCCATCAGCACGAGTTTGAATATCAACATTTGAACCAGGATTCATAAACTGAAGCATATACAAATACTTTGGTACCAACTGCAAAAAAAACAAAAATGATACACATTATTGATACTGCAAAATCGTCCATTACAGAGAAAATCAGTACTTCGCATCACAACTGGAAGCCAAGCTCTTGATGAACTATTAGGGGGTAATAATGGATCATCTCTATGATTTTTCATCTCAACAAAACTGCACAGTATTTCCTATATTGACTTGTTCATGGTTACACTGAAGGTGGGATAGAAACTTCTGCAATAACAGAAGCTTTTGGGGAATTCAGGTGAATACTGTAATTTCCATTGACTAGATAAAAAAACTTGTGAAAAGTTCACTACAGCCTTTTTTAGTGTCATGATCCTAAGAACTAGTATCCTTATATCTGTAATCAACATTTGTTTCAGATCTGGAAAGACACAACTTGCACATACTCTCTGTGTTTCTACTCAGGTGATGAGCTAAGGAACAGAAGTCTAGCCACAATTTGTTGTTTATATCTTTAATGAAATCAAATTTATACATTTAATGCTTGAAGGAAACTAATATCTGAACTTCACATCCCAATATAAGCTAAACATAATTAAACAAGCAGTGCAGAATTTATATTACCTGAAATGATTTATCGTGATCACCATATGCAGCATTCAAAGCCAAATTCCTACCAGCTAAAGCAGCAGAGTACGTCAAGTTAACACCAAACTCTCTTTGTAACTGCCCTTGAATATCACGTGGTCTTAGCTCATACCCATCTTGCAACAAATTTGGACCAACATGGGCAGCTATAGCCTTAGAAGATACTTTGGCATGAGGGACTCTCCTCAAATCTCTCTGACAAGTATGTGGTACCCAAGCATGTATCTTCCATACACTACCTACAGCTCTAGCTCGAACACAAAAACTGCACCTTTCTTCAAACTTGCACATGTCTATATATCTACCAGTATCCGACCGTTTATTGCGAAACTCAAGGCAATTTTTCAAATGATATAAAGCAATACATGAAATCATTGCATCCTTACTACGAAAAACAGAACCATGCCCAATATCAACCACAACAGGTTCAGGATCAACAAAAACATTATCACAAGGCATAGAGGCTTGAAATGCTGCACCTGGTATAATCCACTGACCACTACTAGATCCACCAGTACTACAACTACTACCATCAGTATAACCACTGCTACAACTAGTACCATCAGTGCTACCACTATTCAGATTACTAAAACTACGGCTAACACCACTAAATGAGTGTAAATCCATTAAAGCTGCATAAACAAACAGTAAAACACTATCTTAAAAATCATAGCAACATGAAAAAGTACAGTAGATAAGTACACTAATTCAACTAGGATCAGAGAGAAGCAAGTAGTAATCAAAAGACAAAAAGCAAGTATACAGTCAAAGTAAAAATGCTTTCAATTCCTAAAGCACAAAAGTTTAAACAGAGGCATTAACCATCAACTATACACAATGTAAGAACAATTCTTCAACCAGAGGAAAATCACAGCTAAATTCTTCAATGCTAGCTCAATTATGAAATCACAGAATTAACGCAGATTTACATCAAATTCCAATAATCAAATCAACGCAGATTTACATCAAAATCAAAAGTGAAATCGGAGCAGTAGCAAAATTAAACAATCAACGTGATTAACTACGAAGAATCACCTACTAAAAAATCAAAATAAAACTCGAATCAGATACAAAACATGAAGGAACTGACAGCATAGCCGCAATAAATCAACCACAAACACATGAAGAAACTCACGGCGCAAAAATCAACCAGAATAGGCGGAGAGATGGCGAGGCGGCGCTGGTAATCGGCAGCTGAGAAAGAGAAAGAGAGTATAGAGAGAGAGAGAGAGAGAGAGAGAGAGCTCATAACCAGAATAACGAATCCTCCCCTCCCTCAGCTGGCGGAAAAAACAGACCTACAAAATTAAGGGCAGTTTTGTCCATACAAACCTAAAAATGGGTAATTTTATTGCAAATTAAATTCCTAACCTAAAATATGTTTTAGCAATTAAAAATGGGTAAAAAGCTATATTTTCTCTTTTGTGTATGTGAATGGATTAATGAGCAAAAATAATGAGAAAAGTCCATCGATAATTTAATCAAGTATTTACGTGTGAATGCACGTAATCTCCACTAGTCTATTACTATTATAAATCTATTATTATTATAAAAGTGTGTATTCTTACAAAATATGTATTTCCAAATATACCCCTCCCCTCCTTTTATTTTAAAATAATATTATTATCCCTTATTAAAATATATTATTGTTATTATATTATTTATGTTATAATATTATTGTTATTATGTTATTTATGTTATTAAGTATAGATGTATTTTTTTTTCTAATCAATTGTTATTCTTTTTTTATAATATTATATTATAATACTATTGGTATTATGTTATTATATTATAATATTAAGTATAGACGTATTTAATGTGATGGTGTATTTTTTTCTACTCAATTGTTATTTTTTTTTAAATCCTTTTTTTTTATATCATAGATTTTTTTTTACAAAGAATTCTTCTCCTAATTAATTCCTACAATTAACTATTCTATAAATTTGTACTTCTTCCACACTAATTAAAAAAACTTATCTACCCAATCACTGTAATAGTTCGTAAGAGAAGATTGAAGATATTTATTTTCACATTTACTTATTTTTTTTCAAGAACATCAGGTGATATTCTTTTTGTCTTGTTTTTCTATGATTATTCTTCATGTTTATACTATTATGATCATGTTTATTTTTTTATTCTTGGTTTATTGTCGTTCTTGCTATGTTGTTTACTTGAATCAACTATGAAGAAACCAGAGCAACAAAAAGATTTTGAATTTAAAGGATGAAATAATAATTATGATAAACTATATAAAAAAAACGAAATTCGTCCAAACTCTTTCCCATTTTTCTTTTGATTATTTTATTATTTATCATTTTTCTTTTGATTATTTTATTATTTATCTTAATAGTATAGAAATTGTAAAAATATACGATTTAAATATATAGAGATTAAATAATTACTATAATTTTGTAGTTTTAATAAGATTAGGTATTAATTTTAGCGTAATTTTCAATTATAATATCCATATATAAAACCTAATATTAAATTATTATTCTTAAATTTTGGACTTTTTTTTTTTTTTTTTTATCGAAGAATTTAAATTTTCAAGTGATTCCAAATAAATAAATAAAATTATGTTAGGAATTTTGGATATGGATGTGCAGTGTATGTCTGTGGCCTTGATGCATGAGAGCGACGAGTATATAGATTTGTAGGTATAATAAATTTGTATGTATAAGCAGATGTAAATAGATTTTTCATTATATGTATTAATTTAGATTTAATCCTCATAGCCTTAACTCTTTTCTTAGACTATTATAATATGAAATTGTTGTTTATACATCACATCTTCTTTACGGTTTAATTTTAGTTCCGATCAAAATTCAATCAAGATTCAGTAGGATGTCAGGTTCTTCTTCAGGTATATTTTATAATCCAGTAATTGAATTTATTTTAAAACTAATATTTACCACAATATTGTAAACATAATTGAATCTTTTAATATAATAGCTGCAGAGGTATATCAGAAAAAGGAGACTTTTACACATGAAAAGGAAATACTCCGAAATAAAGAAATGGAGTTTAAATGTTAATTCGCGAGACTTGAATGGTAATTATTTTCTTTTGGTCATGTTATGCACACAAGCACAATTACAAACATTAATACTGATTACTGACACACTTTTATTCATATTATTTCTCATAGGTACAACAATTCATGTATTAAAAAAAATCTTTGATTGTGTTCATTGCGGTGTTGTCAGATTGAAACCTCCGACATTTTATTGTAATAATGGGAAAATTGTATTTGCATCAGCTGAAGTCCCCAATGAATTGTACGAATTTTCACTTCAAAATTAGAAGAGGCAATTAATTTTAGGAAAATATTAGTTCGTACAATTCTATATTTTTATTTACATTGTTTGGTGTAAAATTGGATAAGAAACTTGCATTTGCAAGACGGGGAGTATATACACTTCGAACACAAGGAATGGTTTATCATGATCTTCCAGGGTTAATTCCAAATAGTTCTAATCCAGAATTTTTTCTGTTGTACTTTTTTGAGACTGTGAGCGAAGTTGAAAATAGAATGAACAGACTGCATAATTCAAATATATCAGATGTGACGGTGAAGAAGCTGATAAAAATTATGGAGACCAATTCATATGCCAAATTTTTTCGAAGATTGAAGGACTGGCCTTCCATGGATACTATAGAACTTCATATTTCTAAACATGTAAATTTGGATCAACGGGTGTACAATTCGCCTACTGCAGATCAAGTTGCAGAAATATGTGTAGAAAAAAGATTAGAATTAACATGCTACAAAATTCAAATATATCATGTCACGGTGAAGAAGCTAATAAAAATTATGTTGAACAATATTCATATGCCAAATTTATTCGAAGATTGAAGTACTAGCCTTCCATGGATATTGTTGAACTTCATATCTCTAAAGATGTAAAATTTGATCAACGGGTGTACAATTCGCCTACTGCAGATACATATGATAAAATATTACTATGGATGTTATGACCCGTTGCAGTATCCACTTCTTTTTCCGAAAGGTGAAACTGGTTGGCTTCCAAATATTAAGAAGAATACGGCGTAATTTTTTCCTTTAAATTCTCTCTTTATCTATTTGTTAATTGCTACGACTATAAAATATTTATTTACAACCCAAATTATTATATTATTTGAATATTTTATTTTATAATTTTGAATTATATATTTTTGTAACATTTCTCAGATCATGTTAGAATTCTGAATGATACATCGACAAGGGCCACGATTATAACCGAAGAGAATATTATCTCTGGAGAACAAGGTATTTTTCTAACCTTTTGAACATAATAATATGAATTCATGTTTCAACAATATATACGTATTAAAAAGCATTTTGTATGTTCAAATATTATATATTCAACAGTTACAGGGGCAGCGTAATAAATGTGTCTCATGTAGAGAATATACTTGATATAAGTTATAAATCAGAAATCATAGGCAGTCTATTCTTTTATTCGCTAGCAGATTATTTCAGCAATACGCAATCGACATGTATATTAAATTAGAGACTACAAGATTGGATTTTATTCGAATAAATCAATCAACTATGAGAGCCGAATTGTACCAAGGAATTATGGACAATGTCTTTAGAGGAGAAGTGAGAGGAACTTAAGTTGACAAACGAATTGTTATACCTGCTACATTTATATGGGGTCCAAGAGATATGAGGCATATGTATCTTGATGCATTGACATTAGTACAAAAATTTGGAAAGCCGGATTTATTTATTACTATGACCTGCAATCCAGAGTGGGGGGAAATACAAGAAAAATTATATCCTGGTCAAACATCTCAAGATCGTCCTGATTTGACTTCAAGTGTTTTCACGGCAAAACTGCAATATTTGAAAAATCAGTTATTCAAGTACGAGATATTTGGAAATGTTGTTGCACATGTCCACGTGATTGAATTTCAAAAAAGAGGTTTACCACATGCCCACATGCTTATCATTTTCAAGTCGGATTATAAGATAAATACAACAGATGAAATTGATAAGCATGTTAGTGCCGAAATTCCAGATCCAGATGAAAGTCGCGAATTATATGAATTGGTGAAGAAGCACATATGATGCATGGACCATGTGGGAAAAGAATCCAAAAAACTCATGTATGGTGAAAGGAAAATGCAAATGTCACTATCCACGACCATATTGTGAAAGCACTATACAAGGTAAAGATGGATATCCGATTTATCGAAGAAGAAATAACGAATCGGTCATTTTTGTCCATAATGCAGAGCTCAACAATCGGTGGGTCGTTCCATACAATGCTTATCTACTATCCAGATATAATTGTCATATTAATGCAGAGGTTTGTTCTGGCATCACGACAGTCAAATATTTGTATAAGTGTATATACAAGGGACATGATAGAGTGACAATTAATATGACCCAGAATGATGATAAGAATCAAGTTGATGAGATAAAGCAGTTTCAGGATGCACGCTGGGTATCTTCTCAAGAAGCATTATGGAGAATATTCGAATTTGAGATGAATGATATATACCCGGCCGTTATCAACTTACAACTTCATCTTCCTAACAATCAGTTCGTAGCATACCACGAAGTCAAAAATCTGGATAGTCTTTTAAATTCAGGTCACGTTTCAAAAACAATGTTGCCTGAGTTTTTTTTCCTACCTGTGCTACAAGTGAAAGAGCAAGAAAGTACCTTTACAAAGAATTTCCTAAGTACTATATTTGGGAAAAAAGGGGCAAATGTTGAACAGAAAGGAAAAAGGACAATGTTATTGGATGTATTAGTTCGGCAAATCCAATTGAAGGAGAAAGATATTATGAAAGATTACTCTTGAATCATGTCAGAGGACCAACGTCTTTCAGATACTTGAAAACAGTCAATGTTACAGAATATTTGAGTTTCAAAGAAGCAGCACAAAAACGGGGGTTATTAGAAGCATATCAAAGTATCGTTGAATGCCTGAATGAAGCGATAACATTTCAAATGTCAAAAGAATTACGAAGATTGTTCGCAATAATACATCAAGAGAAGGGGGAAATGAAAATATTTCGAAGGAAGTTTGAAGATTGCGTCGACATTTCCAGTGGTGACGATGATGATACCTTGCAAAATTTTATCTCCAAAAGCAAAAGGAAGAGAAGTTCGATGCACATCAAAGTAAAGAAAAAGAAGGATTGACCGTGATATTAATTTTAATTTTTAAATGTTATAGTTTAGATTAATTACTTCCTTTAGCGATACTTCACTTTTTTTTAGTTTAATTATTTTGTTTTTATCGTTTACTAATTATTCGTCTTTTTTATTTTTACGCTTTATTTTAAAGCCTTAATGAATCGTTATATGTTTCGATATAAAATAACATAATAATATAAATGAATTTTTATCGAAATAAGTAAAAGGCTGAGTGACCACGTGCATCGCACGTGTTGTCCACTAGTCTCATATAAATATAGGCAACGAAAAATAAACTCCTTATCCGAAAATAATTAGAATAACCTTGCAATACATAAAATATGCTACACAGATATCTACGCCTACGCATGCAGCTGCAAAGAAGAAGAAGAAGATATTACATTGGTTGGTTTCTCTCCTTTTCTTACAATATTTTTTAATCAAAGAGAACGCAACACATGCATGCATGTTAAATTCAAATTATGCATGGAATGACACGAAAGGTATTTTGGAGAGATAGCCTGTGTTGTTTCGGATCTTGTTTGCGATATTTTTCGTCGTCACCATCCTTAATTCCTGCAGACTCGCCATAGCCCCAAGCTCTTCCGGTAGGGTCTCGAGATATGGACAATTGTAGATTTCTAATTGCATCAAGCTCGCCATCGCGCCTTTTCCAACTCGAAGACTTCTAAGATTCCTGAATTGTTTTATATGCAGAACAGATAGTTTGGGAAACACGGCATCCAGTATCTCCATCTCTTCACCGCAGTGGCGACTCCAGGAATTCTAACTTGGGGGTGCGAAAATTAATAATATAACATTAAAAATGTCATATATATTACAATAATGTCAATGAAAATAGTAAAATTACAAATATACCTAATTTAACTTTCGACGAGACGACACTTCTTGAAAACGATTGGCAACATCGTCGTCTGAAACTTGTAAGAACACATCTCTCTCAATGTAGGTGACCAAACAATCATTTAAAAATTGATTTCCCATCCTATTTCGCAACTTGTTCTTGACATAAGTCATTCCAGAAAATACTCTCTCAACGCTTGCAGTGGCAACCGGAAGAATCAACACCAACTTGATAAGCAAAAATACTAGAGGATAAGTCACATGTCTATTTGTCTCAACAAGTTTCATCGAAAGAGAACTAATATCATGCAAATTTCGAAACTCATCTCCTCTTTTCATATCTTCCATGAATATATCAAGTTGGCACTCAAGAACCATTGAATCAACACTCGAAAATTCGGAAGGATAAAAAGTAGCAAGTTTGAGTACCTTTTCCTTGTCAAAAGAAGAGAAGTCATCCTTTGGATTCAAACAAGCCATGCATCTAAGCAACTCCATATTTACCTCATCAAATCGGTTGTCAAGTTCTTGAAGTAGTAAATCGATGACTTGAATAAATACATCAACTCGGAAATGATGAAGATATGTCACTTGTTGAACAAAACGTTTTGATCTTCCTTGAGGGATATAAAGAGCCTCCATATCCGGAACAACAATGTCATTATCATTGCAAAATGTAGTGACCTTAAGCAAGTGATTCTCCCATCCACCATCTCTCAACTTTTGCAACACATTCTTGGTCAAAGTGACAAGCCTCATGGCACTAACAATATCTTGATCTTTTCTTTGCAAAGCAAGACACAATTCATTAGTATATCCAAATATAGTGCGCATTAGGTGTGCCATAAAAACAAAATCAAATGACTCTAGAGAGTACAAAATGCCTTGAGCTTTTGCCTTATCATCTGAATTAGAACCATTCTCCCCAATCAACACAAGAACTTTAACAATTGTAGAAAACAAGCTCATCACATTCAAAATAGCTTTGTAATGAGAGCTCCAACGAGTGTCTCCGGGCCTCTTCAAACCAATTTCTTGATTTAATCCCGTTCCCGTGTCAAGTTCACCAATTTCCAAAGCTTGAGCCACCTTTTGAGCTTGAAATTCTCGAATCATTTCTCTTCTCTTACAAGAAACTCCAATCACATTCAATAAGGTTGCAAGCATATCAAAAAGCCAAGCACACTCGTCGTTCTTTTTAGCAATCGCTACAAGAGTTAGTTGAAGTTGATGAGCAAAACAATGAACATAATATGCACTTGGGGAATCTTCTCTAATCAAAGTCTTTAGACCATGTATCTCACCTTTCATGTTACTAGCTCCATCATACCCTTGGCCTCGAATTTTAGACGGACTCAACGAATGATCCATGAGTAAAGACAAGATTGCACTTCTAAGAGATAAAGCCGTGGTATCTTTAACATGAGTAAGCCCAAGAAATCGTTCAATTACCTTTCCCGTCTTCCCTTCAACATAACGCACACAAAGAGCAAGTTGTTCTTTTTGAGATACGTCACTTGACTCGTCGGCCAATATTGAAAAGTAGTCACCCCTAAACTCTTCAATGATCCTCTTTGTTGTCTCTTGAGCACAACATTTGATAATTTGCTTTTGAATATCCGAATGTATCAATCGACAATTGCCGGGAGCATTTTCCAAAGTGACTTTTGAAATAACTTCATTATGTGTCCTTAGCCATTTCAAAACCTCAAGAAAATTTCCCCTATTAAGGGAGTCTTCACCTTCTCTATGACCACGAAATGCTAACCCTTGTCGCAATAGAAGACCCAAACAAGAAATTGAAGCATTTAATCGAATGTTATACTCTCTTTGTTGCTCACTGGTGGCTTTATCAAGAGTCGCAATGATTGATTTGTTTTGCCATCTCTCAAGTTCACATACTTCTCATAAGCAAGATTGTGAGCACTTTTAACTCCACCAACATGTTTCACAAATCTTTCGGGTTTATTCCACGACTTAAACCCCTCATTAACAAATGCGTCCCCCCCTACATTCAACTCATTTTCATTCTTGAACAAGTAACAAACAAAACAAAATGCGGCATCCTTTTCAATGCTATATTCAAGCCAATCCCATTTTTCAAACCAAGATACACTAAATCGACGAGAACCTCCAATGTCTTTTCGAGGAAAATTGTGAGACTTCGGTTGACAAGGTTTCTTAAGGATATAAGCCCTCCTAATCGAATCTCGTTGATTTGGAGGATAATCCATAATGCTTATTCTTTTTCCCGGATCATGAGGAAGAAGATCAACATCATAAATCAACTCTTTATCCTCCAATGGCACACTACTAGTACTTGAACCACTCAAAATCGTAACATCTTCTTGATCTTTATGGGAATTGTTTGGATGACAAGTACTAGCATTAGATGGATTGTCGTTACCTCTCGGTGAAGAGCACAAATCTTCTTGCACTTTCATTCTCTTGAACATAAATTGTCGAAGATCGCATTGCTTTGTTTTTCCTTTTGATTTTTGTGGATCTCCCATGAATTCCTACACTTAATAGATAGATTTAGGTGTCAAAATACAATTTATGCTAACTCCTTTTTCAAAAGGGAATGTAAAACAAAGAAACAATATAAAATAAGCATATTAATAAAATAGGACCATCTAAAAAAATATAAAAATTAGGAGCATATTGATTAAATCAAAAATGGGACCATCTTGATCTCTATTTCTTATACAATAAAATAAAATTGTCCAAATGGGACCATATTGATCTATATTTCTTATACAATAAAATTGTCCATACTTGCAGTAGAAGCAGTGGCGACTCCCCAATTTTCTTTGTCCAATAATATTCAATTTTGAATAAAAATTTCCAAACAATTAATTAATTTATTCTCTCCTGGACCATTCTCCACAATTACAAAGAGTCTAAGACAAAGTGGAAGTGTGGAACTCCTTTCAAAAAAATAAAATAAAATAAAAATAAAGTAAACTATAAAAGAGGTGGTGCTTGCGGTTGCTTCCCCAAATCCCAATCTCATTCCTGATCCCACCACAACAAAAAGGAAGAGTTATAAATTCACCCATTTACCTTTCTTTAAATTGACTTTATTTAGAAAGCACGTCGTTGCACAGTGCCGTGTCGCCGACTATGAAATCGCCGGAGTCGGAGTCGGTGCGGAGCCAATCTGATCTGCCCTATGAAATCGCCGGCGTCGGAGTCTTGAGACTCAAAAGCTTGGAATCGGAAATGGCGAACGGCGAATCGCCGGATGCAGACGGACAGCCGGACAGGTGGGGAGTGGAGTGGGGCAGTGGCGACGCCAAGCAAGGGCATTGGGGGTACAGCTGTACCCCCAAAAAAAAAAAAAAAATAAATTAGTATTATATATATATATGTTTATATTTTAAAAATCAAAATAAGTATTATTATTATTAATAAGAAAAAAACGTAAGAAAAAAGAGAAAAAAATAAAAAAATAAAGACACCCACGTCAAAAAGCGGAAAAAAGAAGAAGAAACGGAGCAGGGACCCAGACCTCTCACTCTCTCAGAACCCCGTCCCCACTCCACTCCCCACCTGTCCGGCTGTCCGTCTGCATCCGGCGATTCGCCGTTCGCCATTTCCGATTCCAAGCTTTTGAGTCTCAAGACTCCGACGCCGGCGATTTCATAGGGCAGATCAGATTGGCTCCGCACCGACTCCGACTCCGGCGATTTCATAGTCGGCGACACGGCACTGTGCAACGACGTGCTTTCTAAATAAAGTCAATTTAAAGAAAGGTAAATGGGTGAATTTATAACTCTTCCTTTTTGTTGTGGTGGGATCAGGAATGAGATTGGGATTTGGGGAAGCAACCGCAAGCACCACCTCTTTTATAGTTTACTTTATTTTTATTTTATTTTATTTTTTTGAAAGGAGTTCCACACTTCCACTTTGTCTTAGACTCTTTGTAATTGTGGAGAATGGTCCAGGAGAGAATAAATTAATTAATTGTTTGGAAATTTTTATTCAAAATTGAATATTATTGGACAAAGAAAATTGGGGAGTCGCCACTGCTTCTACTGCAAGTATGGACAATTTTATTGTATAAGAAATATAGATCAATATGGTCCCATTTGGACAATTTTATTTTATTGTATAAGAAATAGAGATCAAGATGGTCCCATTTTTGATTTAATCAATATGCTCCTAATTTTTATATTTTTTTAGATGGTCCTATTTTATTAATATGCTTATTTTATATTGTTTCTTTGTTTTACATTCCCTTTTGAAAAAGGAGTTAGCATAAATTGTATTTTGACACCTAAATCTATCTATTAAGTGTAGGAATTCATGGGAGATCCACAAAAATCAAAAGGAAAAACAAAGCAATGCGATCTTCGACAATTTATGTTCAAGAGAATGAAAGTGCAAGAAGATTTGTGCTCTTCACCGAGAGGTAACGACAATCCATCTAATGCTAGTACTTGTCATCCAAACAATTCCCATAAAGATCAAGAAGATGTTACGATTTTGAGTGGTTCAAGTACTAGTAGTGTGCCATTGGAGGATAAAGAGTTGATTTATGATGTTGATCTTCTTCCTCATGATCCGGGAAAAAGAATAAGCATTATGGATTATCCTCCAAATCAACGAGATTCGATTAGGAGGGCTTATATCCTTAAGAAACCTTGTCAACCGAAGTCTCACAATTTTCCTCGAAAAGACATTGGAGGTTCTCGTCGATTTAGTGTATCTTGGTTTGAAAAATGGGATTGGCTTGAATATAGCATTGAAAAGGATGCCGCATTTTGTTTTGTTTGTTACTTGTTCAAGAATGAAAATGAGTTGAATGTAGGGGGGGACACATTTGTTAATGAGGGGTTTAAGTCGTGGAATAAACCCGAAAGATTTGTGAAACATGTTGGTGGAGTTAAAAGTGCTCACAATCTTGCTTATGAGAAGTATGTGAACTTGAGAGATGGCAAAACAAAATCAATCATTGCGACTCTTGATAAAGCCACCAGTGAGCAACAAAGAGAGTATAACATTCGATTAAATGCTTCAATTTCTTGTTTGGGTCTTCTATTGCGACAAGGGTTAGCATTTCGTGGTCATAGAGAAGGTGAAGACTCCCTTAATAGGGGAAATTTTCTTGAGGTTTTGAAATGGCTAAGGACACATAATGAAGTTATTTCAAAAGTCACTTTGGAAAATGCTCCCGGCAATTGTCGATTGATACATTCGGATATTCAAAAGCAAATTATCAAATGTTGTGCTCAAGAGACAACAAAGAGGATCATTGAAGAGTTTAGGGGTGACTACTTTTCAATATTGGCCGACGAGTCAAGTGACGTATCTCAAAAAGAACAACTTGCTCTTTGTGTGCGTTATGTTGAAGGGAAGACGGGAAAGGTAATTGAACGATTTCTTGGGCTTACTCATGTTAAAGATACCACGGCTTTATCTCTTAGAAGTGCAATCTTGTCTTTACTCATGGATCATTCGTTGAGTCCGTCTAAAATTCGAGGCCAAGGGTATGATGGAGCTAGTAACATGAAAGGTGAGATACATGGTCTAAAGACTTTGATTAGAGAAGATTCCCCAAGTGCATATTATGTTCATTGTTTTGCTCATCAACTTCAACTAACTCTTGTAGCGATTGCTAAAAAGAACGACGAGTGTGCTTGGCTTTTTGATATGCTTGCAACCTTATTGAATGTGATTGGAGTTTCTTGTAAGAGAAGAGAAATGATTCGAGAATTTCAAGCTCAAAAGGTGGCTCAAGCTTTGGAAATTGGTGAACTTGACACGGGAACGGGATTAAATCAAGAAATTGGTTTGAAGAGGCCCGGAGACACTCGTTGGAGCTCTCATTACAAAGCTATTTTGAATGTGATGAGCTTGTTTTCTACAATTGTTAAAGTTCTTGTGTTGATTGGGGAGAATGGTTCTAATTCGGATGATAAGGCAAAAGCTCAAGGCATTTTGTACTCTCTAGAGTCATTTGATTTTGTTTTTATGGCACACCTAATGCGCACTATATTTGGATATACTAATGAATTGTGTCTTGCTTTGCAAAGAAAAGATCAAGATATTGTTAGTGCCATGAGGCTTGTCACTTTGACCAAGAATGTGTTGCAAAAGTTGAGAGATGGTGGATGGGAGAATCACTTGCTTAAGGTCACTACATTTTGCAATGATAATGACATTGTTGTTCCGGATATGGAGGCTCTTTATATCCCTCAAGGAAGATCAAAACGTTTTGTTCAACAAGTGACATATCTTCATCATTTCCGAGTTGATGTATTTATTCAAGTCATCGATTTACTACTTCAAGAACTTGACAACCGATTTGATGAGGTAAATATGGAGTTGCTTAGATGCATGGCTTGTTTGAATCCAAAGGATGACTTCTCTTCTTTTGACAAGGAAAAGGTACTCAAACTTGCTACTTTTTATCCTTCCGAATTTTCGAGTGTTGATTCAATGGTTCTTGAGTGCCAACTTGATATATTCATGGAAGATATGAAAAGAGGAGATGAGTTTCGAAATTTGCATGATATTAGTTCTCTTTCGATGAAACTTGTTGAGACAAATAGACATGTGACTTATCCTCTAGTATTTTTGCTTATCAAGTTGGTGTTGATTCTTCCGGTTGCCACTGCAAGCGTTGAGAGAGTATTTTCTGGAATGACTTATGTCAAGAACAAGTTGCGAAATAGGATGGGAAATCAATTTTTAAATGATTGTTTGGTCACCTACATTGAGAGAGATGTGTTCTTACAAGTTTCAGACGACGATGTTGCCAATCGTTTTCAAGAAGTGTCGTCTCGTCGAAAGTTAAATTAGGTATATTTGTAATTTTACTATTTTCATTGACATTATTGTAATATATATGACATTTTTAATGTTATATTATTAATTTTCGCACCCCCAAGTTAGAATTCCTGGAGTCGCCACTGGAGTGGGGACGGGGTTCTGAGAGAGTGAGAGGTCTGGGTCCCTGCTCCGTTTCTTCTTCTTTTTTCCGCTTTTTGACGTGGGTGTCTTTATTTTTTTATTTTTTTCTCTTTTTTCTTACGTTTTTTTCTTATTAATAATAATAATACTTATTTTGATTTTTAAAATATAAACATATATATATAATACTAATTTTTTTTTTTTTTTTTGGGGGTACAGCTGTACCCCCAATGCCCTTGCTTGGCGTCGCCACTGCTTCACCGGTGTATGCATTCTCTAACTTGAGGCATTGTAGACTGCTCAGCTTACCTAGAACCGGCATCGGGTCTTGATCGAGACGTGTGTTCACCAAACTCAAGGAACGCATTTTGGGAGGGAAATTACGAGGTAAGCTCGCGAGGAATCCGTCAAGTTTAATCCAACCGATGGATTCTAGAACACCCAGCTCGTCCAGACACGGCATGCTTTTGAAACGAAACCCTTTTAAGGTGAGGCAATAGAGAGATCTCAACTCAGCCAACGACGCCAAGAGCTTGCTTATATTTGAGCTTTCATCCAATCCTTCAATGCCTAGTCTCTGTAAACCAATTTTCTGGTTTTTCAAACCCGAGAGCAAACATGTCCAATCATCAATAGAGATGTAGGTCAAGGTCTCAAGACGCCGTAGCGCGTATTTCCCCAAAGGCTCTAGACAAATTACATCAGACATGTAGAGGCGAAGAAGGGAATCCATATCCCATATAATATTCGGCACCTCCACCATGAAGTTTTGAGCTATGTCAAGAACCTCGAGCTTTTCCAATTTCCTCAACGAGCGTGGGAGCGCTTGAAGGTAATTGTTCCTCAATCCCAGGTGCCTCAATTCAATTCCGACAACAAGCCAATACCTTCTGGTAGAATCTTGAGCCCAAAATTCTCCAAGTGAAGTTTCTTGAGTTTCTTAAAACTTTTCCAATAAGATGGATTAACGGAGTCAAGGTAGCCACTACCTCCATGGAAGAATGCTTGTCTTTATCCGTGGAGTAATCGAACCTGTCCCTGCTGCATTTGATAACACGATGACGAGGACTCTGGGATCGTTGAGTGTTTCCATGTATACTTAGGATCTCAAAATCTATTCCCTCCACCGCCTTTTTGATCGATAACCTGTGGAGCATAGCATTGATCCTAACACTTCTATATACAACGTTCCTAATTATTGGTCCATGTTCGTCCAAGAAGTATTGCTTAACCAATGCAATCAAACATAACCGAGCTATATGTTTTGAGTGCACTGCTCCTACAACCTCCAAAATATGCATAAACTTTCTTTTCTTTATGGTTGTATTTTCCTCAAAGCAGGCCAGATACATGAAACATGTCTTTGCATCTGGATCCAATCTTTGATAGCTCTCTTCGAATATATCCAAAGATGTATCGAGATCAATCGTTTCAAGAAGTTGTTCCTCCCATACACTCCCCGACTCTCTCATTCTTGCAACCTGCATTCCCACATTCATTATAGCTGATGGGACGCCACCGCACTTTGCCAACATCTCTTTCGCCTTTCTCTCTAACTGCTTGGGAAACTCGTGGTTGCTCATGAATTTATTTCCACCGAAGATTGTTTTCATAAACATGTTGGTCAAAGATTGAGGCTACCCAAGCATGCCCAATTAATGCATGCATGAATATGCATCTATGAAAATTGCGGCTAAGGCACCGCCTTCCACCGCCCTTTGAAACCACCGCCTTCCACCACCGCCTTTAAACATCTACACACTTCACCAATTGCCTATAAATAGAGGGCTTCGGAGCAGCAGCAAAACATCAACACCAACATACCAATACTCATAGAAGAAAGAGTTCTTCTATTAGAGAGAGAGAAAAATTCTTGTGAGGAAATAGCTTCAGTGTGGAAGTTATACACGAGTGATAAAAGTGAGTTGAGAGTTCTAGCCTTAGTGTAGGTAGATACAAAATACAGTGTGGTATTTTGTTGTACTCCTCCTTTTGAGATTCTCTAATATATTGGTGTTGGTCCGAGGACGTAGGCAGTTTGGCCGAACCACGTTAAAAATATCGGTGTCATTTTTATTCTCATTTTTATCCGTTTATTGGTCGATATCCTAAATATTGTGTCTCACTAGATTCTGGGCGGGATTAGTTGCGTCTAATTTCCCAACAACTGGTATCAGAGCCACGTTTGTGGCGAAAATATCGGGCGTTGTTACTATTCACGTGAATAGTGAATTTGTGAATAGTAAATTCTCGAAAAGTGTGTCGTGATAATTTTTCTTTGAGAAAATTATCATTTTTTTTATCGAGTGGGAGCAATGTCGACCGATGATAAAATTTCCAAAATTGATAAATTCAATGGTCTGAATTTTGGATTTTGGAAAATGCAAATGGAGGACTACTTGTACCAGAAGGACCTGTATAAGCCCTTGAAGGAAAAGCCAGAAGAAATGAAGGACGACGAGTGGGAGGTACTTGACCGAAAGGCTCTCGGTGCAATCAGACTGACTCTATCAAAGTCAGTTGCCTTCAACATAAAGAACGAGAAGACAACGTCGTCTCTCATGAAGGCTCTATCCAGCATGTATGAACAGCCATCTGCAGCAAATAAAGTTCATTTGATCAAGAAATTGTTCAATATGAAAATGTCTGACAGCGGGAGATTCGGAGAACATTTGAACGAGTTCAACGAAGTGACGGACCAGCTTACCACGGTGGACATCAAATTTGACGATGAAGTCCGAGCTTTGTTAATTCTTGGACAGTTGCCTGAGAGTTGGAATTGTTAGGATGGTCGAACACGTTCAGCAGCAGCAAGCACGAACAGAGGTGGTAAAGTCGAGTCGAGCAGAAACTCTCCCCGCAAGAAGCTGTACGCCCCGGTAGTGCTCACGGAACCGGCGTAGCTTCCCAAAAGGTGAAACGACTTTCGTCTCGGAGGTAGCAGCACCGCAAACCACCGAGCCCCGGCGAACTGGATGAAGACGAGGACTGAACTCGTTATGAAATGCAGAAGGAAAAGAATGCAGAGAGAGATGCGATTGTTGTGTGTCTGCTAATGGCCAAGAAGGCCTCTATTTATAGGCATCAGCCCATGGGAGGAGTTAATGGATGGACACCATTAAGGCCCACGTCAGTTACTGGCAGCCCATTATGTCCATTAAGTTGGTGGACGAGAGTTACAAACGTTTAAACGTTTGAATTCGATTCATTGAACCTGGACGAACCAGATCAACGAATCTGGACAGATCTTGCGGGCTGGGCTTACTCGTATTGGGCCTGAATCTAGGCCCAATCACATTTGCTTTTCTGGCCCAAAAAGATAATACATGGAGGCCCAAGCCCAACAAAGGAACAGCCCAAAGGACCAATTGCCAAGATCCAAGTCCACGGCCACGAGCCACGAGCCCGAGCCCGAGCCCGGCCCGGCCGGCCGGCCGGACGGACGGACGGCGGCGGCGGCGGCGGCGCGCGCGTGTGTGTGTGCGCGCGAGAGCCCGTCACTCACTCTCTGGCCCACTTGATTAATTAGCCCATTAGTATAGTTAGTTAAATACTCAACTAATTAATGTTCTTTAATCAATGTGGGACAAATTTATTACAAGAGTCTATCCACCTTGTAATAACTCCACCAACTCTCAATCTTTGATATATTATATCTCACTCACCGGAATTCGGGTTTGAGCATATCAATATACCACGATCATCTACTCTCGGAGTAGATTAATAATTTATCATTTAATTTAATAAATTAAATATAAATTATTATTCATTTATTTGGTCAAAGCCAAATTCCAACAATCCCCCCCATGAGCGAGATAGCCTTATGCAAATGTATGCAAATGCAAAGCTCAGTCCTCAAGAGACTTTATTGTATTAGGATAGGTGGTTTTTTGCCTTGAACCTCTCCATAGTCAACCTCATCGAGTATACCGGCGACCTAGTGGACATGATGCCTTGAACTAGTTCTCCTTGGTGTATACCAAGACAACGACGTTGACACAATATCGTCTCAATCTCATCCGTTCTCACGTTTGTGTCCATTTCAGGCCCTGGATCACCCCTTTTTATTCATAAGTATATCATCGAAGCGGCCTTTACTTCTTACTTATATAGGTGATTCTTATACATAGCATTCTGCTTTGCTAAAACCTCTCCAAGGTTTTCTCCCAAGAATCATTAAAAGTCTTATCGACTTATCCTCACCACATGCAGACAAACACTCATAGCTTTCTTTAAGGAATGTACACACAGTTTGAGTGTTTTTCAACTCGAAGTATTGTAGCTTAGTTGTCCCTTTGAACCATATTATGGATACTTCCAAATTATATGGTAGGGTTACCACTACAATCCTTCATATTGTGGATTTCAGCCCCATTCCCTTAACTAGCTTATGCAATTGATCTCGATTTATTGCTTTCGTTAGCGGATCCGCTAGGTTATCGGTTGATCTAATAAAACTCAACGAGATAACACCACTTGAGATCAAATGTCTAACAGTATTATGGCGTCGACGTATGTGTCGAGACTTGCCATTATACATACTATTCTGTGCTCGTCCTATAGCCGCTTGGCTATCTGAGTGAATCATCACCGACGACACAGGCTTCGACCAACTCGGAATATCCTCGAGGAAATTTCTAAGCCATTCGGCTTCTTCACCAGCTTTGTCCAAAGCTATGAATTCCGACTCCATGGTCGATCGTGCTATACACGTCTGTTTTGAGGATTTCCACGACACAGCCCCTCCCCCAATAGTGAACACGTAACCGCTCGTTGAAAACGAGTCTTTTGCGTCGGATATCCAGTTCGCGTCACTATACCCTTCAAGTATAGGGGGTTCCCTCGTGAAGTGAATCCCAAAGTTTGAGTATATTTTAGATACCTCAAAACTCTTACAAGAGCTTTCCAGTGATCATCACTCGGATTACTTGTAAATCTACTCAATTTGTTCACAGAACACGCTAGATCTGGCCTTGTACAATTTGTAATATACATCAAACTGCCAATAATCTTAGCATACTCCTCTTGAGCAACAGAATCTCCTCGATTCTTGTTCAAGTGAACACTAGGATCCATAGGAGTCTTAGCTGGTGAATACTCAAAAGCGTTGAATTTTCTGAGCACTTTCTCAGCATAATGAGACTGGGTCAGAACAATTCCATCCGGCTTTCTTAGAATCCTCATTCCAAGTATCACGTCGGCTAAACCCAAATCCTTCATGCTAAAGTTTCTACTTAGCATTCTCTTTGTTTCTAAAATTATACGAGTGTTACTCCCCATGATCAACATGTCATCTACATATAGACAAACTATAACATAACCGTTATTAGTCGTCTTTATGTATACACACTTGTCACACTCGTTAATTTTGAAACCATTTGACAACATTGTTTTGTCAAACTTCAAGTGCCACTGAAGAGGCGCTTGTTTCAATCCATACAAAGACCTTTTTAGTTTGCATACTAGGTGTTCTTTCCCTTGTACTACAAACCCTTCCGGTTGCTTCATATAGATTTCATCATCTAACTCACCATTTAAAAACGCAGTCTTCACATCCATTTGATGAATCTCAAGATTGTGCAAAGCAGCAATAGCGAGAAGCACTCTAATAGACGTATGTCTCGTTACAGGTGAGTAAGTGTCAAAGAAATCATATCCTTCTCTTTGTCTAAAGCCTTGGACCACAAGTCTAGCTTTATACTTATCAACAGTACCATCGGCGTTATACTTTCTCTTTAGGATCCATTTACAGCCTAAAGACTTACTTCCTTGAGGAAGTTCGGTTAACACCCAAGTATTGTTTTCCATAATGGAATCAATTTCACTGTTGATAGCTTCTTTCCAAAGATCTCCATCTGATCTAGACAGAGCCTCCTTGATCGTTCTTGGTTCGTCATCTAACATCATCACCACATAGTCCGGACCAAAGCTTTTTGGAGTCTTTTTCCGATCACTACGTCTTGGTTCTATATCCAAAGGATTAGACCTTGGCCGTTTACGACTAGTTGATTCCTCAACTTCCGGCTCAGAATTTAAGTTTTCATCCACTTGTCTATAACTAGTAGATTCTAACTCAACATTCTCGTTAGATGAAACCCGACCTTTATCCTTGCTAGGATAAATATTTTCGAAGAATATTGCATTTCTTGACTCTATCGTTGTTCCCACATGTATATCGGGTATCTCCGATTTATGCACAAGAAAACGATAGGGGCTACTGTTTAGTGCATATCCAATAAAGATACAATCAACCGTTTTAGGTCCAATTGCAACTCGCTGTGGAAATGGCACTTCAACTTTAGCCAAACAACCCCACACCTTAAGGTATTTGTAAGAAGGTTTTCTTCCTTTCCATAGTTCATATGGAGTCACCTCTTTACCTTTGAGTGGGATTTTGTTCAAGATATAATTAGCCGTTAAGACAACTTCCCCCCACAAATTTTGGGGTAATCCTGAACTGATCAACAAAGCATTCATCATGTCTTTAAGAGTTCGATTCTTGCGTTCTGCAACACCATTAGATTGTGGTGAATATGGGGCTGTGGTTTGATGAATTATACCACTTTCGTTGCACAATTCTTCAAACGGAGCTACATATTCTCCACCTCTATCACTTCGAATCATCTTAATGCGACAGCCAAGTTGATTTTCGACTTCATTTTTGAAGTGTTTGAACGCTTCAATTGCTTCATCTTTTCCTCTTAATAGGTAAAGATAACTGTACTTTGTACTATCATCGATGAAAGTAATAAAGTACTTTTTCCCACCCCTCGTTTGTACAAACTTTAAATCACATACGTCTGTATGGATTAACTCGAGAGGTGTAGTGTTCCGTTCTACCGACTTAAAAGGTAGTTTAGTCATTTTTGCTTCAACACAAACTTCACACTTATCATGTGAATTTATGTTCTCAACATTTAGTAAGTTCATATTTACTAGTCTCTTTATAGCATTTAGATTCACATGTCCTAATCTACAATGCCATAAATTGGAACACTCAAGCAAGTAAGCAGAAGTAGAAGCATTCTCATTATTTCCCTTCTTGGGAGCACGGGTTACAACCACAGCAGTGCTAAGCTTGAAAAGCCCATCAATCATGTGACCACGACCAAGGGGCTTTCCCTTCTTACTAATAGTAACACTATCAGCATCAAACACTAGCCTAAACTTATTCTTAACAAGAATAGAACCAGATACAAGATTTTTGCGAATGTCCGGAACATGAAGAACATTGCGCAGGAGCAGCTGTTGACCCGAAGTCAGCTTCAAAGCCACGTTCCCAATCCCAACAACTTTGGAGGTGTTGGAGTTGCCCATGTGGATCTTCTTGTCCGCACTAGCCTCCTTGTAGGTGGAAAACGCATTCTTGTCCGAGCACACGTGCACGGTCGCAGCAGTGTCCACATACCAAGCCTTCGGGCTATCAACATGGTTAGCCTCGAACACGACAGCAGCAAGGTCACCCTCATCCCACTTGTCTTCATTGTTGTCGACAGCGTTGGCATGAGCTTTGGCCTTCTTCTTTTTCGGCTTAGTGCAGTCCGCAGCCTTGTGACCCGGCTTGTCACAATTGTAGCACACCCTCCCAAACTTAGGGGTAGGTCCCTTTTTAGAAGGGCCCGGACGAGAACGTTTGGAAGAGCCTCCGGACTTGTCCGTCTTTTCCGTTAGGTTGGCTCGAGCTTCCATAGGAGCTTTCCCTTTCGTCTTCCTAACTTCTCTCAAGTGTGCCTCCACTTGAAGCTTTTTCACCAAGATTTGCTCGGTGATCTCCTTGCTCTTGTGCTTCAATTGCTCTTGAAAATCACACCAACTTGGAGGGAGTTTCTCGATAATGACAGCCACAGTTAGAGCATCGGGCAAAGTGATTCCCTCGGACTGAACAGCATGAGCGAGAGTTTGAAACTCGGCCACTTGTTCCATCACTGGGCGGGAATCCACCATCTCATACTTAAGCCATCGAGACACTACGAACTTGCGGGTACTCGCCTCGTCGAGAAGGTACTTGTCCTCGAGAGCAGTCCACAATTCCTTAGCTGTCTTGATTTGGCAGTAGACACCATACAGGCCCTTATCGATGTAAGACAGAAGGGTGTTCTTACAAAGATAGTCGCCTTGATACCAACTGTCGGAGCGAACCCGAACTAGGAAGTCCGTTTCCTCCTCATGTGGCATCTCCGGTTTGTCCTCAGACAGATACTGAAGCAGCCCAACCGTAGTTAGGTAAAACATCATCTTTTGCTGCAAATGACGGAAGTCTTGGCCCGAGAAGACAAGAGGTTTCTGAGCAAGCCCCTTCATGGAGGAAGTCTGAAGAGGGGCCATGGTTGAGTTTTGTTGACCTCCAGTTCCGTTGTTGTTGTTGACGTTGTTGTTGTTCACGTTGTTGTTGCCGTTGGAGAACATCGCTGCAGCAACAGAGGAAGAGTTGACTCCGATGGTTGTCATCTTGCTAGGCAGAACATGAGTACAGCTTCTTGCGATTGTTAGGATGGTCGAACACGTTCAGCAGCAGCAAGCACGAACAGAGGTGGTAAAGTCGAGTCGAGCAGAAACTCTCCCCGCAAGAAGCTGTACGCCCCGGTAGTGCTCACGGAACCGGCATAGCTTCCCAAAAGGTGAAACGACTTTCGTCTCGGAGGTAGCAGCACCGCAAACCACTGAGCCCCGGCGAACTGGATGAAGACGAGGACTGAACTCGTTATGAAATGCAGAAGGAAAAGAATGCAGAGAGAGATGCGATTGTTGTGTGTCTGCTAATGGCCAAGAAGGCCTCTATTTATAGGCATCAGCCCATGGGAGGAGTTGATGGACACCATTAAGGCCCACGTCAGTTACTGGCAGCCCATTATGTCCATTAAGTTGGTGGACGAGAGTTACAAACGTTTAAACGTTTGAATTCGATTCATTGAACCTGGACGAACCAGATCAACGAATCTGGACAGATCTTGCGGGCTGGGCTTACTCGTATTGGGCCTGAATCTAGGCCCAATCACATTTGCTTTTCTGGCCCAAAAAGATAATACATGGAGGCCCAAGCCCAACCAAGGAACAGCCCAAAGGACCACCCAAAGGACCAATTGCCAAGATCCAAGTCCACGGCCACGGCCCCGGCCACGAGCCCGAGCCCGGCCGGCCGGCCGGCCGGACGGACGGACGGCGGCTGCGGCGCGCGCGTGTGTGTGTGCGCGCGAGAGCCCGTCACTCACTCTCTGGCCCACTTGATTAATTAGCCCATTAGTATAGTTAGTTAAATACTCAACTAATTAATGTTCTTTAATCAATGTGGGACAAATTTATTACAAGAGTCTATCCACCTTGTAATAACTCCACCAACTCTCAATCTTTGATATATTATATCTCACTCACCGGAATTCGGGTTTGAGCATATCAATATACCACGATCATCTACTCTCGGAGTAGATTAATAATTTATCATTTAATTTAATAAATTAAATATAAATTATTATTCATTTATTTGGTCAAAGCCAAATTCCAACAGGAATGGCACAGTTACAGCCATTAGCAGCTCTGTCGGCAAGTCCAAATTGAAGTTCGATGATGTTGTGAGCATGATCCTGACCGATCCGGAGGCAGTCAGACGTGGCTTCTACTTCAGGTGCTGCTCTCAACGTAGATAGCAGAGGAAGAAGCCAAACCAAAGGCGGGCAAGGGCGCGGACGGAGCAAGTCAAGGAATGGCGGGCAGAGGTCCAAGAACCAGAAGAATTCCAATAAATCAAAGTCTGTTGAATGTTGGAATTGTGGTCAAGTTGGGCACTACAAATCGCAGTGCAAAGCACCTCCAAAGGAAAATGAGAAAAAGATTGAGGCCAATGTTGTGGCCGACGAAGCAGACGATGCTTTGATATGCTCTATGGAGAAAAGAGTCGACTACTGGATTATCGACTCTGGAGCATCTTTCCATGCCACCTCAAATCGACACTCATTCATAAATTATGTGTCGGGAAATTACGGAGAAGTATATCTTGGAGATGATCATCCGTGCAACGTGGTGGGCATTGGAGAAGTACAGATCAAGCTCAATGGATATGTATGGAAGCTGAAAGACGTGAGACATATTCCAGAATTGAGGAAGAACTTGATCTCCGTCAAGCAACTGTCAAGAGAAGGGTATGATACACTCTTCTCGGGTGATTGTTGGAAAATCACCAAGGGCGCCATGATCATTGCTCGGGGCAAGGACGCGGGCAGCCTATACACAACGATGAATGCGGTTGTGACAATTGCAGTTGCTGATAGCAAGAAGAATGCAAATTTGTGGCACCAAAGACTTGGGCACATGAGTCAGAAAGGACTCAAGTATATGCATTCGAAAGGGAAACTACCGATGCTTCAGTCTGTTGATATAGACTTTTGTGAAAATTGTGTCTTCGGGAAGCAGAAGAGGGTTAGTTTCAACATTGGTGGTAGAACTCCAAAGCAAGTGAAGCTTGAGTTAGTCCACACAGATGTTTGGGGTCCAGCAGCAGTTTCATCCATTGGCGGAAAGTCTTATTTTGTGACTTTCATTGACGACCACTCGAGAAAGGTGTGGGTTTATTTCTTGAGACACAAATCAGAAGTATTTGAGATGTTCAAGAAATGGAAGGCCATGGTGGAGAATGAAACTGGCTTACGTGTAAAGAAGCTGAGATCCGACAATGGCGGTGAATACGAAGATATGGCGTTCAAGAAATTTTGTTACCAGAATGGCATCAAGTAGGAGAGGACTTTGCCTGGTACACCACAACAAAATGGAATTGCAGAATGCATGAACCGGACGTTGACAGAAAGAGCAAGGAGCATGAGGATACATGCAGGACTGCCAAAATACTTTTGGGCAGAAGCTATCAACACAGCGGCATATCTTATTAATCACGGGCCATCTGTACCATTGGAGTACAGAATACCGGAGGAAGTTTGGAGCGGAAAAGAAATCAAACTTTCTCACTTGAAAGTATTTGGTTGCGTCGCTTATGTACACATTAGTGATAATGCCAGGAGTAAGTTGGACTCCAAATCACTAAAGTGCATTTTCATCGGATATGGAGGAGATGAGTTTGGGTACCGCTTTTGGGATGACGAAAATAGAAAGGTCATCAGAAGCAGGGATGTCATCTTCAACGAAAATGTGATGTACAAGGACAGAAATGCAGAGCAGTCCGCCGATGCAACAAATATCGACCCAACGTATGTGGACCCAAGTGATACTGCAGAGTGCAGTACACCAAAACAAACAGAAGAAAGTTTGCAGACAGAGGAGCCTGTCACAGAGACTGAGTCACCACAGTCTCCATCTCCAGATTTAGCACCCAGGAGATCATCCCGACCTCATGTTCCAAATAGAAAATACAGGGATTTCATGTTGCTAACAGACGCCGGTGAACCTGAGTTCTACGAAGAGGCGTGTCAGTTGAATGATTCTGTCAAGTGGGAGCTTGCAATGAAAGATGAGATGGCATCTCTCATTCATAACCAGACATGGGAACTAGTTGAGTTGCCCAAGGGAAAGAAAGCTCTGCACAACAAATGGGTGTACAGAATCAAAGAAGAACATGATGGTTCGAAGAGATATAAGGCAAGATTGGTAGTCAAAGGATTCCAACAGAAAGAAGGAATTGACTACACGGATATCTTTGCCCCAGTTGTGAAGCTGACAACAATTAGGATGGTCCTAAGTATTGTTGCAGCAGAGGGCTTGCATTTAGAGCAGTTAGATGTGAAAACTGCTTTCCTCAATGGTGACTTGAATGAGGAATTATATATGCAGCAACCAGATGGATTCTCAGTCAAAGGAAAGGAGAAGCTGGTGTGCAAGTTGAAGAAGAGCCTGTATGGCTTGAAGCAAGCCCCGAAGCAGTGGTACAAGAAGTTTGACGGATTCATGCAGAAAAATGGCTATAAGAAGTGCAATGCTGACCATTGTTGCTACTTCAAGAGATTCGATTCAAGCTATATCATCTTGCTACTTTATGTTGATGACATGTTAGTAGCAGGCTCAAGCATGAACGAGATCAAGAAGTTGAAGGAGCAACTTTCGACGGAGTTCGAGATGAAGGACTTGGGAGAGGCAAAACAAATTCTAGGGATGAGAATTTGTAGAGACAAGCAAAAAGGTGTTTTGCAGTTGTCTCAGGCCAAATACGTCGATCGAATCTTGCAAAGATTCAATATGAGCAATGCAAAGCCGGTTAGTTCGCCATTAGCTAACCATTTCCGTCTTTCCAGAGAGCAGTCTCCTAAAACCAAGGAGGAGAGCGACTTCATGGCTAAAATTCCGTATGCCTCAGCCATTGGAAGTATGATGTATGCCATGGTTTGTACCAGACCAGATATCGCTCATGCAGTGGGAGTAGTGAGCAGATTTATGGCACATCCAGGAAAGCAGCATTGGGAAGCAGTAAAGTGGATATTGAGATATCTACGTGGGACTACTGATAGATGCTTATGCTTTCGACGAGGTGATGTGGCTCTACAAGGATTTGTAGATGCAGATTTTGCTGGTGAGGTAGATCGCAGGAGAAGCACTACCGGTTATGTCTTTACAGTTGGTACTACTGCTGTTAGTTGGATTTCGCAGATACAAAAGATTGTAGCTTTATCCACTACAGAAGCAGAGTATGTGGCAGTATCCGAGGCCAGCAAAGAAATGATTTGGTTAGAAGGGTTGTTGGCAGAATTGGGTTTTGATCAGAAGAACAATATCTTGTTCAGTGATAGTCAGAGTGCAATACATCTGGCAAAGAATTCGGCGTTTCATTCAAGAACCAAGCATATTGGACTTCGTTATCACTTCATCAGATCTCTGTTAGAGGATGAGGTATTAATACTTGAGAAGATTCAAGGAGCTCAAAATCCAGCCGACATGCTTACGAAAACGGTAACCATTGATAAATTGAAGTTGTGCTCAACTTCAATTGGTCTGCTAGGATAGCAAGACAGAAAAGCTGCTGCAGGTGAGTGTGGTTGTGAAGACAGATTGAAATCAGTCTTCAAGTGGGAGATTGTTGGTCAAAGATTGAGGCTACCCAAGCATGCCCAATTAATGCATGCATGAATATGCATCTATGAAAATTGCGGCTAAGGCACCGCCTTCCACCGCCCTTTGAAACCACCGCCTTCCACCACCGCCTTTAAACATCTACACACTTCACCAATTGCCTATAAATAGAGGGCTTCGGAGCAGCAGCAAAACATCAACACCAACATACCAATACTCATAGAAGAAAGAGTTCTTCTATTAGAGAGAGAGAAAAATTCTTGTGAGGAAATAGCTTCAGTGGGAAGTTATACACGAGTGATAAAAGTGAGTTGAGAGTTCTAGCCTTAGTGTAGGTAGATACAAAATACAGTGTGGTATTTTGTTGTACTCCTCCTTTTGAGATTCTCTAATATATTGGTGTTGGTCCGTGGACGTAGGCAGTTTGGCCGAACCACGTTAAAAATATCGGTGTCATTTTTATTCTCATTTTTATCCGTTTATATTGGTCGATATCCTAAATATTGTGTCTCACTAGATTCTGGGCGGGATTAGTTGCGTCTAATTTCCCAACAAAACAATTCCCAGCTGTTATCGGAATTCAAGGGTTCCATCTTGTATTGAGCTACTCCTGCTTGCGTGTTTTGAAACCGACTTGTCAGCAGCAATCTACTTCCTTTATCTGTTCGTACATCAATATCAATATCAATATCAATATAACTCCAAAAGGAAAGGCGAACATTTTGAACAGGACAAGGGAGTATAATATTTATACAGGACGGGCATACCTTCGGTCGGGAGACCCTTGTAGATCATACTCGAGTACATTTCCTCAGGCACGTTGTCGATGACTATAAAATATTGCTTTCCCAAGAGGTATCTGTGAAGCATCTGCTGGAGAGTTGCTACGTGTGTACGAATCATCTTCTCCACCGACACGTCGTCGTCATCGTCCACCACCTGTTGTATTAGGTTCATGAGTACCCCTTTATGGCTGAAGTTGCTAGGAACGTGTACCCAAGCACGGTGGTCGAATTCATTGACCACTCGGGCATGGCTGTAGAGTTTTCTAACAAGAGTCGTCTTTCCCACTCCGGCCATGCCTTCGATAATGAGTTTATATAGCGCTGGTTCCTCAGAAAAAATCGCTTTGCCAAGTATAGATTCTATTAGAGACCCCAACCCTACAGCATCCTCCTCATCAGTGATGTCTGCTTCTCCGACAAGTTCCTCCGATCCGATGCTGGACACGGACAAAAGCACTCGTCTCTTCAATGCTCCTATGCAACGTCGGATGTGAACTTCAGTGCCAATGACGCTATCTATATGGAATATATCATTTTCTCTGTAGGAGGTGATGAGATCCTGAACCAACTCCACGAGGTCGCATACGTCGTAATTTAGCACTAGCCTCCCCTTTTCTTTCAACCTCTTGTTTCCTCTCAAGATATGCAGAACCTCATTCAGATCATTATATGACTCGTCGAATCCTTTGCGGGTTCCATATTTGTTGAGGTACACATTCTTTTCGCCTTTCACCTTTCGTATCAGCTCTAAGAGTAGAGCCTCCGACGCATTCACTGCGTTGATTATACACACGATGAGTGAATCTTTTCAATTATGTGGAGAATTGAACTAGCTAGCTAACGCAATTCCTACACACGTAATTAGAGAGGTTCTCCACATTCAACCGACACTGGCTAATGTAAAATTATATCAACGGATCGGATATCATAAAATAGTCCCCCACTCCCATTTTTTTAGTCCTTCTTACATTAGTTTCATTTTTTTACAAATAAGACTAATATAATGAGATCGGCCTCAGAACATAGGGAGTATGGGATCTGGTATGACAATTTATATTATGTGTATATAGGATCTGGTATGAATTTTAATTTTTGTAATGAGTGTATTTATAGTGGAGTCTGAGTCTCATCTTTTTTATTACATTTAAAAGAATATACTGGAGCTTGGTTCTGCTTTTATAAGTTTGTATGTAAGTTGAAGGTGAATGCATAAAGTTCTTTATACGGTCCATGTTCTAAAACGGACTGAGCACGTACTTAGGGACATACGATAAAGGAAATTAAGACACTGCCTTAAGAGATGGAGGGAATATAATATAATTTACTTAGGATGCGTTCTCTTTTATGCATGCGGAAGAAAATGAGAGAAAAAAGAAAATTACCTTATAAATTCCACCAATTTTCTCACATTTTCTCACCTTTTATCAATGAGAAATAAGTTGAATCGCCATGGGAAGAATAATATTCAAAAGATGGGAAAGATAGTATTGAAGAGAACACAAAAAGGGAATTTTCTATTGTATGAAATGTGCAGCGATTACAATTCATGGAGTGCAACAACACCATATATACATACAAGAAACCCACTAAGTAAATGACAGGTGTAGCAAATCTATTAGCATAATCTCTATGCCCTAGAGGAATGTTCTACATACTCTGCTTCTTCATTTACTCTTAATTGCTCTTTATTGTGAGTGGGAATGTGCCTTGGCAGTGGTGATATATTAGTATCACCAACACCCCCCCGCAATCCAAGCACGGGGTGAGGTACAACGCAGAGGAGGTTCCTCAACCGAGCGAAGGATTGGCCAGATAGTGGTTTCGTAAGAACATCAGCTACTTGAGCATGTGATGCAAGGTGTTGCACACGTATGACACCCTTCATAACTAAGTCTCGAACAAAGTGAAAATCAACCTCCGCGTGTTTGATTCTTGAATGGTAGACAGGATTGGCTGAAAGTGCAATGGCACCAAGGTTGTCCATCCAAACGATAGATGGCCGTGTGTGAGCAATCTGCAATTCATCGAGAAGGTGTTGAAGCCACAAAACTTCACACGATGCTTGAGTTAAACTTCGAAATTCAGCTTAAGTACTGGATCGTGATACCGTAGATTGTTTCCTAGCACTCCAAGACACCAAATTATTCCCGAGAAATATACAAAATCCAGAAGTGGACTTTCTATCATCTTTGTCTGAAGCATAGTCAGAATCAGCATATGCCATAATATTGAAGTTCCTTGATGCAGTTAAATGCAGCCCATAGTGAAGTGTTCCGGCAAGAACCTTAATATTCTTTTTACAGCTTTCCAATGAGAATCTAGAGGTGAATGCATATATTGACTTACCTTGTTGACACTGTAAGCAATATCTGGTCGTGTGATGGTAACGTATTGTAAGGCTCCCACCACACTTCGATACATAGTATGATCAACAGTAGGATGACCTTCATATTTAGATAAGGATGGTGAGACGATCATGGGACTAGGTACACTCTTGGCATTAGTCATGTGAGCCTTGTGTAGGATTTCAAGAATATACTGCTCTTGACTCAAATGCAGCCCACGTGCTGATCTTTGAACCTTAATCCCAAGAAAATGATTGAGTGATCCCAAGTCTTTCAATGCAAAATTTTGTTGAAGGCCTCGAATTATTGATTGAATGGCCGAACTGTTGTTGTCGGTGATAACAATATCATCCACGTATGTCATAAGAAGGATGAAAGAGCCATGAGATCTCCTATAGTATAAACAATGGTCTGCTCTAGATTTTTGGAAACCAAACCGTGAAAGAATGGTGCCGAGGGTGAGTGTCCAAGCTCTTGAAGCTTGCTTCAAGCCATATATTGCTTTGTTTAGCTTGCATACCATACCACGTCCTCCTTCATGTTCAAAACCAGGCGGCTGCTGCATATATATTTCCTCACGAAGCTCTCCGTTCAAGAATGCATTATCAACATCAATTTGCCTAATATCCCAGCCCAAAGAGACAGCCATGGACAATATCGTTCTGACTGTAATCGGCTTTAACCACCGGGCTAAAAGTGTCGGTGTAATCCAAGCCAAAAGTCTGAGTAAATCCCCTTGCAACTAACCTAGCTTTATGTTTGACGATTACACCATCAGAATTTTTCTTTAGCTTAAACACCCACTTGCAACTGACAACAGTTTTGTTGGGAGGCAAAACACACAAACTCCAAGTATTGTTCTTCTCCAATGCATTAATTTCTTGTAGCATAGCAGCTTTCCAAGACGGTGATTTTAGTGCATGTTGATAGCTTGCAGGTTCTGCTAGTTCAGTCAAAACATCAGCTGAATATACTTTAGGTTTAAAAATTCCTGCCTTAGCCCTTGTGATCATGGTGTGTTGGTTGTTGCATCTGTTAGTCTCTGCTTGTTGCTGAACAGAGGAAATGGTAGAATCTGTCTGCTGCTGCTGCTGAAATTCTTGGTCTCTGTCGGCTACTGCTGAAGGTCTTGGTGAGGTAGTAGCATCAGATTCTGTTCCATGAGATAACTCAGCCATACTGCTATCAGAAGAACTGAAATTCCCAGCACTATTAGTTGATCGAGAAGTATCTGTGGAGTTCCTAGTATGATAAAGAGAAGACTGAATAGGATTAGAAGAAACCTGAAGATGCACGGGTGGCTGCTGATATGATTGAGATGGCTGCACAGATTGAGAAAACTCTCCATGACTTGAGAAAGGAAAACGGGTTTCATCGAACACCACATGCCTCGAGATAATAATTTTGCCTGATGGAAGCAACACTTTGTAGCCTTTATAGGAAAAATTATAGCCAAGAAATACCCCTGGATGAGATCGAAACTCAAGTTTATGTTTATTAAAAGGTCTAAGATGAGGAAAACATAAACATCCAAATACCCTTAACGCCTTGAAGTCAGGTCGTACACCCGTGAGAACCTCCAGCGGAGTCTGATAATCCAGTACCTTAGTAGGTATTCTGTTTATGGTATAAACAGCCATAGCAAATGTGTCGGCCCAATACTTCGCGGGTACATGTGAGTGAGCTAAAAGAGAAAGAGAAACTTCAACTATATGCCTGTGTTTCCTCTCGGCCAAGCCATTTTGTTGAGGTGTGTAAGGACATGAAATCCTGTGCAAGATCCCATTTTCAGCAAAGAAATTTTGTAATGGCTTATATTCTAAGCCTCCATCTGTTTGTAGGGCCTTAATTTTCTTCCCGAACTGTGTTTCAACCATTTTGCTGAAGTGAACAAAAGCATTTTTTGTTTCCGACTTCGCCTTTAAGAAATAAATCCAAGAGTATCTTGAAGCATGATCTATGAAGCTAACATAATAAGAAAAACCACCAACAGATTCAACGGGAGATGGACCCCAAATATCGGAATGGATTAACTCAAATAAACCATAGCAAGCCTTGCTATCCGAAAAAGATAAACAATGGGATTTACCCTTTAAACAAGGTTCACAAAACTGTTCTTTTTCATCCACGACACACTGGATATTGCAAGTACTTAGCACCTTCTTAACAATATCACGAGAGGCATGGCCAAGTCTTAAGTGCCATAAGTTAAAAGAGTTCTTAACAGTTGAACTAACAAAAGCAAGAGGATAAGATAAAGATCACCTTTGAGCTTGTTCTTCAGACTTCAATCCTTCAGAAGGTTGTGATTTGGCAAGATTGAACTTGTACAATCCTTGATCAACAGTCCCTTTGAGGAGTATCCTGCCAGAAACTTGATCCTTCACAAGACAAAAACTTGGATGAAATTCAAAATAGACCTTATTCTCTTTTGCAAATTGCGAAACACTCAACAAATTTTTCTTAATTTGTGGCACATGCAACAATGATTTTAACACAAAAGCATGATTAGAGGCAGTGGACTTAAGTAAAGTATCACCAATATTCATGATTTTCAGACCTGCGCCATTGCCGACTTGGAGCCTCTCTTGTCCTTGATAATCAGTGGCTGTGTTGAAATTGTTGTAGTCAAAAGTCACGTGATTACTAGCACCTGAATCAGGATACCAATTCATGTCTGAGAAACCATCTTGACTACCATTCACACTGGCCATGTTAGCTGTAGCAGCACCTCCGTGATTATTGCCACCAAAACCTCCGTGGTGATTGTTTCCATGACCATAATTCCTCTGAAAACCCCCATTGCCTCTATGGTTACCAACATTTGGATTGTAATTCACGTTCAGCCTCTCATAACAACGATCAGCAGTGTGGCCCATGGTTTTACAAATTTGGCAGCGAGGCCTGAAGTTGTTGTTGCCAAACCTTCCTCCTCTGCCCCTAGCTTGACCTCTACCATATCCTCTTCCTTGATTAGATCCATTTCCTCTTCCTCGGTTGGAATTTTGATGATTAGAAGCACCAAATTGTTGAGTTTGGGTTGCTAAATTTGCAGTAGGAATCGACCCATCGGTGCTAAAGGTAGGCTGCTCAACACTCTCCAACCTGTTTTCGTAACTAAGAAGCAACGCCTTTACTTCTCGCAAGCTGCAAGGCTCCTTCCTTGAGGTGATAGACACCATAACGGGATTATATTCCGGACCAAGACCAGCCAAAATGTGTAATATATGATTTTCCTCAGAAATTCTTTCCCCGGCAGACCCAAGTATGTCACAACACATTTTAACTTTGTTTAAATAATCCCTCATGCTTAGATTTCCTTTCTTCAATGTCTGAAGCTGATATTTAAGTTGCATTAACTTAGCTCGAGATTGTCCAGAAAAATTTGACTCAAGCATCTCCCAGATCTCCTTAGAACTATTCAATCCAACCACTCCAACAATAATGCTCTCAGTCATAGAAGCGAGCAACCAAGAGGTAATAAGTCTATCTTGCCTATTCCAAGCTACGTAAGCAGGATTTATATTGGCTTTATCATCAGACTTACCTGCAATGAATTGCTCTGGTTGTGGTGTTTCTCCAGTGACATAACCTTCAAGCCCGAATCCAGTGAGTGTGGCGAGAACTTGTTCCTTCCAAAGTAGAAAATTGTTGTCATCAAGCTTCGTTGTTATAATATGGCTCTGAAGTGGTGTGACTTGAATTTCAGCACCACCAACCCCCTTTAGATTTGAAAAACCAGATCCTGGAGTGCTATCCATGGTTGTTAAATCAACCAAGAAAGTAAAGAAAAAGGAATCGGGGGAAAAATGGCGCAGAGACAGGAGTTAACCTGCTCTGATACCATGAGAAATAAGTTGAATCGCCATGGGAAGAATAATATTCAAAAGATGGGAAAGATAGTATTGAAGAGAACACAAAAAGGGAATTTTCTATTGTATGAAATGTGCAGCGATTACAATTCATGGAGTGCAACAACACCATATATACATACAAGAAACCCACTAAGTAAATGACAGGTGTAGCAAATCTATTAGCATAATCTCTATGCCCTAGAGGAATGTTCTACATACTCTGCTTCTTCATTTACTCTTAATTGCTCTTTATTGTGAGTGGGAATGTGCCTTGGCAGTGGTGATATATTAGTATCACCAACAATCAATGAGGGGGGATTTTACTCCTTAAAATGGAGAAAATATTTACAACACCATAGATAATATTTTCTCTCCATTGTAGTGCAAATGAAGTCAAAAAAATATAATAGGTGAGAAAAGGTGAAAAAAAAAATGATGTAATTTATAGGGTGATTTTCTCTTTTCTCTCTTTTTTTTCGCATCAAAGAGAACGCAACCTTATAGTTTTATTATTTTTACATCATATCATGAGGTATAAACTATATATATATATATATTATTCAGGATAGTAAACATAGTTATAATACATAATTTGTATTATGAATTCGAATTTCGTAAACTTAGTAGTCTTTGGAAATAAATTACATCGTATTCAAGAAATCTTGATAAACTTTAATGATTCCATAAACAAATTAAAGTCAAAACAAAAATTCATATTTAAATTTTATATATTATATCCTTTTTGGAAAAAGTAAGTGTAGACCCCATTATTTTTTCACACTTTACATTATTTTCCTAATTCAGATTGCATAAAACAAATAAGATTATTTTGAATTCCTTTGATGAACTATGTAACAGACATGAATACTCATTTCATTTTCATCGTCGTCTTACTCAAGCTATAGACATAAGAAGAGATGCACTGTTAAATAACTTGAATTACACATGACAAAATGAATTCTTCAGTTCATCTTCATCTTAACCGTGTGTACTCAAGACATTAAAAAAAAAAAAAAAAAAAAAAAAAAAAAAAAAAAAAAAAAAAAAAAAAAAAACAAGCACGAGACTCAGAAGAAGACGTTATCGAAAGGTAAGAATTCACTAATTAACCATCACCATGGTCCCCTTGTGTTAGCCTACTGCACTGAGAACCCATCGATTTTGTTTCCACTATAAAGCAAGAGCCAGAATTTTCAAATTTAGAGAGAGAGAGAAAGAATCAATTAAGCTGGAGTACAAACCCCCGTAGGTTGTAATAATATACTCCATATATTAGCTGTAAACTGCAACTGAAGTTGACTAAGTACTACTAATATCTTAATTACCTAATAATAGAAGGTAATAATAAAATTTTCACATCATCCGTCGTAGTATCTCATAAAAAATAAAAAATAAAAAAAACAAAAAGTTATTTTAAAATTTATTAAGACGCTCGAAAGCGCTTAACACAAATGCTGAAAATAAATGTACCAACTCCAAAAGAACGGAGAGCGAGTATTAGTCAACTAATTACATATCCATTGACTTCATAAATCTAGCATGTATATTGGCCCTTCTTAATGGTATATTATTATTTGTAAATGTAAAAGGCCAAGTACAAAATTAATCGATATTTCTAATTACAAGTTGTATTTTGATATACTTGTTCTTACACAATTTGTCAGGTATATTGATATATGAACTATAGAGAATACAGCAAGTATTGTGGTGAGAATTAATGATAATATTTCACACACTTTGGTGATTACAAACTAGGCTATTTATACAAGAAATAGGAAACCCTAACCTAAACCCTAGCAACTAACAGAGAAGGCCGAAGCCCATGAACAGAAGGATAAACATTATATCCAATACACCCCCTCAAGATGACGTTCGATCAGCAACGCCAATCTTGGACATGAGCCGATGTAGATGTGGACGAGAGAGAGCTTTGGTGAGAGCATCAGCAAGTTGATCGGCAGAGGCAACATGAGCGACACGAACTTTGTTAGATTGAATAAGCTCTCGAACAAAGTGGTAATCAATAGCAATGTGCTTCATTCGAGAATGAAACACTGGATTTGCACAAAGATATGTGGCTCCGATGTTGTCCGAGTAGATAACCGAGGGAACAGAGACTGGAAAGTGTAGCTCAGAGAGTAGTGACCTGATCCATTGAATTTCGGAGGTAGCAGCTGCAATAGCACGATACTCAGCCTCCGTAGTGGAACGAGCAACAGAACGTTGTTTTCTTGAACTCCACGAGATAGGATTCGAGCCAAGAAACGTTATGTAGGCTCCAGTAGAAGTTCGACCATCAAGATTTCCACCCCAATCAGCATCGGTGAAGCAATGTAGAGCAAGAGGAGATGATCGTCGATATGTAATACCATAGTGGCGAGTGCCATTTAGGTATCGAAGCAAACGCTTCACAGCACCCCAGTGAATTTCGGAGGGTGCATGCATGAACTGAGATAGCTTGTTTACCGCAAAAGCAATGTCGGGCCGAGTAAACAGAAGATATTGTAGACTACCCATTGCAGTGCGATAAGCGGAAGCATCAGCAGCGGGAGCTCCATCGCCAAGAAATAAGGAAACGGAAGCCGAAAGTGGTGTCTGAACTGGTTTGCAGTTAAGCATATTAAACTTAGCAAGAACGTCAGTGACATACTTGCATTGAGAGATAGTACAAGTAGTGTCTGAACGAGCAACTTCCACGCCTAAAAAATATGACAAGGGGCTGAGATCCTTTAAGGAGAAAGTCGAAGCAAGAGTCGAGGCAACAGTATGAAGAAACGAAGGAGAATTGCCTGTAAGAATAAGATCATCCACATACACAAGAAAATATGCAACAACTCCCTTGCAGTTGTAGACAAAGAGAGACGCATCAGATAGCGTCGAGCAAAAACCCATGGATCGAAGGGATGCATGAAGCGCCATATACCATGTCCGCGGTGCCTGCTTAAGCCCATAAATAGACTTTCGGAGTTTGCAGATATAACACGGAAAATTCTTATCAGAGAACCCAGGTGGTTGAGACATATAAACATCATCCGTGAGAGTTCCATGAAGAAATGCATTGTTCACATCAAATTGGCGAAGAGGCCAGCTTTAAACTTCTCAATGGAGCCATCAGGCTTCCGTTTGATACGTAATACCCATTTGCAGCCAATGACATTAGAAGATGTATCAGGGGAAACAAGATCCCAAGTGCCGTTGTTAAGAAGAGCAGAGAATTCCGATGACATGGCTTCACGCCAACGAGGATCCGAAAGGGCCTGAGAGACAGTAGTAGGCTCAACATCAGACAAGGCAGTGGACAATAAGCAGTACCTGGGGTTCGGCTTATGGATGTTGTTGCGAGCACGAGGGACCATCGAATGATAAGAGGTCGTAGGCGCAGGTGAAGGTGGGCGCTCAGGAGACGAGTTGCACGGCGGCGTAGGCTGTAGTACGGTGGCAGGAGGTGGCTGTGGTATTGAGGAGGGAAGAGTAGATGGTGGATCAGCAGTATGGGTAGGTTCAGAATCATGGCTGGAGGAAAGTTGTTGGTGCAACGGGAAGACGTCTTCAACAAAGACAACATGACGAGATGTGTAGACTTTGTTGGTGGAGAGGTCAAGACAAAGATATGCACTTTGAGTTAGCGAGTAACCGACAAAGATACAAGGCCGAGATCGATCAGAGAGTTTGTGATCAGAGTATGGACGAAGCCAAGGATAGCATTGGCAGCCGAAAACTCTAAGTTTGAGGAAGTTCGGTGGACGACGGAAAAGGGTCTCAAAGGACGAGAGCATGTTAAGATTTACCTTGGGCAGCCTATTGATGATATAAGTGGCCGCAGCTGTAGCAAACGGCCAATAAGTAAGAGGCATGTGGGCGGCATGAAGAAGGGTAAGAGCTGTATAAACAACATGACGATGACGACGTTCAGAGAACCCATTGTGTTCCGGAGTGTGAGGTGGAGTTGTAAGGTGAGTAATGCCTTGAGTGTTGAGATGAGAGCGTAAGGCTATAAATTCCCCCCCATTGTCCGTGTAAAGAGTGATAATCTTACATTTGAGATAGTTTTCAACCAAAGATTGAAAGGCTATGAAAGTGGGTAAGACATCAGATTTACGTTTTAGAGGATAGAGCCATATGTATCTAGAGTAATGATCAACAAAAATCACATAGTATTATAACCATCACGAGATAACACAGGTGAGCTCCAGACATCAGAAAACACAACTTCAAGAGGAGAAGTAGAATTTATTGAGGACTCATAAAAGGGAAGTTTGTGACTCTTCACACACTTGCAAGAATTACAAGAAAAATCGGAAGGCTTCGAAGTTTCTAAATGATGACTAGAGATAACATAATCTAGAATCTTAGCAGAGGGATGACCCAAACGAGAATGCCACGTAGACAGAGAATGCTTGAGAGATGTGAGGGCAGTAGGGGTAGGAGAGGACACCGACGGCCAGTAGTACATCCCATTAACGCGCGGACCGTGAAGAAGAACGTTCCCCGTGCGCCGATCCTTCACCTGAAAACCACATGGAGAAAACACAACATCAACATTATTTTCTGAGCATAAGCAAGAGACCGATAGCAGGTTCCGAGACATGTGAGGAACATGGAGAGAGTTTGAAAAAGTGAGAGAGCCAGAATGCGGAAGCAAGAGAGAACCCATATGCGCAATAGATAAGCATTTACCATCACCGATTATCACCGAGTCAGCACCCGTGTAAGGTGAGTGCAGAGACAAATTGGCTAGGTCCGTGGTTATGTGATGCGAAGCCCCCGAATCAAGGAGCCATTCTGAGGAGGACGAAGCAGCGGTAGCCGTGTGAGCAGTCGGAGAAGCATAGGCTGTGCGACTCGGTTCAGAGCGCATGGCTGTATGAGTAAACGAGGGACATCGCCGGGCAGAGTGCCCTTGTTCGCCACACAGTTGGCACTTCCCAAGGTAGGGGCGAGGACCCGAGGAGGACTGCTTCTGCTGGGGAGCTGCAGGTGTCGAACGCGAGCCAGGAGACTGCTGTTTTGGCTTGGGCGCCGGAGTACGAGGCTGGAATTGACTGGCCGAGTAGAAGGCCGTGGCAGGCTGAGTCGTGGAGATAGCTTCTCGAGCCTCCAGTTGAGCTTCCTTGCTTAGAAGCTTGTCATGGAGCTCTTCGAAGCTTATAGGGTGCTCACGAGCCTCAATCGCACTTGATATCTCACGATATGATTCGTCAAGGCCGTTGAGAATTTTTAGCGTGAGATCTTCGGCATCGGTAGAAACACCAATGAGAGCAAGTTCATCGACAACCCCTTTAATTTCTTGCAAATAATCTGTGATAGATTTGGCACCTTTCGTAGGGTTGTGGAGACGATTCTTGAGAGCAAGAATACGACCCCGAGATGGTTTGCCGTAGGTCTTAGCAAACGTGAGCCAAGCATCGCGAGACGTCTTCACCGCTGAAAGGGATGAGCGACGGAGAGACTGTGGAGATGATAGCACTAACAATCAATTGATCTTGACGAATCCACAAAGAGTGGGCTGGATTCGCCGCTGGAGAAGCACCGGCAGCAACAGTAGTAGCAGCGGTAGTGATGGTGGCCGGGGGACACGGTGTGGAGCCATCGACGTAGCCCATAAGATCATATCCCGTGAGAAGCGTCTGAAACTGGAATCTCCAAGATGTGTAGTTGGAGCTTGTGAGTTTGAGAGGCGCTTGTAATGCCGAGTTGAGAGCAACTGGGGCGGGTGGAGTGGCGGCGGCCATGGTGGTGGTGACGGCGGTCGAGGATCGAAAGAGGAGTTACCCTAGAAAGATCGTGATACCATATAGAGAATACAGCAAGTATTGTGGTGAGAATTAATGATAATATTTCACACACTTTGGTGATTACAAACTAGGCTATTTATACAAGAAATAGGAAACCCTAACCTAAACCCTAGCAACTAACAGAGAAGGTCGAAGCCCATGAACAGAAGGATAAACATTATATCCAATATGAACATGATCTGAATAGTCGGTGGTGTATGAATTCAATTTGTTTTAGCAACAACTTGGAGTTAATTAAGTACTTAATTTAATCCAGTCTATTATAGTAGGCTTTAGTTGTTTTTGATACATGATATTTATGATGATTTTACTTAAATATATCCGTTATCGACACATTAAGTGTGTCTACACAATGAATAGGAGAAGAACACTAAGTAAAACAAATCCAATAGATGAATTATTGCATTGAAATCGTAAACATCGTTAAAACTAACATGGGATTCTAAATTTGTAAGCGATTAACATTAGTTTTCTAATGTATGTGAAATTGTAATAAAGACTTATTTAATGGCACGTAGCGAGTAATTTTGTTTATGTACATCTACATCTAATAACTTGCCTTAAATTAATTAAATATTATAATTGCAATGAATGTAGTCATTTATCATCCCAAGAATCCTCCAATATCAATATAGTCAATGAGGGCAGCTGTATATAATGCTGTATAATTAATTTGCTTTATTTTAACAAATTAAAGTTACTAATCAATTCATTCAAATCTCAAAAACTCCATACACTTCCATATAAAATATCTACCTGGCCTTTAATTAAAGTTAATTATAGGTATAAAATATGTTTCTCAAATTTTATTACACAAGACACATTTATACTAGGTGTGGAATTAAAGTTAATTATAGGTATAAAATATGTTTCTCAAATTTTATTACACAAGACACATTTATACTAGGTGTGGTATGGGATAGATTTATGTATGTGAATGGAATAATGAGTAAAAGTAATGTCAATTTGATTATTTTTCTCGACTTTAAAATAAAAATAGGCTATAAATTACTTATTTACGAGTATTTTATTGATATACCGTACCCTAAGTTTATCTACCGTATTTATCGAGTAAAATTGAAATTAAATGCTAAAATAGACGGACGAATCTTGGGAAATAATTGTAAAATTATCACAAATCATAATCCTGTGTGCAATTCCAATCAGTTGATGTGGGTATTTTCGATTGCCATGTGGATTATTTTATTTCTTTCCTTTTTCTAAAATCCAGGCTGATTGATGTTTATATTATTCAAAATCATCTCTAGTAAGTATTTCATCGAACAAATTGCCAGGCTGATTTCATATCATTTAGAAATCATCTCTTTTAAGTATTTTATCTAACAATTTCCAGGCTTCAACAGTTACAAAGAAACCTAAACGTAACTGAGAGTGTGCTTGATAAAACACATGCAAGTGGAAGATTAATTTCACTGTGAGTTGTAAAGCATAAGATATTAATTTTACTCAACCACGTAACGAAAAGTAGTGATGAAAATTTCTTTCAAACCAATATAATAACGATAGTTGTTGTACAAAAGTGGTGTACCACAACCTTGATTAATGAACTCTAGCTTGCACAATACAGATAACATTGGTTGAGTTCAGCTCAAGTGAAGATTATTTTGAAAGCGCAACACTTTCGGGAAACGAAACGGATAAAGTATTGCAGTAGTTCTTCAAGCAATTCAGAGGTTCTGAGTGAAATGCTGCAACTGAATACAAAATAGACTCAAGGGATGAATCAAATTAAGTCCAAATATTAATTGTTTAAAATCATTTGATTAGATTAATTTATGTGTTGGAAAAGACGTGTTACCTGTGGAGGTTAATCATTCGATTGGAGGGAAAATTGAGAGTTTGAACGTCGATCCTTCCGTCTGCGTCTTTCCCTTGGCATCTCGAATCTTCTTGGCAGATGCATTTGCATTAGTACAGACACACAACTCCAGCATTTGGAAGCTTTTCACTTCTGCAAGCTGCAGCGGGATCATGACAAGCTTCTCACAGTTCTTGAGCACAAGGGCCCTGAGTCTCGGGAAATGGTGGGAAGAAGCCTTCCAAACAGACAAATTCGTATCCTCAATCAGCAGGAACTCAAGGCGCCGGAAGCCTCCGTCAACTGCTTCCCAAGTAGTCCCTTCAAACGCGTTGCATTTAAGCTTGAGCACCTCGAGATTCCCTAGCAACCCGATATTAGACATGGAGCTCCAATCGAGTAAAGTAGAGTCCAGCGTGAGGCTCTTAAGGTTGGGGGGGAACTGGTAAGGCTCAGGAAGGCGATGCAGTTTGCCTTTCGAAGCTAGTTCAGGATGCACGTCGTTCACTAGCTTTAGCTTCTCGAGATCCTTCATCTTTCCCACAATCTCGAAAGATCCAGCCTTTCCTTCTAGAAGCAAGGCTAGTTTCCCACGAATGCCGAGTTTCTTCAAATTGCAAGCCCGTTCGAGGAGTTCGGGCGTGCAGCTCTCAGCTGAAATCAAACCTAGGGTTTGAAGCTCTGCGCCATACTTGCTTTCTTTACCCGGCTTGAGCAAGGTGGCCGACGCATTCGTCTTGAAATGCCGTAGATGAGACAGTTTCCAGAGATCGGCTTTTACATCGAGTGTACGCTCAGCTGTGTTCACGATAAGAGTCTGAATGTTCCACATCTGGTTGAACTTGGCAGGAAGGATCAATAATTTGGACGCCAGGGCAATGGCGACGTACCTTGTATGAACCAGCTGATACATTTGGGGGCTTAGCTTGGTGAGCTTGATGGGCATGAAGTCAAAAACCCTGAGCAGTTTGAAAGCTGACAGGAGGTCTGGAATGTTCTCGACATCCAAGGTGAATTCTTCTTTGGAGAAACAGAGGAACGAGCGAACACAATGGCCCTGAGGTTTCGATTTGATGAAGTCCGAGCAGTTGGAATGAATAGAAATGCGGCGGACAATACTATTTGTGTCGGACAACAAAGGCTCGAATTTTCCTTCGACAAGCTTGATTTCTTGGAAGACATTCTCATTATTGTTTCCGGCTTCTGTGCGGCAGAAATCGCGTAAGGTGTCATGAATGCGGCATGTTTTAACCTTACCGTTAGGTTTAAGCTTGTCTGCTGTGACCAAGTTCCTGTTGATCAGATCATCCAAATACTCCTCTCCTATCTCCTCCAGCCTGTAGCCACTTCTCTTTTGTATGAACCCTTCTCCGATCCACATCTTGATCAACCTCGAAGCTGGGATGTCGTGGTCCTCCGGAAACACCCCAAGGTATAGAAAGCACACGCGCAGGTGGTAAGGCAGGTGGTTGTAACTCAAAGATATAAATTCGTTCATGCGCTTTACAGTGTCAGTGTCATTGTCAGTGTTTGTCTCAGTGAGGTACATGAGCACGTGCTTGGATACTTTTTCCCACGCTCTCTCCGTCGCGCTCATATTCGACTCCGTATACATTGAGGCGAGGATCCCGCCTAAGATCACACATGCAAGCGGCAGTCCTTTGCAGTTACTGGCAATGAGGTTGCCAACAGTCTCCAACTCAGGAGGGCAATCCAGCTTGCGCAGTGCCTCAAACCGGAGCAGCTCCCAACTCTCATCATGAGTAAAGATACGCAGCTTCTTCGCTGGCCTCGGTCTGCTGGCGAAGTTGCCTACATCCTCCTGGCGACTGGTTATCAAGATTTTGCCTTTCATGTAGGTGTGTTCCGGCAGGGCGTCGAGGAGCCTGGTTCAGTCGGCCTTGCTCCAGACGTCGTCGAAGACGATGAGGAAACTGCATCCCTCGAGATACTCCGCGACAGTTCTTGCTAACGCGTCGTCGTCTAGTTTGCGGATTTCGTCGGTGATGGTGGTTAACTCCTTGAGAATGGAGAGAAAGATTTCCCGGCGGGAAAATTTTTGAGAGACGACAACCCATTTTCGGACGGGGAACTTGTAGACGACCTGGCGGTCGTTGAAGACCTTCCACGCAACCGTTGACTTCCCTAACCCAAACATACCGGTCAATGAAACAACGTCCATGTAGTCGGTGTCTCTCGTCAGGCGCTCGATCAGCTCGTCTGTCACATCTTTGAACCCCACCACGTTTCTCACTCTTGGTGGTCGAACCTATATTTTGAATGATCAACACCAAATTAATTTTTAGTGACCCAAAACATTGGGTTAAAGTGTTAAAATGGTTTGCGCTCGATTTGTAACTCTCCCTGGTCTTGCATTGTTTGGATTGTTTGGAGCTGACGCAATAAGGTAATCTTCGACGGGAAGGATTGGGATTTTAGAAGAATCGAGGAAGAAATTAAATGTCGATTTTGGACGTGGTGTTTAGTCAAAGGCAATGCAGAAGCCTCAACTATATTTAGAGATTGGGTGGATAATAATTTAGTTATGTTGTGGAATGTAACCTAATCCTCTTTATTTGGTACTTCTTGTACCATTTGAATTAATAAATTCTTTTCCTGATCAAAAAAAAGGTAGGTACGAGACCTAACAAGTGTATATTTTAATATGGTAATTTGAATGATCAACACTAAATTAATTTTCAGTGACCTAAAGCCAATATATTGAAATCCGGATCGGATGTTGAACCGGTCATTCAATTGGGTTATCGGGTCACTGAAAAATTCGAACGACCTATACATATAAAATATATAAATATTTGAGTTATCATAATATTTTAGATTTTATATATATACATAAATTGAAAACTTATTTTAAATATACTATGAATTAATAGTAATATTATAAAAACTATACATGAATAAGATTAAAATATATTTGCATTAAATATATTAGTTATTTAGTAAGTAAGTTTAAAAAGTAAGGCATTTACAAAATTTCAACTCTTTTTATGTTCATTTTATCATCATTGAATCTTTATATATATTTTCAATTTATTTATGAAATACAAATAAAGAAAAAATAATGTTTAAAAAATATTAATCGTTAGCAATATAAAAAATTATTTAAAATTTTATTTTAGTATAAAAATTATTTTAAAATATATTTGTTGCACCTTCAAAGTAGATATATTATGATTCCCAATAAAGGGGGAAAAATCAAACATTTAAACATAAAGGGGGAAAAAATCAAACATTTAAAAATTATACTCATGCATCATCTCAATATATTTCACATATTAATATATACTGTACTTAATTTTTGACCTGTGGTCTATTTATAAGGGTTATATTGATGTTGTACACAACCTTTTAAGGATTTGCACTAATTAATGATTTGCACACAATGATTATATTATGCAACTCTATCTTTATAAACACTTTTCACTAATAATTTGAACACACATGGCCTATACATTTGACAATTTAACTTCTTACATGTATTTATGCAATCTCCAAGTGCATGTGCATGGTTTACTTAAGAGTTTATATTCCCTCCATTCTACTTATATAGGGATAGTTATCAACCATTCTTATATGGATGGGACGGAGGGAGTATTAATTAGGCACATGAATTGCTATTTTCGTGAGATACAGTATATAATATACTCCCTCTATATCACGGGTAAATTAAAGGAAACTTTTTTCTCAACATATAAATTAAGACAAGAGAGAAAATAGTGAGTAAAGTAAAGTGTAGTGAGCTAAAGTAAAGTATAGTGTAGTATATATGAATTTTATTAGTTTACAAATTTCCACTTTTGAAATTATATCAATCAGAACATCCCAAATAACAAAATGACCCTTCATAAGTGTGACAGAGAGAGTATATAAGAATATAATTCCTGAAATAATAGTTTTTTTTCTATTCCGACGACAATATGATTGTGTTGTTGTGTTCTATATGAATTAGAGCAACCATGAAATAAAAGGGGGACAAAGAAAGTAACCTTAAGTTCACCATCTTTATCTTCCTCATCGATCTGCAGATTGCTGAAGTCAAGCTTGGCCTGCTTCACCTTTTCTCTCACCTCCTCCACCTTGGCGCCGATGTTGTGGAGGCCTACCGACGACTTCCAGAACTTGAAGAAGGCGCTCGACGACTTTTTCTCCAAGGCATTAATGACGAAGGCATCGATCACATCCTCCACCTCGTACACCATGTCCCGCATGTTCCGAACGAGCACTTTGGTGTGCTCGTCTTTCCTCCGCTTATTCGAGGTTTCCTTGAGGAAGGCGTCGAAGAGGCGGAGGTCCTTCTCAAGAGCCACGATATGCTTCTTCGTGTCGGTGATGAGTTTGGTGTGGTACACCAGCAGATCCTGCAGGTTGTGCAGAAGGAACTCTACCGCAGCATCCGCCATCTCTTTTCTCTCTCTATATTTCTCTCTCAAAAATTTTTATCTTCATCTAATTGTATTTGTGTATTTGCAGGTAATGAGTTGTGACGTTTTAATAGAGAATAGAAATGAAACAACTATGTTCTTTGGAGTTTATGGATGATTGTGATTTTAATAAATTTATTAATCATAAGAAAATAATTACTTCTTTATTTGCTAAAATAATGCAATTTATACAACTGCCCCCACCGACTATAGCGATGGATTGGATTCATGCAATGATTTATGACTACATTCATGGGATCGATGAAACTATATTCAATGGCTAGTTGTTAGACGTGGATATACACATAAGCAATACGGTGTCGTACTGTTTGTCTCTTACACCACCTACCATGTTCAGAATACAAAGCATAAGTTAAAATCAATGTTAGCTGATACTTTCTCTACGTTCCACTTCAATTGGTCTGCTTTAGATTTTAAATATAATGCAGTGTTAAAAATAAAAAGTAAAGTGGTATATTGAAAAGTAAGTGTTAATTCTTTCCATTTTAAGAAACAAGTCAATTGAAGTAAGACGTCCCGATTAGAAAAGGAAGTCAGGTGAAGTGGGACGAATGAAGTATTATTTATATATTTTCACAATTTTGATGCAATAATTCAACCCATTGTATGTATACCTTACTAGAGGATTATAGCATGACCATTTGGAATTTTTTGTTGCTGTTAAAAAGATTAGGTTCATGAAGTTCTTGCTAGATATATACAAATGATATATACTCAATTTGACAAGACGATCAATTTTTTTAGGACAAACCATGGTACATAGTTTCTCAACAAGAATGTGACATTGCTCTTTACACATCATAGGATATTCCATCAGAAGTCTTGTACGTGTTTATAGTCCTCAACAGAATGGAATTATGGAGAGGAGACATAAGAATCTACTTGCTACAACAAGGGCACTCCGTGTTTCAAAGTGGTATGTTGATCACACTGCTTTTCACACTACAAAATAGTGTAGCAAAACGTAAGTACGAGTATCGAATCTACTGGGAATTGATACCCGAAATTATATATACAAATTACCTCTACTATAGATTATCACAATTAAATAAATTCAAAGAATAAGCGAATAAACAATCAAAAAAACCTAAATAACACAATAAAGATTAAGCTCAAACATGACAAAGGACTGATTTACTGCAAACACAATATCCAGGCAGGTGATAAGAAGATAATGTAAAGATCCGATCAAAGAGGGAGAGAAGTTAAATACATTGTGTTGGTGTGTGTGTGTTGTATACACTTCAAATCAAGCACAATAGCTGAATTTATGGATTGATATCCACTTCTTCAATTTTGGAGATTAATCCACACCGTCGAATGTTGGCTGCAATTTTCTTGGTTGTCACCATCTCTAACTCCATAAGCTTGCTCATCGACCCAATCTCTTCTGGTAGGCTCTCAAGAAACGGACAGTTCTTGATCTCCAACCTCTCCAGCTGCCACATTCCGCCTCTTCCGACTTGCACACTTCTCAGATTCCACAGCTCTTCGATGCGCAGGACTTGGAGTGAAACAAACACGTTCCTCGAGACCACCATCTGTGGACCAGCGTACGCATTCCGCAGTTTGAGTTGCTTCAGGTAAGGCAGCTGCTCCAGTACTGGCATGGGGTCTTCATCAAGGCATGTGTTCACCAGCTTCAAGTTATAAACAAACGGGGGGAAGCTATCGACACCGGGTAACCTGTTGAGGAGTCCATCTATCTTGAGTTCGGTGAGAGAGCGCAGGAAACGGAGACCATCCAAACACGGCATGCATCTGAAACGATGCCCTCTTAAGACTAGATGTTCAAGATACAGCAATATTTTCAACGATTCAAAGAGCTTGCTTGCATCCGAGTTTCTGTCGAACTCTGTAATGCCCAGTTTCCGGAGTTTGGCCACCCTTCTCATACCCGATAAGTCATATGTCCAATTATCGACTGAGATGTAGGTTAAGGTCTCCGGATTCTGGCCACAGATGTCTATCGTCCAAGGCTTACCGGAAACCGCATCATCAGACACGTAGAGGTGAAGAAGGCCTTTCATTCTCCATATAACATCAGGCAACTCCAACATAATGTTTTGAGCTATATCAAGAACTTCGAGCTTCCCCAAGTTGCCTAACGAGTGTGGGAGCTTCTTTAAGTAATTGTTTCTCAATCCCAAGTATCTCAATTCCATCAACGTGCCAATAGTTTCCGGTAGAACCTTGAGCCCGAAATCTTCCAAGTCGAGTATCCAAAGCAGCTCAAAGTTGTTCCAATAAGACGGACTAGAGTCGAAGTAGCCACCTCCATGGAAGAAGAGGGAAATGATGTCCTTATCTTGGTCAGTGGAGTAATCGAACTTCTCTCTGCTGCAGCGGATAGCGCGATGACGGGGACTCTTAGAAGGCTTCTTATCTCCATCCTTCATCAGGATCTGAAAACCTATCTCCTCCTCTGCTTTTTTAAAGGACAGTTTGTGAAGTATAGCATTGACTCGGTAGCTTTTCACTTTATTGTACTTGCTCTTTTCCTTGACTTCGATAATGGATTCACTAACTAGATTACTTATAAACTCTCCTACTTCGGATTCTACGAGAACTCCTCCTGCACCCCAGATCTGTTTCAACTTCTCTGCCCTTATAGCTTTGTTCTCCTCGAAGAAGGCCAGACGCAAGAAGTACGTCTTCACTACCGGTTCCATCTTTTGATAACTCAATTCCAGTAACTTCAAAGTTGCACCGAAATCAATTGATTCAAGAACCTCCTCCCATTTACTCCCTGACCGTCTCCTCTTCTTTATCTGGCTTCCGATTTCAATAATAGCCAATGGCACGCCGCTACATTTTGCCAGTATCTCCCTCCCCTTCTTCTCCAAGTGATTTGGGAATGTTTCCTCACTTGTGAACTTACTTCCACCAAATATTGTTCTGAAAAACAATTGCCAGCTCTTATCGGCATCCAATGGCTTCATCACATGAGTATAGTTGATGTTTTCTTGTATATCCTGAGAACGACTCGTGAGCAGCAATCTACTTCCGTTCTCTGTTTGCCCAAAAACGATACAAGAAGGGACGACATTTAGGAAGAGGCTACATATAACCATAATATTGAAGGCTTTCATGATAAGATATTTTGATATATACGATTTCCTCTATTGTCAACAAAAAATTGAATAAAACCTACTGTTTTTGGATGATCAATACATTATACACACATGTACAGTGCACATCTATGTACTTGAAACTAGCATATTATCCTATCTGCATGCATTAGAACATTAAAAAGAAAAAAAGATGAACATACCTTCAAGAGGAAGAGCTTTCAAGATAGATGTCAAGCGAATTACTTTAGGCACGTCGTCAAGAACTATGAAATACGGCCTTCCTTGCAGGTGCCGGTAGATCATCTGTTGGAGAGTCGCGTTGTCTGCGCGCTCCATTTTCTCCATCAACGAATCTCTTCGAAGTTCCTCACCATCCACCACCTGCTCCATCAGTTTCATGAGCACCTCTTTGTTACTCAACTCACTACCAGCACATACCCAACCACGGCACTTAAATCGCTCAACAACATCCCCATGTTTGTATAATTGTCTAGCTAGAGCTGTCTTCCCAATGCCAACCATGCCCGTGATAAACGACGTCAAAAGGCCTCGTTCCTCGTTGAAAACCGCTCTACGGAGCAGCATTTTCATATCCTCCTCCAGCCCCACCACATCTCCCTCATCTCCATCGCTGGCTTTTTCTGTCGTAGTCTTCTCCGACTCATCAACCACGAACTCACTCACACGCTTTTTCACCAAATCGAGCCTACTTCGAAGGGAATTCATCTCCTTAAAAAATCGATAGCTGTATCTATATTTGTTGAGGTCTAGGACATCTAGAACCGTCTCGACGAGGTCGGCCATGAAATAGTCTAGCCTACCCCGCTGTCCCAATTTCTGGTCTCTCACTGGGGATCTCAGAATCATATCGAGGTCGAGTTTCAATTTACACATGTCATCATACATGTATTCTTTGGAACTAGGAATACCACTCAGCCAACTGTCCAGCTCTTGTATCACCCTGATGATGACGGCCTCCGCCTCCGACTCTTCTGCTATGGCACCCTGTGTTGGTTGAACATCCATGGCGTCATCAACCCCATGTTGAAGAATGCATGTTTTTACATTCCTGAGCAGACCTTTGAATTTCCTGATCACCTTGAGGAAACCGATGACGTCCTTGAGTTCGCCCACGACCAGTACATCGCGGGCTATCTCGAGGACGTCGCGTATCGAGTATTCACTACCATCGAGTGCTACATCGAAATCCATTTTCTTTTCTCTTGCTACCCCCGACATTATAACCAGCTCGTTAATCACGATTCCTATCTCCCCCTTGAAGAACTCCGGCATCTCGATCCGCTGATTCTCCAGCATTTGTATCACCGATGAGAAGAGGGCCTCCGCCATGTTTCTAGCTTTGTTTCTAGCTAGGTTTCTTTTGCCTTCTCTTAGTTGAACTTGAACACATCAATATAACTCCAGAAATTATAATTCAGGCCTGCGGAAAAAACTTACTCCACGGTTAAGTTATTTTGAAAAATTCTCTCTTGAAAAGCAACCGAAAGAATCAACACCAATTTAATGAGCAAAAATAAATATAACTTCCTTCAATTACAAATTAGTGGATGTTTCTTCGATATATGTAAGACATAAAACATAAAATTGCACATTCGTTGGGACGAACGGAATATAGTAATAGTAACTTTTTTTGGTACAGCTATATCCCATTGCTCATGCTGGAATCACCACTTACTATACATAGCCTTAAATAATTTGTCGTTACTCTTTGTTATCTCAACTTATTTACCATAACACTACAATATTAAACATTTATTAATCAGACCCTTAAATAATGGACGGTATCAAATAATACAAAAGTTTCCCGGTCAAGATTAGACAACTATAATTAAAAAAACATCAAAGGATACAAACAAATTAAGGCAGCTGTTAATTTTGAAATCTGTGTATATCATGATGCAAGTTAACGTGACATCTGAACCACCAATATGTTTTGATTGACTAGGCTCAAATTATCTTAATGTTTGTTGCATGTGATAATTGACAGTTTAGCAGGCCGAAGACTATTCTTTGTTTTGTTTGGTTTGTTTTTTTTTTTTTTTTTTTACAATCACCAGATCCACTTGGAACTAACTCATACTACTTGCTATAAATGTTAATTAGTAGGTATACAAATTCATCTACTTGCTATTATTATAAAGTAAATTCATTTTTTTTTTCCATTTTTGTTTTCATGTTTGCTTGAAATTATTGAGATTTTCGGATGATTTTATTTAAGGATGTATTCTCTTTGATGCGAAAGAAAATGATATAAAAGAGACAATCATCTTTTAAATCTCGCATTTTTGTCACCTTTTATGAATGAGAAAAAATTTTACTCCTTAAAAATATTTACAACACCAGATAAATTTTTCTTTCCATTGTAGTACAAATAAGAGGGAAAGAGCAAAGGTGAAAAACGGTGAAAATGTGAGAAATAAGGAAGATATAAAGAGTGAATATCTCTTTTCTTTCGTATTAAAGAGATCGCACCCTAATATTCTAGATAAAATAAAACAATATATACAGCTAGCATTACAACACCTGCCCACATTGACTGTAGAGGCAGGAGACGGGATTAAAGTATTGAATATGGCAAGTTGTTAATTAGATGTGGATGCATATGAACAAAACTGTCGTATTGATTGTCTCTTACACCACCAACCACGTTTAAAAAAAAAGGTACTATTGTTAATTGTTGACGCACCGTTGCGAGAAGTCTCGTCCGAGTTCCAATTGCTACGGCTTTTCCGTCATGATAAACAATGACGGTCTAAGACGATGAAATATGCATGGGTGATTATGTTGCATAGGTATGTTGAACCGGTACGGAACCGGTTTATCAAAATTTTTGAAACCGGTTAAGGTACCGTTTTTCTAATTATTATTTTTAAGTTACATATTTTTTACAATAATTTAATATATATAATCAAAAAAATTAATAAAAATTTAAAAAAAATCCATTTTAACTAACTAAATTATATAATAAATTGACAACTCTGCAAAAATCAACAAGTAAAATGAATTGTATATATATATAGCATAAAATAAATTATTATGTGTGTATTGGGAAGCGGTACGCGATAAAGTTTTTGAACCAAAAGTCCCTAGTCATCAGTGGTGCGACTTTAAAATTTAATTAATCTCAAGTACTAAATGGCCGGATGGGATCTCTGTACCCACTTCTATATACCAATCGTGTACCAATTAATTAATTTCATTAGTTTTATAATGTTTTTTATATTAATAAAAATGGGAATATTATAACAAAATAAATAAAAAATTATGTCAAAAAATCAGAAATTTTAAAATTATACACCCTAAGTTTCAATTTATCAACTATATTTTACCTAATAAAATTGAAATTAAATCCATAAAATTAATTATAAACCCTAAAATGGATAGACGAACCCTAGAAATAATCGTAAAATTATCACGCATCATAATACGTTGAAATTTTTAAAAGAAAATGCATAAAAACATTAAAAATCGATATTTGGTACACAAGAATGGGGATACAGGATCTCATTCGTTCACGACATGAGTCATGCAAATATGAACTAATCCATCAATCATAGGCTGCATGTTCTTCTTTCAATGGACATATTAGTTGACTAAATAATGCATATTGTCAATTAGATTTTTATTTCATTCAAAATTCAAAAGTTAATAAAAGATACATTATGTAACAACTCAAATAAATCAGAGTTCACTAAATAAAATTGAAAATCAAATGTGTTTCACTGGGAAAATTAGGTGCTCTTCATTTGAAATTCGAACCATGGAAGCCAGAAGATCACCAGCAACAAACGATCAAAAGCCCTGAAAAACTCAATCAACACATTAGTATTCAGTAAACACATACTAATGCTTCACACAAACTAGCTAGTATTACTAGTAAGCTAGTCATAATTTAATGAAGTATAAGAGAAATGAACTTACATTGTAGTAAATGAAACGAACTTGAAGGGAGTCGTTTCCGTTATCCTTTTGCCCCTCCTGCACAGTCTTGACACTCTCCACAAGAGCCTCGTTCGCGTAATCAACCCCGATCAATTCAAGTGCAGCTGCGTCTCCAATCGTACTTGGAATCTCGGTGAGGGAAAAGCAACGGTAAATCACTAGGCGCTTCAGTTTTGGGAAGTGTTCACCATCGGTGACCCATTCCTCCAAGTCGGACTCATCAATGTGCAAATACTCGAGACTACGAAAATGTTTGTCATCAGTCTCCCACTTGCCGCCTTCACAAGCATGATCCCTCAGTTTGAGCACTTGAAGCTGAAGCAGAGAGCCTACGGTGCCCATAACTTCCCAAGGGAATCGCCAACCGCTCAATGTTAACTTCCTCAGTGTCTGAGGGAAGATAGGGTTGACAGTCATCCCAACGAGGGGACCCTTTCTCAGGACTAGTGTCAGCTTCTCGAGATGACGAAGGTGGACGAGATTGTGAAGCTGGTAGTCTTCTTGGTACTTGTCTCCGAAGTAAGTGATTCCCAACTTTGTAACGTTGGGAATCATCTCCATCATCTTTCTCGTGCATATGAGCTTCTTCACCACCGTCAGTGTAAGCAGATTCTTCAGAGCAGAAGCTGCTTCTTTCGGATTTGGCATCAGATCGAAGAACGAGACTAGATGCGTGAGAAGTGGCATCATCCATATCTCCAATGGGAGACAGAGCTCATCATTTGAGTACTTCCTCAACCTCTTGCTCGGACGAATGATCAGAGCACGGAGGTTCTGAAGCCTAGCTATGGCTTCAGGAACCTCCATCGGACATCCGAAAGCTAGATATCTCAAATGAAACAGCTCGAACACCGGAGAAGGCAGTGAGTATGCATCTGTATCCACCACGTCGAGCACCCTCAGCAACTTGAACTTCCTCAAACCGGCCAACGAGCTTTCGTTAGGCTGGAAGCTCAGAACAGAGCGAAGAGTCGAGGCGTAGGCCCTGGCAAGGCGAGTGAGATCAGGATGAGCAATGCTGAGACGGCGTTCGTAGTTCTCGTCTAGAGATGTTCTCTTGCATAAGTCCCGCACCAGATCGTGTATGTTACAACTCTTGACTCCGCCATTCGACTTCGTGGTCGTGACTAGAACCAGGCTCCTCTTCACCAGATTCCTCAGATATGCATCGGCCTCCGCCTCGTGCTTCACGTATCCTTCCGCGATCCATAACTTGATCAGCTTCGAGACACGAACCTCATAATCAGCAGGAAATCCTCCCATGTACAAGAAACAAGGTCTCAAGTAAAGAGGCAAATGAGTGTAACTCAAGGAGATCATCTTATCAAACTCCCCTGCTTCCTTATCAACAGCCGACTGCACGTCCTTCGCGATCTCCTCCCACGACACCGGAGTCTCGTCAACACTTGACAAGATACCAGCAACCAGCACGATTGCAAGGGGTAACCCTCCGCAGCTCACTGCAACATCTTTTCCGATCTTCTCCAACGAAACCGGGCATTCCTTATTCGCAAACACCTTCTGCCTCAGAAGATCCCAGCTTTTCTCTGCATCCATGAAATGCATCTTGTGAAGAGGGCTCGAGGCATCGACATGTGACGCCACGTCCTCGATCCTCGTAGTTAACAAGATTCGACTTCCCATATTGTTCTCCGGAAAAACCTTCCTTATCTCGTCCCAAGCCTTTACGCTCCATAGATCATCCAACACAATGAGGTATTTCCTCACCAACAGAATCTGGTAGACTTTATCTTCGGCTGAGGCGGTGCTGTTCGATGTTCCTTCGCCTACTACTCGTTGCAGAGCGTAGAGCAAATTCGCGAAGATGTTTTCCGGCTTGTAATCTTGTGAAATACGGACCCAGGCCCGAAGTGGAAACTTCTCTGTGATCAACTGATCGTGGTAAACGTTCTTCGCGAGCGTAGTTTTCCCGATCCCGCCCATCCCTGTGATTGGGATGATCTGTCGTTTCGTTGAATATGCACAGACCAGATCTTTTATCACCTTCGAGTCCTCATCGAGGCCGACTGTGACTTCGTCAGCCAGAGGTGCAGACGTCGAAGAGGACGAACTAGTCTCGGACCGCAGAGGCGGAGTGTGGCTGGGCTTGACATTCTCTGTTTCAATGAGGGCTGCTTCTTTGACAGTGGCGTTGATCTCCTTCATGGCGAATCGGAGCTCGCCGAAGTCGTAGAGATCGTTTGAAGGCTTGGTTTCTCGTCCGACTTCGGCCAGTCTCTTGGACTTGAGCTGCGTTCGGATGTTCTCGTACATGAAGTGTTCGAGGAGATCTTCAGCTTGATTTGCGGCATCTCGGATTCTTGTATCCAAGCCTTCCTCGTGTGAGGAAGACTTTTCGAGGAATCCCTTCAGGAACAGAGCTTGTTCGTGAAGGGATTCGATCTGTTGTTTTCCGGTGACGGAGATCGGGAATTCGCCGTGTTTCTGGATTTGGGCTATTGTTTGGACTAATGAACAGACGACGGCATAAGCCATTTCTTGATTTTTTTTTTTGTTTGGTTTTTTATCTCAATTCAAAAATATTAGCAATATCACTAATATTAACCACCAATTAATATTAGTTATGTCTTCAAAAATATTACAAACTGATTAAGTTTATTCTCAACTTGATGTTTGTCCTCAAAAATTAATTTGATATACGCCCTACTTTTCTTTTGGAGACGTGTCATTCGAAATGGTTATTTTTCTATTTTAACTCAACAACTCCGTATGCACACCACACCTTATTAATACGCATGCTCAAAAAAGAAAGTGGTCGTTTCACAAGAAACGTAGAGAGTACGAAACAATAAGTCATACCTTGAGGAAAGCAGGAGGCATGTGGGTTGAACGTGGTAATGCTAATATCGATCTGTCTCACTTTATTAGTCTCGTTTACTTTTGACGAATATTGAAAGTGACCTCGTAATCTCCATCCCCGTTAATAATACCCCCACCCCACACCTATCCAGATCGAATGTCCTTGTTTTATTTTAGCACCAAATTTTAGATGCGGCATTAAGGGTGAAAAATAAAATTTTATATTAAAACGTAAGAATTAATTATTTCTATTAAAAAAAATAAAAAAGAAGAAAGGAGCATCAAAAATTTTAATTTCTTATTTGAGGACAAAAAAATCAACACCTATAACAAGACAGGATGCACGCATGTGGGGTGAAATTAACGTTTCACCTGCTACTTCAAGTATGAGAGAGACAAAAAAAATCACTATAAATCAAAGCAAGTGGGGCGGCTGTATACTTCTTATTCATTTCATTACATTTCACTTGTCTTTCTTTTTTAATTGAGATGTTCCAGTTTAATTGGTATGTTCTTTTAAATGAAAAGAATTAACCTTTACTTTTTAATGTGGACCTCTTGTTTTTCACTTTTAACACTACACATAAAATCTTGTATCGAATTAAACAAGCCAAGTGAAGTGGGACGGAGGAAGTAAGATACAGTAGTTGTATTATTTTAGTATTTCTTCGTCCCATGTCAGTAGTCTTATTTCTTTTCAACACAAAATTTTATGCTCAAGTATTAAAATTAAAAAGTAAGGGGTCCACATTAAAAAGTAAGTTTTCATTATTTCTACTTTAGAAAACAAAATTAGTAAAGTAAGACGATCCAAAATAACAAACAGAACTAATGAAGTAAACCGGAGGGAGTATTAGTAGTACTCCATTCGTTTCTTCTGAAACGGCATGTTTCTTTTTGACATGCATATATAAAATTGAGGTTTGTTGTATAATAGTGGTGGTTCACATACTTAAAATGAGAATTTAGTGTACAAAAGTGATATATTAAGGGGTTAATGGGGTGCACATGAGATTGTCGGACTACAATACAAAAACAGACCATTTTGCACGAAACGCCTCTATTAGAAAAACGGGCCGATTCAGAAGAAACGGATGGAGTACATTTTAGGTAGGTAGGGGAGGACACTCAACAAGACGTCAACTTTATTACAGCTAATATAGGAGTATAATATTGTGTTTTTGTCCCTTCTACTCATTCAGATTCATACCTTACTCTTATGCTTTCGACTGAATTATAGTGGGTTTTAGACCATCTCCAACCCTATACTCTATTTTGCAGTATGCTACACTTCAAAATGCAGTATGACATACTCTATTTTAGAAATTCATTCCAACCACGTACTTTATATACATACTCTATTCGTAGTTTTTCATTTATTTTACATAATTAACATTTCCTAATGTATCATAAATATTGAATAATTAATAAAATTGTATCTTAAATAACATAACTTAAGTATATTGTGGATTGCTAATTTTTTATTTATATAAAATTAAATACGTTAAATTAAAAATAATTATAAATTTTAGTTATAAATAAAATATAAAATACAATAAATTATAAATCAAATTATATTAATGAAATTTAGTTATTATTTTTTTTTTATAGTTTAATATTGTTGAAATAGTGAAAATAGAGTATGAAGTATTGAACAGTAAAACTCCATATATAGAGTTTTACTGTTCAATACTCTATACTCTTACTGCAAAATAGAGTACGGTTGGAATGCCCTCCGTACTTCAAAATGGAGTAATACTCCATTTTAAAACATGGGTTGGAGATGCTCTTAGTACTCCAGATTAATTGACTCTCTCTCTCATAATTCTGGATTTTGCGTTTTAGGAGAAAAAAAAAATCCGATGAGCTCTCGGACCGGTTGTTCCGGTAGCCTTCAAAGAGACTGTAAGTGGATTATCGCCTTTGAATAATGTCTTGTTGCTAGTTTCAAGTAACTATATATAAGATGAAGATGAAGATGATGAAGATCATATTCTATAAATATATCTCATTTCGATTCGAAAAGTTCTTAAATTTACATATGCTTTTGAGTGTAGATTAAATTTACAAGTTTCACGAACGAAAATTGATTAAACTGAGGTTCGTTGGTCTCATTCGTTGCCAAGGAAGAAATAATCTTTGTACTGGTACAAGTCATAAACATATTAGGTTTCTCAATAGGCATATATAGCAACTCCATCTAGGCATTTCATCGAACGATTGGAGAGCCATATTGTAAGGGCAATACGAGTTTGATTCTCGCATCATGATTCAGTTAAGCTTTTCAATTTCTCGAATCATGAAAACATGTCTTCTCGAATACTATCCAAAATGTTTAGAAAAGTTTTGGAGTCCACATTACTGAGTCAATTATTCTTTCCGATCTCTTTTTGACAATTTTGATACATTTTTTCACTTTTAAGAATTTTCGAATATTTTTTTCTTTTTCGAGATACTACAATCGGGGGTAAGTGGGATAATATCCACTTTAATTTAGTGAAATAAAACACTAGCCACTTGGATAAAAAAGATAAAATATACCCACTTTTTAAGTAAAAATACATTATTACCCTTAATGAATCATTAACACAAACAAATCTCCTATATTCACCCTCAAACCTAATCCCCCCATCCCCCAAACACGTACGCAGCCCTCACACCCCCCACACCCAATAACACGCACGCACCCCCCATCCTCAGCCCCACACCACACCACACCCCCACCCCACCCCACCCCACCCCACCCCACCCCACATATATAATACTCCTATTAAACATTTTAAAATTAAAATAAAATTTTTAATAATTATATCTTAATTTTAGATTTATCGAACATAATCTAATCAATAAAAACGAAATTATATGTTAAAAATAATTATAAATCCTAAGTGGAATCAGTGAACCCGGAATTAATTATAAAATTAAATTAAAATCATTATAATTACAATTGTAGACAAATATAATAAACATGCAATTTATTTTTTAGTTAGAATTTCATGAATTTACGAGTTCAATTCGTTAATTCGTGATTTAAGACTTTAATGTGAGTGAATTCACGAATTGAATTTGAGAATTCGTGATTTCAGACATTTTTTTGAGCAAATTCACAACCACAATTCATGAATTCGTGAATTCAGACATATTTTTTAGTGAATTCACGACCTCAAATTTATGAATTCGTGAATTCAGGCATTTTTTCAAGTGAATTCACGACCTCATTTTATGTGAGTGAATTCACGACCTCAACTTGCGAATTCGTGAATTCAGGCTTTTTTTTAGTGAATTCACGACCTCAAATTCGTGAATTAGGAAAGGGTGGGGGTATTATGGTAAGAGTGGGTATTTTTTATCTTTTTTATCTAAGTGGCTATTATTTATCTTTGTTATTTTCACATGGGTATTTTAACCCATTTCCCCCTACAATCCTTATATTGTAAATGAAAAGAAAAAATCTTTAACTTTTTAAAACTATCATCAAGAAGCGTAGAAAAGGCATGTCAGAATTGTCAAAAAGAAACGACCTAACTTAAAAAGACCGTGTTTTTCGCGAACGCAGTTGGCCTGAACGACAAAATGCAAGTCCAACCGGAAGAAGGAAAATGTAGAAACGCTTCGGAGGCTCTCCTATTAGAGCTGATGCAAACGGTGAAACGGGAGGAGATTGAGTTGCTCAAGACGAAAGCAGGTTTCGACCGAATGAAACCGCTATACGATGATCTGAAAGAGATTCTAGATGTATTGAGGCTGAGAAAAGAAGAAGAAGAAGATGAAGAAGATAGCAGAGTGTTAAACTATGACGTTTGCGACCTGGTGGAGTTGGTTCACGATCTCATCGAGGCCGACAAGGAAACCGATCTGCTCCGTAGAGTCAGCGGCCCTAAAACCCACCTCCAGCGTTGTGTGGGAGCGGTGAAAACGCGCATGCTTTCATCCGAACCCGCCATCGGATCGGAGAATACTGTCGTAGAAGCAGACGTCGCTGAAGGTGAAGATGTTGTAGGGTTAGGGGATGTAACAGAGCAGTTACTTGGCAAAGTGATTTTTTATAAGGAACCGGCCCTTTTTAAAGTCACTGTCGAAGGGATGGCCAGATTGGGAAAGACAGCTCTTGTTCGAAAACTCTACAGCCATCCACAGGTCGTCGATAAATTCGAGTGCCGTGCTTGGCTTCGTGTTCCTAGTGACTTCAGTCACAAAGGGGTGCTCATGAAACTAATACAACTGGTGGTGGAAAGCGATGACGAGGAGAGAAGTTTGTTGGTGGAGAAGATGATGCGTGCAGACGTAGCAACTCTCCAGAAGATGCTTCACGAGCATCTTCTGGGGAGGCGATATCTTATTGTCATCGACGATGTGCCTGAAGAAATGTACTTGGGTATGATCTACAAGGGTCTCCCGAGCGAAGGTATGTCGATCCTTTAAAGAATAAGAAATGATCTGGACCATGCATTATCATACTCTCTTGCTCCACGATATATGCGTCTATTTTTGTGCATGGATTGTATATGATAGGAAATGGCCCACCTCCCTAGGCCCAAAACATAGAGACAAGCCCAGATCGGTGAAGGCCCAATGGGCCCAGTTCGGCAAGCCCAGTCCACGCAAATACAAGCCCAGGGAGTTGAGCCCCAAACCCAGAACGTGGGCTGATGGAGGAAAAACCGGAGCTGAGAAAACCACCCACACCTCCACGATCCCACCTCTGCAACCGCCATGAGTTTCATCTATAAATAGGAGATTTGATGATATTGTACACATTCATGCTATTCTGAACACAAAGCTATAGATATTCTCCTCCCCGTGGACGTAGATCGATTTGATCGAACCACGTAAATCTTTTGTCTCACTTTTAATTCCGCACACAAACATCTATCTGAATTTGGGCCGCGAATCGAAGGTTCATCACTGGCGCCGTCTGTGGGAAGTGAAAATTTGTGTTCGAATTTTCGACTTTTGCTGCTCAAAATCACCAACAATGCCGAATGGAATGACAACACTTCTGGGAACTCCTCGCCGTCGACGGAGCCGCCGACGACAGCCGGAGGAACCAGCCTCGACTATGGATGCGGAACAACCACGCAATGTTCCTGTGGATAACCAGACTGGAGCAGAAGGAATCCCGGAGATCCCAAACTCCGGTCAACAGAACGCTGCTGGAAACACGGCGACACAACCATCTTCAGAGGCAGCCCAGCCGCGCCGAGCTCCCGTGAGCTCGCGTCTAGGGCCACAAGCCACACCGGAGGGCCATGTGGAAGATCTCACAGCGAATAGAGAGCGCGCGTTGTTCGGTCCGGAAGCAGTACTGCGCCAGTCCCCAGTTATCCGACCGAGCTTAGCTGCTCGTCTCTCTCCGGTCATCCAGCCGAACCCGGCAGCCCCTCCGCCGCCTCCACTCCCTGGGATCGAGGAGCTGATAAGGAACTACCTTACTACGGCGCCAGGGCGCGAGTTCCTCAACCAATACACCGGCACACAGGGGGCCCCCCAGTTCGGGCAGGGAGCCCCCCAGTTCGGTCCAGGAATCCCTCAACGACCCGGGCAGGACTTGCGACACTATCTCCAGCAAGGTCGAGGACAGACCCAGGCCGGACAACAACCGAACTCCCACGTGGTCCAGCCGAACTACGCCGCTGCTCCACCTTATAACGCACCCAACCAAGGACACCTAGCTGGGGGAGCACAGATTTTTGAAGCGCTTGACAGGATCATCAGTCCGCTCTCGGAGGAGATCCTCAACACGCCTATGCCCTTCGGGTACACGGTGCCAAAGATCAAAGCGTACAATGGAGTCGGAAACCCAAGCAATTTCCTTAGCCAGTTCAAGTACAGCATGCTGAACCAAAACCTGGGAAGTGTTCACATGTGTAAGCTATTCCCCGAGCTGCTAATTGACAATGCGCGGGAGTGGTTCGACAGTCTGCCTCCCGGATCGATCAGATCGTACGCCGATCTAATGAATGTGTTCGCTAGGAGTTTCTCTCAGCGTGCCGAAGTGAGGCATACTCCAGCACACCTGCTAACCGTGAAGCAGAGCCGAGGTGAATCACTACAAGATTTCATGACCCGGTTCGATAGGGAGTGCTTGTCAACTCGGTGCACTAGCGATCTCCTCATCATCTCGGCGTTCCAAAATGCCATCAGCTCGGATCATCTCTACAGGGAGATTCTGGCAAAGGAACCACAGTCTACTACCGAACTGTGGGCCATAGCGGACAAGTTCGCAAAGATCGAGGAGGCAACCAGACGCCGAAAGGAAGTGGACCGAGGTGAAACCTCGAAGAAGAAAGAGGATGCGCCCCGTAAAGGGGTAATGGAGCGGATTCAGCGAGGTCCGATCGAGTCTCGTCTCGGGCCTCGGCAGAATCCAGTACAGCGAGGTCCGCCCGTGTCCCAGTTCGCACAACGGTCAACTCCACAGTTCACCCCGTTGAACAAACCAAGGACCGAGATCCTCGAGCTGCATGCTAACCTGTTTGAGAGACCAAGGCCGATGCGGGAGGACGGGAAGCCGAGGTCAAAGAACAAGTACTGCCAGTTTCACGAAGACTATGGGCATGAGACGGAGGACTGCAGGAACTTGGCTCAGGATATCGAGAGCCTAGTTCGCAACGGTCAGCTTAAAAAGTATCAAGATCGGAGTACGGGGGTCAATCAAGTGGATGCCCCCCGGAGTCAAAAGAAGAAGAGACAGTATAGAGGAGGGAGTTGCAGCGCGGAGGCTGAGAAAAAAACAAAGTACAATGAAGATGATGCCGATGAGGATGGGGACTACCAATACGAGGGGGTAGTCGCAACGATCTCCGCTCTCCCCAAAGGGCAGACTAAATCATCCCTCAAGAGCGGAGCTCGAACTTACCAAGCAGAGAACCCGCTAACAAAAGGTTCAAGAAGGAGGAAGCCGTGACTTTCTCGGCTGAGGACCCGGTGCCCCCCATGGTACCGCACTCCGATGCCATCGTGGTGGAAGCTGTGGTGGCCAACATGCTAATCAAGAGAATTCACATCGATACCGGGGCATCGGTGAATATCATGTTCAAACATTGCTTTGATAACATGGAGCTGGAGAAATCAAAGATCATACCGACCACACGGCCATTACGGAGTTTCGCGCAGGAAGAAACCCATCCCATAGGGACGATCGAGCTGCCTGTCACAATAGGAAAGGGCCGAAGAGTACCACCAACGTGACTGAGTTCATGGTGGTGGAAGCCAAATCCCCGTACAACATAATCCTCGGTCGTACATGGATGAATGCGGTGAGAGCGATCTGCTCCACGTACCATCTAGCGGTGAAAATCCCGACTAAGGGAGGGGTAGCTGTGATCCGCGGTGATCAGAAAATGGCAAGGGAATGCCTGCACGTGGCACTAAAGGGGCTAGGGGCACCTCCCGAACTGCCCCAAGCATAGCAATTACCGAACTCCGAGGAGCCGAAGAAGACGTCGCCTGCCGAAGTGAAAGAGGTGGCTTTGTATAAGGACGATCCCGCTAAGGTCGTCAAAGTCGGGCTGACCAACCACCCCCACCTTCGCGAACAGGTTATTCGGTTTCTAAAGGAGTACAGAGACGTCTTCGTGTGGTCCCCTTTGGATATGACAGGGGTATCACCCGATCTGATCACACATCGGCTAAAGATCGACCCCGAAGTGCGACCGATAAAACAAAAGCAGCGCTCCTTCGCGGCAGAGCGAAATCAGGTTATAAAGACCGAGGTGGACCAGTTACTGGGGGCCGGGATCCTATTCTAGGTCACCTACCCGACTTGGATAGCAAACCCGGTAATGGTCAAAAAGGCTGGGGGGGGGGGGGGGTTGGCGCATGTGCATCGATTATACCGATCTCAACAAGCACTGCCCTAAGGACTGTTATCCCCTGCCCGACATCGACAAAAAGGTGGATTCGCTGGTCGGTCATAGGATATTCAGTTTCCTTGACCTATACAAGGGATACCACCAAGTCCTAATGGATGTCGAGGACGCGGCCAAGACAGCATTCATTACGGACTTCGGCATCTTTGCCTACCGCAAAATGCCATTCGGCTTGAAGAATGCAGGAGCTACCTACCAGAGGATGGTAGAAAAAATATTAAAAGATCATATCGGAAAGGAGGTAGAGGTCTATGTCGATGACATAGTGGTGAAGAGTAAGGAGGAGAGCACAAGTGTCGCCGATCTCCGAACTGTGCTCTCCATCCTTCGCAAGGTCAACCTGAAACTTAACCCCCAAAAATGTACCTTCGCTGTGACCTCGGGAAAGTTTTTAGGTTGCTGGATTTCCCAAGAAGGGTTAAGGGCAAACCCATCAAAGGTTGAGGCTGTGCTGGAGATGAAAGATCCGAGGTCGATAAACGATGTACATAGACTTACTGGCTGTCTTGCCGCACTGAGCAGGTTCCTATCTAAAGCAGCGGAGAAGCAATTATCCTTTTTCAAGATTTTGAAAAAGGCACCCGAATTCAACTGGAGTTCGGAACACCATCGTGCATTTGGCCAATTAAAAGATTACCTCAACAATCTGCCAACCTTGTCAGTGCCAAAGGAGGGAGAAGTACTGTATTTGTATCTAGCTACCTCGGAGGAAGCCATCAGTGCGGTGCTTGTACGAGAAGAGGTGGGTCGCCAGTTGCCGGTCTATTTCATAAGCCGGTCACTAAAGGGGCCCGAAGTGAGATATCAGCCGTTGGAAAAGCTAGCCTTAGCACTTGTCAATGCCGCTCGGCGATTACGCCCATATTTTCATGCGCACTCAATCCAAGTCCGAACAGATTCCCCACTTCGGCAGGTGCTGACAAAGCCCGAAGCATTAGGACGAATAGCAAAGTGGGCAATAGAACTGGGAGAGCACGATATCTCATATGTCCCCCGTCAAGCCATCAAAGGGCAAGCCTTAGCGGATTTCTTGGTTGAAACCTCGATATCCGAAGTCCCGACCCCGGTGCCAGAGCCAGTTCGCACAACGTTGGTAGAGCCTCAAGATTGTTGGCATATGTACGTGGATGGAGCCTCGGGAAAAACGGGAAGCGGTGCCGGAATCCTTCTTATCAGCCCAGAAAAGAAAGAAATCACCTACTCACTTCGTTTTCAGTTCGCGACTACCAACAATGAAGTAGAGTATGAGGCTCTGCTAGCCGGACTCCGGATAGCCACGGATCTGAAGGTCACTGCCATAAAAGTGCACAGTGACTCCCAGGTAGTCGTGAATCATATGCTAGGAAAGTACGAGGCAAAGGGAGAAAGAATGAAGAAATATTTGGCTAAGGCACGAAGCATGCAGGGGGGTTTCAGATATTTCCAGCTCGAGCGAATCCCCCGGACTCAGAATTCCCAAGCTGATGCTCTCAGTAAATTGGCAGCAGCACCTGGCACTTCACCAGTGGAAGATGTCCAACACCGAAGCATAGACGAAGCCGAAGTCAATGATCTGGATGATGAGTCGCAGCCGACGTGGATGACGCCCATTCTAGCCTATCTGACGAGAGGGGAGTTGCCCGAAGATAAGACGGAGGCTAGAAGGATACTGTTGAAGTCACTGAGATATACTGTTTTGGACAATGTCCTTTACAAGAAATCGTACCTTCAACCCTTGCTCAAGTGCGTCGGACCGATCTCAGCAGACTATGTCATGCGAGAAATGCATGAAGGAGCATGTGGAAGCCACATCGGACCTCGGGCTTTGGCCAAGAAAATTATGAGGTGGGGATACTTTTGGCCCTCGATGCTCAAGGATTGCACCGAACTCGTGCAGAGGTGCGAGAAGTGTCAGTTACACGCAAATGTGACAAGGCTGCCACAAACCGAGCTGACTGCGATGCAGAGTCCTTGGCCGTTCGCACAGTGGGGGATAGATATAGTAGGCCCATTCGATAAAGCACCAGGTCAGTTGCGGCACCTCATAGTTGCAGTTGATTACTTTATGAAGTGGGTGGAAGCAGAACCCCTATCCGCGATCACAAGCAAGAACGCCCGGAACTTTGTATGGAAGAACATAGTATGCCGATTCGGCATACCTCATGTCCTCGTATCCGATAACGGACCCAGTTCACGGACAAGATTTTTAGGGAATGGTGTGACGAGCTGCAGATTCGGCAACATTTCACATCGGTGGCCTACCCACAAGCAAATGGTCAAGCCGAAGTGACGAACCGAACTCTGGTCAAAGGCCTCAAAACTCGACTGGAGAAAGCTAAGGGGTTATGGGTAGAAAACCTTCCGAATGTTCTATGGTCATACAGAACAACGCCGCGAACAGCGAACGGCGAAACACCGTACAGTCTAGCATACGGAACAGGAGCTGTAATCCCGGTCGAGATCGGACTCCCCAGTCCGCGCACGACCCATTTCGTAGCCGAAGTGAACGACGAGAACCGGCGTGAGGATCTCGATCTACTGGAAGAAAAGTGGGATACAGCTTATATCAAAGAGGCCAGATACAAACAACTCATAGCCCGATATTACAATCGGCGAGTTCGGGACCGGCAGTATTGCGTAGGAGACCTAGTTCTCCGAAACAATGAGGTCAGCAAGGCTTGTAAGCTCGGCAAGCTGGAGGCCACATGGGAAGGCCCATACCGAGTAGACGAGGTCCTTGGTAAAGGCGCCTATAGGCTTTCCACTCTATCCGGGGAGCCCATACAACGGCCTTGGAATGTAATCCATCTGAAGAGGTATTATGCATAGATGTGGAGTATCATGTAGGGAAGTTCTGTCAGTTCAGTCTTTTGTGAGTTCGGTCTTATTCAGTTCAGTTCAGTTCAACGTTTAGTCCGGTTTTGTCTTTCAAAAACTATTCTAAGTAATGAAAGTTTAAGTTTTTTTTCCCGTATCTTTTATTTGTGTTCGCATCACTCTGCATTACTCCACTTATATGCATGTTGCCTCTAACTCAAAACTATCCTGATGAGGACAAGTGTTAGTAAAATAAAATCGTACGAACCAGGGGACCACCCCTACCGACTTAGTCGGCAGAACAGGAACCCGACTAGACCCAAGTGTCACCTCGGCAGTGGATAATAGGCGATATGCCATCCCGAACCGAGGGAAGACCCAAGTGTCACGTCGGAAGCCGAAGTCGGGCTCCCAAGCCACTTCGGAAGATTCGAATATGACCTACGCGTCAGTTCGGAAACAAATAGAGCAGAAATGCAAATCAAAACAGGCAATTAGCCAACAATTATACTAACATTGTATCCAAAGAAATATTTATTTTTGCAGGGTTTTACAAGTTATGTATTAGAAGGACCGCCCTCGTCCGGCCTCTTGCTACAGTTAAAGTAACTAGCCCAACCACTAGTTGGTGGGTTCATAAAAAAATAAATATCTACAGTTTCCTTCTGACGGGAGCTCTGCCCTGAACTGCGCCCACCACCACGCCCACTGCCGCCTTGGCTTGACCCTCCAGTTCGGCTTGATGCTGCTCTTGCGGAACCCCGACCTCGAGGAACTATGGGAGCTCGGTAATTCCCATCCCCTCGGTTCGGGATCGGTCTGCGGTTCTGCGCAGGCATCAGCATGTCCAGCCGGTCCCTAACCAAACGGGAGGGAACCGTGGGACTCAAAGCGCGGAACCGAGGCGCATGTTGTTTGGAGGGCTGCACATCAGGATACCGATCCAACCACTTCTTCATTATGGAGTGGCGAGATAGCACTAGCGGGAATAAGTTTGTCAAGTATCGCAGCTCAGATATATAGTCAGCAACTTCCCATGAATCTGCGCCTCGATTCTTGAACTCCCGCACCACCCCCGCACAGCCTGCAAAGCATCAGCCTCGACTTCGGATATTGTTTTGCCACCGAGCTCATGTATAACTCTTTCGTACTTGGTGTGCTCGGCTGCAATCTTCTCGGAATCTGCATAATCTTCTTTAAGTTGCAGATATCGAGCCTTATTCGCATCTGCCTTGACCTGCAGCGCCTTATATTTAGCGTCGAACTCATTTTGGAGGTGTTCAGCCCGTTTCGCGAGCCGACCGATCTCACCATCTTTGACGTCAATCAGAATTTTCAATTTTTTAATTTCATTCAGATATGGAACTACGTCGAGATCGGGTGGATTCTACAGTAATAAAAGAAGCAGAGATAAGGACAAAACCAACTTTCATTCAACAAAAGGGCAGTACAGTTACAGTCCAAAAAAAAAAAAAAAAAACTTAGGGGGGGGGGGGAGGGGGGGATCAACTGACCCCGCCAGAAGGTTCAGCCTCGGTGTTCGGGCCGCCGGTTTCAACGTCCCTCTCCCCGGCATCTCCATCGACGTGGCCGGTGTCCACATCCATCTCCTCTTCCTCCTCCTCCTCTTCCGACGGCACGTCGGGAGACAGTGGCCGCTCTGCAAGCTCTTCGCGAAAGGGACCACAGAGTTTCTCGAACTCAAGGTCCCGATCGAACTGGCACTCCCGAACTTCAGCAGCAGACAACGGAGTCCGCTGTTCGGAGAAAAACCCAACCACTGGGAAAGGAGAAGCCTTCTTCAGAATTTGGCGGAAATAGATCCGCAGCATCTCCTCATCCTTAATGGGCTTATAGCCGTACTTCCCCTTATCAAGAGTAGGGAAGTCGGCAGCAACCCGATCAAGCACCTTCGACACCGCCCGGGTCTTCGACGGTCCGGTTAGTGTGGAAACCAGGGTACTAAAGCCCTGGCTATAAATCACCCTTTCCACAAGGGCTTCAACGAACTCGCCCTGTTCGGCAGCGAGCCTCTCCTCCCGAGCACGGGCTGCCTCAAGTGCCTCCTCACTCTTCGCTGCTTTCTCCTCGGCAGCTACGAGCTTAGACTTAGCAGCAGCCAGCTCTTGCTTCAGCTCTTCCTCCCGAACTGAAACAGCAGACAGTTCCTTGGCCAACTCAGCCTTATCAGTAGCCAAGTTCTTGATCTTCGCGTCAGCTCGGGTATTGACTTTCACCGAGCTCTGGAGGAGATGCTTCACAGAGCGGTAGACGTATTCGAAATCCTCCAGTGTTGGGGCCACACCCTATATTAAATCCATAGTCAAAACAAACGAAAATGGGAGAAGGAAAAGAAACCATTTTAGACGACCAGAACTTACGGAGGGATATGACGGTGTCGGAGACCGGATCGCAGTAATAGCGACATCAGGCTCAGAAGAGGCCGAGCCCATCACAAGCTTCTTGGCAGCCGCCAAGTCTACCTCCTCAGCAGCCGAACCGGGGACCCCGCGAGATCGGGGGGTAGGAACTCTCGACGGAGTCCTCTCCGAAGACTCCGTCGCCGGCCTCTTGGTACCGGCTGGCGAACTGGTGGCCTCGCCCTTCCTCTTCCTTTGGGCGGGTGCCTTCTTCTTGGCGTCCTTTACCATGTTCACTACAGACAAGACAACAGAATTAGAACCGATAAAAAAAAAAAAAAAAAGAAGAAAGAAGGAAATAGGGGAAGGGACCTCACCCCTCCCCGGATCCACCGAAGTGGAAGGATCATCGGGGCTCGGTACCGCCACAGCCAGTTCGGCAAGGGACATCGGCATTTTGCCCAGACTGGCAAAACGCCTAGCTATTTTAACAAAAATTTTCTGCCTCGGCAGAAGCCTAACAGAACCTGAGTGCCACCCCACCTCGGTGGCACCCTCGAACTGGCAGTAGAAAAATTTCTTCTACCAATCTTGGACATTTGAAGGCACTTGAACAGAAAAACCCCTATACCGATATGCAGAATAGTACCAACCCTCAGTCCTAGACTTAAAGGACACCATCCCCCCAAGAATGTCTATTGAAAACGGAATACCAATCCGAGAACAGGCAAGCCCCAGACCGGTTATTTGGCTGATGCTATTCGGGGTAATCTGGGCAGGAGATAAATTAAAGGTGCGATAAATATCGGCATAGATAGCCGGAAAAGGGACGCGCAAACCAGCCTTAAACTGGTCCACGTAGACAGTCACAAAACCACGAGGGGGACGATGAGCCCTGTCGTGAGCATTCGGCCGGAGAAGGAGAATGGATGAGGGGAAATTACACTTGACAGCTATTTGATAGAGGGTGGATGTAGAAACGGTAGACTCAAGGCCACCCACTATCCCAACTACTCCGGGAACCTCGGGGAACTCAACTTCCTGCCCGTAGGGTTCCTCACAATTCGACCGGACGCACGCACGCTTATTCTCGGGAAAATGGATCGGAATAGAGTTAGATGAAGAAGCGGCGGCGACTTCTTCCGTCGCCGCCGGAGAATGTGAAGAGACGGGGGAACGGACTTCCTGAACGGAGGAATCCGAGAACGAAGTTGGAATTGAAACAGATGAAGACATAACTTACTCTTTTTTGATCTTCTTGGAAAACCCGAAAGGAGAAGTGAGTTGGAGAAGATAAACAGTAGAGAGGATTTGCAGATTTAGGGTTTCGGACTTGCAAAATGTAAATGATTGTACAACAATCATAGGGCATTATAGGGGATAAAACATGCCCATTGAATACGCCATTCAATGCGACGACGTTTCACAAAACGTCCAATCGATGCTTTATCGGTACCCCAAGCGCCGCATTAAATGCGGCTGACAACTTTAACTTTGGGCGGGAGATGAGATCGGCCTCGCCGAACTCCAAGTAGATCGCATTTCAGAGGGGGTACGCCAGATCAGTTCGGCTTTCCTCACACATTTCAGAGGGGGTACGCCAGATCAGTTCGGCCTTCCTCACACATTTCAGAGGGGGTACGCCAGATCAGTTCGGCCTTCCTCACACATTTTCAGAGGGGGTACGCCAGATCAGTTCGGCCTTCCTCACACATTTAAGAGGGGATACTCCAGTTCAGTTCGGCCTCCCTCACACATGTCGAGATACGGCATTACGAATCAAGCCACTACTCACCACGAACAGTCGGAGAAACATCAACTCCATCACCCCACGCCTTTTTTTTTGGGGGGGGGGGGGGGGGGGGGATGTGATAGGAAATGGCCCACCTCCCTAGGCCCAAAAGCCCAAAACATAGAGACAAGCCCAGATCGTGAAGCCCGGATCGGTGAAGGCCCAATGGGCCCAGTTCGGCAAGCCCAGTCCACGCAAATACAAGCCCAGGGAGTTGAGCCCCAAACCCAGAACGTGGGCTGATGGAGGAAAAACCGGAGCTGAGAAAACCACCCACACCTCCACGATCCCACCTCTGCAACCGCCATGAGTTTCATCTATAAATAGGAGATTTGATGATATTGTACACAGTCATGCTATTCTGAACACAAAGCTATAGATATTCTCCTCCCCGTGGACGTAGATCGATTTGATCGAACCACGTAAATCTTTTGTCTCACTTTTAATTTCGCACACAAACATCTATCTGAATTTGGGCCGCGAATCGAAGGTTCATCACTTACTAATATTCATTTCATTTTTTAAGTAAAATCCAAATCAAAACTACTACAACATCCAAGTATCCAAACATTATAAAAAATTAAAACTCGTGTCGAAAGATTTTAAGCAGATGCATGGTAGTAACTTGTGTGGAATATTGGCACTAGCTAGCTAGGCCTTCATACATTCTTTTTTCAAGACAACATAATCTTAATTTCCTAGTTGAGTTTCTTCATGACTGTCCCATTTTTGTATCTTTGTTTATGCACGCAGAGAATGGAAGTAGATTGTTGCTAACAAGTCTGTTCGAAAATACGGAAGCAAGAGCGAGCCGATTTAAGATGAAACCATTGGGTTCCGATAGGAGCTGGGAATTGTTTATGCGCACAGTATTCGGCGGGAATAAATTCACAACCAACCACGACGAATTCCCGAAGCACTTGGAGAGGAAGGCGAAAGAGATTTTGACATCAATGTGTGGCGGTGTGCCGTCGGCTATAAAGAATGTGGGAATGCAGGTAGCGAGAATGAGAGAGTCGGGGAGGGAATGGGAAAGGCTTCTCGAATCAATTGATTTCGACGTAACTTTGGATATATACAAAGAGAGCTATCAGAAATTGGATCTGGATACGAAGACATGCTTCATGTACATGGCTTGCTTTAAGGAGAATACAACCATGAGGATTGACAAGTTGGAACATAATCTAGTGGTGTTGAAGATATGAAGATTTAAAGCTATATTGGAGTTCTTGATCTTGCTGAAGTTTCTGCAGTTTGAAGAAGATGATGAAACATTACTCTATTTTTGCTCCTAATGGGTTTCGAACCCCTGTTTTCCTATTTCAGTTGAATTAGTTAATACTGTAGCCGCAGCCACGTGTCGGCTGCTGGTTACTTCCCGTTTTAGTTCATTTTAAGTCGTGTTTTTCATTTTCCGTTTCTTAGCTTTAACCTAGTATAAATACTCTTTGTATGCACTGTTGCTGCACCAACTTTTATGAGGATTTTATCTTAGCTGCTGTCTTCTTCTTCCTCGTTTTTCTCTGCAAATATTTATTGTCTATAAAAGCTGCAAGCTTTCTTCATATTTCTTCATGGTATTGTGAGCCAGGTTCTGATCTGGTCTCATCTTGCTATACATACTATCTTTATCTAGTTTATACTCAAATACATTCGAAGGGAGTTTTTTTTTTATTCAATGGTGGAAGTTACACATGAAGAAGAGAAGCCACGGAGTCCTCGCAAGAAGAAGAACAAACACCATGATGATTCAGACTCTGAAGATGATAGTGAGACGCTGGATCCCATTATCAAACTCAAGCACAGGCAGATTAGAGAAATACTGCAGCTCCCTGCAGCTGATCATCCCGGTATGAGCCTCGTCTCTGCTTAGTTAACTGGCTCTAATTTTCTTAACTGGAGTAGATCCATTAGGCGGGCTTTAGCTGCTCGCAGCAAACTTGAATTATTAGATGGGACTTTCATGGAGCCAGATCCCAGCTCTAAGTACTACAAGAAATGGTTATCTGTGGATTTTATGGTCTCCAACTGGATCATTAATTCTATTAGTAAGGAGCTAGTGAATGCCTTTAACCATATTGATAATACATATAAATTGTGGAGTGCTCTTAACCAACGTTTTGGTGGTGCAAGTGGGCCTAAAATTCTGAAGCTCAAAAGAGAGATATCACGTTTTGTTCAAGGAAACTTGAGTGTCTTGATGTATTTTAATCAGCTGAATGCTATGTGGGATGAGATGGATATGTTGCTCCCACCTCTGAATTGCACTTGTGCAGCTAAGTCTATGGTGGATAAGAGGGAGGATGAGTATAGATTGCTCACTTTCTTGATTGGATTAAATGATAGCTATGATGCCACCAGAACACAGATTATATTGATCAAGCCCCTACCTAACTTAATTGGACACTGCCTACTCTATGGTTGTTCAAGTAGAAGATCAAAGGCAACTGAGTGAAAACTCACAAGATGGGAGAGTTGTTATGTCAATGAATGTTGGCAAACAACCTCAATATACTCTTCAAAGTACTGGGCAGGGGCAGTATGCAAATGCTAAGGCAGGGTATCAAAAACCAAATGGAAATTCTACTTTCTTTAAGAAGAAAATCAGTAAAGAGGAGAAAAGAAAGCTTAAATGCTCTCATTGCCAAGGAATGGGGCATGATATTGATGAGTGTTTCAAACTCCATGGTGTTCCAGAGTGGTACACAGAACTTAAGAAAAACAAACCACAACCCAGAGCTCATTTTGTGGATTCTGGGGGGTCTTCTACTGAAGGATATAATGTGCAGCAGGAGCAGAAAGATCAACCACAAGATATTAGTAAGATCATCCAAGTTGAACTTGCAAAATGTATGGAGAACTTGATGCAACAGCATGCTGGATCTTCTAAAGTGAAGAATGAAGCTAACCTTGTACATGAGAAGGGAGGATCTGCTCATCCTTTTGAAGGACACTATGCCTTCTCAGTCTTGCCTAGCATGGAGTCTAAAGAATGGATCATAGATTCTGGTGCAAGTTCACATATCTGCTGCAACTCTGAGCTTCTACACACCACATACAAACTGGATGAACCTACTGTAATATTTCTGCCTGATGGTTCTTCTAAATCAGTGGCCTATGCAGGTACAGCTAGGATCAATAACAACATGGTGCTTGAGAATGTCTTGTATGTTCCAAGTTTCACCCATAATCTCTTATCCATTTCTCATCTCTCTTGTACTTCAAGCTTAAAGTGCATCTTCTATTCAACACATTGTCTGTTCCAGAGAGAGCAAACTGATGAAGTAGTGGGTATTGGCAAGATGAGAAGTAACCTCTATTTTATTGAGTCCATTGTGGAGAATTTTCATTACTCTTTTTACAATGCCAAGAATATGAGTCCTGTAGATTGACATAATGTCCTTGGACATCCATCTGCATCTACTATGCAGCATTTGGAAATTGAAGGAGGATCTTTCAATTCTGACTTATTGGAAGAACTTAAAGGTTGTGAGATTTGTCATAGAGCAAAGCAAACAAGGGTAGAATTCCCTCTGTTGAACAGAAGGTCTCAATCTTTATTTGAAATGGTGCATGCAGACCTTTGGGGACCATATAGTGAGCCTAACATTTGCCATATTAAGTACATTCTTACTCTTGTAGAGGATCACAGCCGCACCATTTGGACCTATTTGCTGAACACAAAAGATCAAGTTCTTGGGGTTGTGTCTGGTTTTATCAAGATGATAAGCACACATTTTCAGAAGAAAATCAAGTATTTTCGTTCAGATCATGGTTCAGAATTTCTGAACAGAGGAATGACACAACTCTTCACTGATCATGGGATACTTCACCAACTGTCCTGTGTGTACACTCCACAACAAAATGGGATTGTGGAGCGTAGACACAGGATGCTACTTAACACAGCTCGAGCTCTCATGTTTCAGAGTGGAATGCCAATGAGGTTCTGGCCATATTCCATCCTCACGGCTACATGGATTATCAATAGAGTTCCTTCACAAGTGCTTGACTGGAAATGCCCTTATTTTCTGCTGTATGGTGTTCAGCCTGATTACCATCAACTCAAGCCTTTTGGATGCTTGGTATTTGCTACAAATCTATCTCCTAACAAGAGTAAGTTTGATACAAGGAGTTTGAAGTGTGTGTTCCTTGGTTTTGATTCATCTCATAAAGGATTTGTGCTCTTTGATCTTGATAACAAGAAACTTTTGATCAGTAGGGATATGAAATTTCTAACTGATCAGTTTCCTTTTCTCTCCCATACAGTTGAATCACCAACACACACTCTACCTTTCCCTCACTACAAAAAACACTAGAAATAACGACCGAATTGGCGACCGAATTGGTTCGGTTGCTAATTAGCGACCGACTTACGACCGATTTACGACTACCTGAAATTTCAGTACTTACCGACCGAATTGGCGACCGCGTTACGACCGACCATGGCGCGAATACTAGGCGCGTAAATTACCAACTGATTAGCGACCGAATTCGGTCGCCAATTCTAACGACCGATATATTCGGTTGCTATTTTACTGACCGAATATAATTCGGTTGCTAAGTAGAAATGAATTTATTTTTTTAATTAAATATTATTTTTAGCAACCGAATGTTTCGGTCGCTATTGTGTACTTAATAAATAAGATTGAGTAATATTTCTTCAATTCAAATTGAGCCCTAATTTTTCTTCTCCAGTTTCTGAATCTGCTCGCCGGTCGTCCCCTGCTCCCGCCGCGGACACCGCAATCTCCGCTCCCGCCGTCGTCGACGCCGTGGAGGTCCAGTTCGCCGCCGCGGACACTGCAACACTTGCTCCCGCCGCCGTCGACGCCTTGAAGATCCATAGTCCAGTATCGTGATTGTTCCACCGTCAGCAGTCATAGGTAGGTTTTCTATCTTTGCATCTCTTTAACTCTCTTTCTCTTGTTAACTGGAGCAGCATCATTTTTTATTTCATCTTTTTACCTGTTCTAGATGCGGTTGGTACAAGCTGAGGATTGTTTTTGAACAATTCGTAGTCTTTTTTCTTACTTTAATTATTGGCTCAATTTTATTTTTTTTATTTTCCCGCAATATGTTGCAAATAGATTGTAATATTTGTCCCTACTGTGATTTTAACAGTGTACTTGTATCGGATTCTTGTTTCTTTTGCATCCTATTGGATTTTCCCCAGCTTAATGTGGCTATATAATTTGATTTAGGGCTGGGTCGATTTTGAATTATTGGTGCCCTTGTTGTTGGCTGGCGCATTTTGGGATGAAGCATTCTCGTCTTTTACAGCTTTTGGTTCCTGTGTATCCAAGATAAAACTTATACTAAGAACAAGCAGAGGATATCAAACCGCGGAGGAATATATGTAAGTATTAGAATCTCACATTTTTTGTTTTCACTTTCTTCGTGTGTGAGCTGTTTGGTGTTTTTAGTGCCTCTCCACTGATTTTCCTTTTCCCCTTGGATGATTTTGAAGCTGGATGTGACCCACGATTTGCAGTAGAATTTGTTGATTTGAGGTACTAAATTTTTTGGCCATGGGACTTAATCTATAATAAACTCAGTCATTATTCACTTACAATCTGATTCCATGCTGCAGCGTAATGTTGTTGCTTATGATGAAGGAACACTCGGGGATCTAGAAAAAATCGTTCTTCTCAGAGATGCTCTTTCTGATCTCCCCCCTGTAAGTTTAATTTGACCACACATTGATTGGTACTATAATCAAAAAGTTTGACTCATTTCATATATATTTCAGGTTTCAAATGATGAGAAGCGTGACAACATGCCACTCAAACAGTACCACAGTCTGAGTTTCAAAAGTATATCAGAGCAGCTAAATCTGGTAGGCCATTAATGATCTATTTTTCAATCTACTCTTACATAAAGCTAGTCTGCTGCTTGTCACTTTCCTTATTTGAGGAAAACCTGACTTGGTCCGATGTATCTGTTCTAGAATAACATTGTGACTGATCTCCTTCTCCATAGATGCCTATAGCTCGCCTAGTATTAGGTTCTTAACGAAAGATATCCTCTGAAAGGTCAAGTTTATCTGTTCTAGAATAACATTGTAGGCTATACTGCCTCCAGAACAAGATAGGGTGCTCACTCTACGTGAATGTGCAAGACTACAAGGCTTTCCCAACTACTTCATGTTCTGTGGAACCTTGAAAGAAAGGCAAGTCTTCATCTTGTATTTTATATTATATCTAACTTGCTATTTAGGATTTTGTTGAAAATGAGTTATTCAAGAAAATAAGAGATACCATCAAAACTTATCATACTGCTTAAAACATCCATACTTGACTTATAAGCACACATTCAAATTTGTAAACGATGTTGCGATGTTGTTCCTTTGACTTTCCTATCTAGATCATATAACTGCATCTTTCATCATCTCTTTACTGCTATCTTGCATCGTCCCTCATCTCGTGTATCTCAAATATATATCCGACTTGCTAGTTTGGGATGTTGTGAAAATGAGCTATCTAAGATAGTAAGATAACTCGTAGGAACTTACCATGCTACTTAAAGCTGTATACTCGGCGTGGCTGAAAGCATGCATACACAAACTGTTTCGTCTCCAAATCTTGCCTCCGATCCAAACCCACATTAACATTTGCATCTTTCTCCACCTGCAACAGGTATAGCCAAGTCGGAAATGCAGTAGCCGTTTCAGTTGGACGTGCTCTGGGATATTCGTTAGGCATGGCCGTGAAAAGGCTGAGCGGAGACGGGCATCTTCTCAAGCTTCCACCCAAATTCTCCCACTCTACAACTGTTAGTTGCTCGACCAATCTTAATCAGTCTTACTGCTCATTCTTGTGTTGTATTCTATGTCCATTTCCATTTGAACTTATTATGTGTTCAACTAGTTTTGCAGATTTCAGAGTGCTGATTTTGCAACCACTAATTTATAGTTGTTTATTACCCTGGAGATTATTTACAATTCTCCATGTTGACCGTCGGTTAGAAGGTATTAAAACTTCAAAGCATATTATGAGGCATTGGTCAGGACCCCCTCCCCCACCTTAGTTTTATTTCGACTTGTTGAATTGGTTTGAATTAAGTTGAACTGGGATTAACTAGAAATATGTTAGATTTTTTGAATTCAGTTTGTTAATTACTATGTTTGAAACTTTGGATTGTGTTTGGATTGTGAAGTTGGATATGATATTGTTATTTCGAATTTGATTTGTATGTTGGATGTTGAATTTAAACTTGCGGATATATATATGCCTATCAATCTGGTATAAATGAAGATTTGGGCAGGTTTTATATGTTACAAAATATTAACAGAAAAACAAATAAAATTATTTTAAAAAAAATAAAAAATTAGCGACCGAATAGTTCAATTTACGAAAACAAAATTAGCAACCGAATTTCGGTCGGCAAGTTACCAACCGAATATTCGGTTGGTAAATACCGACCGACTGACGACCGAATTTTGAAAATACCGACCTACAAAATCGGTTGCTAATTGGTTGCTAATTTACCGACCGAATTTTACCGACCGAATATTCGGTTGCTATTCGGTCGCTAATTTGCCGACCGAATAATTCGGTTGCTAATTGTGCTGCCGACCAGGATTTTACCGACTTTTTGTGTCGGTCGGTAATCGGTTGCTATTGTACTTTACCGACCGAAATTTTAATTTTAGCAACCGAATTTTCGGTCGCTAAAATCCGTGTTTTTTGTAGTGCCTCATGTCCCTGTTGATTCAGAATCAACATATGAAGACACTCCTGCTGATTCTTCTTTCATTGAAGATACTGATTCTGTTGATCACACTGATACTATTGATCATAGTTCTGCTCCATCACCAGATTCTACACAGATGTCTAATGATGTTCACATCACTCAGCAAGAAGTTGTTCCACTTAGAAGGAGTACAAGACTCAGGTCAGATCCCATATGGATGAGAGATTATGTTAGTAATGTGGTTCTTCCACATACTATAAACTTCACTTCTACACTCACTCCACCCACTTTTCCTTACATAATCAGTTCTTCCATTTCTAAACCACACATATCCTATCTTTTCAATCTCTCCATGATTAAGGAGCCTCTCTCATTTAAAGAAGCATGCCAGTACACTGAATGGGTTGAGGCAATGACAGCTGAATTGCAAGCTTTAGCTAAGAATCACACTTGGGAAGTTACTGATTTGCCACCTGATAAGAAGGCCATTGGTTGCAAATGGGTTTATAAAATCAAACTCAAGTCAGATGGGACACTTGATCGTTGCAAGGCCAGATTAGTTGCAAAAGGATTCACACAGAAACCAGGGATTGATTACACAGAGGTATTCTCTCCTGTAGCAAATTTAGTAACTGTGAGAGTGTTTATTGCTTTGGCAACTGCTCATGCTTGGCCTCTTAGACAGTTGGACATAAACAATGCCTTTTTACATGGCACTTTAACTGATGAGATCTACATGCATCCTCCTCCTGGTCTAAGAGGTATCAAACAAGGGCAAGTTTGCAGATTAATCAAGAGCTTGTATGGTTTAAAGCAGGCTTCCAGAGAATGGAACAATGAATTTACCAAACACTTGCTTTCTTATGGATTCAGTACTTCACACTATGATCCTTGCTTGTTTACCAAAGGTCATGGTGATGATTTCTTGTGCCTACTGGTATATGTGGATGACATTCTGGTGTCAGGTCCTTCCCCTAATCTCATCACTGATCTCATTCACTTTCTTGATTCTATCTTTACAATCAAGGATTTGGGTGAGGCTAAGTATTTTCTAGGCATGGAGATTGCTAGAGGCACTGCAGGTACCTCCCTCAATCAACGCAAGTATGTTCTTGATATTCTGGCAGGGAATGGGATGCTTTGTTGCAAGCCAGCTGCAACTCCACTTCCCCCAGGTCTTGTACTTTCTCAAGGATCAGAAGATGTGATTCAATATCCTGAAATTTATAGGCGTTTGGTGGGTCAGCTTCTATATCTCAATCTAACTCGCCCTGATCTCACTCATGCCTCTCAACAACTCAGCCAGTTCATGGCTAAGCCAACTCGAGTTCATTGGAATGCAGCTCAACATGTTCTCAGGTACCTCAAGGGCTGTCCTTCTCTTGGAGTTTTCTACCCATCTACCATGGATTTCTCTCTTCAAGCTTACTCAGATGCAGATTGGGGAACTTGTACAGACTCTAGGCAGTCTTTGACTGGCTTCTGTATTTTCTTGGGATCTTGTCTTATCTCTTGGAAGTGCAAGAAGCAGAATACAGTTTCTTCCTCTTCGGCTGAGGCCGAGTATAGAGCAATGGCAGTCACCACTCGTGAGTTGGTTTGGTTGTTTCATTTGCTCCAGCTTTTTCAGGTTACTACTCCTCTACCTATCCCTCTTCATTGCGACAGTCATGCTGCAATTCAGATCACAAAAAACCCCGTTTTTCATGAACGGACCAAACATATCGACATTGACTGTCACGTGGTGAGGGAGAAATATTCTGCAGGTTTCCTTGTTCCTCAGTCCATTTCCTCTCTTAATCAACTCGCTGATTTCTTTACCAAGCCGCTGGCTAGTCCACGTTTTTGTACCTTATTGTGCAAGATGGGTCTGCTGGATTTACACCATCTCCATCTTGAGGGGGGGTGTTGAAGATATGAAGATTTAAAGCTATATTGGAGTTCTTGATCTTGCTGAAGTTTCTGCAGTTTGAAGAAGATGATGATACATTACTCTGTTTTTGCTCCTAATGGGTTTCGAACCCCTGTTTTCCTATTTCAGTTGAATTAGTTAATACTGTAGCCGCAGCCACGTGTCGGCTGCTGGTTACTTCCCGTTTTAGTTCATTTTAAGTCGTGTTTTTCATTTTCCGTTTCTTAGCTTTAACCTAGTATAAATACTCTTTGTATGCACTGTTGCTGCACCAACTTTTATGAGGATTTTATCTTAGCTGCTGTCTTCTTCTTCCTCGTTTTTCTCTGCAAATATTTATTGTCTATAAAAGCTGCAAGCTTTTTGCATATTTCTTCAAGTGGCTGCTGGTGTAGTGGACTCAGAAGATGGAGCTCAATCATGTATGATTGCATTACTTGAGCAATCCTTCTTGGAAGTCAAGGATAAGAAAATCGACGGTTATGACAAAAGTTGTAGGATGAATGCCATGCTCCACAGGCTATCGATCAAGAAGGCGGAGGAGGAAATAGGTTTCGAGATCCTGAGTAACAACATAGACGACACCCGACTCTCTCAGAGGCCACGCCATCGCGTTATCAAATGCAGCAGAGACGAGTTCGATTACTCCACGGATCAAGACAAGCATCTCGTCTCCCTCTTCTTCCACGGAGGCGGTGGCTACTTGGACACCCGTCCGTCTCATTGGAAAAGTTTCGAGAAGCTCAAGATACTCAACATGGAGAATTTCGGGCTCAAGACTCTACCGGAAGGTGTTGGGATGTTGAAAAGATTGAGATACTTGGGATTGAGGAACAATTACCTTCGAGCACTCCCACGCTCGTTGAGGAAATTGACAAAGCTCGAGGTTCTTGATATAACTCAAAACTTCATGGTGGAGGTGCCGGACATTGTGTGGGACATGGACAACCTTCTCCATCTCTACATGTCCGATGTAACGTGTCGAAAGCCTTTGAGGATAGACGCGCAGTGGAACCTTGAGACCTTGACCTACATCTCGATTGATGACTGGACATGCGCTCTCTCGGGCTCCAAAGACGCGATTGGCCTCCGGAAACTAGGCATAGAAGGATTAGACGAAAACTCAAATGTTACCAAGCTCTTCAAATCGTTGGCTAAGCTAAAATATCTCGATCGCCTCGTCTTAAAAGGGTCTCGTTTCAAAAGCATGCCTTGTTTAGACAAGCTCAGTATTCTGAAATCCGTCTCTGAGATCAAACTAGATGGATTCCTTACGAGGTTACCTCGTAGTTTTCCATCCTTCTTTACCGGCTTGAAGTTGGTGAACACACGTCTCGATCAAGACCCCATGCCGATACTGGGGAAGCTCCAGAACCTGGAGTACCTCAAACTGGAGAATGCATACACCGGTCAAGAGATGAACATACTTGATGGTCAGTTCCCCCAACTCGAAGTTCTGCGTATCACAGACTTGAGGTATCTTAGACATCTACGAGTCGGGAAAGGCGCAATGGCGAGCCTCAGAGAATTCGATATCAACGGTTGTCCGTACCTGGATACCCTACCGGAAGAGCTTGGGTCGATGAGTAAGCTGCATGCGTTAACGATGGTGACAACCAAGAGTATTGCAAAGAAGATTAGAGAATTGGGCTATGTCTCCAAAATATATAACTTGTCTCCCATGCATATAACATGTTTAATTTTAACCATGCATGCAAGCTGTAATTTTCATTCCTTCCTTAATGTAACTTTTTGATCCATATTCCTCTCGTCCCACTGCACTAGTCATATTTGCTATTTTGGACCGTTTCACTTTATTAGTCATGTAAATCTTGTTTCCTTAAATGAAAAGAATTAACGTAACTCTCATTTTTCACTTTTAACATTTGTCCATAAAATTTCATGTCGAAAGAAATATAACTAGTGAAGCAGGATGGAGGAAGTAATAGGAAAGAGATTATACATTCATGAAACCTCTAAATATAGCATCGTCATATCATCTATGTAAATATTAAGTATGTCCACCGTCGATAACTGAGCATTACTGTATACACTAACATGAGTTGAAAAATTGAAAGCATCTCGTATTGGCCCTTCATAATATTATTATTATTATTATTATTATTATTATTATTATTATTATTATTATTATTATTATTATTATTATTATTATTATTATTATTATTATTATTATTATTATTATTATTATTTGTAAATGTAAAATGCCAAATACAAAAATATATAATCGATTTTTATAATTACAAGTTCCATATCCTTATACAATTTGTCAGATATATTGATATAGCATGATAGAAATAAATTGAATCTAGCTATTGCGCTCAAGAAAATAGTCGTTGGTGCATATGAGTTCGATTTTTTAGCAACAACTCGGAGTTAATTAAATATTAATTTAATCCATTCTTTTATTGTAAGCTATAGTTATTTTGGATACATTTTTTTTTAAATCAGCAAACATAACTCACACATCTGATTTTTTAGTTGGAATGGAAGTGTTTTAAATATATTCGCTATCCATACATTAAATATGTTTACACGATCGGTAGAAAAATATTATTGAGTGAAAATATATCCGGTGGATGAATTATTGCATCGAAATTGTAAACATTGTTAAAACTAACATGGGATTCTGAATTTGTGAGCGATTTATATTAGTTTTCTTAACATGGCAAGTTGTGTACATCCACATCTAACAACTTGCAATTAAAGCAATTAAATACTACAATTGCTATGAATGTAGTCATTTATCATCCCAAGAATCCTCCATCAATATAGTCAATGGGGGCAGCTAGCTGTATATGATGCTGTATAATTTTTTTTATTTAGCAAATTAAAGTTAATTGTTTTGTTATGACTAATCCATTCATTCAAATCTCAATCATCCCCCATACACTTCCAAAAGAGATATTAACCTTACCTTAAATTAAATTTTATTATAGGAAAAAAATAGGTTTATCGAATTTTGTCATTTATAATAGGTCAAGGTACAGTTTATATATGTGAACGGATTAATGAGCAAAATGATATCAATTTGATTATTTTTCTCTACTTCAAAATATCAATCGGCTATAAATTACTTATTTTACGAGTATTTTATTGATATACACACTCCATCCCTCGCAAGAGGATACATTTTCGATTGCCACCTGGATCATTAAAAAATCATCTATTGTAAGTTTTTCATCGAATAATTGCCAGGCTGATTTCATATCATTCAAAAACCATCTCTTTTAAGTATTTCATCGAACAATTGCCAGACTTCAACAGTTGCAAAGAAACCAAAACTGAGAGCGTGCTAGGTAGAAACATGCAAGTGTAAAATTAATTTCACTTGTGAAAGCACAAGATATTAATTCAATTCACTCAACCACGTAAAGAAAGTAGTGATGAAAATTTCTTTCAAACAAAAATAACAATGATAGTTGTTGGTTGTTGCACAAAAGTGGTGTACCAAAACCTTGATTAATGATCTCTCGCGAAAGGAATGAACAGCTCAAGTGAAGATTTATATCGAAAGTACGACACTTTCGGGGAACGAAAACGATAAAGTAGTGTAGTAGTTCTTCAATCAATCAGAGGTTCTGAGTGAAATGCTGCAACTGAATAGATGTTGGAAAAGACGTGTTACCTGTGGAGGTTAATCATTCGATGGGAGGGAAAATGGAGACCTTGAACGTCGATCCTTCCGCCTGCGTCTTTATCTTGGCATCTCGAATCTCTTGGCAGATGCATTTTCAAGAGGACAGACATACAACTCCAGCATTTGGAAGGTTTTCACTTCTGCAAGCTGCGGCGGGATCCCGAGAAGCTTCTCACAGTTCTTGAGCACGACTCCTCGAAGTCTCGGGAAATGGTGGGACGAAGCCTCCTAGAAAGCCAAATCCGTGTATTCAATCTGCGAGAACTCTGGACGCCGAAAGCCCCCATCAACTGCTTTCCAAGTAGGCCCTGCAAACGCGCGCGTTGCATTTAAGCTTGAGCACCTCGAGCTACAATTTGCGTCATTTAATTTAACGTCACATGAAAAATGAATATAATTTTAATATTAAAATATACATAATGAAATAATTAATTTTATTTCAATAATATGGGCTCATTTAAGTTTCTAAAGAAAATATCAATCACGCTTGTATTATTTTGAAAAATTAACTATAAAGAGAGTGATGGAAGGCTAATAATTAAAAAAAAAAATAAGATAAGTAAAATATTGATCCTCGAATGAAATAAGGTTTTGAATTAGGGAAAACTTACAGAAAAACACTATTGCCCTATATTCAAAAATAATATCTTAAATTATACGTTAAAATTAGTATCTTGAATAAGGGAGGAAAAGAACTTACAGAGTTTCTCAATTTATGCATGAAATGTCACGTAATACATTTTGGAGAGATAGTCCAATTTTCCGATCTTTTTTGCAATATGTTTGGTTGTCACCATCGTTAATTCTTTAAGCATAGGCATCGACCCAAACTCCTCTGGTAGTGTCTCTAGATATGGACAATTGTTGATTTCTACTTTGTTGAGCCTCGCCATGGCGCCTTTCCCGACTCGTAGATTTCTAAGATACCTCAAGTCTTTGATAAGCAGAACGCCGAGCACGGGAAACTCAGCATCCAGTACCTCCATCTCTTCACCGGTGTATGCGTTTTCTAACTTGAGGTATGTTAGACGCTGCACCTTACGTAGAACCGGCATGGGGTCTTGATCGAGACATGTGTTCACCAAACTCAAGCAGCGCATTACTGGAGGGAAAACACGAGGTAACCTCGCGAGGAACCCGTCAAGTTTGATCTCAACGATGGATTCTAGAATACCCAACTCGTCCAGACAAGGCATGCTTTTGAAACGAAACCCTTTTAAGGTAAGGCGATCTAGGCACTTGAGTTTAGCCAACGATGCGAAGAGCTGGCTTACATCCGAGCTTTCATCCAATCCTTCAAGGCCAAGGTCTTGAGATGCCGTAGCGCGTTATTAATCCCTAAAGGCTCTAGACAAATTACATCAGACATGTAGAGGTGACGAAGGGAATCCATATCCCATATTATATCCGGCACCTCCACCATGAAGTTTTGAGCTATATCAAGAAACTCGAGCTTTTTCAACTTCCTCAACGAGCGTGGGAGCGCTTGAATGTAATTGTTTCTCAATCCCATGTATGTCAGTTCGGTTAACAACCCAATAGACTCCGGTAGGACCTTGAGCCCGAAATCCTCCAAGTGAAGTACCTTGAGTTTCTTGAATCTTTTCCAGTGAGATGGAGTGGCATCAAGGTAGCTACCACCTCCATGGTATACAAGGGAGACGAGATGTTTGTCTTTATCCCCGGTGTAATCGAACTTGTCCCTGCTGCACTTGACAACGCGATGACGAGGCCTCTGGGAGCGTCGAGTGTTTCTATCCTTACTTATGATCTCAAACCCTATTCCCTCCTCCTCCTCGGCCTTTTTGATCGATAGCCTGTGTAGCATGGGATTCATCTTGAAACTTTTGTGCAGCACGTTCAAATTCCTTTCCTTGACTTCCAAGAAGAATTGCTCAGCTAATGTAATCAAATATATTCGAGCCATACCTGCAGAGCTCGCTGCTCCTGCAGCCTTCAAAATATGTCCCATATTTTTGCCCAAGTTGATGGTTGTATTCTCTTTGAAGCAGGCAAGATACATGAAACATGACTTGTCACCTTCACCCAATCTTCGATAGCTCTCTTCGAATATATCCAAAGTTGCGTCGAGATCAATCGATTCAAGAAGTTGTTCGTCCCATTCACTCCCCGACTCTCTCATCCTTGCTACCTGCATTCCAACGTTTTTTATAGCCGACGGCACACCGCCGCACTTCGCCAACATCTCTTTCGCCTTTCTCTCTAAGTGCTTCGGAAATTCGTGGTTGCTCATGAATTTATTTCCTCCGAATATTGTTTTCATAAACAATTCCCAGGTATCGCCGGAACTCAAGGGTTTCATCTTGAATTGCGTCGCTCTTGCTCGCATGTTTCCAAAGCGACTTGTGAGCAGCAATCTACTTCCTTTGTCTACGTACATTACCACTCATTAATAATCCTTCGTTCCACTCATATAGAGATAATTACTCATATAGAGATAATTGATGTCTTTTTGTGACGACAATTATACTTTTACGAATGAGACGGAGAAATAAGAAAATACAAAACAAAAACAAAAACGGCACGCGCGTTACCCGCAAATAAAAGATCATGCAATGATTATACAGATCAAATAATTTCTTATATAATTCTATGATTATATTATTTGGCACTTTTCAAAATGTCCACTTTCTTTTCGTCATCTTAATTAAAGGGATATGCACACTTGTCTCACTCCAGCCTTGTAAACGAAGCCTTTGAATTAACACACTTTCTTTTCATCATCGCACGTATAATCTCTTATTTTACATGAAAACATCAGGTCAAACCTCATAATTCATTTGTCTCTCTCTGCATAAAAATATTAAAGATCGAAAACCTTCATGATTATGTGTTTATAACGAAGTTATAATGTAGTTCACCTTTTGTAATATGTTTATGTATTATAATGAAAGTTAGGATCACTCCTTTTGTAAATTTGTGTGTAATTAAAAATAAGTAAAATTTCTTATGAGATCCACATTGTAAAATGAATAAAGCACATACTTGGGGACGACCGAGAAAATTAAAGAAAATAAAGGCGCATACTTGAAAAGACGACGTAGGAGCATACCTTCACTGGAGAGACCCTTGTAGATCATATTGAAGTGCAATTCTTGAGGCACGTCGTCGATGACTATAAGATACTGCTTTCCCATGAGGTACTGGTGAAGCATCTGCTGGAGAGTTGATACGTCTGCTTGAATCATCTTCTCCATCAACACACTTCTCTGGCCGTCGTCATCATCATCCACCACCTGTTGTATTAGGTTCATGAGCACCCATTTATGAGTGAAGTCGCTAGGAATGCGTAGCCAAGCGCGTCGGTCGAATTTATTGACCACCCGCGCGTGGCTGTAGAGTTTTCTAACAAGAGTCGTCTTTCCCACTCCGGCCATGCCTTCGATGATGAGTTTGAAAAGGGCCGGTTCCTCGGAAAAAATCTCTTTGCCAAGTGCAGTCTCTGTTACATCCTGAAACCCTACAACATCCTCATCACCAGTGATGTCTGCTTCTCCGACAAGTCTCTCCGAACCGACGTTGGACTTGGATAAAAGCATTATTCGTGTTTTCAACGCTCCTACGCAATGAAGGATGTGCCATTCAGAGCCGATGGTGCTATCATACCGATTCGTTTCTTTGTAGAAGGCGATGAGATCCTGAACCAACTCCACGAGGTCGCATAATACGTAATTTAGCACTAGCGTTCCTTCTTCTTTCAGTCTCTTGTTTCCTCTCAAGATATGTAGAATCTCTTTCAGATCATTATATAACTTCCTTAATACTTTGTGATCTGCACTTGTCTTGGGATACTCATTCTTTTCGCCTTTCACCTTTCGCATCAGCTTTAGGAGTAGAGCCTCCGACGCATTTACTGCGTTTGATCATAGACTTGATGAGTGAAATTTTCGAAAAGGACTAACAACTCGGTGGGGATCCTCTGTTCCCAAATTGGTATATCAATGGTGTAGCTGATACAAAATTATAAAGTTTTGAATTCTCTCTGTTAGTGGTCATTTTGTATCGGGTACCAATGTCCGATACAAAATGACCACTAATAGAGAGAATTCAAAACTTCCTAATTTTGTATCGGGCATACCATTGGTACACCAATTTGGGGACATAGAATCTTATCGGCAAACAACTTATGTGAAAATAATAAGCTAGAATTGTTGAAAGAAATAAATAAAAATAATAAAAATCGACAATTAATACACGCTTAGTAACATAAATGGAGATAAAGGATCTCATGTCATAATCCCATGGTATCCAAGAAATCTTTATGAAATTTAACAAGAAATCAATAAATTTGCATGTACATATGATTCATATTCTCAAGATTTATATAATATTTCCATAAATAAAGTCAAAACCGTTATTTCCTAATCAAATCGTCGCACTTTATCACTGTTAATTTTTACATAAATAAAGAGAACACATTGGCCAAAAGAATCCATAAAGCTAAATCAACATCCAAGCCATGCCCATCATGAATCGACTGTGATGCGACTGTAGATGGTGCATTTTTGAATTATACTTTCTCCTTCCCATTAAGTTGTTTTATTGTCTTCTTTGAGGTGTTTTATAGTATTTCTTTTTTGAAAAAAAATAAAATAAGTGTAGACCTTATTATCTGTTCACACTCTACATTGTTTTCTTCATTCAGGCTACAAACAAACAAGATCATTTCGAATGAACGAAGGGAGTACATACTAAGACAGGCATATAAATACTCAGTTCCTTTTCATCGGCGTCTTACTCAAGCTATAGACATATAACAAGAGATGTATTGTTAAAGAAGACATAATCGAAAGGTGAGACTTCACTAACCATGGTCCCCTTGTGTTTGTCTGCTGCATTGAGAACCCATCGATTTCGTTTCCACAAGAAAGCAAGAACCAGAAATTTTCAAATTTAGAGAGAGAGAGAGAGAGAGAGAGAAAATCAATTAAGCTCGAGTACAAACCCCAGTGTATTGTGTTGAAAAAAAATAGCAGAAAAGGTTTGAACGAGAAGGAAAATACACCAGACAAATCATGACGAGAAGGAGGAGGTGGTTGTAATAATATACTCCATATATTAGCTGTAAACTGCAACTGAAGTTAAATCATGACACAAAAAAATTAAAAATTACAGCTTACATGGATTTTAAATAATTTTTTTCAGCGACTTATATTAGTTGCTTAGCGTGGTAGGTGGTGTAAGAGACAATCAATAAGGGTACGCTATGAATATTACAACTTCAACTTGGCGTTAAATTAATTAAAATATTACAATCCACATCTAACAACTTGGCATTAAATTAATTAAATATTACAATCGCTATGAATGTAGTCATTAACCATCCCAAGATTAATCCTCAATCACTATATATAGTCAATGAGGGCAGCTGTATAATTAAATTATTTATGTATGTAAACGGATTAATGAGCAAAAATAATGTCAATTTGATTATTTTTCTTCACTTCAAAATACCAATCGGCTCTAAAATTCTAAATTACTTATTTACGAGTATTTTATTGATATATGTTGTAAAAATAGAATTAGAAAATTCTATTTACCCTAAGTTTTAATTATATTTAACCAAGTAAAATGAAATTAAATGCTAAAATAGATGGATGAATTCTGGAAAATCTATATATAGAGGGAGTTTTCAATTGAAAAATCAATTGAAAAGTAGTTATTAATGGCAATTATGTAATTAAGAGGAAATTAACTACACCATCCCAATTCCCACGCCTATTTTTCTTTTAAACCACACACCCACGTTCTTAATTAAAAAAAAAAAGGATTATTGTAGTTTTTTTTAAGTAGTATTATCAAATTTATTTTTTTCAAAAAAAGTAGTTTTAATATTGTTTTAGAAAAATAATGCATGGGCGACACATTATTTCCCAGCTGATATATATTGTACATATATAAAGATATTTACTTTTTTATGTATAAAAATATTTAAATAAAGTTAAACTTAACTTGGACTATTCAAGTTGAAAATTGTTTTAATGGTATAAATTCATAACATTAATTTGAAAAAACATCAAAAGTGATTATATTAACTTTTATAAAATATAAATTCCTAATTAATTATTCGTGCATCAATTCAATAATTTAGATAAAATTAATTTAAATCATTGTATTTAATTAATTTGGAGTGAAATCAAATGTAATCAATTAGTACAAAATAGTAGTCTAGGTAAATATTACTACATAAATAAATATTCACAAGTTAAATTTTGACTTTTGTTGTAATTGAATTTCATGAATTTACTATTTTATTGGACAAATGACCATTTCCATAAATTCTTCATCTATAAGCATTGTATTTTGTTGGTGCTACAAAATTTTGAGTTTTTATTATTTGTATTTTTTTTATACTAATAAATTGATTAGTAATGCTCCGATTGTTCTGTCTTACCTTGAATTTGCTTTTCATAACTAATTTAGAAGGAAAACTAGAAATATAGGGTGAAGAAGAACAAGCATAGCTGAGAAGTTTATATGTTCACTTAATATGTTCATAGTCTAAAACCTTATGTATTTGAATAAATACAAAGTGAATATTTAGCCAGGTAAACTTATTTGAAGAGTTTATAATTGACTTTTAATAAAATGAGACGCTTTTAGTACTATTATTTTAATTATACATTATAATTTAAAATTGCATAATGCAGAAATTCACATATAGGTTTGACATTTAATTTATAATTCGATCCAAATTCGATGGTCCAGGTCTGTGGGTAAGACCTTGGTCGTCAAATTTTTGAATTTGATAGACTTGGATTGGATCTAGACATCACTTAAAATTTTCGACCCATATCTGGATTTTTTTTTTTACAAAACTTAGATCTAGCCCGCATATCAAATTATATATACTCCATCAATCCCGTCGAATGATGTGCGCTGCTTGAATATATATGAGGTATAAAATATGGAAACGCACATCATTCGGTGGACGGAGGGAGTGCAGTCTAATCTCCATACAGTCATATTGTTAGGATCCGAAGAAATCTATTATCTCTATTATCTATATAAAGAGGGAGTTTGCAATTGAGAAATCAATTGCAAATTAGTTATTGATGACAATTTTATAATATTTAAAAATGGTGGTTTTTTCTTATAAATTATTGAACGTGTTTTTTTTTTTTTTAATATTAATTAAATCATTTGACTACAAATTTAGGAAACTAATAGTAGGTAGTTTTAGTAGGAAAATTTCCCCTTTTAATTTACATGAGCCCCTTTTTAAAATACAAATATTGAATTGGAGTTAATGAAAAAATGACGATAACGTGAATATGATTTTTGAACTTGTGTTAGAAATTTTATTGTTCAACAACAAACAATCAATGCTCGGTCGACTTTAATAGGTATATTTTTTCTATTAAATAGATTCAGATATATATATATATATATAGGGGCAAAAATCTATATACCTATTATGCTTAAGAGAAACACTATAATACACCCTACTATAATAAAAACACCAATATACCCATTTTTTCAACTTTCTTCCCAATTTACCCTTACTTTTCCCACTCTCCTTCCTTTTCTCTTTCCTACACATGCACATGTCAACATCAACTTTTATTTTTTCCTTTTTCTTTTATTTTTTTAATTTCCATCAAGAACCATATTTTTTATTTATTTTTTTATCTAATTTTTATTTCAATTTTCGTCTTCAGTTTTTTTTTTTTTTTTTTTTTTTTTTTTTTTTTTTTAACAAGTGTTCCTTGATAAGAAAATGAAATAATTTAGTAAGAATCTGTCAATTTCTTTTACAATCTTACTATCTTATAATGGTAGGAAATCATGTACATATAATATGTAAGAAACGTCATTGTGTTTACAATCTTATAAAATGACTCATTATGTAATATGTAAGAAACGTCAGTTTGTTAGAAAATGACTCATTCTTACCACGCATGGTAAGAAACAATGTATAATCTTATAAAATGTTGTGCAAGAAGTCATGTTCATATATTCTAACTATCTATCTTACGAGTGCTTCAATAAAACTTGCTAAGTAAGAAACAAACTCGTTCTTATTTACAATCTTTTCAATCTTATTATATATTGTAAGAATCCATGTACACTCTTACCACCTGTTGTAAAATATCATGTTCATTTTGTAAGAATCCATGTACAATCTTACCACATACTCCCTCTGTCCATCTTATCATGACACTTTACTATTCATTCTGTGTCTACTTTATGAAAAAAAAGTGCCATGATAAAATGGACGGAGGGAGTATTATATATTGTAAGAATCCATGTACAATCTTACCACCTATTATATATTGTAAGAATCCATGTATAATCAAGAACCTTTTTATTTATTTATTTTTCTAATATTTTATTTCAATTTTCAAGTTCATTTTTTTTTATATAATTTTATTAAGTACTGCAAAAGTCAGTTGGTTAGAAAATGATTCATTCTTACCACGCATGGTAAGAAACAATGTATAATCTTATAAAATGTTGTGCAAGAAGTCATCTTCATTCTAACTATCTATCTTACGAGTATAACTTGCTAAGTAAGAAACAAACTCGTTCTTATTTACAATCTTTTCAATCTTATTATATATTGTAAGAATCCATGTACACTCTTACCACATGTTGTAAAATATTATGTTCATTTTGTAAGAATCTATGTACAATCTTACCACCTATTATATATTGTAAGAATCCATGTATAATCAAGAACCTTTTTATTTATTTATTTTTCTAATATTTTATTTCAATTTTCATGTTCATTTTTTTTTTATTTAATTTTATTAAGTACTGCAAAAGTCAGTTGGTTAGAAAATGACTCATTCTTACCATGCATGGTAAGAAACAATGTATAATCTTATAAAATGTTGTGCAAGAAGTCATGTTCATTCTAACTATCTATCTTACGAGTGCTCCAGTAAAACTTGCTAAGTAAGAAACAAACTTGAAAAGATTGTAAATAAGAACGAGTTTGTTTCTTACTTAGCAAGTTTTACTGGAGCACTCGTAAGATAGATAGTTAGAATGAACATGACTTCTTGCACAACATTTTATAAGATTATACATTGTTTCTTACCATGCATGGTAAGAATGAGTCATTTTCTAACCAACTGACTTTTGCAGTACTTAATAAAATTAAATAAAAAAAAAATGAACATGAAAATTGAAATAAAATATTAGAAAAATAAATAAATAAAAAGGTTCTTGATTATACATGGATTCTTACAATATATAATAGGTGGTAAGATTGTACATGAATTCTTACAAAATGAACATAATATTTTACAACAGTTGGTAAGAGTGTACATGGATTCTTACAATATATAATAAGATTGAAAAGATTGTAAATAAGAACGAGTTTGTTTCTTACTTAGCAAGTTATACTGAAGCACTCGTAAGATAGTTAGTTAGAATGAACATGACTTCTTGCACAACATTTTATAAGATTATACATTGTTTCTTACCATGCGTGGTAAGAATGAATCATTTTCTAACCAACTGACTTTTGCAGTACTTAATAAAATTATATAAAAAAAAAAGAACTTGAAAATTGAAATAAAATATTAGAAAAATAAATAAATAAAAAGGTTCTTGATTATACATGGATTCTTACAATATATAATAGGTGGTAAGATTGTACATGGATTCTTACAATATATAATAGGTGGTAAGATTGTACATGGATTCTTACAAAATGAACATGATATTTTACAACAGGTGGTAAGAGTGTACATGGATTCTTACAATATATAATAAGATTGAAAAGATTGTAAATAAGAACGAGTTTGTTTCTTACTTAGCAAGTTTTATTGAAGCACTCGTAAGATAGATAGTTAGAATATATGAACATGACTTCTTGCACAACATTTTATAAGATTATACATTGTTTCTTACCATGCGTGGTAAGAATGAGTCATTTTCTAACAAACTGACGTTTCTTACATATTACATAATGAGTCATTTTATAAGATTGTAAACACAATGACGTTTCTTACATATTATATGTACATGATTTCTTACCATTATAAGATAGTAAGATTGTAAAAGAAATTGACAGATTCTTACTAAATTATTTCATTTTCTTATCAAGGAACACTTGTTAAAAAAAAAAAAAAAAAAAAAAAAAAAAAAAAAAAAAAAAACTGAACACGAAAATTGAAATAAAAATTAGATAAAAAAATAAATAAAAAATATGGTTCTTGATGAAAATTAAAAAAATAAAAGAAAAAGGAAAAAGTAAAAGTTGATGTTGACATGTGCATATGTAGGAAAGAGAAAAGGAAGGAGAGTGGGAAAAGTAGGGGTAAATTGGGAAGAAAGTTGAAAAAGTGGGTATATTGGTAGTTTTTTTATATTTTGAACAAAAGTGTAAAAACACTTAAGAAAATAGGTAAAACACTACATTTCCTATATATATATATATATATATATATATATATATATCTATATATAGGGGGTGGTTCTCATGGAGACTAGTTAGATCATGAGAACTAGGAACTAATCTAGGCCCTTTAATTATGACAAATCTATGGCCACGATTAATTCCTAGATTTTATATTGTTGTGATTAAATATTTTTTTCCTAATTAAAAAGGGTAGTTTAGTCATGAAAAAACCAATTAAGATTCTACTTCCTTATTTATCTCCACCACTAATCAATATAATTCCACTAAATTAGGAATGTTTTAGGGAGTATTTTATTAAACAAATTAGTTTGATGCTAAAATCGTATAATTAGCATTATGTTTATTTTATAATTTAGTTAATAGTGATTTTATTGTCTCATGATTATGATTACTTGTTTCAAAATTCTATAAATACGTGGATTAAAGCACGTATTCATACATAAATAAGCATAAAAATTTCACTAAAAAAAGGTAATATTTATTTCTTAACTAATGTTTATTTATTAATCTAGTATTTATGGCTTGTATGTAATTGTAAATATTACGTGATAGTAAAAAAATCATTAATAAACTAAAAGCATTAAGCATCGAGAAATAGTTAATAAAAGCACCAAACAAAAGTGAAATAAGAATTTTAAATTTATAAATTTAGTTTTAGATAATATTAGCTAATAAGCAATATAATAATGACATCCAAGCATTACAAAAAATAATAATTAAGAAAAGTAGTAGTATACTCTTGGATGCAAAACTAAATATTGAGATTAAAAACTAAACATTGTCGGAGGAACTAAACCCTAACGGAAAAAACTAAACCCTAGGGTTTAGTTTCCCCCAAAAATGTTTACTTCCCATAGAGTTTAGTTTTTCTCAACAGAGTTTAGTTTCCCCTAATAGAGTTTGGTTTGAATCGTAGTATTAGTTTTTACCATGCTTAAATAATTAGTATACGATGCTTAAAAATTAATTAAATGTGATATAATTAACTAATCGATACTTAAAAGATTTGCTTATATGTTAGTATTATGAGTTTGTTGTCTATATGTAAATAATTAGATTAAGCATTCAAGAGGTTAATTCATAAGAAAACACGAAATGATTTATTAAGAAGGATATTTTGATTTACAAAAATGTTATACTAATGATTTTAGCTATAAATTAATCATTCCATTGTTCATCTTATATTTCTAAATGCTTATTTTATATTGTTGGGATAATAGCTTATTTAAGTTTCTTGTGATGCTTATTTAAGTGTATACATAATTAAGCATTCCATATAAACTAATAAGCATCAAGACAAGATCATTAAGCATTTAAAAACACGAGAAAATTGTAACATCCAAACCAAATAATGGGAAGCTTAAACCCTAGAGGAAAAACTAAAACCTGTGAGAAAAATTAAGTATACCCTGATGGGGAAAACTATACCATGAAATTGAAAAACTGAACTCTATCTAAGGAAATTAAACACCATAGTTAATTTAGGGTTCACTTATATAAGAACTAAACCCTTTTAGGGTAAGCTAAGCCCTATCGGGAAAATTAAACCCTAAGCGCAGAAGTTACACTATTGTAGAAATGTAAAACTTGTGGTTTACTTTTTTCTCCCCTAGTTTTTAGTTTTTTCGAAAAGGGTTTAGTTTCCATTCTTTGTAATTAGATCATTGCTTATTTATTTTAAGCACAACGAGAACATAAATAAGCATTCACACAACATAAATTAAGTATTATTTCGATGGACATATCCCAAGAATATTTTTAATTCTCTAATATGTATAGCAATAATAATATTATTACTAGTACATAATAATCATTGCAACACTTTAGTGTCCCACAATAATTGCTAAAGCATGTTTTCTCGACATGTTAAGCATAAGTTGAAATGTAATACCGATGCTTATTTTTTAATCTCGGAATGCTTACTATAATAAGCATTGGAACGATTTGGCATCGCATCCCTAAGTCTATTTAAGCATTATTTTTCAAGCTATTAAGCATCATTTGAAATGTAAAATCAATGCTTATTTTTAACTATCCAAATGCTTATTCTTTTTCGTTATTGTTTGTTATTACTTCGTGTTTTATTGTTAAACCCTTAAATTCTTAACCTAAATTAATATTTATCTTTTAGTTTAGTGTTTTGATTTTGATCTAATTTGTAAGCACTGCGGAAAAAAAATCAAGAAGAATTAGATAAACTTTTTAATTGCCATAAGAAAACTATTAATAAATGTAAATCAAAATCAACAATGTAATTAATAAATTAAATTGTGAAGAAAATATTTTAATTATTTAGAATAAGAGAGAAAGTTAATTTCGTCAATTGCATGAGATGAGAGAGATAGATTAATTTCCATGAGAGACGGTTACTATGGAGAGAGAATAAAGAGAAAACTAAATAATCCCACAATTTAAGGAGGATAGAGGAAAGATTACTATACTGCCCCTCTACTTACTAAAACTGCCGAAAATAACAATTAAATCTTAACCCTTAATCTCTTATATCTAAAGGTGGAGATTGGTTCCTAGTTCTCACCAATAAAAGGGTTCCCATATGATCTATTCTCTATATATATATATATATATATATATAGAGGATATATCAGGTGAAAATATATATATAAAGCCAAAAAAAATATTTTTCCAATTGTATTTTTGATTTTATAGAAATTTTAAAAGTAATATACATGTTTCCTAAGTGGTCGATCTTATGCAGTAGGTTGATTACTTTCAAAACCTTTTAAATAAATTAAAAATAGTTATATGACTATTTTAATTACTTATTTTAGTTGGTTAAAAAAATTTCTTTAAAACTTTAGAAATATACATATTTTTAAATCCTTAAATAAAATTATGTAACATATCATAATCATTGGATGATGAGGACATGAAGTAGTGACTTAAATATCTATACATAACTTTCTTTTTTCATTATGAATATGAGTTTCACTTCAAATTTCACGACAAATAACCTGATTGATCGACATACTTAAAAACAAGGAATGATACTCAATGATCCGGTGATGCACTCTTATTCCAAAGTCCAAACCATGCCTTTAAAGAATAAAAGTAGTGGAATTTTGAAATTAGCGACAAGTAAATACTATGGCCAATACCACAATTTTTCTAATAAAAAATTACTGATAATAAACAACTTAATCCTCACATGATTAGGAGTCCATGATTTTTATCAAAATTGTCCATATTATATAGGAAATATATATAAAAGAGCATGAACATTTATACTTAACACCATGATGACTAGATTGCTTAGGACAAGTTGAAGGAAGAGGAAAAAATCTCATGGCTACAAGCCTACAATATAGTTTTATCATTTTTACCCTAAAAGTTTGATTTATATATTTCAAATCAACTACAGTTTCAATGTTATTTTTTCATAATATTGTCCATAAATTTTAAGTTTGAAGTGTGCACATCCTTATTGTACCTCATAGTAGTATTGTCGTTAATGACATTTGTTCAATAATTACTTAAAATGTAGTAGAAAAGAAATATAAATAAAAATATATATATTTCTTGTCCGACTGATATTCATCTCATACTTTCTTTCTTTTTTGAATAAGAAAAAACTATTTAAGTTTATACTCCCCAACTCACACTATATTAATCCGAGATAGTAGATATATTGAGGTATATAATACCTTGGAAATAATAGAGAAAAAAAATTATTTAAGTTTATACTCCCTACATCACAATCTATTTTTTTTAAGGAAAAAAAATGTATTAAACGAATCATGGTACAAGGGATACCAATCCGTTTATATTATGAACCACTCCAACTATCTATCAAGTTCTTAGGGCATGTACAATGCTAGAACCCCAAATGAGGTTCTTAGAGATGCCACATAGACAAGAGCCAATTGTTATTAAAATTTTACAATGGTAAGGTTCTTAACCGGGGTATAATAATTGGAGGGTCCCACTTATTATTTTATTTAATTTTCTTATCATTTTATTTAACAATTGATTTTATTTTATTATCATATAATTAATATGTTTTAATGCGGTGGGACTCATTTTTTCTTAAGATATTGCATCTTATATAAGAACCTGGGTTCTTATTTTGGAGACCTCCAATGGGAATGAAATTTAAGGTATGGTTCTTATTTTTGCCACATATGTAAGATCCTTTCCATTGTACATGCTCTTAGAAGCTTACCTATTGAAAGTAATACAAGGATCTACTTCCGAATAACCCAAATGACACACTCTAATAAAAAAATGGTGAGTAAATATTTTATTTTGGAAAACCACACTAATTTAAGTGATCTCGAACTGGTAATAAACATATAGATTTATGTAATAGAGGGAACACAAAATTATTTTGTTATGCTCTTTAATCTATTTAAGATATTAGATCACTATGCATTACTACATATGTTCCATTAAATTAGTCTCATTGAAAATTCATATGTAGGTATATAATATTTTATTTGGAATAATTTAATGGGACAGAGGAAGTACATATTAATATAATTTAGACATGATTACTGAATTGTACTTTAACATAATTCTATCCGTGCATCGCACGGGTGCAAAAAATCTAGTAATTATAAAATTATCGCATATCATAATTCGATGTGCAATTCTGATCGTCTGATGTGGGTATTTTCGATTGCCACGTGGATTATTTTACTTCTTTCCTTTTTTATAAATCCAGGCTGATTGATTTTTATATCATTCAAAAATCATCTCTAGTAAGTATTTCATCGAACAACTGCGAGGCTGATTTCATATCATTCAAAAACCATCTCTTTTAAGTATTTCATCAACAATTGCCAGACTTCAACAGTTGCAAAGAAACCAAAACTGAGAGCGTGCTAGACAGAAACATGCAAGTGGAAGATTAATTTCACTCAACCACGTAAAGAAAGTAGTGATGAAAATTTCATTCAAACCAAAATAATAATGATAGTTGTTGCACAAAAGTGGTGTACCAAATCCTTGATTAATGACCTCTTGCGAAAGGAACGAACAGCTCAAGTGAAGATTTATTTCGAAAGCGCGACACTTTCGGGGAACGAAAACGATAAAGTACAGTGCAGTAGTTCTTCAATCAATTCAGAGCATCTGAGTGAAATGCTGCAACTGATTAGATTAATTCATGTGTTGGAAAAGACGTGTTACCCGCGGAGGTTTATAAATCATTCGATTGGAGGGAAAATGGAGACCTTGAACGTCGATCCTTCCGCCTGCGCCTTCATCTTGGCATCTCGAATCTTCTTGGCAGATGCATTTGCAAGAGGACAGACATACAACTCCAGCATTTGGAAGGTTTTCACTTCTGCAAGCTGCGGCGGGATCCCGAGAAGCTTCTCACAGTTCTTGAGCACGACTCCTCGGAGCCTCGGGAAATGGTGGGACGAAGCATCCCAAACAGCCAAATCCGCGTATTCAATCTGCAAGAACTCGAGACGCCGGAAGCCTCCATCAACTGCTTTCCAAGTAGGCCCTACAAACGCGTTGCATTTCAGCTTGAGCACCTCGAGGTTACCTAGAAGCCCGAGATTAGACATGAAGGTCCAATCAAGTAAAGTAGAGTCCAGCGTGAGGCTCTTAAGGTTGGAGGGGAACTGGTAAGGCTCAGGAAGGCGATGCAGTTTGCCTTTCGAAGTTGCTTCAGGATGCACGTCGTTCACTAGCTTCAGCTTCTCGAGAAACTTCATATTCCCCACGATCTTGAAAGATCCAGCCTTCCCTTCTATAAGCAAGGCTAGTTTCCCACGAATGCCGAGCTTCTTCAAATTGCAAGCCCGTTCGAGGAGTTCGGGCGTGCAGCTCTCAGCTGAGATCAAACCTAGGGTTTGAAGCTCTGCGCCGTACTTGCTTTCTTTACCCGGCTTGAGCAAGGTGGCCGACGCATTCGTCTTGAAATGCCGTAACTGAGACAGTTTCCACAGATCGGCTTTCACATCAAGCGCACGATCAGTGGTGTGCACAATAAGAGTCTGCAAGTTCCACATCTGGTTGAACTTGGCCGGAAGGACGGATAAATTGGTCGACATGGCGATGTACCTGGCATGAACAAGCTGGTACATTTGGGGGCTTATCTTGGTGAGCTTGATGGGCTTGAAATCCAAAACCCTAAGCAGTTTGAAAGCTGTCAGGAGGTCCGGAATGTTCTCCACATCCAAGGTGAATTCTTCTTTCGAGAAACAGAGGAACGAACGAACTCGATGGCCCTGAGGCTTCGACTTGATGAAGTCCGAGCAGTTGGAATGAATAGAAATGCGTCGAACAGTACTATCCCTCTCGGACAACGAAGGCTCGAATTTCCCATCGACACACTTGATCTCCTGGAAGACATTCTCATTATCATTTCCAGCTTCTTTCCTGCAGAAATCGCGCAAGGTGTCGTGAATCCGGCATGTCTTAACCTTACCATTAGGTTTAAGCTTGTCCGCCGTGACCAAGTTCCGGTTGATCAGATCATCCAAATACATCTCTCCGATCTCCTCCAGGCTGAAGCCGTAGCTCTGTTGTATGAAGCCTTCCCCGATCCACATCTTGATCAACCTCGAAGCCGGGATGTCGTGATCCTCCGGAAACACCCCGAGGTACAGAAAGCACACACGCAGATGATAAGGCAGGCGGTTGTAACTCAACGATATAAACTCGTTCATTCTCTTTGCAGTGTCTTCCACATTGAGGTACATGTTCACGTGCGTAGATACTCGCTCCCACGCTCTCTCCGTCGCGCTCATGTTCGTCTCTGTATACCTCGAGGCGAGGATCCCGCCTAATATGACACACGCAAGCGGCAGTCCTTTGCAGTTGCTCGCAATGATGTTGCCAACGGTCTCCAACTCAGGAGGGCATTCCAGCTTGTGCAGTGCCTCGAACCGGAGCAGCTCCCAGCTCTCTTCATGAGTAAAGAAACGCAGCTTCGTCGCCGGCCTCGGGTTGCTGGCGAAGTTGCCTACATTCTCAATGCGACTGGTTATCAAGATCTTGCCTTTCCTGTAGGTGTGGTCCGGCAGGGCGGCGAGGAGCCGGGTCCAATCGGCCTCGCTCCAGACGTCGTCGAAGACGAGGAGGAAACTGCATTCCTCGAGATACTTGGCGACCGCTCGCGCTAGCGCCCGGTCGTCGAGTTTGAGGATTTCGTCGGTGACGGTGGTGAACTCCTTGAGGATGGAGAGGAAGATTTTCCGGTCGGAGAATTGTTGAGAGACGGTGATCCATATTCGGACGGGGAACTTGTAGATGACCTGGCGGTCGTTGAAGATCTTCCACGCGAGCGTCGTCTTCCCTAACCCGAACATACCGATCAACGAAACGACGTCGAAGTAGTCGGTGTCTCCGGTCAGGCGCTTTATCAGTTTGTCTGTAACATCTGTGAACCCTACTACGTTTTTCTCTCTTGGTGGTCGAACCTATAATTTGAATGATCAACGGTAAATTAATTTTTGCATGTTCCGTCTCGATTAATATTGAGGTCCGTAATCAATAAAAACAGAGATAATGAGATTTTAAAAGGTATTTTTATGTACTAAATTATTTTCTATTTATAAAAATGGACTAATAAGTGGAAAAACGAACAATGAAAGGTGAACTAATTAAGTAGGACGACAGGAGGCAGCTGAATTAACATTACGATAGTACCTTGCAAAATACAAAATACATAAAACAAATTTGTAAACAATTTTGATCTTTTGTTTAAAAGGGTTAACCAAATCTATATAATCAAACACTCAATATATTTGTCCTCTATTTAGTGACTCAAAACATGGGGCATGCAATTTTTAACACTTTAAAATTTGAATATTATTAAAAATATTAGATGAGTCCATAATAATTATTTATTTAACAATTTAACACATTAATTTATTAATATATCACTATCAAAATAGAAAAGGAAAAAAAAAAAAAAAAATCTTGTGCCTAAAATTTAGATTCAGTAAGTGAAGGACGAAGGGAGTAATATATTATTCAGAATATTTAAAAACAGTTATTCAATTAAAACTATATAATTACTTTAAAATATTAATTATTCAGAAATAAAATAAAGGGGGAGGGGCAAAAGGGTAACCTTAAGTTCGCCATCTTTATCTTCATCGTCGATTTGGAGTTTGGTGAAGTCAACCTTGGCTTGCTCCACCTTCACTCTCACCTCCTCCACCTTGGCGCCGATGTCGTGGAGGCCGATCGACGACTTCCAGGATACGAAAAAGGCGCTCTTCATCTTTTTCTCGATGGCGTGAGTGACGAAGGCGTCGATCACATCCTCCACCTCGTACACCATGTCCCTCATGTTCCTGACGAGCACCTTGGTGTGCTCGTCTTTCCTCCGCTTCTTCAACGAGTCCTTGAGGAAGGCGTGGAAGAGGCGGAGGTCCTTCTCCAGAGTCTCGATGTGCTTCTTCGTGTCGGTGATGAGCTTGGTGTGGTACACCAGCAGGTCCTTCAGGTTGTTCAGAAGGAACTCTACTGCGGCATCCGCCATCTCTTTTCTCGCTCGATACTTTCTCTCTCTAAAATTTTCTCTTCGTCTGTTTGTATTTGCAGGTAATGAGTTGTGATGTTTTAATAAAGAAGAGAAATGAAACAACTATGTTCTTTGGAGTGTATGGATGATTGTGATTTTAATTAATTTATTAATCATAAGAAAATAATTAATTAATTCTTTATTTGCTAAAATAATGCAATTTATACAGCATTATTTACACAACTGCCCCCATTGACTATATTGATGGGTTGGATCCATGCTATGATTAATGACTACATTCATAACATCTGCAGCCATGAGATGGGATCGATGCTTCGTCTCTTTCTTCTTAAGCCCTATTAAATGGACGTCGAAAAGTTTTTGAGACCTATTACGTGGGTACAAAGATTAACGACCGTGAAAATAACTTTTTATCCACTTATTTTATCACTTTAAATATTACTACTTCCTAAGTCCATTTTATCATAACAATTTACCGTTTATTTTGTTTATCAAATGACGGAGAGACTACTATATATATTAAGAAATAACTCAAGATGAAGAGAACATTCTAATATAAAAAGTGATTTAAGTAGAAAGAGACGGAGGGGAGGGTATTAAATATGGCTAGTTGTTAGGTGTGCATATACATATGCAAAACGGTGTCGTATTGTTTGTCTCTTGCACCACCTACCACGTTCAAAAAATTAAGTAGTGTATGAGTTAAAATCCATGCTAGTTGAGGTTATTTAAATATTTTTACAATCTTGAAGCAATAAATTCAACCCATTGGATGTACTATTTCACGACATGGACGGTGGACTAGGCCAATTATAAAATGTATGAATGAGAATGCATTAATGAGCTAGCATGCTGTCATGTAATCTCTTCATTTCATCCAAAGATCGCTCATCCATTTTGGTACGAGAATTAAGGAGGGAGTGTTTAGCATTCCTTCCATCCCACTATTTCTGACACAATTTTTTTATCGAACCATCTAACTCATATAGATACATTTTCTATTTGAAAAATGATTAGGTTTAAGTGATACTCTCATTAAAGCTCTTATTACACGTAATTTCACTGATTATTTTTATCTCCAACAATTAAGTTCCCTTTGCCTATATAGATATATTTCTCACAAAAAAAAAATGCAAACGAATTATCTAAAAATTCCATTAATATCCACTCATATGGGCTTGCGAAAGCCCAATTGAACACTCATACACCACTCTCGTTTAAAGGCCCAATTATCTAAAAATTCCATTAATATTTACTTCAATGGGCTTTCTCATGGAAAGAACACCACCTTTGGGCTAGGGATAGGGGTTATAAACGAGCCGAGCCGAGTATTAGCATGCTCGAGCTTGGCTCGAGTTCAGCTCGTCTTATATTCGATAAATAGTTTGGCTCGAGTTCGGCTCAAATTCGAGCTCAGACCAAGCTCATGGAGAGCTCAAATATGACTATTTTAATTCAAGTTCGATTTTGAGCTCTTGTAAGACCTCAATTTTAATCCAATTGGGCTTGATTGCGGGTTCAATTAGGACACTCAATTATAAGCATTTCAAATGTGACATTTCTTACCCATAATTATGAGCAAATCTTTGGCGATATTTGGCTATAACAAAGGCTACATGCATGGTTACTGCAGTCTGGATTTCTTGAAGAACTACTGCACAATATTCAAATTCCAGAAATATTTACACTTTTTTGAAATAATCTTTCCTCTTGAGTTGTTAATTTCATATGCTGAATCCAAAGATATATAAAACGCATGAGCTGAACTCGTTCGTATTATATTTCAAGCAATCAATATATCTCCTCAAATCACTCTTACACATAATTAAATATTACACATGGATATATATTTATAACATCCTCGTACCACTCAAAATGACTCGTTTCTAGTACAGTTATAATGAAGCAATACATGCTTCATTAGCTCATATCTCGTAGATAAGAAATTGATCTCAACTTCTCCGGGAGGATCTTCAGATTGGAGCATTCATTTATTTCTAGCCGTTTCAAGCTCAACACACCACCTTTTCCAACTTTGATTTCCTTAAGCTCGCCCAGCCCATTAAGCACGAGGACCTCGAGCTTCGGAAACCCGTTTCTCGAGATCGACATTTTCTCACCGTTATAAGCACAATCCAACCTGAGATACACCAACATTGGCAGCTGCTCCAGCTCTACCATCGGATCTTCTTCAAACCACGTTCCGACCAAGCTCAAACTCGACATGTTTAGCGGGAAACTGGTGTAACTAGGCAGTGCAAAAGCTCCGTGAAGCTTTAGCTGAGTGATACGGCCTAGAACATTAAGCCCCTGTGGCAACTGCATGGCCCTCGGGCCATGCAGTTGCCTTAAACTTAGAGAGACAAGGGATTCCGACAAAACTAGTGAGGAACTTAGTTTTGTCGCATCCGTGTCTTTGTCCAGCTCGATGCCCAGTTTGCAGAGACTGGTCATGTGTCTCAGGTGGTGGAGCAGCTGGGCATCGAGCTGGACATAGCTCAACGTCTGAACGTTCTTTAGTGTGTGGATTTTGAGAGACGCGCGGCACTTGATTCTGAACATATAGAGATGGCGGAGGCTATCCATCTTGTACAGAACATTCGGCACTTCAACAAATAGATTCTTCGATATATCAAGAACCTCGAGTTTCTTAAGGCGACCCAACGAGGCCGGGAGCTTCTTCAACAAGTTACTCCGTAACCCTAAGTACCTCAAACCACTCACTTCACAAACCGCATTCGGAAGTTTCCTCAATCCAAAACCTTGAAACTCAAGAACCCTAAGGAGTTTAAAACTCCTCCAATAAGTTGAACTAGTATCAACACTTCCCTCTCCATTGTAGAACAGAGAGCGTACGAGCTTATTCTTTTTCAACGAGTAACCAACACTGTCTCCCCCAGAACTGATCACTCTATGGCGGGGCTTCTTCGGGTGTTGCGAAGTCCCGGCTTCCTTTCTCAAGATCTCGAAGCTTATTTCCTCCACAGCTTTCCGGATACATATATCCCGAAGGAGATCATGAATGTGCAAGCTTTTCGCCCGCTCGCCCTCCCCCGTTTCCTTGACTTGAACCAAGTTTCGACATATCAACTCATCCAAATAGCTTCTTGCGGTATCCTCTACTGAATCTTGACCTTTACTCGGTATTAGTCCTAGTGCAACCCATATATGCAACAGTCTTTTCGCGCTGATAACGGCGTCTTCCTTGAAGAATCCGAAACAGAGGAAGCAAGACTTCAACTCTGCAGGCAGATTAAGGTAGCTCAATTCAAGAATGGATGCTGCAGCATTATCGGCTCCGGTGTTCGTTTTTCTTAGAAACGCTTCCCACTCGGTCTTGATCTGCCTCTGGTTCGATAGTAGGCCTCCTGCGACTGTGATTGCTAATGGCAGACCGTCACACTTTTTCACGATCTGTCTCCCTATCTTCTCCAATTCATTCGGACATTTTGGTTCGGTGTTGCTTTCGACGACGAATGCTTTGTTTAGAAACAGTTTCCAACTCTCCTTGGAGTCTAAGGCCTTCATCTTGTGCACGTAGCTTGCACCACTCAGAATGTCTTGCCTCCGGCTTGTAAGCAGAATCACACTTCCTTTACCTAATATAAACCGATTAACGTCATTTTGTACAAGTTCGAGCTTTTAGATTAAACGATAAAATTCAAGACTGCAAGACGTACCTTCTTCACGAGATAAAGCATCTTTCAAGGACTCCCAATGTTGATTTTCCCAGATATCATCAAGAACAATGAAGTAACGCTTCCCCTTCAAAAGATCGAAAAGCTTGTGCCGGAGTGCCGGCATCTTCAATTCCGCCGTTTCCTCCGATGCTTTCCGCTTACTGGGCAGCAGCTGCCGCACCACCTCCTCGATCACGTCCCTCTCCCTGAACTCGCTGGAAACCACCACCCAAGCGCGGCAGTTGAACTTGCCAACGACTTCCCGGTGATTATAAACAATCCGAGCGAGAGTCGACTTTCCGGCGCCGCCCATCCCAACAATTCCGGCGACGACGGAGCGCCCCTTCTTCATGCCCGGTCGAACCGCCTTCGACAGCAGCGCCTCCACGTCCTTCGCCAGCCCCACCGCGTGCTTATCCTTCTCCCAAGGCGGCAGCCGCCGCCGCGACTCGCCGGCATGTTCCAGCCACCGGAGTTCCTCCGGCTGTATCCCGTACCGCTGTCGGCTTGCATCGATAGCCTTCAGCCTAGCGTTGATACCCGAAATCGCCTCCCCGATTGAGTTGACTCGGTGGAGGTAGACCGGGAAGCAAGCAATCTTCGACATTAGTCCTCTTGCTCTTCTCGGAGCTTCGACTTCGAGAGAGAAAAATTCCACGACGTCCTCGGCGTCCTGAGCAAGCTCTCTGATATCGGAGACCCAGTTACGAACACTCTCGTTGGCGGCTTGCTTTTCTCCAGCGTCTTTGAGGAAACACTTCATTCCAACGAGCTCGGCTTTCAGAAGATTCAACTCTGGTTCGACGCGGTAGAGGAAGCGGATTTTCTCCAGCGACAGGTCGACGATCTTTTCGACGGCGACGGAAACGGCCGCCTCCGCCATTTCTATGTTAAAAGTGAAAAATAAGGCAGTATCGACTGCACGTTATATATTCATTAGTACATGTAGTCGTAGACTCCCTACATTTTCTAGGAAACTGAAACCAAGTAGCCAAGTAATTTAACGAAGCATCTTCTTCTCCTCCTTCTCCTTCTTTTTATTACTTCCTCCGTCCTCCATATATTGACATAGTTTTATGGGCATTGGTTTTTTTTGCATTTTGATGGTGTAATAATAAATTAATGTGTTAAAGTGGAATAATTGTGGGTCCATTTAAATTTTTTAATAGTATTAAAATGTTAAAGTAATAAAAAGTAGATGTATAAAGTGTTAAAGTGTTAAAGTGATTGTGGGTCTACGTCCTAAAACGGAATATTTCAGTAAATGGAGGACGTCCCAATATAGTAATTATGTCAGTAAATGGAGGACGGAGGGAGTATTATTATTTTTTATATAAACTACTATTGAGAACGTGCTTCGCACGTGTAATTAGAGGTGCCCACGGTTCCGGTTCCGGTTCCGTCGAGGGAGGAACCGAAACCGAACCGCAAACACACGGTTACGGTTCCGGTTCCGGAACCGCCGGTTCCGGTTCTAACCGGAAAAAACCGGACAATTATTTATTTATTTTTTAATTTTAAACTTTTTTATTTCATAAGGCTTTGAACATTCTTTCAATTTTATAAGTGTTCCTCATGCAACTCTTCTCATAGTTTGGGATGTGTTAGATATCACATATCAAATAAATAAGAAGCTTTAAAAGTGTAATACCCATATAAAAACAATAAACATACCTCACAATGAAGAAATAACAAATGAGTGTTTGAGTGTAACACTTATATAATTGAAAAAAGTCCAAATTATATATATATTTAGTTATTATTTATGAAGTTTAACAAATAATGTTATATTTGTTTATAAATTATATTTAAAAAAATAAAAATAATAGAATTTATATAAATTGGACGGTTCCAAAATTTGGAACCGCCGGTTTGGAACCGGAACCGGAACCGAACCGCCGGTTACGGTTCCAAGCCTTAGGAACCTTAACCGAACCGCCGGTTCCAACGGTTCCTTTTCCGGTTCCGAACCGCCGGTTCCGGTTCCGGTTAAAAAACTGCCGGTTCCGGTTACGGTTACGGTTTTAACCGCCGGTTCCGGTTCTTTTGAACACCTCTACGTGTAATTTCTCGTTTGACCTATTTTTCAGATTATTATGTTTTTTTGTTTTTTACTTATAAGAATAACTATTGAAAGAATTTAAATTAAACAATATTATCGAAAAAGATGGTACTATATCCATTTTTGGATTTGTCCTATCCTTGCCTTAGTATATCATTAATTTCTTAAATAAAAGATAGAAATTAGTACAAGTAGTGGATGCATGCATAACTATATGGGTTGGTGAACCATAACAATATATTATTTCATTAATGTTCAATAAAATTTGATAAAAAAAGAATGAATATTCTTCGCAAATTATCATGAATATTTGAGAAGAAGATAATTTCCTAACACATATATACATGAATTCATATTCAAACTATTTTTTTCCCTTTTCTTATCTGATCTTCTTAATTGGAGCACATTTGTTCATCTTTAACTTTCATGACGAACGGTTGATCGTCAACAATTGAAATATGAATGCATTAATCAATCTTCTTTTTTGTAATTCTTAAAAACAAAATTATTTCTTATTTTGCACTTCAACTTCTTTTGTCTCATTTTCTAAAAATAATTGGCTACAATTAACTCTCTCTCCTTAAAATTGATTACAACCACAATATCTTCTAAACGGGACTAATAACTAAGGACGGAGGGAGTATGAGCAATATTTGAATTTCGACTTTTACGTATGTTGGTATTGTATCAACAATTTATCATTCGCACCACACACATGTTTTATTTTCTCCATCAATTTGATTAGATCTCTTGCACTTTTGACATGCATCTTATATTGCTGATTTATTTGGATCTTGGTGGCAACTCTTCTAGAATAAGACATGCATACAAAACAAATTAAAATTAAATGTCGGTGTTTGTTGATCAATTAAACATTTATAATCTGTTGGGAATTGTTAAGAACGAATATGTTAAGGGGGAACCTATAAGGGATATCTTAGTGTTTTGATTTGATCCCAAAACCCCAAAACGTTCTGTTCCCAAGCGACCCATTTTGAGGTAGTTAATAAGTTAGAATTTTTCTAAGCCTACTCTGTTAGGATGGCTCTTTAATTTGCTTAGATTTTAGGCTTCAAATTTTCAAGTGAAGGCCACTCGCTTGAGTGTGTTTTTCGAAGCGAAGCAAGTCTAGCAAGCCGAAGTGAAGCGTGCCGAAGAATAGTGTAACGAAGCGATCGCTACAGTAGATTCAAAGCGAGTCTGCCAAAGCGAAGCAAAGCGAGCGCTACAGTTCAAAGTCAGAGCGAAGCGAAGCGAGCGCTACAGTTCAAAGCCAAAGCGAAGCGAAGCAAGCGCTACAGTGAAAAGTCAAAGCTAGTCAACTCTAGTCATTAATTTCCAAAGCAGTCACTAGGGAACTTTATCTCCCGAAGCGGCTCACTACAGATTGACTACGAAGTGACTCAACTAAAGCAGACGCTACAACTTCAAAGCGAAGCGAGCCACTACCTACCAGAAAGCGACAGCGCGACTCCCGCCCATATTTTGAACTCCAGTCAACAGGAGATCGTAGCATTAATTACAAGATCTCCACGTGTCGAAAGCGGAGTGGAGCGGAAGAGTTGACTGCCAGGCCGACAAAGGCGCCGCAACAGTACTGGCTCGCTCCAGTTACTGTTAGCCTTGTAAGTTAGCCAATTTTGGCAAAATGCCAAAACTGGACGTCTGAAAAGGGTGCCAGCCTGCGCAAGTACTGTCTAGAGGAGGAGGGACAAGGCCACCAACCAAGCAACGGATCTCGGCCATCTCTCCGCCTATAAATAGTGAAGGATGAAGACGAAGAGATGCAGAACACTACTTGAGCATTCGAGCGCATACAGCAAACAAACACTCCCAAGCCTTCGAGCAAATCTTCGAGTCTTTGTTTTAAGTGTTCTCCGAGTTTTCAGTTCATCGGAACTCGTCTTCACAACCTTCACACTTAGAGTCTAAGCCCATTCCATATCCAAGCTTAGAAGAAGAGCTCTAGCCATCTTTGCACTTACTGTAAAGAGCTCTTCACAGTGTGTTCGTCAACCAAAAACCCTAAATCTGTCTGTTAGGTTTTTGAGTCGTCGTTAGGTTGTTTCGATCCAAGGCCCTTCTTTCATCGATTGGAGAAGCCTCGATCATAGAGTCTAGATCCAAGCTTGCACTTACATCGTTCGTGTAAAGCTCGATCAAAGCTAGGCTGTAAGGAGAGCCCGTAATCTCCCTGTCTGTCCGACTGAAGCGAGTGAAGCTTCCAGTCTAGTTAGGTTTTTGGTGTGAACCCGGAATCACCCAGCGTCTGTCAGATCCAAGCGAGTGAAGCTCGATCTTGACCAGGCTTTTGAAGAGCCCGAAATCTTCAAGTTCTTGAGTGAAGAGAACAGTTGCCGTCGTGCAACAAAGTGGACGTAGGAGCGTTATCTCCGAACCACTATAATTCTCTGTGTCGTATCTCTCTAACCTTAAACTCTTACTTGTTTGATTATCCATTGCTTATTGCATCTAAACAAACCTAATCTGGAAATTTTAAATACTTAGGAAAGATTTTTAGCTCACCAAATTCCGCACATACGAGTAAAGACTCCCTCTTGATCAAGTGCTCACTTCGGTCAAGCAGGCAAGCTACGTACTGTAGATCCAGCTTCAGCTAGGTCTTAAGTTTCAAGCGAGCTCTTTACTTGTTACTCTGAGTTAAGGGATTTGAAGTCGAAAAACTTCAAATACGTATTCACCCCCCCCCCCCCCTACGTATTTTCCTATTAACAAACCGGGACCAACAAGTGGTATCAGAGCAGCGGTTCTTTCGAGCCTCTGCTTTGCATACCTGAAGCGAGCCCCCACTCGCTTCACGTTGTCTCACTGAACCGGATCCTATTTTCCTAAGTGCATCAAAACCTCACTCACGCATATTGCATTTAGCTGATAGTTTGCTATGTCTACATACAGTGCATCAAATCTTCCACAGTTCTCGATCGAAGGATACGAGACATGGACTTTCCGAGTCGAGAGCTTCCTATGCTCCATCCACGACCGGATGTGGGAAGTCATAGAGGACGGACCAATCGAAATCAAGAAAGCCGTATCTGTGAACGTCCCAGCTGCTGAAGGACGCGAAGCTCATGTCAAACAAGAGTACGTCGAGAAGGACAAAGATGAATACAATCCCAACGACTTCAAGATCGCCAACCTTGATAAAATCGCACGTCACACGATGCAGAGCACTGTGTCTGACGCCTATCTTCCACGAATAAGAAAGTGCGCAACAGCGAAGGAAATGTGGGAAACCCTAGCCCTCATTTCTCAAGGCACAGACAAAATCAAGGAGAACAAGCTCGCCGTTCAGATGCGGGAGTTTGAAAGTCTGATAATGAAGCCAGGAGAATCTATCGACGCCTTCGAGCTGAGGGTTACAAACATAATTGCAACTCTCAACTCGCTTGGGAAGGAACTCACAGATAAGGAAGTCAACCTGAAGATTGTCCGAGCTCTCACAAGGAAGTGGCAGACAATGAAGGAGCTGTATCTAGCTACCAAGGATCTATCCAAGCTCACACCGGAGATTCTATTTTCCGAACTCAAAGCTCATGAATTCGATCTGAATCGAATGAACCTCGACGAAGAGGATGAAGCTCCCACGACGTCAAAAGGTGTAGCTTTCAAAGCTGCTGAAGGGCCAAGCGAGCAGTCGCTAGCCAAGATGACGAGGGAAGAGTTGGAAGAACACATTGCGTTCTTGTCCAAAAATTTCAACAAAATGAACTCTCGAGTGGGCAAATACAAAAGATTCTACAAGCAGTACAAAGGGAGGAACACTGATGCTCGAGAAGGAAAAGGAAAGAGAGAAGAGACGACCAAGACGATCCCGCGCGACATGATGGAAGTGGAGTGTTACCACTGCCACAAGATGGGCCACTACAAATCCGATTGCCCAAAGCTCAGTGCTAAAGAGCGCGAAGAATTGAAGGCCAAGAGGGATGCTCCAAGGCGAGCGTTCGTAGCGAGTGAAGTGCCGGTCGCTACAACTGAAGATCCACCAAGCGACTCTGATGCTTTCACAGATCCAAACTCCAGTGATGGTGAGGATCTTGGATTTATGGCGCTCACCGACGAAGAAACAGGAGAGGTATTCTTCTATCCTTCAATCACTTCAATTACTCTTGCACACACTGTCAATAAGGAAGAACAATCCTCTTCATGGAGTGAGTTGTTTGACAAGCACCAGAAATTGTCAAGTGACCACGAAGTGGTAAAACAAGCTCTGTCTCAAAGCGAGAAGGAGAACCGAAAGCTAGCCCGTGAGCTTGACGAAGTCAAACTTAATTTAAGGGCTATGACTAGTAAGTTCGAGGATCTCTTCGCTAGACATCAAAGCTTGGAGGGAAGGTATGAAACCCAGTCCGCTCTAGTTGCCAACTTGAACAAAGCATCATATGCTAGGCAGGCACTAGAGGGCTCGCTTCTGCCTTTTGGTAGGAAAGTGATTGGTGTCTAGATGTTAGGATTTTCGTCATGTTTTCGTGTCCTTTTTCCCTTAGTTTTTGTGTGTTTTCGTTGTTTGAGGCTATGATTTGTTTGTTTTGGAGTCTTTGGTATTGTAGGATGAAAAGGGCTAAAATGAGAAGAAAACAAGAAGAAAGAAGCATTATATCGAAGAGGGGTTTGATAGGAGCACGTAGGCGAAAACGGAGGTCAATTTGGAGTTCGGACGAGGAAGATACGGCAAAAACAAGAAAGATGCGCAAAGTGACCAGATCCAGGATCTGGACGCCGTCCAAACCCAATCTGGACGCCGTCCAAACCCAATTTGGACGCCGTCCAACATCTGGACGCCGTCCAACATGACGTCCAACATCGCGTCCAGCGTTTAAGCCGAATTTATGCAGAATGAACTTCTGGACGCCGTCCAGATTGTGCTGGACGCCGTCCAACTCCGGCGACAGCTGTGTTTTCCTTATTTATCTAGGTTTTTACCTAGTATATATATTGCCTCCTTGTGCACGAATTTGAATCATCTTTTAGACATCTTTTAGCATATTTTAGCTTTAGTTTTCAGCACTTAAACACTTTAGATTAGTTTTACTTTGTTCGGATCCGGATTCGTAGTTCGTGCAATTTAATTCAAGCCTTTTCTTTTATTTCGAGTTCTTCGTTCTTCGTCTTAATTTCGTAAGTTCTTTATTGCTTTATTTAATTGCTTTACTTGAGTTCTTTAGTTCTAGATTTAATTTCTTAATTGCTTCGTTTAATTTGCTTAGTTTAATTTCGTTCTTAGTTCGATTTTCAAGTTATAGTTTAGATTCGTTTTTCTTGCTTTTAAATCTCTAGTTTTTCAAAGCTTTCAAAGTTAGATTAATTTTCCTTTAAATTTCCAGATTTCATTCATCATGTCTAGAGTAGTTTATGCTTTCTTAGTTGCTTTCTTTATCGCTTTCTTTTCGATTCTTGCCTAGGTAGATTTAATTGCTTTCTTCTAGTTTAATTCTTAGATTTATTTCTCAAGTTCTAGATTAGATTATTTACTTGCTTTCACTACAAAAAAAACAGTGTGTAGTGGCGACGGTTGTTGTCACTATACGTGCCTAAGTTGTCACTAAAAGTACTTAGTTACAACTTTTGTGGTTGTCGTCAAGTTGCAGCTATATGTGCCGACACTATAAATTATAGCGACGACGAATGAATATTGACACAACATATCAATTTATGGTGACAGACGATATTGTCACTAGAGGAGGTATTGTTGTGACAAGATTATGTTATCACAATATTTTGTTTTTTTTGTGACATGTGATTATTGTCACTGTATTTGGTGTTTTTAGTCACATGTGATTTTTGTCACTATATTTTCTCGTTTTAGTCACATAATTTCGTCGTCACGATATAAACCGTATTGTAGTCACAAATTTTATTGTCACTAATATGTCATGAATTAACGACATTATTTTATCGTCACAAATTGCCCACAAAATAGTCGCACCTAATTTATTTTGTTACTAAAATAATATTTGTATTTTGAAAAATATATTTATATAATTTAAATAATGCATATATTAAATTGAATATTTATAAATATAAAAAATACAAATAAATAATAAAATAATAAATAATTCTAATAAATCAATTCATCAATAACTAAATTAATATAAAACAATATAAGTTCATCTAAACATGCGTTACGAAATTAAAAGCTAAAGGATAGATCGTTTACAAAAAAATGAAATAACTAAAGAAGAAAACATAATTCTAATAATAACTTCAAATTCTAAGTATCGCTGTTTTGCTTGATGCTTTGGATGAGATTTGGGAGTTGAACTCTCAAAAGAGCTTCCAGTTGACTTAGCAGACTGATTTCGTGGCTATTGACTTGAGCTTGTATGGACTCAAAGCGAGTTAGTTCTTCATTTTGTTTCTTTAACTCCAAGTTCTCCTTTTAAAATAAAGGTTTATCCCTTCTCCTCTTTTGGACAGCGGCTTGAGCCCGTCTCCACATCCATGCCATCGGATATATTGACAAAAGCTTCATCTTCAGACATAAGATCCACACCATCTTCAATCGGTTCACTTTGAAGTTTAAGAAGTTCATCCTGAAAATTAGAAAATGTAAGTGTATGTTTACGTTCTCAAACATCAAAACATATATAACAATGTGTATAACTTACATCAGCTTCTTTTGAAGCATAATCGATCCATCTTGTTTTTTATGGTTGTTATATCTACTCAACCTCCAAGCAGTTGTACAAGTAGATTGTTCGCCAGTTTCGGGATTACGCTAAGAATACAGAAAGGTAGAAGGATTAAAACATTAAATATTAAACTACCATTGAACATATATAGACTAGTGTGCCTACCTCTTCGTAGCAAACTTGAGCAATGGACTTTGTACCACACGAATGACTCATTTTCAACTTATCCCTATTTGGTTTATTTCGACGACTAATTTTCTACAAAAGAAAAGATAACCACACTTTAGTGAATGATATAGCATCAGAACCTTATTTGAAAAAAAACGTGATCACAGTCATAATTATATACTCCGTACATCCATACGGATCAGAACCTTATTTTAAAAAAAACGTGATCACATAAAAACGTGATCACAACAAAACGCTTTCTTCGTAAACTCTTCATCCCCAAATATTTCTACAAATGCTTCATCTTCGGACATAGGATTAAGATCACATCAACCAATTCACTAATTTACATATAAAGTAAATAGAAATGTGATCATGCTTATTTTTAATTAACTTTCATTAATGCCATCAACACCAATTAGAGAACACTTCATCAATTTTATTTGTCAATTAGTTTCAACAAAAAAGAATGTCACAAACGTAATAACTTAATTTTTGAAATAAGCAAAGTGCATCAATATTCAAATTTGTAAAAACACAAAAAGATATGTAGTAGTATAAGATAATATCTTATGCACACCAATTGGCGTGATCATGCTTAAATTTTAATTACCTTCCACAAATTAGTTTGATCGCACATATGCCTATTCTGCAACAAATCTGTGTAAGTCTTTATCTGCATCTATAAACTTGATTACATCAAATAAAATATATTAGACAAAAATGTGTCAATATTAACCATGTTAAGCAGTTTAATTTACAACAAGAAAACGTAAATAAGAAGAACATCATCTTAAATTATATGATTCAAAATGAAAAACACGAACAACTAATTAAATGTATAAAGTATGAGAAAAGCCAATTTCATAACATTATCAACTAAATTAAGACAGTTCGAGAAAATTAGATCGATATTCATCATACGACCATTATAGTATATATGAACAAACTAAAATAGAAGCAAAAAATACATTCTCCTCAATTTTCTTCGGCACAAAATGCCTTCAAAACTGATCATAAATCACAATATTTACATATCTCACGGGCGGCGGATTAAGAGGCACGACAAATTGATCATATAAACTGAGGGAGAACATGGAAAAGAAGATGTGAGCACCGACGAAAAAGAGAAAAGACAGTGCACGGAGATGAAAATATTTTACCGTAAGGTAGAGACGGAAATTCCTTTGGGGTAGAAGCGGCAGATAGGTGACTCGATTTTTTTAGAGTGGTTAGGGTTTTTATGAAATAAATAGGAGTTAAAAGAGCGGTAATTAGATTATATTTGATTTTTTGGGCTTAAAGCGGGAATTTGAAATTTTAGTCTCAATTTAACAAAAGACGTTATTAAAGATAATGAGAAAAAATACATGCGTAATAGATTTATTAAATTGAAAACTAATTACGTGAGAAAATAACAATATATTTATTAAATAAATCATATTGAAAACTCTATTAATTCTCTTTTGTTTAAAAATTGATATCAAATAAGTAGAAAAACTTAAATAATTTAAATTTATCTATCTTCATGCGTAATAGTTTCACAAAACTATACGTACTATACATGCAATGAAATATTGAATTGTCATATTAACTTTGATAAATTTTAAAAGTTATATTTTATTAAAAAAAAAATAAAAAAAAAGCTATAGAATGATTAAATGTTACATATTTTTATGTATACACATTATAGTAGAAATATAAATGGTGGTAAAGTAAATTTTAATAAAAGTTATATCTAAGTTGATAACGTGAGATAAAGATTTATTGGAACGGGGTACCTTATATTGTCCGGATGACATATCACATTGAAAAGGGTCTATAAACGTTATATAGTAGTACTATATAACGCCGTTCAAATTCTGGATGTAATAATTAAGATCAAAAGGTTCTAACTAATTAGTTTGATCACACTAAATAAAAAAGAAATTACATGCATGCTCTAAAATACAAAATATGTCGCTTCGTATTATCTGATATTTTAGTTATTATCAGCTTATCTCTATGAAAAGTTGTTTAGATGCAATTTTAAAACTTTGGGATTTTAAGTCAAAATATATTGTAATTGATAATGAGAATTATAATATATTTATTAAATTCATTAAAAAAAATACATTTATTAAATTCATCATAATGTACATATATTATAATGTCACACTGATGAATTAAAAAAAAAAAAATACATTTATTATAAATTTTTTTTAAATGTACATTGTGATGAATTTTAAAAAATACATTTTCATTAAATTCATCATAATGTACACTATTTCATTTTATTGTAACAATAGAAATTATTGTCACAATGTGTTATGCGTATAGTGACAACAATATTGATGCAATAAATATATATTGTGACAAAAATTAGTGACAACTATATAATTTGTCAATCGTATAATTTATTGTGACAAAATAAAAATTCGTCACTAATTATACAATTGTAGTGTCAAAAATAAAGTTGTCACTAACATACAGTGACAAATAAAATTGACAACACCAAAATTTGACGCTATTTTATTTATTTGTGACATGCAATAGTATTGTCACTATACATATCTTTCTAGTGACAAGGAAAAAATTGTCACTAATCTATAGTGATAAAAAATACCGACAACAGTAGAAGTTGTCACAACAATAAAATATTATGACAGTGAAAATTATTGTCACTATATATTTGGTTACAGTGACAAAATTATGATAGTCACTAGGAAAGTCGTCACTATAGACAGTTTTTTTTGTAGTGTTTAATTTATTGCTTTTATTTATTTTCTTGCCTAGGATTTAAAATAAAAAACCCAACAATTCTTTTTACTTGCTTTCTTAGTTTTAGGCTAGATTAGGATTTTTGCTACACGATTAATTGCCCTGTTAAGTTTTCCTTGAGATTCGATACTTTGGTTTTACTTGCTAGTGCTACGATAGGATTTCGTTCTATTGCGAACACTTTTTGGTGAAACAGAAAGCTGGCCTTGGATATGAGGGTGGACCTCCCAAGCCGACTGTCTTTGTTGGTGCATCTCACACTACACCATCAGTCACTTTGGAATTGCCCACTGCATCCAAAGCGACCACTAACAAAGATAAAGGCGAAATGGCTGAGAACCCTAAAAGGAAGCCTATGAAGATGTCTATATCTTTAAGGGCAGATCCTAAGGGCAAGCAAAGTTCAACAGTCTCTAGCACTCAACATGCTAAGTCTTACCAATCCAAGGGTAAAGGGAGAACTGTTGAAGCTTCTAAGTCTCAAGCCAAGACACGAGAGACAAAGGATCTACCTCTTAAAAAGAGGAGTAATGTCTATGTGTCACGTTATCCGGACTGGAGATGGTCCAACCGGACTAACGTTGAGGGGGAAGATTTTGAAGCTTCCACTGGGTCGCTTCAGATTCCCAAGGTTTCTCAAGCGAGTCAGGGTCAAAACCCTAGTTGGACCGCTTCAAGGAAACCAAGCGAGCCGCTTCGACAGACTAAGTCAGTCTCTAAACCCAGAGCTAATCCGAAGCGAGTCGCTTCAGGATATAAGCAAAATGGGAAGAGCATAGGTAGGTCTAAAGCGAGCCGCTACCCCTCTTGCACACACTGTTGCACGTGTGAAACTGCTTTAAGGCAGAAGTCACAGTTTTCTAAGGTCGAGAAGCCCAAGACACAAGCTTCATCTCAAAAGAGAGTGAAGCAAGTGTGGGTACCTAAGGGAACTAACCTGCAAGGACCCAAACTAATTTGGGTACCAAAATCTGTCTAATTGCAGGTGAGCACCGTGGATCCCATGCCGAGTGAGGGTCAACAAGTATGGTACTTGGACAGTGGATGTTCAAGACACATGACCGGCATGAAAACTCTACTTCACAACTACATAGAGAAGAAGGGTCCACACGTAACCTTTGGTGACAACTCTCGAGGAAGCACCAGGGGATATGGCGCACTGAAAGTTGGAAAGCTCACAATTGAAGAAGTCTCCTATGTGGAAGGACTCAAGCACAACCTGTTGTCCATTTCACAGTTTTGTGATAAGGGGTACAGGGTGGAGTTCATCTCCAACAAGTGCATTGTGAAGAGCAAACTCACGTCTCAGATTGTGCTCACTGGAATCAGGCAAAGAAACGTCTACATAGCACAATGGGACAGCTGCAAAGAGGAAACTTGCCTAGTTGCAAGAAGTGCTACAGAAATTGGATGGCTATGGCACAGACGCTTGAACCACCTCAACTTCAAAGCCATCAATCGCTTAGCTCGAAAGGGTTTGGTGCAAGGCATACCGAATGAAGTCTTCATCAAAGACCATCCATGCTCACCATGCCAACGAGGGAAGCAGACGAAGAAGCACTTTGCCAGTCTTGAAGAAGCTTCATCAAAGTGAGTGCTCGAGCTGCTTCACATGGATCTGTTTGGTCCAGTTACTCCAGTTAGTGTAAATGGAAGAAAATACACTCTAGTTGTAGTCGACGACTTCTCTCGCTACACTTGGGTTGTATTTCTCTTCAGCAAGAAGGAGACCCTGACCAAACTGCCACAACTACTCAAGCGATTGGCTGTGGAAAAGAATCAAGCTATTGTGACCATTCGCTCCGACAAAGGCACAGAGTTCTTGAACTCTACAATTGAAGCGTACTGCACGGAGCATGGCATAGCACATCAAACATCTTCAGCACGAACACCTCAGCAGAATGGAGTTGCTGAAAGAAGAAATCGAATCATCAAAGAAGCCGTTCGCACCATGATTGCAGACTCGAAGCTTCCGATGAAGTATTGGGCTGAAGCTGCCAACACGGCGTGCTACACACAGAATCGGACGCTTCTCAACAAACGGCACGACAAAACTCCATATGAAATATGGACAGGGAGAATTCCTAACATATCTTATTTCCATATTTTTGGTTGTAGGGTCTTCATTCACAGCAATGGGAAGTTGATCGCACTATTTTCTACCACACAAAATAGGTATAGTATAGAATAAGTACGAGTATCGTATCCACAGGGATTGATAAGTCGAAATCACACAAAGTACCTCTACTCTAGAATTAAACTGATGTCTAGGCAATTAAGAAAATAAGAAAGTGGTATTATAATCCTAGGCAAATAAACAAAATAAATAAAAGAGAACACAAATAAGAAAACAAATAAATAAACAATTAAACAAATAAGGCAAATAAGAAAATAAGGAAACAAATAAATCAAATAAGAAACAAGGTTGATTCTAGGGAAGCCTACCTAATCAAATCTATGCAAACAATTAATGAATACAATTAACCAATTTAATCCAATCTAAATGTGATACATGCAAAAATAACCTACACCCTAATTAAAGCAATGCAAGTTGTCACCTAACAAGATCCTAATATTCTTTCGAATTGTAAGAATCAAATCAAGTGCAAAATAGAACAAGTATCAATAATATAATCAACTAGGTTCAACTAAGACACCAAATCAATTATATATGAACATATAATAATTCAATTATCAATTAAGACAAATCAAACTATCATATCATGTATTCATGAGATCTATTATGCAATATCCTAATCAAGGCATATAAACATAACTATGCATACACAATTAGTGATCAAGTAATCATGCATGAGAATAAGCACCATGAACACATGCATCTAGATTGGAAGGCTAATTGTACACAAGAACACTTACATAAATTCAATTAGGCATTCAATCCCTAAAATCAACTAAGGAATTTAGCTAGACATAATTAAAAGAAAGGTAGAAGGGAGAATAAACATAATTAAAAGCATAAAGTAAAAAGAAAGGGATAGAAAAACTCTTGAATCTTGAATAAATCTTCAATCTTCAATGGTCTTCATACATAAAATAAATCTAGATCTAAAGTATAAAAGTATGGAGAAAAGAATAAAAACTAATCTAAAGAATGTAGGAGAGTGGAGGAACTTGTTTACAATGATAGGTTTAGAGGTATTTATAGGGTAGAAGTTTACATCCAATACCTAATTGTACAAGGAAACCAAGAAAAAGTCAAAAATAGCCTTTTAGAGAAAATCCCGTCTGGAAAACAGGAGGCACCTCTCGACACCTCTCTCGATCGAGAGGTCGGTCGAGAGGGTCGAGAGGGTTCTGCGCAACTTTCTTGTTTCGGTCATATCTTCCTCATCCGAGCTCCGAATTGACCTCCGTTTTCGCCTACGTGCTCCTATCGAACTCCTATTCAATGCTATGCTTTCACCTTTCCAGAATAACTCTTCCAAAAAATCATGAATAGTCAGAACTTGGGATCAATTCTTCATCTCTTCCTTGGCTTCATCGCCTCTCATCTCATCTTGGGTTTTCTCGACATAAAAGCCCTAAAAACACTCAAAACAACCCAAAAGCGTAATCTAGCTCGAAATAACATAAACAATGCAAAACATGAGCTAAATTATCAAAATACGACAAGAAAACAATAATATAACACTTAGATAATAGGGTAAAAATGCACCCTATCAAAATCCCCCAAACTTAAACATTGTTCGTCCCGAACAATAACAAAAACAAAATAAACAATAGACTCAAGTATTGTGAACTATGTAGGCCTCAAAACTTTTTCAAAAACAAGCTCATGATCATGATCAAAACTATGCATACAACCTTAGCATCAATAACACAACCTATTTAATAAATCCAAATCATGCTATTCAATCAAAGAACACTCTCAAACATGTGAAATTATATATGTATAAGTGAACACTCAACTCTCTCAAAGAAAAGATGTATAAGATAATGCACATCATAGGGTTCACTCAATATCAATGCAATGCAACATGTTTACCATAGGCTTGCCCCTAATCTCAACATCTCCACCTAATGTAATATTCACAAACTAAGATCAAAAAGGTCTTTTATAAAAGCTTGTAATGTAGGGACATTGGTTAAGGTAGGGAATGTATAGGCTAAGTGACTCAAAATACTCCAAATCATCAACCTCTTTTCAACTCCAACTAAAGTACGGATTTTACTCCATCTTCTACCATCCAACACACCATATACAAACTCAAAGATGCTAAAATTAATAATAGTACAACTCAAAGCTAACTATCCCCTTATGCTTATATTCTTTTTCTTTCTTTCTTTCTTTTTGTTTTCTAGAGCTCAACTAATAAATGTTCTTTCTAATGTTGAACAAAGGCTCTATATTTTTCTCATCTCTTTTTTTTTCACATTTTTTTTTCTAAGCTCATAGGGATAGCTAACTACGTAAATCAAAGCATCTAAAACTCATTTCTTTCTTCTCCCTCTTCACCACAACAAGATATTCTTTTCAACTCCTTCCATACAACTAACTACCAAAAGATACCCATAACCATCCAAACCTCCTATCATCCAGTTTTACAAAGAACGGCTAATAAAGGCTCAAAAGGGGTAAACAAAGGAATATGAACAAGGTTAGTGTATAGGAATCATGTGGCTAAAGAAAAATGGCCTAAGATCATCTCCTAGTTCGTAAATATACTAAGGTCTTGATGGAGAAATAAGGCAAGTTCTAGAAACAAGGAAGAATGCATGATCACCTCAATCAAAGAATAGGCATAAATATGCACAAATGGCTCAAATCTCACGGGTTCAAACTAACTAGTTCTCGATATCATAGCACAATTTAAGTTCATCAAATAAATTGCATCGCTTCGCCAAGGTTCCATGTATAATAAAGATCATGAATTTTTCTCCAAAAATCAATAAAAAAAATTTCTATCATCGGCCCAAATTCACAACACTATCATCACATGCTTATTTGACTCAACTTAAATACCTAAGACTCAACAAAAATAATAACTACTAATAAAATATCCAAAAATTAAGCTACAATCCAAGAACCCATGTAAACGAGTTAACAAAGCCACACTTTCCCCTCCCCCAAACTTATTTCGAATCATGATGAAGGAATAAGTTTAAGAAGAAGGAGTGGTTAAGTTAACGAGCGTACCTTTCACCGAAGCTAGCTTACTATCGATCTTCTCCTCTTAGTCGAAACCTCGTCAAGAAAACCTACAATTCACAAGCTTCGAAAATTCTTGGATAAAAGCTTAATAAAAGATAAGACTCAAAGAAAAACAAAAATAAAAACAAATGAAATAAAAACTGAAAATTAAAGATAGAGTTGGGTTACCTCCCAGCAAGTGCTACGTTTTACGTCTTTAGCCCGACGATACCTCTTATCAAGGTGGATCAAAATAAAAGTTCGTCTCTCCTCCATCATCGAGTTTCTTCATGGCTCCATCGATTGATCTCTTGAATTCGGCTAACTTCAATGGTGGAATGGCTTCCAACTGATTTAAGCACTCGAGAATCTCCCTGAAAACTTCATCCGGTGCCGGCGGTATAGGTGGTTCCAAGACTTGAACGGCAAAAATGTCCTCTCGATGATCATCGGGCCTCTTCATTGCTTCATAGATGGAAATCTTCAATTCTTCTCCGTGGACTGTAAATGTCAAATCTCCATCTTGAATATCGATTAAAGCTCTCCCCGTAGCTAGGAATGGCCGTCCTAAGATCAAAGGTTGATTATCATCCTCGGGCATATCCAACACTACAAAATCCGCCGGGAACACAAGATTTTGAACTTGTACGAGCACATCTTCAACTATCCCCCTTGGATAAGAAACTGATCGATCCGCCATAAGTAGGGAGATAGTTGTCGGCTTCATCTTTCCAATCTTGAGCCGGTTGAAAATAGAGAGGGGCATCAAATTGATGCTAGCACCAAGATCACAAAGGACATTTTGGAAGACATGATCACCAATCTTGCAAGCTAATGTGAACCTCCCGGGATCCTTTTGCTTTAATGGAAGCTTCTTTTGTAGGACCGCGCTACACTCCTCCGTCAAATTGATCGTCTCAAACTTCCCCCACTTCTTCTTTCCCGATACCGCATCCTTGATGAACTTCATGTGATTGGGCATGTCTCGTAGTGCATCTAGAAGCGGGATGTTGATGTTGACCTTTTGAAGCATCTCCAAAAACCGTTGATACTTCTCGTCTTGCTTTGGCTTGTTCAAGCGTTGTGGGAAAGGGGCCTTCGGAGTGTACGTCGGGAATTGGGGCGGCTGCTTAGCCTCTCGATCACCCTCTCGATCGAGAGAGGTGTCGAGAGGTCCCTTCTGACCTCGGTTTTTGACCTCTCGATCCACCTCTCGATCGAGAGAAGTATCGAGAGGTGGATTCTGCATAAGCTCGTCGTGGGCCTCTCGATCAACCTCTCGATCGAGAGAGGTATCGAGAGGTGGATTTTGACCTCTAGTATTGACCTCTCGATCGACCTCTCGATCGAGAGAGGTGTCGAGAGGTCCTCGATTCGGACTTCGTCTTCTCGTCTCCTCGAACTCCAAATCCTTGTGCCTTCTTTCTCCATTATGTTCAGCTTCCAAAGATGAATTCGTGTACCGAGTACCGCTCCGAAGCTCGATAGCATGAACTTGATGGTCGGGCTTATGTACTCCTCCTTGAGCATTGACTACTTGATCAACTCGAGCATCCAACATATTCATGTGCTTGGTCAAATTTGCTACACTAGACTCCAAGGCTCCAATTTTATTTGTCGTCGTTGATATGAGAGTCTTTATCAACTCCTCCAATAAAGGTTCCTTCTTCGGCTCTTGGACAACTCTATTCTCCTCATAAGTCTTCTTGAAAGCATCCAACTCCGTTGCCGTCTTGGTGTATTTCTCCATCAAATCATCATAAGCTTCGGATCCAATGGCGGCAACCTTCCTTCTCCCAACTCTTCTATCGGTAGCCTCCTCATAACTTGTATTGACGTTGAGCTCGATGATCTCCCAGGCCGTCTCTACATCGTTATTTAAGAATCCTCCTTTAGATGCATAATCGAGCTCCTTCTTGCATTGCTTGTTCAATCCTTGATGGAAGCAGAAGATTTGTTCCCCCTTGTCCATACCATGATTGGGGCATACACGAAGCATCTTTCTGAATCTCCCCCATGCTTCGTAAAGGTACTCATCTTCAAGTTGTTGGAATTTCTTGATCTCGTTTAGAAGCCTCTGAGCCCTCGAAGGTGGGAAGAACTTATTTAAGAACAGTTTGCACAGCTCGCTCCATGTCTTTATCTCGGCTCAATTCTCTATATCCTCAAGCCACTCTCTAGCATCATCCTTGAGAGACCACGCGAAGAGACTGAGCTTGATGTAGTCTGCAGGCACTCCATTTGCCTTGTAGGTGGCACAGATGTTGAGAAATTGCTTCAGGTGAGCATTAGGATCCTCCATCGGTGTGCCTCCATATTGATTTGCTTGCACCATGTTGAGGAGGGAAGCCTTGATCTCGTACTCGGTAGCCTCAACAGTCCCCCATCCTCCATTTTGGAATTGATCAACAACCGGTTTGAATCGATCGTTGAGAGTCCTCCTCACTCCTTGATCCGCCATCGAACTTTATTCCTCGACAAAGAAAGGAAACGGTTAGATTAATACTCAAATTAAAAACAGAAAAATAAACGCCTAAATCACCTATTAATCCTATTTCAAAATATCTATGTGAAATCTAATCAATCCCCGGCAACGGCGCCAAAATTTGATCGCACTATTTTCTACCACACAAAATAGGTATAGTATAGAATAAGTACGAGTATCGTATCCACAGGGATTGATAAGTCGAAATCACACAAAGTACCTCTACTCTAGAATTAAACTGATGTCTAGGAAATTAAGAAAATAAGAAAGTGGTATTATAATCCTAGGCAAATAAACAAAATAAATAAAAGAGAACACAAATAAGAAAACAAATAAATAAACAATTAAACAAATAAGGCAAATAAGAAAATAAGGAAACAAATAAATCAAATAAGAAACAAGGTTGATTCTAGGGAAGCCTACCTAATCAAATCTATGCAAACAATTAATGAATACAATTAACCAATTTAATCCAATCTAAATGTGATACATGCAAAAATAACCTACACCCTAATTAAAGCAATGCAAGTTGTCACCTAACAAGATCCTAATATTCTTTCGAATTGTAAGAATCAAATCAAGTGCAAAATAGAACAAGTATCAATAATATAATCAACTAGGTTCAACTAAGACACCAAATCAATTATATATGAACATATAATAATTCAATTATCAATTAAGACAAATCAAACTATCATATCATGTATTCATGAGATCTATTATGCAATATCCTAATCAAGGCATATAAACATAACTATGCATACACAATTAGTGATCAAGTAATCATGCATGAGAATAAGCACCATGAACACATGCATCTAGATTGGAAGGCTAATTGTACACAAGAACACTTACATAAATTCAATTAGGCATTCAATCCCTAAAATCAACTAAGGAATTTAGCTAGACATAATTAAAAGAAAGGTAGAAAGGAGAATAAACATAATTAAAAGCATAAAGTAAAAAGAAAGGGATAGAAAAACTCTTGAATCTTGAATAAATCTTCAATCTTCAATGGTCTTCATACATAAAATAAATCTAGATCTAAAGTATAAAAGTATGGAGAAAAGAATAAAAACTAATCTAAAGAATGTAGGAGAGTGGAGGAACTTGTTTATAATGATAGGTTTAGAGGTATTTATAGGGTAGAAGTTTACATCCAATACCTAATTGTACAAGGAAACCAAGAAAAAGTCAAAAATAGCCTTTTAGAGAAAATCCCGTCTGGAAAACAGGAGGCACCTCTCGACACCTCTCTCGATCGAGAGGTCGGTCGAGAGGGTTCTGCGCAACTTTCTTGTTTCGGTCATATCTTCCTCATCCGAGCTCCGAATTGACCTCCGTTTTCGCCTACGTGCTCCTATCGAACTCCTATTCAATGCTATGCTTTCACCTTTCCAGAATAACTCTTCCAAAAAATCATGAATAGTCAGAACTTGGGATCAATTCTTCATCTCTTCCTTGGCTTCATCGCCTCTCATCTCATCTTGGGTTTTCTCGACATAAAAGCCCTAAAAACACTCAAAACAACCCAAAAGCGTAATCTAGCTCGAAATAACATAAACAATGCAAAACATGAGCTAAATTATCAAAATACGACAAGAAAACAATAATATAACACTTAGATAATAGGGTAAAAATGCACCCTATCAGAAGTCACAGTTGAAAGCTTTTGAAAGCAAAGCTGATGAAGGAGTATTCTTAGGATACTCCACGTCTAGCAAAGCCTACAAAGTGTTCAACTGTAAAACCCTAATTGTGGAGGAATCACCCCATGTCGTATTTGATGAATCTTCTTTAAGTCTTCCACAGGAACAGGCTCAAGCGAATGAAAAGGATCAAAGCAAGGAACCCTCAAATCAACTCACTTGGGACGTGCTCGATGAAGATGATGAGATCAAAGACTCAAGCGAGCAGAATCCCAAAGGAAAAGTCGAAGCTGCCCCCAAGATTCCTGAAGCTAGTGCAGGCCAAGCACCCAATCCAGTCGCTTCAGATAATGAATCGAGCGACAAAGAAATAGATGAAGATGAAGCTGGCGGATCAAAGCGTGCGTGGCTCAAAGATCACTCACCAAGTCAAATCATTGGAGATCCATCCAAGGGTGTAGTGACCAGAAGTCAAGCGTTTGGAGAAAGTGCCATGTTCAGTTGCTTTCTCTCAAACACTGAGCCATCAAGCGTGGAGGAAGCCCTAGCCGACTCTAACTGGGTGATAGCCATGCAAGAGGAGCTGAATCAATTCACCAGAAACGAAGTATGGTACCTCGTAGATCGTCCCAAATTCCAGCACGTTATTGGCACCAAATGGGTGTTCAAGAACAAGACTGACGAGGACCACAACGTAGTGAGGAACAAGGCGCGACTCGTTGCCAAAGGCTACTGCCAAGAGGAAGGAATCGACTTTGACGAAACCTTCGCTCCAGTGGCACGGCTTGAAGCTATCAGATTGTTTCTAGCCTATGCAGCAGCCAAGAAGTTCAAGGTCTATCAAATGGATGTGAAGAGCGCGTTCCTCAACGGTGAACTCAAGGAAGAAGTGTATGTGGAGCAGCCCCCGGGTTTCGAGCAAGGAGATAAAGTGTATCGATTAAAGAAAGCCCTGTATGGGTTGAAGCAAGCTCCCAGAGCTTGGTATGATACACTATCTCAATTCCTAGTGGAGAATGGCTTCCACAAAGGGAAAATAGATCGAACCCTATTCACTATCAATCATGGAGATGATATGCTATGGGTTCAGATCTATGTGGATGACATCATATTTGGGTCACCAAACCAGTCGCTTAGCGAGAAGTTTGGAGAGCTGATGAAGACCAAGTATGAGATGTCGATGATTGGCTTGATGAGCTGCTTTCTAGGTCTTCAAGTGAAGCAGCAGGATAATGGAATTTTCATCAACCAAGCCAAATACACTAGAGATATGCTTGCCAAGTTTGGTGTTCAACATGCTAAAGCGGTGAAGATCCCTATGAATACCAACTGGAAGATGGAGCCAGACGAAGGAGGAAAATCTGTAGATCCTACAGATTATCGTGCCCTAATTGGGTCTCTACTCTATCTCACTGCAAGCAGGCCAGATATTGCCTTTGCAGTCGGAGTCTGCGCTCGCTTCCAAAGCAACCCCAAGCACAGCCATCTTGAAGCTGCCAAAAGAATTCTTCGATATTTGAAGGGCATTGTCAATATGGGGCTGTGGTATCCAGCAGAGGACAATTTGGAGCTCACTGGATATTCAGATGCTGACTATGGAGGGTGCCGAGTCGACAGGAAGTCAACTTCGGGCACATGTCAGTTCTTGGGAAGCAAGCTAATCTCGTGGTTCTCAAAGAAGCAAACAAGCGTAGCCACTTCAACAACTGAAGCTGAATATATGGCCGCTGGAAGCTGCTGTTCTCAAATCCTATGGCTTCGTCAACAGTTGAAGGACTACAAAGTTGAAGCGAATGAAATTCCGATCTTCTGCGACAACAACAGTGCCATATGTATCTCGCAGAACCCAGTGCTTCACACCAGATGCAAGCATGTGGAAATTCGACATCATTTCATTCGTGATCATGTCGAGAAGAAGGATATCAAGCTTGAGAAAATCCATACCGATCTCCAGCGAGCAGATATCCTCACCAAGCCTCTAGCTGAGTCTCGTTTCAACCAGCTATGCATGGAATTAGGGTTATTAGACCCTGGTGAAGAATGCTAGTTCCAGGATGCACAAAGGAGTGATCGCTTGTTCTCTTGTGCGTCACTCGCTTCGGATCTTCACCAACTCAAGCGAGCCACCTCAAAATCTCACTCGCTTGAAGAAAATGAAGTAAGGTGGAGAAAGGTGGAGTATTGGAAGAAGTTCCTTACCAACTTACAGGAATTGTTAAGTATTTGGTTAAGGGGGAACTAATGCTTACTCTCGGAGCAAGCTACTTCCAAAGCGAGCAAAGAATGCTGCTATCTTTGAATTCTGCATCGCTTCAATTTGCCCTAGCTTGGGTCAAAGCGAGTCGACTGCAGATTCTTTCTCTAGATTATAGGAAAGCTTGAAGGTTTACCTTTTTATACAAAAGGTTGCAGGGCTGGTGACATGCTTCTGCGTAAAATACGAGATTGTCTTGTCAGAGCATTCTCATTGTCATCCTGTCCATTTCTGCTCTGAGATAAGGACTTGTACTCATCCCCCATTCGTCGTGAATAAGTACACTTACGTGATGCTCCCTTCGGGTTGTAGTAAGCTTGTGTACTATATTCATTGTCTCCCCCATTCACTTCGATGGAGGACGCTCTAATTCGTAGAGGAAGATGAATGCCATGAAGACGAATGCCAAGAAGATGAATTACCCAACAGGTGGTATCAACAAGCTTCAAAGCAAACAAGTGGATTCAACAACATGAAGTCCAAATCAAATGAAGTCTTCAACTAGTGGTATCAATCTCCTACGAAGTGAGATTGACTGGTAAGCATTTCAATTTTAAGTACACTAAGTGAGCCGAAGCGTGCTAGAAACCTTCACTCACTATGTGGAAAATATGAAATGAATCTGACACAAATACAAAGAGGAAAACACTATTGTTTATCCTCGAAGTATGTAAGTCAGAAACATTTTAAAATTAAGCAAAGAAACTCAATTTCTTATTCCAGTCGCTTCAGATGACCAAGCGAGTGCTACGTCACTCAAAGCTAGCCATCGCAAGCGAGTACGGAACAGTCACTCAAGCGAGTGCCTCTCAAGTGAGTCAAGGCCTAGCGGCCCAACTCGAAGCGAGCAGGCACGAAGCGAGTATGAGCTGTCTGCACTCGAGTGCCTATTTTACTTTATGCCAAGCATTTAATGCAGGATCAGGAACGGCGAAAATAACGGGCGCGTGGTTCTCACTTCAAATTTGAAGCGGGAAAAGGCAGAGAAGATCCAGCCATCGAATCTCAACGGCCCCCAATCCGTAGCCGTTGGATTAGCGCCGTATAAGACAACCCAATCACAGCAGGCCACGTGGAGACGCCGAGCAAGTGGCGGTTCACTTTTACTGTGATGACGCCGGACACATCAGATCCATCACCGCACGTCCGCCGCCTACCTACAGGACTTACGGCGATATTACCGTCCTACCCCTGCCACGTCAGCCAAGACCAAATTCTATATATATGGGACGTCGCTGAACTGCAGAACCTTTCACAGCCTTCAAAAATTTCCATTCTCGTGCTTAGATCTGCAATTTCTGCAACTCACGAGTCTCAACCCTTGTTCTTTCATCGTTAAAACCCAATTCAAAATCTCTCATTCTTCACCATGGGAAAGAAACTTAACACAGAAATGATGGAGCAGTTCATGACGGAGGTAGATAAACACCTAAACGTCGAGCCCCATCTCGACCTTATAGTCATCGAGAGAGATGGCTTCTTCCGTAGAGTCGTGACCACGGCCGGTCTATGGAAATTCGTGACGGCAGTTCCGTCTAAGATTCTGGCGAAGGCCGTTGGAGAGCTCCTGCTAAATCTAAGGAAGGAGCAGAACTCATCTTCATTCACAGATCCACAGTCCAAGAAGCCGGTGGAGGTGGACTTGGACGAACTAATCGGCGTGTTCGACTTGCCGAGGGAAGGAGGAGATTCCCTGTTGGATTTGGGATTCTCGGCCGGAGTCGAATACGGTCGTTTTGCCGTCGCCGGAGCTGCAAGAAATTTTAAGGAAGCCAGTATTCGTAAGAACTTGAAGGCTCCCTTCAACCTCATCTGTGAGCTCTTTTCAAAGAGCATCGCGTGCTACGTCGGAACCCTAGATACGCTGTCGGAGACAAAGCTGATCGGCACCACCATGATCGTCGACAGCCTCACTGGAACGAAATTCAACTGGCATGGCTGGTTTCTCCAACAAATCCACGAGGCTGCTGACGACTTTGCGTTCGTTCCAGGGAGCGCCGACCAGATTCTCCGCAAGGGGAAACTGAAGTTCTTCTCTAGACTCTCTTTCGCATTAGAGAAGAAATTTTCGGGCAAAACATGGCCAGAAAAGGACACCATCATCTACAACAAGCAGTCTATCTTCTACGACAAATGGAGAAAGACGAAGGTTCCGATGGATCTGGGACTTCTGAATGTAGAAGTGCCCGCGGCAAGGCCAGTTGTGGAAACACAAGCTGAAGCGTCCCAAGCGAAGCAAGCCGCTTCACCCCTGAAGCGGGCGGCGCCAAAGCGAGGCAAGAAGATGAAGCGAGTCACTTCGCTTGTCCAAGAAAGCGAGGCGGTGGAGAAGCCGCTTGAGGACATTGAAGTGACTCAACCCCAGCCTTCACCAACCCAACCCCAACTACAAATCCAAACCCACACCACCCAAATACCAGAACCTCAATCCTCATCAACTCATCAACCACTCACCAAATCACCCCTCTCTCCCCATGAAGAAGAGTCTGCATCTTCTTTTCATATCCCCACTGTCCCATTCCTCAGCACAGATCAAGCTGCTGCCTACACCACCTTTCAACCACTTCAATCCCAGCCAATACAACCACCACCTACCGAAACCATACAACCACCACCCACTGAAGCCATTCAAATATCCGAAACCTAAGAAATCTCATCCCAATCCCCCTCGACATCGGCAGCTACAGCCGATACCGCCCAAACTATTGGTGAACTCCCCATCATTTCACAGTTTGTCCCTCCTGCCCTCACCATTCAAGAGCGGGCTCTCGAACGCTATGTCAAGGAGAGAGAGCAAGCCGCAAAGACAATCAATCTTCGCTACTCCAATGTTCCATGGTCAGACATATTCTACACCAATGTCGTCGATTTCCTGACGTACATCACCTATCGTGGAACGAAGTACTATAAGATCTTCAGGATTCTCAAAGCATTCACAGAGGAAGAACTGATCCAGATGGAAGCCAAACTTCTCAACTTCATTGGCGAAGACGGCTTCCATGCCTTCCTTGAAGGGACCAACTTCTGGGAGAAGCTGGATGCAAAGGTGAAAGAAGCCTATCCACTCGCTATAGTTCCGAAGCGAGTGCCATCATCCCATGAAAGGAAGCTGATCAGGGAGCATAAGGAGGAAGTGGAATTAAAAGTTGCGGAGATCGCTAGCCTTCATAGCGAGATAACCAAGATGAGTGAGGAGATGGAGAAGAAGGCGGGGGAGGTCATTAGTCTTAGAGAAGACTTTGACAGGAAGAAGAATGAGTTGGAGGGAAAGGTAGAGGAAAAGGAGAGGCTGCTGGAGGAGACAGAGAAGGCGCTGGAGGCGCAAGTGAAGTTGGTGGGAGATCAATCAGCAACAATCACCGAACTCAAGGGCTCGCTTGACGCGGAAAGAAGCCGCTTGAGAGAGGTGAATGCCAAACTTGTCTCTCTTGGCAAAGAAAAGAAGGATCTGGAAAAGGAGTTGAAGAAGTTGAAGGAGGCGTTTGAGAAGAGAGAAGAGGAGTTGATTAGGACAGGAAGTGAGCTGCTGAGCACTAAAAAGACTCTCGATTCACTCAGGAATGAAATGAAGCTACTGAAGCAAGAGAGTGAGACTGACAAAAAGGAACTGGTGAGTCGGAGGAGAAGTGCGCAGGCTATTGACCTACAAAACGCTGAATTGACTCTTCTACTGGAAAAGGTCAAGGAGCTGGGTGAAGCGTACACAGAAAAGATTGCTGCAGGAGCAGAGTTTCACCAATCTCTCAATCAGAGAGAGAGGTCACTTGAAACCATGAAGGCAGAACTTGAAGCTGCCCAGAATTTCTGGTACTTCAATCTGCAGGAAGAAAAGAAGTTGATGAAGGAGGAAGTTGAAGCGGAGCTGGAGGCTCGCTTCAGAGAAGTAGAACCCTTGGAGAGGATGATGACGTCTGTTGTTGAGAGGGAGAAACAATGTGAATATTTGTTGGAGGAAATCTCCATCAAAACAGCCGAACTGATGGCTCCCACTGTGGGAAAAGCCGAGAAGTTGTTGGAGGCCATCCTCAACACAGTCAATTCACTCCAACAATCCATCTCTGGAAAATCACTCATCCTAACCCCTGGCAGTGATGATGCCAAAAAGGGGGAAGGACAGATGAAGCTAGGAGGAGTCGGAGGTTCAGGGGGAAGCAGAATTGGAGTGGAGAGAATGCTGGAGGGAGGCAGTGGTGCCGGTGATAGGGAGGATGTAGTAAATGAAGCGAGGGCTCTGGGCAAGACAAAGCTCACGGAGGAGGAGTTAATGAAAAAGCTCGAAGAGCCTAGAAGGCCGCTTCAGGAAAAAGTGTTGAGTGCTTCAATTGCACGGCATCCTCCGGTGACCGTGTTAACAAAGGAGGAAAGGCGGAAGCAGGTGGAGAAGGATGCTGCCATGGCGTGGGAGATGGAGCGCGGTTTTGAACTAACCAAAAAATCTGTTGCTGCAGGTGCTTCATCTAGTTCCCAAGCGGCCGCTTCACCCAAAGCGCCCGCTTCAGCCGCCGCGCCAGCTTCGTCAGCCGCACTCACTTCGACTACTGCCACACTCACCTCATCTGCAGTTGTCCCCTCAAGCGTTGCTACGAAGAAAGACATGCCACCACCCCCACCACCGAAGCAGCCATTGAAGCGAGCTGCCCCAGATTCGAAGAGAGATGACCCCGAGGCTAAGCGCCAAAAGGTCAAAGAAGCAGTCGCTACAAGGGCGGAGAAGGAGGAAAGGAGAAGAAAAAGAGGAGAGGAAGGAAGGAATGAAGCTGAGAAGGAGAGAAGAATAAAGGCCAAGCGACTCCAAGTGATAGACGGCCGGATCGAGGAACACTTCAATGAAGTGAGACTCATCCAGTCCGCTCTAGCTCGTAGCGCCTTTGTTCCACTCATGCCAGAGGAGTCTGAAGCATGTCTTGCTCAAGCCATAATCGACACATGCCAGACAACGGCAAAAGAAATGATTGAATCTGGCCGCTACCGCCTCAAGGAAGAACAGAACTACATCCGCAAGCGACTCAATGAGAAGCTTCCTATCTGGAGTGGCGAGTCGGGAAAGAAATTCAATACAGTCATGGCACAGCTGGCCAGCCGATCGGAAGAGGAGCTGACCGTGCGCAGAAACGAGCATCTTGATGCCCGTGAAATTGAGCAGTTCGTGCCTAACGAGTTACTTGAGCGGTGGCTACACTACAAGGAAAAGTTCATCAAGGCCTACTACTATTGGGAGGTAGTGCCACTGCAGACTGAATGCTCACAGATCAATGCGCTCAACAACTTTCTCAGTGCCTATGATGAGAAGTTCAGGCGGAAGGTTCTCTCACTCGCACAGCTTGCAGAACCCATGCCACTAATCATCAAGGTACCAGCCAAGAAGGAATTCCCCATGCCCTTCCTACCCGGTACATGCGTCCCAGATCGTAGCATCATCGATGCTGAAGTGGATGAAGCCTTCCAACTTGAGGAGACTTGGAGGAGGCCAAGTATTCACACTATTGGCTCATTAGAAGCGAAGGTTTTCAGTGCTTACGCTATCCCAGAAGAGATGATTGCAAGGGACTTGGAGGCAGAGGAAGAAGAGAAGGAAATGGAGGTGAAGGAGAAGAACGAGGATGACAAAGAAGAGGCTGCAGGAAACCATTGAGTTTCAAGCTTCTTAATATTTATTTTTGTGAACTGCTTGTTCATTTATCTCATTTCAATTTCTGTCTCTTCTGTGTCATTTACTCGCTTTGTGAATGACTTTACATTCTTGCTACAAACTCAAATAATTTAACCGAAAAAAAAGGGAAGGAACTTAAAAGAAAATTACAAACGAAGCTGCAAAGGAAGCAGTCGCTTGAAGTTCCCTTCACGGTTAAATAGACTAGATTTATTTTTATCTAAGTCTGATGGGTTTTGGCATCATCAAAAAAGGGGAAATTGTTGGGAATTGTTAAGAACGAATATGTTAAGGGGGAACCTATAAGGGATATCTTAGTGTTTTGATTTGATCCCAAAACCCCAAAACGTTCTGTTCCCAAGCGACCCATTTTGAGGTAGTTAATAAGTTAGAATTTTTCTAAGCCTACTCTGTTAGGATGGCTCTTTAATTTGCTTAGATTTTAGGCTTCAAATTTTCAAGTGAAGGCCACTCGCTTGAGTGTGTTTTTCGAAGCGAAGCAAGTCTAGCAAGCCGAAGTGAAGCGTGCCGAAGAATAGTGTAGCGAAGCGATCGCTACAGTAGATTCAAAGCAAGTCTGCCAAAGCGAAGCAAAGCGAGCGCTACAGTTCAAAGTCAAAGCGAAGCGAAGCGAGCGCTACAGTTCAAAGCCAAAGCGAAGCGAAGCAAGCGCTACAGTGAAAAGTCAAAGCTAGTCAACTCTAGTCATTAATTTCCAAAGCAGTCACTAGGGAACTTTATCTCCCGAAGCGGCTCACTACAGATTGACTACGAAGTGACTCAACTAAAGCAGACGCTACAACTTCAAAGCGAAGCGAGCCACTACCTACCAGAAAGCGACAGCGCGACTCCCGCCCATATTTTGAACTCCAGTCAACAGGAGATCGTAGCATTAATTACAAGATCTCCACGTGTCGAAAGCGGAGTGGAGCGGAAGAGTTGACTGCCAGGCCGACAAAGGCGCCGCAACAGTACTGGCTCGCTCCAGTTACTGTTAGCCTTGTAAGTTAGCCAATTTTGGCAAAATGCCAAAACTGGACGTCTGAAAAGGGTGCCAGCCTGCGCAAGTACTGTCGAGAGGAGGAGGGACAAGGCCACCAACCAAGCAACGGATCTCGGCCATCTCTCCGCCTATAAATAGTGAAGGATGAAGACGAAGAGATGCAGAACACTACTTGAGCATTCGAGCGCATACAGCAAACAAACACTCCCAAGCCTTCGAGCAAATCTTCGAGTCTTTGTTTTAAGTGTTCTCCGAGTTTCCAGTTCATCGGAACTCATCTTCACAACCTTCACACTTAGAGTCTAAGCCCATTCCATATCCAAGCTTAGAAGAAGAGCTCTAGCCATCTTTGCACTTACTGTAAAGAGCTCTTCACAGTGTGTTCGTCAACCAAAAACCCTAAATCTGTCTGTTAGGTTTTTGAGTCGTCGTTAGGTTGTTTCGATCCAAGGCCCTTCTTTCATCGATTGGAGAAGCCTCGATCATAGAGTCTAGATCCAAGCTTGCACTTACATCGTTCGTGTAAAGCTCGATCAAAGCTAGGCTGTAAGGAGAGCCCGTAATCTCCCTGTCTGTCCGACTGAAGCGAGTGAAGCTTCCAGTCTAGTTAGGTTTTTGGTGTGAACCCGGAATCACCCAGCGTCTGTCAGATCCAAGCGAGTGAAGCTCGATCTTGACCAGGCTTTTGAAGAGCCCGAAATCTTCAAGTTCTTGAGTGAAGAGAACAGTTGCCATCGTGCAACAAAGTGGACGTAGGAGCGTTATCTCCGAACCACTATAATTCTCTGTGTCGTATCTCTCTAACCTTAAACTCTTACTTGTTTGATTATCCATTGCATATTGCATCTAAACAAACCTAATCTGGAAATTTTAATTACTTAGGAAAGATTTTTAGCTCACCAAATTCCGCACATACGAGTAAAGACTCCCTCTTGATCAAGTGCTCACTTCGGTCAAGCAGGCAAGCTACGTACTGTAGATCCAGCTTCAGCTAGGTCTTAAGTTTCAAGCGAGCTCTTTACTTGTTACTCTGAGTTAAGGGATTTGAAGTCGAAAAACTTCAAAATACGTATTCACCCTCCCCCCCCCCCCCCCCCTCTACGTATTTTCCTATTAACAAACCGGGACCAACATAATCTAAGTCATGATCCCTATAATATGCAAAGTAACATGACATAACTAAGCAAATACAGTTACATGTATATATTGTCTAAGGATAATTTGAAAAATCAAACAACAAATCTTTGAATTCAGAGATATATATATATATATATATATATATATATATATATATATATATATATATAAAATAAAAAAACATGATCGAAATCAATAATCAATATACTCACAAAAATTAAAATTTTAAAAAGCACTTAATTTAATTCGTTGAGAGACTGGAAATTTAATATCAAGAGAAGATGTCGAAAGCGAAGAGAAATCTATGTTTAAATTTTATGGATCAAATTAATTACTATGGAATGAACACAAACTTATAAGAAAATAATACAAAATAAAAATTAAAAAAAAAATAAATTAGGAAAAAGCTAAATAATATTATTGCATTGTTTATACGACTACTCTATTCACCAACTTAATATAACCATAATTTACCATACAAGAAGGACGACTTATCATAACATATACTCCCTCCAACTTATGATATCTGAGTCATTTCTTTTAAGCGTTTGTGGCTAGCATTTTCAAGCGTCTTGATGATTAGTTTACGATATTTTTTCAAAGAATTTTTTCTTTTCAGTATTTACGTATCAAATATATACTAATATAAAATTCATGTATCATATTAATTTCACCAGGTTAATATAAAATTAATTTATCTGATTTTATTATGCAATTGTTTTCCATTTAATTAAGGGAAGAAATATGTGCATACACTTATTCATATTAATTCTCATATTAACTAATTTAAGTATATAAGGACTTAATCAAATAAGGAAAATATTAAATAATCTTATTACTTATTATATCACTCCATTAACCTTAATTTAAGAATATAAGGGCATAATAGGCAATCTATATTTTGTAAAACAAGACTTTTTTTTATATAAGTATAGATTAATTTTCAGAAGTTCAATAGTTTAACTAATAACGAGCGAGTAATAATTCGTGCCTCGGACCGAATCTTCACAAATCTAACACCTTCTTTATCTAACAATAACAAATCATGATTTGATATAATTAGATGCGTTATAATCATTGTTCCAGCTCATTCATCAGCAAAAGAAAGAAAGGATTATAATTAAGGGGAATTATAAGTTAGCTAAAGCACAAATCAAATAATTATATATCATCAAGGTGGTCGGGTTAGTGGAATGTGGGCTTGTAGTTACATATAATATAATGAATGGGAATTCCACTAAATATTTTATTTATTAACATTCCATGACTAACCAGGTGACTTAGCGTACCTGGACACCGGACTCCTTTCTTTAAAAGAGTGACCCGAACTCGATCCCTTATAGAATTTATGAGGTGGGTTTAAAGAATCCTAGGAGTTTGGGAGTTTGGGAGATACATTTCCTATTTGAGAAATGATTAGGTTTAAGTGATATACTCAGTAAAGCTCTTATTACATTTAATTTCGCTAATTATTTTTACTTAGATTTTCCTCCAACAATTAAGTTAATGCTTTGCCTAAATAGAAAAATATATTTTTCACCCCCCCCAAAAAAAAAGATGTATTTCGATTAATATCCATTTATATGGGCTTGCGAAAGCCCAATTGACACTCATACACCACTCTCGTTTAAAGGCCTAATTATCTAAAAACTTCATTAATATTTACTCCAATAGGGCTTTCTCATGGAAAGAACACCACCTTTGGGCTAGGGATAGGGTTGTAAACGAGCCGAGCTGAGTATTAGCATGTTTAAGCTCGGCTCGAGTTCAGCTCCGCATATATTCGATAAATAGTTCGGCTCAAATTCGAGCTCGAACCAAGCTCATGGAGAGCTCAAATATTACTATTTTAATTCGAGTTCGATTTTGAGTTCTTGTAAAACCTCAATTTTAATCCAATTGGCTCGATTGCAGGTTCGATCAGGACACTCAATTATAAGCTCGTGAACAGGCTCGACTATATAGGAGCCAAACATATTCGCAAGCATATCGAGCCCAATACCTATGTGCTCGAGCTCGGCTCGATAATTTTATCGAGCTTGGAACTGGGCTCGAGCTCGGCTCGTTTGTTAACGAATTCGATTTCGGACGAGCTTTTTTCGAGTAGGCTACCGAGTAGCTTAGCTTGTTTACAGCCCTAGCTAGGGACAAGAATACATATTAGCTGTTAAGAGTACAAAATTAATTAATATCCAAGCTAGTTGAGTCATTTCATCATTTTAGATCTTATATATTTGCTGAGATGTTCTATTGCATTTGCGTGACATTTCCTATTGCATTATCAGATAATTAACACGTGTTAAAACATTTCAAAACCAACCGAATGATTAGCCTTCACATGTAACATTTCTTACCCATAATTATGAGCAAAGATATCACTCTTGAGTTGTTAATTTCTTATGCTGAACTCAAAGATATATAAAACGCATGAGCCGAACTCATTCGTATTATATTTCAAGCAATCAATGTATCTCCTCAAATCACTCTTACACATAATTAAATATTACACATGGATACATGTTTATAACATCTTCATACCACTTAAAATGACTCGTTTCTAGTACAGTTATAACGAAACGATACATGCTTCGTTAGCTCATATCTCGTAGATAAGAAATCGATCTCAACTTCTCCGGGAGGATCTTCAGATTGGAGCATTCATTTATTTCTAGCCGTTTCAAGCTCAACACACCACCTTTTCCAACTTTGATTTCCTTAAGCTCGCCCAGCCCATTAAGCACGAGGACCTCGAGCTTCGGAAACCCGTTTCTCGAGATCGACATTTTCTCACCTTTATAAGCACAATCCAACCTGAGATCCACCAACATCGGCAGCTGCTCCAGCTCTACCATCGGATCTTCTTCAAACCACGTTCCGACCAAGCTCAAACTCGACATGTTTAGCGGGAAACTGGTGTAACTAGGCAGTGCAAAAGCTCCGTGAAGCTTTAGCTGAGTGATACGGCCTAGACCATGCATCCCCTGTGGCAACTGCATGGCCCAATGGCTATGCAGTTGCCTTAAACTTAGAGAGACAAGGGATTCCGACAAAACTAGTGAGGAACTTAGTTTTGTCGTATCCGTGTCTTTGTCCAGCTCGATGCCCAGTTTGCGGAGACTGGTCATGTGACTCAGGTGGTCGAGCAGCTGGTCATCGAGCTGGACATAGCTCAACGTCTGAACGTTCTTTAACATGTGGATTTTGAGAGACGCGCGGCATTTGATTCTGAACATGTAGAGATGGCGGAGGCTATCCATCTTATACAGAACATTCGGCACTTGAACAAATAGATTCTTCGATATATCAAGAACCTCGAGTTTCTTGAGGCGACCCAACGAGGCCGGGAGCTTCTTCAACGAGTTGCTCCGTAACCCTAAGTACCTCAAACCACTCACTTCACAAACCGCATTCGGAAGTTTCCTCAATCCAAAACCTTGAAACTCAAGAACCCTAAGGAGTTTAAAACTCCTCCAATAAGTTGAACTAGTATCAACATTTCCCTCTCCATTGTAGAACAGAGAGCGTACGCACTTATTTCTTTTCAACGAGTAACCAACACTATCTCCACCAGAACTGATCACTCGATGGCGGGGCTTCTTCGGGTGTTGCGAAGTCCCGGCTTCCTTTCTCAAGATCTCGAAGCTTATTTCCTCCACAGCTTTCCGGATACATATATCTCGAAGGAGATGATGAATGTGCAAGCTTTTCGCCCGCTCGCCCTCCCCCGTTTCCTTGACTTGAACCAAGTTTCGAGAGATCAACTCATCCAGATAGCTTCTTGCGGTATCCTCTACTGAATCTTGACCTTTACCCGGTATTAACCCTAGTGCAACCCATATATGCAACAGTCTTTTCGTGCTGATAACGGCGTCTTCCTTGAAGAATCCGAAACAGAGGAAGCAGGACTTCAACTCTGCAGGCAGATTAAGGTAGCTCAATTCAAGAATGGATGATGCAGCCTTACCGGCTTCGGTGCCGTAATGGTCCATTTTTCTTAGAAACGCTTCCCACTCGGTCTTGATCTGCCTCTGGTTCGACAATAGGCTTCCTGCGACTGTGATTGCTAATGGCAGACCTTCACACTTTGTCACGATCTGTCTCCCTATCTTCTCCAAATCACTCGGACATTTCGGTTTGGTGTTGCTTTCGTCGCCGAATGCTTTGTTTAGAAACAGTTTCCAACTATCCTCGGAGTCTAAGGCCTCCATATTGTGCACGTAGTTTGCACCACTCGTGGGAATGCCTTGCCTGCGGCTTGTAAGCAGAATCACACCTCCTTTACCTATACACATCATATACATAAATTTAGGCGTTACGAAGGACTCGAACTCAGGACCTTAGCCCTCGGGTTGAGAATGGTGCAGTTAGTGGTTAACTGCACCACTAACCAAAAAATAACTGACTAAGAATAATTTCACAACCATAAACCGCACTATATTATAGTTCGGTTAACTCATAACCGAACTTTGATTTACGGTGTGATTATCAGTTAACTATTTTAACAATGTAAGATTGAAAAACTTTTTTACTTTTTAAGAGCAGAATCATAAACTTAAAGAGCTTCACTTATACAAATATTATATGATTCCATGAGCAAGACAGAAGGTAAGAAATACAAACCATAAAAGTCACAATATTCATCAATCCATCAAAGATTACAGTTTAAAACATAACAAAAATCATGAACCAATTAATTGAATCAAAGCTAACACCAAAAATATATGGTTATCGGTTACACCGATAACCGAAATATTTGAAATTTTGTTACCAATAACGGATTTGCTAATCATAGTTTATGAAATTTGAACCATACAACCGTAACAGTTTAGCCACCCCTATTTAGCGTCAATACTTAACCTCATCACCGTTAGGCTAACACAACGCACACATTAGGCAGAATTCTATTATGCTATCAAGTTCGACCTTTTAGATGAAACGAAATTTTATTATGCTATTATAACCTTTAGCTAACGCCAATTTCTTGTGTTCAAATCTCTCTACTCGGTTGATAAATTTAGCCCACGAGTGAGGGATATCGAAAATCATAACATAAACCTATTAACGTCATTCTCTATAAGTTGGAGCTTTTAAATTCAACAATAAAATTCAAGATTGCAAGACGTACCTTCTCCACGAGATAAAGCATAATTCAAGGATTCCCAATGTTGATTTTCCCAGATATCATCAAGAACAATGAAGTAACGCTTCCCCTTCAAAAGATCGAAAAGCTTTTTCTGGAGTTCCTGCATCTCCATTTTCCTCGTATCCTCCGATGATGCTTTCCGCTTACTGGGCAGCAGCTGCTGCACCACCTGCTCGATCACGTCCCTCTCCCTGAACTCACTGGAAACCACCACCCAAGCGCGGCATTTGAACTTGCCAACGACTTCCCGGTGATTATAAACAATCCGAGCGAGAGTCGACTTTCCGGCGCCGCCCATCCCAACAATTCCGGCGACGACGGAGCGCCCCTTCTTCATGCCCGGTCGAACCGCCTTCGACAGCAGCACCTCCACGTCCTTCGTCAGCCCCACCGCGTGCTTATCCTTCTCCCAAGGCGGCAGCCGCCGCCGCGACTCGCCGGCATGTTCCAGCCGCCGGAGTTTCTCCGGCTGTATCCCGTACAGCTGGCGTCTTTTATCGATAGCATTCAGCCTATTGTTGATACGCAAAATCGCCACCCCGATTGAGTTGACTCGGTGGAGGTTGATCGGGAAGCAAGCGAGCTTCGCCATTAACCCTCTTTCTCTTCGCGGAGCTTCGACGTTGAGAGAGAAAAATTCCACGACGTCCTCGGCGTCCTGAGCAAGCTCTCTGATATCGGAGACCCAGTTACGAACACTCTCGTTGGCGGCTTGCTTATCGCCGGCGTCTTTGAGGAAACACTTCATTCCATCGAGCTCGGCTTTCAGAAGTTTCAACTCTGGTTCGACGCCGTTGAGGAAGCGGACTTTCTCGATCAACAGGTCGCCGAGCTTTTCGACTGCGACGGAAACGGCCACTTCTGCCATTTCTATGTTAAAAGTGAAAAATAAAGCATCAACGATCGCACGTTATATACACATTAGCACATGCAGTTTCCAGGAAACTCAAAACAACTAGCCAAGTAATACTCCCTCCGTCCTCCATTTAGTGACATTGTTTTATGGGCACAAGTTTTTTTGCATTTTTATAGTATAATAATAAATTAATGTGTTAAAGTGTTAAAGTGGAATAATTGTGGGTCCATTTGAATTTTTTAATAGTATTAAATTGTTAAAATAATAAAAAGTAGATGTATAAAGTGTTAAAGTGTTAAAGTGATTGTGGGATCTACATCCTAAAACAGAATATGTCAGTAAATGGAGGACGTCCCAATATAGTAATAGTGTCAGTAAATTGAGGTAGTGATTTTTATTTATTTATTTATTTTGCCAGAGATAGGTATGTACTTTTACCGATTAACCCTAGCTAAAGTTTTATGCACTTTATATTACGCCATAAACAATATTCCAACGATTTACTTTAATTTAACCCCTTTCGTGAGAGGATAAGAGCTTAAATCAGAGTAAATCGAAGGAGTAGTACGTAGTAAGTTATGTACTCCCTCCGTCCCTTAATAAGTGTCCCGAGCTGCTAAAATTTTCGTCCCCTAATAAGTGTCTTATCACATATTTCATTGTAAAATTTTGGCTAAACTACCAATTTTACCCCTATTATCATTACATTTTTTTCACTTTTTCAATTTTCAATATAATGATTGACCATATAGAAGGTTCTTCAAAACTATCAATTTCGTTACGGTGTGGATTTTACTTGTTCTTCTTATAATTGTTTGAGAACCTTAATCATGATTGACCATATAGAAGGTTCTTCAAAACTATCAATTTCGTGGTGTGGATTTTACTTGTTCTTCTTATAATTGTTTGAGAACCTTAATCATGATTGACCATATAGAAGGTTCTTCAAAACTATCAGTTTCGTTACGGTGTGGAATTCTTCTTATAATTGTTTGAGAACCTTAATCATGATTGACCATATAGAAGGTTCTTCAAAACTATCAGTTTCGTTACGGTGTGGATTTTACTTGTTCTTCTTAATTCTTATAATTGTTTGAGAACCTTAATCATGATTGACCATATAGAAGGTTCTTCAAAACTATCAATTTCGTTACGGCGTGGATTTTACTTATTCTTCTTAATTCTTATAATTGTTTGAGAACCTTCATTCGAACTTTCTTATTTATTATATTTCGTGGGTCAACTCTTTAAGTCTTTAGACAACCAATATGGGGGAGGCATCCTCGAAATTAAGAACAATTATTTAAAAAAAAAAAAAAAAAATTGTCAGACCACACAAATAACATATATCTATAATTTTGAATAGGCATCATATATATGAATACACCAATTTGTGATATAAATATTGTGAATTAAATGAGAGTAGATGCATTAATCTTACACATAAATTTTCAAATTACTAGCCCTAATAAAATGCTAGTTGAGGCAAGAGCCACAAAGTTTCTCCAAAGGGAAAAAGCAACCATCTTCATCACCAATCTGCACAAAATATATTAAAAAATATTGCTCAATGCATACGAAAATCCGTATTTTAACGATCGAAAATCCGGCTACTAAAACGATAAATTCGGCCCTATTGTACATTAGCAACCGAATACCAGCATAACAGAAAAGTCTTCGTCGCCGAAACTTTTAACAATCGAATTTTTTTTTTCTGTCGGTAAGTTGGTGACCGATTCCAGACTACATATTCAATCGTTAAGCTTCGGTCAATAAGTTAGCAACCGAACCGAAAAGCTAGTCGGCAACTGATGACTGGAGTTTAAACGACGAAAATAAAGGGCGAAAAATTTAAATTAATCGAACAAATGTAGAAACATATCAAATCAAATCGAACAAATTTTACCATCCTTCTTCTTTCCACATGATTTGGCAAAATAACATAATCCAACTCCTAGGGCTAGAACTGCTAAACCTCCAACGGCAATGGCTACCAATCTCGGCGAATTATCCCCTACACTCAATTAATTATAAAAGAAATAAATAAAAAAATCTATAGTATTTAAATTAATCGTTTAATAGTAATTAATAATAATTAGTAATATTTTAGCCAAGATTAGTTCATCAAATGATATTTTAACAAGATTTAATTAATACTCCATCTGAACCTAGGGCGTTTCTTGAATATATATAAATTCTAAAATATAGAAATGCTCGGTGAGACGAGACGAAAGGAGTAATTACCTCCACCCTTGTAAGTCCCAAATCCACCATCTCCATAATCGAAACTCAAAAAGCAGCCATCAACGTAAATTTCCCCAGAAACTGAGTACTTGCATTCTTCATCCTCACATCCAATCTCCACCGCACGATTAACGCATTCGCCACAATCGCAGCCGTTCAAACTCTCCACACACTGCGCCATAACATGAATAGACTCATACCTCATCTCACAGAATCCATTCTCTCTCATAATGCACCTCTCCACTTCACAAAACGCTGCATGCTTCATCTCCTCGAATCCCCTTCTATAGACCTTCCTCTCGCTGCATTCCCGATGAAGAAATTCATCGGGCCCCGCACTCGTCTCGTCCCCGCCTCCTTCTCCGTCCTCCTCCTCTTGATATCGAGCGTAGCAGCCGTTGAGCTGAATTCTAGCCGGTAAACTTTCTCCGCACGAATCTTTCGACACCTTCGAGAACTTGCTCACGCAGCTCCTGCATTGATCCTGGCTGAGATCCTTCCGGCATTGGAACAAGCCCGAAATCGCAGTTTTCTCATCGGAGACGAGGGTTTCGAAGAAGGCGGATTTCAACGAGCGTGCGATGAATTCTTGAAATAGGTTTGAGAGGAGTGGGATGTGTGAAGGATTTTGTGAAGTGAGGTTTGAACAATGTGTGTATACTAATCTGTGATCATCTCTGATTAGGGTTTTGGATGAATGTGTGATTGTTAAGAAGAAAAATGGGATTAGAATTTGGAGAATTCTAGGGTTTATCATGGATTGATACATGTGGGAATCTTGTGTTTGATCATGGATTAATTTTCTTTGAATTTTTTGATTAATTTTGGGGTGTTTTGAACTAGTTGTATCGTTTAACTTTCTGTTGGGAAAAATTATGTGTGGTAGTTGTGATAAAATTCGAGAATATTGTGGATATGGAATATTTGTTGGTTAAAAAAAAAAAGAAAAAAAAAAAAAAAGAAGAAGAAGAAGATGTATTTCGATTAATATCCATTTCACATGGGCTTGAGAAAGCCCAATTGAACACTCATACACCACTCTCGTTTAAAGGCCCAATTATCTAAAAATTATATTACTAATATTTACTTCAATAGGGCTTTCTCATGGAAAGAACACCACCTTTGGGCTATGGATAGGGCTATAAACGAGCCGAGCCGAGTATTAGCATGCTCAAGCTCGGCTCGAGTTCACCTTGGCATATATTCATAATTAGCTCGGCTCTAGTTCGGCTTAAATTCGAGTTCGAACCAGGCTCATGGAAAGCTCAAATATTACTATTTTAATTCGATTTTGAGCTCTTGTAAAACCTCAATTTTAATCCAATTGGGTTCGATTGCAGGTTCGATTGACACTCAGTTACAAGCTTGTGAACATGCTCGACTATATACAAGCCAAACATGTTCGCAAGCATATCGAGCCGAGTACCTATGTGCTCGAGCTCGGCTCGTTTTTATCAAGCTTGATAATTTTATCAAGCTTGGAACTGGGCTCGAGCTCGGCTCGTTTTTTAACGAATTCTATTTCGGATGAGCTTTTTTCGAGTCGGTTGCCGAGTAGCTACCGAGTAGCTTGGCTCTTTACTGCCCCAGCTAGGGACAAGAATACATATTAGCTGTTAAGAGTACAAAATTAATTAATATCCAAGCCAGTTGAGTCATTACATCATTTTAGATCTTATATATTCGCTGAGATGTTTTATTGCATTTCGGCGTGACATTTCCTATTGCATTATCAGATAATTAGCAACGTGTCAAAACATTTCAAAACCAATCGAATGATTAGCCTTCACATGTAACATTTCTTACCCATAATTATGAGCAAAGATATCACTCTTGAGTAGTTAATTTCTTATGCTGAACTCAAAGATATATAAAACGCATGAGCCGAACTCATTCGTATTATATTTCAAGCAATCAATGTATCTCCTCAAATCACTCTTACACATAATTAAATATTACACTGATAGAGGATGGGGCGATTTCCTCTACCAAGAAACGAAAAAAAAATAAAAGATACAACGGCAGATGCGAGAACCTTGCTCGTCGTACACGCCACGAAATTACGAAGAAGAAAGAAAAGGAAAAACGGCGGCTAAATAAATAAAATAGGGTTTCTGTATTATATTTCTTGTTGATGAAATAAGATACAATCATCCTATTTATGCTAAATACCTAGGGTTGATTCGACCTACGATTCGGGAAAGAATCAACAAGAAAACCCGAAAAGAACGACCCAAATAATTAAACGGGCTAAGCCCAACGACAAACCTAAATAAATAAAATAAATAACATATCATACACATGGATATATGTTTATAACATCTTCGTACCACTTAAAATGACTCGTTTCTAGTACAGTTATAACGAAACGATACATGCTTCGTTAGCTCAAATCTCGTAGATAAGAAATTGATCTCAACTTCTCCGGGAGGATCTTCAGATTGGAGCATTCATTTATTTCTAGCCGTTTCAAGCTCAACACACCACCTTTTCCAGCTTTGATTTCCTTAAGCTCGCCTAGCCCATTAAGCACGAGGACCTCAAGCTTCTGAAATCCGTTGCTCGAGATCGACATTTTCTCACCGTTATAAGCACAATCCAACCTGAGATACACCAACATCGGCAGCTGCTCCAGCTCTACCATCGGATCTTCTTCAAACCACGTTCCGACCAAGCTCAAACTCGACAGGTTTAGCGGGAAACTGGTGGAACTAGGCAGTGCAAAAGCTCCGTGAAGCTTTAGCTGAGTGATACGGCCTAGACCATTCAGCCCCTGTGGCAACTGCATGGCCCGAGGGCCATGCAGTTGCCTTAAACTTAGAGAGACAAGGGATTCCGACAAAACTAATGAGGAACTTAGTTTTGTCGCATCCGTGTCTTTGTCCAGCTCGATGCCCAGTTTCTGGAGACTGGTCATGTGCCTCAGGTGGTGGAGCAGCTGGGCATCGAGGTGGACATAGCTCAACGTCTGAACGTTCTTTAAGGGGTGGATTTTGAGAGATGCGCGGCATTTGATTCTGAACATGTAGAGATGGCGGAGGCTATCCATCTTATACAGAACATTCGGCACTTCAACAAATAGATTCTTCGATATATCAAGAACCTCGAGTTTCTTAAGGTGACCCAACGAGGCCGGGAGCTTCTTCAACAAGTTACTCCGTAACCCTAAGTACCTCAAACCACTCACTTCACAAACCGCATTCGGAAGTTTCCTCAATCCAAAACCTTGAAACTCAAGAACCCTAAGGAGTTTAAAACTCCTCCAATAAGTTGAACTAGTATCAACACTTCCCTCTCCATTGTAGAACAGAGAGCGTACGCGCTTATTTCTTTTCAACGAGTAACCAACACTATCTCCACCAGAACTGATCACTCGATGGCGGGGCTTCTTCGGGTGTTGCGAAGTCCCGGCTTCCTTTCTCAAGATCTCGAAGCTTATTTCCTCCACAGCTTTCCGGATACATATATCTCGAAGGAGATCATGAATGTGCAAGCTTTTCGCCCGCTCGCCCTCCCCCGTTTCCTTGACTTGAACCAAGTTTCGAGAGATCAACTCATCCAAATAGCTTCTTGCGGTATCCTCTACTGAATCTTGACCTTTACTCGGTATTAGCCCTAGTGCAACCCATATATGTAACAGTCTTTTCGCGCTGATAACGGCGTCTTCCTTGAAGAATCCGAAACAGAGGAAGCAAGACTTCAACTCTGCAGGCAGATTAAGGTAGCTCAATTCAAGAATGGATGCTGCAGCATTATCGGCTCCGGTGTTCATTTTTCTTAGAAACGCTTCCCACTCGGTCTTGATCTGCCTCTGGTTCGATAGTAGGCCTCCTCCGACTGTGATTGCTAATGGCAGACCTTCACACTTTTTCACGATCTGCTTCCCGATCTTCTCCAAATCACTCGGACATTTTGGTTCGGTGTTGCTTTCGACGACGAATGCTTTGTTTAGAAACAGTTTCCAACTCTCCTTGGAGTCTAAGGCCTTCATCTTGTGCACGTAGCTTGCACCACTAAGAATATCTTGCCTCCGGCTTGTAAGCAGAATCACACTTCCTTTACCTAATATAAACCGATTAACGTCATTTTGTACAAGTTCGAGTTTTTAGATTAAACGATAAAATTCAAGACTGCAAGACGTACCTTCTTCACGAGATAAAGCATCTTTCAAGGATTCCCAATGTTGATTTTCCCAGATATCATCAAGAACAATGAAGTAACGCTTCCCCTTCAAAAGATCGAAAAGCTTGTGCCGGAGTGCCGGCATCATCAGTTCCGCCGTTTCCTCCGATGCCTTCCGCTTACTGCCGGACGACGGCAGCAGCTGCCGCACCACCTCCTCGATCACGTCCCTCTCCCTGAACTCGCTGGAAACCACCACCCAAGCGCGGCAGTTGAACTTGCCAACGACTTCCCGGTGATTATAAACAATCCGAGCGAGAGTCGACTTTCCGGCGCCGCCCATCCCAACAATTCCGGCGACGACGGAGCGCCCCTTCTTCATGCCCGGCCGAACCGCCTTCGACAGCAGCGCCTCCACGTCCTTCGCCAGCCCCACCGCGTGCTTATCCTTCTCCCAAGGCGGCAGCCGCCGCCGCGACTCGCCGGCATGTTCCAGCCACCGGAGTTCCTCCGGCTGTATCCCGTACCGCTGGCGGCTTGCATCGATAGCCTTCAGCCTAGTGTTGATACCCGAAACCGCCTCCCCGATTGAGTTGACTCGGTGGAGGTAGATCGGGAAACAAGCGAGTTTCGCCATTAGCCCTCTTTTTCTTCTCGGAGCTTCGACGTCGAGAGAGAAAAACTCCACGACGTCCTCGGCGTCCTGAGCAAGCTCTCTGATCTCGAAAATCCAGCGACGAACTCTCTCGTCGGCGGCTTGCTTTTCGCCGGCGTCTTTGAGGAAACACTTCATTCGCATGAGCTCGTCTTTCAGAAGATTCAGGTCTGGTTCGACGCTGTAGAGGAAGCGGATTTTCTCGAACAACAGCTCGCTGACCTTTTTGACTGCGACGGAAACGGCCGCCTCTGCCATTTCTGTGTTAAAAGTGAAAAATAAGACAGTATCGACTGCACGTTATATATGCATTAGTACATGTAGTCGTAGGCTCCCTACAGTTTCCAGGAAATTGAAACCAACTAGCCAAGTAATTTAACCTATCTTGTTTGACTGAATTGTGTGGACAGCATCAGCATGCATAGTTCACTCACGCAGGTCACTTTCATAATTAAAAAGTTGGCATCGGATCCGATTTGTCTAACACTAGTCGGAGTCTAAAAGTCAAGGTCTTCGGATGAGAGTGAAAATTACCCAGTCTCACTTCACTAATCGCCTCACTCCACTAGTTATGTATTCTAAATAAACGATTACTAATCGTCTCACTCCACTAATCATGTATTCTAACAAACGATCGATCATTTTTCTTTTAAATGCCTTACGTACATAGCTAGCCAGTTGACAATCCCGAATCTCGATCATCTATCTCACTGTACTAATCATGTATTCTACACAAACAATTGACTCGTTTTTCTTTTAATTAAATGTCTTACGCAGCCGGTTGGCAATTCCGAATCGGCTGAAAAATCAACAATGATTTAAAGGTAGTGATTTTTATTTTTTTATTTATTTATTTTGCCAGTGATAGGCTCTGAAGCACGGGGACGTCTTGGAGGTCACCGTCCCCTTTCCGGGGACGTCCCGGAGACTGGGACGTCCGGATACGTCCGAAATACGTCCCTGGGGACGTTTTTTTCCATTATGCGTTTTTTCTTCTTTTTTTTAAAAAATATTTTTATTAGTAAATACGTCTGACTTGAAAATGAAACGTTGACCAAGTTGAAAATAAGAAAAAAATTGCGATTCAAACCCTTCAATTGCGGTGCCTCCGTCGTCGTGCCTTCAGTTGCGGGTGCCTCCGCCGTCGTGCCTCCCTCCGTCGTGCCGCGATTCAAACCCTTCAATCGCGATTCAAACCCTTCACTCACCTGGGTTTGCAGTGCCTCCGTCGCCACGCCGCCTTCGCTGCGCTGCCGTCGCTGCGCCACCGTCGCTGGCTGTTCTAGGTTAGGAAGGCAAATTCACTAATGGGTTTATGAATAAATGCAGTGGGTGTGGATAAAATTAAATGTGGTGGCCGATGGGTGTGGGTTTAATTCGTAATTAAATGTGGTGGCCAGTGGGTGTGGGTTTAATTCGTAATTAAATGTGGTGGCCAGAGTTGGAGAGGGTGATCTTCAATGAAGAGGAAGATGCAATTGAGGAGGATGAGATGGAATTGGAGGAAGATGGTGATGAATGAATGTAGTCTTCATTTATCTAATTTGTTTTGGATTTTGTGTGTTTTTACCTTTTATGAATGTCTCGACTCTTGAATATTAGAACAATGCTTTATTTGCTTATGTTTATTATGGATTTCTTAATATTTGCATATTTTATTCATAAATTATGGATATTTAATATATATTAAATAAAAAACACAAAATGTATTTTTAACGTATCGTACTTTCAGTTTTTAAAAAATAACGTATTTTCGTCCCCGTATCGTATCGTTCCCGTATTTCGTCCCCGTCCCTGTGCTTCTTAGGTGATAGGTATGTACTTTTACCGATTAACCCTAGCTAAAGTTTTATGTACTAGTACTTTATATTATGTCATAAACAATACTCCAAAGATTTACTTTAATTTAACCGCTTTCGTGAGAGGATAAGAGCTTAAATCAGAGTAAATCGAAGGAGTAGTACGTAGTAAGTTATATACAGCACATCTCAATCATGATTGACCATATAGAAGGTTATTCAAAACTATCAATTTCGTTACGGTGTGGATTTTACTTGTTCTTCTTATAATTGTTTGAGAACCTTCATTCGAACTTTCTTATTTATTATGTTTTGTGGGTCAACTCTTTAAGTCTTTAGACAACCAATATGGGGGAGGCATCCTCGAAATTAAGAATAATTGTAAAAAAAAAAAAAAAAAAATTGTCAGACCACACAAGTAGCATCAATATATATATAATACCGATACGGATCCCGATCATACGTGGCATCGCGTATGATTTTCTTCAATATTTTCAAATATTCTCATTGATTTGGCTTATTTTATATTTATTCACAATTTCTGTCCCACATCAATTTTTTACAAGAACGTAACAATGGATTACCTATATAAATAGATCCATATATTTCCACCAAAACTCATCTTTAATCTGAGAAACTACATAATTAATGTAAATATCTCAAAAACAAAAATCAAACGATTTTTATTTGTTTAAAATTTCACTCTTCATTTTATTTCTTTAATTTGAGAAACTACATAATTAATGTAAAAGTCTCAAAAACAAAAATCAAACGATTTTTATTTGTTTAAATTTCACTCTTCATTTTATTGTGAGTTAATTTTTTTTTTTTTTTTTTTTTTTTTTTTTTTTTTTTTTTTTTTACTAATTCATACAATTGTCGCAAAATTACAATATAGTATTTAATACTTCTCATGTATAAACTAATATGTATAATACGTGAATTGCATAACTTTTATCGAGCTAACGGAAAATTTAACGGGCAAATTTGCATAATTCATATTAACTTTATATCGAACAACGGGCTAACAAAAAAATTAACAGGCAAATTTGCACTATTCATGCTAACGTTATATCGAACAACGGGCTAACAAAAAAATTGACGGGCAAATTTGCAGTATTCATGCTAACGTATATCAACGGGCTAACAGAAAAATTAATGAGCAAATTTACACTATCCATGCTAACGTTGTATCGAGCAACAAGCTAATCGAAAAATTATCATATTACGTCTTAACATATTTATTTATTTTTATCTTCACAATTGACTTTTAATATCTTAAAATTTCGACGCGTTAAGGATCTCGATCTTATGTGGCATCGCGTATGATTTTCTTCAATATTTTCGAATATTCTCATTGAGTTCGCTTATTTTATTTTATCCAATTATATCACATTAAAGAATTCTGTCCCACATCAAATTTTTACAAAAACTTAACAATGTTTTACCTATATAAATAAATCTATATATATTTCCAACAAAATTCATCTTTAATTTGAGAAACTACATAATTAATGTAAAAATCTCAAAAATAAAAATTAAACGATTTTCTATTTGTTTAAAATTCCACTCTTCATTTTATTGTGAGTTGATTTTTTTTATTTTATTTTTACTAATTTATACAATTGTCACAAAATTACAATATAATATTTGATACTTCTCGTGTATAAACTAATAGGTATAATACGTGAATTGCATTTTAAAGATGCTAATCAAATAAATAAATAAAAAATATTCTTGAGGGTAAGGAGATTAAGGGATACTTAACTTCATATTATTATTCAATTCAAAATAAGGACTTTTATCCCACATCGATTTTTTTATATAATTTTGATGATAAAATGCCTATATAAATAACGGACGGCTTGACATATGTTAATATTTACGTTTTTGTATACAACCAACGGGCAACTTGATATCATGAATACCGTTACTCGATTACATCTCCGTCCTGAACATGATTTTCACTAAAAAGATAACGCAACTTGATATACTAATCATATACAATTGTACATGTATCCAAAAAATAGGAAACTTCTTTAATCTACTAAGAATTTGTAATAAATTATTTTGGATTAATAATCATTAAATCTATTCACTATCAATTGTCCCACGTTGAGTATATAGAATTTTTACAAGAAATTAGTGACAAAGTACATCTATAAATAGATCATGTATCTTCATCAAAATTCATATTTGATGTGAGGAAATGCATTATTAATCATGCTAACGTTATATCGAACAACGGGCTAACAGAAAAATTAACGGGAAAATTTGCACTATTCATGCTAACGTTATATCGAACAACAGGCTAACAGAAAAATTAACGGGCAAATTTATACTATTCATGCTAACGTGATATCGAGCAATGAGCTAATCGAAAAATTGTAATATTACGTCTTAACATTTTATTTTTATTGACACAAGTAACGGGCATATTAAAATAATTTATAAGAATTTGTAATAATTTATTTCTCTAAGTTTATATATTTTGAGTTTATATATTTTGAGGAGAATAACTATTATAATAAATAACGGGAGGTTTGACATTCATATCACGTATAATTATTAATTTGAGAAATGTTAGCCTTTATCGACATATTTTTATTTCAATATGCATGTTCGACGGGAGCTTTAGATAGAAAATAAATACAACTTTCTATCAGTTTCATCGAAATAAACAACGGGTGACTTGATATATTTTGATATTTTTCTTTTATATTTTGCTTAAAATTAACAATATAGAGACGAATTTTGGCGTGACTTAGTAAAACTATATAGTTATTTCAGAAATGTTAACCCTAACTATCCCTTTTTATTTGGTCAAAAAGATCCATCTGAAGGGTGCTTTAGTTAAAATAAAAACGGGGCGGCTTAGTATATTTTTATTTTATTTTATATTTTGATTAACATAACATTATAAAGTGATTCATGTCAAATTTTGACGGGATGAAATAATCGTAAAAATATATATTTATTAACTCATTTCATATTACCACGAGTAACGGACTGCTTTAAATAATTAATTAATATACAAAATTATATATTTTCATTAAAATTTTATGTAAAATCACGAAATAAATTGAATCCCGTCGAATTTCGACGGGCACTGCACTAGTATATCTATAATTTTGAATAGGCATCAAATATATGAATACACCAATTTGTGATATAAATATTGTGAATTAAATGAGAGTAGATGCATTAATCTTACACATAAATTTTCAAATTACTAGCCCTAATAAAATGCTAGTTGAGGCAAGAGCCACAAGTTTCTCCAAAGGGAAAAAAGCAACCATCTTCATCACCAATCTGCACAAAATATACAAAAAATATTGCTCAATTCATCATTTAAATTTGGAAATATATTTTGGAATTGAAAAAAAATACTAACATAAAATTTCACTATGAAAATCCGATTTTACCGATCGAAAATCCAACTACTAAAATGATAAATTCGGCCCGTATTGTACGTTAGCAACCGAATACGAGTTGAACGGAAAAGTCTTCGTCGCCGAAACTTTTAACAACCGAATTTTTCCGATCGGTAAGTTGGTGACCGATTCCCGACTACATATTAGTCGTTAAGCTTTGGTCAAGCTAGTCGGCAACTGACGACCGAAGTTTAAACGACGGTAATAAAGGGGGGGAAACTTAAATTAATCGAACAAATGTAGAAACAAATCAAATCGAATTTTACCATCCTTCTTCTTTCCACATGATTTGGCAAAATAACATAATCCAACTCCTAGGGCTAGAAGTACTAAACCTCCAACAGCAATGGCTACCAATCTCGGCGAATTATCCCCTACACTCAATGACTCAATTAATATAAAAAAATTAAAATTAAAATTAAAAAATCTATAGTATTTAAATTAATCGTTTAATAGTAGTAATATTTTAGCCAAGATTAGTTCATCAAATGATAATTTATCAAGATGTAATTAATACTCCATCTGAACCTAAAGCGTTTTTTGAATATACGTAAATTCTAAAATATAGAAATGTTCGGTGAGACAAGACGAAAGGAGTAATTACCACCATCTTGTAAGTTCCAAATCCACCATCTCTATAATCGAAACTCAAAAAGCAGCCATCAACGTAAAATTCCCCAGAAACTGAATACTTAATTGCATTCTTCATCCTCACATTCAATCTCCGCCGCACGATTAATGCATTCGCCACAATCACAACCGTTCAAACTCTCCACATACTGAGTTGCTTGACTTATTTTAATATAATGACTTGACATGTCTTAATATATTTCTTTCATATTTTGATCGACGGTAGGATGAAGGAGATTAAGAACAACACCTAATCTCTTGACTTTCGATCAATCGATGGTAGATTGAAGGAAATTATTACTATTATTATTTGGCTTATTGGAATTAAATACAGTAAATAAATATCATGTCAAAGCATCAACTCGTGAATTGCGGACAAATCAAATACTACTTGTAATATTTAATTAAGGGGCAAGGACAAAATTAGCCACTTTCATAACAAAAAAGTCTTTTTTAGCCACATATAATAAAAAGGTCTTTTTCTAGCCACTTTGGACCTAAACTACCCATTATACCCTTACTACCTAAAATTAAAAAAATATTTGAAATACAAAAAAAGAGGAAAACCCTAACCCCCAATTCCCACGCCCCACCCCGCGGCTCTCTCTCTCTCCTTCCCTCCTCACCTTCTTCTTCATCTGCTCTCTCCCTCTTCTCCCTCTTCTCGTCGCCACCGCCGCCGCCGCCGCCACTGTCGTTGTTGTGCTCTCTCTCTCTCCCTCCTCCCTCCTCTCTCGATCTCTCCTCCTCCTCCCTCCTCCTCGACAGCAAATCGGAGAAGACGACACGAACACGAGCGAAACAGTCGTGAATACTCGATCGTGCAACGAACACGAACAAAAATGTCGTGAATATCTGTTCGTGCACACGAACACGAACAAAATTGTCGTGAATATCCGTTCGTGCACACGAACACGAGTAATCCTGAATTCGTGTAAATATTTCATTAAGGGTATAAATGTCATAAAATATGTAAAGTGGCTAGAAAAAGATTTTTTTATTATATATGGCTAAAAAAAGACTTTTGTATTATGAAAGTGGCTATTTTTGGGTATTCTCCCTTTAATTAATTGCTACATTTTCCAGAATACATATTCATCGCTTAATTAGGCTCCTAGTAGATTGTTGGGTTCCTAGCTAGTACAAGGAAACAGATCGTACCTAGCTGCCAGTCTCGTTCTAAAATCGAAAGACGGAGACGGAGACGGAGACGGAAATGATGAAGCAACAGTAGGAGGAATTTCTGGCCAGAATGGAAGCAGAAGAGGAAACGGAGAGCGAAGGAGGAGGATCATCAACATCTACCCCATCTTATTCAAAAGGTAAAAATCCTAACTCATTTAATTCCATTCTAGATCACCTTCCCAGATTTTAGTTGCAGTAAAACAATGTACGTACATAGTTTTACTTTATCTTCCTCGTCGTCGAAATCAACCCCTCCACCTTACGTCGCACGCTCGTCTCCAGAGCCTCGATCTATCGAAGGATTTGAGAGTTTTGTGACGATGATTGGATCAATATGATTGATTAATTGCAGGTGCAGGTTATGGCAGGGAAGGGGCACTCATCCTGTCGGTGATACAAAAGCTGTATGATGAACGGTTATCTGTTGAGCTAAGCATGATCCTGAACTTCATGAGAGTCAACAAGGTATGTGTGGAGCTTAACTATTTGATGGAAAAAGTGATCAAGACGGCCCTACACCTCAACAACATCATGGACACAGACGGCAAACTCCCCGTCGACGCCGACACCTACTTTCCCATCCGACGCAGGCTCATACGGATCAAGATGCACATGATGAAATGCGGGGTCGTCTCCGACAGAATTGCCCTCACCCTCATCTCGTCCGCGACACAATATTTGGGACGTCACCGGAGTGAAGTACTTAAGCACGTCGGAGAAGGCAGAGGGGTAGTTGATGAGCTGAGGCCGATTGTTGATTTCTTGAGGGACACGAAATCAGCAGAGATGAGGAGGATTGATTGGTTGATATGTGAGGCCGTTGAGATGGCCCTGTATGTGGACCTCATGCTAGGTACAATACGCCTCTGGAGGGAAGCCAAGTCCATCAAAAGTAGGCTTCAAGGGATAAAACTGCGGATGCTTCGATACGGGGTCGACGGGGAGGATCCGGAGGCCCTCGTCTCGTTAGTGATACAACAGCTGGAACGCCAGGCATCTCAGTTGATAGAAGAAGAAGCCGGGGATATGAAAGGGGTGGCGAATGAGCTGAGAATGATTCTTGATTGCTTGAGAGAGAGAAACACAGATCTGAGGAGGAGGCTTAAGTATTTGATATGCGATCTCATTGAGATGTCTCTGTACCTCAACGGAATCAAGGATTCAGACTACCTCAATCTCTGCAAGGAAGCAGAGTCGGTCGAGAGCTGGCTCAGAGTGATAAGACTGCGCATGCTTAAATCGGAGACTTGGAGGTTGGAGGGTGTTGGAGAAGACGGAGGAGACGAGGAAGACGGCGTGGTGGGCTTGGACGAACAAGTCGAGCTTGTTCTTCGGAGAGCGGTTTTTAACGAGGCGGAAGGCCTGGAGACTGCAGTTGTCACAGGTATGGTGGGGATCGGAAAGACGAGCCTTGCTAGAAGAATATACAATCATGCAACCGTCGTTGATCGCTTCGAGCATCGTGCTTGGGTACGCGTCTCGACTGACCTAACTCATAAGGAGATTCTTATGAAACTAGTACAGAAGGTGGGAGGATATTCTCCATTACTACTGGAAGACATGGATAATCGAAGCCTCCAGCATTTGCTTCACCAACACCTGCAAGGAGAGCCTTATCTCATAGTTCTCGACGATCTTCCAAAACAGATGCACTTGAAATCCCTCTTGAACAATGCTCTTCCAGATGATGAAGGTACGTCCCGATGCTCTTGGCCACCCGTTTGTCCCACGTCGACTTGAGTGCTAATGCTTCTGTTAAAACTCTTTTACTTGTTAATGTTGTTGCAGAGACAGGAAGTAGATTACTGGTGACGAGTAGCACTAAAAGCATACCAACGACCATTTCCTACACTCATCTGGTGAAGCCTTTGGATTCTGATAAGAGCTGGAAGTTGTTTCTTAACACGACATCCCGGGACGATAAATTCTCGAGTGAGCACGGATTCCCGAAGCACCTAGAGGAGAAGAAGAGGGAGATGCTGAGAAAATGTGGGGGTCTGCCATTAGTTATAAAGGAGGTGGCATTGCAGTTAGCAGAACAGAGACGGAGAGGGGGCGAATGGGAGCAACTTCTCGACTCGATCAATTGGGGTTCGACTCTGGCGCTACTGGAAAACTTTTACCAGCAATTGGATAAACAACTCAAGTTGTGTTTCTTGCATCTCGCCCTCTTTAAGGAAAATACAACTATGAGGGGGGAAAAGTTGTTGCATGTTTTGGTTGCAGGAGGAGCAGCCTCAGAAGCTGAAATCGTGACGTACTTCATAAAACTAAATCGTGAGTCCGTCGTTGATTTCAAGCACATAAGTGGTGGGAACAGATTGAAGAGCTGTGATATCAATGTTGTGCTACACAGGCTATCCATGAAGAAAGCAGAGGAGGAGATTGGTTTTGAGATCTTTAGCAGTAATAATGGCAGTAATCCACCTTCCCAAAGCTGCCCTCGTCACCGTGTTATCAATTGTAGCAGAGAAAAGTTGGATTACTCAACGAATCGAGATGAGCATCTCGTTTCTCTGTTCTTCCGTGGAGGCGGTGGCTACTTGGACGCCACTCCGTCTTATTGGAAGAGTCTTGAGCTTAAGCTTAAGATACTTGACTTGGAAGACTTTGGGCTCAAGATTTTACCGGAAAGTATTGGCACATTGGTTGAGTTAAGGTACTTGGGGTTGAGAAATAACTACCTAGAGAAGCTCCCACCCTCATTGGTATGCTTAAAAAAGCTTGAGATTCTTGATGTAGCCCAGAACTTTGCGGTGGAAGTGCCGGATATCATATGGGATATGAGTAGCCTTCGTCGTGTCTACATGTCCGATGTCGTTTTTCAAAAGCCTCTGAAGATAGACGCGCTAAAGAAACTTGGGAATGTTACCTACATCTCAGTTGATGATGTGATATGTGAGCTCTCGAAACTAGGCCTTGAAGAAGAGGACGGCGGCTTGCAAACGATGACTAGTACTCTTATCAGACTAGGCGTCGAAGAAGTTGATGCAAACTCGGATGTAAGCAAGCTCTTTGCATCACTGGCAAAGTTGGATGGTCTTAAGATGCTAGTCCTCAGAGGGTTTCGTTTCAGAAGCATGCCTTGTTTGGACGATCTCCGTCTCCTACGTCGTCTCATTCATCTAAGGCTCGAAGGACGCCTTGCCAAGTTACCGGATGTCAATGGCTTCCCTCCATATGTTTCCTACTTAAGGTTGGTTAATACATGCCTAGACGAAGACCCCATGCCGGTACTAGAACAGCTACCACACCTCCGGCGTCTCAAGTTGAAAAATGCATACACCGGTCGACGAATGGTGATTATGTTGCACGAGTCGCAGCCCCGTGACCTCAAAGTCCTATGCATCGAAGAGTTGTGGAATCTGAGAAGTATACATGTCGGAAAAGGTGCAATGGGGTGCCTCGAGAAGTTAGAAATCAAGAATTGTCCGTTTCTGGAGACGCTACAAGAAGAGATCGGGTCCATGAATCGCTTGGCAGAGTTCAACATGTCGACGACCAGAAACATCGCAATGAAGATTCGGAAATCGGGCTCAATCTCCAGAATAAGGGTTGTGAACATCAGTCCATGATTTGAGGGTTTGTGTGTGTTTGTTTGTTGGGTATTGGATAATTGTAATGGCGTACGTCGAAACATTGATTTCTTAATTTTCTAACTAGTTTGTATACACGCATTTGAATCCATCGTTATAAATCACCAAAATCAACTAGAAAGTTAGCCATGTTTGTTGATCGTGGACTAGGAGCTATATTATATATATCAAGATCATGCAAGATGAGAAATAATATGTTGTGAGTTCATTTTCGTTCCTCACTTTAGCATTATTTTGTTCGATTTTTGTAATTGTTTAATATTCTACAATGTTGTACATTAACATTGAAATTATAAAATTTACAAAAATATAAAAATTGAGACTCTGGCCTCCATTTGTATTTTTATTGATTTTTTGAAGTTAGAGGGCAAAAACATAAATTGAGTCTCGATTTTTGTATATTTTGTAAAAATTAATGATTTCGGTACTAATTCTTTAAGTATTAGAATATAAAACAACCAAAATATCAAAGAAAATAATGATAAAATGAACAAACGGCGATCAGTGTTCACGGAGTGGGGAGCCCCATATCATTTCTCCCGGATGGGATCCTTTGTCCCCAAATTGGTGTACCAATGGTGTCTCGGTACAATATTAGGAAGTTTTGACATACACTAATTACCAAATTCAAAATGACCACTAATAGAGAGAATTCAAAACTTCCTAATTTAATATCGGGGATACCATTGGTACACCAATTTGGGGATAGGGGATCCGTCCGCATTTCTCCATGCAAGATTATGCATTATCGAGAGTTACAATTCCTCACCAATCTGCACCAAATATATTTCTCATCATCAAATAAAATTAAAAGGGAAAATATTATTTAAATTTATGTTATACAACTGCTGAAAAACTTAATTAGCTTATGAAAACTTTGAAAATGTAGCAACAAATCGAGTGGAGTCTTACCATCTTTCTTCTTCCCACATGACTTAGCCAAGTAGCATAATCCAATTCCAAGTGCTCCAACAGCTAAACCCCCAATAGCAATAGCTACCAATTTTGGCGAATTGTCCCCTACAATTAAATCAAGTAATTAAAATATAATAGCTAGTACCTTTATTTCGTCGGTAATAAGTCTGCTGAATGTTACCATAAAATGAGACGACGAGAGTAATTTTTTATATCTCATAACATGATTTAATTACCTCCTCCACCTTTGTGGGTGCCAAATCCACCGTCTCTATAATCGAAACTCAAAAAGCAGCCATCAACGTAAATTTCCCCAGAAACTGAGTACTTGCATTCTTCATCCTCACATCCAATCTCCACCGCACGATTAACGCATTCGCCACAATCGCAGCCGTTCAAACTCTCCACACACTGCGCCATAACATGAATGGACTCATACCTCGTCTCACAGAATCCACTCTCTCTCATCATGCACCTCTCCAGTACTTCACCAAACGCTGCATGCTTCATCTCCTCGAATCCCCTTCTATAGACCTTCCTCTCGCTGCATTCCCGATGAAGAAACTCATCGGGCCCCGCGCTCGTCTCGTCCCCGCCTCCGTCTTCTTCTTGATATCGAGCGTAGCAGCCGTTGAGCTGGATTCTAGCCGGTAAACTTTCTCCGCACGAATCTTTCGATACGTTCGAGAACTTGCTCACGCAGCTCCTGCATTGATCCTGGCTGAGATCCTTCCGGCACTGGAACGAGCCCGAAATCGCAGTTTTCTCATCGGAGACGAGGGTTTCGAAGAAGGCGGATTTCGACGAGCCTGCGATGAATTCTTGAAATAGGTTTGAGAGGAGTGAAGGATTTTGTGAAGTGAGGTTTGAACAATGTGTGTATACTAATCTGTGATCACCTGTGATTAGGGTTTTGGATGAATGTGTGATTGTTAAGAAGAAAAATGGGATTAGAATTTGGAGAATGCTAGGGTTTATCATGGATTGATACATGTGGGATTCTTGTGTTTGTTCATGGATTAATTTTCTTTGAATTTTTTGATTGATTTTGGGGTGTTTTTGAACTAGTTGTATCGTTAACTTTCTGTTGGGAAAAATTATGTGTGGTAGTTGTGATAAAATTCGAGAATATTGTGGATAAAAATATTTGTTGGTTAAAAGGGAGGGTAAATTTCCAACCTAAGTTCATCTAATTATGTTGCAATTAGTTGGTTAAAAGGTAAATGTACTAATGTATTAAAAATATTAAAGACATGGTCCATTTCTTAGATGATGCTCCTCCGTCCCAATTTCAATAGTTCTCTTTCTTTTCGATCGGTACAAGATTTTATACGTAAGTGTTAAAAGTAGAAAGTAAAGGGTCCACATTGAAAATTGAGAGTTAATTCTTTTCAAAATAGTAAACATGATTAATGAAATGAGACGGAGGGAGTATATAACAGATCGATCAATTGTCACTGTTTCATTTCGGTACTGGATTTTAGGTGTAGTGTTAAAAGTGAATAGTAAGAGGTTCACATTAAAATGTAACGATTAAATCTTTCTATTTTAAGAAATATGACAATTTCATGTGGGACGACCCAATTAGAAAAATAGGACAATCGGAACGGAAAGGGAAAATGACAATTTATATGGGACGACTCAATTAGGAAAACAGGACAATCGAAATGGGACGGAGGATGTATGCGTAGCGAAAATTAATTGTATGCTCAAACATGGGCGAGGATTGGGCCAATTATTGGGTTTAAAAATAATAAAAACTAGGCCCATTACTTATAATTGTTGGATCTAATATAAAATGGGCCTAGCCTATAAAATAATGGGGAAGTGAGCCAATAAATTTGGTTACATGGATTTAGTAATTTTGGAGTGTTGCACAAGTTAATAGTGTAATCTACCTTTCCTTAAATGTTCTCTCTTTATGCACATAATTAATTCTATATTTACTCATCCCAATATTTTCAATATAACTATTTTGTTCGTTCCACTCCATCTGATCCGTTCTATTATTTTATACCTCATATTATTCGCACTATAGGTTAAATGAAAAAGAACGAAGGTAGAATTACCTAACATTGTTTTCTTTTTACCAAAAAAAGAAAATAAATGGTGTGTGTGTGTGTTTTTATTAAAAAGTGGAGAAAATACTTGTATAGGCAATTGGGCTTTTATTTTCTTTTATTTACTTTTGAAGTTTTAGGAAAGTTGGGCCCTTTATCCTAATTTTACTAGGGTTACGTTTCGAATATCACCAACGTCTTTATATTTGAAACCGCGTCTGACGGCCATAAGTAATTAAAAAAGTTGACTATATTATAAGGGTATTTTTTGTAATTAAATGAAAATTTAAGTGAATATGAACAATTCAGTTCTAATACTGGAGTTTTCATTACTAAATTTTTATATCATGATTGGAAATAAAATTATCATTTTACAACAAGAAATTTCTTCATATTAACTCTCTTTGGCTTCTGGCCAATCAAAGAAGGCCACGTCAGAAACAGTCGACCAATTAAATCACTCAAATGATAAGCCATCTCAGCAGCCGAGCACACCGAATCAAAACCCCGTCCAAACGCATTTGCATTTTTGCAGGTGCCATTTGCGTCTCTCTCTCTTCTCTCTCGCTCCTTCCCTCCCTCCTTCCTCTCCAAATCTCTTTCCCCCTTTTGGCGCGACGAAGAATATCTCAGTGTAAGGTAATTGTAAGAGCTTTTTGATCTTTTGTTTTGATCGTTTAAGTTGTTCATGCTGAAAATGCACTGTTCAAAACCATGCATTATGATCCGTGTTTGTGATTTGTGCAAGGAAAGCTTTGTTTACTCTGCGTTTCAGTTGGAATTTTGCTGTATAATCTCTGCCATTTGTTTGTGTGCGTGTGCGTGTGAAGGAATCTCTGCTGAAATTTTGTTCTAGCGATTTCGTACATCTGTTCTCCGTTTAATGAGGGTTGTGGAATCTCCAATTTTGGGTGCTCTGTGACTGGAATTTTACTGAACATTGCATCTGCTGAAAATTTTAGGGTTTGGGGGGAGGGAAGCCATGGCTCCGGCAAAGGATAGGGTTGCTAATGCCTTCAAAGCAATGAAGTGCTTAGGAATAAGATCAGAAGACACAAAACCAGCCCTCAAACGGCTTTACAACTTGTTCGACGGAAACTGGGATGTGATTGAGGAAGATAGCTATAGGATGCTGGCTGATACCATATTTGAGCTAAAAGGGGAAAAGGTTCGGTTCTGTTTTTGCTGTAATTTTTTGTCATTTGTATTGTGTTCTATGACTCTATCAGATGTTGTAACTTTGATGATTCCGGTGTTGTTTTGTCGTAATTTTGTTCTGATATGGTGTGCTCTCCGAGCAGATGGATGAAGGGATGGATATGGATGAGGTGCTGCCATCCAAAGATAAGGGAAAAGGCATTGCTCGGACTAATTCGACTGGACCAGATTCAAGTCCAAAGCCTGTCAAGCGTGAGGTTAAAGATCTTGATGCAAGTGATCATGGAAACGAGGCAGCGTTAGGGCAAAGGTCACCTATGAATCACTCAGAATTAGCTAATTCTTCCCATAATGGCACAGGTATCCTTGCACATTGAACCAAATTTCTTCTGTTTTTCTCTTCATTAGTCATATATCCTACAACCTGAAATGTAATGTTTCTGCACATTTTGGTTTAGAGAGCTCTGTCTCGTTGTGAACTTTGAGTAGTGTTGCTGGTATCTTGTTCAATGTTATTATATCTCTTGATATATTGTTGACATATTGGTATTGAGGCTTCTGTCTTGTTGCGAAGTTTGAATAGTGTTGCTGATATCTTGTTCATCGTTGTTAGATTTCGTATTATATTGTTCTAAAAGGCCCTGCCACAGTATGAAATTTGAATGGTGATGATGCCGAAATTAGATTCAATGTAAGTAGATTTCCTTGAACTGAACTAAGATCATATGAATTTCTAGGTATCCCTGCATATTGGACCAAATTTCTTCTGTTTTTCTTCGTTAGTGTATATCCTACAACCTGAAATGTTATGTTTCTGCACATATTATTGGTATAGAGAGCTCTGTCTCGTTGAGAACTTTGAGTAGTGTTGCTGGTATCTTGTTCAATGTTGTTAGATTTCTTATTATGTTGTTGACGTATTGGTATAGAGGCTATTAGAATTCGTGATATATTGTTCTAAATGGCTCTGCCACAGTACAAAATTTCAATGGTGGTGATGCTGAAATTAGATTCAATGTAAGTAATTTTTCCTTGAGCTGAACTATGACTATACAGATTTCTACTTAATGAAGACTCCTAGTGAAAATTTAAGCATGTTTCATATTCAATGCATCAGTGCCTTTAACAGAACGTGTTTCTTATTATGATTGTGTTTTTTTCTTTTTTATATGTAGAATTCAATATCATGTCGATCATGGATCTTTCTCTTACAGGCTCAACCAAACCTTCAAGTAATGGGGTAACTGATGTGGCTTCACGAGATAGGAAGAAGGCATTCCACAGAGTTAGGGATATATCAAAGGGATCTGAGAAGGTCAAGATATCCCTAGCTGATGAACATGGATTGAAAGATCTGCCCAAGTTCGTATATTGTCCAGAGAGCATTGCATACGAATCTGCGAACGTGCACATAGCTCTAGCTCGCATAGCCGACGAGGATTGCTGTGTGGAGTGCGAAGGCGACTGCCTATGGTCCTCTCTACCTTGTGCTTGTGCTGGTGCAACCGGAGGAGAGTTTGCCTACTCGACTGAAGGCCTGCTCACCCAGAGCTTCCTACAGTCGTGCCTTATTCTGAAGCAATCACCAGATTTGAGGCATTTGGAGTTCTGTAAGGACTGCCCTTTAGAGAGGGCCAAGAATTCGGATTTGCCTGGGAGGTGTCAGGGTCACGTCCTGAAGAAATTCATAAAGGAGTGTTGGAGGAAATGCGGCTGTAATATGATGTGCGGGAACAGAGTTGTCCAGCGTGGCATAACGAGGAAATTGGAGGTTAGTATACTTGAAGAATAATTCAGTATCAATATATCGACCCTTGCTGACTATTTACCTCCTAATATATATCGACCCTTGCTGACTATTTACCTCCTAATAGTCATTAAATTTTGTGCTTTCAGGTTTTTTCGACAAAGCAAGGCAAAGGCTGGGGCTTGAGAACCCTCGAAGAGCTGCCACAGGGGGCTTTTATCTGCGAATATGCTGGAGAGATTCTCACCAACATCGAGTTGTACGAGAGAAACTCAAGAAGTGGCGCCAATAAGGGTAGACATGTGTATCCCGTGCTACTTGATGCTGATTGGGCCACAGAAGAGAATCTAAAGGACGAAGAAGCCCTCTGCTTGGATGCAACGGAGTATGGAAATGTTGCTCGGTTTATCAATCACCGGTGAGCTTCTCTAGTTGCATTTACTACCATATATGCACCACTGATTGTAGCTTGTGATACATATGAGAATATGTTATTGTAGTTTGTTATGAACCCGACTTAAATTCTCAGCTTACGGCCTGCAGAATTTGCTGCATTTGTATTGTGTGTTTGCATTCCATCTGAGAGCATGTTCATTTCTCTGTCTGCAGGTGCCATGATGCCAACTTGATCGAAATCCCAGTGCAGGTGGAGACTCCTGATCGCCGTTATTATCATGTAAGGAGATGAATCACTCCATTACTTTTCAATACTTATGCATTATAGCAACTGAATCTATACTAGTAGAACAATCTAAAGGCTCGTGATGTGTTTTTTGCCTTGTTCAGGTCGCGTTTTTCACCAACAGGAAAGTGGAAGCACGAGAAGAACTTACTTGGGTGAGTAGTTCCAGTATCTAAGTTGTGCTTTAATCATGGGCAAGCTATCAGCAGTTCGATATCCGAATCACTTCTGGAAGGAAACTTCCCAAGGCCTTAAGTTGATACAATGCTTGAACTTAACCATCTTGATCTATTGCACTGTTTGCAGGACTATGGGATCGATTTCCACGACGAAAACCATCCCATCAAGGCCTTCAGGTGTTGTTGCGGAAGCGATTTCTGTAGAGATACAAGGGACAGATAGCAGCATCTCTTTCTTGAGCTCTATCTATAAGAATTCTGATTCTCTCCCATCAGTTCTGTTTGAGGAATTCGAAATCGAAGAAGCCAAGCAGAATTAGCATGATTCTTTAGAAACTGGTGTTGGTTTTTCTGAATTCACCCCACATTGGGAACTAACTCAAATTCTGATAGTAATATGAATTTTGGATAGGATTATTCATGGATATGCTAGTACCCAGAATTTTGTTAGTTTGTAAGAATACAGTGACATGATTTGAATTTTGGACAAGTTGATTAAAGGTACAAACTCATGCCTTGGTACTTATTTTCGAGCTCAATTGTATATTAACAATCGATGCATTAATCCGGAGAAATGCATGAAACGTGTCAAATAGAATAAGTTTGAGAAGATTTTTTTTTTTTTTTTTTTAAGATTTTAAGATATAATAGTGCTCGGATGCATTCAATAGAAAAAGTTAGAAAGTTTAACGAAACATCAGATGAGGTCCTCTATCCCTAAACTTGTGTTCCAATTGTGTACCCAAGTAAAAATTATATAGTTTTGTTCTTAAACTATCAAAATACGTTAATTTTAATTCAGGTATACAATTGGAACATAAGTTTGGGACAGAGGATTCCGTCCGACAAAACACATATCTTCAACACGATCTTCTTAGTTTTAGGGGATTAAGAAAAGCGGTTTGTAATTAAGTACAATTTAAATTGAATTTATTTATTTTGGACGTTTTATTGTATCATGTGGGGGCCCAGTATCGCCAGATTCAGTCCCATTAAATTAAACATCTTAATTAATCAATCATTAATTACAAAAACCACAATAAGCCAAAAAAACAAAAATTACAAATCAAAGCCGTAGATTCAAAAGTCAAAGCCAAGCCGGTCAACGCAATCCAACGGCCCAGATCGTGACAACACACACAAACCGAGTTACCCTCACGCAATCAAAAACCAATAATCGAATTAATTCAATTTTCAGGTGCTAATTACATTCGTAATTTCCGACATAATCATTATTAAGCACACAATTTGCTTCATTTGGAAAGTCAGCAGTGGACAAAAAAGTATCTGCACCCAATTTTTTGCGAACTCTCGCGTTGGATTATCGCTTCGATTATTTGTTTATCGTTGTCAATTTCTCCTTCTTATTCCTTAGCCGCCGCAGCAGCCGCCAATATTCCATCGAATTTCTTCAAATTCCCCAAAAGGTTCGTTCCTTTTCTCCCTTTCTTGAAATTCATCCTCTGCTTTTTTTTCAACCCGCGTTGAAATTTGCAGCTTTTCTGGTTTGATTCTGTTTACTGCTATCGATTTTCTTGAACTGATTTGGGTTTTTGAAGAATAAGTTAGGAATATGTATTTTTTTCCCCTTTTTCTGCTGTTTGATTGTATGTTTTTGAAGAAACCCTCTTTGAGTTGGGTGTGACGATGATTTAGGGATTGTGTTAATTGTTGGTTGTTGTGAGCTTAATTTGACTGGATTAGAGTTGTTGAGTGTTATTAGTTTGGAATTTCTAGAAAGATAGAATCTTTGTTGCTGCAAGGGGGAAATTAGCTAGTTTTTTTTTTATCAAGCTCTTGGGTTTATTTTAGGTTCATTTGTGGAGTTTGGAAGTTTTATTGATGATGTAAAGACTTTTAGATGGTGGGTAGTTATGGGTGATTGTCGCGGTTTAACTGTTTAAGTATGTAGTTTCTTGTTATGTTTCGAATGTGGTGTTACTTTTCGGAGCCTGGATTTTTTTCTGTCATTTGTATTGAACTTGTATTAGTTCTACATCATATCTTTATAGCTTGCCTAAGTTTGTAATGTTTGTAATTTCACTTTTACCGTTGTATATTGTCGATTTAGGTTTAGCTCAATGGAATTGATGCGAGTAATGTTAGTTTAAAATCTTGCTGTTGACACACAAGATAGTGTTCTTCTTTTACCTTCTGAGTTTTATCTGAATCGTATAACACATTTTATCTAAACTCAATTGATAGCCAATGACGAATATGGATATGGAGGATAAAAGTTTGTTGTAGTGGATAGATACTTATGCTTTCAATAAATGTCCCATTATATTATCGACAAGGTTTATCCATTTCAGGTTTCTTCCGGTTCTCATCTGTTTATGGAGAAAGTTGAGTATGGCCCCTGCTTCAGTTAAGAAGGTATTTGGTAATACACCGTCGTCATCTGGCATGGAAGCTTCTGGAATGGTCAAATCCATGCACGTTCTTCCCTCCCCTTTAGAAGAAAAGTCTCCTCAGCTTCCAGATTCGCCTCATGTATTTTCATCTGTCTCCGGATGCCCTACTAGAATCCATCGTTCGCCTTCGACAGTTTATTACTCTTCACCGAAAGATGGAGCTTCTCTTTCGGTAAATCAAGATCCTTACGGTGTTATGCAATCTACACAGCTAGACGGCTTTGGTGTGGAAAACAATGATGCTTCGTGGAATGAGATCCAGAACTTTCTAGATACTCCCTTGAAAGCTCCTCACGAGGAAGGACAAACAACTATAGATCTAGAGGAAGGCCATGGTAAGGAGACTAATTGGCAAGAATGGGCTGAACAGTTGATTACAGTTAATGATGATACACTCGATTCAAACTGGAGTGATCTTCTTATTGATGGAAATCTACCTAACTCCGAACCAAAGGTTTCTTTTCGACTCTACCAATGCCAGCACTGTTAAATTGTTTTAGTTGAAATCTGTCTCCTCTTCCTTGTAGTATACTTGGTTTTCTTGAATTGTCACCATTTATTTGTTTGAAAGTTTCATCTATGTTATTGTGTCCCCTCGTTCTACTGGCTCGGTCTATACTCTTGTTTATTTTATGCCATCATATTCATGTTAATGGTCTTTCGTCTCCATTTTATATGCGGAATTAATATTTCAAAATGAATAATATACTTCAATAATGACTTGCAGCTGCTGAATCTACCGCCCAATGCACCTACACCGCAGCTACAAGTTCACGATCTTCAAGTTCATCATTTGCCTAGTGTAAATAACTTTCAGGCAATAGGCTCTCCGACTGCAGCTTCGAGTAAATCACGAATGCGATGGACACAAGAACTACATGAAGCATTCATCGATGCTGTGAATAAGCTTGGTGGCAGCGACAGTGAGCATCTGGTTTCTACTAATTTTTGTGACATTTATAAAATGAGTTGATTTTTAAGCTTCTCTTGAATTTGACACTGAGCAGGAGCTACGCCGAAGGGTGTTCTGAAGCTCATGAATGTTGAAGGTCTGACAATATATAATGTGAAAAGCCACTTACAGGTATGGGCGAATGCTTTTCTTGAGATTCTGGTTTGTAATGAATTCTTCTTTATACGATGTTGTGGAATTTCAGAAATACAGAACTGCCAGGTATAAGCCAGAAGAACCAGCAGAAGGTAGACATTGATTCTCATCGTGTTTTCCATGTGAAAATATTGATAATGCTTCATCTTGAATGGTCATTTTTTTTTTTGCCTTCTCTGGTTATGATGTTCGTGTTATTTCTCAGTACTCATATTCTCGAGTTTTGGAAAAAAATCAATTTGGTTTCTGATTTCAGTGACAGGCAGTACATAATATATTATGTTGTGATTTTCATTGGCAGGAACTCCAGAGAAGAGGCTAAAAACTGCAAATGAGATGACATCCCTCGACTTGAAAGCGTCTCTCTCTCTCTCTCTCTCTCTCTCTCTCTCTCTCTCACACACACACACACACACAGACACACACACACAGAGACCAGAAACCTATATCCGTCTTCGGCCTTGTTCACCATGCTTTTCAGTTTCTCCAGTTGGATTACTAAGTTCCTTATTCCTTTCACCATGAAAGATCGATGTCTGAAATGATAACTTTGATGGCAGAACTATGGGAATAACTGAAGCTCTCAGACTGCAGATGGAAGTACAGAAGCAGCTACACGATCAACTTGAGGTACGTTAAAAAAGCTTAAAATTCCCTAGAAATCTGAACAATTTTCAAGCTCTCATCGTTCTCTGATTTAGCTAAATGTCCCTTGATTTTAGATTAGAAAGTCTCATGTAGCAAGCAAATCACCATCTCATTACTAATGAGTTCAATCTATAGTCGAGACCCCATGTTATGTGAATTACATTATCGATCCTTTGTCAAACAAAGAATTGGATGCACCAATCTAGATGGATTTCGGTTGAGTAGATCTAGAGGATTAGTCATCTTTGGGTGAAAATATAGGATCAAAGTGTTCATTAGGTTCATAAAATGACATAATCTTGCATTCATCTCTCTCCAGATTCAAAGAAATCTGCAGATACGAATCGAAGAACAAGGGAAACGGCTCCAAGAGATGTTCGAGCAGCAACAGAAGCTGGAGGGAGGAAAAGGGAAAATCCCTTCCTCAAATACAGATAAAACTCAAACCCCAGCTAAAGAAACGCAGAATCGCTCGAGTAAAGACAAGCCAGAATCATCACAAAATAATGCTGCCTCCATTAAAGACTTGACCACTGATTTCTGCTTTTCAGCTGATGAAGTTCTGAGCAAGAAGGAAACTCCTTCTGACAGCAAACGATCCGAGGTTAGTAAGAATGGCATAACCGGATCGTCTCATGAATCATCATGACATATACTCGTCCGAAAGATGACTCGGGAATTCTTGATTCCGATGCAAACTAGAATAGCATGAAGATTTGTTTTGAAGAAACAGAATCTATTGTTTACTTGTATTTGTAGATATGCCATGCCCTACTCTGATTCTATTGTACTCACTGCACTTTGAATGACAGTTTCCTTCATAAAAAGCTACTCCCTCCGGTTACTCCGATTTGGCTCTTATCCTCTCACGAAAGGGGCTAAATCAAAGCAAACCGGTGGAGTAAATGACAATGGCTTCCCGAACAATATGCTGATTCATTAGAACTTTAGAAGTATAGGTTTCTTTTCCTTTTTTCTTTCTTTTTTTTTTTTTAGATGAAAAACTGTAACTCCCTCCGTCTCATTCATCTACGGATTGTAACTATTTTCGTCTCTTCCATTGGTATAGGGATATTACGTTAAATGACAATTTTTTAACCCACTAAAATCAATTCACACTATTTTATTTACCAATATTACTTATGTCTTAATTTATGTGTCGAGAAAAGAGTTATCTCAATATGAATGGTATCTGTACGAGTGGAATTGCTTATAAATTGAAACTTTTAATTATAAATTGTTATTAAAAAAAAAAAAAAAAAAAGATAAAAGGCTTGCACTCAACTGTTACCTTTTGATGACTATAATATGGAAAATTAAAAAGGGAATTTATATCTTAAAATAATTTGATTCTTGTGTAAACCACCAATCAAAAGTCAAAACCAGCTATAAAGTAGCACAACTAAAGTAGATTATAATAATTAATTAATTAATTAATTAAACTTTTGAAAATCCAACTTAATATTTCAGCAGCCGATTTGAGCAAAAAGTTGATTTTTCTATTATCTGAAAAGCCAAGATAAATTATAAATTGGGCATTTTATGTTCTGCCCAAGAAAAAGTACCTCTTTTAGTATTTATTTAATTATCCATACATAAATATATAAATATGTATGTGTATAAATAATTAATATATCCTCCCTTTGTCCATGCAAGTTAATTCTCCATTACAGAAATGACACGGTAACGAATACAATAAGAGATAAGAGGGTTTATATTATATTATACCTTGTTTAACATTTTGAATAAACTTATTAGTGCTACAAACATCTGCTATACTTAAAAATACTATAAGCTCAATACTATATATTCATCTTTTTAGAGACACAATCTCCCTCTCTCTCTCTCATAGAAAAGTAAGAAATGATAGGCTTCTTCCACCTTCTAGTAGAGACTTTGTGATTCTTTAGAATTAGTCCAACACCTTTTAGTTTTGCACAAAAACTCATGATTTCAATAGACCTACAAATCACAAAAGGCCACATATATAAGATTAAAGAAAATTAAAATGAATTCTTATAACTATGAAGTATTCATTGTTTGAATGGTAATAGTAGTCTAATTTTATGCTATGAATTGACATTTCTACATTGAATATTATCAAAACCAATTATTCAACCACACCTGGAAGAATATGTAATTATCCTTAATTTTCAAATAAATAGACTTTCTTTTTGGCTAAAGAGACTTTGGAATGAAAGCCATATACTTCTTCCGTTCCAAGTCAGCAGAGTCGTTACGTATGTGTTCGACAAAGTCCTGAAAAAATACTTGTGATCATCAATTTAATAACATACATATGTATAGGTCAAAGATTTGATGTAATGTTGATAATGATGTAAGCCTACATTGAAATGAACTAAAAAATTAAAATTCATATATTTATTTTCTTTGGATAGAAAGAAAAATAACTTGATAACCAAACATCAATAAAGTGACAAAACAATTTGTTTCTACTACTATTTTCAATTCACATATTTTTGGCAAAAAGGGAATCTTTCTTTTATAAAATTTGAATATCCTTTTCACAATTTTCCTCTACAATTTCCTCTCCAAATATTTCATTTAAAAGAATTTTTTCAAATCAATTTTTTTATGCTTCAAAAAATATTATGTAAATAATATATATGTGGAATATTACTCTGACATTTAATAAAAATATTATTGGCTTTTTCTCAATTTAAGAATAATATTTAAAAACCCATATTCTCCAAAGATTCCTAACAATTATTTATGTACTTTTATCCTTTGTGATTGACTTGGTCAAATACTTTTCCCAATAGTCACATGCTAATGTTCATATTTCTATTTTTGTAATAATTTTTCCAATCTATGTTTGTATCTACACTTATATAATAATATTTGATCTAACATATTTGTTCCCATATTAAAAAATAATAATAATTCATTACTCTATTTTGAAACACTTAATTAAAGAAAGTAATAATCCCAAGCTAGAATGTGAATATTTCATATCTTGTCATTCCATTATTAGAGGATTATCAAATCCCTCTAAAATAAATTAATAATCTTTATTATTTGGAAACTTTTAACAATTTAATTACTACTACTATTATTTATCATACCCTAAGCTCATAGTAATTAATTAGTTGTACCTCACTCAAATTAATTAAGGGAAAAAGTAACACACTTTTACACCACACTCAAAAGTGGGAGACACCATTAGTGGAGTTTGTTAGTTCCCAAAAGTAGTTTAGTATCAAAATCAAGAATACTCATTTTCGATCCCTGACGAACTTGAGACGTTTTTTAAATATATACGATCAGATAAAAATAATGTAACGGCTTAACATTGGAAAAGAGAAACTACTTCGTATTCTACTTGTTTCAATATATTTGGCTCGTCTGTGGAATACATATAAGAAACGAGAGGCAACGAAAATGGGAATTATTAATTTAATTATTTAAAAAAATAAAAAAAAAATTGACAAGCGAGAATAAGATGGGGTGGGCCCAAGTACATCCGAGGTGGCCCAGTTTCTATTGGCGGATGCACCTCAAAGAAGCCGTTGACAATGTGAAATGACGAGAATGCCCTTGTCCGTTATCCATGTCTTCAACAACATTTCCTTAATACGTTTCTTCGCTTCCTTAATTACCAGATTAAGACTTTCATTCTCTCTCTAAAACACACACTCACACACACTCACACGCACTCCTCCGCCTACATATGGCATGGCTTGAGCCACCCCGGTGATTATCACCGCTTATTTGTAGAGATTACCAGCTGCAGAAGACAGAAGAAGAGGAGGAGGAGGAGATTCTATGCTTGCTAGATCAGGATTTGGTGGTGAAACCCGAAGCAGATTCGTCACTCACGGGTTCGTTCGTTGTTCATAGTTTTTGAATTCCTGTTTCCAGTTTTCTTTGCTTTTCTGTTGTTTTTAGATTCATTTTTGAGTTCATGGTTCGAAATCTTCATGTTTCCCAGTGTGTGGAGCTGTGGTTGAAATTTTCAAAATCGAAACAAGCAAAAAAAAAAAAATTAAAAAAAAAAATGTTGAGCTGGATTGGATTTGGGGATGTTGGTGGGTGGGGTGGGGTAATGGATTCACTTGAAGATTCCGACGAATTTACATATTTTCGAATTGAACAGTACTTAAAATGGAGGTTGAACACAATTCGTGAATGAGATTTCTTTATTTAGTGCTTTGATTTTGACTTCTGGGGTTAAAGCTTGGTTGAATGTTAATGGAATAGCTCTCTCTCTCTCTCTCTAATTTGATTTCTCTTTCCCCTTTTGGATTAGTATTACGATTTTAATTTTGTATTCCTATTTTTGGGTGCTTTTTGGTGGGAACGTTCGGTTTGTTGAGTATGAACAGGAAAGTTTGAACTTTTCAACAAACCCTTTAATATATGTCTGCCTTCAATTTGTGGGACTCACTAGTTAGGTGTATTCATCACAGATCTGTTCATTGTTCGAAACGAGTGAAATTATTTTATCGAAACACGGATATTTTTTTCCCCCAGAATGGTGCTTGAAATGATGAAATTGCTCTGTAGTTTTTAGTTAGGAATGGGAAGAAGAATGGGATGGCTCCATACGGTGAAAAAAGTTATAAGCTGTGGATCAGGGCAGAGTAATCGAAAGGTAATCTTACCTTTGAGATTTTGTGTGTGGAAATTAGAGCAGAATGTTTGATTCCTCTGTTGTCATCAGAAGAATCGAAGTTCCGGAGAATGGGGGAGGGTAGTGGAAGATTTGGAGGCCTACAATGCAGAAAATGCAGCAGTCGTTCCTGTACCCGCTTCTCAATCTCCGATGGAGGGGGCAAAGTTGATGGAAGCTGAGAATGAACAGAGTAGGCATGCTTATTCTGTTGCTCTGGCCACTGCTGCAGCTGCTGAGGCTGCGGTGGCAGCTGCTCATGCAGCTGCAGAGGTTGTTCGACTCACAACTGCAGCTCGTGGTTCAGGTAAAACGAAGGAAGAGATAGCTGCTATCAAGATTCAGACAGCTTTTCGTGGCCACTTGGTATGTATGATTGATGCTTGTCTGAACTCAATGATAGTGTCTGAAAATTTAACTGTTACTATTTGCTACGTTGATTCTACGGAGATTTGTTATTACTATGATACTTATTGTTGTGATGGAAAGTTGCTAAAACATATGAAAGTCGTAGAGAATGGTAGCCCTTTAATTGTCTACATAGATTCTTTGGAAATTCGTTATTATTATGATAGCTAGAGTTATGATGCATTTGGAGAGTTTCTGAAACATATGAATATTGTCAAGTATGATGGTTCTTTTCATCAGCTCCTTAAAATCTCTGGAAATCTGCACTTACTATGATATCGAGTGTTATTATGCATCCGAACTTTGAGAATTTGTTTATTATGATAGCTTCCAGAGTTTCTGAAACACGTGAAAATTGTAAAGGATTAGGGCCTTTAAAATTGGTATTTATTATGATCTCTGTTATGATGATTATGTTCTTAGAAAATTGTCATTACCATGGTACCGAGTGTCATGTCCCATCTGCAGAGTTTCTGAAACATATGGAAATCGTAAAGAATAATGGCCCGTTTGTTGCCTACTCCAATTCATAGGAAATCAGTCATTACTATGATACATAGTGTTGTAAACAAGTATCGGGAGAGTTTCCGAAACAGTGGGAACTGTATAGAATAATGGTCCTTTTAACATCATTTAAGGATGTCGAACACTCATTATCAGGCATCTGTTATGTTGGTTATCACAGAATGTTCCATGAGCTTAATACCATTCGCAGATAGTTTGTGACAGTCATTGTCGAATTTCAGGCAAGGAGAGCATTGAAGGCTTTGAGAGGCCTTGCAAGGCTAAAATCATTGATAGAAGGGCCATCAGCTAAACGCCAAGCGACAACCACCTTAAGATACATTCAAACAATGGGACGTATGCAAACTGAGGTTCGAGTAAGGAGAAACAGAAAGTCTGAAGACAACTTGTCTATTCAGCATCAGATTCAGCAAAAACACGAAAAGGAGCTTGAGAAGTTGAGAGCATCTGTAAGTGATAATTGCAGTCATTGTAGCTTTCGATGCTCGTGATATCCATGTTCTTCCATATCTTCCATGCCTGTGTCCTCAGAAGCTAAGGACAACCAAAGTCAATCAATTGTCTCAAGTTCTAAGCATCACTATTACTGTCATCTACCTTAGTCGATGAGAATTAGAAAACTGCTGAACTAGATACGTATATAATGTTCCGTTCCTATGGAAATCATTCTTTCAACATGTCTCTGACACCGAGTTGTTTAATTGGAACTATAGATTGGAGAGAATTGGAACGATAGCATGCAGTCGAAAGAGCAGATTGAAGCCAATCTTCACCATAGACAAGAAGCTGCTATAAGAAGGGAGCGTGCTCTGGCTTATGCATACACGCACCAGGTAATATTCTCGACTAGGGAGAATCACATCACTTGATAATATTCTTGATTCTTGAAATCTAGACTCGTTTATTCATATCAACATTTTCGTATTTTCGAAAAATAGTATTTTCTGACACTGCTATGGATGAAATTTCTTGAACCAGCAAACATGGAGGGCTTCTTCAAACAATGCAAACCAAACATTCATGGATCCAACCAACCCTCATTGGGGTTGGAGCTGGCTAGAGCGATGGATGGCTGCTCGACCTCACGAAAATGGAAATACAACGAATAAAGAACCGAACAGTGACCATAATTCCATCCGAAGCACCACAAGTCGTTCGGTCTCCATGCGTCTAGAACCAAAAACGCTCTCTCCTATACCCCAAAAGCAAAGCAGGCCTCCTAGTAGGCAATCACCCTCGACTCCAAAATCCAAGCTCGCACAGTCGAAATTCAGCCCAAGACGAACCAATGGCACAGATGATGACTCCAAGAGCAACAGAAGTGCTCAATCAGAGAGATATCGAAGACATAGCATGGGTGCTTCATCCGTGAGAGATGACGAGAGCTTGGCAAGCACGGCATCTGCATTCCGTCGCTACATGGCTTCGACAGAGTCGACAAGAGCCAAGTCGAGGATGGCTAGCCCAGTCGGATCGGAAAGAGGGTGGACACCCGAGAAAGGGGCCGGTGGCTCTGCGAAGAAACGACTGTCCTTCTCGGGCTCACCTGCGGGCCCTCGGAGACATTCGGGCCCACCGAAGGTTGATGTTAGCCCGATGATGGATATCAATACGAACGCATAGTGAGTGGTGTGTCATTTTAGAGGAGGAAGTGAATTTGGCCTAATATTTACATGGCTTTCTAACTTTTTATTTTTTTAGCTTTTATTACTTCAACAGAGTGAAAAGTGTGTTTAGTTAGTTATGGAAGAAATCTTTTATGCAGGAAAGAAATGTTTGGAGCGGTTGAAGCTCGTCTGTGCATGTTTTATTTTTTATATATAACCAAAAGTAACAGTTTATGATGTATGATTTATACTATAAACAAATAGGGCTACGAAAGACTCGAATTCGGGACCTTTTTCCCGGAATCTTAAGCGGTATTGTTAGGTCGACACACGTATACACGATCCTATCATCTTTATAGACGTTACATTTCTTTTAGGATACCAGAATTAAGAAAGAGTGGATTTGTGTGTTAAAGTGAAACGTGCATGTGCAAAAAGTGTTATTCCTTTAATAATTTTTTAACAAATAATCGCGGGATGTACCAAAAAAGGAATACGTAACGTTTATGGGACGGAGGGAGTACATAATAAAGCTAGAAACCCTCAAATCCTCGAAAGATCGAACCACCGCCGCCTATGGAGATCGATACCACTCAACCAGCTCTCTTTCTCCCTCAAGAAATCATCGAACAAATTCTGCCGAACCTCCCCGTCAAATCACTCTTGAGATTCAGGTGCGTTTCGAAACCATGGCGTTCGTTAATCGACAGCAAAGAATTCATCAAAACCCACTGCGAAAATTCAACCAAAGACACCTCACTTTTGTACGTGAATATACGACGTAGAGAAATATCAACCTACTGTACATTTCATTGGCTACTCGAAAAACAACCGAAGATTCATGCTCAAGAACTCAACATAGAGTATCGAACCGACGTTAACAAACTTCCCCGCGATCATCAAGTATCTTTGGTGGGTTGCTGCAACGGTCTTGTTTGTGTTGTTGTCAACGATTTCGATTTCGTAATATGGAATCCATCGACGAGAATCGTCAAGAAACTTCCCAGAATATGCAGCAACCGGAGGATGCGCTTTTGCTACGGTTGGGGTTTTTTTTTCGACGAGTCGGGTTGCTTTTACAAGGTCATCGCCGTTGTTTACTACGATGAACATACTGAGTGTAGCGTATACAGCTCGGAGACCGGTTTGTGGAAGAGGATGGCTCCGTTGGACAGGGCTTTGTTGAACGAGGCTCGTTACGACTGCTTTTACAATGGGGTTTTGGCGAGGGAGAGGCTTCATTTGGTGGAGGTTGATGGGAGGTGGATCGATGCTTTCGACTTTGAGAAGGAGGTGTTTGGAGTTGTCGAGCTACCATCCTCTTCTGAGGGTTTCAATCTCGGACTAGGTTTGCTTGGAGGGTTTCTCTCAGTGTGTTACTACTCTTGTGAGAGTTGGAGTGATGTTTGGGTTATGAAGGAATATGGGGTGAAGGATTCTTGGGAGAAAGTCATTGTTGTTGATATTAACTATAGTCCTCTATGGACTTCTCCATCGTTGGCTCGATTTCGCATCGGTGGAGACAGAGACGGAGACGGAGACGGAGACAGAGGGGTTTTGTTGATCAGGATGGGAGGCAAGGTCATTTCGTATGTGAAATTTGATGAGGGGTGGTATATGGTAGGAGATCCATGGGTTAATACGGATCTCTACATCGAAAGCTTAGTCTCTCCTATGTAGGAGAGGGAGTAGATGTTCTTTTTCTTTGATCAACTGGTTAAGGGTATGCTCTCTCTGTCCTCCATCCTATCGAATTGTTTACGTTTTTATATCTAATTATACCTCACATATATTCAAGAAACACATTTGATTCGATTCGAAGGAGATAGTACTGCACATGTTTAGCTGCCTCTTTTTGGTACTTTTCATTCTTGGTTGGATGGTGAGGCAAATTGTAATATCGAACTTGGATTTCCTTGTCCTTTTCTTTTCTTTCTGGTATACATGGCCTTGGTTTTCAAGAGTAGTTCGTTGATCATTGTTTGTTTTCTTGGTGATCGATCTCATTTTGGTAGTGTAATTAATGTTGGAACGATGATGACAAGAACACAAGGAAATAAGGTGGTTCGATTTGATCGGAATATATCTACGTCCACGGAGCAATATATATATGTATCTTAATCTACGTCCACGGAACAATAGTATACATGTAACGATTACAAAAAGTTTCCTCTAATGTAGCCTCCATTTATAAACAATTTGGATTCTAATACAAAGTCTTACTATCATGTTGAGTTTAACTCTATGTCTCTAACTGGAATTTGAATTGTAGTCGATCAAATACAAAGTCTTACTATCATGTTGAGTCTAACTCTACGTCTCTAACTGGAATTTGAATTGTAGTCAATCAAGGAGTCTTCTTGATGTTTCAAAATTTAAATACATAAAAAGTAAAAATATAAAAACCAGGTTAGCCCGACTTGAGGTTTTGAAATTTGGTTGGGCCAAAGATAAATAGCTAGCTAGGCCCATCCGATTTCGAGCCTAATCTAGTCGGATTGTCCAAAATGTCAAAAAGCTCGATGGACCCGGTCCCGCCCATTCTTTTGACAACTCTATGGGAGATTTTAAACATAGCCAAGTTTTCTCTATCCATAGCCCCCTACACAAATAAAATAAATAAATAAATATAAAATTACTATTATAACCTTATTTGACAATAACCCCCCAAATAATTAAAAAAATGGTTAAAATAAAAGGGGCTCACGTATATATACTACATAACCCTCTAGTACGTAGCCCCAAATTATTAAAAAATTCCTTAAAACAAAACCCACCCTCTATTCCTCCTCCATAGTACCATATAGTCACTTATACGTAGCCTCCACAAACGGGCTACGTACTATGTTCGAATGACTCGAAACATGCCAAAGAGGCTCACAGACGCCACCCTCTATTCCTCCGATCCTCCATGCACGGCGACTCCCACAGATCGCCTAGGGAGAACATCTCGAACGAGGACTACTTCATCATGATGAAACGGATGAACGAGTTGGAGGAGAAGGTGACCATCCTTAGCAAGAGGCCTTCGACTTGGCCCTGCTCTCGGTGGCCTGGGTTACGAAGGCGTCGATGATGTCCTCCGCCGACGTTGCGACGTTGCGTATCTGGCACACGAGCTCACGGAGGCTGTCCTTGCAGCGGCGTTTCTTGGTGGAGTCCTTGAGGGCTATATATTTTCAGACGATGATTGTTCTTCGTAGTTTCGTTCTCCCATCCTTTTCGTACGTTGTGATCTCAAAGGCTAAATATTTATACATTCGTTCTTCTAATTATGAGGTACAACGGCGGAGGCTATAAGGAGTTAAGAAATTTATTAGAACTAGGATTTGACGTGTGGGGGCTATACGTGTGGGGGCTAATGGTCCATTAAGGTTATAATTTGACGTGTAGGGCTATGGTCAAATAAGGTTATAATTGTAATTTTATATTTATTTATTTATTTTATTTGTATAGGGGCTATGGCTAGAGAAAACATGGCTATGTTTAAAATCTCCCCAATTCTATTTATAAGGTCTCTCCAAATGATATACATCGACCGATTAGAATATCTAATTATATTTTTACATATTATTTAACAACTTATTAAAATAAATAAAGTCAAATATATAATTCCATAGAATGCGCTAATTATAACCCCTAATGTAGGAGTGTTCGCGGTTTGGTTTGGTGCGGGTTGACGTTAAAACCAAACTAGGGGTGTCTAAACGGTTCGGTCCGGTTAACCGGACCGAATATTTCGGTTACCCGAACCGAAAATTGCCTCAATCTTGGAACCGAGATCCGGACCAAATAAAATTCCGGTTATCCTGAACCGAACCGGTTCGGTTCCGATTCGGTTCCGGTTAACCGAGATTTTTTATATATATATTTTTAATGCATGTTTAAATATTTAAAAACATCAAAAATCAAAATATTAATACCAATACATCAAATAAAACCATTGATGTGTCATCAATTAACTGTTCACTAGTTCAGTGTTCACCAATTTGAATCTCGTAGTGATAGGATTGGCCGATTCGGTTTCGGTTAACCCGAAGACCGAAAATATCAAAAATATAAGAACCGTAACCGATCCAATAACCGAATATCCGGTTTTCGGTTACCCGGAACCGTTTCGGTTCCGGTTCGGTCTAGGTATAACCGAGAACCGAAAACCGAATAGACAGCCCTGAACCAAACCAAACCTTAAAATGCGGTTTTTTAATTTTGTAGAACCAAACCAAACCATTTCACTATGAAAACCAAACCATATTATAACGGTTCGGTACGGTTTGGTTTACGGTTTGCAATCGTAGTGAAAAATTAAATTTTCATTAACTAAAATTATAGTATCAATATCGTTTTCTAACATAAAATCGAGATAAAATAAAATAGCATTGCACTTATGTTTGATTAAAACTTAGTAATCATATGATGTAATTCCTTGGTGTATAAATTAACTTTGTTGATGAAATCAAAATCTTTAATATATATGAGTAGTTCATCGTCTCTCTTCCTAGAATTTAAAATATGTATTCTGTATAAGTCTTCGTCGTTCTATAAATAAAATGAAGAAAAGAATTCCCAAATTTGTTAGATTTAGGTTTTAGGTTTAAAAAAGTAATAAAAACTTAAATTTAGTAAGGAAAAAAAAGATAAAAAAAAGATAACACTATTAAATTTGACCAGGTATGTGAATCTTTTGTAGCAAAATTGATTAAATTATTATTATTATTATTATTATTATTATTATTATTATTATTATTATTATTATTATTATTATTATTATTATTATTACGGTTTTACGGTTTACGGTTTACGGTTTGGTTTGGGTATTTTATTTTCAAAAACCAAACCTAAACCAAAAACCATATTTTTTAAAAAATTAAACCCAACCCATAATTTTCAAACCATAAACCAAACCAACCCGCACAAATACGGTTTGATCCGGTTTGATTTACGGTTTAAACCAAACTGTGAACATCCCCTACCCTAATGTGTTACTAAACAATTAATTTAACTAAACCTATTTTTCTATATATATATACACAAAATTACCTAAACCCATAAACAAAGCCCTAGAAAAATCTATACAACAACCCTCGAAAGATTGAGGGGAAAATCACCACTGGCGTCGATCGGCGGCCATGGACGCTCCTTCTCCCTCAAAAAGACTCCAAATCTCCCTCCGACCACCTCCCTCTCTCTCTAAAGAGATCATCCAAAAAATCCTCCCACGGCTTCCGGTGAAATCGCTGCTCCGATTCAGGTGGGTTTCGAAATCATGGCGTGCCCTAATCGACAGCAAGCTCTTCATCAAAACCCACCTCCAAAATTCGATCAAGAACCATTCTTTCCCCCACCAAACAGTCATCCTCCACAGCTTGAACGAGCGGCCCAATCAATCCTCTCTTCTCTCGTTGTTGGATGAAAATTCCGCTCCTCCATCCCCTCTGATTACCGTGAATCGGAATCTTCGAATTCTTGGTTGCTGTAATGGCCTTGTCTGCGTTCTCGACGAGCGACTGGATTTTTTCCTGTGGAATCCCTCGACTCGAGTAATCTCGAAGAAACTGCCGAGGATTTTCTGTCCGGGGTTCGAGATTTGCCTTTACGGGTTCGGTTGGGTCGAGTCGAGTAATGAGTACAAGGTGTTTGCGTTTTTGCGTGGCTTGCAATATGGGGGTAGGGTTTATAGCTCGAGTACTAAATTATGGAAGACGATAAAGCTGTCGGTGAATGTGCGTATCTGTTGCGAAGAGGGGGTTTTTGTAGATGGGAAGCTTCACTGGCCTAGCAAGACCTTCATCCTCACCTTCGATTTGAAGAGCGAGGCGTACGGGAGGGTCGAACTTCCCCCGGATCAAGAGCCTCGGTTCGATTTCTGCTTGGGAGTGGTCGGGGGTTTCCTCTGCGTGGTTTATTACTGTCTGAAAGGGAGAGGAAACCGAGTTTGGGTAATGAAGGATGGCTCTTGGAAGAGGGTGGAGACTCTTCGTCACGTTCTTTTGCTTCTCGGACGGCCTTTCTCGTCCCCGTATGCCCTAATCCAGAACAGGGAGATTCTGCTGTTCCATGGATCCACTTTCTTGATTTACTCGTCTCTCGATGGAGTGTTCCGCTGCCCCAAGATCTTCTGCCGTTACCAGTCGCAGCATCTCTACGTCGAAAGCTTAGTCTCCCCGGAGTTGCTGTGAGATTCGAAACTACTACGAATGTTTTAGAACAGATTTCTTGACAATGTGTGCAGTTTGATCATGAATGCTTGCACTTTTCTTCTCAAGTAATTGTTTAGAAGCTTTTTTTTCTTTTCATTTGATAGTGTTTGGATTGATTGATTCTGTGTTCCTGTCATAGATTAATTCTATGTATACATGCACACAATTAGTTAGCATAATATTTTGTTAAACGTTCAAGTTTTTCTCGATGGTTTGAACTATCATAGATTGAATTTGAGGTGTTTGTGTAAATGTCTCAACCAATTAACATGCTCAAGCTAAAATTGTTCCTCTATTTCAAAATAAAAGAATTTAACTTGAGTTCCTATGTGTGCATAAACTAGTATCATAATTGCATATACCTCTGCTCCATCCGATAGAAGGGGTCCTCTGTCCCGATTTTGGTGTTTCGATCAAAAATTAAAGTTGCTGAAAAATAATGTTTAAAGCTAATTAAAATTGATACACATTATCCCTCATTGAAAAATATTCTTAAAAACTTCCACTACTTCTATGTTATTATATACATTTATGCAATGCGGTCAGTGGTTCATAATTTGAATCCTTTTCAAGCAAAGGGAAATGACAAGGTCTGTGGTTTCATAATTTGAGACTCGTAAATCGAGAATTAAAGATGATATGAGACGCAGATGATTTTAGATTTTAGTTGCTTTTTACTATTTGATTTTCGTTTTTTACTAGTACTCTAGTTGGTAAGTCAATTTTTACTTTACTTTAGTATATTATTCCCTTTTAGATTATTATTTGATTTGGTATGTTTAGAATGTTTTGTTATTAAGTTATTATTACTTTTTTTGTTTTTTAAATATAGTACTTTAGTTGGTGAGTAAATTTTCAATTTTATTTTGGTATTATTAATCGTTTTTAGATTATGATTTGATTTGGTATGTTTTAGATTTTAAGATTTCTTTTTATAAATAATCTTTTTATAAATAATTTTAATGTACTACATATATAAAACACAAATTTATCGTGAGCAAATTCATAAGGTTAATCTTCTCCCATACTAAAACCCTAGCTACCTTCTCCAACCTTTTGAATCTCCGCCGCCACCGCCGCCGCCTCCGACGATGGACAGCCAAAACAGAGACACCCTTCTTCCACAAGATATCGTAGGTTTTGAAATACTACCAAGGCTTGATGTGAAATCGCTCTTGAAATTCAGGTGCGTTTCGAAATCATGGCGTTCTTTGATCGACAGCAAACAATTCATCAAAACCCACCACCAGACTTCCATGAAAAACCCGTCTTTCCCCCACCAAAGGGTCATTCTAGGACATAATCATTTCTGGCCGCAGCAATACCCTCTGCCGAAGTTTCTAAACGAACCATACTTTGATCCATTCCGGAAGGAGGATCCAACGAATACTCCGTTCGGAAGTTTCTGTGTCGTCGGCTGCTGCAACGGGCTGGTCTGCATTGTCTCGGGACCAGTATTAACCTTTTACATGTGGAACCCATCCACTAGGATGCTTAAGGAACTACCAAAAGTTCCTGGATGCGCGCTTGCACTTAATTGCGGGTTCGGTTGGGTTGAATCGAGTGACGAGTACAAGGTGTATGCGAATTTCCTCGCTGACACACCGGAAGACGATTTCATCGGATACCTTTATAGCTCGAAGACGAAATCATGGAAAGCAGTAGAGGCGATGGATTTTCTTGCAAGGGAAAAAGGGGTTTTTGTGGATGAGAAGCTTCACTACCAGAAACACGGAGGTGATATTATCGAATTCTTCGATTTGAAAAGCGAGGTGATCGGAAAGATTGAGATGCCTGCTGCTGCTGCTCAATGCAAGTTGGTCGGGGTGCTCGGGGGCTGCCTTTGTGTGCTACTATGCGATGATTATAGAAAAAAGGAAGTTTTGGAAGTTTGGGTGATGAAGGATTGTTGGAAAAGAGTGGTGGCTCGTGATCATGTTCTTGAGCTCCTTCGATCAGCTCCGTCGTTTGTGGGCCCGAACGGAGAGATTTTGGTGTTCTTTGTATATGCTACCTTTGTTTATTATCCTCGGGATAACGTGTTCCGTTTCTTCAAAAAGTGCAGGTCCTACAATTCGCGTCTCTGCATCGAAAGTTTAGAGTCTCCACAAGATTTATGAAGGGTTAGGGCTTGATTGATGTCGAGTTCAACTTTCTCGATTTACTCGTCTCTATATGGATCTCGAGCTGTTACCGGTCGCAGCATCTCTACGTTGAAAGCTTAGTCTCGCCGGAGTCGTTGCTGTGAAATATCGAACTACGAAAGTTTTAGAAACATTTTTCAAGTATTAGTTGTTAAGAAGCTTTCTTTCATTAGTTCTTTTTACACAGTTCGGATTGGATTGATTGATTTTATGTTCCTATCACAGATTAGTTAATTCTATATATTGAGACAAAAAATTTTGAGGCTTTTTGGGTAGAAGCCAATAACAAAACTGTGCGGACTTGGCCCAAATCGGATAATATAATACTAGTGTGGTTTAGCAGTCTCAATATATATTTTCCCGAAACCAAATTTATAAAGGTTTCTTCTCCCGTACTAACACCCTAGCTACCTTCCTCCAACCTTTTGCATCTCCGCCGCCGCCGGCGATGGACAGCCAAAACAAAGACACCCTTCTTCCACAAGAAATCGTAGATGATGAAATACTACCAAGACTTGATGTGAAATCGCTATTGAAATTCAGGTGCGTTTCGAAATCATGGCGTACTTTGATCGACAGCAAACGATTCATCAAAACCCACCACAAGAATTCCATGAAAAACCCGTCTTTCCCCCACCAAAGGATCATTCTAGAAGGTAGCACTTTTTGGCCGGAGCAATGTCCTCTGCTGCCGTTGCTGAACGAACCGGACTTCCTTCCGTTCGGGTCGGAGCATCCGACGAACAACCCTGGCCCGTTCTCCTGGTTCCGAGTCGTCGGCTGCTGCAACGGGCTTGTCTGCCTCGCTGAGGTGGACGAAGAAAGGTTCTACATTTGGAACCCATCCACTAGGGTCGTTAAGAAACTACCGGAAATTTCTGAAACCACGTTTGAATGTAATTACGGGTTCGGTTGGGTTGAATCGAGTGATGAGTACAAGGTGTATGCGATTTTCTATTGCCTAACACGGGCAAGGTTTTCAAGGGATACCTTTATAGCTCGAAGACGAAATCATGGAAAGCAATAGAGACGATGGATTATATTTCACGCTATCCTGGGGTTTTTGTGGATGAGAAGCTTCACTTCCGGAAGGATAGAGATAATACTATTCAGTTCTTGGATTTGAAAAGTGAGGTGTTCGGAACGATTGAGATGCCTGCTGCTCGATGTAAGAAACGTGGCTATCGCGAGCTGGAGCTGGTTGGAGTGCTCGGGGATCGCCTTTGTATGCTAATATACAATACTGATCGTCACAAGAATGACGTTTTGGAAGTTTGGGTTATGAAGGAGTATGGGGTGAGAGATTGTTGGATAAGAGTGGTGGCTCGTGATCATGTTCTTGAGCTTCTTCGACAACCACGCTCATCCCCGTCGTTCGTAGGTCCAAACGGAGAGATCTTGGTGTTTTTTGGATTTGAAATCTTTGTTTATTATCCTCGGGAAAATGTGTTTCGTTGCCTCCAAAAGTACCGGTTATATGATTCGCGCCATCTCTTCATCGAAAGCTTAGAGTCGCCTGAAGATGTATGAAGTATATAAAACATATATATGTCTTATGTTAGGTTTAATTTAACCTATGTTTTATGATTTAGTGATTTTTGTTGTAAACTACATAAACTTCCCTCTTATCTACACATTTCCATTTTCTGCAGCTTGATTGTTAGATTATTTGTTGATTTTATTTCTGATTTGCTATCTAGTTTACTTAGTCTCCCTCTTTCTTGATGTCGAGTTCGATTGAAGAAATCTTATAGTTTTATGTTTAATCGATTCAAATAATTTAGAGCAGAGACCATAAACTGTAAGTGAGTGAATACAAAATGGCATGTAATTAAATATACGAACTTTCACCGATTTTAAATTTTAATCTAATTTTTAAAAATTGTCAATTTATACCTGAGCTTTCAATGATAGCTTGATCGATCTTAGCCTGCCTTGTTGATGCCTATACCTAGAGGTGTTTCTGTTAATGCCTCAATTAACATGTTTGAGTAGGTATGGCAACGGGGTGCGGCTTACCCGGTAGGAGATGTCTACACGTCGGGTACCCACTAACTTTTCTGCATCGGGTTTACATTTTCTTACCCGTCCCCGAACCCGAATACCTTCTCCTATCCCCACCAATGTTTTGAAACTCGAACCGGTCCGACCAGTCCCGGTGTTTACATTTCCATACCCGAACGCGAACACCTCCCCCCAATGTTTTGAAACCCGGATTGAACCGGCCGGTCTGATCGGAAAACTAGGAATCGGTCCCGATCCGGTCTGGATCTATAATTTTCATACTATTTAATTGACCCGAACTGAACTGGTCAAACCCGTTAGAACCGGTCAGACTTGGTGAACCGATTCACTTTTATTAAAATAAATCAATTTTGTGATCAATAGAAAAAGGAAAAAAATCCAACAAAATGGCCCATATTCTATCTATCTCGAACATTCTCTCTCGTTCTTATTCTCTCTCTTCTGCGTCTCTCTATATCTAGATTCTCATTCTCTCTCTTTGGATTTGTGAAAGAGGTACTTCTTTTTTATTTTATTTAAAATTTTCTTTGGTAGAGTAGTTGTATATATATATATATTTTTTTTTTGGTATGTACAATTGTTTCGATAATTCTAATTCCATCGTGTATGCCGAGAATACAACAATGCTGTATTTCATGTTTATGCTTTTCTTATGTTTTTATTTCCGTATTTCAATTGTTTAAGTTCGCGTTTTTATAGCTTTTTAAAAACTAGAAAACAACTTGAAGACTTTCCATGGCTAATTGCCTATCAACTGTTTGTTAAAATGACTAGTAGAACATAATAACTTAACCTGGGCTTGAAATTAAAAGATTATTGATTTCCTAATATTATTCAAACTTGTAGATTTCTATTCCACCTTTTAAGAAGTTTCTTTCGCAATAAAAATTTAAAAAAAGAGATCATACTCCTTCCTTTCCACTGAACTAGAGACGTTTTTATATTTTATAACTCATGTATATTCAATAAACATTCTTTATAGTTTAGTGGGACTGAGGGGGTTTTAAACAGTCTTGGCTTAGATTTTAGATTCAATTTTATTTCTTTTGTATTGCAATATTTCGTTACTGAATATTGTAGTTTTCTTCTAAAATTATGAGTGTAAGGATTATTATTGACTTGATATAGAGAAGATGACAAATTTGTTTTAGAATATTGCAAGTTTGTTGTGCTTATGATCTGCAATTCCTTTTATTATTTTTGTAGAACATTTGAATTATACTTCTCCCTCCATTTAACTCCACTTGTCTCGTTTGTATGTTTTAAAGATTGGCTTAGAACAAATTTGTCGCAGTAATTCGTTGTACCGGCGGGGGATGGATACCGGAAACACGGAGAGATCTATCGATATTCCTCAAGAGGTGATGGAAGAAATAATATTGAGACTTCCGGTGAAATCGATGATTCGATTCAAGAGCGTTTCGAAGCCATGGTGCTCCTTAATCAGCAGCAAACGTTTCATCAAAGCCCACCTCCACCTCCAAAATTCAAGAAAAAACACAGCTCCAGCCCTCGCAATCGTAAACCGTGGTAATAATCTGCTGCAATCTTCTCTGCCCCCATTGTTTAACAGAAGGTGTTATCGAGAATATCTTTCGGATGATCCGGCAATGATATTCACCCCCCCGCGCTACCAAGGCCCAAACTATTCTCCGCGGTTTTCTATTATAGGATGCTGCAATGGGCTGGTCCTGTTCTACACCGGGGATGACGGAGACCGCTTCTTCTTGTGGAATCCATCTACTAAAAAATGTAAGGAGTTAGCAGAAGCAGAATTCGGCAAGTGCTATTGGGTCCCGAGGCCTTGTTCCGGTTGGTACGAAGATGGTTTGTACAAGATATTAGTGTCAACGAGGTCGGGAGTGTGTAGGGTTTATAGCTCCGAGACTAACTCATGGAAAACACTTGAGCACCAGGCTTTCGAATTCGATCTATATATGGGGCAGTCCGTAAGCGGGAAGTTTAACTGGTTGATGGAAGGCGTAAAAGATAACGTTGTTGTTACCTTCGACTTGAAGAACGAGGTGTTTGGAATGATCGAGCTGCCCTTTGCTCGAGCTCATAAGCGGGGCTATAGGCTAGGTGAGCTTGGAGGATGCCTTTGCTTTATATCAGACCGCATGCCTTCTACAGGAATTTGGGTGATGAAGGAATATGGAGTAAAGGAGTCATGGGAGAAACTGGCCACCGGTTCTGAGGTTCGACGAATCTTGGAACCTCCGTTCTCAGTCCGGTTCGTGGTAGGTCCGAACGGAGAGATCATGCTTGTTAGCGGATCGACTTTCTTGGTTTACAATCCTCGGGATAATGTGTTTGAAGAGGCTAAGGGTGTCCCTTACCATGGTTGTGCGTATCTCTGCATCGAAACTTTGGTCTCTCCATTTGAAGTCTAAATCTAGTCTGCTCTAGTATGTTACTTCCTCCGTTGCATCGAATGTTGTGCGTTTATATATTTTATACCTCACATATGTTTGGGAAACGCACGTCATTTAGGGTGATGGAGATTGATTTGACTTTACCTTCTTCTGTTACTTTGCTTTCGTTATATGAACTGCAGTGCAGTCTAAACTGTTGCACCACTGTTAGTCTAAAGTCTTCCAACTGTTTGTTGAACTGCCAAGGTGTAGCAATAATATACACACAGTATATTTTACTTGATTGGTTTACAATGTCAATGATAATCTGGTGTTACAGTAAAAAAACAAACAAACAAACATACAGAAAAGAACCAACTAACTCCATTTCTTCTCATCTCTTTGTTATTTGATAAGAACTGTGAGGTAATTTCCCATATCTTCCTGCTCTTGCTTTATATATCTTGCTGAATCAACAGCAAGGGGATGACAGTCATCCAATTCAATTGTCTTAAGCGTCGAAATGTTCCCGATATCGGAAGGGATTTCCTCCAGATTACTACACTTCCTCACAACGAGGTGTTCGAGGCGAGGGAAGTGGTCTTCATCGGTCTCCCACGAGGTGAAACCCATGTTCTCAAGAAGTAGGAATATGAGTTTAGGGAATTCTACCTCAACTGTTATCCACGGAGAGTCGGAGCACTCTCCGTTTCTCAGTTTGAGCACCTCAAGATTCAGCAACAAGCTAAAGCTATCCCAACCAATTCCACAACCACTTAGATTCAGTTTCTAAAGCCTCTGAGGTAACATAAGCTTTGATGGAGTACTGGAGGAGTTGGCTGATCCTCCATCATCGTAGTACTCGATCACGATCTTCAAACTCTCGAGTAGTTGTAGATCACCAAGGGATTCGAGCTCGTACACTGACCAATCAACGGACGAGGAGACATGATAGGAGATTCCCAACTTCTTCAGGTTTGGAATTCTTGTGATGATGCCCTTACTCCACTTGAAGTTTCTGATTCCTACAAGCGTTTGTAAGTGTTCAAGGATCAGTCAAACCCTTCCCTTGGAATGGACTAACACGACGAGGATTGGACAAAAGTAGCAACCTGGCTTCACGTAGATATACCTCAGATTAGGCATATCCCAAATCACCCTTGGAAGGAAGGGATACACCTCCAATGAGCAATGATGATGAACAAGTGTCTCGAGATTACGGAATTTTGATATGGATGAAGGCAGAGGACCTTCACAATGGAGGGCAAGATACCTCAAATAAACAAGTGAAACAATATGAACCGGAAACTCACCATACTGAAGTACAAGTACATCTAGCACTCAGAGATAACAGAAATTTAAGTAGAGACGAGACTGGTTATGCGGAGTCTTGCTGGCTGCAGGAGTAGATACAGCAGTGGACATGAAAGAACGAAGATTTAGGAAAGAAGGAAGATTTGAATAAGAACTTATCAAGCCACGGCCGCCATCTTGTAGAGCTTCAGGTTGAATGCTGAACCTACGTGGAGTCAGTTGAGGCCTTTCTCCGCTTGAAGATCTTCTGCTAAGATTCAGAGCAAGAAAAAAGTTTTCCTTCCGAGCATTCTCCACACAGACATACCTTAACAGATCATGGACGCCGTATGTTCTGATCTTGCCGTTACAGCTCTTGGTACGTTCCAGGATCAAGTTCCGATCAACGAGATCTTTCAGATAATCCTCTGCCTCCTCCTCCAAGCTCTTAGCTGAGCTTGGTTTTGAGAGTCCCTCCTCCTCCTCCTCCTCCTCCTCTGAGTTCTTAGCTGAGCTTGGTTTCAAGAATCCCTCAGCAATCCATAGATTGACGAGCTTTGAGACGGAAATCTCAGAGTCTCCCAAGAAAACACCAAAGTATAAGAAGCATGGCCTCAAGTGGTAAGGCAAGTGCCTATAGCTCAGATCTAGTATCTTCAAACAATGCTTTTTGCTTTTCCCCGATTCTAGATTCTTTGCTACATTTAGCCATATTATGTGATGTTTCTCGTCCTTGGACAAGACCCCTCCAATCACAAGAATTGCTAGAGGAAGTCCTCTACAATGCTTAGCAATCTTCCTCCCAATGGGTACTAATTCAGAAGGACAATCTCTTTCTTCAAAGACCTTTTTGCAAAGTAGTAGCCAACTCTGATCTTCATCGAGGATACTCATTTTGTGAACATGGCAACTTGAGCTCGCATAATTGGCCACATCGTCCGACAATCTAGAAGTCAAAAGGACACAACTTCCTTTGCTCTCTTTAGGAAAACATCGAGACAAGAAGTCCAAAATCTCCTTGTCCCATACATCATCCATTACGATGAGATATCTCCTGCCGCAGAGTGTCTTGTGGAGCGACGTACCCGGGTCTTCTTTGTTTTTATCTTGAATTTGCACCTTTAAGGACTTCAAAAGGCCAAGCAGGATATCACTCTTAGAGTAATCCTGAGAAATCGTCACCCAAGCACGGATGTCGAAGAAGTTAACAACATCAGGATCATCGTAAACTTGGGTAGCTAGCGTAGTTTTGCCAATTCCCCCCATCCCCACAATCGAGACGACCTTACGCTCAGGTGAACAGTCACACAGACGATCCTTCATCTCGTAGATGTCGCCGTCCAATCCCACTACCTTGCCTCCTAAGTAGTCCTTTTTAGGCGAAGAGGAGGACGAAGAAGACAAGGAGGCCTCCACATTTCGTACGATGATACTTAGATCATCTATAACTTTGCACAATCGCCGGTTGTCCTGTGCAGGGTTACTCACGGCGGCCCAAACCTCCGAAGCGCTCGTGTATAGGGCAAGAGCAGCGTAACCAAGGATGACGACGATGACCCAAATCGCCACGAGTTGGAACAGGAAAGGGATCGAGGCCATGGCAAGGGCGGAGACGCAAAACAACAAAAGCAGCAGCATGGAATAAAGCAACCAGCTGAAACTCTTCCTCTCCGACTGTTCCATTACCCGTCGTTCCGCCTCACTAACCGCGGCTTTCGTCTTCTCCTCCATGCTCTGTACCTTTGCAGGTGTCATACGAGTGTAAGCATTTACCTAATTCTCCAGCAAGAACTTAACCTTTTCATGGAGGGTCCCGAGCTGGGATTTGTTACCAGACACCCGAGATTCCAATGCGGACTCCAGAACCCCCCCCCCCCCCCCGGAAAGAGAGCAGCGCCTTGCGAGCCGGCGCTCGGTGGTCGCCACGCGCCTCCTCGATGATGCTGGTCAGCTCACCCAAAACCTTTGTCCCCAAATTGGTGTACCAATGGTGTACCATACGTCAAATTAGGAAGTTTTGAATTCTCTCTCTTAGTTGTCATTTTAATTTTGGTTATTAGTATATGTCAAAACTTCCTAATTTTATATTGGTACACCATTGGTACACCAATTTGGGGACAGAGGATCCCATCCGCAAAACCTCACCCAATTCATTTCGGCACGAGATTTTTATGCATAGCGTTAAAAGTGAAAAGTAAGGGATCTATACTGAAAAGTAAGAGTTAATTCTTTTCATTTTAGGAAACATTCCAATTAAAGTGGGACGTTCCGAATAGGAAAAGAAGACAAGTGAAGTGGAACGAAGGAAGTATACAAGTAGGGATACTAGAGAGTTGAAGTTAAAATTTGTAGCAAGTATAATGATAAATTTTTTCACTTGTCAAACCTCGTTTCCATCTTAGAGAAGAATATATATATACCCTCCGTCTCATTCATTTAGTAAAAAAGTTCATTGTTTTAATAATAAAAGTTTAACTTACTAATATTCGTTCACACTATTTTGATCAACTACCATCATTCTTATCTTAATTTCCGTGCTGAAAAAAAGTTATCCTAGATAAATAGGACGAAAGGAGTATTAAAGGAGAGGAAGGACCACATCATGGGATAATTTTTTTGCATCCTTCAACTTCTCCTCATTTTCCCTTTCCACCAAGGGAACGATAATAGTAGTTGTTACCTACACATTAGCAAACTAAATGAAACTCAACTCTATAAAGAGAAATGGAACCACCAAAATTCGCAAAGTCAACTATTCAAGTTAATTACATGTAGTACTCTCGGTCCCAATTCAACTTACATGTCGCACTCGATTTGGGTTCGATCGACCCATTTTGTGCTCTTTAGCCACGCTCATCAACATAAATGGAAATTCAAATTAAATCCCAAACAATCAACGACGGAGCGTAGACTAAAACATTTGAAATAAAATAGCACAAGATAGAATTTTTTAGAATTAAACTGTGAATATGTTTAGTGAGTATGTTGTATGCTTGAGTGAATCATCAATTTGTAGTATGTGGTGTGGGTATATGGTATATAATCAAATAGTAGTATAAGATAAGCATGAACGATATACAAACTTAAATAGAATATAAAAATAAATATATATGATATCGCATAAAATCGAATTGAACATAATTAATATAATTATACATATTTCAGATAAATACAATTAAACTTACATAGAATATTAAATTAGTTATATAGATTTTAAATTTTGTATAAATATATGAATTTTAGATAAATAGGAATTGAGATTTACGTAGGCACGTCAATCAACGTGATGCTTCGAATCCGCATAAACTAATAATATAGTTTTTTTAAAAGAAAATATCAATAATAGAAAATTTGTAGATACCGATTCATGACAATGGTTATCTTAATGTATGTACTATATACTATATAATAGATACATGAATTTACCCTAAAGCTAGCAAATTTATAAGGTTTCTTCTCCCATACTAAAACCCTAGCTAAGGCCTCCAACCTTTTGAATCTCAGCCGCCGTCGCCGCCAGCGATGGACAGCCAAAAAAAAGACACCCTTCTTCAACAAGAAATCGTTGACGATGAAATACTACCAAGGCTTGATGTGAAATCGCTCTTGAAATTCAGGTGCGTTTCGAAATCATGGCGTTCTTTGATCGACAGCAAAGAATTCATCAAAACCCACCACCAGAATTCCATGAAAAACCCATCTTTCCCCCACCAAAGGGTCATTCTAGGAAATGATTGTTTGTGGCCGGAGAAATACCCTCTGCCGAAGTTTCTAAACGAACCATACTTTTTTCGATTCGGGTCGAAGGATCCATTGTATACTCCGTACGGAAGTGTCCGAGTCGTCGGCTGCTGCAACGGGCTGGTCTGCGTTGTTTTGGGACCAGTAAACTTTTACGTGTGGAACCCATCCACTAGGATCCTTAAGAAACTACCAAAAGTTCGTGGATGCACGTATGCATGTAATTGCGGGTTCGGTTGGGTTGAATCGAGTGATGAGTACAAGGTGTATGCGATGTACCATTTTCCTAACACGGGCAACGTTTTCAAGGGATACCTTTATAGCTCGAAGACGAAATCATGGAAAGCAACAGAGACGATAGGTTCTATTGCACGCGATGCTGCTGGGGTTTTTGTGGATGAGAAGCTTCACGGGATATATGAAGATGATGTTATCGAATTCTTTGATTTGAAAAGTGAGGTGTCGGGAAAGATCGAGATGCCTGCTGCTCGATGTATGAATGGTGACCTTCGCAAGTTCCTCGGAGTGCTCGGAGATCGCCTTTGTTTTCTACTATACAACTATAGTAGTCCAGACGATGAAGTTTTGGATGTTTGGGTTGTGAAGGAGTATGGGGTGAGAGATTGTTGGATAAGAGTAGTGGCTCGTGATCATGTTCTTGAGCTTCTTCGACAACCACGCCCAGCCTGGCCGTTCGTGGGGCAGGACGGAGAATTCTTGTTGTTCTTCAACTCAGCAATCTTTGTTTATTATCCTAGGGAAAATCTGTTCCGTTACCTCCAAAAGTACCGGTTATACAATTCGCGCCATCTCTGCATCGAAAGTTTAGAGTCACCGGAAGATGTATGAAGCATGGAAAACAGATAGTATATGTCTTATAGGGTTAGGGTTAATTAAGCTTTATGCTTTTATGATTGAGTGATTTTAGGTTTCTATTCGTTTTGTCTCAATTCTATTAACTGTCGATGAATTGTCATACATAGCATGTTTGAAACTACGTTCAACAAGAGACTAAAACATTCAAAATAAAATAGCACAAGATAGAATTTTTTAGAATTGAACTGATAAGCATGAATGATATACAAACCTAAATAGAATATATATATAAGATATTGCATAAACTAAATAATAAAAAATTAAGATAATGGCAATGATTATATACTATATAAAAGATATATAAATTCACCCTTATAAGGTTTCTTCTCCCATACTAAAACCCTAGCTACCTTCCTCCAACCTTTTGCATCTCCGCCGCCGCCGCCGGCGATGGACAGCCAAAACAAAGACACCCCTTTTCCACAAGAAATCGTAGATGATGAAATACTACCAAGACTTGATGTGAAATCGCTCTTAAAATTCAGGTGCGTTTCGAAATCATGGCGCTCTTTGATCGACAGCAAACGATTCATCAAAACCCACCACCAGAATTCCATGAAAAACCCATCTTTCCCCCACCAAAAGGTCATTCTGGAACATAATTTATTGTAGCCGGAGCTACACCCTCTGCCGAAGTTTCTAAACGAACCATACTTTGATCCATTCCGGTCGGAGGATCCAACGAATACTCCGTTCGGAGGATTCCGAGTCATCGGCTGCTGCAACGGGCTGGTCTGCATTGTTTCGCGACTAGCAACCTTTTACATGTGGAACCCATCCACTAGGATCCTTAAGGAACTACCAAAAGTTCCTGTATCCAAGCATGCACTAGTTAACTGCGGGTGCGGGTTCGGTTGGGTTGAATCGAGTGACGAGTACAAGGTGTATGTGATTTTCCTCGTCGCTGACACACGGGAAGACGATTTCAATGGATACCTTTATAGCTCGAAGACGAAGTCATGGAAAGCAGTGGAGACGATGAATTTTGTTGCAGGGGAATGTGGGGTTTTTGTGGATGGGAAGCTTCACTACCAGAGAGATGGAGAGGATATTATCGAATTCTTCGATTTGAAAAGCGAGGTGATCAGAAAGATTGAGATGCCTGCTGCTGCTGCTGCTCAATGCAAGTTGGTCGGAGTGCTCGGGGACTGCCTTTGTGTGCTACTGTGCGATGAGCGTAGAAACATGGAAGTTTTGGAAGTTTGGGTTATGAAGGAGTGTTGGAAAAGAGTGGTGGCTCGTGATCATGTTCTTGAGCTCCTTCGATCAGCTCCGTCGTCGTTTTTGGGCCCGAACGGAGAGATTTTGTTGTTCTTTGTATATCATACCTTTGTTCATTATCCTCGGGATAACGTGTTCACTTTCTTCGAAAAGTGCAGGTCCTACACATCGCGTCTCTGCATCGAAAGTTTAGAGTCGCCACAAGATTTATGAAGGGTTTGGGCTTGATTGATGTCGAGTTCAACTTTCTCGATTTACTCGTCTCTATATGGATCTCGAGCCGTTACCGGTTGCAGCATCTCAACATTGAAAGCTTAGTCTCGCCGGAGTTGTAGCTGTGAAATATCGAACTACGAAAGTTTTAGGAACATTTTTCTTGACAATGTGTGCAGTATATATAGGCTTGGTTTGATTATGAATGCTTAATTTCGTTTTGATTATCAAGTATTAGTTGTAAATCCGTTGGTGTCGTTTTAATTTCGTTACATTTATTGCCTTACGAAAATAAGTTTGATCTTAACATATTAGTCAAACCGAACAAGTACTGAATTCACTTAATTGTTTCCTTGTCCGATCCCTACCCACCCAAAAGAGCTTAGTTTTTGATTTCACGGTGACGTGTAGTTAGTTAACGGAAAATTAACTGTAGTGTGTTAGACGAAAAAAGAAAGTATAAGAACTGATTAAACGAAAATATTGTAAAGTGAAGAAGAGAAGATGAATAAGGGCAATACCTAAAATATAGTAATAAAGTGAGACAAGAGATTTGGGAGGACGGGGAGAGTATAAATTTACGGTAAAGCAAATTTATAAAGTGTTTAGTTGGGCGTAATTAGCGTATTAGGCCTAGCCCGTCTGATATACTCTGTTCTTATAGAAGTAGGGCCGTCATAATAAAATCTGATATACTTTATTCTTATAGAAGTAGGGCACAGACTCAATCTGTGAGCCGTCATAATAAAAATGGATATACTTTATTCATATAGAAGTAGAGCACAGACTCTGTAATTTGTGAGCCGTCATAATAAAATTCGTTCTCCGTTTTCTGCCCGTGGAACGTACACAACTTTGGTGATACACGTGAATTTATGTCTCTTTACTTTTTCTGTTTTGTTCGATTAGTTAATTATCCTATTTCATAAAAGTTTCTTCTCGCATACTAAAACCCTAGCTACTCTCTTCCAACCTTTTGAATCTCAACCGCCGCCGACGGAGATGGACGTCCAAAACAAAGACACCGCAACCTCCACTCTTCCACAAGAAATCGTAGACGATGAAATACTACCAAGACTTGATGTGAAATCGCTCTTGAAATTCAGGTGCGTTTCGAAATCATGGCGTTCTTTGATCGACAGCAAACGATTCATCAAAACCCACCACCAGAATTCCATGAAAAACCCGTCTTTCCCCCACCAAAGGGTCATTCTAGAAGGTAGGACTTTTTGGCCGGAGCAATGTCCCCTGCTGCCGTTGCTGAACGAACCGGACTTCCTTCCGTTCGGGTCGGAGCATCCGACGAACAATCGTGGCCCGTTCACCTGGTTCCAAGTCGTCGGCTGCTGCAACGGGCTTGTCTGCCTCGCTAAGGACGAAGAAAGGGTCTACATTTGGAACCCATCCACTAGGATCGTTAAGAGACTACCGGATGTTTCTGGATCCATGTTTACACTTAATTACGGGTTCGGTTGGGTTGAATCGAGTGATGAGTACAAGGTGTATGCGGTTTGCCATTTTCCTAACACGGACAACGTTTTTAAGGGATTCCTTTATAGCTCGAAGACGAAATCATGGAAAGCAACAGAGACGATGGAGTATCTTGCACACAATGCTGGTGTTTTTTTGGATGAGAAGCTTCACTTCCAGAAGGATAGAGATAATACTATTAGGTTCTTGGATTTGAAAAGTGAGGTGTTTGGAACGATTGAGATGCCTGCTGCTCGATGTAAGAAATGTGGCTATCGCGCTCATGTTGGAGTGCTCGGGGATCGCCTTTGTGTGGTAATATACAATACTAATATTCACAAGAATGATGTTTTGGAAGTTTGGGTTATGAAGGAGTATGGGGTGAGAGATTGTTGGATAAGAGTAGTGGCTCGTGATCATGTTCTTGAGTTTCTTCGACAACCACGCTCATCCCCATCGTTCGTGGGTCCTAACGGAGAGATCTTGGTGTTGTTTGAATTCGAAATCTTTGTTTATTATCCTCGGGAAAATGTGTTTCGTTGCTTGCAAAAGTTCCGGTTATACAATTCACGCCATCTCTTCATTGAAAGTTTAGAGTCGCCGGAAGATGTATGAATTATGGAAAACATAAGTATATGTCTTATGTTAGGTTATACCTATGTTTTATGATTGAGTGATTTTTGTCGTGAACTACATAAACTTCCCATTTTCTGCAGTTTGATTGTTAGATTATTTGTTTTTTTTTTTTTTTAATTAGCTCTACTTCATCACTTAGTCTCCCTCTTTCTTGATGTGGAGTTCGATTGCAAGAACAAGAAGAAGAAATCTTATAGTTTTATGTTTAATCGATTCAAGTAATCTAGAGCAGAGACCATAAATTATAAGTGGGTGAATAAAAGAAATAGCACCTAAATACACGAACTTTCACCGATTTTGATTTTTAATCAAAATTTTGAAAATTGTCAATTTATACCTAGCGTTCAATGATCGCTTGATCGATCTTAGCCTGCCTTGTTGATGCCTATAGCTAGAGGTGTTTGTGTAAATGCATCAATTAACATGTTTGAGTAGGGATCGCAAGGGGGCCGGTCGGGGCGGGTATTTCGTTCCCACCCCGTATCTGCGCTTGAAATTCCCCCTACCAGCCCGACACCCGTTTAAATTGATGCGGGGACGGGGCACCCGGCGGGAGATGCCTACCGGTCGGGTACCCACTAATTCTTTTTCTAATTAAAAATCAATTTTTTAATGAATAATTAATAATTAAATGCTAAAATTATTTTTTAATTAATAAAATTTATAAATATTATAATTATAAAAATAGTAAATAATGATAAATAATGTTAATATTATTATCGGAATATACACGGATGACATCTTTTGTCCCCAAACTTGTGTTATAGTTGTATATCCAAGTAAAAATCACGTAGTTTTGTTAGTTTAAATTCTTAAATTTACGACAATTAAAAATATTATAACAAAACTACGTATTTTTGACTTGGTAAACGATTAAAACATAAATTTAACAAAAGATCTCATCTGGAATATACATATCAAAAAGTTAAGTGAGTATATATTTTTACCTTGTTCATTTTTTCCGTCTATCTTTTATATGAACGTGAAAGAGAAACGATACAAGTTACGAAACATTTTTCCGTTTGTCCATCACCAGGGGCGGAACTAGGTGGGGGCTAGCATAGGCTGAAGCCCCCACGGTCGTCGCCAGAATCTCTACGTTTTAGTGTATTTTTTATCGATTTTTTTTTTTTTAAATTCGTATTACGTTTTAGTGTATATTTTGTCGAATTTTATAGATTAGCCCCAGTAATTTAGTTCTGGTTCTGCCACTGTCCATCACATTAATTTGGGGACATTTAAAGCAGAGAATATTCACACTATTATGCGATAACGAAGGGAGTATAACTTTTTGAAGATGTTGGCTTGCTAGGACAAAATGGCTGAAAATTATTCAAGTTAGGAAACAGAGAGGGAATAAAATCAAGTAAAGTAAGGAAATAAAAACAATAAGAGTTACTTTTATTGAGTGTTTGATTCAATAATAGAAAGAGAGTTTGCTTGTGATGGATACCAGTTAGGAGAATTAAATATATTGTTAACATGCATATTAGTCAAACCAAAAACTAAAGAATTCACTTAATTGTTTCCATATCCCTACCCACCAAAAGAGCTTAGGTTTTAATTTCACGGCGATGTATTAAATGATAAAAGAAAGTATAAGAATTGATTAAACGAAAATATTGTACAAGACTTAATAAAGCAAAATACAAAAATACAAGGACCAACTTTTGCCATGATTTAACATCGCAGAAAGTTCCATATTTAATGAATTGCAAGAGAATATGTGGAAGAAGAGAAGATGGGTAATACCTAAAACATAATAATAAAGGGAGACAAAAGATTTGGAACCGACGGAGGGAGTATAGATTTACCCTAAAGCAAATTTGTAAAGTGTTAGTATGCCTTGAATGAGTATGCCACTTTATAGGTTGTTTATTTAGTTGGGCCTAACTAGCGTATTGGGCCTAGCCCGTCTAATGTAGTCTATGTATATAGAAATAGGGCACAAACTTTGTAATACGTAAGCCGTCATAATAAAGTTTGTTCTCCGTTTTCGATTACTCAATTATCCTATTTCGTCGCAACATATAGGTTTCTTTTCCCATACTAAAAACCCTAGCTACCTTCTTCCAACCTTTTGAATCTCAGCCGCCGCCGACGGCGATGGACGTCCAATACAAAGACACCAGAACCTCCATTCTTCCACAAGACATTGTAGATGATGAAATACTACCAAGGCTTGATGTGAAATCGCTCTTGAAATTCAGGTGCGTTTCGAAATCATGGCGTTCTTTGATCGACAGCAAACGGTTCATCAAAACCCACCACAAGAATTCCATGAAAAACCCGTCTTTCCCCCACCAAAGGGTCATTCTAGAAGGTAGGACTTTTTGGCTGGAGCAATGTCCCCTGCTGCTGTTGCTGAACGAACGGGACTTCCTTCCGTTCGGGTCGGAGCATCCGACGAACAATCGAGGCCCGTTCACCAGGTTCCGTGTCGTCGGCTGCTGCAACGGGCTTGTCTGCTTCGCTGAGGATGAAGTAAGGTTCTACATTTGGAACCCATCCACTAGGATCGTTAAAAAACTACCGGAAGTTTCTGGAACCACGATTGCATTTAATTACGGGTTCGGTTGGGTTGAATCGAGTGATGAGTACAAGGTGTATGCGGTTTTCAATATTGCTAACACGTACTACGATTTCAAGGGATACCTTTATAGCTCAAAGACGAAATCATGGAAAGCAATAGAGACGATGGATTATGCTGCATGCGAAGCTGGGGTTTTTGTGGATGAGAAGCTTCACTTCCAGATGGATAGAGATGATAATATTGAGTTCTTGGATTTGAAAAGTGAGGTGTTCGGAACGATTGAGATGCCTGCAGCTCGATGTAAGAAACGTGGCTATTGCGATCATGTTGGAGTGCTCGGGGATCGCCTTTGTGTGCTAATATACAATGATAGTAGTCATGAGACTCATGACAAGGAAGTTTTGGAAGTTTGGGTTATGAAGGAGTATGGGGTGAGAGATTGTTGGATAAGAGTAGTGGCTCGTGATCATGTTCTTGAGCTTCTTCGACAACCATGTTCATCCCCGTCGTTCGTAGGTCCAAACGGAGAGATCTTGGTGTTTTTTGGATTTGAAATCTTTGTTTATTATCCTCGGGAAAATGTGTTTCGTTACCTCCAAAAGTACCTGTCATACAATTCGTGCCATCTCATCGAAAGTTTAGAGTCGCCTGAAGATGTATGAAGTATGAAAAACATATATACTATTCCCTCCGTCCCACTTAATTAGTTCTATTGGATATTCATATGTGAGGTATTTAATATTCCAATAGACTAATTAAGTGTGTTATAGGGTTAGGGTTAGGGTTAATTTAACTTATGTTTTTATGATTGAGTGACTTTTAATTGTTGCGAACTACATAAACTTCCGTCTTATCTACATATTTTTTCCGATCCATTTTCTGCAGCTTGATTGTTAGATTATTTGTTGATTTTATTTCTGATTAGCTATCTACTTTACTTAGTCTTCCTCTTTCTTGATGTCGAGTTCGATTGCAAGAAGAAGAAAAAGAAGAAATCTTATAGTTTTAGGTTTTTAATCGATTCAAATAATTTATAGCAGAGACCATAAATCTATACCTATTATAAAAGTGTCTTGTGTGACAAATTTTGGTTTACCTATGTTATCCCTATAATAAATTTAAGTATAAGGTCAATACTGTAATATCATATTATTATATATGGATTTATTTTAAAAGGAAAAATAAATTGATATTATACATGATTTCACGTTAGTAATAAAACTAGAAGTACAACACGAGAATTTCTACTACTCTACAAATTATGTATAAAATTCATTTTCTGAAAAGAAGATTATGAAGTATCATAGTTATTACTCCGGGTTTTCGTTTTCTTCTTTTTAAAATAAAAAATATAAATATGGTTGAATAAGAAAAAGATAGTGATAAGTGTAATTGTAAAAGTAATTTCAATATATGTAAAAGTAGTTTATTGTTATTACAAATATACTCAAAATTGCATTGATGCTAAGTTGTAATCGAAAACACATAAAATTATTCATCTACCACGGTAACACAATAATGCATATTAGTAGTATTTATTAATTTAGTGCGGAATTAGTATAAATTAGAGATAGAATAACAATAAATGTCTAACTTAGAATCGGCCAATAAATTCATTTTTCACTGTCTCGGGTCTTTGTGTAACTAAAAATTTTGAGTTTTACAATATTAAAACAAATTAATTTATTTTATGAGTACTTATTCTACTTATCTAATAATATATGAAAAAGATTGGTCATATTCAAATTTAAACATACCAAATTTGAACATATATAAAATTGTATACCTACATTAAATTTTAAAAATAAATAGAGTTATACACAAATAAATATTTCGATTTTTCTTATTCATCTTCTACGCTTATTAGTAAAACATAATCCCTCCGTCCAACTAATAGTGTGACCTTTTTTTTCCGGCACAAAAATTAAGACATAAGTGATAATAATATGTTAAAGTGATAGGTAGTGGCTTAAAACAATATGTATGAATTTTATTAGTTAGAAGTTTTTATTTTGAGAAATGTCTCTATAGTCTATATCGGTGGGACATCCCAAAAAGCAAAATGTTCCTATGTAAGTGGGACAAACGGGGTATGAAATTATGAAAGAATTAATCTATAAATATTGATATTTAAAAGAAAGTTTATAGACGGATATTGCAAGGAAATAAAGAGAAAATGTCAATAAACAATTTAATCGAAGTATCTACGTGCGAATGCACGTAATCTCCACTAGTTACATCTAAATATACGAACTTTTACCGATTTTGATTTTTAATCTAAACTTTGAAAATTGTCAATTTATAGTTGAGCTTTCAAGGATAGCTTGATCGATCTTAGCCTGCCTTGTTGATGCCTATAGCTAGAGGTGTTTGTGTAAATGCCTCAATTGTAACATGTTTGAGTAGAGATGGTCACGAACCCGCTCAGGTTTACATTTCCATACCCGTTCCCGACCCCGAACCCGAATACCTTCCCCCGTCCCCGCCAATGTTTTAAAACTCAGACCAGACCAGCTGTTCCGATCAGAAAAACCAAAAACCGGGAACAGGTCCCCGGTGTTTACGATCCCGAACCCAAATATCTCCCCTCCCCCAATGTTTTGAAACCCAGACCGAACCGGCCGGTCCGACCGGAAAATTAGTAACCGGTCCCGGTCTGGTCCGGATCTGCAATTTCCATACTATTTACTTGACCCGAACTAAACCGGTCAAACTCGGTAGAACTGTCAGATTCGGTGCATCGGTTCACTTTTATTAAAAAAAAAAAAAATCAATAAGAAAAAATTAAAAAAATCCAACAAAGTGGCCCATATTCTATCTATCACCAACACTCTCTCTCGTTCTTATTCTCTCTCTTCTGCGTCTTTCTAGATTCTCATTCTCTCTCTTTGGATTTGTGAAAGAGGTACTTCTTTTTTATTTTATATTAAAATTTCTTTCGTAGAGTAGTTGTATTTTTTTTTTGTATGTACATTTGTTTTGACAATTCTAATTCCATCGTGTATGCCGAGAATACAATAATGCTGTGTTTCATATTTATGCTTTTCTTCTGTTTTTATTTCCGTATTTCAAGTGTTGAAGTTCGCGTTCGTTTTCCATGGCTAATTGCCTATCAACTGTTTGTTAAAATGACTAGTAGAATAATAGCCTAACCTGGGCTTAAAATTAAAAGATTATTGATTTCCTAATATCATTCATATTCTAGGTTTCTATTCCACCTTTTAAGAAGTTTCTTTCGCAATAAAAATCAAAAAAAGAGATTATACTCCCTCCGTCCCACTGAACTAGAGACGTTTCCATATCTTATACCTCATGTATATTCAATAAACATTGATTTAGAGAAGATGACAAATTTGTTATAGAATATTGCAAGTTAGTTGTGCTTATGATCTACAATTCCTTTTATTATATTTGTAGAAAATTTGAATTATACTTCTTCCTCCATTTAACTCCACTTGTCTCGTTTGTATGTTTTGATCTCACATACTGAATATACATGAGCCAAATCGGCCGGGCGGATGGAGTATATGACTAATAACTATGTACATTTATGCATTTTTTGTTTATATGATGAAGGGTTCAACGATTCATTAAAGATTGGCTTCGGAAAAAAAACGTCGCAGTAATTCGTTGAACCGGCAGGGGTATGGATACCGGAAACACGGAGAGATCTATCGATATTCCTCAAGAGGTGATGGAAGAAATAATATTGAGACTTCCGGTGAAATCGATGCTGCGATTCAAGAGCGTTTCGAAGCCATGGTGCTCCTTAATCAAAAGCAAACGTTTCATCAAAGCCCACCTCCACCTCCACCTCCAAAATTCAAGAAAAAACACAGCTCCAGCCCTCGCAATCGTAAACCGTGGTAGAAATCTGCTGCAATCTTCTCTGCCCCCGTTGTTTAACAAACGGTATTATCGAGAATATCTTTCCGATGATCCGGCAATGATATTCACCCCACCGCGCTACCAAGGCCAAAACTATTCTCCGCGGTTTGACATTATAGGATGCTGCAATGGGCTGGTCCTGTTCTACACCAGGGATGACGGAAACCGCTTCTTCTTGTGGAATCCATCTACTAAAAAATGTAAGGAGTTGGCAGAAGCAGAATTCGGCAAGTGCTATTGGCTCCAAAGGCCTTGTTCCGGTTGGTACGAAGATGGTTTGTACAAGATATTAGTGGCAACGTGGCCGGGAGTGTGTAGGGTTTATACCTCTGAGACGAACTCATGGAAAACACTCGAGCACCCGACTTTCGTATTTGAACTATATGAGGGGCAGTCCGTGAGCGGGAAGTTTAACTGGTTGATGGAAGGCGTAAAAGATAACGTTGTCGTTACCTTCGACTTGAAGAGCGAGGTGTTTGGAACGATCGAGCTGCCCTTTACTCGAGCTCATAAGCGGGGCTATAGGCTAGGAGAGCTTGGAGGATGCCTTTGCTTTATATCACGCCGCATGCATTCTACAGCAATTTGGGTGATGAAGGAATATGGTGTGAAGGAGTCATGGGAGAAACTGGCCACCGGTTCTGAGGTTCGACGAATTTTGGAACCGCCGTTCTCGGTCTGGTTCGTGGTAGGTCCGAACGGAGAGATCATGCTTGTTAGCGGATCGACTTTCTTGGTTTACGATCCTCGGGATAATGTGTTTGAAGAGGCTAAGGGTGCCTCTTGCCATGGTAGTGCGTATCTCTGCATCGAAACTTTGGTCTCTCAATTTGAAGTCTAAATTTAGTCTGCTCATTTTATACCTCATATATGTTTAGGACACGTACGACATTTAGGGTGATGGGGATTGATTTGACTTTACCTTCTTCTGTTAGTTTGCTTTCGTTATTTGAACTGCAGTGCAGTCTAAACTGTTGCACCACTGTTAGTCTAAAGTCTTCCAACTGTTTGTTGAATTGCAACCGGTTCGAGCCAGTTTAGGCGGTTCATAAGCGGTTTTATTGGACCTTCGGTTCAATGGTCCAATACAAGGACTTAAGAGCATGTACAATGGAGTGGTTCTTGTCTATGTGGCAAAAACAAGATTCCACACCTTAATTAGCACCCCCATTGGAGATCCCCTAAATAAGAACCCGGATTCTTATATAAGATACTGGTTCTTAAGAAAAAGTGGGGTCCACATTCCTTTTTATTTTTTTCCTCTCTCTTATTTTCTCAAATAATTAAATTAGTGGGACCCTTTAATTATGATAGGAACCTTTATTAAGAAACTTTACCATTGTGATTTTTTAATATGAATGAGATCATGTCTATGTGGCACCTTTAAGAACCCCATTTGGGGTTCTAGCATTGAACATCCCTAATAAAGCGAAATACAAAAATACCTAAAACATAATAATAAAGTGAGACGACGATTTCAAGGGATACCTTTATAGCTCGAAGACGAAATCATGGAAAGCAATAGAGACGATGGATTATATTTCACGCTATCCTGGGGTTTTTGTGGATGAGAAGCTTCACATCCGGAAGGATAGAGATAATACTATTCAGTTCTTGGATTTGAAAAGTGAGGTGTTCGGAACGATTGAGATGCCCGCTGCTCGATGTAAGAAACGTGGCTGTAGCAAGCTGGTTGGAGTGCTCGGGGATCGCCTTTGTGTGCTACTATACAATACTAATATTAACAAGAATGATGTTTTGGAAGTTTGTGTTATGATGGAGTATGGGGTGAGAGATTGTTGGATAAGAGTAGTAGCTCGTGATCATGTTCTTGAGCTTCTTCGACAACCATGTTCGTCCCCGTCATTCGTAGGTCCGAACGGAGAGATCTTGGTGTTGTTTGAATTAAAAATCATTGTTTATTATCCTCGGGAAAATGTGTTTCGTTACCTCCAAAAGTACCGGTCATACAATTCGCGCCATCTCTTTATCGAAAGTTTAGAGTCGCCTGAAGATGTATGAAGTATGAAAACAATATATATTACTCCCTCCGTTCCACTTAATTAGTCGCATTGGTTGGATATTCATATGTGAGTTATATACGATTAAGTGTGTTATAGGGTTAGGGTTAGGGTTAATTTAACGTAGAGGTATTTACGATTGAGTGACTTTTGTTGCGAACTACATAAACTTCCCTCTTATCTACATATTCCGTTTTCTACAGCTTGATTGCTTAGCTTATTTGTTGATTTTGTTTCTGATTAGCTATCTAGTTTACTTAGTCTCCCTCTTTCTTCATGTCGAGTTCGATTGCAAGAAGAAGAAGAAGAAATCTTTTAGTTTTATGTTTTTAATCGATTCAAATAGTTTAGAGCAGAGACCATAAATTACACCTAAATATACGAACTTTTACCATTTTGATTTTTAATCTAAAATTTGAAAATTGTCAATTTATACCTGAGCTATCAAGGATAGCTTGATCGATCTTAGCCCGCCTTGTTGATGCTTATAGCTAGAGGTGTTTGTGTAAATGCCTCAATTAACATGTTTGAGTAGGTATGGCAACCGGGCGGGGCCGGGGTAATGCTTTCCCCACCTGGTATCTGCCCAGAAATTCCCCCGTACCCACCATTGAAACCTGTTTAAATTGATACGGGGACGGGGCCCTGATTACCCGACGAGAGACGTCTACAAGTCGGGTACCCATTAACCTTTTTTTTTTTCTAACTAAAAGTCAAATTTTTAATAAATAATTACTTATTAAATGCTAAAATTATTTTAAATTTTAATAAAATTTATTTATATTATAATTATAAAAACAGTAAATAATGATAGTTAATATTAATTTTATTCAAAATTTAATTATTTAAAAAAATAAATATTAAATTTCATATCGGGGCGGGATATGTAAACCTGCCCGCACTGAACCCGCTTCGGTTTACATTTCCATACTCGTCCCCAACCCCAAATACCTTCCCTCGTCCCCGCCACTGTTTTAAAACACGGTCCGGACCAGCTGGTCCAACCGGAAAAACCGGGAACCGTATTGAAGAGTGATGCATTCATCTAGATTCTTCTAGATAAATCCATGATAATTCTAGACTAAGGGAATAAATGTAGAATCTAGATAATTCTCTTAGATACTTTTGATAGAAATTTCTAGTCCTAGCATTTAATGAGGATTCTAGAGAGATCCTCCTACTACTATAAATAGAGGCCTTATGAGCCATTTGTAACTAAGCCTAAACTACAAACACTCTATCTAATACAAGTACTCCTTTCTAAACTCCCTAAATCTCTTCTATAGCCTCCAAACTACCTACACTAAATACTAAGCCCTCTATACATAATTCTACTAAAATCATCCTCTACATTTCAAACACCCACAACCTCTACCATTTTCTAACAAGTGGCATCAGAGCTCGTTCGATCATAAACGGGCGATATGGCATCATCAAGCTTCACCGTGACGACTCCGATCTTCAATGGAGAAAGCTACGACTATTGGAGCATCCGTATGAAGACTTGCCTTGAGTCTCACGATCTATGGGATATTGTTGAAGAAGGTGTGCCGGAAGGAGAAAGTGACAAGGCATCATCCTCCGAGGTACGCAAAACAAAAAAGCAACAAAATGCTAAGGCCCTCTATCTTCTTCAACAATCAGTTAGCGATACCATCCTCTCAAGAATAATTCAAGCTACTACTGCAAAACAAGCTTGGAAAATTCTTAAGGAGGAGTTCCAAGGGAGTGTTAAGGTACGCACAATTAAACTACAATCCTTAAGAAGAGAGCTCGAAAATCTAAAGATGAAAGACTTCGAGTGCGCAAAAGATTATTTCTCTAGAATTATGGAAATAATCAATCAAATGAAATCTTTTGGAGAAGATATCTCTGATGAGAGAATTATTCAGAAGGTCTTAATTACTCTCACGGAGAAATACGATCCAATAGTAGCTGCCATAGAAGAATCGAAGGATCTATCAACAATGTCTGTTGCCGAATTGATGGGGTCCCTCGAAGCACATGAGCAAAGATTGAGTAGGCGCCATGAAAGTTCACTTGAGAGCGCTTTTCAGTCCAAGCTCAACATAAAGAAGAATAAAAATGGCGGGAACCTTCAAAATAGCAACAAGGAAGGAGGCTCCAACAACATGCAGAAAAGAGGGAAGTTTTCACCTTGTGGCACGTGCAAGAAGACAAACCACTTGGAGAATGATTGCTTCCATCGAGGAAAGCCGCACTGTAAGAACTGCAACCGATTCGGGCATGAAGAGAAGGATTGCAGAGATCGAAGGAATCACCAGGCCAACTACTCTCAAGATCAAAGGGATAAGGAGTGGCTATTCTATGCTTGCCACTCCGCCACGGAAGCAAAAGAAGAAGAATGGTTTATCGACAGCGGATGCAGCAACCACATGACATCCAACGAGGCCATCTTCCGTGAGCTCGACACTTCAATCAAATCAAAGGTCAAGATGGGAAATGGAGAACTTGTGGAGACAAAAGGAAAAGGAACCATCGCCATAGAAACGAAGAAAGGTACGCGATACATCAAAGATGTTCTCCTCGTTCCGCATCTTGCACAAAATCTACTACGCGTTGGCCAGATGATGGAAAATGGATATGCCCTTCATTTTGAGAAAAATTCGTGTTTAATTCACGACATGAAAAATAATCAAGATATTGCGGAAGTAAGGATGGGAAATAATAGAAATTTTCCCATCGTATGGCAATATCCGCAAAAGGCGATGTTGGCCCATATGGATGACACAAGTCTATGGCATCGAAGATTCGGACACTTCAATGTGGATGCACTGAGGCTACTTCATCAAAAAAATATGATGAGAGATATGCCACTGATAGATGAGAAGGACGGCGTCTGTGAAGGATGCATGTCAGGAAAGCAACACCGACAACCATTTCCATCAGAGTCGACGTGGCGTGCCAAGGAGATATTGGAGCTTGTCCACACTGACGTCTGCGGGCCCATGAGGACACCTTCAATAAATCAAAACAGGTACTTCATTCTCTTCATTGATGATTACTCCAGAATGACGTGGGTATATTTCCTTCAAGAGAAGTCGGAAGTTTTTGGAATCTTCAAGAGATTCAAGAACTTCGTGGAGAAACAAAGTGGTCTCAAAATTAAAAAGCTAAGGAGTGATCGAGGTACCGAGTACAACTCAAAAGAATTTGATAAGTTCTGTGAAGATGAAGGTGTAGAGCATCAGCTAACTGTGGCCTACACTCCTCAACAAAATGGGGTGTCAGAAAGGAAGAACCGAACAATCATGGAGATGGCGAGATCCATGCTGGTGGAGAAAGGATTGCCAAAGAAGTTCTGGGCGGAGGCAGTCTATACATCAGTCTACCTGCTCAACCGATGTCCAACGAAGGCCGTGCTAAACAAGACGCCAATTGAAGCTTGGTCAGGACAAAAGCCTTCAGCCAAACACTTGAGGGTCTTCGGAAGTATCTGCTACATCCACATTCCCTCTGTCAAAAGGCACAAACTGGAAAACAAGACGGAGAAGGGCATCTTTCTTGGCTACAGCTCCAAATCCAAGGGATACAGAATATACAATCTCGAGACGAAGAAGCTCGTAACAAGTCGAGATGTGGAGATAGACGAACAAGCTTCTTGGAATTGGGAGAACGAAAGTGTCGAAAGGAGGACGATAATGACACACCTCGAAGAAAATCCAAGACGGGATGAACGAGGTCAACAAAGCCCGATGTCTACACCAAGAGCCTCAAGAGAAGCCGATACCTCAAGTGACTTCGACTCCTCACCAGATTCTCCACCTCCTCGGGTAAGATCTTTAGCCGACTTATATGAATCCACCGATATTTATGAAACTTGCAACTTTTGTTCTTTGGAGCCACATAGCTACGCAGAAGCTTCCAAAGAGAAAGTTTGGATCAAAGCAATGGAGGAGGAGATAAAGATGATCGAAAAAATGATACTTGGGAGTTGGTGGATCTTCCAAGTGACAAAGAAGTTATTGGGGTAAAATGGGTCTTCAAGACAAAGCTGAATCCTGACGGTTCGATCCAGAAACATAAGGCGAGACTTGTCGCAAAGGGAAATGCTCAAGTACCGGGAGTTGACTACACGGAAACGTTTGCTCCAGTTGCCCGGATGGATACAATTCGAGCACTCATAGCTCTAGCAGCTCAGAAGCAATGGAAAATCTATCAACTCGATGTCAAGTCGGCCTTTCTCAATGGAGATCTGAAAGACAAGATATACGTGGAGCAGCCAGAAGGATTCATGAAACAAGAAGGCAAAGCTCTTCGCCTCAAGAAAGCACTTTACGGGCTCAAACAAGCGCCACGAGCTTGGTACAACAAAATAGACGGGTATTTCACCGGTCAAGGTTTTAGGAGGAGCAAGAACGAGGCAACTCTATACATCAAATCCCAAGGTAAAAGTGACATTCTGATTGTCTCTCTTTACGTTGATGACTTAATTGTCACAGGAAATAATAGAAAATTGATCGAGAATTTCAAGAGAGACATGATGAGCACCTTTGAGATGACGGACTTGGGATTGATGCACTATTTTCTCGGAATGGAGATAAGTCAAGAGGAAGAAGGCATCTTCCTATCGCAAAAGAAGTATATTGAAGATATGCTCAAGAAGTTCAAGATGCAAGACTGCAAGCCGGTTGTTACACCTCTCGTTCCAAACGAGAAGTTGAAGAAAGAAGATGGGTCCAAATCGGCAGATGCTACCAACTATCGAAGTTTGATTGGGAGTCTTCTATACCTGACGGCAACAAGGCCCGATATAAAGTACGCAACAAGTCTTCTATCCAGGTTCATGGAAAGTCCGAAGGAGACCCACTATGGAACAGCAAAACGACTTCTCAGATACCTGCAAGGAACACTCAACTATGGAATTTGGTACAAACCAAATTCCGACTCACAACGAATCACTGGATATAGCGACAGTGATTGGGCTGGATCTCAAGATGACATGAAGAGCACCTCAGGCTACGCTTTCAAGCTTGGCTCAGGAATTTTCTCTTGGGGATCAAAGAAGCAAGACTCGGTCGCACTATCAACAGCAGAAGCCGAGTATGTTGCAACAGTCGAAGCAGCATGTCAAGCCAGAATCTAGATAATTCTCTTAGATACTTTTGATAGAAATTTCTAGTCCTAGCATTTAATGAGGATTCTAGAGAGATCCTCCTACTACTATAAATAGAGGCCTTATGAGCCATTTGTAACTAAGCCTAAACTACAAACACTCTATCTAATACAAGTACTCCTTTCTAAACTCCCTAAATCTCTTCTATAGCCTCCAAACTACCTACACTAAATACTAAGCCCTCTATACATAATTCTACTAAAATCATCTTCTACATTTCAAACACCCACAACCTCTACCATTTTCTAACAAACCGGTCCCGGTGTTTACATATTCCAAACCCGTCCCTGATCCCGAACCCGATTAATTATCCTCCCCCGGTCGCGCCAATGTTTTGAGACCTGGACTTTCAACCGGAAAACCAGGAACCGGTTCCGGTCCGGTCCGGATCTACAATTTTCATACTAATTCATTGACCCCAACTGAACCGGTCAAAACTGTTAGAACCGATCAGACAGTGAACCGGTTCAGTTTTATTAAAAAAAAAAATCAATTTGTGATCAATTGGAAAAAGAAAAGAAAAAAATCAAAAAAAAAATCGCCCATATTCTATCTATCACCGACATTCTCTCTCGTTCTTATTCTCTCTTCTGCGTCTCTCTATCTAGATTCTCATTTTCTCTCTTTGGATTTGTGAAAGAGGTACTTCTTTTTTACTTTATTAAAATTTTCTTTCGTAGAGTAGTTGTATTTATTTATTTTGTATGTACATTTGTTTTGATAATTCTAATTCCATCGTGTATGCCGGGAATACAATAATGCTGTGTTTCATGTTTATGCTTTTCTTATGTTTATTTCCGTATTTCAATTGTTTAAGTTCGCGTTTTTATAGCTTTTTAAACTACAGAAAATAACTTGAAGACTTTCCATGCTCATTGCCTATCAACTGTTTGATAAAATGACTAGTAGAACATAATAGCTTAACCTGGGCTTGAAATTAAAAGATTATTGATTTCCTAATATCATTCATACTTGTAGATTTCTATTCCACCTTTTAAGAAGTTTCTTTCGCAATAAAAATTAAAAAACGAGATCATACTCCTTCCGTTCCACCAAACCAGAGACATTTTTATATTTTGTACTCATGTATGTTAACTATGTACATTTATGCATTTTTTGTCTAAATGGTGAAGGGTTCAACGATTCATTAAAGATTGGCTTCGAACAAACTCGTTGCAGTAATTCGTTGAACTGGCGGGGAATGGATACCGGAAACACGGAGAGATCTATCGATCTTCCTCATGAGGTGATGGAAGAAATAATAATGAGACTTCCGGTGAAATCGATACTGCAATTCAAGAGCGTTTCGAAGCCATGGTGCTCCTTAATCAGCAGCAAACGTTTCATCAAAGCCCACCTCCACCTCCAAAATTCAAGAAAAAACACCGCTCCAGCCCTCGCAATTGTAGACCGTGGTTATAGTCTGCTGCAATCATCTCTGCCCCCGTTGTTTAACAAACGGTATTATCAAGAATATCTTTCGGATGATCCGGCAATGATATTCACCCCACCACGCTACCAAGGCCAAAACTATTATCCGCGGTTTGACATTATAGGATGCTGCAATGGGCTGGTCCTGTTCTACACCAGGGATGACGGAAACCGCTTCTTCTTGTGGAATCCATCTACTAAAAAATGTAAGGAGTTGGCAGAAGCAGAATTCGGCAAGTGCGATTGGCTCCAAAGGCCTTGTTCCGGTTGGTACGAAGATGGTTTGTACAAGATATTAGTGGCAACGAGGCCGGGAGTGTGTAGGGTTTATACCTCGGAGACGAACTCATGGAAAACACTCGAGCACCCGACTTTCGTATTTGAACTATATGAGGGGCAGTCCGTGAGCGGGAAGTTTAACTGGTTGATGGAAGGCGTAAAAGATAACGTTGTCGTTACCTTCGACTTGAAGAGCGAGGTGTTTGGAACGATCGAGCTGCCCTTTACTCGAGCTCATAAGCGGGGCTATAGGCTAGGAGAGCTTGGAGGATGCCTTTGCTTTATATCACGCCGCATGCATTCTACAGGAATTTGGGTGATGAAGGAATATGGTGTGAAGGAGTCATGGGAGAAACTGGCCACCGGTTCTGAGGTTCGACGAATTATGGAACCGCCGTTCTCGGTCAGGTTCGTAGTAGGTCCGAACGGAGAGATCATGCTTGTTAGCGGATCCACTTTCTTGGTTTACGATCCTCAGGATAATGTGTTTGAAGAGGCTAAGGGTGCCTCTTGCCATGGTAGTGCGTATCTCTGCATCGAAACTTTGGTCTCTCCATTTGAAGTCTAAATCTAGTCTGCTCATTTTATACCTCATATATGTTTAGGAAACGTACGACATTTAGGGTGATGGAGATTGATTTGACTTTACCTTCTTCTTTTAGTTTGCTTTCGTTATTTGAACTGCAGTGCAGTCTAAACTGTTGCACCACTGTTAGTCTAAAGTCTTCCAACTGTTTGTTGAATTGCAACCGGTTCGAGCCAGTTTAGGCTGTTCATAAGCGGTTTTATTGGACCTTCGGTTCAATGGTCCAAGACAAGGACTTAATAAAGCGAAATACAAAAATACCTAAAACATAATAATATAGTGGGATAAAAGATTTGGGACGGAGGAAGAAGTATAAATTTACCCTAGCAAATTTATAAAGGTTTCTTCTCCTATACTAAAACCCTAGCTACCTTCCTACAACCTTTTGAATCTCAGCCTCCGCCGCCGCCGCCGCCGATGGACGGCCAAAACAAAGACACCCTTCTTCAACAAGAAATCGTAGATGATGAAATACTACCAAGGCTTGATGTGAAATCGCTCTTGAAATTCAGGTGCGTTTCGAAATCATGGCGTTCTTTGATCGACAGCAAACGATTTATCAAAACCCACCACCAGACTTCCATGAAAAACCCGTCTTTCCCCCACCAAAGGATCATTCTAGAAGGTAGCACTTTTTGGCCGGAGCAATGTCCTCTGTTGCCGTTGCTGAACGAACCGGACTTCCTTCCGTTCGGGTCGGAGCATCCGACGAACAACCCTGGCCCGTTCACCTGGTTCCGAGTCATCGGCTGCTGCAACGGGCTTGTCTGCCTCGCTGAGGTGGACGAAGAAAGGTTCTACATTTGGAACCCATCCACTAGGGTCGTTAAGAAACTACCGGAAATTTCTGAAACCACGTTTGAATGTAATTACGGGTTCGGTTGGGTTGAATCGAGTGATGAGTACAAGGTGTATGCGATTTTCCATTTGCCTAACACGGTCAAGGTTTTCAAGGGATACCTTTATAGCTCGAAGACGAAATCATGGAAAGCAATAGAGACGTGGATTATACTTCACGCTATCCTGGGGTTTTTGTGGATGAGAAGCTTCACTTCCGGAAGGATAGAGGTAATACTATTCAGTTCTTGGATTTGAAAAGTGAGGTGTTCGGAACGATTGAGATGCCCGCTGCTCGATGTAAGAAACGTGGCTATCGCGATCTTGTTGGAGTGCTCGGGGATCGCCTTTGTGCGCTAATATACAATATTATTAGTGATAAAAAGGAAGTTTTGGATGTTCTTGAGCTTCTTCGACAACCACGCTCATCCCCGTCGTTCGTAGGTCCAAACGGAGAGATCTTGGTGTTTTTTGGATTTGAAATCTTTGTTTATTATCCTCGGGAAAATGTGTTTCGTTGCCTCCATAACTACCGGTTATACATGTCGCGCCATCTCTTCATCGAAAGTTTAGAGTCGCCCTGAAGATGTATGAAGTATGAAAAACATATACATATATGTTATAGGGTTAGGGTTAGGGTTAGGGTTAGTGACTTTTGTTGCAAACTACATAAACTTCCCTCTTATCTACACATTTCCATTTTTTGCAGCTTGATTGTTAGATTATTTGTTGATTTTGTTTCTGATTAGCTATCTAGTTTACTTAGTCTCCCTCTTTCTTCATGTCGAGCTCTCGATTGCAAGGTGTTTGCTTTAAGAAGAAGAAGAAATCTTATAGTAGTTTTATGATTAATCTATTCAAATAATTTAGAGCAAGAGACCATAAACTATAGAATGAAAAAATGGCATCTAATTAAATACACGAACTTTCACCGATTTTAATTTCAATCAAAGGTTGCGTTCTTTTTGATCGAAAGAAAATGAGAGAAAAGAGAAAATCACCTTATAAATTCCACCATTTTTCTCACCTTTTCTCACTTATTCTATTTTTCCCTTCATTTGCACTACAATGGAGAAAAATTATTATCTCTCCAATTTAGTGTTGTAAATATTTTCTTCAATTTAAATAGTAAAATCCCCTCTCATTGATAAAAGGTGAGAAAAAGGGTTGAATTTATAGAGTAATTTTCTTTTTTCTCTCATTTACTTTCGCATAAAAAAGAACGCAACCTAAATTTTTAAAATCGTCAATTTATACCTAGCTTTCAATGATAGCTTGATCGATCTTAGCCTGCCTTGTTGATGCCTAATTGCCTATACCTAGAGGTGTTTGTGTTAATGCCTCAATTAACATGTTTGGGTAGGGATGGCAACATGGCGGGTCAGGTATTGCTTTCCCATCCCCATATTTGCCCAAAAATTCCCTCCGAACTCATCTCGAAACCCGTTTAAATTGATGCGGGGACGGGGTGCGGCTTACCCGGTAGGAGATGTCTACCCGTCGGGTACCCACTAACTTTTCCGCTACGGGTTTACATTTTCTTACCCGTCCCCAAACCTGAATAACTTCCCCGGTCCCCACCAATGTTTTGAAACTCGAACCGGTCCGACCAGTCCCTGGTGTTTACATTTCCATACCCGAACGCGAACACCTCCCCCCAATGTTTTGAAACCCGGACTGAACTGGCCGGTCCGATCGGAAAACTAGGAATCGGTCCCAATCCGGTCTGAATCTATAATTTTCATACTACTTTGTATTTAATTGACCCGAACTGAACCGGTCAAACCCTTTGGAACCGGTCAGACTTGGTGAACCGGTTCACTTTTATTAAAAAAAAAATCAATTTTGTGATCAATAGAAAAAGAGAAAAAATTCCAACAAAATGGCCCATATTCTATCTATCACCGACATTCTCTCTCGTTTTTATTCTCTCCCTTCTGCGTCTCTCTCTATCTAGATTCTCATACTCTCTTTGGATTTGTGAAAGAGGTACTTCTTTTATATTTTATTTAAAATTTTCTTTCGTAGAGTAGTTGTAAATTTTTTTTGTATGTACATTTGTTTTGATAATTCTAATTCCATCGTGTATGCCGAGAATACGATAATGCTGTGTTTCATGCTTATGTTTTTCTTATATTTTTATCTCCGTATTTCAATTGTTGAAGACTTTCCATGGCTAATTGCCGATCAACTGTTTGTTAAAATGACTAATAGAACATAATAGCTTAACCTGGGCTTGAAAATAACAGATTATTGATTTCCTAATATTATTCAAACTTGTAGATTTCTATTCCACCTTTTATGAAGTTTCTTCGCAATAAAAATTAAAAAAAGAGATCATACTCCTTCCTTTCCACTGAACTAGAGACGTTTTTATATTTTATAACTCATGTATATTCAATAAACATTCTTTATAGTTTAGTGGGACGGAGGGGGTTTTAAACAGTCTTGGCTTAAATTTTAGATTCAATTTTATTTCTTTTGTATTGCAATATTTCGTTACTGAATATTGTAGTTTTCTTCTAAAATTATGAGTGTAAGGATTATTATTGACTTGATTTAGATAAGATGACAGATTGGTCTAAGAATATTGCAAGTTAGTTGTGCTTATGATCTACAGTTCCATTTATTATATTTGTAGAACATTTGAATTATACTTCTCCCTCCATTTAACTCCACTTGTCTCGTTTGTATGTTTTAAAGATTGGCTTAGAACAAATTTGTCGCAGTAATTCGTTGAACCGGCGGGGGATGGATACCGGAAACATGGAGAGATCTATCGATATTCCTCAGGAGGTGATGGAAGAAATAATATTGAGACTTCCGGTGAAATCGATGATGCGATTCAAGAGCGTTTCGAAGCCATGGTGCTCCTTAATCAGCAGCAAACGTTTCATCAAAGCTCACCTCCACCTCCAAAATTCAAGAAAAAACACAGCTCCAGCCCTCGCAATCGTAAACCGTGGTTATAATCTGCTGCAATCTTCTCTGCCCCGTTGTTTAACAAACGGTATGATCGAGAATATCTTTCCGATGATCCGGCAATGATATTCACCCCACCCAAGGCCAAAACTATTCTGCACGGTTTTCTATTATAGGATGCTGCAATGGGCTGGTCCTGTTCTTCACCGTGGATGACGGAAACCGCTTCTTCTTGTGGAATCCATCTACTAAAAATGTAAGGAGTTGGCAGAAGCAGAATTCGGCAAGTGTTATTGGTTCCCAAGGCCTTGTTCCGGTTGGTACGAAGATGGTTTATACAAGATATTAGTGGCAACGAGGTCGGGAGTGTGTAGGATTTATAGCTCGGAGACGAACTCATGGAAAACACTCGAGCACCCGGCTTTCGAATTCGAACTACATGAGGGGCAGTCCGTGAGCGGGAAGTTTAACTTGTTGATGGAAGGCGTAAAAGATAACGTTGTCGTTTCCTTCGACTTGAAGAGCGAGGTGTTTGGAACGATTGAGCTGCCCTTTAGTCGAGCTCATAAGCGGGGCTATAGGCTAGGAGAGCTTGGAGGATGCCTTTGCTTTATATCCCGCCGCATGCCTTCTACAGGAGTTTGGGTGATGAAGGAATATGGAGTGAAGGAGTCATGGGAGAAACTGGCCACCGGTTCTGAGGTTCGACGAATTCTGGAACCGCCGTCCTCGGTCCGGTTCGTGGTAGGCCCGAACGGAGAGATCATGCTTGTTAGCGGATCGACTTTCTTGGTTTACGATCCTTGGGATTATGTGTTTGAAGAGGCTAAGGGTGTCCAATGCCAAGGTAATGCGTAGCTCTGCATCGAAACTTTGGTCTCTCCATTTGAAGTCTAAATCTAGTCTGCTCTAGTATGTTACTTTCTCCGTTCCATCGAATGATGTGCGTTTATATATTTTATACCTCACATATGTTTAGGAAACGCACATCATTTAATCATTTAGGGTGATGGAGATTGATTTGACTTTACCTTCTTCTGTTACTTTGCTTTCGTTATTTGAACTTCAGTCTAAACTGTTGCACCACTGTTAGTCTAAAGTCTTCCAACTCTTTGTTGAATTGCCAAGCTGTAGCAATAACATACACACAGTGAATTTTACTTGATTGGTTAACAATGTCGTTGATAATCTGGTGTTACAGTGAATCAGTATACTGTTGAGGTCAATTAGTGCTTTGTTTCACAAAAATTGATCGAAAAGTTACTGCTCCTCAACTGTTCGATGAAAGTCGTAGCCAAACAAAAGATTATCGTAGCAAAAGCTCTAGTGGTCACCAGCTGCTCGACGAAAGTACATATAAAAAATAACCCAGAATCTTTCTTCTTACCATCCACTTTTTCCAAAAATCTATGCCCACCAGCTGTTCGTTGAATTGCCGAGTTCAAAAATTTCATCGGTAAAATTAGTGCTTGTTATATGATACACACGAGCTGGAAAATATTCAGAATCTGGTTCGATTGCAAGAGAAGTGTATTCAATAATAACATATTTCAACAACCAACTAAGAAAAGACATATATGCCGAGTTCTAGTCCACTCTATTCGAACACGGAACGAAAAAGACAATTGATAGAGGATGGGGCGATTTCCTCTATCAAGAAACTAAAAGAAACAAGGGCAGACGCGAGAACTTTGCTCGTCGTACACGCCAGAATACGATACGAAAAGGAAAAGCGGCAAATAAATAAACTAGGGTTTGTATTCTTTCTTGATAATGAAATAAGACACAATCTACCTATTTATACTAAATACCTAGGGTTGATTCGACCTACGATTCGGGAAAGAACCAACAAGAAAACCCGAAAAGATTGACCCAAATAATTAAACAGGCTAAGTCCAACAAATAATATAAATAAATAAAATAAAGAAACTCGTATCAACTCCCCCACCCTTGAGAAACACCTTGTCCTCAAGGTGGAGATTCAATAGATCCTTGTATACTTCCTCAAGCGCGTAGATACCGAAAATTACCAAGCCTCGTGAAACTTCAAGAATTTCCTCTTCCTCGTCAGTTAGCTTTGATGCGTGGCGACCTCTCTCTCCCCCCTTCTTCTGAGAGGCAGACTGACTGCCCTTTGCGAAGTGAGCAAATAATTCTTTCAGGTGCAATAGGTAGTTTAGGCGCCACTTTCCTTTCTTGTACATATCACCATCACTTGCAGCATTTTGTGCATCAAATATCTCTTGTATCTTGTGATTCTTAAACCTCTGCATTTCATTGATCCTCCTCGCATCAATATACTCCATCTGAATTTCCTTGAGGAAGGGAGTGATTTTGGTTCCATAGCCGAGCTGCTCGCCTTCAACATCTCTAGTAACAGTGAAGGAATCGTCGGCTTGTAATTCCCAATTGTATAGCTCATCGTCGTTAATGACGGCGGCGGAGCTTTGAATGACATTGCTGGTGTTGCCGCCACCGTTGTCGGAGCCACTCGTCGCATTGACGGAGTTAGGGCTTTGGTTCTCGGCGGCACCAAGCATTTTGGAGTCCCCCTCACCTTCTGCCACTTTCGAACCAAGGGAGAATGGCGCTAGCCCTCTCTCCCTCTTCTCTTTCGTGGGTGCAAATGAGCACGACACAAAATCTGTGTTTGACGGCGGTGGATCGGAAACACCCGGAACCGAATACTCCCAATTTGAACGGTTGCTGCAACATTCCGGGGCAATGCGAGACCACGGCGACTCCCACGGTGCGTGGAGATCCGCCCGCAATGGCCGGGGTGCGTGGCTCGGCTCGTGATTGGAGCGCAACCATGGAGAGTCCCATGGTGCCTGCTGGGCAGCGGCGGCTCATGATAGGTGCGCAACCATGGAGAGTCCCACAGTGCTTGTTGGGGCAGCGGCGGTTGCCACGATTGTGGGCTCGGGGGGCTGCCGGGATCCCACGACGGAACGCGCCACACCGAATGACATATCAGCTTCCCCTCGCGATGGAGTGAACGTCGGGGCACAACGTCGTTCCGACGTCTCGAGCCGAGCCTCCAAACGAGCAATCCTTGCTAGAATGTCTTCCATCGAAACTGGAGCAGATAAGGACGACGACGGCGCCGTGGATGACGCCGGCGGAATCGGCGGAGGGAGCGGCTGTGTGCTGCCCGTTGTTGTCTCAATCCAGCCGCTCGGCTGGGGGTGAGGCACCATCGTCGGCGTGAAGGTTGCTAAAGGCCTCGACGTTGGTTGAATTTTGGGTATCCACATCGCCCAAATTCAATGGAAACCCCCAATATATTTGACGTTGGTTGAGTTGTGGATAATCACCAATTTGATAGACAATATCCTCAGCTCGTTGGTTCAAGAACCGATGTTTTGCCCCTTCAAAGAGACTCCACTTTGGAAGCTCTCAATGAAAGCACCAATTGATAGAGGATGGGGCGATTTCCTCTACCAAGACGAACGAAAAGAATTAAAAATACAACGGCAGACGCGAGAACTTTGCTCGTCGTTCACGCCACGAAGAATACGATAAGATAAATTGACAGTCACGGGCTTTCCCTGTCGATCACGCCAGACGAGAGGAATGCAGAAAGTAAAGTAAAAAGACGGCAAAATAAAAGTAGGGTTTTGTATTATATTTCTTGTTAACGAAAATAAGATACAATCCACCTATTTATACTAAATACCTAAGGTTGATTCGACCTACGATTCGGGAAAGAATCAACTAATTAAATAATAGATACTCGTATCAACTCCCTGATACATTATTTTATTTTAATTAATTGTAGTTGTCGTTGGGCTTAGCCCGTTTAATTATTTGGGTCGTTCCTTTTCGGGTTTTCTTGTTGATTCTTTCCCGAATCGTATGAGTCGAATCAACCCTAGGTATTTAGTATAAATAAGAGGATTGTATCTTATTTTCATTAGCAATAAATATAATACAGAAACCCTAGTTTATTTATTTCGCCGCTTTTCCTTTTCTTCCAGTAATCTGGCTTGAACGAAGAGCAAGGATCTCGCGTCTGCCGTTGTATCGTTTATTTCTTTTCGTTTCTTGGTAGAGGAAATCGCCTCATCCTCTATCATGAGATCTGCACAAAGAAACTACCAAAGTCAACGATTAAGGGATCGAGAGGGAGTAATTACTCACTCCGGAGAATTAATGGTGAACCTGTTATCGATCGGTTTATATTTTATTTTATCAAACTTGACATGTTTTTGCATGTGCTCGCGCCAGAGCGCAACATACGGCATATTTTATTTTATCAAGATAATACTTCCTCCGTCATACTCTATTAGTCTCGTTTGCCATTTTTGTTTGTCCCATTTATTAGTCTCATTTCCTAAAATGATAAAAAATACTTGGTCACAATTCACTCTCTCTCCTCATAATTAATTACAACCATATATTCTCCACCCACTTTCCACTCACTTGGTTTATGTGCCGAAAACAAATGAGACTAATAGAGTGGGACAGAGGGAGTAGTTCTTGCACCAACATTAGCAAACTAATTGAAACTAAAATCTATAAAGAGAAATGGAACCAGGCCACCAAAATTCGTAAAGTCAACGAGTCAATTTAATTATTGATGCTAACTGGAACATGAGTTGGCTTGTGTGAACGACGAATTAAAAACCTACCGTTTACCAATTTCTTTGTATTTTAATTTACAACTCCCATGTTTCTATTATGCACGTATATATATTCTTTAATCTGTTGCACAACTTATGTATACACACACGTCATTGTTTGATAAATAAGATTGATTAAGGTGTGAGAGCACTAAAATATCTTAGGTCTCATGATAAAAATTATTTTGAGGGAGAGATATATTGGAGAAATGCTCGCCCACCCACGTTTGACACTTTAATTTGATGTGTTTATTTCTGATACGACATGGACGAGGTTTACTTTTTTTTTTTATTGGTTATGGTATATATTTTGATCTTTTATCCATAAATATGTCACATCATCCGTTGCCACATTAAGGATACTCACGATGGATAGAAGGTCATTACTAGGGGTGACTAACCGGTACAGAACCGGTTTACCGGTACCGGAAAAATGACATTTTAGGAACCGGTTACCGGACCGGTTAGTTTACCGGGTAACCGGTACCGGACCGGTTCGGTACCGGTTTAACCGGTAGAACCGGTTAAGGAACCGGTTTTTAATATTTTATTTTTTTTATTTTAAATAAATATTATTTAAAATATATATATATTTGAATGAAAAAAATTAATAAAAAATTGATAAACAAGATTTAATTAACTATAAAAATCACTTAAACAACAAAACTACAAAAATAACTAATATTATTACAATAATTCTAATTATATAATTAATTAATTAATTAAAAATTAAATGGTAATAATATTAATAGCTATAATTAAATGTGTATAAATATATACATATTTATTTAAATTTTAATTAATATAATATAAAAACCGGTTCCCGGTTCCTTACCGGTTCGGTACCGATTAACCGGGAACCGGAAAAAAAAATTTGGGTGGTACCGGTTACCGGACCGGAACCGGTTTTTACCGGTACCGGTTCCCGGTTCCCGGTTCGGTACCGGTTTTCCCGAGGAACCGGTAACCGAATAGTCACCCCTAGTCATTACTCATGATAAGAAATAGGGGAAATGCAATATTTTTATCCCGGCCTCATCCTTATGTCGGCCCCCGAAATTAGATATCTTAGCTACCAACATGAGCCCAAATAAATTTCTCTATTTTGAAAATATCTTTGTCCGCCACACACAAACTTAATTGGAGGGTAGCGTTTTACTATCAAATGTGCTCAGTTGTCTCTATTATGTGCATATAGACAAAGAATGCAAATTAAGTCTTGAATTAAGCAAAATATAAAGTGATGAACTCAAACGAATCCGTTACAAATTACAACAACCAACAAGGCAACAAGTAAAATGTTCACAAACAACCATGGAAAACTAAATGATGAGAAACAATTCACCATTTCAACAAAATCTGGAGGAAAAAAAAATAAAAAAAATCACTCATATTACCATCAAATGAGAACCTACTCACTCCATCTCTTCTCATCTCTTTCTTATTTGATAAGAACTCGGAGGTCATTTCCATTATCTTCCTGCTCTTGCTTTATATCTCTTGCTGAAGCAACAGCAAGGGGATGACAGTCATCCAATTCGATCGTCTCAAGCGTCGAAATGTTCCCGATGTCGGAAGGAATTGCCTCCAGCATCTTACACTTGCTCACAACGAGGCGTTGAAGGCGAGGGAAGTGGGCTTCACCGGTCCCCCACGAGGTGAAACCTATGTCTTCAAGTAGTAGGAATACGAGCTGAGGGAATCCCCCCTCAACCATTACCCACAAGTGGCTGGAGCATGCTCCGTTTCTCCAGTTTGAGCGCCTCAAGATTCGGCAACAAGCCAAAGCTACCCCAAGGAATCCCACAGCCACGTACTTAGGCTGATCAGTTTCTTGTTTATTGGATTCGAGCCGTCCGCCGTTTATTGTTTAAAAGAAAAAAAAATTACAATAACCAACTAAGAAAACGAGTAAATTCACAAAGCAGAGAAAACTAAATGATGAGAAAAAATTCATCATTTCAACAAATTAAAAGAAAAACAAACAGAAAAGACATATTTTACCATCAAATCTGAGAATTAGCTAACTCCATCCTCTCATCTCTATCTTCTTTGATAAGAACTGTGAGGTCATTATCATAATCTTCTTCCTGCTCTTGCTTTATATCTCTTGCTGAAGCAACAGCAAGGGGATGACAGCCATATAATTCGATCGACTTAAGTGTCGAAATGTTCCCGATGTCGGAAGGAATTTCCTGCAGCATCTTACACTTCCTCAGAACGAGGCGTTGAAGGCAAGGGAAGTGGGTATTTTCAGTTTCCCACAAGGTGAAATCCAATGCCTCAAGAAGTAGGAATATGAGTTTAGGGAATTCTTCCTCGAGTGTTATCCACGAAGGGCCGGAGCACGATCCGTTTCTCAGTTTGAGCACCTCAAGATTCGGCAACAAGCCAAAGCTATCCCAACCAATTCCACAACCACTTAGACTCAGTTTCTTGAGATTCTGAGGAAACGCAAGCTTTGGTGGACCAGAGGAGTTGGCTGATCCTCCATCATCATAGTACTCGATCACGATCTTTAAACTCTCGAGTAGTTGTAGATCACCAAGGGATTCGAGCTTGTACACTGACCAATCCACGGACAAGGAGACATGATAGGAGATTCCCAACTTCTTCAGGTTTGGAATTCTTGGGATGATGCCCTTACCCCACTTAAAGTTTCTGATTCCTACGAGCGTTTGTAAGTGTTCAAGGATCAGACAACCCTTCCCTCGGAACGGATTAGCACAACGAGGATCGGACAAGTAGCAACCTGGCTTCACGTAGATGTAACTCAGATTAGGCATATCCCAAATCACCCTAGGAAGGAAGGGATAATCCTTCAATGAACAATGATGATGAACAAGTGTCTCGAGATTACAGAGTTTTGATATGGATGAAGGCAGAGGACCATCCCAGTGGAAGGCAAGATACCTCAAATAAACAAGTAAACCAAAATCAACCGGAAACTCACCAAACTGAAGTACAAGTACATCTAGCACTCGGAGATAACGGAAATTTAAGTAGAGACGAGACTGGTTATGCGGAGTCTTGCTGGCTGCAGGAGTAGATACAGCAGTGGACATGAAAGAACGAAGATTCAGGAAAGAAGGAAGATTTGAATAAGAACTTATGAAGCCACGGCCACCATCTTGTAGAGCTTCAGGTTGAATGCTGAACCTACGTGGAGTCAGTTGAGGCCTTTCTCCGCTTGTAGATCTTCTGCTAAGATTCAGAGCAAAAAAAAAGTTTTCCTTCCGAGCATTCTCCACACAGACATACCTTAACAGATCATGGACGCCGTATGTTCTGATCTCGCCATTACAGCTCTTGGTACGTTCCAGAATCAAGTTCCGATCAACGAGATCTTTCAGATAATCCTCTGCCTCCTCCTCCAAGCTCTTAGCTGAGCTTGGTTTTGAGAGTCCCTCTTCCTCCTCCTCCTCCTCCTTCTCCTCCTCCTCCGCTGAGCTCGGTTTCAAGAATCCCTCAGCAATCCATAGATTGACGAGCTTTGAGACGGAGATCTCAGAGTCTCCCAAAAAAACACCAAAGTATAAGAAGCATGGCCTCAAGTGGTAAGGCAAGTGCCTATAGCTCAGATCTAGTATCTTCGAACAATGCTTTTTGCTTTTCCCCGATTCTAGATTCTTTGCTACATTTAGCCATATTATGTGATGTTTCTCCTCCTTGGACAAGACCCCTCCAATCACAAGAATTGCTAGAGGAAGTCCTCTACAATGCTTAGCAATCTTCCTCCCAATGGGTACTAATTCAGGACAATCTCTTTCTTCAAAGACCTTATTGCAAAGTAGTAGCCAACTCTGATCTTCATCGAGGATACTCATTTTGTGAACATGGCGACTTGAGCTCGCATAATTTGCCACATCCGACAACCTAGAAGTCAAAAGGACACAACTTCCTTTGCTCTCTTTAGGAAAACGTCGAGACAAGAAGTCCAAAATCTCAGTGTCCCATACATCATCCATTACGATGAGATATCTCCTGCCGTAGAGTTTCTTGTGGAGCAACGTACCCGGGTCTTCTTTGTTTTTATCTTGCATTTGCACCTTTAAGGACTTCAAAAGGCCTAGCAGGATATCACTCTTAGAGTACTCCTGAGAAATACCCAAACACGGATGTCGAAGAACTCAACAACATGAGAATCATTGTAAACTTGGGTAGCTAGCGTAGTTTTGCCGATTCCCCCCATCCCCACAATCGATACGACCTTACGCGTGCTTGAACTTTCATTCAGATGAACCTTAATCTTATTGATGTCGCCTTCCAATCCCACTACCTTGCCTCCTAAGTAGTCCTTTTTAGGTGAAGAAGAGGACAAAGGAGACAAGGTCTTCTCCACATTACGTACGATGATACTAAGATCATCTATAACTTTGCACAATCGCCGGTTATCCTGTGCAGGATTACTCACGGCGGCCCAAACCTCCGAAGCGCTTGTGTATAGGGCGAGAGCAGCGTAACCAAGGATGACGACGATGACCCAAATCGCCACGAGCTGGAACAGGAAAGGGATCGAGGCCATGGCAAGGGCGGAGACGCAGAACAACAAAAGCAGCAGCATGGAATAAAGCAACCAGCTGAAACTCTTCCTCTCCGGCTGTTCCATTACCCGTCGTTCCGCCTCACTAACCGCTGCTTTCGTCTCCTCCTCCATGCTCTGTACCTTTGCAGGTGTCATACGAGTGTAAGCATTTACCTGATTCTCCAGCAAGAACTTAACCTTTTCATGGAGGGTCCCGAGCTGGGATTTGTTACCAGACACCCGAGATTCCAATGCGGACTCCAGAACCCCCCGGAAAGAGAGCAGCGCCTTGCGAGCCGGCGCCCGGTGGTCGCCACGGGCCTCCTCGACGATGCTGGTCAGCTCACCCAAAACCTCACTCAGACGCGCCCGATACTTGCGGAGGTCCGCTCCGAGGATGAGGGCGCCGCAGACCGCGCACGCGGCAGCGGAGGCGAGAGCTGCTATGAAAACCGCAAGCACGAAAGGCGCGATCCGTTCGGACCTCGCCGGAATCCAGTTGCTGAAGACGAGGAAGAAGCAGGAGAAGCAGATGAAAGCCGTGGTGACGTTGACGTCGGAAATAACCGAGTTCCGGGCAAGAATGAGATCCTCCGCGCTGCAAGCGGCGTCTCTCATCCTTGACTCCAACGGCGGTGAGACTCGCTTAGACTTGTCGGCGGAGGGTTCGTCGAGAAATTTGAGGAGGAAGGTGACATTTCCACGGATGGACTTGAGTTGATCTGTGTTGTGAACGTTGAACACTCCGTCGGCAGCACCGACTACGATGGTACTCTTCAGCAACCGCTGGAGAGTAGCCAGCGCCGCGTACGCCGACATTGAGTTTCTTGCACCGACGACGGTTCAAACAGCGATCGAAAAAAAGTGAGATTTGCAGAAAGAAACTACCAAAGTCAACGATTAAGAGATCGAGAGGGAGTAATTGTGAAGTAATGGTGAACCTGTTATCGATCGGTTTATATTTTATTTTATCAAACTTGACATGTTTTTGCATGTGCTCGCGCCAGAGCACAAAATACGGCATATCATCCTCGGTCCTTTATTTTTTTTAGTGGGATAATGTATTAAAGTGATGTGATTATAATTTTATGTGTGGTTTACTAGGCGAAAAGGGCAAAGAATCTTAAAAATTGTGGGCATACCGAGTAAAAGGTTAGGTAGTGTAATATTGCTCACATCCCCAATCTTTGCGCTTCTTTTCTAGACACGAATTTTAATATTTTGTAATGACTTGAATGATAAAATGGTTTCAGGTAGCATGTAAGTAAATTGATATTAAAATGTAATAAATATTTGAGTAGATTTGATTGACTTTTAAAATGTGTGATTCGATTTTAAAAATGGACGGAGCACAATTTCATGGACGATAAAAAGAGGAATCAAAAGTACATAAATGTGGATGGGTGTAATATGATACTCCTTCCGTCCAGTTCATTTGGCCCGTTTCATTTCGGCACGAGATTTTTATGCATAGTGTCAAAAGTGAAAAGCAAGATATCTATACTGAAAAGTAAGAGTTAATTTTTTTTTTTTTTTTATATTAGGGAACATCCAATTAAAGTGGAACATTCCAAATAGGAAAAGAAGCCAAGTGAAGTGGAACAAAGGAAGTATACAAGTAGGGATACTAGAGAGTTGAAGTTAAAATTTGTAGCAAGTATAATGATAAATTTTTTCACTTGTCAAACCTCGTTTCCATCTTAGAGAAGAATATATAGATACCCTCCGTCTCATTCATTTAGTAAAAAATTTCATTTTCGCCAGTCTCACTGATATAGATATATATTGTTTTAATGATAAAAGTTTAACTTACTAAAACTCGTTCACGCTATTTTTGATCCACTACCATCACTCTTATCTTAATTTTCGTAGTGAAAAAAAGTTATCCTAGATAAATAGGGCGAAAGGAGAGTATTAAAGGAGAGGAAAGACCACATCATATGGGATAATTTTTTGCATCCTTTAACTTCTCCTCCTCATTTTCCTTTTCCACCAAGGGAACGATAATAGTAGTTGTTACACCTACACATTAGCACACTAAATGAAACTCAACTCTATAAAGAGAAATGGAACCACCAAAATTCGCAAAGTCAACTATTCAAGTTAATTTAATAAGGGATTTGATGCTAATTGGAACATGAGTTGGCTTGTGCATGTGAACGACGAATTAAAAACCTACCGTTTACCAATTTCTTTGTATTTTAATTTACAACTAAGCTCCCAAGTTTCTATTCTGTACATATATATATATATTTTAATCTTTTGCACAACTCAAGTATTCACATGTACATGTCATTGTTTAATAAATGAGATTGGATAACATGTGATAACACTAAAATATCTTATGTCTCATGATCAAGTTCCGATCAACGAGATCTTTCAGAATATTCTCCGCCTCCTCCTCCAAGCTCTTTGCCGCGGGTGGCTTCGAGAATCCCTCAGCAATCCATAGATTGAGGAGCCTCGAGACGGAGATCTCAGAGTCTCCCAAGAAAACACCAAAGTATAAGAAGCATATATGGCCTCAAATGGTGAGGCAGGTGCTTATAGCTCAAACCTAGTACCACCAAACATGAAGTGCAAGTGCGTTTCGAAACCATGGCTATCTCTCATCGGAATTTACCTTTTCGTCAAAACCCACCTCTTGTATTCAAGGAAGATCCTACCTTATGACCCTTGTCGACTCATCTTCAACTCCTGTATGATTCATAACGAAAACGAACTCAAGCAATGCTCATTCACCTCCTACTATACTTGGATGAGCAGAAGATAATTTGTCACCCTATAGACAATCCGATCAACGATCATCTCGTAAAGGCCCTCAGTTGTCATTGATTCAACAAGAAATATAAAGCAAGAGCAGGAAGAGATGGGAAATCATGACCTCAGAGTTCTTATCAAATAAGAAAGAGATGAGAAGAGATGGAGTGAGTAGGTTCTCATCATTTAGTTTTCCATGGTTGTTTGTGAACATTTTACTTGTTGGTTGTTGTAATTTGTAATGGATTTCGTTTGAGTTTATCACTTTATATTTTGCTTAATTCAAGACATAATTTGTATTCTTTGTCTATATGTACATAATAGATTAGTTCATTTGCAGTGAACTTTCTTCGATTGATTTATTCTCAAAATTACAACAGAATTCACACCTGCAAAATCAACAAGACTGAGCAAAGCATATGTAGCGATTACAAATTAAATTACAATAACAAGTGTGCGTGTATTGGCCTAGCAGTAGGGGGTTAAGTTACGGGACCAAAGCTCCCGAGTTCGAGCCCTCCGCCGTTTATTGTTTAAAGAAAAAAATACAATAACCAACTAAGAAAACAAGTAAATTCACACAGCAGAGAAAACTAAATGATGAGAAACAAATCTGAGAATTAGCCAACTGCATCCTCTCATCTCTATCTTCTTTGATAAGAACTGTGATACGCCTCAAGATCGAGACGTATCGATAAACGGCACTCTTCGAGTGAGGCCAAACTCCAAAGTAGAAACGCAGAGACGAAGAAGGGGAAAAGCTTCAATTTCATTCACGATAAAAGACGGCTACAATACAACGAACATTAAATAGTTTGGACACCCTAAAACCTAATGGACCTAGACATTCTAATTGGGCTTCTAACCTCGGCCCAACTACAATACTACAATTAAATAACATAATATAAAATGCTAGCAAATAAACATACGTTCTCGACTAATATCTTGACTATTTCTTGATCGTATCAACTCTTCCGCCCTTCAAATCCACCTTGTCCTCAAGGTGGAGATTCCAAAATATCCTTATAAACTTCCTCGAGTGCATAGAGGCTAAAAATGACCCCTCGTCGGAAAATTCCAAGCAAAACATATTTCCACCAATGGCCCAACATATCCTTTGTGCCAAGAAAAATTACCATTGCTTGGGCCTCTGTGTCTAATGGGTTGGGCCATAATTTAATCTCCAATTGTTGATCCACTTGTGTGCTACGGGAAAACACTTTAGTGAGGGGAAAAAGCAGTGGAGGGGGCGGAGGCAGCGGCTGGAAATGGAAGTTTGGGGTTGGAGTAACTTTAGGGGATGGAGGCAGCGGCGCCGGCGATGGATCATTACCGAAGAGCTCGACGGGGAGCAGTAAGCCGTCGACGGAGAATATGAAGAGTGGAGTTGAGTCGAGCACGGTGGAGGCGATCCTCGACGAGTCAGCTCCGGTGTCGAGGTCGTACTTTCCGGCGCCATTAGTGGCGAGGGTAGTTATCCTCCCCTTCGTCTGTTTTTGAGATCCGACCGGGACATGGGTGGCGAGGGCGTGGTTCTGGAGGAGCGACACCATCTCCGCATTCGAGAGCTTGCTCAGATCTGGAGCGTCGGCGTCCTTGAACGTCTCGTCGTTAGGGGCGAAGATGGTCAAACCCTTATCAATGGTGGGGGAGTGGAACGGCGGAGGGGCGGCGGAGAAGGAGGTGGAGGCCGCGGTGGAGGCCGCGGCGGAGGTGGTGGCGGCGGCTAGGGAGGTGGAGGCCGCGGCGGAGGTGACGTCGAAGGAGAGGAGGTGGATGCCGGAGTTGGAGGAGCCACGGCGCTGGACTGGGGCGGTGGGGAGGCGGCGCTGCTGGGGAGCCGAGGAGCTTCCGCCGGAGCGGAACGCCGGAGAGGATGCTGGGGCAGGAGATGGAGATGTGGAGAGCAGATCTGTGAATTTGGAATCAACCAATTGCATACATGCTTTGATGGTTGAATTAGTTGCTGTGAATTGGCTCTCCAAATGGGTACGAAGGTAATTGAGAGCTTCAAGGATTTCTGAGTTAGACATGGAGGCACACACACTTTTTTTTTTTTTGGAATCTATTGGCTGAAGAGGAACAGAGGCAACTTCGAGTGTGCCAAACTCCAAAGAAGAAGAGGATCGAGAGGAAGACAATGAAAGCACCAGTGATACGCCTCAAGATCGAGACGTATCGATAAACGGCACTCTTCGAGTGAGGCCAAACTCCAAAGTAGAAACGCAGAGACGAAGAAGGGGAAAAGCTTCAATTTCATTCACGATAAAAGACGGCTACAATACAACGAACATTAAATAGTTTGGACACCCTAAAACCTAATGGACCTAGACATTCTAATTGGGCTTCTAACCTCGGCCCAACTACAATACTACAATTAAATAACATAATATAAAATGCTAGCAAATAAACATACGTTCTCGACTAATATCTTGACTATTTCTTGATCGTATCAAACTGTGAGGTCATTTCCATTATCTTCCTGCTCTTGCTTTATATCTCTTGCTGAAGCAACAGCAAGGGGATGACAGCAACAAATAATGAATTAATATTGTTCATTCTTGTTAGAGTGTGTGTTATTTTAAAGAAATATACAAAAAAAAAAAACAAAAAAAACAAAAAAAACAACAACAACAACAAATTTTCTTCTTTTACTTGCTCCGTCCATTTTTTACATTTTCATTCTGAATAGTAATTATATTCATCTACCTATTTCGAGTGATAATATTTTCATATTTATCAAACCCCGTTTCTGTCTTAGAAAACATAACAAATCAGAAAACCGCATCATATATGGTATAGTTTTATGCATCAATTTCATCAAGAGAACGAAAATAGTTGTTACACCTACATTAGCAAACTATAAATGAATTGAACAAAAACGTAAAACGACACGAATTTATACATAGTTTACCGAGCAATGAATTGGCTTACAAATTACAGTTCGCTCTCAAAAGAGTTATATAAATAGCGATAAAGAACACAGATGGAGTCGGACCATTAATAGTACTAATAAGGCGGCCCAACATTGCATATAGTCGGGCTGGGGAGACTCGCCTCCAGACCTCGGGCAAGGGGGTGTCGCCCCCTTGACCCCCGACTCGCTGACAGGGCAGCAAGATCCCCGACTAACTCAGCACTCATTTTACCATCAAACCTGAGAAATAGCTAACTCCATCTTCTCATCTCTTTCTTACCATTTGATGAGAACTTTGATGTCAGTTCCCATCTCCCTCTGTTCCTGTTGTATATAATATGCTATAGAATCTGCATAAGGACAGTCATCCAATTCGATCGTCTCAAGCGTCGGAATATAACCGAGATTTTCGAAAGGGATTTCCTCCAGCATCCAACACTTTTTCACAACGAGACGTTCGAGGCGAGGGAAGCAGTCTTCTTCAGGTTCCCACGAGGTGAAACCCATGTTCTCAAGAAGTAGGAACCTGAGTTTAGGGAATTCTACCTCCACTTTTACCCGCTGAGAGTCGGAGCACTCTTCGTTTCTCAGTTTGAGCCCCTCAAGATTCTGCAACGAACCAAAGCTATCCCAAGCAATTCTACCACCACTTAGGCTCAGTTTCTTGAGCTTCTGAGGGAACACGAGCTCTGGTGGACCGGAGGAGTTGGCTGATCCTCCATCATCGTAGTACTCGATCACGATCTTCAAATTCTCAAGCTGTTGCAGATCACCAATGGATTCAAGCTTGTACACTGACCAATCCACGGACGAGGAGACATGATAGGAGATTCCCAACTTCTTCAGGTTTGGGATTCTTGTGATGATGTCCTTGCTCCACTTGAAGTTTCTGATTCCTACGAGAGTTTGTAAGTGTATAACAATCGGACCACCCTTCCATTGAAATGGATTAACACGACGAGGATCGGACAAGTAGCAACCTGGCTTCACGTAGATGTACCTCAGATTAGGCATATCCCAGATCACCCTAGGAAGGAAGGGATACACCTCCAATGAACCATGATGATGAACGAGTGTCTCGAGATTACGGAGTTTGGACATGGACAAAGGAAGAGGGCCGTCACAGATGACAGCAAGATACCTCAAACAAACAAGTGAAACAATATGAGCCGGACACTCACCAAAGTGAAGCACAAGTACATCTAGTACTCGGAGATACCGAAAATATAAGGAGAGACGAGAGTGGCAATGCAGGATCTTGCTGGATGCAGGAGTAGCTATAGCAGTCCACAAGAAGAAGGAACGAAGATTGGGATAAGAACTTATCGAGCAGGGCCGCTTTCTCGTAGAGCATCAGATTGAATGCTTAGCCTACGTACAGCATGCTGAGGCCTTTCACTACTAACATTCATAGCAAGAAAAAAGTTTTCTTTCCGAGCATTCTCCACACAAACATCCCTTAACAGATCATGGATGCTGTACGTCTTGACCCTGCCGTCACAGCTCTTGGTACATTCCAGGATCAAGTTCCGATCAACGAGTTCTTTCAGATAACCCTCTGCCTCCTCCTTCATGCTCCTAACCGGGCTCTGCTTCAAGAATCCCTCTGCAATCCATAGATTGATGAGTCTCGAAACGGAGATCTCAGAGTCTCCCAAGAAAACGCCAAAGTATAAGAAGAATGGCCTCAAATGGTGAGGCAAGTGCTTATAGCTTATCCCTATTATCTCCAAACATTGCTCTTGGATTACCCCCGATTCTAGATTCTCTGCTACTTCATCCCAGATTCTGCTCTCTTCGACCTCCTTGGGAAGGACCCCTCCAATCACAAGAATTGCTAGAGGAAGTCCCCCACAACCCTCTGCAATCTTCTTTCCGGTGGATTCCAATTCAGGCGGACAATCTCTTTCTCCAAAGACCTTTTCGCGAAGTAGTTGCCAACTCAGACCTTCATTGAGGCATCTCATTTTGTGAACATGGCTACCGGAGCTTGCACGATTTGCCACATCCGACAACCTAGAAGTCAAAAGGACACAACTTCCATTGCTATTATCAGGAAAATATTGAGACAAGAAGTCCCAAATAGTTGTGTCCCATACATCATCCATTACGATGAGATATCTCCTGCCGTAGAGCGTCTTGTGGAGCGACGTACCCGGGTCTTCTTTGTCCTTATCTTGCATTTGCACCTTTAAGGACTTCAAAAGGCCTAGCAGGACATCACTCTCAGAGTACTCCTGAGAAATCGTCACCCAAGCACGGATGTCGAAGAACTCAACAACATGATCAGGATCATTGTAAACTTGGGTAGCAAGCGTACTTTTGCCGATTCCCCCCATCCCCACAATCGAGACCACCTTACGTTCGCGTGAACCGTCAAAAAGATGTTCCTTAATCGCATTCATGTCATCTTCCATTCCCACTACCTTGCCTCCCAAGTACTCATTTTCAGGCGATGAATGAGACGAGGAGGATTCCACTTTTCGCATGATGATACTTAGATCATCTATAACTTGGTTCAACTGCCGGTTTTCCTGAGCAGGACTAGTTATGGCATCCCAAACATCGGAAGCACTCGTGCATAGGGCGAGAACAGCGAAAACGAGGATGACTAAGATGACCCAACCCGCCACGAGCTGGACCAGGAAAGGGATCGTGGCCATGGCAAGGGCGGAGACGCAGGACAACAAAATAAGCAGCATGAATTTCATCAATCTACGGAAACTCTTCCTTTCCGACTGATCCATTATTCGTTCAGCCGCACTAACCGCTGCCTTTGTATTCTCCACCATATGAGTAGGAGCATTTACCGGAAAATTTTTAATCAATAATTTAACCTGTTTATGGATGGACTGGAGCTCGGATTTGTTATCGGCAGGCACCCCAGATTCAAATGCGGAGTCCAGAATCCCGTCGAGAGAAAGCAGCGCCTCGCGAGCCGACTGTCTTTTATCACCCGCCTCCTTGACGATGCGGATCAGCTCCTCCAAAACGTTACTCAAGCCATGAGTCAGCCGCTCCCGAGAATCGCCGAGGTCCAGGAACTTGTCCAGTACGAGGATGAGGTACACCACAACGAAGAAGACCGCGCTCGTGGAGAGAGCCGGTACGAAAACCTGCAGCATGAAGGGTTCAGAGATCGCGTCCTGAAGGCTCATCGGGACCCGGTTGCTGAAGATGAGGAAGGAGCAGAAGAAGAAGGGGAAAACCATGTTGATTATGTGGGCGCGCAGCCTCCAGGCGTCTGAGTCTAAAATCGCCATGTTCCGGGCTTCAATGAGATCCTCTGCGTCGTAAGCCGCTTTTCTCATCCTTTCCTCTAAGGATGCTGTGATTCCCGTGGAAGAGGGTTCATCACCCGTGGAGGAGGGTTCACCACCCGCGTCTGTCGTCCTTGCCTCTGTCGATGCTCCCGTGGAGGAGGGTTCGCCGGCGTCTGTCGTCCTTGCCTCTGAGATAGTGTTTGACGCGTCGAGAATTTTGAGGAGTTTTGTAACATTGTCAATGAAGGACTGGAGTTGATCTCTGTTATGAACGCTAAACAGTCCGTCTCCAGCATCGGGAATAATGCTCTCCAGCAGCCGCAGGAGAGTTACCAGCGCCGCGTAAGCCGACATTAAAACTGGAACTCAAACTGATCGGAACGGAAGGAAAAACAAACCAACAGTCAAAAGAGTTTGCAAAGTCAACGATTAAGATTTAAGGAGAGGGAGAGGGAGAGGGATCGAGTAATTGGAAACGCTTTACGATGCCAACGACAAGTGTTTTTTTTTTTTTTGTTTTGTTTTTTTTTTTAATAACTAAACTAACACATGTTTGCATGTGGTCGCGCCAGGCCAGAGCGCCAAATACGGCATGTGATGTTCGGTCCTCTTATATGTTTTCACTCCTCGAGCTCCTTCTCATGTATGTTGTCTCTGTGCTTCGATTTTTTTTATGTACATTTTAATTTTATGATGATCGGAATGTTATAATGGTTATAAATATTTAAGTTAACTTTCGAGACGTAAAAGGTATAGTATAATGTGGACGTTTAAAAATCGGCAAAACATATTTTTTGTGCACATGCAAAGATAACGGACAAATAGAATATTTTTTTTTTCTCATTAAAAATATAGTTCACAAGTTTTAACAAAATGCTAAGTATTGTAAGTAATAATATTCACATCATCCCCATATTAATGTGATTGTTTGTCGCTTGAGATGTCTAATTTCAAATTAGAGTGATTGGCTACGATAAAAAGATTTTCTAAGCTAAATGAATTTTACTCTTCATATTTGTCTTAATTTTTATGGGTTGTTGTTGTTATTTCGTTGTTACACCTACTTTTTCCGACATGAGATCCTCTATCTCCATTTATGTATACTAACAGTGTATCAAATGTCGATTTTTATTATTTTTATTCTTTTTTTTTTTTTTACAATTTCAACTTATTATGATTAAAGCAAACAGAGACGAGATAATGTTTGCATCTTATTTTCATCTCCATTTTACATGAACAAAATTTTCCGTTCCCGATCAATCGGGATGGGACGTGGAAATAGTTGTTACACCTGCGTTAGCAAAAACTAAATGGAACTCAACTCTATCTAGAGAAATGTAACTACTACTAAAATTCAAAAAGTCAACTAGCCAAATAATTTAATAAGGTTTTGATGATAATTGCAACGGTGGCTACTTTGTTGGTGTGAACGACGAATTAAAAACGTACCGTTTACCAATATCGTAGTACTAGTATTTAATTTTGATTCCTATAAATTTGATTTGATCAATCTTTTTTATGTTTTAATATTATACAAGTTTCAAACGTTATCAAAAAATAAATTTGAGAACAACTCGACATCTTATACGATACTTGATATATACTGTATGTTGAGAATATAATACAAATTACAAATCAATAGTACCTATCTTTATAAGTTCAAGCATTAATAGTTATATCATAAAATCAGAGTCGTTGACGTAGGTGATATTTCACTAAACGTGTTCGTTATTGTTACGTTTATTGTTACTTATTAAGTTACAATCTTCAAACACACTTTACGAGTTGCACAATTTAAATGGTGAACAAGTTAAGAGCGTCAAAAGTGAGCATATAAATATTTATGGGGTGTGCAGATGAAAAAAGAAAAAAGAATTAATAACATCAATTCTTGAAGTAAGCAATAGAAAATGATGAAAGGATGGTGTATTAGAAGAGATTAATTGTAATTATCTTTCTTTAGATGGTTTAAGATCAATAGAAATTGCGAAATATTTTTTGGTTTATATTTTTAAGGATAAAATCACAAAACACTATCCCTTATTTCTTATTTGGCCCAAATATTCCTACCCAGCTTTCCAAGGCTTTTCCTATACTTTATTGGGCTTTCCCTAATTGGTTTGCCTTTTTGTTGAACCCATTTGGGCCTAAACCACTATCCACGTAGGATCGATAAACTAAATCGAATTAAAACGAAACTAGTCCCTCCGTTCTAAATGAACTAGCTTGTTTTATCACTTTACAAGATTTTAGACGCAATGTTAAAAATGTAAAAATTAAGGTTACATATTCATATTGAAAAGTAAGAGCTACATTTTTTTTTTTTTTTTTTTTTTAAACAAACTAATGGATATTCCGGATCAGGGAAAGAAGTTAAGTGAAAGTTAAGTGAAGTATGACCAAAAAAATATAATCTTTTTCTAATCGTAAACTTACTTGGCTTTGGGTTAAAATATTAATCTAAATTTAATTAGGTTTGAGTTTTGCAAACCAGTTCAAATTTCTCAACAACAAACCCTGGGTTTCGTCGTACAGCAACGAATCTCGATCGAATTTTGCCGAATCGCGGCCACCGGAAATGGAGAGCGAAAACCCCTCTCACCTCAGAAACGCCAAAACCCACATTTCCGATCACTCAATCCTTCTTCCGGGAGAGATAATCGAGGAAATCCTGTCAAGACTTCCGGTGAAATCACTCCTAAAATTCAGGTGCGTTTCGAAACCATGGCGTTCTTTAATCGGCAGCAAACATTTCACCCAAAAACACGTCGATTACTCGATGCAAAACGCGAACTTTGCCCGCCAGTATATCATTTCGATCTCCCCTGGGCCCCCTCGCGAATTGAGGCAGTGTTCTTTGCGCTCTATGTTGGATAATCCGTTCACTGATCAGTTTAAATCTTGTGATTTGTCGAATGTTGTTGGGTCGGAGCCAGTCTGTATTGTGGGTTGTTGTAATGGGCTTGTGTGTGTTCTTCTCGAGGGCAAGAATTTCATGCTGTGGAATCCAACCACTAAAATGACGAAGAATTTGCCTGTTTTTGATCGGAAGGTTAATCACGGGCACATCAAGTGTTATGGGTTCGGGTTCGATAAATCGAGTGGCGATTATAGGGTGTTTGGGATTTTATCTGTATTCTGTGTAGTTGGATATGAGGCCATAGCTAAAGTTTACAGTTTGGAGGCGAATTCATGGGAATTAGTTAAGTATAAGTGTGTTTCTTGTGTTTCGCCCTTTGGTGGAGGAGGGAAGTATCTGAGAGGGAGGCTTTACTGGCCTCGTACCCTGCGTGTGGATGGGGACATCGCCTCTTTCGACTTGGGGAGTTTAGAGTTCGGTAGGGTTGAGCTACCCTCTTATACCGATTCTGGTTTTACCGAATATATGGGAGTGGTAGGGGGTTGTTTGAGCATGCTTTATGATTATAGGAGTCACTTGGATATATGGATTATGAAGGAGTATGGAGTGAGGGAATCTTGGGACAGAGTGGTGACAGTTACAACGGTTAAGAATCCGATGGAAAGATTGCTCCTCTTTACCATTGGTCCGAATGGAGAGATTATCTTAACCTATCGATCGGCTTGTGTGATATACTATCCTGAAGATAATGGCTATCGGCATTGCCAGGTAATGAACCTTGCTCCACTTCTAGAGGCTGGAATTTATGCTGAGAGTTTAGCCTCGCTCGATCCTTATGGTTAATAATCAAGAATGTTTTGAGAAGCTGCTGTTTCGTTTCAATAGCTTAGACTAAGTCAATGTTCCTTGTACTTGCACTTTGATCAAATATATGAGGGAGTCAGTTTGTCTTGTGTATTGCAGTAGTGGCTAGTCTATATGCTGCTAGATACGAGATATTTGATCTTTTATGCACCTCGAGAGTGCACATGGTATTCGAAGGTTGTTCTTGGCCATCTCAGGGAATGCTTATGTGCTTATGTATGCATTACTCATGCTTATATAAGATTAACTTCGTTTTGCTTAGTTCGAATTGGAGAAACTCTGGATAATCTATGACATAGCGTAAGATCTTAACGATAATTGACCTTGATTTCCATCCCCTGAAACAGAGTTCTATACTGTTTAGCCTCTCTTGATTTCAGCTTAGTTAGCTCTAATAAGTCTTGCTGCTATTCTTAGAAATTTCTTCTGTCTATCACAGAAGCTATCTTCCCTAACTAATCATTTGATCGGATGACGACTTAATGAGTTTGCAGTCATGGTGTGAGTCGTATATGTTTTCTAGAGAAGAACGTTCTTTTGACTGATGACTCGTTGCCTGGTTCAGCTTCGATCCCTGAACTAACGGCTTCGTTTTCTTGATTTTCATGAGAAGATGAAGTGAAACAGAGTACTATTAATCTGATGTACAGAGTGATTTTTGGCTTCCTTTTATCAACTGCTGTTTCCTAGTACTAATTTGTCTGATTTCAGGTGCCAATTTTCTTTTCTTCCTATTAATTTGTTACATATTGTTATTGTTATTGTTAACGGGCCTTTTTTCTTGGGCCCTAAATGGGCGCACCTCTTGCCTAGGCCCAGAATCGGGCTTGCCCATTAATATATCTCCAATCGAAACCCTAATTGAAAACCTAGCCTCCCCACAAAAGATCGAATCATGCAACTTCATGCAAGTTAAAGGCCGCAGCCATGGTGATCGAAAATCTCCATCTTCTACACGAGCTCATCGAAGAGCTTACGCTGCCACAACTTCCGGTGAAATCCCTCTTGAGATTTCGGTGCGTTTCGAGAGGATGGCGTTCTCTGATCGACAGCAAACCGTTCATCAAAAAACACTATCAGAATTCATTAAAAGACTCGAGCCTTGCCCGCCATAAAACCTTCTTAATCTCTGCTCCGTTAATGACGGATATAGCTCAATGCTCCCTTTTCTCCCTCATCGACATGCCCCCGTATTTCCGCCTCTTAGAAGAATCGAAGAACTTCCCAACCCCTACCATCCACCCTTCTTGGATATCCTCAATCTCCTCCGTTGGCATGTGCAACGGGCTGATCTGCGTCCTTCTGAGTACTCACTCGAGGAACCAACAGTTCATCGTGTGGAATCCATGCACTAGGGTTTCTAGAACTGTCAAATACTCCTCGTCACGTGGTGATATAACGAACTACGGGTTCTACTGGGACGAGGCGGCCGATGATTACAAGGTGATCGTGAAGGAGGGAAGGGTTTCCGTGTGCAAAGTATACAGCTTGAGGAAGGATTCGTGGAAGGAGATTAGTGCGCCCGATCTTAGCCTCGACAAGGATGGGCGCGCCGGCATCTTGGCAGGCGGGAGGCTGCATTGGCCCGCCCCCGGGTCCTCGTATATCCCTCTTGACATCATCGCCTTCGACTTGAAGAGCGAGGCGTTTGAGACGGTGGAGCAGCCGCCTTGCCCCGGCGTGATCGGATGGTTGGGCCTCGGTTCGATCAGGGAATACCTGGCGGTGAATCGGCTGCACAACGACCGGTTCGATGTATGGGTTATGAAGGAGTACGGGGTGAAGGAATCGTGGGAGGTGATCTTCTTTATCAAAGGCTCCTCCTTCGTTTTTTCTCCGAACGTGGATAGGTTTTGCATGGGTAGAGAAGGGGGAATTCTGTTGATGAAGTTACCGGAGATTGTGATATATGATCGGAAATGGGGTGATTTTGTAAGATTCCGCGGCGAGAATATTAAAGCGGAGGTCTGCATCGAAAGTCTAGTCTCGCCTTGCCTCGCCTCACTGCTAGATGAGAAAAGCAAGCCGGTCGTACCCGATCGGAGCCCGCATGCCCGTTCTCTCAAGTTGTCCGAGGTGTATAACCTCCTAGGTTCGTTTTTCATTTAGCATATACTAGTACCATGCCCCGTGCGATGCACGGATTAGTTATACTCAACTCAACTCGAACTCACAAACTAATAGATATGGCATAAAATTTATTTTAATACCACAAAATAACTTGTTGCTTCTCATTAAGAAATCTAAAACTTTGATAATCAACTCAAAATATTGCAATCCCCAATTCATTTAAACTTCAATATCCTGAGTGTATCTATTTAACCTCAAAAGGGAAAAAAAATTAAAAGCAGCAACATAAAGAAAAATGAAAGAAAAATCAGCAAAAACAACTTCAAGTTCCTAATCCCCTTCGCCTCCGCCTCAACTGCAAAACCTTTTCCTGCCCACGTTGTCGAACAGCTCTGCATAGCATGGGAATGCAGCCCATGTAGATCCCCTAGCCACCGGCAGATCGAGTACTTGTTTTTCATGAACATTCCGTAGTAGGAGATCTTGTTTGGGAGATACTCGTAGTTCTGGACCTCGTGGTCTTTGTTCCGTGATTGCTCCATTAGAACTTGCCAGAACTGCATATTTCTGAAAACATGGCAATATTTTAACGAAAAAAAGGAAGGAAACCCCATGTTTCAAAACCCAATACCCAATCTGGATCAAGACCTTCGAACTAAACCCAACTTACACACAAGAAGACCGCCAAGAATTTGAACAAAAGACACATTCTCTGCAACACAGAAAAATCTAAGGTTGGCTACACCAAACCTGAGAGAGAACATAAACAAAAGGGTGTATGCAAAAACCTTGCAAGCTCTCAGCTTTTCACTGAAAACTGATTTGATGTTTAAAAAAATAAAAACACGAAGGCCCAGAAGGAAGAAAGTCAGAGGTGAAAGCACAAATAACAACGCAAAGAGAATCCTTTAACATAGAAGTAGGGATGTCAAGAAAGCCCGAACCCGATGGGCCGACCCGAATGGCCCGAAAAAAACGGTGGGTTAGGGCCTATTTTTTTCAGCCCATATGCATTTCGGGCTTTTTAGCCCAGCCCGGTCGGGCTGTCGGGCTGGTCGGGCTAACCCGGTGGGTTCTCGGGCTGGCCCGTGGGCCAAGCTCAATAATTATTAAAATAATAATTTATTGATTAATTAGTAATTACTAATTAGGGCAAGCAGGCAGCAGCCAAGCACACAGCACACAAACGTATAATTCATCAGTGGACTTCTCTCACAATCCCATTCCACCGCCGACCCCCATTCTCCAATCACCGTCGCCCGTCGGCAGCCACCCAAGTCCCTCCTCTCCGTCGCCCCCGCCTCCGCGACGTCAGCCCCCCTTCCCCCGTTCCTTTCTGAGCTTTCTCTACGTTCCTCTCCGTCGCTCCGCGGCCATCTGTCCACCTCTCCAGCGAGGCTCTTTCTCCGGCGACTCAAAAGGTAACGTTTCATCAGCTATTTCTTCTGCTCGGCTTTAGCTCTTCCAATTATATGTGTTTTCATTTTCGTTTTCTGCTTTCTGCTTTTGTTTTGTTTTCTGATATGTTTTTTGTTTTGTTTTTTTCCTTTATTTTCAATTTAGGTTTCTATGGAAGGTTCATCTAAACAGGTTATCGAAGAGAATGCCGATAAACTCGTAACCGATAATGGAGATGACGTGGAGATTTTAGGTGATTCCAAATCAAAGAAGAAATCACCAGTTTGGAAGCATTTTACCATTGTGAAAGTCAAGGAAGGGAATGCAGAAATTGAGAAAGCCAAATGTAATTACTGCTTGACTTCGTACAAATATGATCAAGGTACAAAAAATGGAACCTCTACTTTAAGTCGTCATATAAATAAGTGCAAGTATAAACCGATGTTTGGAGATGTCACTGCTATGTATCGTGATCATGAAGGAAAATTAAAGGCTCAAGGTAAAATTATTGATCCAAAAATATGTCGTGATTGGATAACTAGGATTTCAGTTGCACATAATTTGCCTTTGAAGTGGATTGAATACGAAAATATGAGAGGCTTTTTGAAGTACTTGAATCCAAATGTAAGATTTGTCTCTAGGAATACTGTTTCTTCTGATGTTGAGAAAATGTATGAGTCTGAAAAGGATAAGCTGAAATTGACATTGAAGAATATTCCCGGTTTGGTCAGTTTAACATCTGATGTTTGGACAGCTTGTACGAATATGGGTTATATTTGTGTAACTGCTCATTATGTGGATGATAAATGGACTTTGAATAACAAAATACTCGCCTTCTGTGAAATGCCTCCTCCACATTCTGGTCCTGAGTTAGCTCAAAAACTTTATGATTGTTTGGTGGATTGGGGGATAGATAGGAAAGTGTTTGCTTTGACTTTGGATAATGCCTCTGCGAACATTAATATGGTTCAAATGTTAAAGTCACGACTCTTATTGCAAAATTCTTTAATGTGCAATGGTGATTATTTTCATGTGCGATGTTGTGCACATATTCTGAACCTTATTGTTCAAGATGGGTTGAAAGTTGTTGGTGATGCTTTGGATAAGATTAGGGGGAGTGTCAAATATGTGAAAGGCTCAGAAGGAAGAATGATTAAGTTTAGAGAATGTGCTAAAAAAATTGGGATTGTCATCACTTCTTCAGTTTGCTTAGATGTGGCTACACGTTGGAATTCCACATACTTAATGCTTGAAAGTGCGATTAAATATCGTCGTGTGTTTAGCATGCTTGCTTTTGATGATTTGAGTTACAAGCAATGTCCTACGGAAGAAGAATGGAATAGAGGGGAAACCATGTGTGAATTCTTGCGTCCATTTTATAAAATCACTACTGTGATCTCTGGTTCTTCTTATCCCACTTGTGATTTGTACTTTATGGAAGTGTGGAAGATTGCACGTTGTTTAGAAAAGAATTCAAGAAGTGAAGATGAAATTGTGAGAAGCATGACTGTTAAGATGAAAGAAAAGTTTGATAAATATTGGGAGGAGTATAGTGACATACTTGCAATGGGGGCCATCTTTGATCCAAGAGTTAAATTGCAATTTTTGGAATATTGCTATTCAAAATTTGATCCCCATTCAAGTAAAATGAAAGTTGAGAAGCTGAAGAACAAGTTGTACAAGTTGTATGGTGAGTACAGGGAAAGGGGTATTGGTTCTTCTCTCAAAGCTTCTAATTCTGAATTTGGAGATTCATTGAAATCTAAGCGACAAAAGACTCAGATGGCTGGACGAGGATTGGATTTGGATGATTCCGAGATTCATGTAGGTTATGTTTTCTGTTTTAATATTATGATATTTATCAATATTTTTATTTTTAATTGCTCATTAGTTTATTTTTATTTTATATTATTTTGAAATATTATGCAGGATTATAATAGTTTCAAAGGTGGTTCTGGTGATTCAAAGACATTCTTGGATAAATATTTGGATGAAGAGCAAATGGATCAAAGGGAAGAGATAAATGTGCTTGAATATTGGAAAGATAATAGAGTTCGTTTTGGGGACCTTGCTAGACTGGCATGTGATGTGCTTAGCATTCCTATTACAACGGTAACATCAGAATCATCTTTTAGTATCGGAGCTTTTGTTTTGAACAAATATAGAAATCGACTTCTTCCGAAAAAAGTACAAGCTCTTATTTGCACACGTAACTGGTTGCATGGATATCCCTCAGACGGTATTATTATTATTATTATTATTATTATTATTATTATTATTATTATTATTATTATTATTATTATTATTATTATTATTATTATTATTATTATTATTATTATTATTATTATTATTATTATTATTATTATTCTAATTTTACAAACGTTCTTTTTCTATTAGATGAAGTTGACGAATTTGAAGATAGTGATGATGAAGCTGGAGAAACTTCAAGTTCTGTGAAGCTTTCAAGTTCTGGAATGTCTGAATCACAAGGAGAATGTTATTCAATTACTTAGTTGTGGGAACTTTTATAATTTATATTGTTGAATTTTATGATATTGTGGTTGAACTTTTTAATATAGGTGCTTTAGATTTATTTTCTAATATACTCTTCTACTTTTGTTAGATTTATTTTCTATATTCTGTAGTACTTTTATGATATTGTATTGTGGTTGAACTTTTTAATATAGGTGATCGAACTTGTTCTTTCCTTTTTTTTAATGATATTTTATTATTATAATTTATATGTTGGCATTTATTATACGTATTCATTTATATTATTATATTTATATAATTATATGTAAGAATATAATACTAGGAAAAAACAGAAATATTAAATTTAGTTTTTTACTATTTGGCCCGGTGGGCTAGCCCGAAACCCGGTGGGTTAGGGTTAGGGTCGAAAAATATTAGCCCGAAGGAAAAAAAAGCCCGATTAACCCGATCCGAAAAGCCCGCAACCCGATAGGGCTAGCCCGAAACCCGGTGGGTTGGCCCGTTTGACATCCCTACATAGAAGTACGCTCCCTCTCTCTCTCTCTCATAAAAGTCCTACCAACCAAAACTAAAACACCCACCTTTTTTCCATCACTGCAAGCCCAAGAAGAAAGAGACAGAAGCGAAACAATTCGAAAATGGCTAAAAACACATACAGGGATATACATAGACGGACATAATCGTATGCCAATTATAGAGAGGGAGAGAGAGAGAGGGAGGTGGGAACAAATAAATAAACATTGCATTATAGGACAGGAACAAAACGTTGCATTATAGGACAAGAACAAAACGTGAGAAGCCGTTAGATCCCAAACTTAAATCATTCATAAAAAGTATGAATTAAAATGGAATCTTTCATCCCAAACCTCCGCAAAAATCACATTGGATCCCAATTGAAGAACACAAACACATAATATAATAATTAGATTCAAATCCTAATGATTTGTAGAGAGAGAGAGGGAGAATATCTCACCATACCAGAAAGATTTCTTTAGTTTTCTTTCTTATTTGTAAATCCTTTTGTTATCGTATCTTCTGGTTTTCAAAATCCACCCTGTCGGAGGCCGCGGCAGAAAGAGGAGGGGTCGTTTCTTCTCGATCATGTGCTTGATTGTGTGAGGCTCGATGGGCGATGGCCTCGAAAACCTCGTCGTCGGAGCTTCGGAGGATGATTTTCTTGCCTGAATTCTCCACCGCGGCAGGGGCAACGGCCTCGAAAACCTCATCTTCGGAGCTTCGGAAGATGATCTTCTTGCCGGAGTTCTCTGCCGCGGACGCCGTCACATTCGATTTGAGAGGGGAAGAGAGAGAGTGGGGGTTTCATTTAGGGCGAAAAATTGGGAACGGGGAGACGATCTACACCCTCCGTCCCCTAATAAGTGTCCCAAGCCGCCAAAATGCAATAACCAAGGAATTGTATAAATTTACCATATTAACCCCTAATCATTACATTGAAAGTTGAAAAAGTTAAAAAGTGTAATGATAATAGGGGTAAAATTGGTAGTTTAGCCAAAATTTTACATTGAAATACGGAGTATGTGATAGGACACTTATTAGGGGACAAAAATTTTAATGGCTCGGGACACTTATTAGGGGACGGAGGGTGTAGGATTTTAGTCAGTACAGTACAGAAGTTTTAAAACTACCCTCCTCAACTAATCACGTTCCCTTTTTCTGGAATCGAATTTGAATAACCCATTTTTTTTAATTATAAATTATATACTCCCTCCGTCCCTTTCAAGTTGAGTCATTTATTTTTACAGTTTTTCGGCATGCTTGTCAATTTCTTAGTTCACGAATTTTAAGGTGTATTTTTCTTTAAATAATTCTTTTACGGGATATTACAATACTTGTAGTATCCCGTAAAAGAAAATTTTCTTCAAAAATCCACGATTGTCAATTAATAATTTTTTTAATAATATTAAATTGAATTATTGTTATGTAACTGAATTTTTTTAAAAATAACTGCTAAAATACTAAAATTACAATATTACCCTAATTTTGGTGGGAAAAAAAACTGAATTTTTGTTTTGTTTTAATATATTATAGATTACTGTCACATCATCGTTTTTCATTTAGCATATATTACTGTCACATCAACGGTCGATACCTACTTACGTTAGTAAGTAGGAAATATCATTGCTATTAATTGATTTTTGTATACGTGATAAGTCTTCCTTTGTCCTCACACACCATTAGCTAAAATTCAAAACACAAAATAACAAGTAAAAGGAAAAGGTCAAAAACAAAAACACAGAGAAAAAACATGTGTCAAAAGGCAGGAATGAATGAAAAAAATCCATGATTGGATGCACCAACCTCCATTGCTGTAGCTCTGCATTTATGCAGCCCCTCCTTCTCTCCTACTCGACGCTGACTTAGAGATTATCCAAACTCTCATTTTTCGACACTTTACACTTTCCTTAATTCTCCTATCAAAAAAAGCTGATATTTTACAAATTTTCATGTCACATTGTGCATAAAACAAATATGGTGGAAATAAATGCTTTTTTTATTCAACATATAGCCAATAAGTATACATCAATTTCCAAAATTTGCGCCCACATATATATCTCAATTCTCAATAGCAAAAATAAAAAAGATTTTATTTTGAAAACAATTTTGGATAAGGTTTCTTTGGTAGTAAATGTTGGATAAGATTCTCTTGAAATATGGGTAACTAAGTTTTAACATATAGGGAGCTACATAATTTCTCCATTAATCAACATATCCCATAGTAATTAATTTCTCCATTAATCTACATATCCTATTATAGAAGTTTATTTAACAATTATTGTAGCATTTGAGAATTGATAATGTATGGTCATATCTAATCATTTTATCCTATTGGACTATGTTTTTTGGACTCATCTTTTTAGCCCTTTTTTTAGGCAAATTGACAAATATTCAAGTGTCCCACTTATTTAGTGAAAAAATCCCTATTTTAACTAATGTGCCAATTTGGAAAATTATCCAATCTCAATGTATTTTTAATCATATGCTATTGTAAGAAATTACATTCAAAGATACATTAGTGGACTTAGGGAATCTAGTTAGTGGATAGATAAACCTTGATAACAATATTAACAATTACTCGTTCTGTCCCGACTGATTACGCCTCTTTTTATTATTATAACGAGTCAAAATGATATATAATCGACTGAGCACTTTTATATTCAAATGAGTCTTATAATATCCAGTGAATTCATTATCGGCTATTCTGAGTTTTTTTCTTCATTTTCTCCAAATTTTATGATAAAAAAATATTTAAAAAATAATAATAATTACAAAATATTCCATCTAATCATATTTAGACATATATGATATAGTATTAATCTTTTATGTCACGATGTGACATTCCAATTTAAAATAAGCCACTCCAACACAAACTAGATTGCCAACATTACCCCTACGCAGCATGAGGTGGTACTTGCGTGGCAATGGATAAGGACGAAATGCGAGGGCAAAACAGTCGTTTCACTAAACCGACCTCAACAAATTAATTTTACGAATTGGCTCTTTATTTTAATTTTATTTATCCGAATTAAATCGGGAAATTAGCCTCTTCGCTACCTCCATTTTCTTCTTCTTCACTATCACCGTTTAGAATTTCTGAGATTTGCTTCTACAAATTGCTAATTTTAAAGAAAAATACACCGCCGAAAAATCGTTAGCCGCACAAAATTCTCAGAAAAATTTTGTTGTAAATTGTAGATTTTACTGGAGGAAAGAATCCCACGAAATACTACCCCATTACCATTATCTACATATCTCTCTTTTTCTTGAATGTGCACGTTTCGAAGTTAAATACGCTCACTTCTTCGGTAAAAAGCTTATGAATTTATGTTTTACATATGTTTTTGATGTATGTAAAGGTATGTACTGTTGAACGGCGTTGAATTTTGGAGGATTGATTGAAATTGGAGTTGTATGTGTAAGGGTAGCTCTGCCCATTTGAGCTGAAGCGGTTATCGGTGGTTTTAGATTAGTTTTACTTGTTTTTGTAAATTAATTTTGGCTGGTTTGGATCATAGGCTGAATTTTTGTGCCTTTTGGGGAGGTGTGATTTCTGGGTTTGGGTGAATTTGAAATTGCGTATGAGCTGTGGTAGCTAGGGTTTCGAGTGATGGTGGTGTTAGGGAATGACCCTTTGGAGTCGTTTTTGAATTCGATTCAAGTGGTTAGGAACGCTTTAGCTCCTATCGAATCTAATTTTCAGAAGGTTACGAAGAATTTCGAGCATTGTTTTAATGGGGCGGCCTCGAAGAATCGGAACTTGAGTGGCCGGTTTGATGATGCTTGTAATGATGTTGTGGCAGCTCAGTTGGATTTGAAGGAGAGTGGTGGTCAATATGTTGATGGTAATGGCGGTGATCGGAGGAAGAGGAGAGGTCCGATTAAGATATTTGTGGGTGTGTTCAAGGATAGAGGTGTAAGTAGCGTGCATAGTAATGTACATGTTAGTCGGGATGAAAATGTAAATTATTCGAGGAAAGGGTTGAAAGAAAGGTATGGAAGTGATCATGGTGGGAACGAGGATAAGGGCTTTTATGGGAACTGTCTGCATCTTGAGGTGGCATTATCATTTTTGATAAATGGCTTTGTGCAGGCTCTCCCTAGATCATTCAAGAATGAGAAAAAGCAGGCGCATACGATGAATGATGGTAAAGAATCTCGTGTGAGAGCTGATGTAAAGCCAAGAATCGGTAGTGAGATAAAGCCTGAGTTGAAGGCTAAAGAAGGGAAAGACTTACCTTTCGAGTATTTTATAGGGTTTGTGGTCGATCATTTGCCAAAATTTGATGCGGCTGTTCACGAAGATGAGTGTAAAGTTGCTGGGGCTAAACCTTCCGCTGTGTCCATTAATCAGTTTGACCACTTTAAGGCATTTTTTAGTATTTTAGAAGGTAAAAGAGCTGATGTGAATGGGTTCTTCGGGAATTTGATGTTTGCTCGTGTGGGTGGTGTTCCATCAAGTATGGTCGGAGTGCCTTCCGTGGGTGATGATGGTATTAATAATGCTGTTAATCAGGAAGAAAGTGGAGGCACGATCCAACAGAAATTGGCCAATGGTTTGCTAAGTATTCCGCTGTCGAATGTTGAGCGCTTGAGGTCGACTCTTTCGACTGTTTCATTGACAGAATTGATCGAGCTTTTACCACAGATAGGGCGACCTTCGAAAGAAGACCATCCAGACAAGAAAAAACTTATCTCTGTACAGGACTTCTTCAGATACACTGAAGCTGAAGGTGTGCTTTATTTATCACTTCAAATACTTTGCTCAAAATTCTTGTAAATATTCAGATGTTTCAGTGGTTCAATATGAAAATTTTCGCTAATTAGTATCGATTGTATCTGAAATCCTCTTCTATGTGGTTTGTGCTTAGGTTCTAAAGTGCAATTACATGTATTTAATTGTGCCTCATGGGGGTGCCTCTCATTTCGTGTATTTGTGAAAGCTCCGATCTTTCCGTGAGTTAGATGGAACTATTACTAGCTAATCATTGATTTTCAGTTAGGAATCATAAAACTTGGGCTTTCCTACTTGCTCTATGTTATTGGCTATAGGTGCGTTAAAAGAAGGGTCTTTAACCTCTTTTCAGAATTACTGCAATCATCAACTTTGTCGTTTGACATCAATCTATGCATGCAGGAAAGAGGTTTTTTCTTGAATTGGACAGAGATGGTGATGGACAAGTTACTCTAGAAGATCTTGAAGTTGCCATGAGAAAGAGGAAACTACCTAAAAGATACGCCAATGAGTTCATGCGTCGTGCTAGAAGCCATTTGTTCTCGAAATCGTTTGGCTGGAAACAGTTTTTGTCCTTGATGGAACAAAAAGAACCAACCATTCTTCGCGCCTACACCAGTCTCTGTTTGAGCAAGTTTGGGACTCTACAGAAAAGTGAGATTGTGGCATCACTGCAGAATGCAGGACTCCCAGCAAATGAGGATAACGCAGTTGCAATGATGCGTTTTCTGAATGCTGATATAGGAGAGTCCATATCATACGGTCATTTCCGGAATTTCATGCTTTTACTCCCATCTGAACGACTTCAAGAAGATCCAAGGTAATTGAGGTTTATTCCTTTTGTATTTCCAGTATACTTTTGTCCTTTCCATCATAAATGGTTGAATCCTAGATTACCGTTTTACTTTGACTTGCCTTGCTTTACGTCCTACAAGATCAATGGTTGCAGTCATTATACTAGGCTTCTCGTTTTTCATGTCGCTTGTTTTTAAGTTTAGTGTTTATGGATCCATCTTGATTTTACTTTGTTCAAACTTCAAAGTATAGGCTTTGAAACTTCTTGATGATGGTAATACCCTGTACTGACTGCATGTACGTTCCATTACCCAAATGGCAAAAAGTACCGGAAAGAGCCGATCTTTTTATATTTGATGGCATGACAGGTTACGTGTCCTGTCAAAGTAATGATATAAGTTTCTACATTAATAGATTCCTGATGAAGTTGATTATTCTTGTTTACTGCTGCTTGTTTGATATAGATATACTATTGTATAACCCTCTTGATAGAAACTAATCCTGACTTTTCTACATAAATTACAGAAGCATTTGGTTTGAAGCTGCCACTGTGGTGGCTGTTCCTCCACCTGTAGAAATACCGGCTGGCAGTGTTCTAAAGGCAGCATTGATTGGAGGACTTTCATGTGCTATGTCTACTGCTTTGATGCACCCAATGGACACGATTAAGGTAAAGTCTTGAAAAACAGAACATCGTTTCTATCTGTTATATTCCGCTTTTCTAATTTATTGAAATCCCACTGATGATGGTTACGGCATTTTGTGGTGATGGTTAAGTTGCTGTTGGTATCTGACCTTTTGTGCCTGTATTACATTAGTAAATCGTGATTTTGTGGTATGTTGTGGTTCTTCCTGATATATTTATCCTACCAAGTATCTAAATCTAGATGTATACAACTCAGAGGTTATTCATAATGATGTTGGTCTCTCCATGGTAAATGATAAGATTTGGTAATCTTATTTTTTTATTTGATGCTGGTTATAAGTTTGTGTGTTGCGTCTTAGTTGAATAATTATTAGAAAAGATCCTATAGGATGGAAGTAAAACTTAAAAATGATGAATCAAATAGGTATCGTATACACATTTTGCAGGTTTTCTGTATTTCAACATTTCATGTGGCAATCTGACTGTTCTGTACTGGTTTGTTATCAGACAAGAGTCCAAGCTTCAACCCTCACCTTTCCAGAAATTTTAGCCAAGCTTCCTCAACTCGGAGTCCGGGGCCTTTACAGGGGGTCTATTCCAGCCATATTGGGGCAATTTTCAAGGTACAGTTTCATTCTGATCTTCTCGATTTTATTAAGTAGATTTTTCCTTTCAGAATATTCATTAGCTATTACTGCAGTCATGGTCTTCGAACTGGAATCATGGAAGCAAGCAAGCTTGTCTTGATAAATTTTGCACCAAATCTTCATGAGTTACAGGTTAGGATCTCCTTTTCAGTGTATTTCTGCTTAATCTGCTGATCAGTTTAAGCTACGTTCTCGAGCTTGTTCAGTCGGTTACAAATTAGTTACATTAATTACATTCCCCACGGCACCTTTTTCAGCCCAGTAATGTAAATTAACTCTTGTTCTCTTACCATGCAATGGCTATGGTCATTTAGGTTCAATCTTTGGCATCATTCTGTAGCACAGTTCTGGGAACTGCAGTGCGAATTCCATGTGAGGTGTTGAAGCAACGGTTGCAAGCTGGTCTATTTGATAATGTGGGTGGAGCTATTGTCGGAACATGGCAGCAGGATGGTCTTCGGGGCTTTTTCCGTGGGACTGGTGCTACTCTTTGTCGAGAAGTTCCTTTCTACGTTGCTGGCATGGGCCTTTATGCTGAATCCAAGAAGGTAATTATCTATTTATCATAGCTACTTGCAGCATTCTTTCAGTGTGCTACTGTGAACTTGGATGTATGCAAATGAAAAATCATGTCGTAGGAAAAAGTAAACTCATCAGTAACGAACTTCTAACGTGTTTGATTCCTAAATCCACTTTTTACAGGGTGTGCAACGGCTGCTGGGACGAGAGCTAGAACCGTGGGAAACCATAGCTGTCGGGGCACTATCCGGTGGACTGGCTGCCGTCTTGACAACCCCCTTCGACGTGATAAAAACGAGGACAATGACAGCTCCTCAAGGACGATCCGTATCACTATCCATCGTAGCCATCTCCATCCTCCGCCACGAAGGGCCTCTAGGTCTATTCAAAGGCGCCGTCCCTCGTTTCTTCTGGATCGCTCCCCTAGGCGCCATGAACTTTGCTGGCTACGAGCTCGCAAGAAAGGCCATGGACAAAAACGACGAAACCGGTGAGCCCCTTCTACAGAAATAGACTCCCATCAGATTTTTGTTCATCACATGAAGGAATTTTTTGCACTTTTTGGAGCTCTTTCCTAGAATTAATACAGTATTAGCTCATCAATTCGTCGAGAATTCTGTTATAAGTGAACTTTTTGTTGATGTTCAGTTGTATCGAAAACTAGATTTCGAACACTCGGTTCCATCGGTAATACTTGCGTTTACCGGTGCGATATGGGAAAGTTTTCTTGCTTCTGTACACTACTTCGTCTATTTCGTCTCACTTTTTATTCAAATGACTCTATGATGATAATAAAGTGAGACATGATAGTTGGAACGGAACGAAGGGTGGCTTCTAGATGGATAAAAACTCGTGCATTTGATAATATTTTTGGTATTAAGGGATTACAGTTAACTATGAAAGAGATTAGTAGAGTGGGGAAAGGGGAAAATTATTTCAGACAAGGTTCATATTTTCTTCAGTGTTTCCGCGTTGGTCTCACAAGTCAGTCGATAACAATTTAATAAATTTTGTTGGACAAATTAACATAAAGTGCACCTTGTTGGTTTGTGAATGTCTTGCATATTTTCAACATACTTTACTCTCACATTCTTTACTAGTTCCGACTCGTTAAATAGATTAACTGAGCTAGTTTTAACGAAATCGAGCTTATTATACTATTCAAATTACCCTTTATACTGAGACGATTGACGTGTGTATCAAGATCTGATTCCGAACTTTGGATCAGTTTGAGGGATTGGAATGTTTGGTTCAATCGGTTGAATCTAGAATCAGACTTGACTCCAGTTAAACGCAATTGGAGTGAACCGGCCGAATTTAGCTGATCTTGGATCAGTTGGATAGGAAAATCCGTGAATCGTTATACTGAGACAATTGACGTGTGTATGAAGATCTGATTCCGAAATTTGGACTTGTGTCTTGAGGGATTGGAATGTTTGATTCAATCAGTTGAATCTAGAATCCGACTTGACTCCAGTTAGATGCAGTTGGTGTGAATTGGCCGAATTTAGTTGATTTTGGATCAGTCGGATCGAAAAATTCATGAATCGAAATTCAAGGCCGTTTGACTTGTGGTTCGGTTCTTAAAATTACTTTGGAGTGAAAAGTTAGGAGCATATTTGTCTTGAATCTTGAATACCATCTATCTAACATGAGGGCCTACGCGAATTCCTTTTGAAATTATGAGCATGACCTATGTTGGTGTGTGACATGAAATTTTTTAATAAAAATATTAATCAAATGTAGAATTGAATATTGCTGCAATATATTACACACACACGGTAGGTTACAAATATTTATAAAGTGTTCAAGTAAGAAAGAGGCTATGAAAGTCAGCAATAAAGGACTGAGAGTTGAGAGAAAGCCGCAAATATTTGTTTGTTCAACGGAATTAAAGACAGTCGATCGTCCCTATATTGACGAAACGGAGAGTATTATACAAAATAGTAGGAACCCTCCCCTCACTTTGAATTGTAATAGGGTAATGTGAAAGAAATTAATACTATATGAGCCAATCTCATTATCTCATAGAGAAATGTGCCCAAATATTTGTGTTCCCTTCTTGAATATTTATTCATCTTCACCTAATTTTATCCAATTTGAATTAATATTCTTCCATTTTTGCAATATTTATGTCAAACTTTTTTCAATGCAAAATCAATCCTATTTCGTTTTTTCCTATTTATAAAAATTGAACAAAATAAATTAATTAGAAAAAAATTCCATAATTTATTGAAGATATATTTTGGTTTTCTTTTTACCACATAAAGGTCCACAAATGTATGAACAAAATATAATCGCCATAGTTCATATTTTCACACTAAACTCGTTTCGAAGTCTCGATCTTATTGGATAATAATTAAGTGTCAATTAATTAAACTACTTATATTAAACTATCAAAGAATCTTTCGTTACAAAGTCAATGAGTAAGTATATATAGGCAAATAATAATATATAAATTCGAAATACTATATTATATTTTTTGATAGAGATCGGAACTAAAAATACAGTTTAAATAAACTAATTATTGCATAATCCAATCACATAAAACAGTGGAAAATAACTAAATATTTTGACATTTTTGCACAATAAGTGTATGATAAATTAATTAATGCAGAGTCTATAAGTGCACCCAAATATTAAATATTAGATTAGACTTTAATTAGTCACATCACTTTCCACTATATGCTATATTTGGCGGAATTTGGTTTGATTTAGCTTAATATTTAGTTAATTAATTACGTAATTAAATATGAGTATTCAATTCATTTAAATAATCTCTAGGTATTTGAGTGGACAAAGGTCATATTCATATATAATGACAATTGATTTATGTATATTGATTTGATTATTTCTTAGCTTACTTAATTTGGACTAATTATTTCGAATATTCCCTCGCCTAAGGTATAAATTATCACCATCTAATCTAACAAATTTTTTCTTTTGTTAGGTGTGTGTGTGTTCATACTTTCACTATTTAGCACTATAATTATGAAATATATATATATATATATATATATATATATATATATATATATATAGATAGATAGATAGAGAATAGATCATATGAGAACCTTTCATTTTGTGAGAACTAGGAACTAATCTCGTCCATCCATTTAAGTAGATCTAAGGGTTGCAAATTAATGTGTAAAATTAATAATAACCGTTTCATTAATTGATGGAGGGTTACTTTTGTCAATTTCAATAAAACTAATATGCACATCCTATTAATAAGGAAAGGAACTATAACCATTTATGTTAACTAATATATATCCATGTGTGGATATTTTGGCCGATTATTTTGATATTCATATTATCGTATTTTTTTCTTATTTATTTTTAATGTGTTATCATTTAGATATTATTAATTTAAATTATAACTATTTTATTTAGTAGTTCACAAGTTTCATCCAAATGGAAGCGCCACTTGTTTTTATGCTTAATCTATTTTTTGAAAAATGCTTAACACTTATTAATATATTGCTTAACATTTCTTAACAGTTTATTTTGTTCTAAAATACTAAAAAAGACGTCAAAGAAAAAAAGACGTCAAAGAAAAAATAAATCAACACAAAAATATAAAGGAATTAAAAACTGCTTTTTAAAATGCTATTTTTTCTTTAATTACCTTCTATTATAGTTTTCTTGTAGTTTTTTAATTCTCCATTTTTAGGCATTTTTATACCTTCTTTTATATATCTAAATGCTTGAATTACTTTTTCGAAATGCTTTTTTAATTTTCTCAAAATGCTTATAGAACACTTTTTAAAATGCTTATTTTACTTTCTTGTTTGCTACGTACTATTTTAATTTTTTCAATAGGGCTTAGTCTTTTCTAATAGGGTTTAGTTTCCCCTAGCTAGAAGGGTTTAGTATTTAATCTAAAATTTAGTTTTACATACAAGAGTTTATTTTAATCCAATGTCTAAAATTAATATGAAATCAACACATAAAAAACATGAAAGTAATATTGTAGAAGCATGAAATCAACACTAAAAAGCATTAAATTAATATTGTAAAAGCATGAAACTGAGACAAAAGAAAAAGCATGAAATCAATATTGTAGAAGCATGAAATCGAGACAAAAAAACATTAAATCAATATTGTCGAAACATGAAATCAATGTTGTAGATGCATGAAATCAAGTATGCTATAAGCATGATACAGAGTCGAGACTAAAAAAAAGCATGAAATCAATATTTTAGAAGCATGAAATCGAGTCGAGACTAAAATTTATGTAATAATTAAATATTAAACCTTGTCAAGAAAAATTATGCCCTAAGGGAAAAAAGTGACCCCTTGGGAGAAAACTAAACCCTAGGGTTTATTTTGTCCCAATAGGCTTTAGTTTTCCCTCTAGGTTAGGGCTTAGTTTCCCCCTAGGGTTTAGTTTTCCTCCCTAAAAGTAGGGTTTAGTCTCACCATAGGTTTTAGTTTTTATATGATTGAGTTTAATTTTTTTTTTTAATCTTAATATGCTTAATTTGCTTGACTTGTATGCTTCAGCTATAATCCACTTTCATGCTTATTTATTTATTTATTTATTTTACAATCTTTCTAATTTAAATACAAAATTATACCTTTGATGAATATTAAAATGCTTAAATATTCAATTTTCTAGTAAAATTATAAAAACAACAAAATAATAATAAAATATCAATGAATAGCAAATTATAAGCATTGTTTAAAACATAAGTAAGCATTATGAAATTATACATCAAGCACTTAAAACATAATACAACAATGGAACAATTTTTAGCTAAATTTTCAAAATAATATGTCACTTCTTTTAATTGAAATTATGCTCGTAATAAATCATGCTATGCTTTTTTAGATACCATAATGTGTTTTAAAGGCTATATACGAACTTGTCCACAAATAAAACAAGCACGCATGTTAGTCTAGTGAATAAAATACAAAAGAATTAATAAGGAAACAAGAAAAAAATAATATAATTAATTAATGTGCTTCAAATTTGAAAGGCAGTGAAATCGAAAATCTTACATTAAAAACTAATTGGTTGAATTGGTTGACTAAATCCCATAAATATAGGAACTTGCAAATTTGATTTATGGATATGGTCGAAAATAACCTCACACGTTTTAAAAAAACTATTATTAATAATTTGCGCCTTTAATTGACAGCCTTAGATCTACAAAGATCTAATGGACTAGAATGGTTCCTAGTTCTCATGAAGTGAATGGTTCTCATGAGAACCAGCCCCTATATATATATATATATATATATATATATATATATATATATATATATATATATATAATTAACTTGTTTTAGTGCATGTCTGTGGCCTACACTATACCTTACCGACAGCTACATGCATATGAATATATACATATATAGTGCAACACTAATCCGATCTCATTTCGGTGTGACATTTTCGGATCTTCGATACATGTCAAAAACATTTTCAAGATCAGCTATAAAAAAGATTCCATAAACAAAAATTCCGGTTGTGGAAATGTTTATAACATGTGTAAACATCCGACGGTGTAGTATGTTATGTCACATCGAAATGCAATAGAGAATCTCGATCAGATTGCTTTAGCTATGGGGTTGGTCGACATAATAAAACCAATAAAACGACATGTGATGGTCTTAAAATGGTAAAAGAGTTATGAATTCACACATACATAAGACTTTGCAATTTGAGTACTTAAAATTTGTGTGTGAATATTTTAATAATACATAGCCTACAATTTTTGTGAGCCAAGATATTATGCAAAGTCACATTGAATATCTTGACTAGTTTATATATAATGATGGGCAATTTATCTTAAGACTAATGTAACCCTTAACTATATACTTAGGTAGTTATCATGTTTCAAATTCAATTAATCTTGACTTAATTAGGTCGTTTTCCCTCTCATAAATCTTGAATTCCTGCATGTCATATCCCGTAAACCACGTAGAAAAAACCGATAAATCAAACCCTAAACGAATGGGTGGTTGATTGAAATTTGAATTTATGCTAAATACGTAATTTTCTTGGTAATTATGATTCATGACAAAAAATTTCAACTTATGAGAAACAAATGTTTGGACTTCTCATGCACGTGCAACCTTATCTTTTGGTGCAATTTCAATACCAGCTATTATATACTCTTTCTGTCCCATTTCAGTTGGCCTACTCTTCGAAGAACATGACTACTGAAAGAAGACGACCAAGAGATGTACGAACGTTATTCCAATTCCACCTGTTATATACTCTCTTCGTCTCATTTCAGTTGACCTACTCCTTGAACATGACTACTGAAACGAGACCGACAGATATACGTACGTTATTCGATTCGTTAGTCTTCGATTTGCATGATTTCTTGATAGTCATGTATGATGATCAAAAGTTGGAATAAAGTTATCACATAATTTATCATTAAACTCTTTTCTTGATATGAAAGCATTAGGTCACCAAAGGAAGCCAAAAACCAAGACTTCTTAGTCCTAAAGGGACCCTTTTCAAAAGTCATTGCCCTTTACCATATAACCCTTTTTTTCATTCACTTCTCTTTTCCTTTGGAAAGAAAAGTTTAAAACAAACTCAAATTCCAAACTAGCATTACACAATATTCTAAGTATACCAAACTCTACCCATACATCTCAAACAAAAGATCAGTACACAATTATTCCTCTTGATATAATTCTTGTAAGTATAATATATATAAAGTTAAAATTAAAATTCCTCCGTTTAATCAATCAATCAATATTAATCATGTCCAGAGAGGCTCCCACGCCACGCCCAACACGGCCTCGTCTAGAAGGAAACCCGAGTTCTCGTGAAACTGCGGCTGAGGGAGGCTTTCCTCACCATTCTTGGCAGACATTTGCTTGCAGATTAGGTCAAACAAGCTGGAATTCTGGCACTGGATGTTCATGATCTCAGCTTGAGCCTTTGCCAGCTCAGCTTGAAGCTCACTGATCTGCTTCTGAAGGTGACAGATGGCGCCCGCGCAGCCGTACACCGGATCCCTCAGCCTCGCATTTGCCTCATAAACCATGCTGTTTACTGCATCTGTTCTTTGATCCTCAGGCAGTTCCTGCATGAATAAATAAGAGTTCAATCTCAAATTTTGATTTTTTTTTTTCCCTTCAAATAATTAGATAATAGTACTATTTAGGGTTGAAAATAGTTACTATAAATGTTGACAATTTATTAAATTATATATGATATATTGCAATCATGAGAGATAAAGAGATCTACTTTATTAATTTTTTCCTTTTTTTTTTTTTTTTCCAAATTGATTAGGTGCCAAATCCGATTGACCTTGTTATAATTGTCATTTTCAGTTTTTTGAGTGGTTAGTTATTTAAACAACAATTGCATAAATAATAAATAAAAATTCAACAAAAAAAGGCAAAGAAATCTTGAAAATTCACTCTTTTTTCTTGATTTATTGGTGGAAATATGGACTAAATTAAGAAGCACTATTCAATTAGTGGAACATGAAAATTTTTCCACTTTCTTTGTATTTTTATAGAGAATAAATATAAATAAATTAAAGCCTCTTTTTTCTTATTCTTTCAAGGGTTTTTTTATTTTTTTTCTTTTTCCACTCTTTTTTCAAACCCTCAAAAGTTAGTTTCACATTATAGCTTATACTAAGTTAGTTTCACACTATAGCTTATACTATGATCATTGAAATTTCTTATACAAATTTAATAAATATTATGAGAAAAAAGTAATAAATGCAATGGAAATCATGAACTAACCTGCAACAACTTGATAATGTTACTAGCGCCGAAAACGCGGTGAGCGATGGTGAACTTGAGGGGATCCGTCGGCGGGAAGTAGGGGGCCAAGACGCATTTTTCGACGCAGCGGCGTCGGAGGATCTTGCAGGCGGCGCAGGGGCTGAGGATCACCGGCGGAGACGGAGGTGAGGAGGTCGAGGATGTCGGGGATAGGGCGGACGGAGACGAGCCTTCGGCCGTCGCCGTCGCGGCATTAGCGCTGCTGCTGTTTCCGCTGTATCCCATTATGTGTGATCGAAGTGGGAGTGGGGGTTGTGTTTGTTTGTTCTTTGTTAGGAGTTAAGCTTAGTTTGTGGGGCTTAGGAATGGGTGTTTGAGGTATTTATAGAAGTAGGGAAAAAAATCCCGCCAATGGGGGGTGGGGTGGGTGGGTGGGTGGGTGGGGTTGGGTAGCATGAGTTGTCGTTTTGAGTTATCGGGTTACTCGGCAAAAGAGGGAAAATGGAGAATCTTATATCATGGGTGTCTATTACGTCGTAAGGTCACTTGGAAGACGCATGCTTAGGTTAACGAGGCGATCGTCGTATATACTTCTTCCGTCCATAAAGAGTTATTCGATACTAAATTAAGTAATTATGAGACGTGGGGGATTTACATACTAGAGTGAAAGTATTAAATTATCTGTATACGTCCAGACGTAAAAGTGTTTCAAACTCTTTGTGAACGGAGAGAGTAATATTTTAAATTCCACATCGTTCGCTATTATACTAGAGGAGTAGTTTAATGGCCACGTTCGACATGTATCGACACTACTACATCAACGATGCATACGTTACCTCGATATATGTTTTATAAATTTCTTATTTCTCCTTCACGTCTCTACTACTTGACCTATGAACAGCTTCTTTTAGTAGTCTCAATCAGTAAATTAACATGCATAAGCGCCGGTCTATATATTATTTTTAGATTAATTGACTCAACTTATTTCGTTTCAAAGCTACACAAAAAACACTCTAGTTTACTTCGATTGAAGCTTATAAATTCGAAGAGTGCACCGTGGTACAAGTTAGCTTCTAAATCCACATTATTCCTTCAATTCGCTATCGTATACGTACTCCGTTCGTTCCATCGAAAATGTATAACCGACTGCTCCCCATCGTATAGAAAATAGTCAACTGACTCATAAAAATTGAACGAGCGGGAGTACCATTTTCCATGTTTATTCATTACTGCATACATTAAACTACGTAGTTTTACTCGTGTACACAAGTCAAAACTACGTAGTTCTGATAGTTTAAGAGATCATTGAATTTGCGGCCGGTAAAGATATCGAAAAGAAGCTATGCAGTTGTGACACAAGTTTAGGGACAAAGAATCATATCCGACATTAAAGCAGTTCATGTCCAACAGAATGGCACGTGGCATAGTATGCCGTCCGGTGCGGTTCCTCCGGTGCCGACTTTTTAACGCTCTGAAAAACGACTGTTGAGGCCAAGCGCGATAGAAACAAAAAGCGTTGTTTGGTGACTAGCGACTTCTACGTGTCAGTGTACAATACGGTAGATGCGGAACCGCTGGGGCTCGTGCTCGGCGTGAATGCGACTTTTCTTTGAACATTGAAGTCGTTGTTTACCTTTCTTTTCTTTCTTTCTTTCTTTTTTTTTTTTTTTTTGTTTTTTCCTAGATTAATATGCAATGTTGAACAAGAAATAGTGACATTTTGTTTGATTATTTGATATTTTAAACGCTTAATTTGGTGTTGATTTTCCTCTTAGCATTGACGAAATTGTTGGAGAAAGGGGGTTCTTATTCTAAATAGTTTTATTTATTTATTTATTTATTTATTTATTTATTTATTTATTTATTTATTTATTTATTTATTTATTTATTTATTTATCATTTATTATTATTATTTTTTTTCTTCTGGTTTTCCATTTCTTTGAGAGTCCCTTTCTATGCCTAACAAGAAATGACACATAGAGAGAAAGTGACTTTAACTTAATTAGGCTCACTATTCTTTAACTTGTGATTGTGTTAATTTGGTTATTTCGTAAGGAAAATAATCATGACAAGTTATATAATACTCTCTCCGTTTCGTCCGAAGGCGTAATTTGACGGGGATAGAGGAAGTGAACATATATGCTTCTAGGTATGAACTACGCTTCTAGAGTCATTTCGATTATTCTTGCTCTGCTCAATAAAGTTGACTCGTTTCATTATTCTATGTACTTAACAGTTATTCAAGAAATGATTCAACTTCGTCGGACGTTCGGAGCATATCACTGTGTATGATACTATTATTCAAAAGTGAAAAGAAGGTTACCAAAATTTCAAATTATGGTCAAGATTCTCTAGATAATTATAGCTCAATTAGTTTTAAACAAGTGTACATGTTTTAAACGAGTTCAATATAATTTACCGAATATAGGAAATTCAATGTAATTATTTAGGGTGACCAAATTCAAGTTTTCCTTTTCCTCATCCATTCTTATCCAAATTAACCCTAATTTTTCATAGTTTTTGGTCAATTATGTATAGTATATTTTGGCAAGTTTGGATTCGCAGTAAAGATTATTCTATATTAATTAGGTATTTTTTTTGGCTTATAGGTATTGAAAAATATAACCTAGTTTCCAACACATGCATGCATGTTACAACTTCCATGCAAAGATTCATAATTCATATCAAGAGAAAATAATTGAAATTAAATGACAAATCAGATAATGGATAAGTTATATGAATCCCATAAATGTAGACAAAGTAAATAAATTATGATTACAAAATGGAATAAATACTCCCCGTTCTATCCTAATTAACGCGTTTCTATTATCTTACGCTTACATAATATATTCAAGAAACACGTCAATTACGATGGGACGGATTAATATAATACAGCCAATTTTAAAAGACGGTGCTTCTTGAATTCCTTGACATTTACCCGACTTTTATACAACAAACTCAAAGAATTAAACTATAATTCAATTGCAGTCAGCATCAAAATAGACAAGTGTCATGTTATGATTATTACTCCCATAATCACCCTAAAGAAATTAGAAAAATACTAAACCTCTCTCTCCGTCCCATTTCAATTGTTCTGCTTTCCTAATCGAGTCGTTCTATATGAGTTGTTTTGTTTTCCTAAAATACATTATTTAACATTCCATACCGAAACGAAATAGGATAACTGATCTGGGACGGAGATAGTATAATATAATTTCCCTTTCCCTCTAATTAAATTTGTTGTTTACATTTGCTGTAGAAAATCCAGACTTTTGCCCAATTAATAAGAAAAAGTAGCACTAAGAAAGTGATTTGATTTTCACAACAAGAGATACCTGTCTCCATTATTGAAGCCATTAGCCTATAATTAATTCAATATTTAGCTAAGCACAAACCAAATCGATTCCAATTAGATTGTTTAATTAGTGAGATTAGATTTGGTACGCACCAACAAAAACATATCACCACTAATCATTTCAAACTTTCAATTATGCTAATCATATTGTCATACAAATGTTTCGATAGCCATCGTAGACACACTTAACATGCCCCGAGCCGACATAATATGATATACACACCAAAGAAGAACTCAAACCCTAGATGTAAAAAATTCAACGTGGCACTGTAACATCAACGACGACACAATGGGGAGAATTTCTAGAATACATGACGTGGGATCATTTCATCACTCAAAAATTAAATTACAAATGGGAAGATTATGAAAAAAGAAAAGGTACATTTGTGAATGCGATCCCAAATTTTCCTAAATGTAGGTTAGAATTAATGTTTGGCCAAAACCCATACAAAAGAATTTGTATAAGTAAAGAAAGTGATTGGTGATGATTACTTTTAAATGTGTTATCATGATAACAAATGCCGTGTAGGGTCTCCCATGAATTTGGAAACTTTCACTTGGCCTATTCGTCAACACTACTCCCTCCGTCCCAACGACATATATTCAAGAAACGTCTCACTTTCGTTGGAACTGATGAAATACGTAAGTATTTTGGATTCTAAGGTGGATAACAATGTGAATGCTAGACATTGTGAAGTGAACCGTGTTATGTACATATACTATGTGTACTCTTAACACTTGAGAGTTGGATTCCACTTCTAGTTCCAACTGTACTTTATTAATTTGATTTTTTTTTTTTTAAAATTTGAGGCCAATCATTTTTTTTATTTTTATTTTTCAATTTCTTGAGAATTAAATGGATTATACAATGTAGCCACTGAGAAAGAATCATATTTTGAGTGGGCAATCGAGTAATGTACAAGGGTTCGATACAATGTTAAAATCGAGTCGGTCGCCTCTTAAGAGTGTCTTACACGTAACTGGTACGGTTATTCAATTTATGTATCGAGTTCGAGACTTTATCAAACTCGTATCAGATAAATTTATACGAGACTATACGATAAATCTCTACATAAAAATACAAATTTATGTATGTATATTTAAAGTAACAGGTAGCTTAGAGCTGACTTTGGAAAGGGATACAAGTCACTTCACTTGGCCTCACTAAAGTCATACACTTATATATATTAAATATTATGGTATACATAAAAAAATTCTCTTGGCCCCTAATTACTGCAAATTGATCTATTTCTTTAATTTCAAAAACTCCACCAAACTTTTTTGCAACCCTAATAGTCAATTAGATAAGTTAAACTAAGTATTAAAAGAAAAGGGAAAAACTTGCTGCTCTTCTCGTCCCACTGAATCATGAGTGTATTCAAGAAACACAAATCATTTCACGAGACGAAGGGAGTATTAATTAAGTTGAAATTACTGAAAAGTATTTTACAGTGCATGATTATTGTTGAAAGTGTTTCGTAGAATCATAGTGGGCCCATGCGTGCTAGACTCTACGTGAATGGTGAAGAATTCGTCTAATTAATTAATTAATTAATTAATTAATTAAATCTTTCTTCCTATTTTCTTTTTTCGAATGATAAAGAAAAGGGGGAAAAAAAAATACATTTGTTGTATTATGATTTACCACGCAGTCTAGTCGTGATAAGTAACACGCTTCAGTGGGACTTATATCATTATATCACTTGCACTAACTAAATTGACGTTGATTTATTTTATTTTTTCCCCCCCCCAAAAAAAATATTGACGTAGAAAAAATGTATAATTTCATATATTTATTTAATTTGTATTATCGTGCATGCATATCACCCCTACGTTACGAGGTGGCCCGTTTATCGTTCTATTGGGCCTACGATTTTGGGCCTTTATTTTGTTGGGTTTTTTCAAAGCCCTCTTTTATACCTTTTTTGTTTTGTTTTGTTAAATTCTGAAAAAGAAAAGAAAGAAAAAGAAATGCATTCATGTGGGTTCGGCCCACAAAATTCGATCCATTACTAATATAATTAATAACACAATTTTACCTTCCAGTAGATCCAAAGCCCCAAACTCCACTCAATTTTATTCACTCGGAGAAGGCATGGAACGCCCACAACATAATTTTTTTTTTTTTTCCATTTATAAACATTTATTATGATTTATAATACACTCTATGTACACCAACATCTATAAATTTAATGTCACGGAATTTTATATTTTATAATGATACGTCAAAGTGGTTTTCAACATTTAATAATTTAATAAGGTATGCAATAATTTATCCTTGCTTGCGAGACATGGCAACTTTTGCAAATATATTCGCCTCCTTCTCCTCCTGCCCTTTTGAACATAATAAAATGATGTTATTTTCTATTAACAAAATTTGTGTAAGAAATTTTTCAGCACGTATTTTAATAGGTTGAAAGTGGATATTAAAATAAAGATTAGACTTCACTTGGTATAGCATATTATACTATACATTAACTAGAATTATATTTTATATCAATTGAGACCTAAATTTATATTAACATCAACTATTCGACACATCGAAATGCATATCGAAAGAGTTCTTAAAGATATATCATAAATAGAGGAAGTAATACTTTTACTATTATATACGCCGGTTGTCGCATCTAAAATGTTATACTCTTATTATTCTATGCTCAAATATATTAAAAAAACTTAACATTTTAAATGGGATATGGAAGAAATATTTACTGACGTTATCATTAAAATATAGTTCACCAACTTTACCACTAATCAATTAGTATAACATCATATTAAACATAAGACCCAATCTATATCAATTATAAACAAAAACATACTTCCCTTTCTCTTGTAAGAGAATACGTTTTTTTTTTTGTTTGATAAGTCTTTAGTAAGAAATATGTTTCCTTATTATTGAATAAGAAAACACTAAGGTTTCCTTATTAAATAAACGATTTTTTTTTTTTTTGTTTGATAAGTCTTTACTAAGAAATACGTTTCCTTATTATTGAATAAGAAAACACTAAGGTTTCCTTATCTATATATATATACTAAAGTAAAATACCAATTCTAAACTTTCCCTCCAAAAACCTTAGTATTTGAGCCTCATTAATCATTTCATTTAATTTATAGATTATTTATTTAGTTTATCATTTTTCAAAGTTGGCTAGCTCATTAATTTTTGTCACATATTAATGTGTATGCAACTTCAAAAGATTAATACTATTATTTTAAAATTAATTTTTAAATCAACATATTCATTTTTATTGAGCAATTGGAAATATGAGAGGACTATAAAATATTTCATCTACTACTATAATAAATGATATATTTTTTGTAAATACATAAAGATAATGATATCAAATTATAAAAAATGATGGTGAAGTAATATGCAAAAATAGAAAATGCTTGGATTGAAGAATCGTCTAAAGAAACAAAAACGTGTATAGACTACATAATCGAAAGAAGTATTTTTTATGTAACTTTTCGATGAAACCCCGGCATCGCCGGGGTACAATTCTAGTTAAATAAGAAAACACTAAGGAAAAGCCCCAGGTCACTCACTCAAAGGAGGAGCCCGGTGGCCAGGTGCGCTAAGTCACCTTATTATTTTTATTTATTTATTTATTATTATTATTATTATTATTATTATTATTATTATTATTATTATTATTATTATTATTATTATTATTATTATTATTATTATTATTTTTTTTTTTTTTTTTTTTTTAAATCCTATATCCAAGAAAAACGTCTCATCTTATAAGGTACTGTAGTAATATGTACTCCCTCTGTCCCACTGGGATATGGACCTTTTGTTTCAGCACGAATTTAAGACGAGAGTGATGATAGTGTGTTAAAGTGATGTGTAGTGAGTTAAAGTGATGTGTCTAAATTTTAAATTTTATTGGGTTAAATATTCTATTTTGGGAAAATTCTCTATATCAGTGGGACGTCCCAAAAAGGACGAGGTCCCTTTATCAGTGGGACAAACGGAGTATAATATACTCTTGAAATGTTATATTAGCTGGACCGAGTGAGTTTATATATAGTTTATGTTATCTTAGCTGTAACGTGAAATGTTATTTTGATAGCTTTTGAATAAAAAATTAAAAGCATCGATATTAAAAATTCTAAAAATACAAAGACGTACGATTACAAAGCTGAAATTAAAGGATTTAAATATGCCAAATGATTAAGTATAATCTCAATTATTTGATCTAATGGCCGACAAAATTAAAGCGAGGACCCAATCAATTATTGTTCTTTTTATTTAGAAAAATAATACTCATTTCCTTCGTCTCTCCGTCTCTTGTAAAAGAATATATTTTTCTTTTCCGGTACGTTTTTTATAAGAGGATAAGTTTTCTTTTCGAGTAAAATAATACTATTGAAGAAAACATACATTTCGTACAAACATTTTCTATTTTAATGCACAAATCCACCGTTTCTTAATTTCCGTATCCGAAAATAAACGCATCCTGCAGAAGCAATAAACCTAAGTGACATTAGATTCCTCCAAGAGCTGTAGTGTATTGCTCTCTCTCTCTCTCTCTGATAGGATGTGGATCCTATCGAGATAATCACACGGTAGACGCGAGAAAACGAGCTCGACGTTCACACCAAATAACAAACGAACGGCAAGAAGAAAAACAGAAATTAGGGTTTTGATTGATTGATGAACGGCAATCTACACCCTTATCTCTATATATACTAGACTCCTAGGTTGGTTCGACTTACGTTATCGGGAAAGAACCAACAAGAAAACCCGTAACGGAGCTCATAAAACGCTCGACTCAAAATAATAGGAAACGGGCCAAGCCCAACAAGGTTCACGAAATAAAGCATAAAATTAACGATAAACAATGTAATCGTCCAACTTCTTTGGGCCACGACTCCTCCTCTTGGCCCGACTTGTCCGCTCCTCCACTTCACTGCCCTCGTCCATGCCATTAGTATCAAAAGAGACCGTCCCGACTTCCTCTACGACTTCCGACGTGGCCGGAGATGCATGGGTTGGTGTCGAACATGTAACAACTCCCCCCCGGTTAGGGACATCCTTGTCCTCAAGGATGAGGGAAGGAAAACGTCGCTTGATCACGGACATCGGCTCCCACGAAGGCGTGCGACCCTCGTCATCATCCCATGCAAGGAGACCTTCCTCAACCGCCACACCATTCTTCCATACTCGTCGTTGCTCCAGCAAGCTTACCGGACGAGAAACCACTCTACCCCGGGCGAAAAACGATGGGAACTCAGACGGCGTCGGCTCCCTACCCTCCACAAAAGGTCGAAGGAGGCTGACATGAAATACATCATGAATGCGGCTGCCTTCCGGAAGTTGAAGGCGATACGCCACCGCTCCAATGCGCTCCGTAACTTTGAAAGGTCCGTAAAAACGACGGGCAAGCTTCTGAGATAAAGGGCGAGCTACGGAATGCTGCCGATACATCTGAAGCTTGAGGAGCACCTTATCACCCACGCGAAACTCCGCGTGACGGCAATGCTTATTCGCCTCGTCAGCCATGCGACGTTGAGCCTTCTCCAAATTCCTCTTCAACCACACAAGGAGGTCGGCTCGCTGACGAATAATGGACGCCACCTCCGGAGGGCATGCAGCCGGCGGCGAAACGGAAACCAAAGGAGGGGGGTCACGGCCGTACAAAGCCGTGAAGGGTGCCATCCCCAAACCCTCATGGTGCGTGCAGTTGAGGGCGAGTTCGGCCCAAGGAAGAAACGCCGTCCACTTCGTAGGCCGATCAGCCACAAACACACGCAGATACTGCTCCAAACCACGATTTCTCACCTCCGTTTGGCCATCGGATTGCGGATGATAGGCCGTGGTAAAATGCAACTTCGTTCCGCTCAATTTGAGCATATTCTCCCACACGGCGTTTAGAAACACCGAATCACGATCGGACACTAATTTCTGAGGAAAACCATGGTGTTTGACCACCGTATCAATGAACAAATTAGCCACCCTCCAAGCATCAAACTGAGTAGGCAGCGGAGCAAAGTGCGAATACTTGGAAAATCGATCGACCACAAGCATAATGGTCGTGTAGCCACGAGATTGAGGTAACCCCGTAATAAAGTCCATGGACACCTCGTCCCAAACCTGCGAAGGAATCGGGAGAGGCTGCAACAAACCACCCGGCTTCTGAGTCGAATATTTAGTCGTCTGGCAGTCAACACAAGCGGCCACGAATTGCTTAACATCCTTGCGCAACCCCGTCCAATAAAAAGATGTTGCAATTCGCCGGTAGGTACGATCAACGCCCGGATGGCCGGCCGACGGAGTCGAGTGATACTCGTAGAGTATCGCTTGTTTAGCCGTAGAAGATGAGGCCACAACAACCTGCCTACCCCGGTACAGCAGCCCGTCAACAACTCTCCATTCCGACGTCGCCGCCCCGGCCTCAATTTTTGCTACCAACAGCCGCATCTCCTCAAGCGAGGTGACGTCATCGCGAATGATCTCCATAATGTCGGGAAGCGGTTGAGAGACCGCAACGAACAACGAGGCCGCATCGGTGCTCGACCCCTCATCTTCGTCCCGCCGTGAGAGGGCATCCGCCACCTTATTCGAAGCCCCGGTCTTGTACTCGATAGAGAATTTGTAGCCCATGAGCTTTCGAACATACAACTGCTGATCAGGAGTCTGGATCACCTGCTGAAGCAACTCACGAAGACTCTTCTGGTCGGAACATATGATAAACTCACGGCCCAATAGATATTGCCGCCACTTTTGCACGGCCTCAACGATCGCATAGAGCTCCTTGTGGTACGTGGATGTCACACGCCGACGAGGACCCAACTTTTTGCTAAAAAATGCGATCGGTAGGTTGTCCTGAAGTAACACCGCCCCTACGCCAAAGTCCGAAGCATCCGTCTCCACACAGAACTGCTTCGAAAAATCAGGCAACCTGAGAATTGGGGCCGTCGTCATGGCTGTTTTCAGCCTCTGGAAGCTCGCCTCCGCCGCCTCGGACCAACAAAAAGCATCCTTCTTGAGCAACTCAGTGAGGGGAGCCGCTAGCATGGCATATCCGGCGATAAACCTCCGATAATACCCCGTAAGGCCCAAGAATCCGCGGAGCTTCTTCACCGAGGTAGGGGTCGGCCAATCCACCATAGCTTCAATCTTGGCCGTGTCCGCTTTCAAGTTTCCCTCCGATATGATATGCCCTAAGTATTCCACCGTTACACAAGCAAAGGAGCACTTTGATAATTTAATGAAGAAGTTATGATGATAAAGGATAGAGAAGACCTCGCGAAGATGCTCGGCGTGTTCGTCGACGGTCCGACTGTAGATGAGGATATCGTCGAAAAACACTATCACAAAACGGCGAAGGTGCGGCTGAAATATCGCGTTCATCGCAGCCTGAAACGTCGACGGGGCGTTCGTGAGACCGAACGGCATCACCAAGAACTCAAAATGGCCGTCGTGAGTTCTGAATGCCGTCTTATAAACATCTGCCTCATGCATTCTGATTTGGTGGTAGCCTGATCGAAGATCCAACTTAGTGAAGAGCCGGGCCGCCCCTAATTCATCAAACAGTTCGTCGGCGGTCGGGATGGGAAAGTGGTCGGCCACCGTGACGTTGTTGAGGGCACGATAATCAATGCAGAAGCGGAACGTCCCATCTTTCTTCCGAATCAATAACACTGGCGAGGAAAAAGAGCTCGAACTGCGCCTGATGATGCCGGCTTCCAACATTTCCCGTACTTGTCGCTCAATCTCATTTTTCTGAAAGTACGGGTACCGGTAAGGCCGAACGTTGACCGGTTTCGACTCGGGAAGAAGGTGGATGCGGTGATCAAAGGCACGGGACGGGGGTAAGCTCGACGGAACGGCGAATACGGCCTTATGATTAAGTAAAACCTCCCGAACAACCGGCGGCAAATCCGGCGGGAAGTCGATATCTCCACCCGTCTCCCCACTCGACTCGTCCACGGGAACAATCTCGAAGCATTGGGCCATCTCTTGGTGAAGCATAATAGAGGCGAACATACGAGCTGAGACTTGTTGCGGGGTCTTCGGTTTCATCTTCAAGCACACGGGCCGGCCTCGACTTTGGAACTCCAACGTCCCGGCTGCATAATCAGTCAACACACGCTCCAAAGATGCCAACCACGGGAGACCAAGAATCACGTCTGGACCATGGATGGGCAGGATATGCAAGTCGACGGCTAAGGAATGGCCCTAAATGCGCAACTCGGCCCCGGAAGCTATCTCCGAACACACCAACGACTGCCCGTTGCCCACGTAGACGCGCAAGGGGCGGAGAGCCGTGAGAGAGAGCTGCACCTCCTCCGCAACACGAGGATGTACAAAATTATGTGTCTTCCCGTGTCTACCAACACACGCACTTCCCGAGAGCCCAAGAGACCCTGAAACTCCAACGCCGACGCTCTCGTTTGGCCATCCATCCGAAAAACATGCGAAATATCCGCTGCCACGACCTCCGGCACCCCCGGCGGCTCAGCTGCTTTCTCCCCGGACTCTTCCTCATCGTCGTCCGGACCCATATATGCCAAAAAACGGCCCTTACACGTGTGCCCTGCTGCCCACTTCTCCGGGCAGTACCAACAAAGTCCCAATTTGGACTTCTCCGCCCGTTCGGCCGCCGAAAGACGCACCACTGGCAGCTTGGAGTAATCACGGGGGCGCGCCGGGGTAGAAGAAGATGATGTCGTCTGCGGCTGCTCAAAGGGAGGGCCCGATCCCGACGTCCCCGTGGCACGAACATCCCGCGGTTGCCACTGTCGGCGCTGAGGTCCACTCCGATCAGCTCCCGTGTCACACTCCACCGCCAAGGCCATAGCAGAGGCAACTGATGACGGGTGCTGGAAACGCACCTGATGCCGAAGAGGTTGGCGTAAGCCGCTCAAGTACATGGCTAAAAGTGTAGACTCCGACAAATCGTGGACCTGATTCATCACTTTCTCAAAGTCGCGATTATAGTCGGCGAGAGAACCGGTTTGAGACAGCTTCGAGAGCACCTCCACCGCATTAACAAAGTAGTGGGGGTCAAATCTACGACGCACATCATCTAGAAATTGGCGCCAAGAGACCGTCGGGTTGCTAGCCCGATACGCGAAGATCCAATCGGTGATTGATGGGGCAAAAAGCATCACCACGTAGTGCAGTCTGTGCTCTTCCGGGACCATGATGTGGTCAAAGTAATATTGAACACGAGCGACCCAATTCTGAGCTTCGGTGCCATCGAACACCGGCGGTTCCATCTTAAATAAACGAGTAGGGTCACTCCCGTGCGACTGAGGGCCCGCGCGATATGCAGGATGGTCCCACTCCGAGCGGCTAGGCCCGATTTCCCAAGTTGAAAATGGGCGAGAAGCAGAACTCGGGTTTGCTCGAAACCCTAGGGGTTGTTGATTTGCACCCGTAACCCTAGAATCCACACCGCCATGCAAGGGAGGCGTGTACGTGGCCGGCGTCATCGTCACCAACCTAGATTCCGATCCCGACGCCTTCTGTCCTCCGGGGATCCATGACGGTGACTTCCATAACGGCGGCATCCCGTACGGCGGGTCGGGGTCGGGGCGTTGTTGATTTCCCCCGCGACTCCCACCACCGCGATCCTCCTCCTCAACAAACCTCGCCTCCAAACGCCGTAAACACTCCAAAACCGTCTCCATCTCCGCCGGGGGAACCGAGCCCGACGACGACGGCACCTCACGGCGCGGCTGATCGTAGCCCACAGGAGGTTGATTATGGCCCAACAGGGGGGGCTCACGCCTAACAACGTTTCGATGAGAACCTTCCATGGTGTTCGGGATGAAAGCACCAGTTGATAGGATGTGGATCCTATCGAGATAATCACACGGTAGACGCGAGAAAACGAGCTCGACGTTCACACCAAATAACAAACGAACGGCAAGAAGAAAAACAGAAATTAGGGTTTTGATTGATTGATGAACGGCAATCTACACCCTTATCTCTATATATACTAGACTCCTAGGTTGGTTCGACTTACGTTATCGGGAAAGAACCAACAAGAAAACCCGTAACGGAGCTCATAAAACGCTCGACTCAAAATAATAGGAAACGGGCCAAGCCCAACAAGGTTCACGAAATAAAACATAAAATTAACGATAAACAATGTAATCGTCCAACTTCTTTGGGCCACGACTCCTCCTCTTGGCCCGACTTGTCCGCTCCTCCACTTCACTGCCCTCGTCCATGCCATTAGTATCAAAAGAGACCGTCCCGACTTCCTCTACGACTTCCGACGTGGCCGGAGATGCATGGGTTGGTGTCGAACATGTAACACTCTCTCAAACACAACCTTGTGCAGGCAAATATACAGAAAAAATGGCAGCAGAGGCAGCGGTGTCGTTTGCGGTGGAGACGCTGGGCAAACTGCTGATCGACAAGTCCGTTTTCCTCAAAGGCGTGAAGGGAGAGGTGGAGTGGGTGAGGGACGAGCTGAAAAGGATGCAATGCTTCCTCACCGACGCTACCAGAAAGCAGAGCGACAGTCACGGCATCAAAAACTTGTTGGATATTTTAGTGTAATTGGATTGACAAGTTTGATCAGGATTATTATAATAATACATCATATAAGTTTGGAGGTGCAGAGTGCACACTTATGTGAATATTATTATGATTTTAGGGGCGAAGCCCCTAAAGGACGGGGGTTCGGGGGCAGCGCCCCCGATAGCAGGGTCCTAGGGGCGGCAGCCCCTGGCGGGGGTGCGGGGGCAGCGCCCCTGAGCGGGGTCCAAGGGGCGGTAGCCCCTGGCGGGGTCCAAGGGGCAGAGCCCCTGGCTGGGGTCGAGGTGCCAGGTCAGCTTGGAAATTTTTTATTTCCGACTATGTTGCTGTGCAGGAAATTCATCGAAAATTTAATTTTCGGAATTTCGGGGACTGTTTTGCAACTTTTCGAAAAGTTGCATTCCCAACTGTTTTTAACTGATAAAGATCAGTTTTTCCCTTCCCGTTGGATTATTCTGATCAAGTTTTATCTTCTGGTTCTTCATCAAAAACATCACATACAAAAAACGTCAATCTCTTAATTGTATCCGATTGAACAATTCGATAGAACCGTCGAATTGATTCGATCTGAAAGTGTTTCACGCCTTTCAGAGAATCTGGTTTTCGATTTTGTTCACACCTTCGTTTCATAATCTCCCTAACAAAACTGGATATCGGACATAAGAAAGGCGGCGCACGAAGCCGAGGATGCGATCGAGACGTTCGTTCTCAAAGTGGAGAGCAAAGGCTTGAAGGAGAGGTGCATTCGCTTCCCCAAGTATATGTACCACCTCAACCGGGTCGGCAAGGAGATACAGTCCCTCCGGAAAAGGCTCGCCGCCATCGAAGACAGCCGGCGCAGGTACGGCATCGTGGGAACGGAATCGAGGACGATGAGGATGACGACTTCCCAGATGGAAGTGGAGAACCGGCGGAGATTGGCATACTGGCAAAACGACAAACACTTGGTAGGCTTGGAAAAAGATGTCGAAATCCTCCTCGGAAAAGCAGTTTTTGAGAAGAGTAAAGGTATCGCCGTCGCCGCCGTGCTGGGAATGGGCGGGATCGGGAAATAGACACTTGCTAGGAAGATATACAACCACCCTGAGGTGGCTCGGGGCTTCGAGTTCCGGGCGTGGGTGGTGGTTTCGAGCGAGTTCACCGCCGAGGATATCATGAAGCAGATACTGCAGCAGCTGGGAGTATCCTTTCATGATCTGAGGCTGGTGGAATCCGTCGGAGACGAGCGCCTCCGCCAAGAAGATCTGAAGAGAGAGCATCACAAACGCCTCCTCGGAAAACGGTACTTCATCGTGCTGGACGACGTGTGGGAAGCCGCTCACTGGGAGTCCTTGAGCACCGCGTTCCCTGATGGAGGTACGTAGTTTTAACTTGAGCACGTCATTTTAACCAATTCATATGTTGGAGCTAATATCGTTAAAAAAGTCGACGTAGGATAAATGAGAGATTTTAACGATTACACTCAATTTTTCTTTTCGATGAAATAGACTCACATTCATCATTTTAATCACTTTATCTTTAATTTCATTCATCTTTTGACTTATTCCTCTGTAATAATACATCACCTAGCTAGCTTTTCATTAATATATGTGTCAAAAAAAATGTTTGGTATATGTCGAAAATATAAGGAAGATACACGGTATATATATAAAGGGGCATTGCTACATTAATATGATATCTTTTAGGAAAGAGCCGAACAACAAAAATGTACGAGCTTGACAATATCGTACTAACGTGACTCGATGATGCTTGATGAAAGTTTTGCTTAAGAAAAATGTGAAGAATGTGATATTCTCAACTCCGTTGTTGAATTTGTCAGGTAAAGGTGGCAGATTGTTGCTTACAAGTCGCAATCAAGTCATCACAACAGAGGATGGCTATGTTCATAACATGAAAACTTTAGGTGACAGAGAAAGCTGGGATTTGTTCACAAGAAAAGCTTTTGGTGGTGCCGACGGATGCCCAGAAGAACTGAAGAAGACCGGGGAAGAAATCTTGAAAAAGTGCGGAGGCCTACCATTGGCAATCAGCGTGGTAGGAGGCCTATTAGCCAAAAGGCCAAGGTCCGAGAGCGAATGGGAGAAAGTTTATAAGGAAATGAAGTCTCACTTGGATAGAAGTTCCGGGGATCTTAATACTATAGCAGCAATATTGGAATTGAGTTACCGGAATTTACCTCAAGAACTGAAGGCGTGCTTCTCGTGCCTCGGGTTCTTCAAGGAATACGCTGTCCTCTCGGTGAAGAAATTGGTACATATATGGGTTGCACATGGGCTGGTGGCGCAAGAAGTTGAAGGAAAAGGAATAAAGATGGAGGAGGTAGCAAGGGACTACTTGAATGAGTTGATCGGTCGAAACATGGCTCAGGTGAAGGAGATGAAATACGAGAAAGTAAAGTCGTGCCAAATGCACGATCTTCTGAGGGACCTATCCATAAGAAAAGCAAAGGAGGAGATAGACTTTGAGGAGGTAAGAGAGAGAGGAAATTCTCATCAATCCTTGCAAAAACCTCGGCATCGTGCCATATATGGCAGTGACATGTGGTTTAATTTCGATACCAATCGAAACAAACATCTTCGCTCTCTTTTCGTCCATCAAGAATGCCCAAGTAGCAGTAGGGTCCCGTCGTCTTATTGCAAGAGCTTCGAGCTCCTTAGGGTCCTTGACTTGGGAACCGCGAATGTACAAGCATTGCCACATGAAATTGGCGAGCTTATTGGATTAAGATACTTTAAAATTCCTTGCAGTAGAGATCTAGTGAGGCTCCCACCCTCATGGGCAAAGCTTAAGAGCCTTGAGGTCCTAGATATACGGGGTACCTACGAGTTTATTAAAATCGACAAAGTTATACTGAAGATGGAGAGCCTGCGCCATCTTTACGCACATGTAGTCTCATGTGAGGTAGGCCTCAGAAAGATGAAGAAACTTCAGACACTGCACATGTTTCTGTTGAGAAGTTCTTCTGATATATGGAAGATTGAAGGAATGAGCCGTGTTTCCAAACTCGGTATCAAGTATTTCGATATGGGAGAAACAAGTGGCCTCTTCGCATGCTTGGCATCGCTTGAAAATCTTTACCACCTGACTATAGATCGACCCTCGAGTGACAACCTGAAGGGGCTTACCTCTCTGCACCGTGTCACTCGACTTAGGTTACAATGTCATGGCGGCTTCAAGCCCGTCTACTTCCCTCCCAACCTGTCACACTTGACCTTGAGCAAAATGCAGTTGAAGAAAGACCTGATGCCCGTACTCGGGAAAATCCCCAATTTGATCTATCTCAAACTGGATGAAGTGAGTATATATGAAGACATAATAGTGATAGCAAGAGGTGGATTCCCCAAACTCGAAGTCCTCCGCCTCCAGGATATCGAACAGTTGTACAAGTACGAGCATGTTGCGTGGAGGATGGAGATTGATGAGAGCGCAATGCCGGAGCTGAATCGTTTCATCATCCGTAACTGCAAAAACTCGGATTTTGAGAATCAGCAATCGTTCAGGCTCATTAAATATACATATACAAACTCCACATCCCATAAATGTTACATATGTTCATGTATGATGATGATGATTTCAATAAATAATAACTTAGATTTAATTTTAGTTTTATTATCTATGTTTCTATCAATCTATCTAAGGGGTACGATCTCAAACTCATTCTCTCTCTCTCTCTCTCCACGAGTACATAACTACTCAAAATTTGATTGTCTAAATTATGACCTTTAGCCATTGCAATTCTTTCAGGTAAAACATGAAAATCTTCGGCCTCTTCGCATGCTCGTCATCGCTTGAAAATCTTTTCCGATGCACCTTATTCCTTCCTATTCACGCCGTCGACCAACCACGGATCTTTACCGTCTCCTTCCCTCCCAACCTCTCACACTTGACCTTGATCAAGATGGGGAAGGATGGAGGAAGTAGCAAGTATATGACATGTAATAATGCAAAATTATTAATTTTCCCTTTTGTGATACTTTCCTATGATTGTGCTACTTCCTTGATTGCGAGACACGCCAACTTTTGCAAAAATATTCGCCTTCGCTTTACATATACACATATATATGGAGTCTTCACCTCAACGTATGCTTTATTCCTTTCTCTCTTCTATAAACTTAATGCAAGTACGTACACTTTGTTTCTCCATACGAGTATACAGAAATCATGCACAAATACATTTCCATGGATAATGCTTCCTGATATAGAAGGTATGCTCACATCAACCTCGCCTATGTTTTTACTACTGTTTGGCTGCGTTTTCTTTGATGCAAAAGAGAAGAGACATTCACCCTTTAAATCTTTCTTATTTCTCACATTTTCTCAGATTTGGTAATTTTTTACTTTCCTTTAATTTGCACTACGATTGAGAGAAAATATTATCCCGCCAATACGGTGTTGTAAATTATTTTTTTCAATTTAAGGAGTAAAATTCTTCCTCATTGATAAAAGGTGATTGATAAAAGGTGATGAAAGAGTGAAATTTAAATGGTGATTTTCTTTTTTCTTTCATTTTCTTTCGTATAAAAAGAACGCAACCTAAGAAACCTTATAGTGCAGGTTAATGTGTCGTGCGTGAGATCTGTTTGTAGAAATTCATAAATGGCAGAGGCCGCTGTGTCATTTGCGGTGGAGACGCTAGGCAAACTGCTGATCGACAAGGCGGTTTTCCTCAAAGGTGTGAAAGGGGATGTGGAATGGGTGAGAGACGAGCTGAAAAGGATGCAAAGTTTCCTCAGAGACGCCGCTAATAAGCAGAGCGACCGCGAAAGCATACGAAACTGGATATCCGATATCAGAAAGGTGGCGCACGATGCCGAGGATGTCATCGAGCTGTTTGTCCTCAATGTCCAGAGCAGAGGGACGTTGGAGAGGTGTGTGTGCTTCCCCATACAAATGTACCACCTCAACAAGGTTGGGGGAGAGATACAGTCCATCCGGAGGAGGCTCACTGCCATCGAAGATATTAGGAGTATATCTTTATTATTATGGGCCGAGCCCTATTTTGTAGTTGGATTAGTATTGCTTCTCGTACACTTAGGGTTAGCTGCTAGGTTTTCTATTCTCTGTATAAATACTTGTAGAACTCTCATTTGTTAGGTGTGAAATATATTTTATGTTCTCACCAGTACATCTTATATGGTATCAAGAGGCAATCTAGGTTAAACCCTACTCGATCCTCTCTCCGCCGCCACTTTTCTTTTCGCCGCCACAATCATGGCTGCCGCACACAATTCCGACACTCCCATCGCCCTAAACTCTGCCATACAAGCTCCGTTGAAACTCACTAGCTCCAATTACACATCTTGGAAGTTCCAGTTTCAAACGCTTCTCACCGGATACGATTTGATCGGCTATATTGATGGCTCCAAACCGTGTCCATCTCCGACGATTCCTGCCACCGCTGCTGCTGTCGTCACCACCGCTGCTGCTGCGCCTGCATCCAATCCTGCCTACTCCCTCTGGATACGCCAAGATCAGTTGATTCTCAGTGCTATCATCTCCACCTTATCGCCGCAGCTGATCCCGTTCATTGCAACGGCCAAAACCTCTCGTGATGCTTGGCTCACTCTTGTCAATACATATGGAAAACCCTCTCGTGGTCGCATACTAGCACTCAAGAACCGTCTGCACAATCCGGTGAAAGGCACTAAGTCCATTACTGACTTTCTGCAGGAAATTAAGAGCGTTGTCGATGAACTTGCTCTCATCGGTGTCGCTACTGATGTGGAAGATCTCACGCTTAAAATCCTCAATGGCCTTGACGATTCCTTTCGTGAGATCTCTAGTGCTATTCAAGCGCGCGAGCACCCCATAGGCTTTGACGAACTCCATGACAAGCTTCTTAGCACCGAAGCTCAACTTGCGGCCCGAACGGCTAACTCTGTCAGTCAACCAGCGACTGCCTTCTACTCGGTGCCCACGTCGCAGCCTCGATATCCAGCTTCTAAGCAGAAGCAATCTGGTCAGAACCCTCGTCCGCAGTACAATGTGCAGTCCACAGCTCCCTCACAGCCGCGCCCATCTGGTTCCGGTTCGAAGCCATATCTTGGCAAGTGTCAGCTCTGCGGGGAGCAAGGACACTCGGCTCGCCGCTGTCCCTCGTTCACTCTTACGTCCACACGTTCCGAGCCGAGTCGCTCTGCATACTCCTCTCCGTCGGCTCATGCAGCTACCGCTTCTCCAGCCTCTTCGGATTGGTTACTCGATTCCGGCGCCTCCCACCACATCACAACTGATTTGGCAAATCTCTCATTCCATTCTCCTTATACAGGAGTTGACTCTGTAGTGATTGGTGATGGTAAATCACTTCGTATTGCTCACACAGGCACTTTATTACTTCAATCATCAGTCTCTACCTCTCTAGTGCTTTCAAATGTGCTTCATGTTCCGAATATGTCTCGCAATTTGTTGTCGGTTTCATGCCTATGCACTGAAAATGATGTTGATATTGTGTTCTCTTCTTGTGACTTTCAGGTGAAGGACAGACGCACGGGGGACATTCGCCTTCGCGGCATGCGCGTTAATGGGCTTTATTACTGGCCGGCAGCTTCTTCCTCCACTCCCACTGCCTTCTCGTCCATCAGACAAACTCTATCTACGTGGCATGCCCGTCTTGGCCATCCATCTCCTAAAATTCTAGATCATGTAGTTTCCTTGCATAATTTGAAACCCTTGAATTCTTCGTCTTTTAATTGTAACTCATGCAAGTGCGTCAAGAGTCAAAAACTTCCTTTCTATGAGTCCACAATAAAATCTACCTCTCCTTTGGAGGTTATTTTTTCAGATGTCTGGAGTTCACCTGTTATATCTAATGATGGTTACAAATATTATGTAATTTTTGTTGATCATTATTCTAGATATGTATGGCTCTATCCTCTCAAACGCAAGTCTGATGTCTTACCCACTTTCGTTGCATTTCAAGCTTTGGTTGAAAAATATCTTAAATGCAAGATAATCACTTTATACACAGATAATGGGGGGGAGTTTATAGCTCTACGTTCTCACCTTAGTCATCATGGCATCACTCATCTCACTACTCCGCCACACACACCAGAACATAATGGTTTTTCTGAGCGCCGTCACCGCCATATTGTTGACACAGCCCTTACTCTACTTCATTCATCTCACATGCCACTCACGTACTGGCCGTTTGCTACGGCTGCGGCTACGTATCTTATAAATAGACTGCCTAAGGTAAACCTCAACATGCTTTCGTCTTTCGAAACGCTATTCCATCGTCAACCAAATATGTTGAAACTTCGTGTCTTTGGTTGTCAATGTTATCCTTGGCTTCGTCCGTACTCTGAGCATAAACTATCTGATCGTTCTCGCCCATGTGTATTTGTGGGTTATTCACTGACTCAGAGTGCTTATCTCTGTCTTGATCTCTCTACCGATAGGTTATATACATCTCGTCATGTTACCTTCATTGAAGAGATCTTCCCATTTCGCATTGCTGTCCCGAGCTCTCCTCCTAATCCCACCTCAAACCCTACTGCTGAACACCCTCTACCTCTCTCCACTCTTGTTCAGCCTCCTTCTCCTCCACCCGTACCCTTGCCTACGCCACAGCCTACGCCGCCGCCTTGCGTGTCTCCCGGTCGTCTCCCTTCGCCTCCATCTACGGCGTCGACTCATCCAATGACTACTCGTGCTCGCAACAACATTTGAAGGCCTAATCCGAGGTACTGTATGTCGTCTACTATGTTACCTGATATTGAGCCTCATACTGTATCTCAGGCTCTCTCGGACCCTCGTTGGCGCGAGGCTATGTCGTCGGAATTCTCTGCTCTCTTAAGCAATGGCACTTGGGATCTTGTATCTCCTGACACCTCTTCAAATGTTATTGGCTCCAAGTGGGTCTTTCGGATCAAAAGAAAACCTGATGGCTCCATTGACAAGTTTAAGGCTCGTCTCGTCGCAAAGGGATTTCATCAGAGGCCTGGAGTTGATTACACAGAAACCTACAGTCCTGTGGTTAAACATGCTACAGTTCGTGTGCTTGTTTGTCTCGCTATATCACAAAACTGGTCTCTTCGGCAATTTGATGTGAATAATGCCTTCCTGCATGGTACACTCACTGATGATGTCTATATGGCTCAACCCCCGGGTTTCTCTGACAAAAACTTCCCGTCTTACATATGCAAGCTCCGAAAATCTATCTATGGTCTGAAACAGGCACCTCGTACATGGTATATGGCACTTCATGCTTCACTTCGATCCATGGGTTTTCGTGCTACCACGTCTGATGCATCGCTTTTTGTATACCGGTGCAATGAGGTTTTAGCATATTTTCTTGTATATGTGGATGATCTCATTCTCACAGGTAATACTCCGGAGTTTCTTCGCACTGTTGCGTCCAAGCTCGCTGCATCCTTTTCCTTAAAAGATCTTGGCCCCCTCTCATACTTTCTCGGTGTAGAAGTTACTCGGTCGCAGTCCACTTGTACTCTCTCTCAACGCAAGTATGTTACGGATATTCTTGCCAAGTTCAACATGCTCGACTGCAAGCCAGTTCAGACGCCTCTCGCCACCACGGTATCTCTCTCTCTTTATGATGGATCTCCTCCAGCCGAGGCTTCTACCTATCGTGCTGCCATGGGAAGTTTGCAATATCTTCTATTTACCCGGCCGGACATTGCTTTTGCGGTAAACAAACTCTCTCAGTTTATGCATGCGCCGTCTGAAATTCATTGGGGTGCAGTGAAACGTCTTCTTCGGTATCTTAATGGTACTCGAACTTTTGGTATCACTTATCGCCAATCATCCCCGTTAACGTTGCATTGCTTCACCGATGCTGATTGGGGTGGAAACCTTGATGATCGTGGCTCAACGGGTGCCTATATCTCATTTCTTGGTCCTAATCCGATCTCGTGGAGCTCTCGCAGGCAACGTTCGATTTCCCGTTCGTCCACGGAAGCCGAGTATCGAGCAATTGCTGATGCGGCTTCTGAGGTTCAGTGGCTTCGGTCACTCCTATCTGAGCTAGATTTTCCGATCTCAACACCGTCGGTTATCTACTCGGATAATATTGGTGCTACTTATCTCTGTGCTAACCCTGTCTTTCACTCTCGGATGAAACACGTTGCGATAGACTACCATTTCGTTCGAGAACTCATTCAGTCTGCTCAAGTACGTGTGGCTCATGTGTCTTCTGCAGATCAATTGGCTGATGCTCTCACCAAAGCTCTTCCCAGTCCTCAGTTACGTCGTCTCATGTCCAAGATTGGCGTTGCTGGAACGCCATCTTGAGGGGGCGTATTAGGAGTATATCTTTATTATTATGGGCCGAGCCCTATTTTGTAGTTGGATTAGTATTGCTTCTCGTACACTTAGGGTTAGCTGCTAGGTTTTCTATTCTCTGTATAAATACTTGTAGAACTCTCATTTGTTAGGTGTGAAATATATTTTATGTTCTCACCAGTACATCTTATAGAATGTTGGGAACCCCCTGCAGTTTGATTTTGATGACGTTTATCGAAACCACACTTAGGCATATTTTACTTGTTTAGGGTCAAGGCCGATAGATCGACCTGCTACCTGTTAGTGCAGGTCGATGCCCTTTAACGTTTAGTATCAAGTTCGATCCACCCTGTAAGAGAAAGGTCGATATGATCGACCTGCCTCGTTTGGATCAAGCTGGATCATCAGACTGTCTATCGACCTCCCCTATCAAGCTTCCAGCTGGCATTGCCTTAGAAGATTTCAAGAGCTGGATTATCAATCAAGGTCGATGCTCTACCTTCATGGAGTGTCACGACCTGATCCTTGCCACGTCAAGTGCCAGCAAGGACGAATATTCCCAACGGCTAGAAGTGAGTCAGCATCCAACGGCTAGTGCCACGTCAGCCCGACTCCAACGGCTAGTTTTTCAAAACTGCCTATAAATACTTCAGCCATTTTCGGATTCAAGCACGGGAAACACAAGCTATCAACGCCATATCTCTGCCCAAATCTCTCTCAAAGCTCAAATCCACTCAAGTGTTCGAAATCCGATTAGTTTCCCAAACACTTGAAGAAGAGAGGTTTCCGATTCCGAAAAACACCACAACGACGAAGCGTTCACTGCTGCTTGTCGTTTGTTCAAACAACTTCTTCTCCGACTTGTTCGAAGTTAGAAAGCTTGTTCTTAATTTCGCCATTATAGAGTTAGTCAAGCTCTGTAACAGCGTTAGGTTGTGTGTACGTTCTAGTACGAAGGTTGTAAGGGTCACGACCCAAAACTCGTGTCTAGTTACTCTCAAGATAGATTGTAGCTAGAACTGATACTCAGTCAGTATAAATAAGAGAGAGGTGGATCCAAAAGAAAAGGGATTCTCAGGTCGAGTCGACCTGACGTGGACGTAGGAGGGTTTCTCCGAACCACGCTACATCGCGGTGTTTCTCTCTCTCTCTTTATTTATCGCTCTTTCATTTCATAATCATATTGACGAGCATCAACCTGCATTACACGAATCAACCTGCTACCCATATTCAACCTTAAGATTTTTCAAAGAGTAATCAACCTCCACCAACTTCCGCATTAACAGTTTGATAAATCAAGCTTGATACCATACGAGCTTGATAGATCAAACTGCCTCTGATAAGGTCGACCTTGACAAACGACCTGCAGATCAACCTGAATTTTAAAAGTCAAAAACGGTTGGTTATTGGTGTATTCCCCCCCCCCCATACACCAATTACTCTTTCCCGGGACCAACAAGTGGTATCAGAGCCAGGTTCTTTTGACCGCTGCTTTGCATACTAAAAGTTCTTTATTTAACTTTTGGTCATTTTGAACCGATCCTTTCGAAAAATCTTTTTCATTTCATTCATACCATATTATTTGCAATGGAGGCTTCTCTTCTCAGGGTATGTGAAGACTTCTCCATACAAGGCTATGAAGATTGGAGCTTTCGGATCAAGATGTGTCTCAAGGCACATCATGTCCTTATGTGGGATATCATCGAGAATGGACCCTCCCCCATTTATGCAGCGAAAATTATCGTTGGAGGAACAGATCCAGGGGAGGCCACATACGAGAAGGTTATCAAAAACCCTCGCGACTACTCAACCGAGGAAAGGAAAGAGGCCGGTCTCGATGATTACGCAAAGGGACTCATCTCCAGCACCGTGAAGGGCGTCTACTTGGCCAAGATCAGAAATCTCGAAACGGCCAAAGAAATGTGGGACACCCTCCGGTCCATCAGCCTTGGCTCAGAGGAGATGAAGGAGAACAAGCTGTCTATGGCGTGCAGCAAGTTCGATGATTTCAAAATGGTTTCGGGAGAAACCATTGAAGCGATGAAAATTCGCTTCACCGAGATTATTCTCGAAGTGGCTGCCATCAACCCATACAAGTATACGCAGCGCGAGAAGAATCTTAAAGTGATACGCGCCCTCCCTGCAAATTGGCACGTATACGCCGCCATGCATCCAGCCCGATCGGATTTCAACTCCCTCACCACAGAAGACCTTTTCGACATTCTTGTCGGAAATGAGTATGAGATGATCCGCATCCATGGATCAACCCAGCCTTCCACCAGCAAGAAGGCTGAGGAAAAGAACAAGGAAGTAGCCTTCAAGGCCGACTCAGCCTCAGCTGCTACCCCAATTCCGATTGACGAGTCCATCGTCAAGAAGTTCGAGAAGATGACTCTCGACTATGCTCTAGCCGCTAGGAGAAATGAGAAGCTCCTAGGGAAGGTTGTCAAATACAAGAAATTCTACCGTGACAACAAACGAAACTTCTCAAACCGCAACCACGACCGCCCTGACAAAAAGGGAGAAGGTAAACCCTCAACCTTCAATTCTTCTAACACACCCGAGGGTGGTTGTTTCAACTGTGGCAGGCCAGGTCATTACAAGACGGACTGCCCGGATCTTACCAAGGCCGAGAGAGACGAGCTCCGTGCAAAGCGTGATAAGAAGCTCAAAGATCAACGAGCTGCTATGATTGCCGAAGAAACAAAGGAAGCTCACCTCTCGGACAGCTCGTCAAGTGATGACGAAGGATACATCGCTTTCGATGAAAGTGATGATGAAGAATGCTTCGTTGGAGAGCATCAACAAAACGAGGGATCTTCAAAGGTAGATCTTCAACCCATTTCACTTTCTTTTTCTGACGATGATTGTGCAGAAGAAGGTGATGAAGACCTATCCGAGGCTGTGTCTTGGGAAGAAATCAAGAAGCAGCTGGATGACTATGCCGATCTCGTGGATACTCTCAAGGAGGTCGTTGAAGACAATGCTGAGCTATTGGATAAAAATGAAAAATACAAGCTAGCATTGGAAGAAAGATTTTCTCCCTACGATGAAGAAAAGGAAAGGGAGATCGAAACCCTAAAGTCAAAGGTTGACGAATTGACTTTACGGGTCAAGGAGTTCGATACCAGGGAGTTCGAGAAGAACGAGTCCCTCAAGACCAAGGATGCCGAAATACACAGCCTTACGTCAAAGTTGGCTGACTTGGTGGTTCGACACGAACTCCTCGTGAAAAAGGAAGAAAAGCTTCAACTCACCTTGAGTCAGCTTAAGAAGAGTGGAAAGAAATTGGAAGAAGTTCAATCCATGCAACGCGATCCGCGCAATCACTCTGGGATTGGATTCAGTGGAGAATCCAAGAGCAGAAAGGATAAAGACTGCGAAGTCAAGTTTGTTAAATCGCAGCCTAAATCAAAGAATGCTCGGAAAGCTTATCAAGCTCTCCCAGATAAGATGGTCAAGCTGAAGAACCCAGCTCGACAGCCCCAGGCCATCCTCATAAAGCAACGAAAGAAAGAACAGCCCGCTCCTCAAAAGAAGGAGAGTCGACCTGCCCAGCAACGTCGACCTGCCCCCTACCATCAAAATAAGGCTGTTCATCAAGGGCGATACCAAGGCCAGCACTATCAAAGGCCGTATCACCCTGAGTTCTTCCACCCGGATTATCAAGGGTGCTACTGCCACTATTCTCAACAGTCAAATTTTTCAGACTGGCAGTATCAACCTGGGTTTTACGAAGAACAATGTTATCAGTCTCGTCGCCCCCGCTCGAAGAAATCCAAGGCTCCTAAGCCCAAGACCGCTTCTGCCTCGTCCTCAGCCTCGGATAGAAGCAGACCGGTGAAGCAAATATGGGTTCCAAAGGCCGTTCCCGCAACCGATGTAGCACCCAATCTCAAATGGGTTGCTAAGTTTAATTAATTGCAGGTTGGGAAGGCTCAAAGAAGGAGCCAAGCAGCTCATGGAGCTGTATGGATCATTGATAGTGGATGCTCAAAGCACATGACGTGTGACAAAACGCCACTTTCAAACTATCAAGAACGAGACGGGCCCCTTGTAACCTTTGGAGGAAATTCTAAGGGATTTACAAGAGGCCAGGGCGATCTAAGAGTTGGTAAAACAACTATTTCTAACGTCTCTTATGTTGAAGGTCTTAATCATAATCTATTCTCTGTGTCGCAATTCTGCTCGAGTGGTAAACGAGTAGAATTCACCGCTAACAAGTGTCTCGTGAAAAATGAGGAAGGAGAAATTCTTCTTACCGGAATTTTGCAGGATAGACTCTATGTTGTACAATGGACAGATTGGATAGAGACCTGCCTGGTCACAAAGGCCGATTCCGAGACAAGCTGGCTATGGCACAAGAGGTTGAGTCACTTAAACTTCAAGGCCATCAACAAGCTCGCACGCAACAAGCTGGTGAACGACCTGCCAGACCAAGTCTTCGATCGTGATCACATCTGCAGAGCATGTCAAGCTGGAAAACAGACAAGATCATCATTTCCAAGCGTGACGGCTCAATCATCAAATCGAATTCTTGAGCTTCTCCATCTCGACCTCTTCGGTCCAGTCACTCCCTTGAGTATAAACGGTAGAAAATATGCTCTCGTTATTATAGATGATTATTCTAGATTTACGTGGGTTATTTTCATGTACAAAAAGAAGGAGACATTGGAGAAGCTACCTGCGTTGCTGAGCAAGCTGTGCAATCAAAAGGAGAAATCCATCATCTCCATTCGATCAGATCGAGGCACCGAATTTATCAATGCTATGATCGAAGAATATTGCACAAAGAGTGGGATTCATCATCAAACTTCAGCTGCACGCACACCTCAACAAAACGGCGTGGTGGAACGTCGTAACAGGTCGCTGAAGGAAGCAGCTCGTACCATGTTGGATGAAACCAATCTTCCAAAGAAGTTTTGGGCAGAGGCCGTCAACACAGCCTGCTACACCCAAAATAGGTCGATCATCACGACCCGACATGGAAAGACTCCATACGAGCTGTGGAACAACAAGTTCCCCAGGTTAAAATATTTTAAAGCTTTTGGGTGCTTGTGTTACATTCATAACAATGGGAAATCCCAATTGAAAACTTTTGATAGCAAGGCTGATCCAGGAGTATTTTTAGGATACTCGGAGGTTAGCAAAGCTTATAGAGTTTTTAATAAGAAAACCCTAGTTGTGGAGGTAACACCTCATGTTGTATTTGATGAATCTACTTGTCTGTACAGAGAGTCAAGTACAGGTTCAGATCAGCCCGCTACTAACAGGCCGTCTAACTCCCCCATTGACGACCTGCTAGTATGGACTCCAAATGATTTGGAGGAAGAGGATCAATCTGATCCTAGGGTCACACAGCAAGGGGGAAGTGATGCAAATGATAATACGAGCTGTAATACATCAGCCGGACTTAACCAGGCTGATCCCCCTCCCTCAGTCCCCAAGACTGATGCTGCTCACGACCTTACATCACAAATCGAGCAGCTCGACAACACAATGGAGCAGCTCAACATCCAGGCCGAACAGCAGCCTGATCAACAGCTCGAGCAACAGCATGTGCCCACTGATCAACCTTCAACTCATCCAGAGTTTGATGAACCCATTAATGAGCCCGAGCCAATCATTTCAAATGAAGAAAGATCACGACGCAGACGTTGGATCGATGATCATCCGAAAGAGCTCATTGTTGGGAACCCAAACCAAGGAGTACGAACGAGAAGGACGATTGGTGAAAGTGCACTTCTAAGTTGCTATCTCTCTCGCATAGAACCCAAGGATGCCTATGAAGCTCTTCAAGATGCTGACTGGATAGAAGCCATGCAAGAAGAACTCAATGAATTCAAAAGAAATGAAGTATGGTCACTAGTTGATCGTCCTTATCATCAAGGCGTCATTGGAGTTAAATGGGTTTACAAGAACAAGAGAGATGAATCTGGGGAAGTTGTCAGAAACAAAGCCCGACTGGTAGCAAAGGGTTACTGTCAACAAGAAGGAATCGACTATGATGAGACGTTTGCCCCCGTTGCAAGATTAGAAGCTATAAGGCTGTTTCTAGCTTATGCCGCTCATCAACGATTCAAAGTCTACCAGATGGATGTTAAAAGCGCGTTCCTCAATGGCATTCTTGAAGAAGAAGTCTATGTGGAACAGCCTCCTGGATTCGAGGAGGGTGATTCAAGCAAAGTCTACAAACTGCACAAAGCCGTCTATGGTCTTAAGCAAGCTCCTCGAGCTTGGTATGAGACGCTATCATCTTTCCTCATCGAATCAGGGTTCAAGCGTGGTTCAGTCGACAAGACTCTATTCACTATCAAAGTGAATGAACATATCCTTTTAGTACAAATTTATGTTGATGATATTATATTTGGATCTAAGTCTCCCATACTGTGCGAAAAATTTGGTAACCTCATGACGGAAAAATACAAAATGTCTATGATGGGGGAAATGAATTTCTTTCTAGGGTTGCAGGTCAAGCAGTCCGATGAAGGAATCTTCATTAGCCAAACAAAGTATGCACACGAGCTGGTTGACAAGTTTGGTGTCAAAGACAGCAAGCCAGTCAAAATACCAATGCTCTCTGGTGGGAAGATCGACCCGGATCCCCAAGGAAAACCTGCCAACATAACACAGTACAGGGGTATTATTGGTTCATTACTTTATTTAACTGCTAGTCGACCTGACATCACTTTTGCAGTTGGAGTGTGTGCTAGATTTCAGGCTAATCCGAAGGAATCTCACTTGGAAGCAGCAAAGAAAATTCTTCGTTATATCAAAGGAACCACAAATTTAGGTCTTTGGTATCCTTGTGATGACAATTTGCAGCTTACAGGTTATTCAGATTCTGATCATGCAGGGTGCAAGCTCGATAGGAAATCTACCTCGGGTACTTGCCATTTTCTCGGAAACAAGCTGATTTCGTGGTTTTCAAAGAAGCAAACTTCAGTAGCCACCTCCACCACAGAGGCCGAGTACATGGCAGCAGGAAGTTGTTGTGCACAAATCTTGTGGATCAAACAACAACTTAAGGATTATGAAGTTGAAGTTAGTGAAGTGCCAATATTCTGCGACAGCTCGAGTGCCATCGCCATTACTCAAAATCCAGTTCTTCACTCTAGATGCAAGCACGTGGATATTCGACATCACTTTATTCGTGATCACGTGGAAAAGAAGAACGTGGTTATAGAGAAGATACACACTGACATTCAACGAGCTGATATTCTAACCAAACCCCTAGCCGAAGAAAGATTCAAAATGCTATGTGGAAAGCTGGGGTTACTAAATGTTGAGACATCAGGCCGATCGTAAGCCTACAGGCCGTTATCTCCTCGTCGACCTGCCAAATTTCTCAAGCTTGTGGGACCAACAACCGGGACCAACAAGCAGGCAGTCTCCTTGCAAGCAGGCCGATATTAAGGGGAACAGGCCGTCATCCTCTCAACAGGCCGATACCATTGAACAGGGAGACACTACTTGAACAGGCCGTTCCTATCCACAGGCCGTGTCTGTCAACAGGCCGTGTCCATCATCAGGCCGTCGACTATTCAATAAATCGACCTGCATTCCTCAAATTGAGGGGGAACACTTAGCCAAAGTGATCCATCATTTGAGGGGGAACAATGGTCAATGTCTGTCTCCAGGGCGTTTATTTCGCCAGGCCGACATCTTAAGTCCAGGCAGTTCCAATTCGCCAGGTCGATGTCATATGTCCAAGCCGATATCACAAATACAGGCCGTTCATTTTGCCAGATCGTTCTCTGTCACCAGGCCGATATCATCAGACCGATATCAACCTGAATGCGACTGCATTTATGAAGGAAGAATCAAAAGGGCAGTATCACCCTTTTGTCTTATAACTTCTTTAATACGCATTGAATTTTTTCATTTATTAATGTTATTTATTTCTCAATGTGTTTCATTATTTAAGGGACTGATAATTTGCAGAAAATGAGGAAAAAGGGAGTAATGATTACCATTTTTGCAAAAACATCTAGTCAAGTGTCAACTTTTGCACGTTGACCGAGGCTGCATTTAATTCCCTGCCATATCTCTGTAAAAGTGCAAGTTATCGCACGTTTTCACTATCTCACGCGCGAATATGGAACGTTTCACATTTCACGCGCATAGATCGTGCGGTTGAGGATTGAAGCTGCAATTTTCACCCTTTCAAATTCGAACGATCTCAACCGTTCAAAAATCTATATATGGCATGCAGTTTTATCTCGAAAACTTTACTTACTCTTATCATCTTCCTCGAAAAACCTAGTTTTCTCTGCAAAATTCAACTGCCGCCGTCGTGTTCACTGCTTTTCTACATTAACACTCACTGTATCAAATCATTACCGTGGTTTGTGCTCTTTTCGCCGATCCAGTTTATGTTTTAATTTTCTGTCAAGATCTTCACTGTGTTGTTCTATCTAGTCTCGAAAAACGGTTGGTTATCTTTTCTGATCTTTTTCGAAAAATTTGCAGAAAAACAACAATGGCAGCAAATATCTTACCCTCTGGTCGGAAAGAAATGCAGTGGTCGGAAGTAGAAGAGTTCTTGACGGCTCGCATCAAGTTCGAGCCCTACATGGTGCGTGAAAATTTCGGTTTTCACGATCTCGACTCCATGTTCGCCATGGTGGAGAAGTGCCGTTCTTTTCATCAGATCATCTCCACCCGGCCGGCAAAGAATCTTCCCAGGCTTGTGGGTGCCTTCTTCTACAATTGGAATGAAGGAGATTCTGTATCCACCCACACCGTCTCTATTGGAACCACGAAGTCCGTGGCCACCATCAACGTTCTTGATGCTGTGAAAGCGGCATTCGACATTGATGAAGAGGGAACAATGCAGCTCGCGGACATTTCTAGGGACCAACTGCAGCAGGTTGCAGATCGTGTCCTAATCGAGCGAAGGCAGTTCGTGCCAGTCGCATTCAAGAGGAACGAACTCCGCCCTAAATATCGTCTCTTGATGGACTTCGTGCAGAAGTGTTTTCTGGGGCTCCTCGGGAACTACGACCAGGTCACCCCTTTCAAATTCCAGATCTTGGCGGCCGTAGTGCTCGACCTGCCCATCAGTTGGGACAAATTGTTGGTCTCTCTGCTTTGGGATGAAGCCAGGATGATCATCTGCGAGACGGAGGGAGAGGCCGTTGTAAAAGTATCTCTCCGCAACGACAAGCCACTTCGCCTTGGGACAAAGGTGACCTCCATCATCATCTCCCACTTCAAGCAGAGGACGTGGTCCAAAGATCCGGACTTTCCCCCTCTGTTTATACCAAAAGATCTCCATCAGCTTGAGATGGCGATTGGGGTGGCACCACAAATCTACCACAACTCCCCAGACTCTGTCCGGGAGCATCTCGCCAGAACGGGCCATTCCAAAGTTGGTTGGAGGATCCCAGATCGACCCCTTCAAAAGAAAAGGAAGGCCGATATCGATCTGGTCCCCTCTCGCCCTGTCAAGAAGGGCCAGCCCGTGAAGAGGACTCCCCCTCGCAAAATGCAGTCGGCCTCCGGTAGCCCTCCCAGGCCGATGCATAAAGTCCTTCCGGTGCGGCTCGATGAGCCTGCAGCTCGCACGGAGACTTCGCGCTCCCCATCGCGCTCTCCATCAGCCGAACGGACTCCATCTCCAGTCCGTTCCGCAGGCGAGCCGTCCGCCTCGCAGAAACGGCCTGCATCTTCTTCGCAGGTCGTTGCTCCCTCTCCAGCAAAGTCCCCTCGTGTTCAACGAGCTGGATCGGTGGAAATTGTTGATGTCACCGAAGAAGAGGTGGAGCAAGACACCATCTTGCCCTTCCAGGCTATCCCCGAGCAGGCCATCTCTCCTGCTCAAGCAATGGTGGCTTCGAAGAAGGCCGAAGCAAGGCTAAAGGTCATCGACCTGATGCCAGGAATCGATCAACTCCCCAAAACCCTCGACCTCGCTGCTCGCCTCCAGTTCTACCTGGATTGTAAGACGAGCTACTACTATTTGTTCGAGGCGTTGCTGCAGGTCGTCACTCTCGACGACCTGAAGGTCGAGGAACTGGCTCTTGAAGCGGAGTTCGGTTTCTACACCGTGGGGGATGCGGCCTCCAATTTTCGCCAGCTGGTGCTTCGCCGCATGAAGGTCGAAGCCAAAATTTTGGGCATCGACCTTCGCCCCCTATATGCGCACTCTCGCGCCCTGTACAACTCCGCCACCGAAGCCGGAGACGAGTTTGATCGGATTCAAACTCCGGAGCAATCATCACCCAGGATTGAGGGTGATGATCAGCCTCTAGTTGCTGCTGCTCCGTCTCCAAGGGTCGATGTGGAGGCTGCGCTGGATGATATTTCTGCCAAACTCGAGTCAATCATCACCAGCCTCCCAGAACAAATCAAGCAGGCCATAGCCGAGGTCCGGGCCGATATTATCAATGAAGCCAAGGCCCAGGCCGATGAAGTTGCCAAGGAGCGTGTCACTGATTTTGCAGTGAGGCTTTTGAAGGAATATACTGACAAGCTCCTACCTGGCCAGCTTGATGAGCTCAACATGGCATCCCGCGACCAAATCGCGGAAGTATTGGAGAATGTGGAGAAGGTCGATGAGCGAGTAACCGAACTGGCTTCTTCTATCTCAAACTCGGCATCGACCTCCAACGAACAGATCAACGCAATTCACGGCACCATCTCCTCCCTTCTCAATGGCCAGCAGGAGTTGAAGGATGCCGTGACAAAGCTGCAGCAGGAGGATGCTACTCTTCTTTCCCTTATTAAAACCCTTTCTGATGATGTCGAAAAGGGGGAAGAAGAGCGTGCTGCCACCTCCGCGAAGAAAAAGAAGGCCCCGGCCCCAAAATCCAAGGCTCCTCCTCCTCCTTCTCAAAAGAAGCCCTCCCAGGCCGTTGCACCCAAGGCCGCTGCCTCTCATGCCGATCCTATCTCCCAGCTTGGTGCGGAGCAGGCTGCTGCCGCCAAAGCTCGATTGGCAGCAGAGGCAGATCTCATTTCCGCCATGGTGCTGGCTGGTGCTACGCCGGAGCAGGCTGCAAATCCAGAGGAGCAGAAGCGCTTCAAGGCAGAGCGCCGTGCTGCTGAGGCTAGAAGGAAGAGAGAGTTGGACTGGATCAGCCAGTCCGCTCTTGTTTTGAATGCAGGAGGATTGCAGCAGGTCGTTGATTGGCTTGATGAATCTCAGAACAACCTGCTGCGGGAGCTCAATTCGTGCTTCATCCTCCTGCACTACTTCATCAAGGATCCCTCCCTGCCTGCCGATGCCGATGAAGCGTATGCAGCCTACATGCGCAAATTTCCATACCAAAAATTCATTGGTGAGCTCAAGAAGAAGGCTGCAGAGGCTGGTGTGACGATAAGGGCCCCTGCTCAGCAATATTTTGCGCCCTTACGTCTTGGTGCTTCGGAGTATATTGATTACTCTCGAATCGACCAGTACATCGCCCAAACTGCCATCGGCCTAGGCGTCAACGTATCGAATTCCGATCCCGACTATCGTCGTATCAGGGATGGAATCTACGCAAGCATGCAGACGTTGTCAAGGGAGCAGATCCAAGAAGAGCGCACAGCAGCCCGTGCCAAGATCCAGGCTATGTAGATGATTTTGTATTATTTTGTCTTTCATTTATGCTCTCAGCCCGATGTAAATTCTTCATGTATTCTGCTATCGAGCTTAATGAAACAAAATCATCTTTCGACCTGATGACAATACCTCGTTGTCCAGGCATCTGCCTTTACTGCTTTAATTTAATTATGCTCTTATTTGCCCTTCATTTTATTCCTTATCAATCTTCATGATTGAAAAATTAAAGGAAGCTCTGATACCATTCTTTCAGTGTTTCTTCTTAGGAATTAATTGTAAAGTGTTTGGTTTCGACATCATCAAAAAGGGGGAAATTGTTGGGAACCCCCTGCAGTTTGATTTTGATGACGTTTATCGAAACCACACTTAGGCATATTTTACTTGTTTAGGGTCAAGGCCGATAGATCGACCTGCTACCTGTTAGTGCAGGTCGATGCCCTTTAACGTTTAGTATCAAGTTCGATCCACCCTGTAAGAGAAAGGTCGATATGATCGACCTGCCTCGTTTGGATCAAGCTGGATCATCAGACTGTCTATCGACCTCCCCTATCAAGCTTCCAGCTGGCATTGCCTTAGAAGATTTCAAGAGCTGGATTATCAATCAAGGTCGATGCTCTACCTTCATGGAGTGTCACGACCTGATCCTTGCCACGTCAAGTGCCAGCAAGGACGAATATTCCCAACGGCTAGAAGTGAGTCAGCATCCAACGGCTAGTGCCACGTCAGCCCGACTCCAACGGCTAGTTTTTCAAAACTGCCTATAAATACTTCAGCCATTTTCGGATTCAAGCACGGGAAACACAAGCTATCAACGCCATATCTCTGCCCAAATCTCTCTCAAAGCTCAAATCCACTCAAGTGTTCGAAATCCGATTAGTTTCCCAAACACTTGAAGAAGAGAGGTTTCCGATTCCGAAAAACACCACAACGACGAAGCGTTCACTGCTGCTTGTCGTTTGTTCAAACAACTTCTTCTCCGACTTGTTCGAAGTTAGAAAGCTTGTTCTTAATTTCGCCATTATAGAGTTAGTCAAGCTCTGTAACAGCGTTAGGTTGTGTGTACGTTCTAGTACGAAGGTTGTAAGGGTCACGACCCAAAACTCGTGTCTAGTTACTCTCAAGATAGATTGTAGCTAGAACTGATACTCAGTCAGTATAAATAAGAGAGAGGTGGATCCAAAAGAAAAGGGATTCTCAGGTCGAGTCGACCTGACGTGGACGTAGGAGGGTTTCTCCGAACCACGCTACATCGCGGTGTTTCTCTCTCTCTCTTTATTTATCGCTCTTTCATTTCATAATCATATTGACGAGCATCAACCTGCATTACACGAATCAACCTGCTACCCATATTCAACCTTAAGATTTTTCAAAGAGTAATCAACCTCCACCAACTTCCGCATTAACAGTTTGATAAATCAAGCTTGATACCATACGAGCTTGATAGATCAAACTGCCTCTGATAAGGTCGACCTTGACAAACGACCTGCAGATCAACCTGAATTTTAAAAGTCAAAAACGGTTGGTTATTGGTGTATTCCCCCCCCCCCATACACCAATTACTCTTTCCCGGGACCAACATAGAAGATAGCCGGCGCAGGTACGGTATCGAGGGAGTGGAACCAAGCGCAAGGACGAGGTCACAGGAAGAAGTCGAGACGCGGCGGAGATTGCCTTATTGGCAAAACGACAAACACGTGGTGGGCTTGGATAAAGATGTGAAAATCCTCCTCCGAAATGCAATATTTCACAAGAAAGAAGGCTTTACTGTGTCCGCCATACTGGGAATGGGGGGTATCGGGAAATCGACGCTTGCCCACAAAATATACAGCCACCCTGCCGTTGTTGATGAGTTCAATTTCCGGGCATGGGTGGTGGTTTCGAGCGAATTCACAACCGAAGAAATATTGAAGCAGATATTAGTGAAGCTGGGGATCTCCCCGAATAAGCTAACGATTTTGGGATCGGCCGGCGATAAGCTCCGCCGCCAAGAAGATCTGAAGGAAGAGCTTTTCAAGTTTCTCACCGGCAAACGGTATTTCATAGTTTTGGACGATGTGTGGGAAGCTGCTCACTGGGAATCCTTGAGCACCGCTTTCCCAAATGAAGGTAATTTCCTGCATCCATTAGTTAGTGATCGATAGAATTCAGTCTTATCTAAAAGCCCAAACTTGTAGAGAGATGTGAAATCTATTGATTTATATTATAATTATGAGAAATAATTTTGTTTTATCGTGCCAGATAAATCAAGCAGAGTGATGCTTACGAGCCGCAATCAAGTTATATCGAGTGACTGTGGATATGTACATCACATGAACGTCTTGGGCATTACGGAAAGTTGGGATCCGTTCTTGAGAAAAACGTTCGCCGTCGATAATGCTGAGTGCCCGGAAGAGTTGAAGAAGATCGGGGAAGACATGTTGAAGAAGTGCAATGGCCTACCGTTGGCGATCAGCGTGGTTGGGGGGCTATTAGCAAGAAAGGCGAGGTCGAAGAGCGAATGGGAGAAAGTTCTCAAAGAGATGAAATCTCATGTTGATAGGAGCAAGGACCTGAGTACCATATCAGCCATACTGGAGTTGAGTTACCAGAATTTATCTCCTGAGCTCAAGGCGTGCTTCCTTTGCCTCGGATTCTTCAAGGAAGATGCTGTCATTAGGGCAAAAGATTTGGTGCATATATGGGTTGCACTAGGACTGGTGGAGCAACGAGTTGTAGGAGAGAATGAGACGGCGGAGGATGTGGCGAGGGAGTATTTGAACGAGCTCATCAGTCGAAACATGGTTCATGTACTGACCAAAAGGCCACATGATGAAGTAAAAGGCTGCCACGTACACGATCTTCTCCGGGACCTGTCCATAAGGAAAGCAAGGGAGGAGATTGTAGAATTTCTATGGTAGATGATAGAAATTCATAGCTCAAAAGAAGAAAGACTGTTTCATTGAATCTGGAAAAATCTCTGAATTACAGTACGTACAAAGACTATATATAGTAATGCAGATACAAAGGGAAAGAATGACAAAAGCGTGAGAACGCTTTTGTCCAAAGAAACGCGACTCAACTACAACCACACGATTACATCCAAATCTATGGCTACGATATAACATCCACTTATTTAACTAATCCGACATGGCGAACACGTGGACCACGTGGACCAATCACAAAACACTAACACCTAATTCAAAATTACCCGCCATCTCTTCCACCTCTCTTCTTCTTCCCTGCTTCACCTGCAACTCCATCACCAGAATTCTCCACGTCTGAACCTCCATTTCCACCCCCCCCCCCCGCAAGATGGAATTGGTGGACATCCACCAACCCCATCTTGGAAAGTAAATCTCAAAACCGGGGAGAAGCCAAGGACTTGGTGAAAAAATCCTCCAATTGAGCAAGAGAAGATGTAGCCACCGGCGTAAGAAGCCCAGATACAAACTTCTCTCGCACAATGTGACAATCCATTTTAATGTGCTTAGTTTTCTCATGGAAAACAGAGTTCTTCGTGATGTGAATAGCCGCCAAATTATCACAGTGAAGCGAAATAGGCAGATCAAGAGGAACAAGAAAATTATGAAAGAGATAGCTCAACCAAACCAGCTCTCGAGTCGTGAGACTCATAGCTCGGTATTCAGCTTCAGCAGTAGAAGAAGCCACCGTGGGTTGCTTCTTGCATTTCCACGAGACCAAGCCTGAACCAAAAAAGACGCAGTAACCAGTTAAGGAACGTCTACTATCCACGCACGTTCCCCAATCCGCATCGGAGAAGGCTCGAAGCTTGAAATCACAGTGAGCAGAGTAGAACACCCCAAGAGAGGGGCATCCCTTTAAGTACTTCAAAACATGCATCACCGCATTCCAATGAGTAACCGTGGGGCGAGCTACAAACTGACTTAGCTGCTGTGCAGCAAAAGTAATGTCTGGCCGAGTTAAATTCAGGTAAAGAAGCTGACCAACCACTCTTCTGTATGGTTCAGCATCCTCCATATAAGCACCATCTTTCCTTGAAAGCACACAGCCAGGAGAGAAAGGAGTCTGAGTCGGCCTGCACCCCATCAACCCAGCAGAGCCCACAATATCCAGCACATACTTGCGCTGATTGAGGGCAATTCCATCTCTTCCACGAACAATCTCCATCCCCAAAAAATATTTGGCTTCACCTAAATCTTTGATAGTAAAGGTGGAGTGGAGAAACTTCTTCAAATCTGCAATCAATTCCAGAGAAGGGCCACAAACCAACACATCATCCACATACACAAGCAAACACAGCATAGAACTTCCACCTCCCTTTATAAACAAACAATGATCACTTTGGGATTGAGAGAAACCAAAAATCTTGAGCTGTTTAGTAAACTCCAAGTTCCATTCCCGAGAAGCTTGTTTCAATCCATACAAGCTCTTTACAAGTTTACACACCTGCCCAGGTTTAGCTCCTTTAAAACCTGGAGGTACAGACATATAAATGTCATCTCGAAGAAAACCATGAAGGAAGGCGTTGTTGACATCAAGCTGATGTATGTGCCAATCCTGAGCAGCAGACATAGCTAACATGAATCTAACTGTCACCATTTTTGCCACTGGGGAGAATACTTCAGTGTAGTCTTTGCCATACTTCTGGTTGTACCCTTTTGCAACCAAACGAGCCTTATAACGCTCTATAGTTCCATCTGGATTATGCTTAATCTTAAACACCCATTTACAGCCAATTGGCTTCTTCCCTGCTGGAAGATCAGTAAGAATCTAGGTCTTATTTTCAGACAAAGCCAAAAGTTCTCTGTCCATAGCATCAACCCACTCCAAAGATTTACTAGCCTCAGTGTAAGTAGTAGGTTCTTTCACCACAGAAAGATTGAAAAGAAACTCCACATAAGAAGGAGACAAGGCTGAAGAAACAAGAAAAGGAAAAGTTGGAGGAGTCAGACTAGAAGAAGAGACACCCAGTGAAGAATATGTAAGGTTACAAACATAGTCTTGTAACCAAGTGGGTGGTTTTCGAATCCTACCCTCTCTAGCAATAGGTGGAGGTGGATTAGGTGGATTAGGTGGAGTAGGTGGTGAGGCAGTTGATGAAGGAAGAGAATCATCAACCTGCTCATCAGTGGAATCATCAATGGAACTGGTAGTATCATCTAGCTCTCCTACAGAAGGAATGAATAGATCATGATCATCAATAGGAATATCAACATGTGGAGAGGAAGCTTCAATAGGAGCAGTAGATGATGAAGAAATAGAATCTTTGAAAGGAAATTTATTTGGGAAGAATTTCACATCCCTTGAAACAAAAGTTCTATTATGATCAAGATCATAAAGAAGGAAACCTTTGTAGGCTAAATCATACCCCAGAAAAACTGATCTAATGCTTCTACTATCAAATTTACCTCGAGTGGGTGAGAGATCCACAGCATGAGCTAAGCAACCAAATGGTTTGAGCATGGAAAAGTCTGGCTGATCCATGAATAAAATCTCATAAGGTGTATTCCAATCAATCACTCTACTTGGAGTTCTGTTTGACAACCAAGTTGCCATAAGTAATGAATAAGGCCAAAACTTCATAGGGAGTCCACTGCAGAACATCAGAGCCCTTGCTGTATCCATTAAACTCCTGTGCCTTCTTTCCACAACACCATTTTGTTGTGGTGTGTAAGGGCAGGACTTCTGATGTAGTATTCCATTCTGTGCAAACAAATCATACACCCTCTTGTTCACAAATTCACTCCCATTATCACTTCTGACTTGCTGAATATCTTTGTGAAACTGAGTCTTAATCATCACAACATAATCTCTCAATATTCCAGCAACTTGATCCTTGCTGTTAAGCAAATAAATCCAAATCATCCTACTGAAATCCTCCACAATAGTGAGCATATACTTAACTGAGCATACATTCTCTACTGAATATGGACCCCATAGATCCACATGTACCATCTCAAACAACCCTTCAGTCCTCCTATTCAAAATAGGAAATACATCCCTTGACTGCTTAGCCTGTACACAGACTTCACAATCTTTGATCACATCATCAATATCCAATAGCTGCTTATCAGTAAACACCTTCATATGCTTCATGGTTTGTAAAGATGGATGTCCCATACATACATGCCACTCAGCAAGAGAAAGGGTTTTAGGATTAGTAAAACTCACATGAAGTGTCTCAGCAGGACCTTGCATTATGTACAGATTCTTCTCCATTTTCCCAACACCAAGGATTCTATCAGTGTTGTCCTGCTGAAAAACACAATGAGAGGTATAGAATACACATTTAATTCCACTATCATGTATGAGCCTTGCCACTGACAGTAAATTATGTGTAAAGCCTGGGATATATAGAACATTCAAGAGAGCAATGTCCTCATTTAGCCTTACTGTCCCCCCAATGCTAACTTCAATAGTAGAACCATCTGGAAGTCTTACTTCAATCCTTTTATCCAGCTTATATGTTGTATACATCTGATCTAATGTACAACATATGTGCACACTTGCACCAGAATCTATTACCCAAATAGATTTCTCCATTTCTTCTAGCACACTAAATGCATAGTGGCCTTCAAAGGGTGAATCCTTCACCTGTGTATTGTGAACCAGATTCACATCTATCTTAGTTGTGGCATTATGCTGCTGAAAATAACTGTCAACATACTTAGCTATCTCTGCTTGAATCACTTTGCTTATATCCATTCCTCCATCCTTATGTTCTTTCTGCTCAGAACCTCCATGTGAGGAAACAGATCCTTCATCCTCTCCTTCCACCATGTTCACTCTGCCTCCCATCTTATTTTCCTTGAGCTTCTTGTACCACTCAGGAATTCCATGAAGCTTGAAACACTCATCTGCTTCATGACCATTTGCTAAGCAATGGCTGCATTTCAACCTCTTCCTTTGCTCTTTAGTTAACCTTTTCTTAAATGTAGGTCCCTTAGCACCAGCTGTAGAATTGTAACCCTGATGAGTAACATTCATACTCATTATGTGCCCATTTTCAGCTGTTTGTGTCAATATCTTCCTGTCCTCAACCTGTACAATCAATGAGTAAGCTCTATCTAGATCCGGCAATGGATCTAACATCATGATCTGATCAATGACAGATTCATAGCTCTCATTTAGGCCTTCTAAAAACTTCATCAGCCTCTGCTGTTCCTCTCTTACTATTGCAACTCCTCTAGCATTACACATGCAGTCCAATGGTGGCAAAACTGCATCTAACTCATCCCAAAGTGCTACGAGATTATTGAAATACTCTAAGACACTTTGAGTTCCTTGATTGAATTTGAAAATTTCCTTCTGCAACCTATAAACCTCTGGACCATTCCTACGGCCAAAACGCAGTGTAATTGCCTTCCATAAACGAGCAATATTATCTATATGTGTAAATGCATTCACAAATTCCTTCGAAATAGAGTTCACAATCCATGTTGACACCATAAAATCAACCTTAAGCCATTGAGTATAGTATCTAGATGTAACAGGAGGCATAGGCAAATTTCCAGTTATGAAATCTAGCTTAGATCTCGCTGCTAAAGCTCGCTTAATTGATTTGCTCCAGTTTATGAAATTAGTACTTGTCAACTGAGCTGAAACTAGTTGAATTCCTGGATGATCCGAAGCTGGTAACGACAAAATCTCACGAATCTGAAATGCTTTGAAACCACGAGGCAGATCTTCACCTCCTCCGCCATTAACTGGTGGATCTCCACCTTCGCCTCCCGGTGGAACATTATTCTGCCGTCCAGCTCGAAAATCAACGAACGGATTCCCATTCAAGCCTGTATCTACCTTCTCTGCCTCAAACTCTTCATCCGTAGCTTCCTCCTCAACTGGAACCTCAGTTTCTTCTGCCGCTTGTGCGCGCCAATTCGGTTTCTGCTGCTTCACCATTTCTACAAAACCCTAAAACCAAGCTCTGATACCATGTAGAATTTCTATGGTAGATGATAGAAATTCATAGCTCAAAAGAAGAAAGACTATTTCATTGAATCTGGAAAAATCTCTGAATTACAGTACGTACAAAGACTATTCCAAAGAAACGCGACTCAACTACAACCACACGATTACATCCAAATCTACGGCTACGATATAACATCCACTTATTTAACTAATCCGACGTGGCGAACACGTGGACCACGTGGACCAATCACAAAACACTAACACCTAATTCAAAATTACCCGCCATCTCTTCCACCTCTTTTCTTCTTCCCTGCTTCACCTGCAACTCCATCACCAGAATTCTTCACGTCTGAACCTCCATTTCCACAGAGATAGATTTCGAGGCGGGGGCAAACAACTCTCATCTGGATAAACCCCGACATCGCGCCCTAAACTGTCGTGCATTGAGTTCTGTTCGGCGCACCGAGCAAAATCAATATCTTCGCTCTCTTTTCATCCATACGGAGAGGGCTTTCGACGTTGTTGATAGCCGTGGACCGTCGTCTCATTGGAAGATCTTTGAGCTCCTTCGGGTCCTTTACTTTGGAAACGATGTATATATCCAAGTATTGCCCGAGGCAATTGGATCTCTTGTTGGATTACGGTACATAAGAATGCGTTACATTGGAGGAGGGACGAAGCTTCCACGCTCATGGGCTAAGCTTAAAAACCTTGAGGTTCTTTATCTACTCTGTTTCGATGTGCGTATCATAATCGACCATGTTATACTGAAGATGGATCGCCTTCGTCTTCTTCATGCACGTATGCGCTTCTCTTGCTCCGGTGATCACGTGCCTCTTGTTAGGATGAGGAATCTTGAGACATTGATCATGTTAAATGTCAAAGATTCGGATGTTGGGCAGATACAGGGAATGTCTAAGGTTTCCAAATTGGGGATCGATACTTCTGAGATGTCGAATCCAACCACCATCTTCACGTATCTATCAATGTTGGAAAATCTCAATTGCCTGAGCTTACGAGATAGTAAGATTGAGACAGTCGTAGATAAGGAGGGGCTGGCCGGTCTGCACTGTATCACACATCTTAAACTGTATAGATTTATGGGTACGATTAGGTTGACGGAGGGCCATTTCCCCCCGAACCTTTCTCACCTGACCTTGAACGGCATGGATCTAAGAGACGACCCGATCCCGGTATTGGAGAAGCTGCCCAAGTTGCTCTATCTCAAACTCAAACTGGTTACAGCGTATATTGGTGAGAAGCAAATGACGATATCGTCTCGTGGATTCCCCACCCTCAAACTCCTCCATCTCCGTTCTGTGATGTTTCTTACGGATATAGCGGTTGAAGAAGGTGGAGCACCATTGCTCGACCAGATCATCATCCGGGATTGCCAGTATTTTAAGGCTTCGAATTTGCCGGAGCGCATCAAATGCTCAGTCAATGAAGGAGTATTTTTTTCAGGCATTTTGTCGAACATGTATAGAAATTTATATGCAGTTATTTTCTTTCGGGCATTTTATCGAACATGATTTGTTTGCACATATTGTTACAACTCCTGGGCTTGAGAAAGACGAGCCCAATCAACACACAGTGGATCAAGGCCTTGAAGAAGAGGAGGGCAGGCCCAAACGCAACAGCAAGCTTCCTAACAGGCTCAAGGATTTTGTACTAGGGAAGGGGGTACGTGCTGGAGACAAATCAAGTGGCTAGTGGTCCCAATTTTCTGTTAGAGAGCAGGCCTCAGAGTAGTTAGAGGATAGTCAGGGTAATTGCTTAAGTAGCAGAAGTTGTTTCCTTGTTTTGGATTATCTTGAACTTTGAATGAAATTATCTTTCTCTTCCTACATCCCTCTTCCCTCTTCTGTGGAGTTTGGCCTCACTCGAAGAGCGCCGTTTGCTTGATAAGAAGTATAACAATTGGTGCTTTCATTGTTCTTGTTTCCCCATGGCTGATAAGGATATTTTGTCCGCCATTAAAGCTCAGGAGTCCGCCATTAAAACCCTGCAAATAAATCTTGAGAGCCAATTATTGGCAACCAACACTACTCTTAAAGAATTTATGACTTCTGTTAATTCCAGATTCTCTACCCTTTCCATTCCACCTTCTTCTTCATCCAAACACTCTGAAAATTCTGATCCTGCCCATCGTTTCATGAAGTTGGAGGCCCCGAAGTTCGATGGCACTGACCCATTTGGTTGGGTTTTTCGCATCGAGGAATTCTTCGATTTTCACGGCACTCCGGAGGCCACCCGTCTCCGAATCGTTTCTTTCCACATGGAGGGTAAAGCGGCATCATGGTTCCAGTGGATGAAGGCGAATCAGTTGCTTTCAACTTGGCCAGTGTTCCTTCATAGCCTCAAACACAGATTTGGAGGTTCTCTGTTCGATGATCCCCAGGGCGCTCTATCTAAGCTTACGCAAACTGCCAGCGTAGCGGAGTTCCAAACTGCTTTTGAAGAGTTAATGAACAAGGTTGAAGGTATTTCCGAACCATTGTTAATTAGTTTCTTTACTACTGGACTGAAACCCGACCTTCGCCGAGAGCTGTCATTTTCCAAACCTTCTTCCCTTATGGAAGCCTTCGCCCTTGCTAGGGCTTATGAGGCCCGTTTAGAAGAGGCTAAAATGGAGACTCGTTCTGGGTTTCGGGGTCCGATTAAAGCTACCCCACTCACAATCGTTCCACCCTCTACAACTTCATATACTCACACCTCTGCTCCACCTTCGCCAACCCCCGTGCGTTCAACACAACCCCTTTTGACAGCCCCTCCTTCCACTCCGCCGCCTCTGCCCGTTCGTCGTTTTTCGCCGGCGGACCTTAAGGCTAAACGAGACAAGGGCCTTTGCTATAACTGTGACCAAAAGTGGTCTCCCTCACATCGATGCCGTAGTCGATTTCTTTGCCTCTTGGGCACAGATGATGAGGATGAACCTCCTGACGAGACCCCGATTTCAGATCGGGAAGGTGACGATTCGATGATTGGCGACATCTCTAGCTTGCACACTTTGGCGGGGACTGGTCGACCCCGTTCTCTCCATCTCACTGGAAGAATTGGACAGCAAGCGATTAAGGTGCTTGTGGATAATGGGAGTACTCACAATTTCATCCAACCCTCCATGGTGAAGTTGCTTCAACTGGAAACGAAAGCGATTCCTCCCTTTCGTGTTTATGTGGGGAATGGAGACTCTCTCACCTGCACCCATCTTTGTTCCAAGGTACCTCTCTCAATTCAAGGACATGAGTTTGCTGTTGATTCTTTTGTGTTAGCTATTGAGGGCACAACCATGGTATTGGGAATTCAGTGGCTTCAGACTTTGGGTCCTGTTACTCATGACTATGCCAATCAGTTTATGGAGTTTATTGTGGGCTCTCAACGGATTAAACTCATTGGAAATTCTATGGGGGATTCTCAACAAATATCTTTCTCTCAGCTACAAGCTCTGTTCCACAGTGAGGGAGTGGATATGGTGTTTGAGCTCATAATTTGGCATAACTTGCAGAGCATTGATTCCTCAACTTTTCAGCAATTAGAAGGGGACCTAACATCATCCTCACCAAATATCCCAGCTGATTTACAACCTCTCCTTCATGAATTTCGACACCTTTTTGAGCCACCCATGTGTCTTCCTCCCCATCGAAATGTTGACCACCGAATTCATCTTCTCCCTAACACTACCCCAGTAAATGTTCGCCCCTACCGTTATCCCCAATTTCAAAAACAAGAGATGGTTAAGTTAGTATCAGAAATGCTCGCCCAAGGAACCATCCGGCCTAGTCATTCTCCATTTTCTTCTCCAGTTTTGCTTGTCCGAAAGAAAGATGGAACGTTCCGTTTCTGCGTGGATTATAGGGCACTAAATGCAGTAACGGTTAAGGACAATTTCCCCATTCCCACGATCGATGAGTTACTTGATGATTTAGGGAATGCAAAGATCTTCACGAAGTTGGATTTACACTCCGGTTACCATCAGATTCTTGTTCACGGGAAGGACATTCATAAAACTGCATTCCGGACTTCCGATGGGCACTTTGAGTTCTTAGTGATGCCTTTTGGCTTATGCAATGCGCCATCGACATTCCAAGCTGCTATGAATCAGATTTTTGCGCCCTTCCTCCACCATTTTGTTGTGGTGTTCTTCGATGATATATTAATTTACAGTACGACGCCAACTGATCACTTCCACCACCTCCTTCAAGTGTTTCTTTGCCTAGCTGAACATAAGTATCATCTTAAAGCTTCAAAGTGTGTTTTGGCCAAGAATCAGTTGCTTATTTGGGCATCGTCTCCAAAGGTGGTGTTCAAGCAGATCCTACGAAGATAGAAGCAATGGAAAACTGGCCTACTCCCGGCAATGTTAAGCAGCTGCGTGGTTTTCTTGGATTAACGGGGTATTACCGCCGCTTTGTGAAAAACTATGCTGAGATTGCAGCACCGCTTACAGATCTCTTGTGTGCCAATGCATTTCAATGGACAACTCGAGCTGAAGATGCATTCCAGAATTTGAAGCGTGCAATGGCTTCCACACCGGTACTGCGATTGCCTGATTTTTCTATGGAGTTCGTGGTGGAGACTGATGCCTCAAATGTTGGTGTAGGAGCTGTTTTAATGCAGTTAGAGCAACCGATTGCGTTCTATAGCAGAAAGCTCAGTCCTCGTTTGCAGTCCGCATCAACCTACACAAAAGAACTGCATGCTATCACGGAAGCGGTGCACAAATGGTGGCAATACCTTCTAGGTCGATTTTTTATTATTCGGACAGATCACAAGAGTATTCGAGACTTGCTGCAGCAAACCATTCAAACTCCCGAGCAACAATGGTATGTTCGCAAACTCCTGGGATTTCACTTTCGTATTGATTATCGCACTGGTAAATCAAATCTTGCAGCGGATGCGCTTTCTCGCATTCCGGAGGAGACAACAACAAAGGGCACAGAAGTTTATGAATATGTTGAGCTCACATCATTAAGTTCCCCGATTTTAGAGTTACTATCAACACTCAGGCAAGAGAATTTGAGTTGTTCCGATCTAGTCGACCTTCATGAGAAATTGAAAAGTGGAAGACTTGGCCAAGATTATGCAGTCCGCAATGGCATTCTTTTGTTCCGAAATCGTTTCTACATCAGCGCACACTCCACTTTGTTGTCTCAAATCCTTCACGAGGGACATGCCACCCTTTTGGCGGGGCATGGGGGTGTCAAACGGACCATGGTCCGTCTCTCTACCACCTATTTTTGGCCTAACATGCGTGCTACGGTAGAGCAATATATTGCTTCCTGTCTTATCTGTCAGCAAACGAAATACTCAACCCAACCCCCTGCTGGTTTATTGCAACCCCTGCCCGTGCCTAATTCGGTTTGGGAAGCTCTCACCATGGACTTTATTACTAGACTTCCCCCAAGTCGAAACTTCACCGTGATTCTTGTGGTGGTGGATAGACTCACAAAGTTCGCCCATTTCGGGCCTTTGCCGACGCATTTTACAGCAGCTTCAGTGGCATCTTTGTTCTTCGACATGGTGGTTAAGATACATGGATTTCCTGATTCGATCATTTCGGACCGAGATCCGGTGTTCCTCAGCAAATTTTGGCAAAGTCTCTTCAAGTTGAGTGGCACTCAACATCGCCACAACTCTGCGTACCATCCTCAAACGGATGGACAATCGGAGGTAACTAACCGAGGGCTTGAGCAATACCTACGTGCCTTCACTCATGCCAAACCCACATCTTGGGTTTCATTCCTTGGTTGGGTTGAATTCTCACACAATACCGCATACTGTACTAGCATTCGAATGTCCCCTTTTGAAGCTCTATTTGGGAGAACGCCGCCCGTGATTCCCCCTTACACTAAGGGAGCAACCAAAATCCAAGCTCTTGAGGAATTGCTGGTCAAACGGGATACTCTTCTCCGTCGACTCAAAGAGATTCTCCGACAATCGCAGCATTGCATGCGGCAACAAGCCAACAAGCATCGACGTGAAGTTGAATTTCAGAAAGGAGATCAAGTGTTGGTCCGCCTCCAACCATATAGGCAGACTTCAATCAGAGGTCGCTCTTCCCCGAAGTTAGCTCAACGTTTTTATGGTCCCTTTACGATTGTGGAGCGAATAGGAGCTGTTGCCTACCGTCTGGAGTTGCCTTCAACCAGCCGCATCCACCCCGTTTTCCATGTGTCTGCTTTAAAGGCGTTCAAAGGATCTCTTGAGGGCAACGTTTGTACTCTACCACCTGACTCGCGAGGATCCCAACCTGCTGCACAACCCATGGCAATCTGTGCTACTCGTGAAGTTCTCACAAATGAGGGCCTACGACACCAAGTGTTGGTGCAATGGTGGGGAGAGCCACCGGAATATTCTTCGTGGGAAGATTCAGAGGAACTTCAACGATTATACCCAAAAATCAACCTTGTGGACAAGGTTATTTCCGATGGGAGTGAGAGTGTTACAACTCCTGGGCTTGAGAAAGACGAGCCCAATCAACACACAGTGGATCAAGGCCTTGAAGAAGAGGAGAGCAGGCCCAAACGCAACAGCAAGCTTCCTAACAGGCTCAAGGATTTTGTACTAGGGAAGGGGGTACGTGCTGGAGACAAATCAAGTGGCTAGTGGTCCCAATTTTCTGTTAGAGAGCAGGCCTCAGAGTAGTTAGAGGATAGTCAGAGTAATTGCTTAAGTAGCAGAACCTTTGAAATATGAAGTATTACAAATTCTGCTATCACATCATCAACTTTGAAAGGGTGTCAATCTTCAACTAATACCACCACAATCACCATGAAATATGTACAGAACATGACTAATTGTGCACATACTTTGTATTATCCTACCATTTTAATTATACAGATTTTTAATTTTTAATTTTAAGTTGTACTATTATGAACTTGGCCTGATCTTACATCACAAGCTATATTTCTATTCTTTCCTTTGCAACTGCTTCTCCTTTTCCCTACTAAGACATGTTATCTTTTGCTTTTGATATTCTTCCCTTGTAAATTGCTTCTTCCTTGCTTCAGAGGGGCGGCAACTTTAATTTTGAAGTATCTTGTTCTTCGAATTGGGTTGTTCCGTATATAATGTCATGTTGATATATTTTGAAATAGTTGAGTTTTCTAAAAAGTGTGGATTCTACCATATTTTTACATTTTATACATTCTCTTTAGTTTTGGTACATGCCCTAAATAAACACGAAGTTATCTATGAGTCGGAGGGAGCATATGCCTCCTCCTATCCTTGTGAAGATAAGAAGCTACTAAAAACGTTTACTTCGTCTGTCCTCGCAAGTGGATGAGTTTTTTTTTTTTTTTTAAATCAATTTTGACACTTTTTTTTTTTTTACGCTTTTTGATGATTGACATTAAAATGGATTTTTGAAAACAATAATAATAATTAGCTATAATATAGCCGGTCACACAATGACAGTTTTCATAATATATATAATTTTAAAAATAATAAATGAGAACTATAATTAATTATTTTTATAGTTTAATTTTTTAAAAAAAATCCCTCAAAATTACATATTTTCTCTTTTTTTTAGATAATAAGGTAACAAATTCCTTAAAACAGTTCAAATTATCAAATAACTAAATGATTAATTTAAAAAATACATAATATCACTTGTTGAGTTTTTTATAATCTAAAAAAGTTTTGCATAAATATATAAATTATTTGATGTTAAAAAAAATAAAAAACATAAAATTATAGTCAGCCACATAATGGCCGAATAGCATGAAAAAAAAATCTTTTGTAGGATACGATAATCATAATATCTCGTAAAAGAAAAAAAATTCAAAATTCTATTAAAAATTAATTATCAAGAAACGTGAAAAAACGTGTCAGAAATTGATAAAAAGAAACGTCTCCTTTTACGAGGGACGGAGGGAGTATAATACTTGAAGTCATCGCCAAGATATGCTTTATTCGTTTCTTTCTTAATTTAACCCGATTCATATCCAAATTCAATTCACCATGCATGCAACTGCAAAGCTAAAAGGCAGAGTGTCCGATTATAACTAATTATACACACACACACTCTCTGAATATATAATCGGCTGTACATTTCCATGGATGCTGTTTCCTGATGTAGACGAAGGTATGCTTTACATCTATCATGTTCTCGTTTTTCACAACTGTTTTAATTTCACGTATGATGGTTGATTTGCAACGAGGTTTTCCTTGCAACGCAGGTAATCTCTACTAATTTGTATTAAAATGTTCCGGTATGATTACCTTACATCCGTTTCACATCCATATATATACAGGGGCGGAACTACGTGGGGGCTAGTGTGGGCTGAAGCCCCCACGGTAGTTTGCCGGAGTTTAGTTATGTATATCAGTCTGTTATCCCTAATTTTTCTCGGCGGCTGCATTTGCGTTGCTGAAGAAGACGAACAGCGTTTTATTTCCTTTTTACAGTCTTTTAAGAGAAGGAAGGGTATTTAAGAAAGTGGGTCCCCTTGTTTGAGGGTGGGTCCCTATAACCACACTTAGTTTTTAAATTAGTTTATATTTTTGATTGGTAAGCAAAGTATTTCAAACTTCTTTCTTGTTAATTTCTTTATCATTTGTTACTATTCGGATCAAATTATATATAATGTGTTAACTTGTAATTTTCTAGAATAATTTCTTAATTCAATTAAATTACTTATTTTCAATAAAAATTACAACGTTAGTTTTAAATTTAGGGAAAATAAAGTATGAATTAATGAATAATAATCTAGTTGCTTACATATCAAGAAAAGTTTTTACAAGAATTAATAATGAAATAATATTGGCAGCAATTTAGAAAAAGGTGAATGCATAGAACACAAATGTCTTCTCTTCCTTGCAAGAGTGAGTTTATTTTATTATATTTTCATGAATTTTATGTTTGTATTCTATAAAGTTTGAAATATTATTTACTCAGTCCCGATAAACACTTCTCCTATGTATTAGCCCAGCCCCCAAGTAAAAAAGTTCTGGTTCTGCCCCTATATATATATATATATATATATATATATAATCAAAGCATGACTTGTAATAATGCAAAATAGTTACATTTTCCCTTTTGTGATTCTTTCCTATGATTGTGTTTCTTCCTTGATTGCGAGACAAAGCAACTTTAGCAAAAATATTCGACTTCGCCTCTCTTTTCATTCATAATAAAGACATTAACAATTATATATTACACATGGAGTCTTCACCAACATATACATGCTTTATTCCTTTCTCTCTTTCATAAACTTAATTCAACTACACTTTGAATTCGAACAGGAAAATATATAGAGTCCGGATATATATACTTCAGAGAGAGAAAAAGGTATGCTCTCACAAATTCATTTTCATGGATAAAGTTTCTTGATATAGAAGGTATGCTTTCATCGATCTCGCCCGTTGTTTTACTTTAAGAACACTTATAATGCAGGTTAATGTGTCACGCGTGAGATCTGTTTGTAGAAATTCATAAATGGCGGAGGCCGCGGTGTCATTTGCGGTGGAGACGCTGGGCAAACTGCTGATCGACAAGGCGGTTTTCCTCAAAGGCGTGAAAGGGGAGGTGGAGTGGGTGAGGGACGAGCTGAAAAGGATGCAAAGTTTCCTCAGAGACGCCGCCAATAAGCAGAGCGACCACGAAAGCATACGAAACTGGATATCCGATATCAGAAAGGTGGCGCACGATGCCGAGGATGCCATCGAGCTGTTCGTTCTCAATGTCCAGAGCAGAGGGACGTTGGAGAGGTGTGTGTGCTTCCCCATACAAATGTACCACCTCAACAAGGTCGGGGGAGAGATACAGTCCATCCGGAGGAGGCTCACCGACATCGAAGGTAGCCGGCGCAGGTACGGTATCGAGGGAGTGGAACCAAGCGCAAGGACGAGGTCACAGGAAGAAGTCGAGACGCGGCGGAGATTGCCTTATTGGCAAAATGACAAACAGGTAGTGGGCATGGATAAAGATGTGGAAATCCTCCTCCGGAAAGCGATATTTGACAACAACAAAGGTCTTTCTGTGTCCGCCGTACTGGGAATGGGCGGGATCGGGAAATCGACACTTGCCTATAAAATATACAGCCACCCCGAAGTTGTTCGTCACTTCGAGTTCCGGGCGTGGGTGGTGGTTTCGAGCGAATTCACAACCGAAGAAATAATGAAGCAGATATTAGTGAAGCTGGGGATCTCCCCGAATGAGCTAACGATTTTGGGATCGGCCGGCGATAAGCTCCGCCGCCAAGAAGAACTGAAGGAAGAGCTTTTCAAGTTTCTCACCGGCAAACGGTATTTCATAGTTTTGGACGATGTGTGGGAAGCTGCTCATTGGGAATCCTTGAGCACCGCTTTCCCAAATGAAGGTAATTTCCTGCATCCATTAGTTAGTGATCGATAGAATTCAGTCTTATCTAAAAGCTCGAACTTGTAGAGAGATGTGAAATCTATTGATTTATATTATAATTCTGAGAAATAATTTTGTTTTATCGTGCCAGATAAATCTAGCAGAGTGCTGCTTACGAGCCGCAATCAAGTTATATCAAGTGACTGTGGATATGTACATCACATGAACGTCTTGGGCATCAAGGAAAGTTGGGATCTGTTCTTGAGAAAAACGTTCGCCGTCGATAATGCTGAGTGCCCGGAAGAGTTGAAGAAGATCGGGGAAGACATGTTGAAGAAGTGCAACGGCCTACCGTTGGCGATCAGCGTGGTTGGGGGGCTATTAGCAAGAAAGGCGAGGTCGAAAAGCGAATGGGAGAAAGTTCTCAAAGAGATGAACTCTCATGTTGATAGGAGCAAGGACCTGAGTACCATATCAGCCATACTGGAGTTGAGTTACCAGAACTTATCTCCGGAGCTCAAGGCGTGCTTCCTTTGCCTCGGATTCTTCAAGGAAGACGCTATCATCAGGGCGAAAGATTTGGTGCATATATGGGTTGCACTAGGACTGGTGGCGCAACAAGTTGTAGGAGAGGATGAGACGGCGGAGGATGTGGCGAGGGAGTATTTGAACGAGCTCATCAGTCGAAACATGGTTCATGTACTGACCAAAAGGCTACATGATGAAGTAAAAGGCTGCCACGTACACGATCTTCTCCGGGACCTGTCCATAAGGAAAGCAAGGGAGGAGATAGATTTCGAGGCGGGGGCAAACAACTCTCATCTGGATAAACCCCGACATCGCGCCCTAAACTGTCGTGCATTGAGTTCTGTTTGGCGCACCGAGCAAAATCAATATCTTCGCTCTCTTTTCATCCATACGGAGAGGTCTTACGTTGTTGATAGCGGTGGACCGTCGACTCGTTGGAAGATCTTTGAGCTCCTTCGGGTCCTTTACTTTGGAAACGATGTATATATCCAAGTATTGCCCGAGGCAATTGGATCTCTTGTTGGATTACGGTACGTAAGAATGAGCTACGTGGGAAACGAGACGAGGCTTCCACGCTCATGGGCTAAGCTTAAGAACCTTGAGGTTCTTTATCTACTCTGTTCCGAGCCTTTCGGCGACGTGAATATCATAATCGACCATGTTATACTGAAGATGGATCGCCTTCGTCTTCTCCGTGCACGTATGCGTTTCTCTTTCTCCGGTGATTACGTGCCTCTTGTTAGGATGAGGAATCTTGAGACATTGATCATGTTAAATGTCAAAGATTCAGATGTTGGGCAGATACAAGGAATGTCCAAGGTTTCCAAATTGGGGATCGATACGTCTGAGATGTCGAATCCAACCACCATCTTCACGTATCTGTCAATGTTGGAAAATCTCGATTGCCTGAGCTTACGAGATAGTAAGATTGAGACAGCTGTAGATAAGGAGGGGCTGGCCGGTCTGCACCGTGTCACACGTCTTAAACTGTATGGATTTAGGGGTACGAATAGGTTGACGGAGGGCCATTTCCCCCCAAACCTTTCTCACCTGACCTTGAAGGGCATGTATTTAAGTGACGACCCGATGCCGGTACTGGAGAAGCTGCCCAAGTTGCTCTATCTCAAACTGGATTTAGCGTATTCAGGTAAGGAGCAAATCACGATATCTTCTCGCGGATTCCCCACCCTCAAACACCTCCGTCTCCGTTATGTGACGTCGCTTACATATATAGTGATTGAAGAAGGCGGAGCGCCGGTGCTCGACCAGATCATCATCCGTGATTGCCGGCAATTCAAGGCTTCGAATCTGCCGGAGCGCATCAAATGTTCAGTCAATGAAGGATGATTAAACTACATCAATATAAGTTTTCTCTCCAAACTTGATCATCGGTTCATGTGAAACCGTTAGATTTTATTATATGATTGCGTTCTCTTTGACGCGAAAGAAAAGAAGATAAAAGAAAAAATCACCCTATAAATTTCACCATTTTCTCACCTTTTCTCGTCTTTCCTATTTCCCCCCTTCATTTGCACTACAATGGAGATAAAATATTATCTGTTGTAAATATTTTCTCCAATTTAAGGAGTAAAATCCCCCCTTATTGATAAAAGGTGAGAAAAAGGGTGGAATTTATAGGGTAATTTTCTCTTCTCTCTTTTTCTTTCGCATCAAAGAGAATGCAACCTATATGTATATTCTGTCGTAGAACCGTTAGATAGTACGTTGCGAACTTTGTGCTACTTCGATTTTGTTGGTTAATATAAGGTTGTTTAAAATTTTATGAACTGCTCGTTCTGTCCCAACGGATTTTGACCTCTTTATTTAATTTATATGAGCGTAAAATAATAGAAAAAAAAAATCGAATTGAATAGGACGGAGGGAGTTTTAAAAAATGTGTTTCAAAATAAGCTTAACAACAACGTATACGATCTAAAAATAAACTCAAGGATTTATAAGCTCATTAAAAATAAATTTCCCAACTCCATTTCCACTTATATAAAGATTTATGGGGCACACTCCTATTAGGCCGGCCTCACCGTGAGGCCGGATTAAGATTGACACTTTTGTTTGTAAAGATTGACACTTTAAAATATTGACACTTTTGTTTACAATGATTGACACTTTTGAAACATTGACACTTTTGTTTATAAAGATTGACACTTTTGAAACATTGACACTTTTATTATGAACAAAAGTGCCAATTATTATGAATAAAAGTGTCAATGTTTCAAAAGTGTCAATCTTTATAAACACAATGTTTCAAAAGTGTCAATCTTTATAAACAAAAGTGTCAATCTTAATCCGGCCTCACGGTGCGGCTGGCCGCACCCAAGTCCGTGCCAAGGTTTATATGCCAATATTTTCTTTCAGGCATTTTATCGAACACATATACAACAGATGAAGTACTTCAAATTCTGCTACCACTTCATCAACTTTGAAAGGGTGTCAATCTTCAACTAATACCACCACAATCACCATAAAATATGTAGAGAAAATATAGTCAAGTGTCTATGTAGCTTAACAAAAACTAATTGTTGTTCAAAACTTAAAAAAACACAATATCTATCTATTTTTCAAGTGAGTGGACAAAACTACCCCTAACCACTATTCACCTTTCTTCCTACATATGCATCCCTCTCTCCCTTCTCTCTCTTCTCTCCCTCTTCTATCCGCTCTCTCTCTCTTTTTCTCTCCTCTCTCTGCTCTCTTTCTAGAGAGAGACTGAGACGGCGGCGACTGTGCGGAGACGGTGGAGACAAGATGACGACGACGGCGCCGGAATCTCTGCTGCACCAAACGACTACTCGTTCGACGGAAATGCGCGGAGACCTGCTCGGAGGAGACCTCGGCGGTGGCTAGTCCCGACCATCTCCTCGTCGAAACCATGTTTCCGGCGAAGGCTAGCAGCTTTATCATCTCCGGCGAGGTCGAACTCCCTTGGTTGCTACTGATCTAGGAAGTCCCCGTTGCTGCTCCGAGTCGCTCTCCCAGAGAATTGCATCATCGAAAGCCGCCGTCTTGGCCGGAAAAACGAGCAGAAGATCGGATTTTGAGGCGAGGGGTGACCGGCGAGTGTATCGACGAGGAGGAGGACGACGGAGAGGGGCTCGGATCTCCCCCCCCCCCCCCCCCCGCGGAGAGGGGATCGGATGCCGGCGGGAGATTTGACGTAGGGGGTAAAGAGAGAGAGGTGTAGGAGATCCACCATTAGAGAGAGAGAAGAAGAAGATGACTTCCTCCATGTATCGTATTTTCATTTTCATTTTCTTTTCTTTTTCTTTTTTTTTCCTCTTCTTTTCCTTCTTTTTTCTTTTTCCTTTTTTTTTAAAAAAAAATTATGAATTAATACTGTTTGTTTTTGTTTTTTTTAATATGAATTAATTTGTATGGATTTTTGTGTAATGGTTATTTTTTGGAGTATTTTTTTCCTTCAGTTTCTGCTTTTTGGATGTGTTGATGTTAGTTTGAATTACTATCATCTACAAAGAATACTAGTGATTTGAAATACAAATAAGGAAATTGAAACCACATTCCAATCACATAGGCACATTTTTTTGCATGGACCACCGACGACAATCTAACTTGCTAACAACTAATCTCCGACCAAGTAAAAAAATTCAAGGGTGCATATATTCGTAAATATTTTGAACGGGGAGTTAGAAATTTGGTATTTCTAACGGGGGGGGGGACTGAACATGTTGGGAATGCCAAGACACAGGTTAGAAAATAATAAATTCTAACTTACGATATGCGATAATAACGTAAGAAATTTTATATTTCTAACGGGGTGGATTGAACGTGTTGGGAATGCCACGACTAAGGTTAGAATATACTAAATTCTAACCATTGATATACGATTATAACGTAGGAAAGTTGGTATTTCCAACGGGTGGACTGAACCTGTTGGGAATGCCACGACACAGGTTAGAATAGTATACGAGAGAGAATCCCAGTCGAAGATAGTATACGAGAGAATCCCAGTCGAAGGAAAGTTGAAGATAGTATATAAAGGAATGCCACGATTAAGGTTAGAATATAATAAATTCTAACCATTGATATGCAATTATAACGTAGGAAAGTTGGTATTTCTAACGGGTGGACTGAACTTGTTGGGAATGCCACGACACAGGTTAGAATATACTACATTCTAACTCACGATATGCGGTTATAACGTAGGAAAGTTGGTATTTCTAACGGGGGAGACTGAACCTGTTGGGAATGCCACGACACAGGTTAGAAAATAATAAATTCTAACTCTCGATATTCGATCATAACGTAAGAAATTTTGTATTTCTAATGAGTGAATTGAATGTGGTGGGAATGCAACGACTAAGGTTAGAATATAATAAATTCTAACCATTGATATGCGATTATAACGTAGGAAAGTTGGTATTTCTAACGGGTGGACTGAACATGTTGGGAATGCCACGACACAGGTTAGAATATACTACATTCTAACTCGCGATATGCGATCATAACGTTAGAAATTTTGTATTTCTAACGGGTGGATTGTACGTTTTGGGAATGCCACGATGTTGGTCCCGGGAAAGAGTAATTGGTGTATGGGGGGGGGGGGGGGGGGGGGGGAATACACCAATAACCAACCGTTTTTGACTTTTTAAATTTCAGGTCGATCTGCAGGTCGATTGTCAAGATCGACCTTATCAGAGTCAGTTTGATCTATCAAGCTCGTATGGTATCAAGCTTGATTTATCAAACTGTTGTTAATGCGGAAGTTGGTGGAGGTTGATTACTCTTTGAAAAATCTTAAGGCTGAAAATGGATAGCAGGTTGATTCGTGTAATGCAGGTTGATGCTCGTCAGTTAGATAATAAAATGTAAGTACAATAAATAAAGAGAGAGAGAAACACCGCGATGTAGCGTGGTTCGGAGAAATCCTCCTACGTCCACGTCAGGTCGACTCGACCTGAGAATCCCTTTTCTTTTGGATCCACCTCTCTCTTATTTATACTGACTGAGTATCAGTTCTAGCTACAATCTAACTTGAGAGTAACTAGACACGAGTTTTGGGTCGTGACCCTTACAACCTTTGTACTAAGACGTACAATCAACCTTACACTCTTACAGAGCTTGACTAACTCTATAATAGCGAAAAATAAGAACAAGCTTTCTAACTTCGAACAAGTCGGAGAAGAAGTTGTTTGAACAATCGACAAGCAGCAGTGAACGCTTCGTCGTTGTGGAGTTTTTCGGAATCGGAAACCTCTCTTGTCAAGTGTTTGGGAAACAAATCGGATTTCGAACACTTGAATGGATATGAGCTTTGAGAGAGATTTGGGCAGAGATATGGCGTTGATAGCTTGTGTTTCCCGTACTTGAATCCGAAAATGACTGAAGTATTTATAGGCAGTTTTGAAAAACTAGCCGTTGGAGTCGGGCTGACGTGGCACTAGCCGTTGGATGCTGACTCACTTCTAGCCGTTGGGAATATTCGTCCTTGCTGGCACTCGACGTGGCAAGGATCAGGTCGTGACGCTCCATGAAGGCGGAGCATCGACCTTGATTGATAATCCAGCTCTTGAAAACTTCTAAGACAATGTCAGCTGGAAGCTTGATAGGGGAGGTCGATAGACAGGCTGATGATCCAGCTCGATCCAATTGAGGCAGGTCGATACATCGACCTTTCTCTTACAGGGTGGATCGAACTTGATTCTAAACATTAAAGGGCATCGACCTGCACTAACAGGTAGCAGGTCGATCTATCGGCCTTGACCCTAAACAAGTAAAATATGCCTAAGTGTGGTTTCGATAAACATCATCAAAATCAAACTGCAGGGGGTTCCCAACAATTTCCCCCTTTTTGATGATGTCGAAACCAAACACTTTACAAATAATTCCTAAGATAAAACACTGAAAGACGGTATCAGAGCTTAAACATTTTTCAATCATGAAGATTGATAAGGAATTAAATGAAAGGCAAATAAGAACATAATTAAAATAAAGCAGTAAAGGCAGATGCCTGGACAAAGAGATATTGTCATCAGGACGAAGTATGATTTTGTTTCATTAAGCTCGATAGCAGAATACATGGAGAATTTACAACCAGCTGAGAGCATAAATGAAAAACAAGAGATTACAAAATCATCTACATAGCCTGGATCTTGGCACGGGCTGCAAGGCGCTCTTCCTGGACCTGCTCCCTTGACTTCGACTGCATGCACGCGTAGATTCCATCCCTGATACGACGAAAGTCGGGATCGGAATTCGATACGTTGACGCCTAGGCCGATGGCAGTTTGGGCGATGTACTGGTCGATTCGAGAGTAATCCAGATACTCCGAAACACCAAGATGCAAGGGCTCAAAAAATTGAAGAGCAGGGGCCCTTATCGTCACACCAGCCTCTGCAGCCTTTTTCCGTAGATCACCAATGAATTTTTGGTACGGAAACTTGCGCATATAGGCAGCATACGCTTCGTCGGCATCGGCAGGCAGGGAGGGGTCCTTGATGAAGTAGTGCAGCAGGATGAAGCAAGAGTTGAGCTCCCGCAGCAGGTTGTTCTGAGATTCATCAAGCCAATCAACGACCTGCTGCAATCCTCCTGCATTCAAAACAAGAGCGGACTGGCTGATCCAGTCCAACTCTCTCTTCCTCCTAGCTTCAGCAGCTCGGCGCTCGGCCTTGAAACGCTGCTGCTCCTCTTGATTTGCAGCCTGCTCCGGCGTAGCACCAGCCAGAACCATGGCGGAAATAAGATCGGCCTCGGCTGCCAATCGAGCTTTGGCGGCAGCAGCCTGCTCCGCACCAAGCTGGGAGATGGGATCGGCATGAGCAGCAACGGCCTTGGGTTCAACGGCCTGGGAGGGCTTCTTTTGAGAAGGAGGAGGAGCCACAGAAGTTGAAGCAGATTTGGTTTTGATGGGCTTCTTCTTCTTCGCGGCGGCGGCTCTTTCTTCTTCCCCCTTTTCGACATCATCAGTCAGGGCCTTGATAAGGGAAAGAAGAGTCGCATCCTCTTGCTGCAGCTTGACCACAGCATCCTTCAACTCCATTTGCCCATTGAGAAGGGAGGAGATGGTGCCGTGGATGGCGTTGATCTGTTCATTGGAGGTCGATGCCGAGTTTGAGATAGAGGAATTCAGATTTTCTACTCGCTCATCGACCTTGGCCAAATCCTCCAAAACCTCCGCGATCTGATCACGGGACGCCATGTTGAGCTCATCAAGCTGGCCCGGCAGGAGCTTGTCGGTATATTCTTTCAAAAGCTTCACGGCAAAGTCCGTGACGCGCTCCCTTGCAGCTTCATCGGCCTGGGCTTTGGCATCTTTCACTATGTCAGCCCGGGCCTCTGCTACGGCCTGCTTGATTTGCTCTGGGAGGCTGGTGATGATGGACTCGAGCTTGGCAGAAATTTCATCCAACACAGCCTCCACATCCACTTTTGGAGACGGAGCAGCAGCAACTAGAGGCTGATCATCACCCTCAATCCTGGGTGATGATTGCTCCGGAGTTTGAATCCTATCAAACTCGTCTCCGGCTTCGGCGGCGGAGTTATACAGGGCGCGAGAGTGCGCATAGAGGGGGCGAAGGTCGATGCCCAAAATTTTGGCTTCGACCTTCATGCGGCGAAGCACCAGCTGGCGAAAATTGGAGGCCGCATCCCCCACGGTGTAGAAACCGAACTCCGATTCAAGAGCCAACTCCTCGACCTTCAGGTCGTCGAGAGTGACGACCTGCAGCAACGCCTCGAACATATAGTAATAACTCGACTTACAATCCAGGTAGAACTGGAGGCGAGTGGCGAGGTCGAGAGACTTGGGGAGTTGGGCAATCCCCGGCATCAGGTCGATGACCTTCAGCCTGGCCTCCGCCTTCTTGGCAGCGACCTGGGAGTGAGCAGCAGACATTGGCTGCTCAACGAACGGCTGGACCTCCAGCACGACGTCCTCCTCCACCGGTGCATCCCGAACTGGAGCATCCCGAACTGGGGAAGACAGAGATTCTTCCGCAGTGAGATCCTGGATCTCAACAGATCCAGCTCGATGGACGAGGGGGGACCTCACTGGCGAGAGAGCAACGACCTGCTGAGAGGATGCAGGGCGTTGCGGCGAGGCGGACGGCTCGGCGGCGGAACGGACTGGAGATGGAGTCCGTTCGGCAGAGAGAGAGGGCGATGAAGCGGGCGAGGACTCCCTGGGAGGTGCAGAGACCTCGAAATCCAGGGGGAGGATCTTGTGGAACGGCCTGGGAGGATCACCGGAGGCCGACTGCGTCCTCCGTGGAGGAGTCTTCTTTACAGGAAGAGCCTTCTTAGCAGGGCGAGCGGGAACCAGGTCGACATCGGCCTTCCTCTTCTTATGGACAGGTCGATCTGGGATCCTCCATCCAACCTTGGATTGCCCGGTTCTGGCGAGATGCTCCCTGACAGAGTCTGGGGAGTTGTGATAGATTTGTGGTGCCACCCCAATCGCCATCTCAAGCTGATGGAGATCTTTTGGTATAAACAGGGGGGGAAAGGCCGGATCATTGGACCATTTCCTATTCTTGAAGTAAGAAAGGATAATACAGGTGGCCTTCGATCCGAGGCGCATCGGCCTTTTCTCGTTGTGAAGATAGACTTTCACAATGGCCTCTCCCTCCGTCTCGCAGACGATCTGTCTGGCCTCCTCCCAGAGCAGCGAGACCATCAGTTTTGCCCAACTGATCGGTAGATCGAGAATTACGGCCGTCAAAATCTGGAATTTGAACGGGGTGACCTGGTCGTAATTCCCGACGTGCCCTAGAAAGCACTTTTGGATGAAGTCCATCAAAAGGCGGTATTTGGGGCGCAGCTCGCTCCTTTTGAAGGCTACGGGAACGAACTGCCTCTGCTCAATCAAGACCCGATCTGCAACCTGCTGCAGTTGGTCTTGAGAAATCTCCGATAATTGCATCTCCCCTCCGTCTCCAATACCGAAGGCGCCCTTCACCGCATCAAGAATGTTGATGGTGACCATGGATTTCTGGGTTCCGAGGGTGACTGTGTGGGAAGACACGGACTCGCCCTCGTTCCAGTTATAGAAGAAGGCACATACCATTCTGGACAGACTCTTCGCCGGACGATGGGAGATAATTTGATGGAATGGGAAGCATCTCTCCACAAGAGTGAACATGGAGTCTAGATCGCGAAAACCGTAGTTTTCGCGCACCATGTAGGGCTCATACTTGATACGAGCGGACAGGTAGGCCTCGATTTCCGACCACTGCATCTCTTTGCGACCGGAAGTAGAGGTTTGAGCCATGGTTGTTGGTTTTCTGCAACGATATAGATAGATAAGTAACAAATACTTAAAAGAGATTAAAAGCAGAGAAGAAATAAAATACAAACCACGGTGAAATCTTTGTGCGATTGAGTGAAAAGATGAAAACCAGTAGTGAAAAATAAACACGACGGCGGCAGTTTTTGCAGAGACAAATTTAGGTTTTTCGAAGAAGATGAAGAAGACAAGTAAGAATGAGAGAAAAACTGCATGCCATATTTATAGAATTTTCGAACGGTTGAGATCGTTCGAATTTGAAAAGGTGAAAATATCTCTTTAATTCTCAACCACACGATGTGTGCGCGTGAAATGTGAAACGTTACACATTCGCGCGTGAGATATGAGAACGTGCGATAACTTGCACTTTTTGCAGAGAGAGGGCAGTGAATTAAATGCATTCTCGGTCAATGTGTCAAAACTTGACACTTGACTGGATGTTTTACAAAAATGGTAATCATTATCCCTTTTTCCTCATTTTCTGCAAGTTATCAGAACCTTAACTAATGAAACACATTGAGAAATAAATAACATTAATAAATGAAGGAATCAATGCGTATTGAAGAAGTTATAAGACAAAAGGGTGATACTGCCCTTTTGTTTCTTCCTTCATAAATGCAGTTGCATTCAGGTTGATATCGGCCTGATGATATCGACCTGGTGACGGAGAACGGTCTGTCGAAATGAACGGCCTGGATTTGTGATATCGGCCTGGACAAGTAGACGCCCTGGAGACAGACATTGGCCTTTGTTCCCCCTCAAATGATGGATCACTTTGGCTAAGTGTTCCCCCTCAATTTGAGGAACACAGGTCGATCTTTTGAATAGTCGACAGCCTGATGATGGACACGGCCTGTTGACAGACACGGCCTGTGGATAGGCACGGCCTGTTGAGTAGATGACGGCCTGTTCCCCCTTAATATCGGCCTGCTTGTAAAGAGACGGCCTGCTTGTTGGTCCCGATTGTTGGTCCCACAAGCTTTTGAGAAATTTGGCAGGTCGATGAGGAGATAACGGCCTGTAGGCTTACGATCGGCCTGATGTCTCAACATTTAGTAACCCCAGCTTTCCACATAGCATTTTGAATCTTTCTTCGGCTAGGGGTTTGGTTAGAATATCAGCTCGTTGAATGTCAGTGTGTATCTTCTCAATAACCACGTTCTTCTTTTCTACGTGATCACGAATAAAGTGATGTCGAATATCCACGTGCTTGCATCTAGAATGAAGAACTGGGTTTTGAGTAATGGCGATGGCACTCGAGCTATCGCAGAATATTGGCACTTCACTAACTTCAACTTCATAATCCTTAAGTTGTTGTTTGATCCACAAGATTTGTGCACAACAACTTCCTGCGGCCATGTACTCGGCTTCTGTGGTGGAGGTGGCTACTGAAGTTTGCTTCTTTGAAAACCAAGAAATCAGCTTGTTTCCGAGAAAATGGCAAGTACCCGAGGTAGATTTCCTATCGAGCTTGCACCCTGCATGATCAGAATCTGAATAACCTGTAAGCTGCAAATTATCATCACAAGGATACCAAAGACCTAGATTTGTGGTTCCTTTGATATAACGAAGAATTTTCTTTGCTGCTTCCAAGTGAGATTCCTTCGGATTAGCCTGAAATCTAGCACACACTCCAACTGCAAAAGTGATGTCAGGTCGACTAGCAGTTAGATAAAGTAATGAACCAATTATACCCCTGTACTGTGTTATGTTGGCAGGTTTTCCTTGGGGATCCGGGTCGATCTTCCCACCAGAGAGCATCGGTATTTTGACAGGCTTGCTGTCTTTGACACCAAACTTGTCGACCAGCTCGTGTGCATACTTTGTTTGGCTAATGAAGATTCCTTCATCGGACTGCTTTACCTGCAACCCTAGAAAGAAATTCATTTCCCCCATCATAGACATTTTATATTTTTCGGTCATGAGGTTACCAAATTTTTCACACAAAATGGGAGATTTAGATCCAAAAATGATATCATCAACATAAATTTGTACTAAAAGGATATGTTCATTCACTTTGATAGTGAATAGCGTCTTGTCGACTGAACCACGCTTGAATCCTGATTCGATGAGAAAGGATGACAGCGTCTCATACCAAGCTCGAGGAGCTTGCTTAAGACCGTAGACGGCCTTGTGCAGTTTGTAGACTTTGCTTGAATCACCCTCCTCGAATCCAGGAGGCTGTTCCACATAGACTTCCTCTTCGAGAACGCCATTGAGGAACGCACTTTTAACGTCCATCTGGTAGACTTTGAATCGTTGATGAGCGGCATAAGCTAGAAACAGCCTTATAGCTTCTAATCTTGCAACGGGGGCAAACGTCTCATCATAGTCGATTCCTTCTTGTTGACAGTAACCCTTTGCAACCAATCGGGCTTTATTTCTGACAACTTCTCCAGATTCATCTCTCTTGTTCTTGTAAACCCATTTGACTCCAATGACGCCCTGATGATAAGGACGATCAACTAGAGACCATACTTCATTTCTTTTGAATTCATTGAGTTCTTCTTGCATAGCTTCAATCCAATCAGCATCTTGAAGAGCTTCAATGGCATCTTTGGGTTCTATGCGAGAGAGATAGCAGCTTAGCAGTGCGCTTTCCCCAATCGTCCTTCTTGTTCGCACTCCTTGGTTTGGGTTCCCAACAATGAGCTCTTTCGGATGATCATCGATCCATCGTCTGCGTCGTGATCTTTCTTCATTTGAAATGATTGGCTCGGGCTCATTAATGGGTTCGTCAAACTCCGGATGAGTTGAAGGTTGATCAGTGGGCACATGCTGTTGCTCGGGCTGTTGATCAGGCTGCTGTTCGGCCTGGATATTGAGCTGCTCCATTGTGTTATCGAGCTGCTCAATTTGGGATGTAAGGTCGTGAACAGCATCAGTCTTGGGGACTGAGGGAGGGGGATCAGCCTGGTTAAGTCCGGCTGATGTATTACAGCTCGTATTATCATTTGCATCACTTCCCCCTTGCTGTGTGACCTTAGGATCAGATTGATCCTCTTCCTCCAAATCATTTGGAGTCCATACTAGCAGGTCGTCAATGGGGGAGTTAGACGGCCTGTTAGCAGCGGGCAGATCTGTACCCGTACTTGATTCTCTGTACAGACAAGTAGATTCATCAAACACAACATGAGGTGTTACCTCCACAACTAGGGTTTTCTTGTTAAAGACCCTATAAGCTTTGCTAACCTCTGAGTATCCTAAAAATACTCCTGGATCGGCCTTGCTATCAAAAGTCTTCAATTGAGATTTCCCATTGTTATGAATGTAACACAAACACCCGAAAGCTTTAAAATACTTTAACCTGGGGAGCTTGTTGTTCCACAGCTCGTATGGAGTCTTTCCATGTCGGGTCGTGATGATCGACCTGTTTTGGGTGTAGCAGGCTGTATTGACGGCCTCTGCCCAAAACTTCTTTGGAAGATTGGTTTCATCCAACATGGTACGAGCTGCTTCCTTCAGCGATCTGTTACGACGTTCCACCACGCCGTTTTGTTGAGGTGTGCGTGAAGCTGAAGTTTGATGATGAATCCCACTCTTTGTGCAATATTCTTCGATCATTGCATTGATAAATTCGGTGCCTCGATCTGATCGAATGGAGATGATGGATTTCTCCTTTTGATTGCACAGCTTGCTCAGCAACGCAGGTAGCTTCTCCAATGTCTCCTTCTTTTTGTACATGAAAATAACCCACGTAAATCTAGAATAATCATCTATAATAACGAGAGCATATTTTCTACCGTTTATACTCAAGGGAGTGACTGGACCGAAGAGGTCGAGATGGAGAAGCTCAAGAATTCGATTTGATGATTGTGCCGTCACGCTTGGAAAGGATGATCTTGTTTGCTTTCCGGCTTGACAGGCTCTGCAGATGTGATCACGATCGAAGACTTGGTCTGGCAGGTCGTTCACCAGCTTGTTGCGTGCGAGCTTGTTGATGGCCTTGAAGTTTAAGTGACTCAACCTCTTGTGCCATAGCCAGCTTGTCTCGGAATCGGCCTTTGTGACCAGGCAGGTCTCTATCCAATCTGTCCATTGAACAATATAGAGTCTATCCTGCAAAATTCCAGTAAGAAGAATTTCTCCTTCCTCATTTTTCACGAGACATTTGTTAGCTGTGAATTCTACTCGTTTACCACTCGAGCAGAATTGCGACACAGAGAATAAATTATGATTAAGACCTTCAACATAAGAGACGTTAGAAATAGTTGTTTTACCAACTCTTAGATCGCCCTGGCCTCTCGTAAATCCCTTAGAATTTCCTCCAAAGGTTACAAGTGGCCCGTCTCGTTCTTGGTAATTTGAAAGTGGCGTTTTGTCACACGTCATGTGCTTTGAGCATCCACTATCAATGATCCATACAGCTCCATGAGCTGCTTGGCTCCTTCTTTGAGCCTTCCCGTCCTGCAATTAGTTAAACTTAGCAACCCATTTGAGATTGGGTGCTACATCGGTTGCGGGAACGGCCTTTGGAACCCATATTTGCTTCACCGGTCTGCTTCTATCCGAGGCTGAGGACGAGGCAGTAGCGGTCTTGGGCTTAGGAGCCTTGGATTTCTTCGAGCGAGGGCGACGAGGCTGATAATATTGTTCTTCGTAAAACCCAGGTTGATACTGCCAGTCTGAAAAATTTGACTGTTGAGAATAGTGGCAGTAGCACCCTTGATAATCCGGGTGGAAGAACTCAGGGTGATACGGCCTTTGATAATGCTGGCCTTGGTATCGCCCTTGATGAACAGCCTTATTTTGATGGTAGGGGGCAGGTCGACGTTGCTGGGCAGGTCGACTCTCCTTCTTTTGAGGAGCGGGCTGTTCTTTCTTTCGTTGCTTTATGAGGATGGCCTGGGGCTGTCGAGCTGGATTCTTCAGCTTGACCATCTTATCAGGGAGAGCTTGATTAGCTTTCCGAACATTCTTTGATTTAGGCTGCGCTTTCACGAACGTGATCTCGCAGTCTTTGTTCTTGCTTTTCTTGGGTTCTCCATTAAATCCAATCCCAGAGTGATCGCGCGGATTGCGTTGCATGGATTGGACCTCTTCCAGCTTCTTTCCACTTTTCTTCAACTGACTCAATGTGAGTTGAAGTTTTTCTTCCTTTTTCACGAGGAGTTCGTGTCGAATTACCAAGTCAGCCAGCTTTGAGGTAAGGCTGTGTATTTCGGCATCTTTGGTCTTGAGGGACTCGTTCTTCTCGAGCTCCCTGGTATCGAACTCCTTGACCCGTAAAGTCAATTCGTCAACCTTTGACTTTAGGGTTTCGATCTCCCTTTCCTTTTCTTCATCGTAGGGAGAGAATCTTTCTTCCAATGCTAGCTTGTATTTTTCATTTTTATCCAATAGCTCAGCATTGTCTTCAACGACCTCTTTGAGTGTATCCACAAGATCGGCATAGTCGTCGAGCTGTTTCTTGATTTCTTCCCAAGACACAGCCTCGGATAGGTCTTCATCACCTTCTTCTGCACAATCATCGTCAGAAAAAGAAAGTGAAATGGGTTGAAGATCTACCTTTGAAGATCCCTCGTTTTGTTGATGCTCTCCAACGAAGCATTCTTCATCATCACTTTCATCGAAAGCGATGTATCCTTCGTCGTCACTTGATGAGCTATCCGAGAGGTGAGCTTCCTTTGTTTCTTCGGCAATCATTGCAGCTCGTTGATCTTTGAGCTTCTTATCACGCTTTGCACGGAGCTCGTCTCTCTCGGCCTTGGTAAGATCCGGACAGTCGGTCTTGTAATGACCTGGCCTGCCACAGTTGAAACAACCACCCTCGGGTGTGTTAGAAGAATTGAAGGTTGAGGGTTTACCTTCTCCCTTTTTGTCAGGGCGGTCGTGGTTGCGGTTTGAGAAGTTTCGTTTGTTGTCACGGTAGAATTTCTTGTATTTGACAACCTTCCCTAGGAGCTTCTCATTTCTCCTAGCGGCTAGAGCGTAGTCGAGAGTCATCTTCTCGAACTTCTTGACGATGGATTCGTCAATCGGACTTGGGGTAGCAGTTGAGGCTGAGTCGGCCTTGAAGGCTACCTCGTTCTTTTCATCAGCCTTCTTGCTGGTGGAAAGCTGGGTTGATCCATGGATGCGGATCATCTCATACTCATTTCCGACAAGAATGTCGAAAAGATCTTCAGTGGTGAGGGAGTTGAAATCCGATCGGGCTGGATGCATGGCGGCGTATACGTGCCAATTTGCAGGGAGGGCACGTATCACTTTGAGATTCCTCTCGCGCTGCGTATACTTGTATGGGTTGATGGCAGCCACTTCAAGAACAATCTCGGTGAAGCGAATTTTCATCGCTTCGATGGTTTCTCCTGAAACCATCTTGAAGTCATCGAACTTGCTGCACGCCATGGACAGCTTGTTCTCCTTCATTTCCTCTGAGCCAAGGCTGATGGACCGGAGGGTGTCCCACATTTCTTTGGCCGTTTCAAGATTTCTGATCTTGGCCAGGTAGACGCCCTTCACGGTGCTGGAGATGAGTCCCTTTGCGTAGTCATCGAGACCGGCCTCCTTCCTTTCCTCAGTTGTGTAATCGCGAGGATTCTTAAGGACTTTCTCGTATGTAGCCTCCCCGGGGGCTGTTCCATCCACGATAATCTTCGCAGCATAAATGGGGGAGGGTCCGTTCTCGATGATGTCCCACATAAGGACGTGATGTGCCTTGAGACACATCTTGATTCGAAAGCTCCAATCTTCATAGCCTTGAACGGAGAAGTCTTCACATACCCTGAGAAGAGAAGCCTCCATTGCAAAATAATATGATATGAAATGAATGAAAAGATTTTTCTAAGGATCGGTTCAAAATGACCAAAAGTTTGATAAAGAACTTTTAGTATGCAAAGTAGCGGTCAAAAGAACCACTGCTCTGATACCACTTGTTGGTCCCGGGAAAGAGTAATTGGTGTATGGGGGGGGGGGGAATACACCAATAACCAACCGTTTTTGACTTTTTAAATTTCAGGTCGATCTGCAGGTCGATTGTCAAGGTCGACCTTATCAGAGTCAGTTTGATCTATCAAGCTCGTATGGTATCAAGCTTGATTTATCAAACTGTTGTTAATGCGGAAGTTGGTGGAGGTTGATTACTCTTTGAAAAATCTTAAGGCTGAAAATGGATAGCAGGTTGATTCGTGTAATGCAGGTTGATGCTCGTCAGTTAGATAATAAAATGTAAGTACAATAAATAAAGAGAGAGAGAAACACCGCGATGTAGCGTGGTTCGGAGAAATCCTCCTACGTCCACGTCAGGTCGACTCGACCTGAGAATCCCTTTTCTTTTGGATCCACCTCTCTCTTATTTATACTGACTGAGTATCAGTTCTAGCTACAATCTAACTTGAGAGTAACTAGACACGAGTTTTGGGTCGTGACCCTTACAACCTTTGTACTAAGACGTACAATCAACCTTACACTCTTACAGAGCTTGAGTAACTCTATAATAGCGAAAAATAAGAACAAGCTTTCTAACTTCGAACAAGTCGGAGAAGAAGTTGTTTGAACAATCGACAAGCAGCAGTGAACGCTTCGTCGTTGTGGAGTTTTTCGGAATCGGAAACCTCTCTTGTCAAGTGTTTGGGAAACAAATCGGATTTCGAACACTTGAATGGATATGAGCTTTGAGAGAGATTTGGGCAGAGATATGGCGTTGATAGCTTGTGTTTCCCGTACTTGAATCCGAAAATGACTGAAGTATTTATAGGCAGTTTTGAAAAACTAGCCGTTGGAGTCGGGCTGACGTGGCACTAGCCGTTGGATGCTAACTCACTTCTAGCCGTTGGGAATATTCGTCCTTGCTGGCACTCGACGTGGCAAGGATCAGGTCGTGACGCTCCATGAAGGCGGAGCATCGACCTTGATTGATAATCTAGCTCTTGAAAACTTCTAAGACAATGTCAGCTGGAAGCTTGATAGGGGAGGTCGATAGACAGGCTGATGATCCAGCTCGATCCAATTGAGGCAGGTCGATACATCGACCTTTCTCTTACAGGGTGGATCGAACTTGATTCTAAACATTAAAGGGCATCGACCTGCACTAACAGGTAGCAGGTCGATCTATCGGCCTTGACCCTAAACAAGTAAAATATGCCTAAGTGTGGTTTCGATAAACATCATCAAAATCAAACTGCAGGGGGTTCCCAACACACGACACAGGTTAGAATATAATATATTCTAACTTGGGATATACGATTATAACGTAGGAAAGTTGGTATTTATAACGGGTGGACTTAATGTCTGGTTAGAATGTATGAATTCTTACTTATTACGACAGGATGATGGTTAGAATATCTTAAATTCGAACATATAACAAATATGGGTAAGAAATTCTATGATATTTAGTAAGTTATATCAAAAATAATAATAAAAAAATAAAAACTCGAATTAAAAATGAAAATGGAAAATTAAAAAAAAACTTTTTGTCAGTTTTGTTTTTTTTGTTCTTTTTTTTTTTAATAATAATTTAATGTAAAATTTTGAATTCAAGCTCGAATTAAAAATGAAAATGGAAAATTAAAAAAAAACTTTTTGTCAGTTTTGTTTTTTTTGTTCTTTTTTTTTTTTATAATAATTGAATGTAAAATTTTGAATTCAAATTAAAGTAAAATTTGAATTCAAATTAAAGTAAAAAAAAGTGCACATGGGTGGGTGGGGTGCGGTGGGGTGGGGGGGTGGTGTTGGGGGTAAATTAGTCCACTCACATGTAAATTGGATACATTTTGTGTTTTCTTAAGTTTCCAACAACTATTTGTTTCTACTAAGCTGGATAGACACCATAATTTTTGCCTCAAATATGTATAAGAACATGATTAATTGTGCACATACTTTTATATTCCTACCATTTTAATAGTACAGATTTTTAATCTTACATCACAAGCTATAATTCTATGCTTTCCTTTGCAACTGCTTCTCCTTTTCCCTACAAAGACATTTTATCTTTTGCTTTTGATATTCTTCCCTTGTAAGTTGCTTCTTCCTTGCTTTCGAGGACGGCAACTTTTGGAGTATCCTAATCTTCGAACTGTGTTGTTCCGTATATAATGTCATGTTGATTTTCTTTGAAATACGAAGTTATCTACGGAGGGAGCATCTGCCTCCTATCCTTGTGAAGATAAGAAGCTACTAAAACGTTTACTCCCTACGTCCCTTATAAGATGAGTCGTTTCTTTTTATTTTCGGCACGTTTTTCCCCTTTTTTTGATAATGATTTTTGAAAGGAAAAAAAAAAAAATCTTTTGCACGAATATGACTGTAAAAGAAAAAAATTCTCAAAAATCTATTTAAAAACCAATCATCAAGAAAACGTTCTAGAAACAAAAAAGGAATGTCTTCTCTTGCGAGGAACGAAGGGAGTATAATACTTGAAGTCATCGCCAAGATATGCTTTATTCGTTTCTTTCTTAATTTAACCCGATTCAAATCCAACTTCAATACACCATGCATGCAACTGCAAAGCTAAAAGGCAGATTGTCCGATTATAATCTAATTATTCACACGCACACTCAAAATATATAATCGGCTGTACATTTCCAGGGATACTGTTTCCTGATGTGGAAGGTATGCTTTACATCTATCATGCTCTCGTTTTTCACAACTGTTTTAATTTATGATCGCTTCTAATGCAATAAATGTTACTACTCCGTATTTCACAATTCTATACAATCGGAATCCTCCGTAAACAACGAGTTTTTGTCGCTCGAGACTCCTTATTTCAATTTTTGTGTAATAGTTTCTAATAATCATATGTTACAATCTTAATTTATAATATTTTAATTTAATTTTAGAATTACTTTTACTCAATTACTCAATCTGGATACTAGTTCTTGACACCGCCATACAAGTGCAGAGCGATATTCCTAAGTGATACTCCCTCCGGCTCAAGATTTGTGACACGTTTTTTTTCAACATTTGTGACAAGCGTTTTCGAGGGTCTTGATGATACGTTTTAAAATATTTTTTTTAAGGAATTTTTTATTTTATGAGATACTACAAGTATCAAGGTATCCCGTAAAAGAATAAATTCCTTAAAAATATATTTTTAAACTCGTCGTCAAGACACTTGAAAACGCTTGCCACAAATGATGAAAAGAAACGTGTCACCAATCTTGAGCCAGAAGGATTACTAGTTTCTCTCTAACATACACACACAAAAACACACACTTGCACAGGCAAATATATAAAAGAAGAAATGGCGGCAGAGGCAGCGGTGTCCTTTGCGGTGTCTCCACCGGGCAAACTGCTGATCGATAAGGCCGTTTTCCTCAAAGGCGTGAACGGAGAGGTGGAGCGGCTGAGAGATGAGCTGAAAGCTATGCAGTGCTTCCTCAAAGACGCCGCCAAGAAGCAAAGCGACAGTGAAAGCATACGCAACTGGATATCCGACGTAAGAAAGGTGGCTCACGACGCTGAAGACGCCATCGAGATCTTTGTACTCAAGGTCCAGAGCAAGAGCTTGAAGAAGAAGTACGGTTGCTTCCCCAACCATCTCTACCATCTCAATCAGTGGCGACTCCAGAAATTATAATTCGGGGGTGCGAAAAAAATTATCTAGCATCATGTCATTTCGAAAAACTCTCTCTCGACACTTGCAGTAGCAACCGAAAGATTCAATATAACCTTAATGAGCAAAAATTAATATATATGTCCTTCGTACTACTGAATAGTGAGTATTTCTTAAATATATGTGAAACGTAAAATATAAAAACGAACACTATTTGGTGGAACGGGAGAAAATACTAGTAAATTTTTTTTTTTTTGGGGGTACAGCTGTACCCCCATTGCCCCACTCTCCCGTCGCCACTGATCTCAATAAGGTCGGGGAACAGATCAAGTCCATACGCCAAACGCTCGTAGACATCCAAGACAGGCTCGTGAGGTACGATATTCAGAGAGATGAGCTGAGCACAAGGACGAAAACGCAGGTGGAAATCGAGACCCAGAGGAGACTGGCTTATTGGAAACCCGACGGGCAGGTGGTGGGGTTGGACGAAGACGTGAAACAGCTACTCCGGAAAGCAGTACTCGAGAAGAGCGAAGGGCTTTCGGTGGCAGCCATAATGGGAATGGGGGGAATGGGGAAATCAACGCTTGCCAGTAAAATATTCAACCACCCTGAGTTTACTCATCGGTTCGAATTCAGGGCGTGGGTGGTTGTTTCGAGCGAATTCACACCGGAGGATATAATGAAGCAGATGCTGCTGAAGCTGGGAATTCCCGACGATGAACTAAAGCGTATAATGTCCATTGACGACAGAGTAGACCGCCAAGAAGAACTGAAGAAAGAGGTATACAAACGCCTCACCGGAAAGCGATACTTCGTCGTGCTGGACGACGTCTGGGAAGATAAACACTGGCAATCCTTTAGTACCGCCTTTCCTGATGATGGAGGTATTAATCTCTCTTTCTATCCATTCGTGCCTTTAAATTACAACACAAATTTACAAGTTCATAGCAAGTTTATAGCTACTTAGTTTGTTAGATTGATTAGTAACGATTTATATATAAATGATTTATGTGTTTTTGCATTATATTTTATTTAAATATTTGCAAAATATAATGAATCCCGTCGAATATTTATAGCCCTAAATCAGTAACTATACATATGAACCAATATGTCCATTTATAGCATTTTTCAATGCATGTCTGAATTATTACACATCTTAACATCAAGGCATGGAAAGATAGTCTGCCATAGGTAAGAGAGGGATGGGCTTTGTGGGATATTGGGCCTACTTTTTCAACAAATTTAACTATATATAATTACCACTCCCTTCGTCCCATTATTAGTCCTGTTAAAGTATGACACGATAATTAAGGGGTGTAAGGATAAATGAGTTTTAAAATGTGTTTTTGTACGGATGAGATACTTTGCACCCAAACTCGTGTTTTAAATTGTACCCAAGTCAAAACTACTCCATAATTTTGATAGTTTATGAATTCTTTAGTTAAAAATATCAGAATAGAACTTTCGTAATTTTCACATGAGTACACAACTGAAACACAGATTTGGATAAAGAGAATCCCATCTAATTTTCGTATGTCAAATTGTTTACTTTTTAAAATAAGACTAATAAAGTAGGCGGAGTAAAAAGGAAATCAGAACGTACTGATATATAGGGTCGGGCAGAGAGGGAGTATATTTTTGTTAAATCACACCCATCCACTACTAACTTGATGAAAGTGTTGCTTAAGAGAAATGTGAGGTGCTACTCATATTCTTTGTTGTTGAATTTTGTCAGATAAAGGTAGTAGATTGTTGCTCACAAGTCGCAATCAAGTCATCACAACGCACGAGGGATATGTGCATAACATGAAACCTTTAGGTGACACTCAAAGTTGGGATTTGTTCATGAAGAAAGCGTTCGGCGGTAACACTAGCTTCGACGGATGCCCAGAAGAGCTGAAGAAGGTCGGGGAAGATATCTTGAAAAAGTGTGGCGGCCTACCGTTGGCAATCAGCGTGGTAGGAGGAGTATTAGCCAAGAAGACAAGGTCCAAGAGCGAATGGGAGAAAGTTCAAAGGGAAATGAAGTCTCATTTGGAAAGGAGTAAGGATCTTAATAATATATCAGGGATACTTGAATTGAGTTACCAGAATTTACCTCCGGAATTGAAGGCGTGCTTCTTGTGCCTCGCATTCTTCAAGGAAGACGTTATCATCAAGGTGACAAAGTTGATACGAATATGGGTTGCACATGCGTTGGTGCCTCAAGAAGTTGAGGAAGAAGATGATGTAAGGATGGAGGAAGTGGCGAGAGATTATTTAAATGACCTCATCAGTCGAAACATGATTCAAGTGAAGGAGACGGCGTATGATGTAATAAAAGGTTGTCAAGTGCATGATCTTCTCTGCGACCTATCCATAAGAAAAGCAGAGGAGGAGATAGACTTCGAGGTGCTAAGAGAGGAGAGATATTCACATAAACATACCTTGAATAAACCCCGGCATCGTGTCATATACTCCGATGTAATAAGGTTCGTCTACTCCACTAATCGGAACCAACATCTACGCTCTCTTTTCATCAATGAAGATGGCAAATACCCATTTGTTGGTAGAGGCCCATCGTCATACTGGAAGAGCTTCGAGCTGCTTAGGTTCCTTGACTTGGGGATCGCATTGTTCGAGGTATTGCCGAAGGGAATCGGTGAGCTAACTGGATTAAAATACTTGAGAATGAGGTATTGTGGAATAACATCAAGGCTTCCACGCTCATGGGCAAAGCTCAAAAACCTCGAGGTCCTAAGTCTACGGCATTACATCGGAGGGGCTATAAAAATCGACGAAATTATAGAGAAGATGGAGAGCCTTCGTCGTCTTTATGCAAATGTAAAATCATGTAAGGTGGGTATGGGGAAAATGAGGAAGCTTCCTGACGCTGCACATGTTTCAGCTGAACAAGAATTCTTCTAATGTATGGGAAATACAAGGACTGAGCTGCGTTTCCGAATTGGGCATTAGTTTAGATGATTCACATGGACCAAACAACAACCTCTTCACATGCTTATCATCGCTTCCAAATCTTTTCCATCTCACCATATCGGATTGCTGGAATTTGAACGATCTCGATCCAGGGGCTTACCTCTCTGCACCGTATCACTCGACTTAAACTTTGTAATTCCACCTTGAGAAGTACATTGTTGGGGGAAGGCTTAATGCTCGCAATGGAGAAGCTGCCCAACTTGCTCTATCTCAAACTCAAGAATCTAGTGCGGTACCAAAGAATGACGACGGAGATCACTATTAATGGCGGATTTCCCAAACTCAAAGTGCTCCGCCTCAAGAATATCAAACATACATGCAAGATGGAGATCAAGGAAAGTGCGATGCCGGAACTGAATCAACTCATCATCTTTAACTGCCCAGATTTGGAAGTTGAGAATGTGCCGGAGCGCATCAAATCTGCTAGAATCATTCAACAGTCTCATTAAAAAAAATGTACTAATATTTATGTATTCTTAGCTCCTCCTCTTTTAATTTTTATTTTCATTTATGTGCAATATTTGCTACATATTAATGATAAGAATATGTTGCCTTCGTTAGCGCAGGAGGTAGATAGCGAGGGAGGTAAGGAACTGGAGACGGTGGTGTTCGATACTAGTGGGAAGGAAGAGGACAGTTTGGAGACTGAGGGAAGAAGTGGACGTTCAAAAAGGCGTACGAGAGAACTGAATAAGTTCCAAGTTTTTATTTCATATAGATAGCATGTGTTATTTCAATTATTTGTATTAGACGTTGGGCTTAGCTGGCTTATACTTATTTGGGTCGAGCAAATTATAAGCTCCTTTTCAGGTTTTCTTGTTGATTCTTTCCCGAATCGTAGGTCGAATCAACCAGGATCCTTAGATATAAATAGGTCATTAGTGTTGTTTTATGAGCCATGCATAAAATAAACCCTAATTTCCTCTATTCCGTCTTTCTTTTCTTTCTTGTAAATTAGCGGCGTGAACGACGAGTCTTGCTCGCGTCTGTCGTCTCGCGATAAGGGTTTCTCTCTTATCAATTAATCTCATGTACGATGATGATTTTTCCTTGCGTAATTATGTTAAGTTCAAACTGAGATGTTTGGTTCATGTGTTATCAACATTCTCATATTAGTTTGAACTCTATAATGTCAAATAGATTTTGTTAGTGTTAATATTAACACTATATATTTATTTGATTCTTTTCACAAAGTATCAATTTTATGGAAGAAGATATATTTTATAAGGAGCCCTTATTCTACAAGGAAATGGGTATTTATCCTCACAAGAAACGAATCTATATTAATTCTTATAAAAGAGAACTTTGTGTTCTAGTAGCAGTCTCACCTAACCTACTACCTTGGAAAAGAAGATTTCGTGCTATATATATATATATGAGAACAAGTCTCATAATTCGTGAATCTTAGAGATAGTTTTCAGAGAGTATACAGGAGTTTGTGAGAGTTGTTCGTTTTCGTTGTTGTCACCGAGTTTGTGCAAGCCTTTGCTTGAATCTTTGTCAGTACAACTTCTTCTACCATTCACAATTAGACTTGTATCAGAGAAGTTGTAATTTAGTTCTTCACTTGTATTTTGTAACTCGGTTGTTTTTGTAATTCACATTATCATAGTAGATTCTTTAGCCATGAGGCATTCACAAGTTATATATTTATATAACTTGTGAAATTTTACATATCTCGTGTTATTTATTTATATATAAATGATTTATGTATTTTTGCATTATATTTTATTTAAATATTGCAAATTATAATAAATTCCGTTGAAATTTTTACGGCCCTAAATCAGTAACTATATATATGAACCAATATGTCAATTAATAGTATTTTTTTTTTAATGTCTGAATTATAACACATCTTAACTTAATTATGCATCATATGGTTGATTTAGTTGTGTTCGAAAATCCAACATTTTTTAGAATTTTGATCTTTAATTTTAAAAGACGAGAGAGAGGGTTCAAGGCATGGAAAGATAGCCTGCCATAGGTAAGAGCGGGCCAGGCTTATTACTACCCGTCTCATTATATTAATCTCATTGATTCTATTCTTTGTTGTTTAATTTTGTAGATAAAGGTAACACATCGTTGCTCACAAGTCGCAACAATCATTAGTTTGATTCTATTCTTTCTAGATTGTTACTAGGGCAGATCATTAGTTCAAACACCTTTGCAAGAACCAACTCTTTCAACTTACCTGAAAGTTTCCTTTTGCCATTGGGCCGTCCCTACGGTGGGCCTGCCTCCGTCACTCATCTTGGGCTCGTTGAATGTTGTTTCTTGGGCCGGCCCATCTTCTTAGTTCTTTGAGTGTGGAAGCTCTTTCTCTGAAGATATAACACCCACTCAAACATATATACAAAGTCAATAGATGGGCAAGTTTCCAACAGTTTTATATTGTCAATGAGGCTATATTATAACTATATATTTATTCCTGATAACTGCGCCTTTTTGGCAAAAGTTGTTACACTTTGGAATAATCCAATAATTATCTCGAACAACTTGGAAGAAATATTTTAATTGGTAACCTTACTCTGAAGAATATATACATTACTAAATCACTGGCCACCTGCAAAGGAGCGTCGTGAGCTGTTTAATTCAATAATCTTAAACTCATTAAAAGAGTGTGTTTCAAAATAAGCTTACAACAACTTATACGATCTAAAAATTACTCAATAATTTATAAGCTCATTAAAAATAAACTCCCAACCCGATTTCCACATATATAAAGGTTTATATGCCGATGTTTTCATTTAGGCATTTTATCAAACATGTATATAAATATGCAGATATTTTCTACCAGGCATTTTATCGAACATATATACCACAGATGAAAAGTACTTCAAATTCTGCTACCACTTCATGAACATTGAAAGGCTGTCAAACTACAACTAATACCACCACAATCGCAATGAATGTATAGGAACACGATTAATTGTGCACATATTTTGTATAATCCTACCATTTTAATTATACATACTTTTATTTCGAGGAGACGTTTTGTTTAAATCAATTTTTGACACGTTTTTCCACGCTTCTTGATAATGATTTTCAAAATGAATTTTTGAAGAATTTTTCTTTTGCAGAATACTACGACTGTTAAAAACCATCATCAAGAAGTATGAAAAAAGGTGTCAAAAATTGACAAAACAAACGTCTTTCTCTTGCAAGGGACGGAGGAGCAATTTTTAATTGTACAATGAACTTGACATGATCTTACATCACAAGCTGATATTTATGTTCTTTCCTTTGCATCTGCTTTTGCTTTTGATATGTTATCTTTTGCCTTTGAGATTCTTCCCTTGTAAAATTGCTTCTTCTTTTGCATTCGAGACACGGCAACTTTGGAGTATACTCCCTTCGTAGAATCGTAGATAATGTCATGCTATTTTTGGAAAAAGCTAAGTTCTTCTAAAAGACAAATTTTTACATTTTACACATATGTTTTAAGAGAAATGATATGCTATTCACCTTATGTTCGACAACTTCGTTGCACCTTCGTGTTTGACATTATTTTGTTCGATTTTTTTAATTGTAACATATTATAATACCTTATAAATTAATATTGAAATCACTAAATTCAAAAAATATATAAATATCAAAGCTCGATTTATTTTATTATACACTTTTTGAACTTAGAAGAAAAAACCGAACAAATCAAGCAGTGATACTTATATAAATATATATTTTTTCTAGATTTGGTGATTTCAATATTAATTTATAAGGTACTAGAATATATTACAATTAAAAAAATCGAAAAAAAAATATTGAAATTAAAGAATAACAAAGGTGACCACGGTGGTGCTCACCATAAGGTGACTAGCATATTATTCCTCTATTTTTTAATTCATATCCTTGAGAAGATAAGAAGCTACTAAAAACACTTAGAAATACTTGAAGTCGTAGCCAAGATATGCTTTATTCTTTTCTTTCTTAATTTAAACCAATTCAAATACAAATTCAACACACCCACAAACACAAAATAAAACATAAGTGGCAGCTGCAAATCTCCATGCATAATGTTTAATTCTTGATGTAGAAGGTATGCTTTATCTATATATCAGGCTCATTCTAATTTACTACTGTTTTAATTACTTTAGGATCACTTCTAATGGAGTCGATGTTATTTCACAATTCTATGTAATCGGAATCCGCCATTAACGACAAGTTTTTCTCGCTTCGGATTCTTTGTTTCAACTTTTGTGTAATGATTACTAATAATTTTATGCGTTTTCCGATACAATTCTAATTTGTTATATTTTAATTTAATTTTATAATTATTTTTTAGAGTTCTCTGATCTGTTTGTAATTTAATTTTGCTTTTATTATGTATTGAAGTTGTAAATTCAAAACTAAGGTGCAATCTCTACTAATTTGTATAAAAATGTTCCGGTATATTTACCTTACATCCGTTTCACATACATATATTTAGAATCAAACCATGACATGCAATAATGCAAAATTAATTACATTTTTGATTCTTTCCTATGAAGTGCTTCTTCCTTGATTGGGAGGCAAGGCAACTTTTGCAAAAATATTCGACTTCGCCTCTCTTTTCAAAGATAATAAAGCCATTAACATTAACTATATACTACACATGGAGTCTTCACGGACATATATGCTTTATTCCTTTCCCTCTTTCATAAACTTAATTCAAGTACAGTTTGAATTCGAATAAGAAAAAATATATACTCCCTCCGTTCACCATTTACTGACACTATGTTGTGGATCAGGAAAGTGTGCAAGAGAAGAGTCAAACCATTGTTGATGGTGGGGAAGAGAAGATAGGTTGTATGGAAGGGATGGAGTCGTCGGTGAAATTGGGAGAGTCAAAGAAGTCAAGTGGTAAAGGATTTGGGCTAAGTGGCTGATTGTGCAAGAGAAGATTTGGGCCGTGTGTTGCTGGGCCGGCCCATGCTATGTTTACTGCTTTGGTAGTTAATTAAAAGTATTGTCCTTATTTGCATTTTAGTATCTTTAGCTCCAAGTTAGTGATAAATATAAATTTTAGAAACTGGAAATGAGGAAGTAATGAGAAGTATTATTTTCTGCTATCTTCCTCTCATTTCTATCTTTCTCGTCCCTCAACACTCTCTTATCGGTTACAAGTTGCACTCATACACTATATTTGGTGGTCGAGCTACAACAATTGGTATACACGAGCCCAGGTTTTCATCATGGCCGCTGCTGCTCAATCGGATGGGATGGTGACGCACTTCAAGGATCTGCAAGATGCGCAAAAGAGGTTAGATCAGCTGGTTACAGCAGAATCCATGAAGAGGAATGCTTCAGAACAGAAAATCACTGAGAAATTTGAAGGTATGGATAAGAAATTCGATCATCTTACTACTACTTTAGCTGAGATACAGTTGCAGTTGTTGAATCTGGGTAAGGATGATGGATTTGGTGAAAATTCTGTGTTGGGTAGCTATGGTAAATCGGGCTTCGGATTTAATGGGAATAAGGGTGGATTTGTTTCTAATCATGTTCACAGCCCTTTACCTAGGCTTGATTTCCCTAAATTTGATGGATCTAATCCTAGATCATGGATTTTGAAGTGTCATAGCTATTTCAAACTAATGCCTAGTGTACCTGATGATCAAAAGGTGCATCTAGCATCGATGCACTTTGAGGGGAAGGCTATGACCTGGTTTCAGCATCTAAACCTGGGAAATTTTGATATCACTTGGGATCAATTCCTAGATGTTGTGTCAGCTAGGTTCTCAGATCTGAAGATTCCTAACATTGTGGTGGAGTTCAACAAACTCAAACAAACTGGCTCTTATGATGACTATGTGGAGCAGTTTAATGAGTTAAAATCCTGTTTGGTGCTGAATGACAAAAGTAAGTATACTGAGGAATATTTCATGGGCAGTTTCCTTAGTGGATTGAGTGAAGAACTGAGGTCATTCATTACCATGTTTGAGCCACAAACGTTGGAGCAGACAATGGAGTTAGGTAAGAAGCAGATAACAACATTGGATGCTCTGGCAAAGAGAATGAAACCACAAATTAAGCCTTATTCACAAAACGGTTATCAGGCAAGGAGAAATGAAGGGGGACAGCAACCTGCACCTACCAGAGTTGCTCATTCCAGCACCTTGAAGCCACCTACCAAGCTACTCACTGCTGCTGAGATGGCTGCAAGAAGGGATAAAGGGTTGTGCTATAACTGTGATGAGCCTTATGCATTTGGACACAGATGCAAGAATAGAATTAATTATCTCATCATGACTGAAGAGGAAGAATTACAACTGATAAGTGAGGAAGATCAGTTTGACATTAAGAATGAGGAAGGCAATATGATTCAAACTGTGACAGAAGTACAAATTTCCCTTGATGCTATGAAAGGAGAGTGTGGTTCCAAAACTATGAGAGTCATTGGTGAAGTAGGAGATCATAGGTTAAACATATTGCTGGATAGTGGCAGTACCTTAAGTTTCTTACAAGAGGAAACTGCTAACAAGTTGGGATGTCCTACTACCAATGATACACCTATTGTGGTGAGGGTGGCCAATGGACAGAAGTTGGTGAGCACTAAGAGAGCTACTGATTTTACATGGAAGGTACAGGGCCATGAATTTCAGTATTCACCTAGATTACTAAAGAATGAGGGGTATGATATGATCCTAGGTGGTGATTGGTTAACTGATTGTTCTCCCATTGAGTTGGATTACTCCAAAATGAAGTTTGTTGTTACCCACAATGGAGAAAGGGTAGGCCTACATGCTATCACTACAAGTGTTGACTGTAAAATGATCACTGGTCCAGTATTATCCAGTCTGATGCATGAGGAAATGAAGGATATTGAAGAAATTTTCTTATTGAAAGCTGAAGAACCTGAGGAAAGCTTACCACAGAATCTTGCACCACTACTGGATTCCTATGCTGATGTCTTTGCTGAGCCTGAGAATCTACCTCCATTCAGAGGTGTGGAGCATCACATCACCCTCAAGGCTGGTAGTATCCCTAAACACCAGTTTCCCTACAGAACATCACATTCTCACAAGGATGAAATAGAGAAAATAGTGCAAGAATTGTTAAAAGCAGGATTCATACAGCACAGCAGGAGCCCCTTTGCATCTCCAGTTATATTAGTGAAGAAAAAAGACAATTCCTGGAGGATGTGTGTAGATTACAGGTACCTAAACTCACTCACTATCAAGCATGACTATCCTATTCCCTTGATTGATGAATTGTTAGATGAGTTGAGTGGGGCCAAGTATTTTTCTAAGATTGATCTTAGGTCTGGATATTTCCAGATTCTAATGAGGCCAGAGGACAGGTATTTGACAGCCTTTAGCACCCATCATGGGCATTTTGAGTTCTTAGTAATGCCCTTTGGGCTATGCAATGCTCCTGCAACTTTTCAGTCATTAATGAATCAAGTATTTCAACATTGTTTGAGGAAGTTTGTACTAGTGTTCTTTGATGATATACTAGTCTACAGCAGGACACAGGTAGAGCATGAGACACACTTACAGGTGGTTTTGGAATTACTGAGGCAGCATACATTATTTGCTAAGAGGAGCAAGTGTAGTTTTGGTCAAAGGAAGGTGGAGTACCTTGGTCATGTAATTACAGCTGAAGGGGTGTCCACAGATCCTGACAAAATAGCATGCATGAAAGATTGGCCCATTCCTAAAAATGTCAAGCAGTTGAGAGGATTCTTGGGTCTCACTGGATACTACAGGAAGTTCATAAAAGATTATGGAGTGATCAGCAAACCACTAACTATGCTATTGAGGAAGGATAGTTTTGTGTGGAGTAAGGAAGCTGAGAAGGCATTCCACAATCTAAAACATGCTATGATTTCTGCACCAGTGCTAGCTCTACCTGATTTCACTCAGACCTTTGTGGTGGAGACTGATGCTAGTGGGAAAGGATTAGGTGCTGTTTTGATGCAGAAACAGAGGCCTATTGCATACTTGAGTAAGGCCCTAAGTGACAGGAATCAAGCCCTTTCTATCTATGAAAGAGAATTCTTGGCTGTAATCATGGCTATTCAGAAGTGGAAGGGATATTTACAAGGCCACAAGTTCATCATCAAGACAGATCAACAGGCCCTAAGACACCTATTGGATCAGAAAATCATGACACCTATGCAACAGAAATGGATCACTAAGCTACTAGGCTTACAGTATGAGATACAATACAAATCTGGTGTTGAGAATACTGTTGCTGATACCCTTTCCAGGAATCCTAATTTTGAGGGAAGTTGTTTAGCTCTATCAGTTGCTACTCCTACTTGGGTAACTAAGGTAATTTCTAGCTATTCTGCAGACCCATTTGTGTCAAAGATTTTGGCAGCCAAGGCCATAGACAAATCTACTTATGAGGATTACACAATTGTGGAGGGTGTGTTGAGATATAAAGGCAGAGTAGTGGTTGGAAATGATCAAGCTTTGAGGGAAACAATATTAAGAGAGGTGCATGATACTTCTTTTGGGGGGCATTCTGGAATGCAGGGAACTTACATGAGACTGAGAGGGTCTTTCTATTGGCCAGGTATGAAATCATCAGTTATACAAATGGTACAGAAATGTGATGTATGCCAGAGAAATAAACCAAGTTCTGGGAGTTTACCTGGATTACTGCAGCCCCTGCCCATTCCACACACTGCCTGGACTCACATCTCCATGGATTTCATTGAAGGGCTTCCAAAATCTGCAGGGAAGGATGTTATATTAGTTGTCATTGACAGATTAACAAAGTATGGGCATTTTATTGCTCTCTCTCACCCTTACACAGCTGAGGGAGTAGCTAAGGCTTTCTTAGATACTATCTACAAGTTACATGGTCCACCCATCAGCATTATCTCTGACAGAGATAAGGTTTTCACCAGCAATTTTTGGAAGGAGTTGTTTAGGTTGATGGGTACTCAACTGGCTCTATCTTCAGCCTACCACCCACAAACTGATGGCCAGACTGAGAGGTTAAATCAATGTTTAGAGAACTATCTGAGGTGCATGGTTAGTTCTACACCTAAGCAGTGGGGAAAGTGGTTATCCCTAGCAGAATACTGGTACAACACCAACTACCATACAGGTTTGAAGCTTACACCATTTCAGGCTTTGTATGGCTACCCACCCTCACATCATTCTCTCGGCTCTTACTTAGACACTCACATAGAGGAGGTGGCTGATCTCTTTGGAAAGAGGCAATCTTTTATGCAAAATTTGAGAGACACTCTATTGCAAGCGCAGAATCGCATGAAAATGTTTGCCGACAAAAAGAGAGAAGAAAGGGAATTCCAGGTTGGTGATATGGTCTACCTAAAGCTGCAACCTTTTCGGCAAAATTCAGTTTCTCTCCGGAGGAATCTTAAACTTTCAGCTCGTTACTATGGTCCTTACAAGTTTCTGGCTAGGCTGGGTGCGGTAGCCTACAAATTGGACTTACCCGAGGGGGCTAGGGTTCATCCAGTTTTCCATGTGTCTCTCCTCAAGAAATGCATTGGAAAGAAACACATACCTATTTCCGAGTTGCCGGAGGTTGATGGTGATGGGAATTTCAAGATTGCACCGATTGCTGCTCTGGGCTCTCGCTGTATCACTCGGAAAGGCAGGGCAAGCGAACAAATTCTGGTGCATTGGCTCAATGCAGATCCACACGCTGCTACTTGGGAGGATGTCAGTTATATGAAGGGCAAGTTTCCGTCTTTTGATCCTTGGGGACAAGGATCGTCTGTTCCAGGGGGTATTGTTGTGGATCAGGAAAGTGTGCAAGAGAAGAGTCAAACCATTGTTGATGGTGGGGAAGAGAAGATAGGTTGTATGGAAGGGATGGAGTCGTCGGTGAAATTGGGAGAGTCAAAGAAGTCAAGTGGTAAAGGATTTGGGCTAAGTGGCTGATTGTGCAAGAGAAGATTTGGGCCGTGTGTTGCTGGGCCGGCCCATGCTATGTTTACTGCTTTGGTAGTTAATTAAAAGTATTGTCCTTATTTGCATTTTAGTATCTTTAGCTCCAAGTTAGTGATAAATATAAATTGTAGAAACTAGAAATGAGGAAGTAATGAGAAGTATTATTTTCTGCTATCTTCCTCTCATTTCTATCTTTCTCCTCCCTCAACACTCTCTTATCGGTTACAAGTTGCACTCATACACTATATTTGGTGGTCGAGCTACAACACACTATTACTATATCGAGACGTCCACCATTTACTGACACTTTCTGTTTTAGGACGTATAGACCCCACAATCACTTTAACACTTTAACCCTTTATCCATCTACTTTTTATTACTTTAACATTTTAATACTATTAAAATGGGCCCACAATTATTCCACTTTAACACTTTTACGAATTGATTTATTACTATACGATCAAAATGCAAAAAAAAAAAAAACTGTGCCCAAGGTAGCGTGTTACTAAATCATGGACGGAGGGAGTATATAGAGTCCGGATATATATACTTCAGAGAGAGCATACAATTTTGTGGATAAAGTTTCTCGATATAGAAGGTATGCTTTCATCGATCTCGCCCGCTCTTTACATATTTTGTAAGAATACACACTTTTATAATAGTAATAGATAAGGTAACAAATTCCTTAAAACAGTTCAAATTATCAAATAACTAAATGATTAATTTAAAAAAATACAGAATATCACTTGTTGAGTTTTTTATAATCTAAAAAAGTTTTGCATAAATATATAAATTATTTGATGTTAAAAAAAATAAAAAACATAAAATTATAGTCAGCCACATAATGGCCGAATAGCATGAAAAAAAATCTTTTGTAGGATACGATAATCATAATATCTCGTAAAAGAAAAAAAATTAAAAATTCTATTAAAAATTAATTATCAAGAAACGTGAAAAAACGTGTCAGAAATTGATAAAAAGAAACGTCTCCTTTTACGAGGGACAGAGGGAGTATAATACTTGAAGTCATCGCCAAGATATGCTTTATTCGTTTCTTTCTTAATTTAACCCGATTCATATCCAAATTCAATTAACCATGCATGCAACTGCAAAGCTAAAAGGCAGAGTGTCCGATTATAACTAATTATTCACACACACACTCTCTGAAGATATAATCGGCTGTACATTTCCATGGATACTGTTTCCTGATGTAGACGAAGGTATGCTTTACATCTATCATGTTCTCGTTTTTCACAACTGTTTAAATTTCATGTATGATGGTTGATTTGCAACGAGATTTTCCTTGCAACGCAGGTAATCTCTACTAATTTGTATAAAAATGTTCCGGTATGATTACCTTACATCCGTTTTACATATATTTAGAATCAAACCATGACATGCAATAATGCAAAATTAATTACATTTTTGATTCTTTCCTATGAAGTGCTTCTTCCTTGATTGGGAGACAAGGCAACTTTTGCAAAAATATTCGACTTCGCCTCTCTTTTCATAAACTTAATTCAAGTACACTTAATTCAAGTACACTTTGAATTCGAATAAGAAAAAATATATACTCCCTCTGTTCACCATTTACTGACACTATTACTATATCAAGACGTTCACCATTTACTGACACTTTCTGTTTTAGGACGTAGACACCACAATCACTTTAACACTTTAACCCTTTATCCATCTACTTTTTATTATTTTAACATTTTAATCTATACCTATACTAAAAAGGGCCTTAAGTTACAAAATAGTAGATTGCCTATTTTACCCTTCGTGTATATTATTCTTAGGTAATATTTTTATTGATTAATTATTTGCTTTTCCTATTACACATATTAGTATATGGTAAGTATGAGGATTCTACGTATATTTTCTTTGTCTTTCTTTTTTCCTTTTTTTTTAAAACAATTTTTTTTTTATCTCTATATCTATTTTTTCTCTCTATATCTATTTATTGATTCACACTTATTTAATTTCAATTTTATCTGTTCAAACGTTTTATGAATTAACATGATTACATTTAAAAAAAACTGTGCCCAAGGTAGCGTGTCACTAAATCATGGACGGAGGGAGTATATAGAGTCCGGATATATATACTTCAGAGAGAGCAAAAAGTATGCTCTCACAATACATTTTCGTGGATAAAGTTACTCGATATAGAAGGTATGCTTTCATCGATCTCGCCCGTTGTTTTACTTTAAGAACACTTATAATGCAGGTTAATGTGTCGTGCGTGAGATCTGTTTGTAGAAATTCATAAATGGCAGAGGCCGCTGTGTCATTTGCGGTGGAGACGCTACGCAAACTGTGAAAGGGGATGTGGAATGGGTGAGAGACGAGCTGAAAAGGATGCAAAGTTTCCTCAGAGACGCCGCTAATAAGCAGAGCGACCGCGAAAGCATACGAAACTGGATATCCGATATCAGAAAGGTGGCGCACGATGCCGAGGATGTCATCGAGCTGTTCGTTCTCAATGTCCAGAGCAGAGGGACGTTGGAGAGGTGTGTGTGCTTCCCCATACAAATGTACCACCTCAACAAGGTCGGGGGAGAGATACAGTCCATCCGGAGGAGGCTCACTGCCATCGAAGATAGCAGGCGCAGGTACGGTATCGAGGGAGTGGAACCAAGCGCAAGGACGAGGTCACAAGAAGAAGTCGAGACGCGGCGGAGATTGCCTTATTGGCAAAACGACAAACACGTGGTGGGCTTGGATAAAGATGTGAAAATCCTCCTCCGAAATGCAATATTTGACAAGAAAGAAGGCCTTACTGTGTCCGCCATACTGGGAATGGGGGGTATCGGGAAATCGACACTTGCCCACAAAATATACAGCCACCCTGCCGTTGTTGATGAGTTCAATTTCCGGGCGTGGGTGGTGGTTTCGAGCGAATTCACAACCGAAGAAATAATGAAGCAGATATTAGTGAAGCTGGGGATCTCCCCGAATGAGCTAACGATTTTGGGATTGGCTGGTGATAAGCTCCGCCGCCAAGAAGATCTGAAGGAAGAGCTTTTCAAGTTTCTCACCGGCAAACGGTATTTCATAGTTTTGGACGATGTGTGGGAAGCTGCTCATTGGGAATCCTTGAGCACCGCTTTCCCAAATGAAGGTAATTTCCTGCATCCATTAGTTAGTGATCGATAGAATTCAGTCTTATCTAAAAGCTCGAACTTGTAGAGAGATGTGAAATCTATTGATTTATATTATAATTCTGAGAAATAATTTTGTTTTATCGTGCCAGATAAATCTAGCAGAGTGCTGCTTACGAGCCGCAATCAAGTTATATCGAGTGACTGTGGATATGTACACCACATGAACGTCTTGGGCATCAAGGAAAGTTGGGATCTGTTCTTGAGAAAAACGTTCGCCGTCGATAATGCTGAGTGCCCGGAAGAGTTGAAGAAGATCGGGGAAGACATGTTGAAGAAGTGCAACGGCCTACCGTTGGCGATCAGCGTGGTTGGGGGGCTATTAGCAAGAAAGGCGAGGTCGAAGAGCGAATGGGAAAAAGTTTTTAAAGAGATGAAATCTCATGTTGATAGGAGCAAGGACCTGAGTACCATATCAGCCATACTGGAGTTGAGTTACCAGAATTTATCTCCGGAGCTCAAGGCGTGCTTCCTTTGCCTCGGATTCTTCAAGGAAGACGCTGTGATTAGGGCGAAAGATTTGGTGCATATATGGGTTGCACTAGGACTGGTGGTGCAACAAGTTGTAGGAGAGGATGAGACGGCGGAGGATGTGGCGAGGGAGTATTTGAACGAGCTCATCAGTCGAAACATGGTTCATGTACTGACCAAAAGGCCACATGATGAAGTAAAAGGCTGCCACGTACACGATCTTCTCCGGGACCTGTCCATAAGGAAAGCAAGGGAGGAGATAGATTTCGAGGCGGGGGCAAACAACTCTCATCTGGATAAACCCCGACATCGCGCCCTAAACTGTCGTGCATTGAGTTCTGTTCAGCGCACCGAGCAAAATCAATATCTTCACTCTCTTTTCATCCATACGGAGAGGGCTTACGTTGTTCATAGCTGTGGACAGTCGTCTCGTTGGAAGATCTTTGAGCTCCTTCGGGTCCTTTACTTTGGAAACGATATATATATCCATGTATTGCCCGAGGCAATTGGATCTCTTGTTGGATTACGGTACATAAGAATGAGCTACATGGGAGAAGAGACGAAGCTTCCACGCTCATGGGCTAAGCTCAAAAACCTTGAGGTTCTTTATCTACTCTGTTCCGATGGGTGTATCATAATCGACCATGTTATACTGAAGATGGATCGCCTTCGTCTTCTTCATGCACGTATGCGCTTCTCTTTCTCCGGCAATCACATGCCTCTTGTTAGGATGAGGAATCTTGAAACATTGATCATGTTAAATGTCAAAGATTCAGATGTTGGGCAGATACAAAGAATGTCTATGGTTTCCAAATTGGGAATCGATACATCTGAGATGTCGAATCCAACCACCATCTTCACGTATCTATCAATGTTGGAAAATCTCGATTGCCTGAGCTTATGAGATAGTAAGATTGAGGCAGTCGTAGATAAGGAGGGGCTGGCCGGTCTGCACCGTATCACACGTCTTAAACTGTATGGATTTAAGGGCACGGAGAGGTTGACGGAGGGCCATTTCCCCCCAAACCTTACTCACCTGACTTTGAATGACATGGTTCTAAGATATGACCCGACGCCGGTACTGGAGAAGCTGCCCAAGTTGCTCTATCTCAAACTGTTAAGATTGCATGTAAAGTTTGTATTTTTGCAGTATGAAAATATGCAGAACAGAGTAAGCAAGCTTGCTGGAAAATTTCTCATTGCGGCTACAGTAAACCTTCCTTACATATATAGTCCCATAACTACCCTAAACGCGTGATTTAGGAAAGCACGACTCTACTAACGCGAAAGTAAAACCCTAATCAATCCAAGCCTGACATGTGGCCAACATCCAGCAGACAAAAATAGCGAATAACAGTTCGAATCCCAGCAAAAGCAATAAAAACAATAAAACAGTAATATGCAAAATAACTCCATATCTTCATACGCTCAACACCCCCCCTCAAGATGGAGGTTGTGAAGATCTAACAACCCCATCTTGGACAGCAATTCCTTGAAACGAGGACCAAACAGAGGTTTAGTGAAGAAATCCGCGAGCTGTGCAGCAGAAGAAACAGCAACAGGAGTGAGGAATCCAGCCAAGAATTTTTCGCGCACCACATGACAATCAATATCCAAGTGCTTGGTTCGTTCATGAAAGACAGGATTTTTGGTGATTTGAATTGCAGCTTTGTTGTCACAGTACAAAGGGATAGGCAGAGAGATATCAGCTGTGAACTCCTTGAGCAGATATGAGATCCAACATAATTCTCTTGTAGTAGTGGCCATGGCTCTGTATTCGGCTTCAGCGGAAGAAGATGACACAGTATTTTGCTTCTTACATTTCCAGGATATCAGTGCATCACCCAGAAAAATGCAGTAACCAGTCAAAGATCTCCTAGTATCAGTGCAAGATCCCCAATCTGCATCTGTATAAGCAGTAAGTTTAAAAGACTGATTAGTGGGATAAAAAACGCCTAAGGATGGACATCCTTTGAGATATTTCAACACATGAACCGCTGCATTCCAATGCACTATGGTAGGATTAGCCACAAACTGGCTAAGCTGCTGTGTAGCATGAGTAAGGTCTGGTCTAGTAAGGTTAAGATATAGAAGCTGCCCAACTAAACTCCTGTAATTTTCTGGATTAGAAAGAGGAGCATCTGTTCCTTGAGTAAGAATGAGACCTGGTGGAAGAGGTGTAGCAACTGGTTTAGAGTTCAGCATTCTTTGGGCAGTTAAGATCTCAAGAACATACTTTCGCTGGTTAAGGGAAGTCCCATCAGATCCCCTAGCAATCTCCATTCCCAAGAAGAATTTTGCCTCACCTAAGTCCTTGATTGTGAAAGCTTCATGCAAGAACTGTTTGAGATGTAGTATATCATCAATAGAAGGTCCACTAACTATGATATCATCAACATAGACAAGAAGACACAAGAAATTCAGTCCTGATCCTTTGATAAACAAACAGGGATCATGAGGAGAGGCTGAGAAACCATAAGAAGTAAGATGTTTAGTGAACTCAGTGTTCCATTCCCTTGAAGCCTGCTTAAGGCCATACAAACTCTTTTGTAGTTTGCAAACCTGATTTTCCTTAACACCAGACAAACCTGGTGGAGGCCGCATGTATATTTCATCATGTAAGAAACCATGCAGAAAAGCATTGTTTATATCCAACTGATGAAGAGGCCATCCAAAGGCAGTAACTATAGCAATAAAAACCTTGACTGTAACCAAGTTGGCAACTGGAGAGAATACCTCTTGATAGTCAATTCCAAACTTTTGGGTGAAGCCTTTGGCAACCAATCGAGCCTTGTACCTCTCCACAGTGCCATCAGCATTCAACTTCACTTTGTAAATCCATTTACAACCAATAGGATGTTTCTTTGGTGGGAGCTCTGTTAATTCCCAAGTATGGTTATCTGTGAGAGCTTTAAGCTCTTGATCCATAGCATCAACCCATTCTGGAGATAAACAAGCATCCTTGTAAGATGTAGGTTCCTTAACCATTGAAAGATTAAACAGGTAGGTGGTGTATGATTTAGAAAGGGCAGGACTAATGGCATAAGGGAAAGTGGGAGGTGTGGTGCTGCAAGAAAGTGTGTATTGTTTGTGTAGATGAACTGTACCTATGTAGTCCTTCATCCACACAGGGGGTTTTGACACTCTAGTACTTCTTCTTGGCAAATCTGGTGGGATGGGAGGGGCTGGTTCAGAACTTGATGGCTGTGTATCACCAACTGCAGGATGAGACACATTTGGAGAGTTAGTGGATAGGTCTGTTGATGGAGATTCAACAGGCAAAGCTGATGTTTCAATGGCTACATCAGGAATGTAAGGCATGGTCTGAGATGGTTCTACAGATACAGGGGAAGGAGTAGAGAAAGGGAAAGTAGTAGGGACAAATTTGACATCCCTTGATATGAAGACTTTGGAATTGTCCAAATCATAAAGCAAAAATCCTTTATGAGTTGAATCAAAACCAATAAAAACACTCTTAATGCTTCTGGTATCAAATTTACCTTTGTGTGGTGAAATATTTGCAGCATATGCCAAACAACCAAAAGGTTTAATTTGAGTGTAGTCTGGTTGTTGCTGGAACAACACCTCATATGGAGATACCCAATCAAGAACTCTGCTAGGTAGCCTATTTTGCACCCAAGTTGCTGTCAATATAGAATATGGCCAAAAACGCATTGGCATCTCACTGTGAAACATCATAGCACGAGCTGTACCAAGAAGAATCCTGTGTCTCCTCTGAACAATGCCATTTTGTTGAGGGGTGTAAACACAGGATTTCTGATGAATAATACCCCTATCAGCAAGTAGAGAAGATACTCTGTGGTTGATAAACTCAGTACCATGATCAGATCTGAAGAACTTGACCTTTTTCTGAAAATGCACCTCAACCATGGTGAAGAAAGCTTTCAAGATTTCATGAACTTGCTCCTTTGACTGTAACAGATATGTCCATGTAGTTCTGCTATGGTCTTCTACAAGAGTAAGGATATACCTGACATCACAAATGTTGTACTCACTGTAGGGCCCCCACACATCCCCATGGACCATGTGGAAAATAGATGTAGATCTTCTATTTAAAGTAGGGAATGGATCCCTAGTCTGCTTTGCCCTTAAGCAAACCTCACAGTTTTCAATCACCTCCAATGCATCAGCATGAAATCTATGGTTGTTGATGTTCAAGTGTTTCATAGTAGTGGCAGAAGGGTGTCCCAAGCATGCATGCCACTCCTCAACTGTCATATCTCTGGTGTTAAAGAAACTTCTGTGATACTTTTCTGTTACAGATTCCATGAGATACAGATTATTCTTCATCTTCCCAATCCCCAAGACTTCATCAGAGGAGTCCTTCTGGAAAATGCAGTGTGTACTAAGAAAAGTACACTTCAAACCCATGTCACTTGCAAGTTGAGCTATAGACAGAAGATTGTGAGTAAAGTCAGGGACAAACAACACATTGATCAGAGTAATATCATTGGTAACTCTTGCCATGCCTGCATAGGCAACTGACCGAGAGGTTCCATCAGGAAGGTAGATCTCCATGGGTTTATCCAGCTTATATGTAGTGTGTAGTATGTCTGGATTGCAGCAAATATGTGATGAGGCTCCTGAATCAATTATCCAATCTGTGTTTAACATTAAAAGCAAAGTGGCCATCAAAAGGTGTTGGCCTCTTCTGATTATCTTGCACCATATTCACCTCTCCTTTTTGTGCAGATTGTTGATGCCTCAAAGATTCCATACACTTGGCAATTTCAGACTGAATGAACTTGCCAAGTTCTTGTGAAGATTCTTTCTGATTAGAGTGATCCTGAGTCCCTGCATATGATTCTGCCTCACTATAGTTTGCCCTTGGTTGAGACTGCTGCTTGCTCTCCTTAAGTTTGGTAAACCATTCTGGAATGCCATGAAGCTTGAAGCATTCATCAATCTCATGGCCCATTCCTTTACAATGAGTACATCTCAGTAGCTTCCTCTCTTCCTTGCTCAGTCTCTTCTTGTATGGAGGAGTAGTACCCTTTTGAAAGACTTGTTTCCCTGGAGTAGTAGATTGCTGTGGGGTGAAAGGCTGCTTTCCCACATTCATAGACATTAGATTCCTCCCTTCTGTGTTAGATTCATTCAAAGAACGCTGATCTTCAACTTGAATGATCATAGAGTATGCATTATCAAGACTGGGCAAAGGTTTAATAAGCATGATCTGTGTTCTAGTGGCTTCATAAGTATCATTCAAACCAATAAGAAAGGTGAGCAGGCGCATTTCATCTTCTCTTTTGTTAAACACAGCCTTGGCAGTACAAGAGCAGTTAAGGGGAGGCTGCAACATGTCCATCTCATCCCACAAAGAATTTAAATGATTGAAATAAGCAGTCACATTTTGAGAACCTTGAGAAAACCTAGAGATTTCTCTTTGCAGTTTGAGAATCTTCGGACCATTACAACCCCCAAATCTTCTATTAAGAGCATTCCATAACTTAAAAGATCCATCAATATGCATGGTTAAATGCATTTACAAGTTCTTTAGAGATGCAGTTTGTAATCCAAGTAGAAACCATGTAATCAACCTTCAACCATCTTTTGTAATACTGAGATAAAGCATCAGGCTCTAGGAAAATACCATCAATAAACTCTAACTTGCTCCTAGCAGCAAGAGCACGCCTAATCGATCGACTCCAGTTCAGAAAATTAGAGCCAGTGAGTGGAGCAGTAACAATGATAATACCAGAGTGATCAGCTGGTGGTATGTCGAGGACCTCCTCGATTTGGCGACGCGTGAGCTTGATATCAGGATCAATCTCATCTTTGGGATCCTTCTTTCCATCAGATTTCTTCTCTTCATCATCAAAATTCTCTTCTCCTCCCATAGCGACAAGAGTTTCAGGGCGATTATACTTAACCATGAAAGGTAGTAAAGAAATGAAAGAGAATCAGGTGCAGATCGCAACCTGGCTCTGTGATACCATGTTAAGATTGCATGTAAAGTTTGTATTTTTGCAGTATGAAAATATGCAGAACAGAGTAAGCAAGCTTGCTGGAAAATTTCTCATTGCGGCTACAGTAAACCTTCCTTACATATATAGTCCCATAACTACCCTAAACGCGTGATTTAGGAAAGCACGACTCTACTAACGCGAAAGTAAAACCCTAATCAATCCAAGCCTGACACGTGGCCAACATCCAGCAGACAAAAATAGCGAATAACAGTTTGAATCCCAGCAAAAGCAATAAAAACAATAAAACAGTAATATGCAAAATAACTCCATATCTTCATACGCTCAACACAAACTGTCGTATCTTGTTATGAACCAAATCACGATATCTTCTTGCGGATTCCCCACGCTCAAACTCCTCCATCTCCGTTGTTTGCCGTTGCTTATGGAAATAGCGATTGAAGAAGGTGGAGCGCCGGTGCTCGACCAGATCATCGTCCAGGATTGCCAGCATTTTAAGGCTTCAAATTTGCCGGAGCGCATCAAATGTGCAGTCAATGAAGGATGATTAAACTACATCAATATTAGTAGAGATTTATATGCAGTTATTTTTCAGGCATTTTGTCGAACATGTATAGAAATTTATATGCAGTTATTTTCTTTCGGGCATTCTATCGAACATGTGTAGAGATTTATATGCAAATATTTTCCACAAATGAAGTATTTCAAATTCTGCTACCACTTCATCAACTTTGGAAAGGTGGCAATCTTCAACTTATACCACCACAATCACCATGAATTATGTATAACAACATGAATAATTGTACACATACTATGTATAATCCTACCATTTCAATTGTACAGATTTTTAATTTTTAATTGTACAATGAACTTGACTTGATCTTACATCACAAGCTGAGATATTTATGTTCCTTGCTTTGCAACTGCTTCTCCTTTTCCCTACTAACATATGCAAGTTATCTTTTGCTTTTGAGATTCTTCCTCACTAAAATTGATATTTTTAATTGATCTCGTGACGAGGAAGGTGCCGGTGGTAGAGATTGGAGAAGCTGGTGCAATGCCGGAGCTCAACCAGTTCACCATCGAAGAATGTCGAAATCTGAATGTTTAGAATCTGCCCAACCACATCAAATTCTGCAAATTACTTATGCTGATTATCTGCACATATAAGGTTTGTTGTGTTAATATACAATTTGGTTTTAGAGTTAGCTATGTTCTTAATAAATGGTGTACTAATTATAATGTCTTGTGACTCATTTTCGGATTAGGAGGGTAAAATTAAATTAAATCGATCACCGACACTCAAATTTTAGATGGAACCCTCTCTCCCGTTGTTATATATCAATCGTGTACCAAATAATTATCTTTATTATTTTTATAATGTTTTTTGTAAAAATAAAACAAAAAAATTATAAACCCAAAGTTTGATTTATCAACCTTTATTTTACCTAATATAATTGATTTTAAAAGCTAAAAAATAATTTTATACCCTAAAATAGATGAGTGAAACCTAGAAAATAGTTATAAAGGCACCCTAAATCATAATAGGTCGAGCTTGTTGAAAATAAAATTAATAAAAATGGGCGTTAATTAGGTACACGGTTGCATGAAAATGTCGATAGAGGATCCTATGTACTCAAATTTAGGGAAGGTGAAGTGTGAAATCAATATCTCGTCCTACTAGAAATCACACTCCCTCCATCCCGTTAATAATGTTTGTTTCTTAAATGTATGTGAGATATAAAATACAGAAACACATGCTAATGGATAGGACTTTAAAACGACAAGTAGATTTTCGATTCCATGCATGTTCTCTTTTCTTATATCCTATCCTTTTTGTGATTCTTCCCTTAAATGTTTGCTTCTTCCTTGCATGCTAGACACGGTAAGTACTTTTGCTATATGCTCTATTCCTTTCCTTTTGAAGATAATATATGCCATTTAATTTACATTAAAAAAATATATGGAGTCACCACCAAGATATGCTTTATTAATTCCTTTCATTCTCTCTTAAACTCCAATTCAAGTACACAAATTCAACTCTTCATGCAAAAGATAAAGAGTCTTGATAAATCCTCCTAGAGAATAGGGAAGCCAGAAATCACACAAACACATTATGATTGTATAAATGGAGGCTGCATATGCACACTATAATGCATGTTCTATGATTTGAAAGGTATGTTCAATTTCTTGCTTCCTATGCAGTCAAATGTATATTCACTTTAATATGCTCGTAATTTGACAGGAATGATCGCTTGAGATCTTCTATCCCTAACTCTCGTGTTCCAATCATGTACTGTAATAATTATTAATTTTAATCAGTTTTATGCATTTTATTAAAAAAACAATTTTAATTGGAATGCTTTAGTTTGATTTTACAAAGTATCTTCTAGGAGTTTGTTTTAGTTTTTAGCATTTAGTTTTGTTTTTATTATTTTAAATATGTCGATAAATCTAAAATTGTGGTATATAATTTTTTTTAATTAATTTCAATTTTAATTTATATATGTTTATATTACTCACTCCGTCTCATTTCATTAGTCATGTTATTTTAGACCATTCCATTTCACTAGTCCTGTTTTCTAAAATGAAAATAATTGATACTACATTTTCAATGTCGACTCTTACTTTACACTTTTAACCCTGCTTGCATATAAAATTTCGTACCGAAAAGAAACATAACTATTGCATATAGTATAAGATTCTGCAATAGTACTATTGTATAATAAATCAAGATCCTTCGTTGCGATATTACTTCTTCTATCCCATCGAATTATGTCTCTTTTAATCATTTTATAAGTTTTCTATCTATTAAAAATATTATGTGATCAAATGGGACTGTGTAAGCATAAATTCAACCACTTATGAATATGCAGAAAAGTACGTACATCGATTCGTGACTGCGCGTAGTACGTGAGATACTGAGATCTCCTCTCTCTCTCTCTCTCTCTAGAACAACCTAAATGGCGGAGGCAGCATTGTCATTTGCAGTGGACACCCTGGGCAATCTGCTAATCGAGAAGGCTGCTTTCCTCCGAGGAGTGAAGGGCGAGGTTGAGTGGGTGAGGGATGAGCTGAAAAGGATGCAATGTTTCCTCTCGGATACATCCAAGAGGCAAATCGACAGTGACATCGACACCATACGGAACCGGATATCCGATATAAGACAGGTGGCTCATGATGCTGAGGATGCTATTGAGATATTCGTTCTTCACGTCGAGAGCAAAGGTTTGAAGGAGATGTTCACTTGCTTACCAAGCTACATGTACTACCTCACCAGGGTCGGAGATGAGATCGAACGCATACGGAAAAAGCTCAAAGAGATCGAAGATTGCCAGGTGAGATATACAATCGCAGACCTTGGAGATGATCGGGGAGTGGTAACAAGATCGCAGCTGGACGTGGAGACACGGCGGAGATTGTCTTATTGGCAAAATGTCAAACAGGTGGTGGGCTTGGATAAAGATGTGAAACAGCTGCTTGGAAATGCAGTATTTGAGAGGAGCGAGGGGCTCTCCGTTGCCGCCATACTGGGAATGGGGGGAATCGGGAAATTGACACTTGCTCGGAAAATATACAACCACCCCGACGTTGCTGGCGGTTTTGAATTCAGGGCGTGGGTGGTTGTTTCGAGTGAATTCAACCCCGAAGATATACTGAAGCAGACACTGAAGCAGCTGGGCTTTGACCCGGATCCTATGCTCTTGGAAGACCGGCTACGCCGCCAAGAAGCTCTCAAGAGAGAGGTTCACGAACACTGGCGTAGGGAGAAAAAATGTATGGAGGGTGCTAAAATCAATGATTTTTAGGTTTAAAGGGTAAAAAATGAAAAAAAAAAAAAAAAAAAAATCTAAAAAATTTTGTAGGGTAAAAAACACCATTTTTTTGGGGAGGGGGGTGCTTGAGCTCCCTCCAGCTCCCCCTTGTCTCCGCCACTGCGAACACCTCACCGGCAAACGATATTTCGTAGTTCTCGATGACGTGTGGGAAGCCCGGCACTGGGAATCCTTGAGCAGCGCTTTTCCTGATGAAGGTATGTAACTCTCATCTATTGCTCTTGCTTAAAAAGATACTCCCTTTCATTTTTGTGGGCGTTTTTGAGCATCTTGATAATTAGTTTTAAAATATCCTTTAAAAGATTATTTTCTTTTACAGATACTACCAGAGCATCTTGTAAAAAAACTTTTACATAAAAGATATTTTAAAACTTATTATCAAGACACATGAAAACGCTTAAACTGTTACAAATTCTGGAAAAAAGAAAAAAAAAGGAAAAAAAGGATAAAAATTTTGAGACGAAGAGAGTATATTTCATTAGTTTAATAAATAATGTCTTATTTCCTTTTTAATTCGACTGTCATATAGATTGTCTACTATTTCTATTATAAAAATAGTTAACTTTTAAAAGGCTAGTCCTACCGTCTTTTCACATTTTACATACCAAAAGGAATAGACAGAGCGATATGTATGCATGCAAACTACTAGAAAATTACTAGCTTTTAAGGACACTTAAAAATATCACAATTAAATACTCCCTCTGTCCCATTTATAAAGGGATAACTTTTTTCGGCATGGAAATTAAGACGAAAGTGATAATTATGGATAAAGTAGTATGAATGGATTTTAGTAGGACGGAGAACTTATCCCTTTATGAATGAGACGAAGGGAGTAATTATTATTACAATTTATTTATATAAACATTATGAAGTGTCATATCATCCAATGTAATGATAGATGGACATGTAATGTTAAATATTTTATCGTGACACTTTTTACTACCAAAATATATCAAATTAGTGTTTCAGGCATTTTTTGAGGTGTCGTATGACTAAATGTAGCAACATATCATTTTTCTAATAGTGATTGTCACTGTCACTAATTTCGAGGTGTTGTTCTCTCAGATAAAGGTAGCAGAGTGCTACTTACAAGTCGGAATCAAGTCATATCAAGTGACAGTGGATATGTGCATAACATGAAACCTTTAGATGCCAATGAGAGTTGGGATCTGTTCATGAAAAAAGTGTTCGTCGACAATGCTATATGCCCGGAAGAGTTGAGGAATATTGGGGAAGAAATCTTGAAAAAATGTGGGGGTCTACCGTTGGCAATCAGTGTGGTAGGAGGGATATTAGCCAACAAGGCAAGGTCCAAGAGGGAATGGGAGAGAGTTGTTAAAGAAAATGAAGTACCATTTGGGTAGGAGGAGTATGGAGCTTCATAGTATATCAGCAATATTGGAATTGAGTTACCAGAACTTACCTCCGGAATTGAAGGCTTGCTTCCTCTGCCTCGGATTCTTCAAGGAAGACGATATCATTATGGCGGAAAACTTGATTCATATATGGGTTGCACTGGGGATGGTGGAGCAAGAAGTCGTAAGCGAAGAAGAAAAGAAGGAGGATGTGGCACGACATTATTTGAATGAGTTGATCAGTCGAAACATGGTTAAAGTGAAGGAAATGGATTATGATAAAGTGATGGCCTGACAAATGCACGACCTTCTCCGCGACCTATCCATTAATAAAGCAAAGGAGGAGATAGATTTTGAGGTGCTAAGAGTGGAGTCGAGGTCGAACCAATGTTCCTTAACTAAACCTCGACACCGTGCCATGTACTGCAGTAAAAAACCAACCTTCGGTTCCCTCACCAATCGTAACCACTATCTTCGATCTCTATTCATTCATGGAATTGGAAAAACACCTATTACAATGGAGTTGGTCCATCATCTAATTGGAAGAGCTTTGAGCTCCTCAAGGTCCTTCACTTGGAAAATGCATGGTTGCATGTATTTCCCAAGGCTATTGGTGAACTGACTGGACTAAGATGCTTGACTGTACAAAGCGTTTATAAAGATACACCGTCCGCAAGTAGTAAAGTGAAGCTTCCACGGTCGTGGGCTAAGCTTAAGAACCTTGAGGTTCTTGATTTATGGGCTTTTTGTAAGGTTATCATAATTGACAGAGTTATATTAAAGATGCATAGCCTCCGGCATCTCCTTCTAATCGAATTCCGATCTAAGGTTGATCTACGAAAGATGGGGAAGCTCGAAACGTTAAGGTGTTTACAGGTGGAAGATTCAGATCTTCGGCAGCTACAAGGGATGACTCACATTTCTGAATTGTGGCTTGATGTGTCTTATGTGTTGGATGGAAGCTTACTCTTTGAATATTTGGGTAGGTTGGGCAATCTTGTCACTCTAGGTTTAGTACGTTCCGATATGTTCGACAGTAGGTACGAGTCGGAGCACAGTTTAAATAAACCCAAACACAAATTGAGGTTGCCGGAAAATTTCCTTCCCAAACTTTCTTACCTGACCTTGTTCGACTTGCCGGAGATCTCTTGCAGGTTCAATTGAAATAATTTATACAGTCTTATTAGAATTATAACACATTCTTACTTATGGCGCGTTATTTTACAAATAAATTTGCAGTTAGTGGAGAAACTGCCCAATTTGCTCGACCTCAAACTCAGTACCTCTGATGGTCGTGACCATGTTAAAACGATGGTGATGTCGGGTCCTTCCGGATTCCCAAAGCTCAAAGTCCTCCATCTCAATGGTATGAGGGGGCTAAGAAACATGGAGATCGGAGCAGGTGCGATGCCGGAGCTTAACCAACTCCTCATCCGCGGATGCCCGAATTTGAGCGTTGAGAATCTGCCGGAGCACATCAAATCTGCAGTCACTTATGCAACTGATTAAATAAGCTCTTCTATCTTTCCAGTTACATACAATGTGCAAACCTTTCTAGTGTTCTCAATGTGTGTTCGGCCAATGACAATTTCCTAAGTTTAACTTCACTACAATTTGAAACGTACACGAAAACATATTACTTTTGTAATAATTTATTAGTTTGAGAGGATTATTTTAAATTTATCTTAATCTGTAAGCTACTGAATACCTTCTCAGCTCAGCTAATAAAGAGTTCATAATATTCGGCGACTTATTATCAACGAGAAAGAGGTTGTATTCGAAATGCGCGCTCGACTTTGTCACGTTTGACGACTCGGGCTGGCCAATGTTTATTTCTAACGATATTCGTTAGCCGAATTAGCTCATCCGTCTCATTGCAATGGACTAGTAGTAGCAAAAGATTAGAAATTAATCAAATTCGTAGCACGATTTTTGAATTTTCTGTTAAATATTTGAAAAAGAAAAAGAACCATGCCTACTTTAATGGGTTGAAACATAAACTTGCTAGCAAGGAAAATTCCAACAACAACTGAATGCATTTACAATTGAGGTGATAACATTTTAAATTTGCTACTTTACGTGTTTTATATTTGCTAGTGCTCTTACAATATATCTTGTCGGATTCACACACAAGATAAAGGTTACAATTAACAATAAAAAAGCAAATTAAAAAGGCATAAAAGGAAAAACATTTTGACCAAGTTTATCATCCTAATAAATTACTTTATTAAACTTTTTATTCTCTCATAATTTTATATTCGGCACATATGTGAGATTTTTATTCTGTTTTAAAGTTATTAATTAACATGAAATTTAAAAACAACCTTGTTGTCTGATGCCAAATAAGTATGACCTTCATACACAATTATTTGATGTAATGGCCGACAAATTAAAGCGAGGACCCAACCAATTATTCTTCTTTTGATTTAGAAAAATATTACTTTAATTTCCCCACGAAGAGGATAAGTTTTCATTTTTCATATGTTAACAATAAGAGGATTTGGATATGTGAATACTAAGAAAAATTACTTTTTTACACATACATTCTCCGCTTTGCTTTAACCCTTAAATCTATCATTTTTAAATTTTCGTAAAAGAAACGTACCATGAAGGAGGAATTATAATTTTTGGGCATTACATTCTCCGGATTACTCAATTTGGATCCTAGTTCTTGGCACCCGCCATACTAAGTGCAGAGCAATAAACTTAAGTGACATTAGATTCTTCCAAGAGCAGTAGTGTACTGCTCTCTCTCTCTCTCTCTCTCTCTCTCTCTGAAACACAACCTTGTGCAGGAAAATATACAAAAAAATGGCAGCAGAGGCCGCGGTTGCATTTGCGGTGGAGACGCTGGGCAAACTGCTGATCGACAAGGCAGTTTTCCTCATAGGAGTGAAGGCAGAGGTGGAGTGGCTAAGAGAAGAGCTGAAAGGGATGCAGTGCTTCCTCAAAGACGCGTCCAAGAAGCAAAGCAACAGCGAGAGCATCCGCAACTGGATATCCGACGTAAGAAAGGCGGCTCACGATGCTGAAGATGCCATCGAGATGTTCGTCCTCAGAGTCCAACGAAAGAGTCTGAAGAAGAGGTACCGTTGCTTACCCAACCATCTCTACCACCTCAATAAGGTCGGAGAACAGATCAAGTCCATACGCCAAAAGCTCGCAGACATCCAAGACAGGCGGGTGAGGTACGATATCCAGAGAGACGAACCGATCACAAGGACGAAAACGCAGGAGGAAATCGAGACGCGGAGGAGACTGGCTTATTGGCAAATCGACAAACACGTGGTTGGCTTGGAAAAAGACGTGAAACAGCTGCTGGGTAAAGCAGTGTTTGAGAAGAGCGAAGGGCTTTCCGTGGCAGCCGTAGTGGGAATGGGAGGAATGGGGAAATCGACGCTTGCCAGTAAAATATACAACCACCCTGAGGTTGTTCGTCGGTTTGCTGTACGTTCGTGGGTGGTTGTTTCGAGTGAGTTCACGGCCGAAGATATCATGAAGCAGATACTGCTGCAGCTGGGCATTTCCACCGATGAACTGAAGCGTTTGGGGTCCGTCGACGACAATGTAAGACGACAAGAAGAATTGAAGAAAGAGGTGCACAAACGTCTCACGGCAAAGCGATATTTCATAGTACTGGACCACGTGTGGGAAGATAAACACTGGGAATCCTTGACCACAGCTTTTCCCGATGAAGGTACATCTTTAACCTCATACTCCATTTGTACCATTTATACGGGGATATAACTTTTTTTGTGTCACGAGAATTAAGACGAACGTGATAAGGGTGGATAAAGTAGTATAAATGAATTTTAATATTTTAAATTTTATCATATAAGGTAATATCCTTATTTCAGTGGAACGGACATGAATAAATGATAAGGAGGGAGTGTATATGTTCTTAATAAATTTATTCCCTCGAATTAAATATTTTTAAGGAGCTTATAAACTACTTATAAATTGCTTTAAGGAGTTGATAGGCTCAATTAACACCATAATTGAAAAGATTTTTATGTTCTAACAAATTATTTAGTGTCTCTTTCATAATAGTTATAGCTTTGTGTTGCATATAATAATATAATAATGCCCATAAATCTAACAAAAGTGAAGTTGTTATGAAATCATACGTAGCTCTTATATTCTCCATGAAAGTGTTCATTACAAGAGATGTGAAATGACAATAATATTCTGCGTTGCTAATTTGTCAGATAAAGGTAGCAGATTGTTGCTTACAAGTCGCAATCGAGTCATCACAACGGAGAACGGATATGTGCATAACATGAAACCTTTAAATTCCAATGAGAGTTGGGATTTGTTCACGAGAAAGGCATTCGGTGGTCACACTGGCATCGACGGATGCCCAGAAGAATTGAGGAAGGTCGGGGAAGAAATCTTGAAAAAGTGTGGCGGTCTACCATTGGCAATCTGTATAGTAGGAGGACTATTAGCCAAAAAGACACGGTCGGAGAGCGAGTGGGAGAAAGTTCTAAAGGAAATGAGGCATCATTTGGGTAGGAGTAAAGATCTCAAGAGTATAACCGCAATATTGGAATTGAGTTACCAGAATTTACCTCCGGAATTGAAGGGGTGCTTCTTGTGCTTGGGATTCTTCAAGGAAGATGCAAACATCAAGGCGAAAGACTTGGTGCATATATGGGTTGCACAAGGACTGGTTCCGCAAGAAGTTGAAAAGGAAGAAGTAAGGATGGAGGATGTGGCGAGAGATTATTTAGACGATTTGATTGGTCGAAACATGGTTCAAGCGAAGGAGACAGAATATGATAGAGTGAGAGCCTGCCAAATGCACGACCTTCTGAGGGACCTATCCATAAGAAAAGCAAAGGAGGAGATAGATTTTGAGGTGCTAAGAGAGGAGCCGAATTCACATCAATCCGTAGATCATAAACCTCGGCATCATGCCATATATTGCAGGGAAATAAGTTTCGCCTACTCCACCAATCAGAACCAACATCTTCGCTCTCTTTTCATCCATCTTGAGGGCGGCCGACAACATATGCATGATTTTGGTGGCACGTCTTCTTATTGGAAGAGCTTCGAGCTCCTTAGAGTCCTTCACTTGGGGAACAATGTCATAATCCATGTACTTCCCAAGGGAATTGGCATGCTGATTGGGTTGAGATACTTGAAAATGATTTACGATGGAATGACAACAAAGCTCCCACGGTCATGGGCAAAGCTGAAAAACCTCGAGGTCCTAGATCTACGGGGTTCCTATGGCGGGCGTATCAAAGTCGACAAAGTTATACTGAAGATGGAGAGATTGCGCCATCTTTATGCAAGCGTCGAGTCCTGTGAGGTGGATCTAGGTAACACGCCCGGACTTGTTGTAAGGCCTACTAGGCGTGGGCCTAGGGCCCAGAAAATTAGGGGGCCCAATTTAAAATTTTTTTGGGTACTATGCTGCAAGCAATTTTTTTTTTAAAGTGGTGTATAATTAAAGAGGGTTGTGCAAGCCGCAAGTTTGTGATCTGTGGGGCCAAAACAAAATTCTTTTCATTTTACAATTAGTACTTGCACCTTGCAAGTATAAAATAGGAACAGAGGATTGTGTAAGGAGAGTAATAGACTCACCGCAAAACCGAGCGAAAAACAGAACCCAAAAAAAAAAAAAAAAAAATTTATCTCTTACTGCGTTGTATTGTTCTTTTCTTGTTGCATTCTTTTACAAGATTCAATCGGTTTTTTTCAAAATATTTTATCTTTCTCGAGAGGTAATGGTAAGTTTGGGGATTCAATCAGTTTTTTTTTTTTTTTTAATATTCTATCTTTATCGAGAGGTAACGGTAAGTTTGGGAAATTTTTCTATTGAACGAATTTTCTATTAATTTTCTAAAATTGCTCGACGCTTTGTATTTAAATAAAATATGAATTTTCTATTATTTTAATAAATTAATATTGCATTTTTCTATTATGTTACTATACTTATTTATTTGAATTTTTTTTTTTTATTAAGGCCCGATTATTTACTTTCGCCTAGGGTCTTCTAAAGCACAGGACCGACCCTGCTAGGTAATAAGAGGAACCTTCAGACACTGTACTTCTTTCGAGTGAAGATTAGTTCCGATATATGGAAGATACAAGGAATGAGCGGTGTTTCCAAACTAGGCATCAATATAGGAGAAACAAGCAGCAACGACCTCTTCACGTGCCTGTCATTGCTCGAAAATCTTTACCATCTCACCTTACATGTTTTCTGGGGGAGGACCAACCTGGAAGGGCTTACCTCTCTGCACCGTGTCACTCGACTTGAGTTGCGTGGCTACTCACACTCGTCCCCGGTGCTGTTTGCTTACCTTGAGAATGATGTGGTTGCCGGGCCACCGGTTGCGCATGCTGGAGAAACTGCCCAAATTACTCTACCTCAAATTGAATTTTGTGGAAATACGGGATGGAGTAATCGCGATCGCAAGTGGCGGATTCCCCAGCCTCAAAGTCCTATCCCTTAAGAATACCATATACGACTACAAGATGGATATCGGAGAAAGTGCGATGCCGGAGCTCGATCAGTTCATCATCCGTAAATGCCGGCTTTTGGATGTTGAGAATGTACCGGAGCGCATCAAATCTGCAATGGTCGTTCCCCCTCATCAAATATAGTATATACAGTCATATGAATGATACTCCCTCCATCCACGAAATACGTGTCGGTTAAAACCGTTAAAGTAATTGGTAGTGGTTCACAAGCTGATTTATATTCCTTGCTCTAGATTCTTAGTTTCTTTCTTTTCCTTCTTGGATCCATAACTTGCCTTCCTTTCCTTGATTTTTGAAATAATTTCCCACAATTAATTAATATTTGCTTCTTCAATTCCTTGCATGCGACACACGCAACTTTTGCTAAATATTCTCCTCATCCTCTCCTTTTGCAGGCAATAATAAGGAACAATATAAATATATTGAGTGTCGTCTGCTTTATTCCTTGCTTTATTCATTTTTCTGTAATTCAATTTTAAGTACAAATTATATTCGTCACATAAATTTTACAATATTTCGATGAGAGATTTACATGGGTACTAATAACAAACAGATAATATGCAGCTTCACATTTCCTGATAATAAAAGGTACTCCCTCTGTCTAACTGATATAGGGACCTTTTCCTTTTCGGATGTCCCACTGATATAGTGACCTTTCCCAAAAATGGAAAATTCTAACCCAATAAAATTCTGACACATCACTTTAACCCACTACCTTTTACTTTATCTCACTATCATCATTTTCGTCTTAATTCCCGTGTAAAAAAAAAGGTCCCTATCCCAGTGGGACGGAGGGAGTATGTTTACTCACCCCCTTGTGAAGATAAGAAGCTACTAAAAACGTTTACTCCCTCCGTCCCTAATAAGAGGAGGTGTTTCTCTTTGTCAATTTCTGACACATTTTTCTGCACTTCTTGATGATTAATTAGTTTTAAAATAGAATTTTGAAGATTTTTTTCCTTTTACAAGATATTATGACAATCATAGTATTCCTAAAATTTTTATTTTTTTACAAAAAATTCATTTTAAAAAATCATTATCAACATCCGTGGAAAAACGTGTCAGAAATTGGTAAAAAGAACGTCTCCTCTTTTAAGGAACGGAGGAAGTATGATACGAAGTCATCGCCAAGATATGTTTTATTCGTTTCTTTCTTAATTTAAACCCATTCAAATCCAAATTCAATTCACCATGCATGCTAGTGCAAAGCTAAAAGGCTGTACATTTCCACGGAAACTGTTTCCTGACGTAGAAGGTATGTCTTACATCTATAAGGCTCTCGTTTCTCACAACTGTTTTAATTTATGATCACTTCTAATGGCAGTCAATGTTATTTCACAATTCTATATAATCGTGATTTAATTTTATGTTACAATCTTAATTTATAGTAATATTTTAATTTGATATTATAATTATTTTTTGGAGCTCACTAATTCGATTAAGGGTGGTAATTAATTTTTGAATTCAATTTTGCTTTTATTAGTTGTATTGGAGTTTTTAAATTCAAAACTAAGGGATATGATAATTAAAAAGTTTTAATTTGCATTTATAAATGTCTATTATAAGTTCTTTTTTTTAATTATAAATTATGTTACTTTATAAAAAAATAATATAAACTAAAATTTAAGACATGGTTGAGATACCAAATTCGTTATGGGTTTAAGTTTGGTAATAGCTAGTGTTAAACCGTTAATAACTCCATCTCTCGTCTCTTATCTTTGTTGCAAGTCCTCAACTTTTCAACGGTAAATTGGAAAAAATCGACATGAGATCCTCTATTCCCAATTTCATATATTAATTGTGTATCAAGCGTTGATTTTTATTGATTTTACGTGTTTTTTTTCAAAAATTTCAACATATTATGCTTTGTGATAATTTTACAATTTTTTCTAGGGTTCATCCATCTATTTTAGGGATTATATTTATTTTTTAACATATAATTTCAATTTTATTTGGTAAAGAAGGGTTGATAAATTGAAAGTTAGGGAATATAATTTTTAAAAATCTATTTTTTAAAAATAAAATTTTATTTTATTTTGTTATAATATTCTACTTTTATATCTAAAAAATATTATAAAAATAATTAATTGGTACAAAGAAATGGGGACAGAGTGGTCTAGTGGTAGGTCCTCATTCCTTGACACTAATCATGGTTAATGAACCCACAAATCGAACATGTCACACTTAGCGTGGCTTTGAATTTTCTATTAAATATTTTAAAAAGAAAAAGAAAAAGAACCATGCCTACTTTTTTAATGGGTTGAAACGTAAACTTACTAGCTCAACTGAATGCATATACAATTGAGGTGATAAAATTTTAAATTTGCTACTTTATTATGATTTTAAAAATATGTGTTTTAAATTTGCTAAAGATACAAAGACGTACGATTACAAAGCTGAAATCAAAGGATTTAAATATGCCAAATGATTAAGTATAATCTCAATTATTTGATGTAATGGCCCACAAAATTAAAGCGAGGGACCCAACCCAATCAATTCTTCTTCTTTTGATTTAGAATAAATAAAACTCTCTCTTGTAATCTTGTAAGATGATAAATTTTTCTTTTTGTTACATCTCCATAAGAGGATTCCTTTCTTTAGTAGGTAAAAAAATATTAAAGAAAAATCACATTTTGCACATTAACTCTTCACGGTAATACATAAATTCACCCTTTTTTAATTTTTCGGTGCCCGAAACAAACGTATGTTCGTGTATAGTAATCAACCTCAGTGACATTAGACTCCTCCAAGAGTAATTGTGCATTGTGCTCCCTCCTCTCTCTCTCTCTCTCTCTCAAACACAACTTGCGCAGGCAAATATACAGAAAAAGAAATGGCGGCAGAGGCAGCGGTGTCGTTTGCGGTGGAGACGCTGGGCAAAATGCTGATCGAGAAGGCACAATTTCTGATAGGCGTGGAGGAAGACGTGAAGTGGCTGCAAAAGGAGCTGAAAAGTATCCAATGTTTCCTGAAAGACGCGGCCAAGAAGCAAAGCGACGACGAGAGCATCCGTAACTGGATATCCAGCATCCGAGAGGTAGCCCACGACGCTGAAGATGCCATCGAGATCTTTGTACTCAAAGTCCAGAGCAAGAGTCTGAAGAAGAAGTACGGTTGCTTCCCCAACCATCTCTACCATCTCTATAAGGTCGGTGAACAGATCAAGTCCATTCGGAAAACGCTCATAGACATCCAAGACAGGCGCGTGAGGTACAAATTTGAAAATGATGGCAGCGGTGATCAGAAAGCAGAACCGAGCAGCAGGGCGAGATCACGGGCGGAGGAAATCGAGGCGCGGCGGAGACTGGCCTATTGGAAACCAGACCAACAGGTGGTGGGACTGGAGGAAGATGTGAAACTACTACTTCGTGAAGCAGTGTTGAAGGAGAGTGAAGGGCCTTCCGTGGCAGCCATAGTGGGAATGGGGGGAATCGGGAAATCGACGCTGGCCAGTAAAATATACAACCACCCTGCCGTTACCGGTGGGTTCGAATTCAGGGCGTGGGTGGTTGTTTCCAGCGAATTCACCCCGGATGATATAATGAAGCAGATGCTGCTGAAGCTGGGTGTTTCCGTCGATGAACTAAAGGGTATAATGTCCATTGCCGACAATCTAGGCCGCCAAGAAGGACTGACGAATGAGCTGCACAAACGCCTCACCGGCAAGCGATATTTCATAATACTGGACGACGTCTGGGAAGCTCCGCACTGGGAATCCTTGAGTAGCGCCTTCCCAGATGGAGGTATTAATCTTTCTCTTTCTACCAATTGTTGCCGTTAAATTATCTATACGCTATACATTATGCAGTATAATAATAATACCGTAGCTATATACAGAACATACAAGATTTCGGTTCATAATTATTATTAATGTTATATAATAGCAATAGCTTATGTTTATTGATATGAAATCTGGAATGAATTCATAATTTTATTTTTTTTCTTTTTCCCAAAGAATTCATCTAAACAAGTTAGGCTTATAAGACTAGAGTAGATTTTTTCAAGAAAAGGTAAAATTTGCATATGAGTAACGGAGGTGGGGGAAGAAGAAGAAGATGACAGGAAAGGAAAGGAACGAAACATAAGTTGCTGTTAATTTCAGTGGGGGCTATGGTGGCCATAGGTAAGAGTGGGCTGGGCTTTGTGGGAATTAGGCAAAACGTTTTCAACAAATCTAAGCATAGATATGTTTATGTTAAATCATACTACTCTAATTACTTGATGAAAGTGTTAATTGCTTGCGATCGAGGATTGTGATGTAATTCCCCGTTGTTGAATTTTGTCAGATAAAGGTAGCAGATTGTTGCTCACAAGTCGCAATCAAGTAATCACAACGCACGATGGATATGTGCATAACATGAAACCTTTAGGTGACACTGAAAGCCGGGATTTGTTCATGAAGAAAACGTTCGGTGGTAACACTAGCTTCGACGAATGCCCAGGAGAGTTGAAGAAGGTCGGGGAAGAAATCTTGAAAAAGTGTGGAGGCTTACCGTTGGCAATCAGCGTGGTAGGAGGCGTATTAGCAAAAAAGACACTGTCGGGGAGCGAATGGGAGAAAGTTCACAAGGAAATGAAGTCTCATTTGGAAAGGAGTAAGGATCTTAATAATATATCGGGGATACTGGAATTGAGCTACCAGAATTTAACTCCGGAGTTGAAGGCGTGCTTCTTGTGCCTCGCATTCTTCAAGGAAGACGCTACCATCAAGGCCACAAAGTTGGTACAAATATGGGTTGCACATGGATTGGTGCCTCGAGAAGTTAAAGGAGAAGAGGCAGGGATGGAGGACGTAGCAAGAGGTTATTTAAACGAGCTCATCAGTCGAAACATGGTTCAAGTGAAGGAGATGGCGTATGATCTAGTAAAAGGGTGCCAAGTTCATGATCTTCTCCATGACCTATCCATAAGAAAAGCAAAGGAGGAGATAGATTTTGAGGTGCTAAGAGAAGAGAGCAACTCGCAAATTAAATGTTCCTTGAATAAACCTCGGCATCGTGTCATGTACTATGATGCAATAAGTTTCGTCTACTCCACCAATCGGAATCAACATCTGCGATCCCTTTTCATCAATCGAGATGACGAATACCCATTTGTCATTAGTGGCGGCCCATCGTCTTACTGGAAGAGCTTCGAGCTGCTTAGGTTCCTTGACTTGGGGATTGCATTATTTGACGTATTGCCCAAGGGAATCGGTGAGCTGACTGGATTAAAATACTTGAAAATGAGTTATAGCGGAGAATCATCCAAGCTCCCACGCTCATGGGCAAAGCTCAAAAACCTCGAGGTCCTAGATCTACGGGGTCGGTACTGGTCGTCCATAAAATTCGACAAAGTTATAGAGAAGATGGAGAGCCTACGTCATCTTTATGCAAGTGTAGTCTTCTCCAAGAAGGGGTTAGGAAATATGAGGAAGCTTCGGACGCTGCACATGATTCGGTTGCTAAATAATTCTTCTTTCGATGTATGGCAAATACAAGGATTGAGCGGTGTTTCCAAATTGGGCATTGATTTCTATGTTTCATGTGGACCAAACAACAACCTTTTCACAGACTTGTCTTCGCTTCCAAATCTTTTCCATCTCACCTTACGGGAATTCTCGTCGTCGACCAACCTCCAGGGGCTTACCTCTCTGCACCGTGTCAATCGACTTAAACTTAAAATTGGTCACAATTCCTTTAGAGGTAATCCGATGCCCGTCTACTTCCCCCCAAATCTCTCGCATCTGACCTTGAGCAACTTGTGGGACTTGGAGGTTGTTTCGATGCCTGTACTGGAGAAGCTGCCCAACTTGCTCTATCTCAAAATCAAGGATATAACTATTTACTACAGTGGAATGACAGTGACCGCCATTAATGGGGGATTCCCCAAACTCAAAGTCCTCAGCCTCCAGAATATCAAACAAATAGGCAAGATTGAGATTGACGAAAAAGCAATGCCGGAGCTGAATCAGTTCATTATCAGTGAATGCCCAAATTTGGATGTTGAGAATGTGCCGGAGCGCATCAAATCTGCTATGGTCGTGCACTCTCATTAACTACACATACATGCTCCACAACGTATTCGATTAGCTCCTTTATTTATTTTTCTTCATTTTTCGTCCTTTTTAATCAGTTTCTGGTTATAAGGGCAAATTTTATGTGTAATTAATCATTTGTTACATATTTCATGTATGATGATGGTTTTCAATTATGTAACTCTAAGAACTAAGTTGTTTTTTTTCCCCCTTTCTATCGACCTATCTCTGTCTTTGTTAGGGCTGTAAACGAGCTAAAATACTGGGCAACTACTCGAAAAAAGCAGTTTTGAATTCATTAATAATCGAATCGAGCTCGATCACTATTAATTTTTATTTTTATTAGTTAAAATTAAAGGGTTTATAAATTCAAAATTAATATATAGATGTCTCTATAAAATTAATAAAACTATGAAATAGTGAGGTGGGCTTCGATGGGCCCATCTAATGAAAACTATAAAAGGAATCAAGCCCCTACTCTTCTAATGAAAAAATGAAAATGTCTGGCCCATCTAAACTACTATTTATAGTAAGACAGGCTTGGGCCTAACTTTCATACAACGCATTTTCACATTGATTTCTTTTATGGGCCTAATTAATATTTATAGTTAACTGACAATTAATTTACTCTATTCATGGCGTGCCTTAATTACAATTAATTAAATAACTTAGCCTAAAACATGCATAGAATTACTCAATTGGCTCAATTATTATTTTTCCAAACCTGAAATTTACGATGCTTTTAAGTTTTAATCGATGAATAAAATGAGCGAAGAGTAATAAGACACGGTAAATAGTTTAGGATAGGTTTATACATTTAACCGAACATAATATATTAATATTATGGAAATGTAGCTCAATTAGTGATAAGAAAAAGGAAAAACGAATATATTATTCTGTGATGATGAAAAATTTCTCGAAGGGATAAGATAACCGGATAAGAGTTCTTGACGTCTAACTATTTGAGTGGCCAAGAATTTAATTCAAGGCAAGGACCAATTAATTAATTAATTGGGACCCCTTCGATTATTCTCTCTTGTATTTTAGTACCACTTGAATGCAAAAAATAATTGATGCCAGAATTTTCTCCGTCCATTTATAATTATGACGTAAATATTGGATTCTTTTATTACGTAATAGCGGTGTTTTAAAAACTGGAACTAGCGGATTAAGCCGTTGAGCCATGAATCAATAATAATTTCGGTTCGTAACTTTTTGTTTTAATTTTAATTTTAATTTTAATTTTTTATTATTTTATTATTTTTTTATTATTTTTTTTAAAGTTTTAACTAGTTCAATTGCAATTCAATTGAAAAAAAAAATCAAGAATCGAAAGCCTGACTAGTCCAACCTCCAATTCGATTTTCATAACATAGCGTAAAGTTAAAACAAAAGAAAGTTATGTTTTTAATTTTACCGAATCAATATTTTAATTGTAAATAGTGTTTTAGTGTAGAACACAATAATTCAATTATGTAAAATAAATTAAACCTAACAAAGCATCCTAAAAGGATAACTTACCCAAGTATGAATAAAAAATTTAAAGGTCATACCCCATATAATTCATACCCCATATAATTCGAACATCAGATTGTTAGTAGTCTTGAAATTTAACTGTCTACTACTAAACCAACACACATAGCCGACACTTTTCAAGTTCTAGAACGGATTATTGACCAAGAAGTGTTTTATATAGTCAATGAGAGTTCATGATATTATGATACAACTTTTATATATCTTCAAGGAAAATTTGCTTTTTATTCCATGATAGTTCAGTTACGTCCCTTTAGCAAAAGTTGTCACACTTTGGAATTCAAGTATGAACACAAACAACTTAATGGCATCGTACAATTAATAGAAATTGATATTTGAAACACAATGTTATGTAGAAATATTATTCGGCCACCTCAGCCCACTCGTATAAAAATGCACTCCAACTAATATCATGTATGCTATAAAAAGAGAATGCTTGTAATATAGAACTAAATCCATCTATCCATTTTATAGAATAGAATGTATACACACTCAATCTCTCAATGGCGTCAATGGTGGCTGAGGCAGAATAAAATGAAGAAATTGACAAGCCACACACAAATTCTCTATTCAAGGAGTCAAAATATATAAAGAGTCCAGAGTCTATGAAGACTAAAAGTCAAACATTTCTACAAAAGTAAAAAGTACTCCCAAGAGAACTCAAAATAAATACACTCACATGACTAAGAAACAAATATGAAACCAATATAAAATGAGCGAAGGGTAAGAATATAGGGTTGATAGTTTGGGATAGTTTTGTACATTTAGATTTAACCAAACATCTTATTATGGAAAATGTAGCTCAATCAGTGATAAGGAAAAAAAAGAAAGGAAAAACGAATATGTTATTATCTCTGATAATGAAATATTTGAACAGGCTGTAAATACGCCAACAAAATATCGATAACTGGATAAGAGTTGTTGACCTCTAACTATTTGAGTGGGCAACAAAAGGTAATTTTAGAATTACCAAATCATAATATACTAAAATTATAGTAGTTCGAAAGTAAAAGAAAATGTGGACGGATGATCGGTATGCCGACTAATCTCGAGGAGTAGTATTCAGCCGCCTCAGCTCACTCGTATAGAAATGTACTCCACCTAAATTGCTCTCTCTCTCTCTCTCTAACTCACAGACGCAACAGAACACAAAAATGGCGGCAGAGGCAGCTGTGTCGTATGCGGTGGAGACGCTGGGCAAACTGCTGATCGAGAAGGCGCAATTCCTCATCGGCGTCAAGGGAGACGTGGAGTGGCTGGAAAAGGAGCTGAGAAGTATTCAATGCTTCATGAAAGACGCGGCCAAGAAGCAGAGCGATGACGAGAGCATCCGCAACTGGATATCCGATATCCGAGAGGTAGCCCATGACGCTGAAGATGCCATCGAGATCTTCGTACTCAAAGTCCAGAGCAAGAGTCGGAAGAAGAGGTACGGTTGCTTCCCCAACCATCTCTACCATCTCAATAAGGTCGGGGAGCAGATCAAGTCCATTCGGCAAACGCTCATCGACATCCAAGACATGCGCGTGAGGTACAATTTTATAAAGGATGGCAGCGGCGATCAGAAAGCAGAATCGAGCAGCAGGAAGAGATCGCAAGGGGAGGAAATCGAGGCGCGGCGGAGAGTGGCTCATTGGAAACCCGACCAACAGGTGGTGGGATTGGAGGAAGATGTGAAACTACTACTTCGTGAAGCAGTGTTGAAGGAGAGTGAAGGGCTTTCTGTGGCAGCCATAGTGGGAATGGGGGGAATGGGGAAATCAACGCTTGCCAGTAAATTATACAACCACCCTGAGGTTGCTGGGTTCGAATTTAAGGCGTGGGTAGTAGTTTCGAGCGAATTCACCCCAGAAGATATATTGAAGCAGATACTGCTGAAGCTGGGAATTTCCGACGATGAACTAAAGCGTATAATGTCCATTGACGACAAACTAGGCCGCCAAGAAGAACTGAAGAAGGAGGTGCACAAACGCCTCACCGGGAAGCGATATTTCATAGTACTCGATGATGTGTGGGAAGCCGCTCACTGGGAATCCTTGTCCACAGCTTTTCCTAATGGAGGTATATATTAATCTTTCTCCTTCAAAATTTTTGTGAATTAAATGCTTGATTCAACAATTATAAAATTGACCAACTTGTTGATGAGTATGTGGTACAATGCATGCATGTGGATAAACCATACATTCTAGTGTTGCGAAACTATTGAAATAAATATATGTAGGAGAGAACTGTACATATACCATAGAAATGATAATGATATTCTCATGCCTTCTAAAATTTGTCAGATAAAGGTAGCAGATTGTTGCTCACAAGTCGCAATCAAGTCATCACAACGCACGATGGGTACGTGCATAACATGAAACCTTTAGGCGACACCGAAAGCTGGGATTTGTTTATGAAGAAAGTGTTCGGTGACAACTGTAGCATCAATGGATGCCCGGACGATTTGAAGAAGGTCGGCAAAGAAATCTTAAAAAGGTGTGGAGGCCTACCTTTGGCAATCAGCGTGGTAGGAGGCATATTAGCCAAAAAGACAAGGTCCAAGAGCGAATGGGAGAAAGTTTATAAGGAAATGAAGTCTCATTTGGAAAGGAACAAGGATCTTAATAATATATCAGGGATATTGGAACTGAGTTATCAGAATTTACCTTCAGTACTGAAGGCTTGCTTCTTGTGTCTCGGATTTTTTAAGGAAGACGCTATCCTCAACGTGAAAAAGTTGGTAAGAATATGGGTTGCACAAGGGTTGGTGGCGCAAGAAGTCGAAGGAGAAGACGGAGTAATGATGGAGGAAGTAGCAAGAGACAATTTAAATGAGTTGATTAGTCGAAATATGGTTCAAGTGAAGGAGATGAAACACGAGAAAGTGAAGGTTTGCCAAATGCACGATCTTCTCAGGGACCTATCCATAAGAAAATCAAAGGAGGAGATAGACTTTGAGGTGCAAAGAGAGGAGAGGGATTCGCAGATACATACCTTGAATAAGCCTCGACACCGTGTCATATACTGCACTGAGATAAGCTCCGTTTACTCCACCAATCGGAACCAACATCTTCGCTCTCTCTTCGTCCATCAAGAGAACATATTCCCATCTACTAATGTCGGCCCTTCGTCTTACTGGAAGAGCTTCGAGCTGCTTAGGGTCCTTGACCTGGGGATTGCATTTAAGGTATTTCCCAAGGCAATTGGTGAGCTGACTGGATTAAAATACTTGGAAATGATATACTTTGGAGAACAGTCGAGGCTCCCACGGTCATGGGCAAAGCTTATAAACCTTGAGGTCCTATATATATGGTGTCCCCCCCGGCTGGTTTATCGCAATCGACAAAGTTATATTGAAGATGGAAAGGCTTCGCCATCTTTACGCACCTGTATACTCCTCTAAAGTGGCTCTACGGAATATGAGGAAGGTTCAGACATTGCATAGGCTTCGGGTGAAGAGAGTTGATAAACACGGATTTTCTACGTGTTTCGAGAGCATATGGTTATGTTCTAGTGTTATTATCCTGATCGAATTCGATGCTTTTAATATATATTTCTTATATTCGAGGATATTACACTTGATCGTTGTTTTGTTGAGTTTTGTAGGGAAAATCGGAGAAAAGGGGAATTAAATAATTGAGTAGGGGCATGGGCCTTGAATTCAATGCATGGCCCAACATGCATGGCCCAACATGCATGGTCCAACACGCATGGCCCAACATGCATGGTCCTCCACGCATGGCCCAACATGAAAGGACCTCCACGCGGCCATGCACACCCCCGCGTCTCCTCCCTATCATGCCGCGCCTCCGTCCACCCTCTTGACGACGCGGCAGCGCCGTCGTTGCCTCCATCCCGCGCCCAGCAGCCCCATTTCCGCGTCACCTCCACGCGTCTCAGCACGCCCCCGCGTCTCCCTACATTGGCCGCCGCGTCTCTCCTCGAATGGAAAGAGCCTACAAAAACGCGGCGGTTACGATTTGGGGTGAATGACTCGTAACAGAAAATCAAGGAGGGGATAAATAGCAAGGAAGAGACGAGGAGAAGGGGATCGGATATTTTGCAGCTCGCACTCAACGGGAGAAGAAGAACGGGAGAAGAAGATCAAGTCATTCAAATCGGAGACATTCGGAACCCTAGTTCCTTCTACGGTTTTCGTTTATTTTCGATTATGTGTATCTTGAATCTTGAGATTGTTGTCCTCAATATGCTTGGCTAGGTTTCTCTTTTATTCTAGAGTTAGGGAGTACATGAATATTATGGATTTGAATTAGTTTCTATCAATCGATCACGACCTTCTATTGCTTCGTATGTTCTTGAGTTTATTGTTTGCTTATTTGATTAGCTACCAAATTCGCATGATTTATTGTGTTGATTCGATAGGCGAAAGATGAGAATGAACACTTGAATAGGGAACATAGGTCACACGCTTCAATAAAGTCGAAAGATCTTGAGAATTGTGTGAGAGCTTATAACCTTTTGAACCTTTAGGAGTTTCATGTGTTAGTTATCAGTTGGACACAACGATTCTTGCATGAAATCTACGGTTTAGGCGCTACGAAAGTAGGTTTAAGCTTATTGTGTGGTTGCTCTAGTAATAGTCGAGTCCTCTATGTGATTGATTGATTTTGATTAAATTGAATTCGTTCGTTCATCGAAACCGAAGCTCTAGAATAATTCTTCTCTTATTTGATTCTCTCATTGCTTGTTATTTGTTTAAGTTCATTTATCTTTAATTAGTTCAGTAAAACAAAATCCAGCGATTTATTCGTCTAGATAGAGGATAGGAAATTAGACTAGTACTCGTTAGGTTAATCAGTCCTCGTGGAATACGACCTTGCTTCCCTATCTATAATTACACCCGTACACTTGCGGTAGTAAAAATATTAGTGAACAAATTTCTGATGTAGAGAAGATGCAAGGAATGAGCAGTCTTTCCAAATTATGCATTGACATGACTGATGCAAAATATGAAACAAGCGCACTCTTCACATGCTTGGACTCGCTCGAAAATCTCTTCCATCTCACCTTATGCAATATATGGATGTCGACCATCGAGGGGCTCAACTCTTTGCACCGTGTCACTCGACTTAAATTGTGTGGCTTCATATTTACAACGATGCCCGTATCCTTCCCTCCCAACCTCTCGCGCTTGACCTTGATAAACTTGTGGTTGAAGGAAGACCCAATGCCGGTACTGGAGAAGCTGCCCAACTTGCTCTATCTCAAAATCGATGAAATGGAGAGTTACGATCGAACAACAATGGCGATCACAATTGGTGGATTCCCCAGACTCAAATTCCTCCGCCTACACAATATTGAGAAGGCGTGCAAGATCGAGATTAAAGAAAGCGCAATGCCGGAGCTGAATCAATTCATCATCGGTAAATGCCCAGATTTGGACATTGAGAATATGCCGGAGCGCATCAAATCGCTCACCCTCATTGGTTAAGTACTGATATATGTTGTTCGCTCTTCTTTCAAATTTCGTCCATTTCCATTTAATGCGCGATGTTCGATGATTTTAATTACCTTTGTGTACTTTTTTAAACAAGATAGTTTTTGTTGTTCTAGTTCAACATATATTGTGTTGATATAGATTTTATATCACATAGTATATTTATTATTCTTCTTACTTGATGCTTATGTTAACGGCTTGTTTAGTTGATGGAGAATGTTGTCTAGTAAAGTATTATGATTTTTTATTTGCACATTTATGTGTTTGGTACAGTTTCAACATATTTTGAAAAGTAATGTACAAATTTATAGATTCTTATTCCCCACCAAATTTTAGGTATTCTGAATCATTAATAATAATAATAATAATAATAATAATAATAATAATAATAATAATAATAATAATAATAATAATAATATAATATAATAATAATAATAATAATAATAATAATAATAATAATAATAATAATAATAATAATAATAATAATAATAATAATAATAATAATAATAATAATGCAAAATTAATAAATAATTTAAATAGATTACTGTTGTTATTATTAAATGAAATATATATTGTTATAATTATATAAAAGAAATTGAAGGGGTGCTTCTTGTGTTTGGGATTCTTGAAGGAAGACGCTATCGTCAAGGCGAAAGACTTGGTGCATATATGGGTTGCACAAGGACGGGTTCCGCAAGAAGTTGAAAAGGAAGAAGCAAGGATGGAGGATGTGGCGAGAGATTATTTAGACGAGTTGATTGGTCGAAACATGGTTCAAGCGAAGGAGACGGAATATGATAGAGTGAGAGCCTGCCAAATGCACGACCTTCTGAGGGACCTATCCATAAGAAAAGCAAAGAAGGAGATAGATTTTGAGGTGCTAAGAGAGGAGCCGAATTCACATCAATCCGTAGATCATAAACCTCGGCACCATGCCATATATTGCAGGGAAATAAGTTTCGCCTACTCCACCAATTGGAACCAACATCTTCGCTCTCTTTTCATCCATCTTGAGGGCGGCCGACAACATATGCATGATTTTGGTGGCACGTCTTCTTATTGGAAGAGCTTCGAGCTCCTTAGAGTCCTTCACTTGGGGAACAATGTCATAATCCATGTACTTCCCAAGGGAATTGGCATGCTGATTGGGTTGAGATACTTGAAAATGATTTACGATGGAATGGCAACAAAGCTCCCACGGTCATGGGCAAAGCTGAAAAACCTCGAGGTCATAGATCTACGAGGTTCCTATGGCGGGCGTATCAAGGTCGACAAAGTTATTCTAAAGATGGAGAGATTGCGCCATCTTTATGCAAGCGTCGAGTCCTGTGAGGTGGATCTAGGTAATAAGAGGAACCTTCAGACATTGTACTTCTTTCGAGTGAAGATTAGTTCCGATATATGGAAGATACAAGGAATGAGCGGTGTTTCCAAACTGGGCATCAATATAGGAGAAACAAGCAGCAACGACCTCTTCACATGCATGTCATCGCTCGAAAATCTTTACCATCTCACCTTACGTGTTTTCTGGGGGAGGACCAACCTGGAGGGGCTTACCTCTCTGCACCGTGTCACTCGACTTGAGTTGCGTGGCTACTCACACTCGTCCCCGGTGTTGTTTGCTTACCTCCCTCCGAACCTCTCACACCTGACCTTGAGAATGATGTGGTTGCCGGGCAACCAAATGCGCATGCTGGAGAAACTGCCCAACTTGCTCTACCTCAAATTGAATTTTGTGAAATACGGGGTGGAGTAATGGTGATCGCAAGCGGAAGATTCCCCAGCCTCAAAGTCCTGTCCCTTAAGAATACCATATACGACTACAAGATGGATATCGGAGAAAGTGCGATGCCGGAGCTCGATCAATTCATCATCCGTAAATGCCGGCTTTTGGATGTTGAGAAGGTACCGGAGCGCATCAAATCTGCAATGGTCGTTCACCTTCATTAAATATAGTATACTTACATTCATATGAACGATACTCCCTCCGTCCACGAAATAACGTGTCGGTTAAAACTGTTAAAGTAATTGGTAGTGGACCAGTGTGTAGTGATTGCTACAAGTGTATAATGGATTGTATTATATTATGGGTGTAATTCTTCAGTAAGGTACTGTAGAACTAATGGAACAGTAGGTAGAAGATGCAAGGGAAAGGGGAAATGTAGAGAGAGAGAGAGAAAGGTAGAGAGAAAAGATAATTTCATTCCATAATTTTTCCAGTCGAAAAACTCCTACAAATATTCTCACCAACTCAAATCTTAGGCAACAAGAAAGTAAAAAGTACTAAAAGCGTAATTAAAAGAAACAACGATTTCAACTATACTCAAATAAAACTCTCTACTCTTGCTTCCACCAATGCTTGCCACGTGGATTTACAATTTAGCCACCCTTATCGCCACCTACTCCATCGAATCCCTCTTCTTTCTTCCCCAATTTTATAGTTGACTCAAATTCCTCCCTGCAACTCTTCTTCCCAATTAATCCAACAGCTCTCAATTCCTTCTCAGCCATGACAATACCCCCGCCTCGAATCGATCCTTGTCCCCAAGGATCAAAAGAAGGAAATTTCCGAAGTAAGAACTTGAGATCTTCCCACGTTGCAGCGTCCAAACTAGAATTCAGCCATAACACCTGAACTTGAGCAATGTCAATTCCCTTGCGATTGATTACCCTACTTCCCAAAATGTTCAGTGGAGCAATAAGAAAGGTGCCATCTTCATCCATAACCGGCAGCTCTGGAACAGGTACAACATTCTTTCCCAAGCATTTCTTCAAAAGGGAAACATGAAAAACTGGGTGAATCTTAGAAGAAACAGGCAAATCTAACTTGTAAGCAACTTTCCCAATTCTCTCCTTAATCATGTATGGCCCATAGTAGCGAGATGATAGCTTGAGATGCTTCCTTAGAGAAACAGAATTCTGACGAAAAGGCTGCAACTTTAGATACACCATTTCCCCCACTTGAAACTCCCTTTCTTCTCTCCTTTTATCTGCAAAAAATTTCATCCGATTCTGAGCCTCCAACAAATTATCCCTCAAAGTTTTCATAAAATTCTGTCGTTGCTCCAACAAATCAGTAACATTAGTATGAGGAGAATCAAAGTAAGAATCTAGAGATAATTGTGGGGGTGGGTAGCCATAGAGAGCTTGAAAAGGGGTGGTCTTGAGGCTGGTATGGTAATTGGTATTGTACCAATATTCAGCCAACGAGAGCCATTTAAACCACTGCCGAGGATTGTCGCAAACCATACACCTCAAGTAACTTTCCAAGCACTGATTAAGCCTCTCAGTCTGTCCATCAGTTTGAGGATGATAGGCAGATGAAAATTCCAATTTTGTTCCAATCAGTTTGAAAAGTTCCTTCCAAAAAGTACTAGTAAAAACCCTGTCTCTATCAGATACAATGCTAAGAGGTGCCCCATGCAATTTGTAAATAGTGTCCAAGAACAGCTTAGCCACAGATTCAGCCGTGTAGGGGTGTGAAAGAGCCAAAAAGTGACCATATTTTGTTAACCTGTCCACAACAACTAATATCACATTCTTGCCTGCAGATTTGGGCAATCCTTCTATGAAATCCAATGAGATGTGAGTCCAGGCTGTATGAGGAATAGGAAGAGGCTGAAGTAAACCAGGTATGTGCCCACTGTTTGGTTTATTTTTCTGACAAGAATCACACTCCCTTACCAACTGAATAACATCCCTTTTCATTCCTGGCCAGAAAAAAGAATGTTTGAGTCTCATATAAGTGCCCTGGATTCCCGAATGACCACCAAAAGAAGAATTATGCACCTCATGTAAAATTGATGCCCTTAATTTTGAATCAGAACCAACAACTACCTTGCCTTTATATCTAAGAATACCATCATGAATTGAGAAATCCCCATAAGAGTCTGCATCAATAGCCTTGGCATTGAAAATTTTTGTAACAAAAACATCCCCATTATAACTCTGAACAACTCTTTGCACCCACAATGGAGAAATAATAGAAACAGCTGAACATTCCTCATGAGATGTAGGATATCTGGAAAGTGCATCTGCAGCTTTATTTTCAACACCACTTCTAAACTGAATTTCATAATTCAACCCCAACAATTTAGTCAACCATCGTTGCTGAGTTGGATTCATGGACTTCTGGTCCAACAAGTGCCGCAAAGCTTGTTGGTCAGTTTTAATGATAAACTTATGACCCTGCAAATAAGCTTTCCATTTCTGAACAGCAATGATTACAGCAAGAAATTCTCTCTCATAAATAGACAAAGCCTGATTCCTAATGCTTAAAGCCTTACTCAAATAAGCAATAGGTCTCTGGTTTTGCATAAGCACTGCCCCCACTCCCTTTCCACTAGCATCCGTTTCCAAAATAAAGGGTTGAGAAAAATTAGGGAGGGCAAGGACTGGAGCAGTAGTCATCAAAAAACACCAAGACAAACTTCCTCAGACAATGCTGAAAAACTTGGTTCATTAGGGACTGGAATGTAGCAGGGGCATTGCACAATCCAAAAGGCATGACCAAAAATTCAAAATGCCCATGATGAGTGCTAAAAGCAGTGAGAAACCTATCCTTAGGTTGAACCAATATCTGAAAATAACCAGACCTCAAGTCTATCTTAGAAAAATATTTAGCACCAAATAATTCATCCAGTAACTCATCAATGATAGGGATAGGATAATCATGTTTAACAGTGAGGGAGTTGAGGTACCTGTAATCAACACACATCCTCCAGGTGTTGTCCTTCTTCTTCACTAAGATAACAGGAGAAGCAAATGGGCTTCTACTGTGTTGAATAATTCCAGACTGTAACATCTCACTCACAATTTTTTCAATTGCATCTTTGTGATTGTGAGATGTTCTGTAAGGGTACTGGTGCTTAGGAATGCTGCCCTCTTTAAGGTGAATCTGATGCTCAATCCCTCTCACCGGTGGCAACCCCTTTGGCTCCTCAAAAACATCTGCAAACTCCTCCAGCAATGATTCCAACTCAGAAGACAAGTCTTCATGTAAAACATCCTCATTAACAACAAATATTTCCTCAATGGATTGGAACTCTTGATGTATAAGACTACATAACACAGACCCAGTAATGAGCTTACAATCAACTGTAGTGGTGAGAGCATTAAGTTGGACCCTCTGTCCATTAAGTGTGACAGTAACACACATGTGTGTATAGTCCAACTCAATAGGGGTACAAAACCTTAACCAATCTCCTCCTAAGATCATGTCACATCCCACATTTCTTAACAGCCTAGGTGAATATTGAAACTCATGCCCTTGAACTGTCCATTTAAAATCAGTAGCTTTGTGTGTACTGATAAGCTTCTGACCATTAGCTACTCGGACCAGTAGAGGCTGATCAGAATGGATAGTACATCCAAGCTTCCTAGCTGTATCCTCCTGCAGAAAGCTTAAGGTACTACCGGTATCTAGAAGAATATTCAGCTGATGGTTTCCCACTTCTCCCACTACTCTCATAGTTGTCACTCCAGTCTCTCCCATCAAAGAATGAACTGACATTTGTACTTCTTCAACTGCAGGGACATGATCTGCATCTGGAGAGAAAAGATCAAGAGTAGAGGTATCACTGGTATGAAATAGCTCCTCCTCTTCAGTCATTACCAGGTACAATATTCTTTGTTTACATCTGTGGCCTTGGAAATACTTTTCGTCACAATTATAACACAATCCCCTCTCTCTTCTGGCAGCCATTTCCGCTGAGGTAAGTAGCTTGGTAGCAGTTTTGGGTGGAGTTGGGACTGTTAACTTAGGAGGAACAGGTGTGGAGGTGGGAGTAGCATCAGATCTCCTAAAATTTGAAGAAGCAATGAATGGCCGAGACACAGGTTTCAAACGTTTGGCAATAGCATCCAAGGTATGTAATTGTTGTTTCCCCAACTCAATGGCTTGATCAAGGGTTAGAGGGTGAAACATTTTAATAAAAGATCTCAAATCTTCTCCCAACCCACTGATAAAACTAGCAATAAAGTATTCCTCACTAAAATTGCTAGCATCTTCCATTAGCAGACAAGATCTGAGCTCATGAAATTTCTCCACATAATCGTCATAAGAATCAGTCATCTTAAGCTTGTTGAACTCAACAATAATATTGGAAACACTGATATCATCAAAACGAGTAGAAACAACCTCCAAAAATTGCTTCCAAGTAATAATCAGTTCACCCATATTAAGACTTTGAAACCAGGACAAAGCTTTTCCATCAAAATGCATGCAAGCTAGGTGGACTCGTTGAGCATCAGGAATTGATGGCATCAGTTTAAAATAGCTATTACATTTGATCATCCAAGCTCTAGGGTTTGTGCCATCAAAACGAGGGAAATCAACTCTAGGAAGAGGAGTATGCACATAATTAGAACCAGACCCATTCTTACTCCCAGATGGAGAACTAAAAATCCCCGACGATGAATCATTAGGAACAATATTAAGCAACTGCAGTTGCATATCAGCCAGAGTTTTGGTGAGATGATCAAATTTCTTATCCATACCTTCAAATTGTTCCTGAGTTTTCTGTTCAGCAGCAGTTCGTTTCAACGATTCTGATTGCCAGGCCTGATCTAACTTCTTTTGTGCTTCTTGTAGGTCCTTGAAACGAGTAACGTCCGCCATCGGATCGAGTGGGTGATACCAATTGTAGTGATTGCTACAAGTGTATAATGGATTGTATTATATTATGGGTGTAATTCTTCAGTAAGGTACTGTAGAACTAATGGAACAGTAGGTAGAAGATGCAAGGGAAAGGGGAAATGTAGAGAGAGAGAGAGAGAGAAAGGTAGAGAGAAAAGATAATTTCATTCCATAATTTTTCCAGTCGAAAAACTCCTACAAATATTCTCACCAACTCAAATCTTAGGCAACAAGAAAGTAAAAAGTACTAAAAGCGTAATTAAAAGAAACAACGATTTCAACTATACTCAAATAAAACTCTCTACTCTTGCTTCCACCAATGCTTGCCACGTGGATTTACAATTTAGCCACCCTTATCGCCACCTACTCCATCGAATCCCTCTTCTTTCTTCCCCAATTTTATAGTTGACTCAAATTCCTCCCTGCAACTCTTCTTCCCAATTAATCCAACAGCTCTCAATTCCTTCTCAGCCATGACACAGTGGTTCACAAGCTCATTTATATTCCTTGCTCTAGATTCGTAGTTTCTTTCTTTTCCTTCTTAGATCCATAACTTACCTTGCTTCTTCAATTCCTTGCATGCGACACACGCAACTTTTGCTAAATATTCTCCTCATCCTCTCCTTTTGCAGGTAATAATAAGGAACAATATAAATATATTGAGTGTCGTCTGCTTTATTCCTTGCTTTATTCATTTTTCTGTAATTCAATTTTAAGTACAAATTAAATTCGTCACATAAATTTTACAATATTTCGATGAGAGATTTACATGGGTACTAATAACAAACAGATAATATGCTTTTACTCACCCCCTTGTGAAGATAAGAAGCTACTAAAAACGTTTACTCCCTCCGTCCCTAATAAGACGAGGCGTTTCTCTTTGTCAATTTCTGACACATTTTTCAGTGCTTCTTAATGATTAGTTTTAAAATGGATTTTTTTGAATATTTTTTTCATTTTACAGGATACTATGACAGTCATGGTATTCCTAAAATTTTTATTTTTATTTTTTATTAAAAAAAAAAAACCCATTTTTAAAAATCATTATCAACATGCGTGGAAAAGCGTGTTAGAAATTGAAAAAAAGAAACGTCTCCTCTTGCGAGGAATGGAGGGAGTATAATACTTGAAGTCATCGCCAAGATATGCTTTATTCGTTTCTTTCTTAATTTAAACCCATGCAAATCCAAATTCAATTCATAAACTAATTATTCACACGCACACTCAAAATATATAATCGGCTGTACATTTCCATGGATACTGTTTCCTGAAGTAGAAGGTATGTCTTACATCTATAAGGCTCTCGTTTCTCACAACTGTTTTAATTTATGATCACTTCTAATGGCAGTCAATGTTATTTCACAATTCTATATAATCGTGATTTAATTTTATGGTACAATCTTAATTTTATAATATTTTAATTTAATTCTATAATTATTTTTTGGAGCTCACTAATTCGATTAAGGGTTGTTATGAATTTTTGAATTTAATTTTGCTTTTATTAGTTGTATTGGAGTTTTTAAATTCAAAACTAAGGGTATGATAATTTAAAAGTTTTAATTTGCATTTATAAATGTCTATTATAAGTTCTTTTTTTTAATTATAAATTATGTTACTTTATAAAAAATAATATAAACTAAAATTTAAGACATGGTTGAGATACCAAATTCGTTATGGGTTTAAGTTTGGTTATAGCTAGTGTTAACCTGTTAATAACTCCATCTCTCATCTCTTAATTCTTTGTAGCAAGTCCTCAACTTTTCAACGGTAAATTGGAAAAAATCTACATGAGATCCTCTATTCCCAATTTCATATATCAATTGTGTATCAAGCGTTGATTTTTATTGATTTTACGTGTTTTCTTTCAAAAATTTCAACATATTATGCTTTGTGATAATTTTACAATTTTTTTCTAGGGTTCATCCATCTATTTTAGGGATTATATTTATTTTTTAACATATAATTTCAATTTTATTTGGTAAAGAAGGGTTGATAAATTGAAAGTTGGGGTATATAATTTTTAAAAATCTATTTTTTAAAAATAAAATTTTATTTTATTTTGTTATAATATTCTACTTTTATATCTATAAAAAATATTATAAAAATAATTATGTAATTAATTGGTACAAAGAAATGGAGACAGAGGATCTGATCCGAAAAATTTCAAATCCTAATGAATCTTATGAATGAGGGTCATATGCACTTTCCAATAACCGCATTTGGACCTATGGAATAAGAGTGGTCTAATGGTAGGCCATCATTCCTTGACACTAATCATAATTAATGAATCCACAAATCGAACGTGTCACATGGTCTTTGAATTTTCTATTAAATATTTGAAAAAAAAAAAAAAGAGAGAGAACCATGCCTATTCTAATGGGTTGAAACATAAACTTACTAGCTCAACTGAATGCATATACAATTGAGGTGATAAAATTTTAAATTTGCTATTTTTTTAATTATAATTTGAATAATATGTGTGTTTTAAATTTGCTAGTGCTCTTTCAAGAAATCTTATCGGATTCCCACACAAGATAAAAGGGGACAATTAACAATAAAAAGCAAATTAAAAAGGGATCAAAGGCGTCAATGGTGGCAGAGGCAGCGGTGTCGTTTGTGGTGGAGACGCTGGGCAAACTGCTGATCGAGAAGGCGCAATTCCTGAAAGGCGTGAAGGGAGAGGTGGAGTGGGTGAGGGACGAGCTGAAAGCTATGCAGTGCTTCCTCAAAGACGCGGCCAAAAGGCAAAGCGAAAGTGAGGTGATACGCAACTGGATATCCGATATAAAAAAGGTGGCTCACGATGCTCAAGACGTGATCGAGAGCTTCGTACTCAAAGTCCAGAGCAAGAGCTTGATCAAGAGGTACGGTTGCTTCCCCAACCACCTCTACCATCTCCATAAGGTCGGAGAAGAGATCAAGAGTATACGCCAAAGGCTCACCGACATCCAAGACCGACGGGAGAGGTACGGTATTCAAAGAGACGAACCGAGCACAAGGACAAAAACGCAGGAGGAGATCGAGACGCGGAGGAGACTGGCTTATTGGCAAATCGACAAACACGTGGTGGGCTTGGAAAAGGACGTGAAACAGCTGCTGGGTAAAGCAGTGTTTGAGAAGAGCGAAGGGCTTTCCGTGGCAGCCATTGTGGGAATGGGAGGGATGGGTAAATCAACGCTTGCCAGCAAAATATACAACCACCCTGAGGTTACTCGTCGGTCTGAATTCAGGGCGTGGGTGGTTGTTTCGAGTGAGTTCACCTTCGAAGATCTCATGAAGCAGATACTGCTGAAACTGGTAATTCCCGACGATGAACTAAAGCGTATAATGTCCATCGATGACAAACTAGGCCGCCAGGAAGAACTAAAGAAAGAGGTGCACAAACGCCTCACCGGAAAGCGATATTTCATAGTACTGGACGACGTCTGGGAAGCCGCTCACTGGGAATCCTGTAGTACCGCCTTTCCTGATGATGGAGGTATTAATCTCTCTTTCTACCCATTCTTGCCTTTAAATTACAATACCAACGAACAAGTTCATACCAATAAGTTTTAAGTACTTTATTCTCGTCTAAAGGCTGGAACTTATAGTGAGGGGCGTAATCTATTCATTTTTATTAATATTCCGATACATACATGCGGGTGAACCATATATTTAGCGTTGCAACACGCACTCTTGAAATGATTATGGGAAAAAAATTTCGAGTCTATTCGAACATTCGAACAAAATATTGGTGGTGATACTAGCTGCAATTACGTGTGTTACACGTACATGTACTTAGTTAGATTGATTAGTAACCATTTATATATAAATGATAATCTATACTATTATAAAAAGTGTCTTTTTATAAAATTCAATTTGCCTATTTTGCCTTATTATTAAAATATATCTTTAAAACAATAATATTACCATTAAAATATTAATTAATTTTGTATATATTTCAATTTATGTCCAACTTAAAATGCTTTTTATACTTATCTTTAAATTAAATGTATTAATATTTATACTAAACTAATAACATTAAAATTGAATATTATATGTACAATAATATTATACGTGGATCGCACGTAATCTCAGCTAGTAATACTGAAAAATATAATGAATCCTGTCCAATTTTCACGGCCCTAAATCAGTTACTATATATATGAACCAATATGCCACTTTATAGTATCTTTTAATGTCTGAATTATAACACATCTTAACTTATGCATCATGTGGTGATTTGGTTGTGCTCGAAAATCCAACATTTTTGAACTAATAAAGTGTGGCATATCAAAAAGGAAATCAGAACTGATAAGGTGTGACGGAGGAATATATATATATATATATATATATTTTAAAATCACACTCCTCTCTACTACTAATTTGATGAAAGTGTTGCTTAGTTAAGAGAAATGTGAACTGCTACGTACAAATATTCTTTGTTCTTGAATTTGTCAGATAAAGGTAGCAGATTGTTGCTCACAAGTCGCAATCAAGTCATCACAACGCACGATGGATATGTGCATAACATGAAACCTTTAGGTGACACTGAAAGCCGGGATTTGTTCATGAAGAAAGCGTTCGGTGGTAACACTAGCTTCGACGAATGCCCAGAAGAGTTGAAGAAGATTGGGAAAGAAATTTTGAAAAAGTGTGGAGGCTTACCGTTGGCAATCAGCGTGGTAGGAGGCCTATTAGCAAAAAAGAAGCCGTCGGGGAGCGAATGGGAGAAAGTTCACAAGGAAATGAAGTCTCATTTGGAAAGGAGTAAGGATCTTAGTAATATATCGGGGATATTGGAATTGAGCTACCATAATTTATCTCCGGAGTTGAAGGCATGCTTCTTGTGCCTTGCATTCTTCAAGGAAGACGCTACCATCAAGGTGAAAAAGTTGGTACAAATATGGGCTGCACATGGATTGGTGCCTCAAGAAGCTGAAGAAGAAGATGATGTAAGGATGGAGGAAGTGGCAAGAGATTATTTAAACGAGCTCATCGGTCGAAACATGGTTCAAGTGAAGGAGACGACGTATGATGTAATAAAAGCCTGCCAAGTGCATGATCTTCTCCACGACCTATCCATAAGAAAAGCGGAGGAGGAGATAGACTTCGAGGTGCTAAAAGAGGAGATAAATTCACATAAAAGTTCCTTTAATAAACCCCGACATCGTGTCAAATACTACAATGGAATGAGGTTCGTCTACTCCACTAATCGGAACAAACATCTACGCTCTCTTTTCATCTATCGAGATAGCGATTCCCCATATATTATTGGAGGCCCATCGTCTTATTGGAAGAGCTTCGAGCTGCTTAGGTTCCTTGACTTAGGGAATGCAATGTTCTATGTATTGCCCAAGGGAATCGGTGATCTGACTGGATTAAAATACTTGAGAATGAGGTATGCCGGATATCAATCGAAGCTCCCACGCTCATGGGCAAAGCTCATAAACCTCGAGGTCCTAGATTTACGGGGTTCATACAATGGGGGGTTCATAAAAATCGACAAAGTTATAGAGAAGATGGAGAGGCTGCGTCATCTTTATGCAACTGTAGAATCCTGTAGGGTGGGTCGGGGAAAAATGAGGAAGCTTCAGACAGTGCACAGGTTTCAGCTGAATAAGAATTCTTCTAATGTATGGGAAATACAAGGATTGAGCGGTGTTTCCAAATTGGGCATTGGATTTCGTTTAACTGATGGAACAAACAGCAACCTCTTCACATGCTTGTCATCGCTTCCAAATCTTTTCCATCTCACCTTATCGGATGTCACGTCCTCGACTGACCTCCAGGGGCTTACCTCTCTACACCATGTCACTCGACTTAAATTTTGTTATCCCTTTACAAGTGGTAAATCGGTGCCCAGCTTGTACTTCCCTCCTAACCTCTTGCACCTAACATTGAGCGGGATGTGGTTGATAACAGACTTGATGAACGTACTAGAGGAACTGCCCAACTTGCTCTATCTCAAGATCAAGGATTCACGGATAGCCTATGGAAGAAACGAGATCCGCATTAGCGGATTCCCCAAACTCAAAGTCCTCCACCTCCAGAATACGGAACTGTTATGGAAAATAGTTATCGAAGAAAGTGCGATGCCGGAGCTTAACCAACTCATCATCCGTAGATGCCCGGATTGGGATGTTGAGAATGTGCCGGAGCGCATCAAATCTGCTATAATCGTTCAGTCTCATTAACTACACACTACACATGCATGTGATACGTTAATTTAATTATTTAGGTTTGTCATTGGGCTTAGCCCGTTTAATTATTTGGGTCGTTCTTTTCGGGTTTTCTTGTTGATTCTTTCCCGAATCGTAGGTCGAATCAACCCTAGGTATTTAGTATAAATAGGAGGATTGTATATTATTTCATTATCAAGAAATATTATACAAAACCCTAGTTTATTTAGTTTGCCGCTTTTCCTTTTCTTCTTGTAATCTAGCGTGAATGACGAGCAAGGATCTCGCGTCTGCCGTTGTATTTTTATTTATTTTCGTTCGTCTTGGTAGAGGAAATCGCCCCATCCTCTATCAATTGGTGCTTTCATTGAGAGCTTCCGAAGTGGAGTCTCTTTGAGGGGGCGAAACATCGGTTATTGAATCAAAGGTGACAATCTCGTTCCTTCTCTTATCTATTGGATCAATTGGCTATGAGTGTTTCGTGGGTTATATTGTTTGGTCCGCTGCTTTGAATTGGTGGGTTCGTGATTTGATTCAAAGTGAAGTTGGAGTTTGGAATTGGATTCAAGATTTGATTGGTACGTGAATTTGATTGAAAAGAAAAAGTGTTTGGGTGGGTATTCATAAGCGTGCAGGAGAGCTACAAGCTTCGCCGACTCCATGTCTTCAGCAACCTTCACATCGCCGCATTCAAGTTCCGCCCCGGCTTCGATGGAAACACTCGTAGCTATGTTGGGCCGTGTAGTGGCTCGATTTGAGGCTCGACTCAAGGCACAAGAACAACGTTTGGCCATGGCGAATACAACCCCTCGGGCGGAACCCGAGCCTGATCCGCTATTCGGTAGGCCACTCACTTCGTGGGATCTTCCAAGGCCTTGTATTGCTCCGGAAATGTGCAGCAATCGCTCAGATTGGAACCCTTCAATTCCGCGTGAGCAGCCGGCGTATTCAGAGAGCTACGGAGGAGGTGGCCGGTACTCCTACAACAACTACGAGTCGCAGGCGTGGTCATACAACAATTACGAGTCGCAGGCGCGGTCCTACAACACTTTCGAGCCAGATCACTACAACAATTACGAGTCACAGGTGCAGTACGAACTTCAGCTGCCAGCGCAGTACTACACTTACGAGTCGAATCGCTACAACTATGTTCCGCAGACGGTGCGGTACGAGCCTCCGCCGCCGGCGCATTACTACTCTGTTGCAGAGCTGCCACCGCAGCAGTAGCATTACTACCCGTCGCCACCTAGTTATACTCAGGCGCCGAATATTGATGCGACGTTGGAGACGGACGTTAATGATTTCGAGACTGGAGTGGACGCGAGACATGATGAAATTGCAGGGGATCCATTGCTTGAAGAGATTAGTGAGGATGAATCTACGGCAATGGTTGATCCGAAGTTGGAGGTGACTGATGTCGATGCAGGCTACGAGCAGCAGCTCTCGGAGTTGCAAACGGATCCCAATGTGGGAGATAAGGAGCGAAATCCAGCAGCAGAGGAAGAGATGTCCGCCCACGTGAAGTCGTGTTTGAGCAAGGTGGATTCTGGTAGCGGTGACAAGAATTTCGGACTCGATTTTGGGAAGACTGTTGTTGTTTCTGGCAGTGGGCAGCAACATGACAGTGTGTATGGGAAAACCGGAAGTTCGAGGGAGTTATCTTCTTTTGACCCTAAAAAGTCGTTGAAGGATAAGCGCAATAATGCCTTCTTGGTGAAGGAAACACTTATATGGATGAATTTGGTGGTTATTAAGGAGGGAGCTAGGACAACAAAGATTTTGGAGGTGACAGCGCCGAGCGATGGTTCGGTGAAGGTGCTGACGTTTATTTTCGGCCTCTACGAGCTTGCGGAAGTTTATAAGAAATTTGTATCTCCACCTTGAGGACAAGGTGATTTTCAAGGATGGGGGAGTTGATACGTTAATTTAATTATTTAGGTTTGTCGTTGGGCTTAACCCGTTTAATTATTTGGGTCGTTCTTTTCGGGTTTTCTTGTTGATTCTTTCCCGAATCGTAGGTCGAATCATCCCTAGGTATTTAGTATAAATAGGAGGATTGTATATTATTTCATTATCAAGAAATATTATACAAAACCCTAGTTATTTAGTTTGCCGCTTTTCCTTTTCTTCTCGTAATCTGGCGTGAACGACGAGCAAGGATCTCGCGTCTGCCGTTGTATTTTTATTTATTTTCGTTCATCTTGGTAGAGGAAATCGCCTCATCCTCTATCAGCATGCTCCACAACATATTTTGTTACCTCCTTTATTTTTATTTTTATTTTTATTTTTATTTTTATTTTTATTTTTATTTTTATTTTTATTTTTATTTTTATTTTTATTTTTATTTTTATTTTTATTTTTATTTTTATTTTTATTTTTATTTTTATTTTCATTTTTTTATTTCCTTTTTAATAAATTATGTGCAATTAATTATTTGTTAAAAATATTAATTATGATGGTGTATCATAAGACATTTTTATTATTACGATTACGATAAGCATTATAAAGATACTAAGGAATCACTAATTTGGTATGCGTGTGTGTGGTCTCACATTTGAGTTCTCCAAACACAGCTTTTAAATTTCATACTCCCTATATATTAGTCTTTCATTTTTGATATGTTCTATTTATTAGTCTAATTTTCTTGTCATCGCTTGAAAATTTTTCTTGTCTTATCTTATCTGTATTCTGGCCGGAGACCGGCATAGAGGGGCTTACCCTCTGCACCGTGTCACACGCCTTAAATTGCATAGCGATCAATTTTCTAAGTGAATGCACTCTCAAACTACTTCCCTCCTAACCTCTCGCACTTGACCTTGATGGAGTTGACGATCGGCGCCGGATTCCCCAAACTTAAATTCCTCCGCCTCCACAATCCATGCATTTTGGTATGGATATCGATAATTTTGAAAAAATATTAGTTTTGAAAATATTTTTGACACATAACAACTATCCATTGGACGCAATACGAGATATATTAATTACACTTAAATGCAATACATGATCTCGTTCGGCATTAATGTGCGATATTTGTTGCATATTTAATGTACAATGATGATTTCTCCTTGGTTACTTGGGCTTGGGCCTAATTGAGCACCAATTGATTGGGCCTTTTTATCATGTCAATCCACATCAAATATAAGACTCAATTAGTTTTGTATAGGCTAAAATTACTTTCACCACCAACATTCAAATTAATGGAAAGATGAGCAAATAATTTGTGATGGCCCACTCCATTATTTTTTCTTTTCAAAATTTGAAATTTTGACCTTGCCCAGTCAACTTTATTTTTTTGCCCTTTAAGCAAGATTAATGATTTTCCTTAGGATGATCTCAATACTTGATTTAACATAAGCTGCAAGTTTTGAAAAAGTTGATTATTTTTTATGTGGGTTTTGTTTTCATTATTTCTTGAAATTAAATTCACTACACCTTGAAAGAATGGAATAAAAAGAGCAGGGCATGCGTGTGAATGCAAGACGAAAAAAGAAAGTGTGTCGAAAGATCATTTTCCGAGGGAGTACGCCTTTAAATTTTATTTAGTAGGCCTATGGCCAAAAGATGGACTAGTTCCCCTAAAGTTTTCTATATGTTGTCAATAATGAGGCTTAGGCTATATTATAATATAATGCTGCTAATTTATATAGATTTTAGGGGGAACTATTTATTGATACATAACTGCGTCGTTTTGGCAAAAGTCGTTACACTTCGGATCTAAAACAACTTGGAAGAAATATTTTAAATTAAAGCAACTTGGCACCTTACATAGACTTTAAAGAAACTGTACCCTAACCTAACATGGCAATTAATCACCCTCTTGCATATTAAGGAGCATCGTGGGCTAAGTTGACTATGTTAAACTAATCTCGAGGAATAACATAGTTTATGAAGCTATAATTAAGGCTAACTAGTACTATTTAAAATGTATTAATTGATTAGCTGGATCGAATAATGATATAGAAAAGCCCCGTGACTGTAGCTATGATACGCGTACGTCGGTAGGGGTGTTAATGTTAGATTTTTACTAAAGCGGTTCGAAAACCACTTATTACCCGGTAATATATAGTGATGCGGCTTTGGTTTCGGTTTTAAACGTGAACTTGAACATGTATCTGCAGATATTACCCCATGAGCTTAGAAACGGTGTGACAATGAGATTAATTTTTTGTTGGGTTTAGAATACCAAAAAAATAAGAAGTTTGGATTTGAGAAAGAGTTGATAGGTAGGTAGTTGATCCATTATTCACCTCTAGCCGTTTATAGCGTCGAACCTATTACATTATTTAGAACAAATAATTAAGAATGACTGTAATATATATATATATAGGACAACGTTGACAAAAATATTTAATTTGAAGTAACGTAGAGTACGTAATATTTTTGAAAAATTGTGACCTAACCTCGAAAGATATGTCATTGCCATCTATTCCTAAAATACGTACCCACTTGAAAATTCTTGATCGTCTGAAAATTCAACCACTCTTTAAAACAATTGAGTACAATTTATGATATTTGCATAGCCAAGATTATTGTGCTAGACCGATCGATCTAGATCTATCTTCTCTTTCTTACACAAGCATAGACCTTCGTATACATTGGCAAATATGGAAATGGCGGCAGAGGCAGCTGTGTCGTATGCGGTGGAGACGCTGGGCAAGCTGCTGATCGAGAAGGCGCAATTCCTGATAGGCGTGAAGGGAGACGTGGAGTGGCTGGAAAAGGAGCTGAGAAGTATTCAGTGCTTCATGAAAGACGCGGCCAAGAAGCAGAGCGACAGTGAGAGCATCCGCAACTGGATATCCGACATCAGAGAGGTGGCTCACGACGCTGAAGACGCCATCGAGATCTTCGTACTCAAGGTCCAGAGCAAGAGTCTAAAGAAGAAGTACGGTTGCTTCCCCAACCATCTCTACCATCTCAATAAGGTCGGGGAACAGATCAAGACCATACGCCAAACGCTCGTAGACATCCAAGACAGGCGCGTGAGGTACGATATTCAGAAAGATGAACCGAGCACAAGGACGAAAACGCAAGAGGAAATCGAGGCGCAGAGGAGACTGGCTTATTGGAAACCCGACCAGCAGGTGGTGGGATTGGAGGAAGATGTGGAACAACTATTCCGGAAAGCCGTGTTTGAGAAGAGCCAAGGGCTTTCTGTGGCAGCCATAGTGGCAATGGGGGGAATGGGGAAATCAACGCTTGCCAGTAAAATATACAACCACCCTGAGGTTACCCATCGGTTCGAATTCCCCGCGTGGGTCGTTGTTTCGAGCGAATTCACCTCAGAAGACATCATGAAGCAGATGCTGCTGAAGCTGGGAATGTCCGAAGATGAACTAAAGCGGTTAATGTCCATTGACGACAAACTAGGCCGCCAAGAAGAACTGAAGAAAGAGGTGCACGAACGCCCACCGGAAAGCGATATTTCATAGTACTGGACGACGTCTGGGAAGCTTCCGACTGGGAATCCTTGAGGAGCGCCTTTCCAGAGGAGGTATTAATCTTTCACAATTGGCATGGGCTCACAAGAACAAAATTCGATAAAAATCGAAAGTTTTAAGAACTAAAATTTAAAATAAAATAAAATTTGGAGGGGGCTTAAGCCCACCGTCGGCTGTGGGTGGCTCCGCGGCAAGATTTACTTTGAACTATGAGTGTTTTAACCTGTTTGATGTTTGATTTCAGTTAGGAAAAGGGGAAAAGAGATGATTTTTTATTTTGTTATATATATATTTTTATATTATGTAAATAGTAGTTATAGCTAAATACGAATTTTATATCTTTTATAATTATCACATAGCAAATCAAGAAAGTATATCTCTCGAAATAATTTCGATCAACCATTTCATCGAACAATTCGAAGGCAATTATATTTCATTCGCTCGATCATTCATATAACGCCCGGAAGATGTTCGATGAAATGCCTAAAAAAAGGTTGATTTGATTGATATAACAACTTTTAGAAAAAGGAATTGCATTAATTAGGATTGCAACTAAAAACAAAAAAATGAATTTTGTGGAAATACTTGATGGAGTAATGGTGATTGCAAGTGGCGGATTCCCTAGCCTAAAGTCCTATCCCTTAAGAATGACATGTACGACTACAAGATGGATATAGGAGAAAGTGCGATGCCGGAGCTCGACCAGTTCATACGTAAATGCCGGATACAAGGAACGGCCGGCGTTACCAAGTTGGGTCTTAAACTTACCCAAAACGACGGATGGAAGCACACTCTTCACATATTTGGCAGGGATGGGAAATCTTGCCTGTCTAACCTTAAGAAGAGGTTTCTACGTGGACGGTTATAGTAGAATCGATGTCCATGAACTCGACCCGGGTTGAAAGACGATTTCCAATCTTTCTTTCCATACATTGTCAAGCTTTGAGCTAGGCAGAGGCCTCATGGGGTTAATGTCAAAATGATTTAACTTGCAATCATACCATTTTTTCCTTAAATGTTTCGATTCATCTCAAGAACTTGATGTCTAACAACAGATACAGGAGAAGTTGCCCGCGTGTGTTGCTCAACCTCAAAATTCACTGATATAGAGGCTACTTCGAGCGAATCTCTACTCCATGAAAGAGAGAGAGATAGGAGAAGAAGATAAGAGAGAAAAAATAAATACAGTTTCATTCAAACACATGATTACAAACTACAAGTTTTCGGAATAAAAACCCTGCAAAGAGTACCTCTGACACTTTCTAAATGATATTACTGGACCACTACTCGGGCAGGTAATTAGCTCAAACACCTTTGCCGAGAACCAACTCTTTCAACTTACCTGAAAGTTTCCTCTTTCCATTGGGCCGTCCCTACGGCGAGCCTGCCTCCTCACTCGTCTTGGGCTCGTTTGACGTGGTTTCTTGGGCCGGCCCATCATTCAGGTTCTCTGAGTGTGGAAGCTCTTTCTCTAAAGATCTACGTAAAACCCACCCAAACATATATACAAAGTCAGTAGATGGGCAAGTTTTCCCAAAAGTTATTACACTTTGGAATAATCCAATAATTATCTCGAACAAATTGGAAGAAATATTTTAATTTAAAGCAACTTGGTACCTAATACAGACTTAAAAAAACAAAACTGTACTTAACCTCACTCAAAAGAATATATACATATTACTAAATCACTGGCCACTTGCAGAGGAGCGTCGTGAGCTGTTTAATTTAATAATCTTAAACTAATAAATCTCGAGGCAGCGGCGTCGTCATTTGCGGTGGAGACATTGAGTAAACTGCTGATCGAGAAGCCAGAATCCCTCATAAGTGTAAATGGACATTCAGCTATAGCATATTTTGTCAAACAACTTATAAACAGTCAAACGCTCATTACTCATAACTTTAGCCAATTATCCCCTTAGGCCATATTATTATGCTGCTAATTTATTTAGGGAAAAATATTTATACCTGTTATATAACTACGTCGTTTTGGCAAAAGTTGTTACACTTTTGGAATCCAATTACAATAAAGCTATTTGGCCACATTATGGCCAGCCATAATGAGGGTATTTTTGTAAATTTACTTTTATATAAATAATAGAATAATATATATGTTTAATGGGCTATGTAATTTTACTTCTTTACCCTTTCCAACTATTCAAAATCATTTAAAGAAATTAAAATATGAATCTATTTTTTAAATTACAAAAACATAGTATTTGTTGATTTACGTTTCCAAATTTCCAATAAATTTATTTCTATTTCCTTTAAAAAAAAATATACAAGCAAGTGAGAAGAATCAGTACGGCAGCCCGTCCCTTTCGCCAAGTTCGTCGGAGTTCAGCCATTTTTTTTTCTTACAAAATCATTCCCAATTCTTCTCAGGCCAAAAAAAAAAAAAGAGTTAATCGTTTCTCTCTCTAAATCCATCTGATGCGCGGGAATTTCTGATCGGTGGTCGAAATTTCTGAGTATCTTTTCCCACGACTGCGATAGATAGGCTAATCCACCAATTTGATAGGGTCGAAATGGAGATCGACGAGATTTTGGGGGAATCGAAGCTGGCCAAGATTCCGACCAAGAGCGTGATTTACGCTTGGGGCAAATAAAAAGATTGAAAGGGAAGTAAGATAACATGAGTAAAAAGATGCCCATCAATTGTTTGTTGAAATTCCCAAAACAAAAAGATAGGAGCTGACATTAACTTTTTTATCATTCTAGTTGTATCTTTATCATATTTACCTTTTAAGAATTAATTTTTCTTATATTTTAAGTACTAATTCGACCTACAAGAATAAGAGAACAAAATTACATAATAACATTCATGTATAAAAACTCCAAGCCAAGTTAAAAGAGAATATGACATAATATATTAGAGATAATGACAAATTGCTTGAACTTAGGCCAGAATTTGGAAAATTTGGCCTTAGGAATTACAACTGCAGATGCAAAAGGAACATAGAAACCATAATCTTAGAATTCAAAATACAAAAATAAGCGTCAAAGCAAACTAAGCATCGTTGGACGAGGATGAAATCGTCACATAAACTCTTTTTTTGGCTGGTTCGGAGTTGCCCTCATCGTCGCCATTTGCATTACCTCCGACACACGGCTTCAACTCTAAGTAGAAGTCATACAACTTCATCAATGGAAATTTCTCTAGCAACAAATCTCGGAGATTCTTGTCCGGAAAACCTGTCAACAAACGAGTGAAGAACTCCTGCAGCTCGAACTTCACGGCAACATTTTCTTTGCGTACATTGTTGTACATGAGTTCCAGACTTTTGGGAGAAGGTGGAACATCCCATTCAGGGGAAAGAGCTCTCTTCAATGGACTGCGAAAGAGTTGGGTTGCAGTAACATTGGACTTGGGACTTTTTTTAGGTGTTTTCTTCTTGGTTGGGATGTTTTTCGGACTTTTAGAATCTGCCATGGAGAGAGTAGTTGAGTAGTTGAAGAACTAAGATGCTGTCAAAGTTATAGGGAAGAAGAGGATAGATTTTGATGGTATGGTGTTAATTGATGACACATATATATATATATGGAAAATGGTGACTATTGAGATGCCACAACATAAATGAGGCAGGTGGCAGGTGAGTTGGGATTAATAATTACTCCTTCAAAAAATGCTCCAACGTGCTCATCTTCATTGTGTTCTAGAAACGTAATTAAGAATCAACGTTAATTAAGAATCAACGTCTATATTCGAGCATCGTTTTTGCGCCATGCTCGGTCATTGATTTGTTATAAATTTAGTTGCTAAGCGACATAGATTACGATGATAATGAAATTGACATACTGTAATTCTAACTTCGACTATACACCTTATTAAACTACCGATATCATGCTTCTAAAGTTTAATCTCAATCTTATAGTATCAAGTATAATTTAGTTTCAACGATCATAATTTGAATTTCAATTCGGTATCTCGGGGTGTCGTGTTTAATTAAATTTCAAGTATTGCCCTTCAAAGTTTTGTTCTCCGTCTTACAATATCACATGTGATATGAAATTGACGTACCGTAATTCTAACTTCCACTATACACCTTATTAAACTACCGATATCATGCTTCTAAAGTGTAATCTCAATCTTATAGTATCAAGTATAATTTAGTTTCAACGATCATAATTTGAATTTCAATTCGGTATCTCGGGTGTCGTGTTTAATTAAATTTCAAGTATTGCCCTTCAAAGTTTTGTTCTCCGTCTTACAATATCACATGTGATATGAAATTGACGTACCGTAATTCTAACTTCCACTATACACCTTATTAAACTACCGATATCATCCTTCTAAAGTGTAATCTCAATCTTATAGTATCAAGTATAATTTAGTTTCAACGATCATAATTCGAATTTCAATATGGTATCTCGGGGCGTCTTGTTTAATTAAATTTCAAGTATTGCCCTTCAAAGTTTTGTTCTCCGTCTTACAATACATGTGATATGAAATTGACGTACCGTAATTCTAACTTCCACTATACACCTTATTAAACTACCGATATCATCCTTCTAAAGTGTAATCTCAATCTTATAGTATCAAGTATAATTTAGTTTCAACGATCATAATCCGAATTTCAATTCGGTATCTCGGGGTGTCGTGTTTAATTAAATTTCAAGTATTGCCCTTCAAAGTTTTGTTCTCCGTCTTACAATATCACATGTGATATGAAATTGACGTACCGTAATTCTAACTTCCACTATACACCTTATTAAACTACCGATATCATGCTTCTAAAGTTTAATCTCAATCTTATAGTATCAAGTATAATTTAGTTTCAACGATCATAATTCGAATTTCAATTCGGTATCTCGGGGTGTCGTGTTTAATTAAATTTCAAGTATTGCCCTTCAAAGTTTTGTTCTCCGTCTTACAATATCACATGTGATATGAAATTGACGTACCGTAATTCTAACTTCCACTATACACCTTATTAAACTACCGATATCATGCTTCTAAAGTGTAATCTCAATCTTATAGTATCAAGTATAATTTAGTTTCAACAATCATAATTCGAATTTGAATTTGGTATCTCGGAGTGTCGTGTTTAATTAAATTTCATGTATTATCAAGTCTATTTATCATGACATTTTCCTTTCACTTAAATTGTCTGCTTTTTTTTTTTTTTTTTTTTTTTTTTTTTTTTTTTTTCTCGTAGAAAGTTATTAGACGCTTTTGCCTCGTTTATGTTATGCTCTGAACAACCTCCATGCGACCCAACAAATTAAATTTATTACAATAAATGCCGCCGTCAATGTATTACAGCACGCCTCGCATGTCAATTAGTTTACTTCACTTGTCCCTAATATTTAATAAAATATGGATCACACTGGTAGCTAGCTGAACAGAGACCGTTTAAATTACACATGAATCCAAATATTAAGTACTCAAATTACAAATGAATCCAAATATTAAGTACTCAAATTACACACCTAGCAACTGTTTGTTGAAATGTGTGAAAGAGAAATAATATTTACTGCAACATTCATTGGCAATAGAAAATGACAGCAAGAGAAAGATTTAAATTTCCAACATAATAAGGGACAACAATATTCAAACAACAATTTCTTAAAACAAGAATTCAACCAAAGCAAACAGAGCTAAAAACACTTAATTCAGTAAACAACAGATTAACTAGAGCAATCAAAAATACACTTAATTCATCTCTAGAAAACTTAAAACGTCATTCCGTTGCAGCACTTGCAACACCGCCACGAGCATTCGGGCCGCCTCCTCGTCCACGGCCTCTCCCTCTCCCCCTTCCTCTACCTCTAAAAGTGACACCTCTAGCACGAGTTGAAGCACCACTCCGAGTCTGATTCTTTTCAATTTTGCTTTTAATTCGATTAGTTCTCGGCCTTCCTTTGCGACGCGTAATCACTGGATTCATAATAGAAGTTGCTGCTGCAGTATCTAATTCCTCTATCTCAATCTCTTGTGCATCAGTAATTGCAGCGATCGGGGCCCATGATTGTAGCTCGGCTTTAATTTCTTTGAACTTATTTCTCAAATAATTGATCTTCTCGGCGGATTCGATAGCCATGTCTGTGCACTGCAGAAATTCACGCTCCATCTCTTGATATATTTGATACTCTCTCGTCATGTGAGGGTATCCACCTGCGAAAAGTATGCTAGTATGCGGCCTATATACATCCTTGCGCCATCACCGTAATATGAATCGGTCGGGGACTTGTTCAATGCCTTTGTATGATAAAACTTTCAGTATATGACCACATAAAATTCCCTTGGATTCGAACAAACGACAATGGCAGCTAATATGTTCATCAAGGGGTTGATACTCCACAACGAACTCATACTCTTTATGATAAATATTATCCAAGGTTCCTCTCTCAAATATTTCAAACCTCTCGAGCACACCATCGCCACCCTCCTTGACCTTCAGATTGCAGCTCCACATACGCTTAATTTCTTTCTGAAATATGACCATAATATTGTTCGTGTACACCTTTTGAAGTTGTTCTTCCCACTTGAATGGCGACACACACTGAATTGGTCTGCACTTCGAGTTATAATCAGCCTTGAGCTCATTTCGAACCTTATCTGTAACCGAAATCTCATATTGCTCCAAGAAAGTCTTCAAAGTACTCCTCGCTGTGATGTAATTATCGAAGAACGCGTGCATAGACTCACTCCTTTGAGTAGAAACCATACCAGCCCAAAAATATTGATTCAAATAAACTGGAATCCAACTTTCTCTTAATTCAAACATTTTCAGTAACCATTTGTTACTGTGCAAACCATACTGATCGAGGAATTCGTTCCACCTTGCTTCAAATTCAGGTATACTTAGGCTATCATATACCACAGTTTTGAAATCATTGACTGCCTCTTTGGGATCTTCAACTCCTTTGAACTTCTTAGGAGTCTTACTTAGAATGTGCCATAAACACAATCGATGGATGCTTTGAGGCAACTTCTCTCACTGCAATTTTTATACTCACATCTTGATCGGTCAAAATCGCTGATGGTTGAACACCTCCCATTGCCTCTAACCAATTGCTGAAAAACCATTTAAAGGATTCTGCCCGTTCGTGCGTCAAGAGAGCGCAGCCTAGTAGGATAGATTGATGATGATGATTAACTCCAACAATAGTCCCGAATGGCATATTATATTGATTTACAAGGTACGTTGTGTCGAAGCTCACAACATCATGAAAATCTTCATAGGCTGCCCTACTCCGAGGATGAATCCACATCACATTTCGGAGCCTGCCGTAATCGTCGATATCCATGAGATAGAAAATGTTTCTATCGTTTTGCTGCAATCTCTTAAGCATCTTATGCATCGCATCGGCGTCTCCTTCACCAAGTCTCAACCTTCTCCTCTTATCAATGAAATTACGACAATCTTTAGTCGATGCTCCAAGATTACTTGGTCCACCAGCAAGAACTTCCATCAATCTCACATTCTTACATGGTCTTAATCCAGCAATATCTTGTGCTTCTAACTGTAGTTTCATATGTGAAGACAAGGTTCTATGAGCAGCCATAAAATCAGACATTTGTGGCACAAGATCGTGATTATGAGTATCGCATACTCTCGATACCTTCCAATGCCCGCTATCCTGCCTTATGGCATTAAGACGACAAGGACAATTGACTCTCTTGGTGAATTTCTTGGCATCTATCTTTCTACCCCTATCACATGCTAGGATAAGATACTTATTTCCACGGATATTTCTAGTCGAAATAGAGAATCCCTTGACCTTTGCATAAGCTTGATATGCTACGAATAGAATCTGTCTACTATCGAATATCATGCCGGATTGAGGACCATCTCGCATCATTATATCGAAGGTTTGATTATCGGTCGGAGAAACATGTACCTGCTCAGCCGTTAGCTCCGCATCTTCATCGCGTCGGGATCCTTCAACTAGCTCTGAAAATTCATAAGCTTCTTCTGCTTCTTGATCCGAAACTTCATCGTCTACCGGATGAGTTGTTGCTGCATCTGAATCTTCCACATGAGCTCCAAATATTTCAATCATCCCAGTCATGATTTCGTCGTCCATGGGAAGATGGAAGATGTATCTGTGATATGTGAGAAAGAAGAGGAGGAAGTATTTTGGAGCTGTTATTCTACTTTCCAATAAGCTTGAAAGAGAGAAGAATACTTGGAAGAGAGAAGAATTTTGCTTGAAAGAGAGAAGAAGTATCAGTACTGGAACATTAATCGTAGTATTTTTTGTTTTTGTTTTTTTTTTCCCTTGTTTCAATGTAATACCGTGCCTCTTAAATGATTTTGCCAAAAAAATTAAATATTTTATTATTTTATTAAATTGGTATTTATGAAAAGAAATTGCATTAGGGGACAAAATAAATAATTTTGGAGCCAAAAAGTAATAAGGTTAAAATGGTAATTTAAGTTAGTAATAAATCGGTTTTTTTAGTAAACCATTATTAATTAAACCGGTTCTTTAATTAAACCAGATTATGGCTGGCTATAATGTGGCCAAATAGCACCACCCATCCAATTATTCATTCGTTTTGGCAAAAGTTGTTACACTTTGGAATCCAATTATTCATCTCAAACAACTTGGAAGAAATTATTTTAATTAAAAGCAAGTTGGAAGAATATGCTGCCGTCCATACATTACTAAATCACCCACTTGCTAATTAATTAAGGAGCGTCGTCAGCTAATTTGACTAGGTTTAAACTAATCTCGAGAAATAGCATAGTTTAGAGACTAAGGGGGGTGTATTCAATTCAGATTCTGCAGGATTTTTATGGATTTCAGAAATCTGTAAGTATTCAATTCAGATTTTATAAAGTCTTTAAAAATCCTGAGGTATTCAATGCAGACTTTTTAAAGTCTTAAAAAATCTATAGGTATTAAAAAGTCCATGGAATTTAATAGTCTATGGATTTTGCTGGATTCTTTTTTAAAATATAAAGAGATTTCACTCTTCAAAATCTTTTATAAAATCCAGAGATTTCTACGGATTCTCTAAAAAAAACTCAAAATCACCATTTTCGCCACCCTCCTCCGTACTTTTTATCTTTTCTCCAAACAATTATAATTTATTTTAAAAAACATCCAAAATATGACTATCTAGTACCAAAAATTTGTTTACTATATGAGTTTGTTTGAAAATCAATATTTTCATAAAATCCTTCATTCTTATAAAATTCGAACATGTAACTTTTAAATCTCAGCTTTCGTTTAGATTTTTTATGGTTAAATTATTGCTACGTTTTTTAAGGTTCAGGGAATTGAATAATGACTAAAGTGAAATATAAGATTTGAGCGGGAAAAAATAAGAGTAATTTTTTTTTATTATTATTATAAATACTTGGACTTTATTTAAAATACGATTCTTGTTTTGAAAGATGACATAATTTGATAAATTTTGATACTCCCTACAAACATATTCAAACAATTTGAATAAAGTTATTGGTTTTTTTTTCTTTCAAATAATATATATAATTTTATTTATTTATTTACAAGTGTGACTCATATGCACTTATTTATATAAATAAATAGTTACAATAATTCAGCGTCGGAGTCTATGGAAATCCATGTAAATTAATTAAAAAAACATATTCCACAATACTGCAAGTCCATGAAAATCCATCAAAATTAATAAATAGAATCAGTCAAACTCTGTATAGAATCTAGTCAAAGTCTGCACAGAGTCTATGGATTTTAAAAGTCTATAAAAATCCATCTACTTTTCAAAGTCTATAAAAATCCTGCAAAATCTGAATTGAATACACCCCCCTAATTAAAAAAAAAATATTCCATAATACTGCAAGTCCATGAAAATCCATCAAAATCAATAAATAGATTCAGTCAAACTCTGTATAGAGTCTAGTCAAACTCTGCGCAAAGTCTATGGATTTTAAAAGTCTATAAAAATCCACCTACTTTTCAAAGTCTATAAAAATCCTGCAGAATTTGAATTGAATACACCCCCAATTAAGGCTAATTAATATTAATACGTACAGTAGTATATTAAAATGTACTGATTAGCTGGATCGCACATTGATATTGTAAAAGCCATGTGAGACTCTATTGTTTACCGAGCCATTATTTAGAACAAATAATTAAGAACGACTATAATGTACATATATGGACATCGTTGACGAAATATTTAATTTCAAGTAACGTGGAGTACGTAATATTATTGAAAAAATTTGCAACCTAACTTCGAAAGGTATGCCGTTGTCATCTATCACTAAAATATGTTCCCACTAGCAAAATCACGAGCGTCTGAAAATGCTAGCTGTTACAGTTTTCTTTGACCAATTGTTGTTTCATTTTATTTACTATTACCTCTGTTTTTTTTATAAAGGGTTTTAGGCTTTAGCCCTTTTTTTATTTTTATAAGGTGTTTTTATATTTTTAGATAAAATTTTCAATATCAAACTCACTATTCTTAATTTTTTTTTCTCATAATTTCATTTCCTTCATAATCATTTATCACAATTAATGCTTATCTCTTCTTATAAAATAATTTCATCTATTTTTGTATGGAAAATGGACTTACGAGAAAAAGATGAATATAAAAGAAGGATCATTAATTACTGAATCTGAGCTGAAAACCTCTTATAAAAAAAACGGAGGGAGTAGTACGTTCGACTTATCTCGAGGAGGAATGCCATTATTTAAAATTTAGCATCGTAGAATAACCTTCACCATTAAATAGCCTAGCCAAAGAATAGAACGACCCCCAACAAGATTATTGAGCTAGATCAATCTAGATTTATCTTCTCTTTTTTACACACGCACAGTCCTACGTACACTCACAAATATGGAAATGGCGGCGGAGGCAGCGGTGTCGTTTGCGGTGGAGACGCTGGGCAAAATGCTGATCGACAAGGCGGAATTTCTGATAGGCGTGGAGGAAGACGTGAAGTGGCTGCAAAAGGAGCTAAAAACTATCCAATGTTTCATGAAAGACGCGGCCAAGAAGCAGAGCGACGACGAGAGCATCCGCAACTGGATATCTGATATCCGAGAGGTAGCCCACGACGCTGAAGATGCCATCGAGATCTTTGTACTCAAAGTCCAGAGCAAGAGCTTGAAGAAGAAGTACGGTTGCTTCCCCAATCATCTCTACCATCTCAATAAGGTGGGAGAACAGATCAAGTCCATTCGGCAAACCCTCGTAGACATCCAAGACAGGCGCGTGAGGTACAAATTTAAAAATGACGGCAGCGGCGATCAGAAAGCAGAACCGAGCAGCAGGAAGAGATCGCAGGGGGAGGAAATTGAGGCGCGGCGGAGAGTGGCTCATTGGAAATCCGGCCAACAGGTGGTGGTGGGATTGGAGGAAGATGTGAAGCAGCTATTCCGAAAAGCCGTGTTTGAGAAGAGCGAAGGACTTTCGGTGGCAGCCATAGTGGGAATGGGGGGAATGGGGAAATCAACGCTGGCCAGTAAACTATACAACCACCCTGCCGTTACCGGTGGGTTCGAATTCAGGGCGTGGGTGGTTGTTTCGAGCGAATTCACCCAAGAAGATATAATGAAGCGGATGCTGCTGAAGCTGGGAATTCCCAACGATGAACTAAAGCGTTTAATGTCCATTGCCGACAGTCTAGGCCGCCAAGAAGAACTGACGAATGAGGTGCACAAACGCCTCACCGGCAAGCGATATTTCATAATACTGGACGACGTGTGGGAAACTTCGCACTGGGAATCCTTGAGTAGCGCATTTCCAGATGGAGGTATTAATCTTTATCTTTCTACCAATTGTTGCCGTTCAATTATCTATACGTTATACTCAGGGGCGGAGCAAGGATAATCGGGCCTGTGCAAAATTTTAAAATCGGGCCTTTTTCACATAACAGTCTTTCCGTATTTTTTTTAATCAATCACATATTTTTATTAACGTTAAAATATATTTAATTAAAAATAGAAAGATATCAACATATCGGATTAGATTGGGGGCCCTTAATTGTAGAAGGTAAAATTAAATTAAATTAGAAAAATAAAAACAAAATAAAAATTTAATCGATCATATATTTTTATTAACATTAAAATATATTTAATTAAAAATAGATAGATATCAATATATCGGATTAGATTAGGGGCCCTTAATTGTAGAAGGTAAAATAAAATGAAACTAGGAAAATAAAAAACAAAATAAAATTTAGAAGGTATAATAAAATGAAACTAGGAAAAAAAAAATTAATAAAATAAAAAATAAAATAAAATAAAATTTAGAAGTTATAATAAAATGAAACTAGGAAAATAAAAAACAAAATAAAATTAACAAAATAAAATTTAGAAGGTATAATAAAATGAAACTAGAAAAATAAAAAACAAAATAAAATTGAGAGATGTGTTTATTTTTAGAAGGTATAATAAAATGAAACTAGGAAAATAAAAAACAAAATAAAATTGAGAGATGTGGGACTCGATCCCGTGGAAGCCGGAATTAGAGGCCTAAAAGGCAATGAATTTGGCAACTGACCTACTTCACATAATTATTTATAAATTTTCAAACATATTACACACCCCACAGAACCGCCCCTGGTTATACTTTATACAGTATAATAATAATATCGTAGCTATATACAGAACATACAAGATTTCCGTTCATAATTATTATTAATGTTATATAATAGTAATAGCCTATGTTGATATGAAATCTGGAATGAATTCATATCATAATAGAATTTTATTTTTTTTCTTTTTCTCTAAGAATTCATCTAAACAAATTAGGCTTATAAGACTAGAGTAGATTTTTTCAAGAAAAGGTCAAATTTGCAGATGACTAAAGGAGAGTAATTTCAGTGGGGGTATACTAGTAAAATTGTTGTTAATTTTATTAATACAATTAATTAGGGGTCGTGGAGAGTAATTTGATGGTTATGTTTAGAATTACCCCGGATAAAATGGAAAGATGGATTGCCAAAGGTAATTAGATATGTGTATGTTTAATCATACTCCTCTACTTATTTGATGAAAGTGTTAATTGCTTGCAATCGAGGATTATGATGTAGTTCTCCATTGTTGAATTTGTCAGATAAAGGTAGCAGATTGTTGCTCACAAGTCGCAATCAAGTCATCACAACGCACGATGGATATGTGCATAACATGAAACCTTTAGGTGACACTGAAAGCCGGGATTTGTTCATGAAGAAAGCGTTCGGTGGTAACACTAGCTTCGACGAATGCCCAGAAGAGTTGAAGAAGATTGGGAAAGAAATTTTGAAAGAGTGTGGAGGCTTACCGTTGGCAACCAGCGTGGTAGGAGGCCTATTAGCAAAAAAGAAGCCGTCGGGGAGCGAATGGGAGAAAGTTCACAAGGAAATGAAGTCTCATTTGGAAAGGAGTAAGGATCTTAGTAATATATCGGGGATATTGGAATTGAGCTACCATAATTTATCTCCGGAGTTGAAGGCATGCTTCTTGTGCCTTGCATTCTTCAAGGAAGACGCTACCATCAAGGTGAAAAAGTTGGTACAAATATGGGCTGCACATGGATTGGTGCCTCAAGAAGCTGAAGAAGAAGATGATGTAAGGATGGAGGAAGTGGCAAGAGATTATTTAAACGAGCTCATCGGTCGAAACATGGTTCAAGTGAAGGAGACGACGTATGATGTAATAAAAGCCTGCCAAGTGCATGATCTTCTCCACGACCTATCCATAAGAAAAGCGGAGGAGGAGATAGACTTCGAGGTGCTAAAAGAGGAGATAAATTCACATAAAAGTTCCTTTAATAAACCCCGACATCGTGTCAAATACTACAATGGAATGAGGTTCGTCTACTCCACTAATCGGAACAAACATCTACGCTCTCTTTTCATCTATCGAGATAGTGATTCCCCATATATTATTGGAGGCCCATCGTCTTATTGGAAGAGCTTCGAGCTGCTTAGGTTCCTTGACTTAGGGAATGCAATGTTCTATGTATTGCCCAAGGGAATCGGTGATCTGACTGGATTAAAATACTTGAAAATGAGGTATAATGGAGAATCATCCAGGCTCCCACGCTCATGGGCAAAGCTCAAAAACCTCGAGGTCCTAGATCTACGGGGTTCGTACTGGTCGTCCATAAAATTCGACAAAGTTATAGAGAAGATGGAGAGCCTGCGTCATCTATTCGCAAATGTAGTCGTCTCCTCCAAGGCGGGGTTAGGAAAAATGATGCAGCTTCGGACGCTGTACGCGATTCGGTTCCTGAAGAATTCTTCTGATGTATGTGGAATACAAGGATTGAGCAGTGTTTCCAAATTGGGCATTGATTTCTTTGTTTCATCTGCACCAACCAACAACCTTTTCATAGACTTGTCTTTGCTTCCAAATCTTTTCCATCTCATCTTGCGGGAAGTCGAGTCGTCGACCGACCTGGAGGGGCTTAACTCTCTGCACCGTGTCACTCGACTTAAAATTGGTCACAATTCCTTTGAAGGTAATCGGATGCCCGTCTACTTTCCCCCAAACCTCTCGCATCTGACCTTGAGCGACTTGGGGGACTTGGAGGGTGTTTCGATGCCCGTACTGGAGAAGCTGCCCAACCTGCTCTATCTCAAAATCAAGGATATAGGTATTCTCCACGGTACTGGAATGACAGAGATCGCCATTAATGGGGGATTCCCCAAACTCAAAGTCCTCAGCCTCCTGAATATCTACTGTGAGGGCAGGATTGAGATTGATGAAAAAGTAATGCCGGAGCTGAATCAGTTCATCATCAGCGAATGCCCAGATTTGGATGTTGGAAATGTGCCGGAGCGCATCAAATCTGCTATGATAGTTCACTCTCATTAACTACCATACATGCTCCACAACATATTTTATTAGCTCCTTTATTTATTTTTCTTCATTTTTTCCCTTTTTAATTAGTTTTCGGTTATAAGGGCAAAATTTAGGTGCAATTAATTATTTGTTACATGTTTCATGTATGATGGTGGTTTTAAATTGTGTAAATCTAACAACTAAGGTTTTTTTCCCCCTCGATCGACTTGTCTCCGTCTCTATTAGGGCCGTAAACAAGTTAAAATACTGGACAACTACTCGAGGGGCTACTCGAAAAAAACAGGTACGAATTCATTAATAATCGAATCGAGCTCAATCACTATTAGTTTTAATTTCTATTAGTTACAATTAAAGGTTTGTAAATTCAAAATTAATATATACATGTCTCTTAAAAAATAAATAAACCTATCACTACAAAAAAATGCGAAAATACCTACGGATTTACCTACGGATTTAACACGGGTCGGCGATTGCCTACGGATTGCCTACGGATTTTTAGTTTACGTAATACCTACGGATTTACCTACGGAATAGTGACTCCACACGGCGCGAACGTTTTGCGCGAAATTTACCTACTATTTACCTACGGATTCGTTGTAGGCAAATTTGCCTACGGATATTTCCGAAGGTAATAATAATTTTTTTTTTCAATTTTTGTTATATAAATAATGCCTACGGAATAATCGGTAGGTATTTATTTTTTTAATTAAATTTAATTCCAAAAAATATGCCTACGGATAATTTGGAAGGGGATCCGTAGATAATTGGAGAAAATTACATAAACCAAAATCCCCCCTTTCCAAGATTCCATTATCTTTGCCCTAATTTCTCTGCTCACAAACGACGGGCCCGAATTTCTTCCACCGGCGAGGATCCGTAGGGTAAGCTCCATTTCTTCCCCCCTTTCTCTCGCTCACGCCCCCCACCCTCTCTCACTCCGAATATCTTCCTTTGGCTCGAATTTTCCGTAGTTCTTTGGTTGGAATTCCGCGAAGCTGCCGGAGTCGACTGCTGCTTCCATTCGTCACCGCCACTACACCAGATTCATTGTCTTCTTCCCTGTGCTTGAGCGCAAGAGATCTACATTCGTTCGCTCCTTCAATGAAAGCAAAAAGAAAAAAGGTAATTTTTGTTCCAGTCCTCAATCGGCTTCTTCGTCTTCATCGAATAGCATATTTGGAAATATTTCTGCACAAATTATGGCGTTAATGGCTCGACTTACTGTGTTTGTGTTTTTCGTTTCGGACGTAGGAGCTGAGGTTTGATGGTTGAATTTGCATTATGCGTCTTTTCCTTCCCATAAAGTCTGAATTTTTTTTTTGCTAGATTATTGTTTTATTTTTAATCTGCGTATGGAGCTTGCCTATTGCTATTGAAAGAAGGAGAAGGTTTCTTCTTCTTCTTCTGTTCTCATGTAGCCGATGAGAAGTTTATTTGTGTATAAGTCCTCCTTCTTGGGAATTTGAGTTCGATTACATTCATTTCATTACTGTTTTTTGGTTTATTGAGTATGAAGCCCGATTGTACACTTGTGAAATATGCACAGATTCTAAAACTTATGCATATCTTCTTGCTAATTGTTGCTCGTTTTCTTATTCTATCTTAGAATGTGATAATGTCTTATGTATAAAAAATGAGCCCAACATATTTCAAATGACATTTTCTGGATTTTCTGTTTCCAAACATCGTACGCTTTTCTATGGCATTTCAAATATATTCTTTTCTTATTTTACCTTATTAATAGTACGATTTTCTATGGAATTTAAGGTGGAGGTTGTTAGATCTTTGGCTACTACTAAATGATCTAGTAACATGACATTTCTTCAAGTGGTAGGGGCGTTTGTTGGTTGAGAGTTCTTCGATTTTACTTTCTTCCTTTTTTGTGATTTCTGGTGAGTTTTCTGTTTCCTGCAGTTTTCTAGGCAGAGTAGGGATTTCAGTTTCTCTGGTTATGAATCTTGAGATTCTGTTGTTTTTCCCTCTGTCCTCGAATATATGATTTCATATTATCGATATTGCTCGGTTTTATTGCGATTTGAGGAATTTCTGGTTTAGTGATACATCGAGGTTGAGATACTAAGAAATAAAAATCGAGATTAGCATATATGTTTACATATTACTCTTGTCTCATTTAGCTTTTATGCAAGTGCCGTTTAGGAGGAAGATTTAATTTCCACTCACTCAATTACTCATTCTCAGTCTCATTGTTCTGCTTTCTGTTGCAGCTCGCTTTGGAGTTAATTGACACGGCACAATTTCAGATGTAAGTCGAGAATTTTATTTTATTAGTCATTTTTTCCTTGTCTAGAGTTAGGTTCTTTATTGTTGCTTCTGTATTTAGCATTAAGTTATCAGTGATTACTTCCTCAAATGTGCTGCAGACTTCGTGATTTGAAGCACTTCAGTTCGTCTTGTGATTGTTTCCCTGTATAAACCTGGGATAAGGTTAGGTCTACTACATGATCTTTCTCTCTACTTTTTCCTTCTTTTTCTTGATATAGAAAAAAACATTCTTTTCTTCTCTTCTCTTTTCTTCACAGCTGCTACCAGTGCTCAATTTCTTCTTATTCTTGTTGCTATTTGGGTTAAATGTTTTGATAATGGATGGAAGTGTAAGTAGTACTAGTATTATTAATCATTTGGCAGCTAAGCTTGAAGAACAATTAACTTGAATTCTAGATGAAAAAATTAACGAAAATGGAATACAGTGGATAAAATATACCCTCAGACCTTTAAAGAGACTTCAATACTTCATAATGATTAGCATATATATTACTCATGCTAGTATGTTTCTTCTACATTATAATTAGTATAAAATGGGAAGGGACATTGATTGTTTGATTGCTTTTGGTAACTACAAATGTGCTTTGATTTTTATTTTGTATTTTATGTGACCATGCAGATTATATTGAGAAAAAAGGCATCTTCTCTTGTGACCGTGCGTGAGGATAGACTGCGTCTTGAGGAGACGGTCGGCAATACAATTGTTGGTTCAACAATTGATGGCAGATTAACAAAGTTCTACTCCAATGGTGACAATGATTCTTCTTCAGCTCCTTAGAAGTTATCTTAATTCAAACTATGTGACTTGATGAATTTGTTGGATTTTATTAAATACTATTACTATCTAGCTTGGTTGTTGTATGAGTGGGAATACTTTTAGATGTTGTAGTTTGATTATAAGATTTCCATGGATGATTGGATTATATATTATAAGCTAGTTGCATATATTTATCATATTAATCAAGTGTATGAGCAGCTGATGTCCTGGATCAAATAAATACGAAAAAAAAAAATTATAATAAATAAATTTACCTACGGATCCCCTATGGAAAATAAAAATAAAACAAAAACAAAAACAAAATCTGTAGGCAAACCGTAGGTATAAAATTAAGCGAATAAATAAATCCCTAGGTATTCCGTAGGTAAAAGTTTCAGGTTTACCTACGGAACAAATCCGTAGGCATTGCCTACGGATCGTACGGTAGGGAATCCGTAGGCATATTTCTAGCCTACGAAATTGCCTACCGGACTTTTACCTTCAGATTTCCGTTGCTAAATCCGTAGGTAATTTTTACCTACGGACCATTTCCGTAGGTAAAAATTTACCTACATCCGAAATACCTACGCCTTGATTCCGTAGGTAATCCGTAGGTATCGCCGAATACCTACGGAAATTCAAGCTTTACCTACCGATTTTTCCGTAGGTATTCGGCGAGAATTTTGTAGTGTATATTAAAATTGTGAGGTGGGCTTCGATGGGCCCATGTAATGAAAACTACAAAAGGAATCATGCCCCTACTCTTCTAATGAAAATGCCTGGCCCATCTAAACTACTATTTATAGTAAGACAGGCTTGGGCCCAACTTTCATATTGTTGGGGTTGTTGTATACCTAAAGCAAAACCGGTTGTTTTAGTGGTTACGACACCGGTCCACTGTTAACAATCCCTATCTGGAAGAATATGTTTAAGCAAGAATAAAGTCCATTATCTCATGTTTTAGACCACGTGTCGATCTGAGTTCGGAGGGGATCACGAAGGTCGTTAACAATGATGAGATATAAATAGATCACAGTCGAGATAGCTTGGGCTGAGCTATCGGTCTTGACTGCAGCTTAATGGTAGTGATGAGTCCCAATCACTAGTTATGCTGGTACGGTGGAACGTATTGAAGGATCAATAGAGATAATGCTCTTCTGATACTGACCCTGTATCATAGGTGATATAGGTGAAGAGCTATAGATCTCAGGCTTTAGCTTCGATCTTAACCTTGGTAAACTATTAGATGTATATGTATTCTTCGATGTTGCTTTGATTTACGAAGATATGAACTTCGTTAGTTCATCTTAATCATGTCGTACTTTGGGTAACACGGAGATGCATAGTATGTCTAATAAGTGTTATCAACAAGCCGTGTCCTGTGTGAGTGCAGGCTGACGATATCCCCTCAGGGAGTTCACAATGTTTATTATACCAAGTCATGCATGCTGATTAAGTTCAGGTATAATAATGAGGAGTGAACGGGTACTACCTGAGGAATAGATGTTAACAATTAGGAGCAGTCATGGTAGCTCTAATTGATTAACGGATATGGAAGGTCTTAAACACGGGGGTCGAACTAAACAAAATACCAACCCAATCTACATAATTGAGACAGAGCGGTGATTCAGCTATGACACTTTAGTGGAGTGCATCATAGTTCTAATGAGATACATGTTCAGGGGTGGACATGGAAATATCGAATTAGATAAGGCCCAACTCTGTCTGGTATCCGATCCCTAGGATGGCCCTTTTTAAACAGACCTAGGGAATCGATCTAATTGTATTATTGAGTTTGGACTCAATAATTGTACTCAGGCCCGGTATATGATATATATTGGATTTATATCCGGTGAATGGATAATAAATATAATTAATTGAGATTTATATCCTGTGGGATTAAATCTAATTATTTATTATTTAGTTATTCACGGATAAAATTAAATCTAATAAGATAAGATTTATTTAATTAAATCTTATGGGGATAAATATCATATATAAATATATTTAGTATATATTTATTTATTTATTCTTCTACTGGAATTAGAATAAATTCTATTTGTTAGAATTAATTCCGGATGTACAGTTGCATAACTGAACAGATTAATTCCTTATTAATTCCGTATTAATAAAGGAATAAGATTTGTAAGTTATGGAAGGAGAATAAATATGGGATGACAAAGATATGGTTGGAGATAAATAAGGAATCACATCTCCTTATTTATGAACCATATAAATACTCTCCATGTCTCTCATCTAAACCTTAATCTGACTTAGCCACCAGAATTATCTCTGTGAGATTGGCGCAGAACCCTAGGCGAGAGAGAGAGTCGGCCGCTGGTTCCTGAGTAAGGGAGATCGAGGTTCCAGTGATCTCGAGACGCCCACCAAGTCTCGGATTTCAAGGTGTGGGATCACATCCTAGAAGATCAGAACCGTAGATCGATCAGACACGACTCAGATTACACGTTCTTCATAATCAAGGTATGTACTCGAGCCATTGCATGAATTTATGTGCACGATCGAATCAACACATCCGAACCAAGATCTGGGTCGGGGCGGCTTTCAAGCAGCCGGTCCCAACACATATAACTCAATCCCACTCATTTTCACATTGATTTAAAGTATACTAATATCTGCTGGATCTAAGAAAAAAGTAGAATCATATGCTTATGTTTTTCTCTCCTTCATGCCAAGATGATTGGTTTCGTGTCTAAAAGATGGGTGAGTCTTGAATGCAAATGGAGGTCAACTCTTATAATTGAATGTATTGCAGCTTTATTCCAATATATGATAGAACTCAAAACATATAAGTGTAGAAGAATCACATATAACCTGCTTCTCATTTTCTCAAGTCCCCATTTCTATTTTTGCATTTCCCGTTGTTTTGCTCGTTTCGTTCTCATGTCCACATATATTACTTACTGTATCAGACTCCAGATGGTACACTGTTGGACGTGATGCGCAATGCTTATGAGTTACTTTCTCAGTGTGGAATAACAATTCCTGAGGTAAATTTGACATCTCTTTCAGCATTTATCAAGAACTTTTTTCATTTATCTTACTTCCTCCACCTCATCTCACATTATGTTGTGTGCTCAACAATTTTAATAAGGGTATTTACTGAAGCTTTGTTATATTTATAATCTGTTACCTATTTGCCGGTGGTTCCATAGCCAAGGGTTCTGAGTTGCAAATCGAGGTTTCTGAGTTTCTATGGAGAAATGTTCAGGTAGTATGCCTTTTAACATGTATCAATTGCTTCAATAGTTGACCTTTATCCTGATGTCTTTCACTTGATGCAGCTTGATGGAAGTTTGGTCATTTTGGCTGAAAATATACTGGGCTCAACTAAAGCATTGGAATAGGTGAAGCTCTAATACAGTATGGTCAGCTATTCGTTGTTGACCGCATTAAAGAGCTCATCAAGTACGAGGGCTTTCAGGTATTTACTCTGTACAAGGTTGGATTTTTCAGTTCAGACTATGCTATTACACATTTATATACTGAAGGCCTTTGGTAGCTTCATGAACAACATTCTCCTCAATCCCTACCCTTTCTTCTCGTCTGATCTTAGAGATAATTACGTTGCTGTCAATCAGAATTATAACATTTCATCTGTCTACTTCAAACAAGTGGAGTATAATTGTATAAGAATTGGGATCCTCTCAAGTTTCGTTCTGTACGAACAGTTCATGATATTGGTGGTGTTCAAATGTCCTTTTTAATAGGTTGCACCAGCAGAGCTCGGAGGTCTGCTCGTCTCTCATCCAGAGATATCCGATGCTATTGTCATTCCGTAAGTTCATTTTCCAAGATTTCAATTCAATGATAGACTGTATCTAAATAAGGAGTACTATATACCTAAGCAGTCATCTGAATTAAACACCTTGTTCGACATTTTTTACTATCCTCTCAGATATCCTGATGCAGAAGCTGGTGAAGTCCCGGCTGCTTACTTCGTCCGAGCCCCAAACAGCTCACTTTCTGAAGAAATTCGTAGCAGATCAAGTATGCATGCAGACTAAATTAGCCTCAGCATTAAACACACATCATATTCTCAGCTAATAACTTGTTATTCATGTTTTCAGGTCGCGCCTTTTAAAAGATTGAAGAGCGTCACATTCATCAACACTGTACAAAATCGGCTTCCGGGAAAATACTGCGACGCGAGCTCATCAACAAAGTCCGATCGAAGCTGTAATTCCTTCTATCACAGCTCTCCTTATTTTATTCTACGAAAAAATATATATATATATATACGTATATATATTAGGTTCTCTTAAAACATTTATAGATATTGATAGAACATTTTTATCTTTTCACTATGTTTGGAAAATCATGTACAGTGAATTATTTGTATTTTAATATAAGTATCATTTTTATTTATTGTAATGAGTATAAGAACAATTAATAACTGTTCACCATGAAATATTAATAACGGTTAAAACCGTTATTAAAAACTACCAAAGATAACACTTCGTAACCGTAATGTAAGAACCACAAACCGTAATGATTGTCGATCATATATAACGAACAATATATAAATTCATAACGGCTGCAAACCGTTATCAAAAGTTACTAAACATAACGGTATATTAGTGTTATGTATTGAATTTCCAACCGTTATAATAAACTCACATAGATAACGGTATAGAAGTGTTATGTATAAGGGTGACTTTTAATAACACCAGTATACTTAACAGTTTTTTTTTTGTACATAGATAACACAAATTTTGAGTTATGTATGAACTTTTTTCTTGTAGCGTAAGATGATACGTTTCTTATAGAGTAAGAAATAACTAAAGTTAAATTACTTTTTACACGTACACTTCCGACTTTAACATATAATATTTTCTTAAATTATTTATCTAAAAAGAAAAATCTCCTCTTACGAAAAACGGAGGGAGCATATATATATATATACTCTTGAAATGTTATATTAGCTGGACCGAGCTAGTATATATTTTATCTTATCTTAGCTGTATCGTGTAATGATATTTTGATAGCTTTTGAATAAAAATAGCATCGATATTAAAAATTCTAAAGATACAAAGACGTACGATTACAAAGCTGAAATCAAAGGATTTAAATATGCCAAATGATTAAGTATAATCTCAATTATTGGATGTAATGGCCGACAAAATTAAAGCTTTAAATATGCCAAATAATTAAGTATGAGCTCAATTATGTGATGTAATGGCCGACAAAATTAAAGCGAGGACCCAACCCAATCAATTCTTCTTCTTTTGATTTAGAATAAATAAAACTCTATATCTCTCTCGTAAGATGATAAATTTTTCTTTTAATTTGTTACATCTCCATAAGAGGATTCCTTTCTTTAGTAGGTAAAAAAATATTAAAGAAAAATCACATTTTGCACATTAACTCTTCACGGTAATACATAAATTCACCCTAGTTTTTTTAATTTTTCGGTGTCCGAAACAAACGTATGTTCGTGTATAGTAATCAACCTTAGTGACATTAGACTCCTCCAAGAGTAGTTGTGCATTGTGCTCCCTCCTCTCTCTCTCTCTCTCAAACACAACTTGCGCAGGCAAATATACAGAAAAAGAAATGGCGGCAGAGGCAGCGGTGTCGTTTGCGGTGGAGACGCTGGGCAAAATGCTGATCGACAAGGCGGAATTTCTGATAGGCGTGGAGGAAGACGTGAAGTGGCTGCAAAAGGAGCTAAAAACTATCCAATGTTTCATGAAAGACGCGGCCAAGAAGCAGAGCGACGACGAGAGCATCCGCAACTGGATATCTGATATCCGAGAGGTAGCCCACGACGCTGAAGATGCCATCGAGATCTTTGTACTCAAAGTCCAGAGCAAGAGCTTGAAGAAGAAGTACGGTTGCTTCCCCAATCATCTCTACCATCTCAATAAGGTGGGAGAACAGATCAAGTCCATTCGGCAAACCCTCGTAGACATCCAAGACAGGCGCGTGAGGTACAAATTTAAAAATGACGGCAGCGGCGATCAGAAAGCAGAACCGAGCAGCAGGAAGAGATCGCAGGGGGAGGAAATTGAGGCGCGGCGGAGAGTGGCTCATTGGAAATCCGGCCAACAGGTGGTGGTGGGATTGGAGGAAGATGTGAAGCAGCTATTCCGAAAAGCCGTGTTTGAGAAGAGCGAAGGACTTTCGGTGGCAGCCATAGTGGGAATGGGGGGAATGGGGAAATCAACGCTGGCCAGTAAACTATACAACCACCCTGCCGTTACCGGTGGGTTCGAATTCAGGGCGTGGGTGGTTGTTTCGAGCGAATTCACCCAAGAAGATATAATGAAGCGGATGCTGCTGAAGCTGGGAATTCCCAACGATGAACTAAAGCGTTTAATGTCCATTGCCGACAGTCTAGGCCGCCAAGAAGAACTGACGAATGAGGTGCACAAACGCCTCACCGGCAAGCGATATTTCATAATACTGGACGACGTGTGGGAAGCTCCGCACTGGGAATCCTTGAGTAGCGCATTTCCAGATGGAGGTATTAATCTTTATCTTTCTACCAATTGTTGCCGTTAAATTATCTATACGCTATACTTTATACAGTATAATAGTAGTAATACCGTAGCTATATACAGAACATACAAGATTTCCGTTCATAATTATTATTAATGTTATGTATAATAGTAATAGCTTATGTTTATTGATATGAAATCTGGAATGAATTTATATCATAAAAAAATTCTTTTTTTTTTTTTTTTTTCCTTTTTCCCAAAGAATTCATCTAAACAAGTTAGGCTTATAAGACTAGAGTAGATTTTTTCAAGAAAAGGTAAAATTTGCAGATGAGTTACGGAGGTGGGGGAAGAAGAAGAAGATGACAGGAAAGGAAAGGAACGAAACATAAGTTGCTGTTAATTTCAGTGGGGGCTATGGGGGCCATAGGTAAGAGTGGGCTGGGCTTTGTGGGAATTAGGCAAAACGTTTTCAACAAATCTAAGCATAGATATGTTTATGTTAAATCATACTACTCTAATTACTTGATGAAAGTGTTAATTGCTTGCGATCGAGGACTGTGATGTAATTCCCCGTTGTTGAATTTTGTCAGATAAAGGTAGCAGATTGTTGCTCACAAGTCGCAATCAAGTAATCACAACGCACGATGGATATGTGCATAACATGAAACCTTTAGGTGACACTGAAAGCCGGGATTTGTTCATGAAGAAAGCGTTCGGTGGTAACACTAGCTTCGACGAATGCCCAGAAGAGTTGAAGAAGGTCGGGGAAGAAATCTTGAAAAAGTGTGGAGGCTTACCGTTGGCAATCAGCGTGGTAGGAGGCGTATTAGCAAAAAAGACACCGTCGGGGAGCGAATGGGAGAAAGTTCACAAGGAAATGAAGTCTCATTTGGAAAGGAGTAAGGATCTTAATAATATATCGGGGATACTGGAATTGAGCTACCAGAATTTAACTTTGGAGTTGAAGGCGTGCTTCTTGTGCCTCGCATTCTTCAAGGAAGACGCTACCATCAAGGCCACAAAGTTGGTACAGATATGGGTTGCACATGGATTGGTGCCTCAAGAAGTTAAAGGAGAAGAAGCAAGGATGGAGGACGTAGCAAGAGGTTATTTAAATGAGCTCATCAGTCGAAACATGGTTCAAGTGAAGGAGATGGCATATGATGTAGTAAAAGGGTGCCAAGTTCATGATCTTCTCCATGACCTATCCATAAGAAAAGCAAAGGAGGAGATAGATTTTGAGGTGCTAAGAGAAGAGAGCAACTCGCAAATTAAACGTTCCTTGAATAAACCTCGGCATCGTGTCATGTACTACGATGGAATAAGTTTCATCTACGCCACCAATCGGAACCAACATCTGCGCTCCCTTTACATCAATCGAAATGACGAATACCTATATCCTTGTGGCGGCCCATCATTGTCTTACTGGAAGAGCTTCGAGCTGCTTAGGTTCCTTGACTTGGGGAATGCAATGTTCCGTGTATTGCCCAAGGGAATCGGTGAGCTGACTGGATTAAAATACTTGAGAATGAGGTGTGCCGGATATCAATCGAGGCTCCCACGCTCATGGGCAAAGCTCAAAAACCTCGAGGTCCTAGATCTACGGGGTTCGTACTTGTCGTCCATAAAATTCGACAAAGTTATAGAGAAGATGGAGAGCCTGCGTCATCTATTCGCAAATGTAGTCGTCTCCTCCAAGGCGGGGTTAGGAAAAATGATGCAGCTTCGGACGCTGTACACGATTCGGTTCCTGAAGAATTCTTCTGATGTATGTGGAATACAAGGATTGAGCAGTGTTTCCAAATTGGGCATTGATTTCTTTGTTTCATCTGCACCAACCAACAACCTTTTCATAGACTTGTCTTTGCTTCCAAATCTTTTCCATCTCATCTTGCGGGAAGTCAGGTCGTCGACCGACCTCCAGGGGCTTACCTCTCTGCACCGTGTCACTCGACTTAAAATTGGTCACTATTCCTTTAGAGGTAATCCGATGCCCGTCTACTTCCCCCCAAATCTCTCGCATCTGACCTTGAGCAACTTGGGGGACTTGGAGGGTGTTTCGATGCCTGTATTGGAGAAGCTGCCCAACTTGCTCTATATCAAAATCAAGCATATAGATAATACGAAGAATGGAACAGAGATCGCCATTAATGGGGGATTCCCCAAACTCAAAGTCCTCAGCCTCCAAAATATCAAACAGTCAGGCAAGATTGAGATTGACGAAAAAGCAATGCCGGAGCTGAATCAGTTCATCATCAGCGAATGCCCAGATCTGGATGTTGAGAATGTGCCGGAGCGCATCAAATCTGCTATGGTCGTTCACTCTCATTAACTACACATACATGCTCCACAACGTATTCGGTTAGCTCCTTTATTTATTTTTCTTCATTTTTCGTCCTTTTTAATCAGTTTCTAGTTATAAGGGCAAATTTTATGTGCAATTAATTATTTTGTTACATGTTTCATGTATGATGATGGTTTTCAATTATATAACTCTAAGAACTAAGTTGTTTTTTCCCCCCTTTCTATCGACCTATCTCCGTCTGGCCGTAAACGAGCTAAAATACTGGGCAACTACTCGAAAAAAGCAGTTTTGAATTCGTTAATAATCGAATCGAGCTCGATCACTATTAGTTTTATTTTTTATTAGTTACAATTAAAGGTTTATAAATTCAAAATTAATATATACATGTCTCTTAAAAATTTAATAAAACTATAAAAGAGTGAGGTGGGCTTCCATGGGCCCATCTAATGAAAACTATAACAGGGATCAAGCCCCTACTTTTCTAATGAAAGGGTAATTCTATACGTAGCCGTCAAATTACTCCCTATAGCCCCCTGCAATTAAAATAATTAAAACATTAATCGAATGGTCTTTTTTACCCCCCACATAGCCCCCACAACGTACTTCTCCAATCTGGTGGCGTTCTGCCGACTGAAGTTGGTTCTTCTCCGATCAAGAAAAAGGGAGAAAAAAGAGATTTCTTCGTAAAAACTGATGGTGGCTATAAGAAAATTGTTGTTCTTCATGAAGGGGCTATACAGAGGGGCACGCTAGTAATTTAATTAATCCTTTTGATATTAATTTTAATACGGGGCTATAGAGAGTAATTTGGGGGCTATAGATAGAATTACCCTAATGAAAATGCCTGGCCCATCTAAACTACTATTTATAGTAAGACAGGCTTGGGCCTAACTTTCATATAACTCAATCCTACTCATTTTCACATTGATTTCTTTTATGGGCCTAATTAATTTTTATAGTTAACTGATAATTAATTTACTCTATTCATGGCGTGCCTTAATTACAATTAATTAAATAACTTAGCCTAAAGCATGCATAGAATTACTCAATTGACTCAATTATTATTTTTCCAAACCTGAAATTTACGATGCTTATAAAGTTTTAATCGATGAATAAAATGAGCGAAGAGTAAGAAGACACGGTAAATAGCTGGGATAGATTTATGGAGAGAAATTCCAATACCCATTTTAAAAACCTTCATGCACAAACTATCCCTCTTAAAATTTTGATGCACAAAATACCCCTTTAATTTTTTTAATAGTGGTGAGACCCACTTGAGTTGATGTAAATATGGGAATGAGTGATGTTTTTTACGGGAATGACCGAATGAGTGATTGTTTTTATTTTTATTATTTGTTGGGGAGTTGAGAGAATCAATTGATTCTCTCCCAACAACAAAAGGACAAAATTTAATGAGATAATAGTTAAAAATACCCATTTTTATAAAAAGTATAACTTCTATACCCATTTTCAATTGAAATGTCAAATATACCCTCAACTTATCAAATAAAACAAAATTGTTATTCAAAAAACAAAATAAAAATTTATGACGTGGGACCCACCCCTAATAAATCCAAAAATAAAGATTCATCTACCCCACCCTCCCCTCTCTCTCTCACACACGATTCCTAATCCTAACCGTGTACCCTTCGAACGAAAATTACCCCCAAATCAGAAAAAAAAATTACCGTCACCGTCGCTGTCGCCGTCGCCGATATGTCAAACCAAGACGAAGCAGGGACCTCCAACCAAGCCCCTCCACGCCGACGGGGCGCCTCCCGGCGTCGGCAGCAACAGCCGCCGCAGCAGCAGCCGGCGGAGGAGGAGCAGCCGCCGGCGGCCCTCCGGATTTACCCTGACCCCCCACCTCCGGTATGTCCTTTTCTATATTTGTTTACGTTCAATGTAAAGAAGCATGAAGCATGTTATGGTTTCGAGCACTTTGTTTAATAAGCATGAAGCATGTTATGGTTTGAATCGAATTTTATTTCTGAAAAATTGAAAATTTTACTGTTATTGTTCATAGGTACACGACTGAAATTGCATTTCAGTCGTGTACTACACGGTTGAAAGTGCATTTCAACCGTGTAGGGTCAACGATTTTGACTTTTCAGTCAAAATTGTTGACCTTACACGGCTGAAATGCAATTTCAACCGTGTAGTACACGACTGAAATTGCATTTCAGCCGTGTACTTGGCCGAATAAAATGCATGAAATTTTCAAATTTTTTTTTTTGATTCGTTTTGTTGCTTCTCGATTTGCAGCCTAGGTTTCAATGGATGCAGGGCCGAATGCAAGGGTTTAGAGGGCAAATAAATCTCTACATACGGGACGACGTGGTTCGATCGATTCCGCGCGTGTTGCATCGCGTAGGTGGCCAACGCTTGGTCGATAGATTTATTACGGAAGGCCCGTTCGGATACCTCCTCGAAATTCGGAGGAGCGGGAGTGCGAACAACGCCCTCCACGAGCTTCTAGCCCGAGAGCTCGAGGATGAGTCGATTCCCGAGATGGAGAGGTGGTTCCACGTAGGTGGGCAGGACATACGCTTCCGTGCCCAAGAGTACGCCCTCGTGACGGGCCTGGCTTTCGGGGAATCGGCTTTCAACCCTAAAGGCCGTCACGACCCTCCCAAAAGGAGCCTCCTCTACACGCGGGGGCGAATCCCCTAAGATAAATAAGTTGAAGGCGGACTTCAATGACGACAAGAATGTACTGGGAGATGCCGACCAGTATCTGAAGGCGGCCAACCTGCTCATGTACTATCTCATGCTACTCGGCCACGACAACCCGACGATCGAGGACTGGGCATGGCACCTGGTGGAGTTCGAGGAGCAGTGGAGGGCATTTCCGTGGGGAGCGTGGTCGTTCCAGATCATGCTCTACCAGCTGCACGTGATGAAGAGGGACCCCGCCCTCATAACGGGCGTGCGACCCGCCTATCACCTGTACGGGCCGGTCTGGGCCCTGAACATTTGGGCCTACGAGGCGATCCCCCGAATGGGGCAAGCATGCGGGGTTCGGGATCGTCCGACACTGTCCCCCCGCCTCAGAAGATGGGCCACGTCCTCCTCTTCGTGCAACTTCAGGGGATTCTTCGATAATCCCGAGGTAATTGATTTAGTATTTTTTTACATTGTTTAATTTATTTCACGTTCGATTTTTGTAAATTTGCTTTAAACCTCAAAGTCAACCTTTTTAAAATCCAATTCAGTCGTGTACGGTCCACAATTTTGACTTTAAAGTCAAAATTGTTGACCGTACACGACTGAAATTGTAATTCAGCCGTGTACAACACGGTTGAAATTGCAATACAGTCGTGTAAGGTCAACAATTTTGACTTTAAAGTCAAAATTGTTGACTGTACACGACTAATTAGCAATTTCAACCGTGTAGGACACGGCTGAAATACAATTTCAGTCGTATACTATGCTGAGTGTTTTAAAAAAAAAAAAAAAAAAATGATTCCTAACACCTCTTGTTTTATTTTTCGTTGTAGCTCGAGGTTCATCCGACATTGGAGGCGGATGAGTACGATGTTCTCGATTATGGATTCCATAGTCTCGAGAGCATCGAGCCGATAGGCGTGGCCTACGTTCCCTCCAAGCGCCACGAACAAACCAATCTCCCGCCCGAGAGAAGGGAGTCGAAGGCGAAGCGCGACATGGCGAGGGCGATGGACAAGCTGAAGTGCATGGGCGCTTCTGAGGTAGTGGCCCCTCGACGTCGTGCTCCACGGGCGGAGCGAGCTCATTCCGACGGCGGGATCCAGATGCCGAGACCGAGGGTTGAGAGGAGGCCCGAATCATGGGCCTCGAAGAGGCCTCGGAGTGAGCACGCTGACCCCCGGCCCTCCGGATTGATCTGCTGCGCACACGGAGATCCGTGCGAGCGCGGTCCCCTCGGTGACGACTTCTTGGACCGATTCGGGGACCGTCTGGTGTCCCGATGGGAGCAGGATCGCTCAGGGACCGGATTTCTGGGTCGCCTTGCTAGAGCTATTGCCGGGGAGCTGAAGATGTTCATGGGGAAGAGTCCGAGCCGCAGCCGTTCTTCCTCCGGGGGTGAGGGACAGTCCCGTGTAGGTGAGCAGCCGTTTGCGGGGCTCCGAGATGTCCACGTCAGTGAGCACTCGCTTGGGGGGCTCAGGGATATCCCGATCGAGACGGCTGACGTCGCAGACCGTCCTTTCGACAAGCCTGAGCCCTCCCAAGGCTCCCATCACTCTCGGTTGAGTGAGTTTGTTGACGAGATAGATAGGATGGGAGCGAGCTCAGATGAGGAAGTCACTCGTGTCTCGACTAGGGAGACACGCCCCTCAGCCTCTCTACTATCTCCATATGTCATAGAGCGTCCCAAAAAGCGATCCTCTCCGTATCAGAGGTTTAGGGAATCGGGACAGCCCCACGTGGAGATGAGCCGGACCGGGTTCTACCTCACACAGGAGATCTTCTCCACGATCGAGGAAACGATGAAGTGTCTCGCTGCTCTGGTAATTTTTTTACATGTTTTGTTTTGTTACTTTTACGGTTGATTTTGTTCTAATTAGGGTACTAATAAGATTATTTTGAAAATGAATACAGGAGATAGACCTGTACACGATCTACTGGCAACATAGACTCCAACAAGGGTACCGTCTTCTCGATGGTGTTAACAAACTTCACCACATAGTTCTGCCCCTTACGTTTTACGTAAGTTCGTTTTCTCATTTTCCGTTTTCATTTGTTTCAATTTCCATATTCATGTATTTCAATTTGATAAAAAAACTAATAAAAACAATGTTTCAATTTCAAATAAATAAAGACACAACTCCGAGACGAGTACTTGAAGTTTCACCCCAACTCTTCGACTTGGGGGTTGGCAAACGAGACTTTGAAGTACACGAAATGGGAGATCCCCTACGATTTCATCGCGGGCTGGGAGGGGATTAACACGTACCAACCGTGGATCACCGGCCAATATGTAAGTTTTTAATATCCGATATTGATTATATCGAATTTAATTCTTCGTATTGCTAAATCGTGTTTTTTTTTTTCAGTTTCTCGTCGTTTGCCATGTCTCCTCCTCCCATTGGATCCTGTGTCGGGTGAACGTTCCTTGTTGGTGCATCGAGGTGTACGATTCCCACTATTGGATGTACGAGGGAAATGAAAACCATCCACTCAGGCAATCACGGATCATCCAATGCTTGCCCTTGTCTCGCCTCTTCTCACGCCTCTTGGAGTACAATCCCCAATACTTCACGCGTGTCAACTCAAATGTCAAAAACTGGAAGACACGATTCATGGACATCCAGTTCGCCCCTCGGGAGTATCAATTCGTCCAAAACGATGGCGTGAGTTGTGGCGTGTACGCATGCATGTATTTGGACTTGCTCCTTGGGAACCATAAGATATACCATGCCGACGAGAAATTGGTCGTGAGACAATTTCGAAATAAGATGGCTTCGAGAATTTTCATGATTTCGAAGGGATGGAGGAATTGGTGACAAATTGTATTTTTTTTCGAATATTGAATGATTTTGATGCTTATTTAGATTTGTAAATTGTTGAATTCGAATGGTGTTTCTTGTTAATTAGATTTGTTTGAAAACAATTTTGTTCGAATGATGTTGATTTTGGTCATTACAAGTGAAGAATCGAAAATTGTCAAATGGTGGAAAAATTGTATTTTTTGGACATTTTGGACTCTAACATTCGGCTGAGTACACGGTTGAAATGTAGTTTCAACCGTGTACTCAAGAACCCCGACCGTGTACCCTAAGTCGTGTACTTAAGAACCCCCTATTTTTTTTTTTTTAATTATTTCAATTCGTGGAGCTCAATTGAGTTGGAATCACTGTTACTTTCATACATTGTGCAATCTTATGATTCGATCACGTTACGTGAATTACACATTTGAAAAAACATTACGTTCGTAAGTTTGTTCTAGATCAAACGTAACCTTAGTAGTTAGACTATATAAGTGACACTCACTCTATACTTCATACTTACATAAGATATCCTTCAATTCAATTGATTTTGGCTTAATTATGACATAACTTACGTTATTACACGTTTACAAAACTTAATAGACTCGAGATACACGAGAAATTCAAACGAAACACGAGAATTTCGCAAATTTAGGCTTAATTTTGACTTTTTAGGCTTAATTTTGACTTCTCACGAAAAGGGTACACGCTATTTTTCAATTTAAATCGTGTAGAGTCAACATTCGTGTAGAGGGCATTGACTTTTATTTAATTTTGACTTTGTTGACCTTACACGGTTGAATTGGATTTCCAATCGTGTATACACGATTGAAAACATCATTCAATCGTGTAAAGTCAATGACAATTTTGACTTTTTTTTTTGACTTCACACGATTAATACTCGAACTTAACCGTGTACACACGTTTAAATCAACAATAATGTCGTGTATTTGGCCGAAGGTTTCCCTTTTTTTAACACAAAAACATTCAATTTTCACCAATTGATCAACTCAAACAAAATCTAATATGTTTACATCCAATAACATTCTTAAACATCCAAAAATGTTCATTAACATCCAAAAATGTCAATTTGGTTAAAATAAAAATACAATCAAGCATCGGTATCGTACGGACATCGGGGCCTAGTATGCTCCTCGCTCTTGCAAATGCTAAATTTTTTCTTACCTCTAGGACGTCGAGGAGGAGCATTTAGATCAACTCCGCAAATGGGAAGCGAGGCTTGGCAACTCCATCGCTTGTGCCCGTATTGTCCGCATCTTGAACACCTTTGCCGGTTCGTTGAGGATTCTCCTTCAACGGCCGATCGAGCTCTTGCCATCGGTGGTCGCCCGGCTTGCCTAGGTACAAGAGGGGGTAGCACCCTCCATCGTGAAATGAATTCGGGAACACTCCACGTCTCGGGATGAGGAACCGGTTGAATCTGAGGAGAATACGTAGCAACTAACGTGGATTGCCTGAAATAATGGCTCACGTAGTCAGTTGCCCGCCCACCGGAGTGCCTGTAACAACATACAAAAACGTTTAGAAATCCGATTGAAATACGACAAGCATGAAACTAAAATAAAACGAGAACTAGCCGTACCTTATCGCCGCACAAGCGTGTCGACAAGGGATGCCGTCTAACTCAAACTCACGGCATTCGCAAGTCGAGTTTTGGAGATCGACGAGGTAAGTCTGCTTTTCACCTTCGACTCTCCAAAGGGTGGGCGTAGGCGTTCCTCTGACGGAGTAGCGACGGCCCCATTCCGACGATGCCGACATCTTCGTATAGGCCTTCTCGGTGAGTTCATGTTGGCGAGTTAGGGCACTAGTCCGATGTTCGTCGAACCATTTCTCGACGACTATCCGATACACCTCGATCATGGCACAAATCGGGAGTCTCCGAGCCCACAACAACCGAGCATTCATGGTCTCGGCGGGATACGAAGTCATGAAGCTCGTACGTCGGACGGGACACTTGCACCTCGCCCACCTCGGCAGGCCAATGTCGCTCAACCTCCTGTAGATCCCGCCTCCCTCCCTGCTTAGGTCCCTCAGATTCCCCCAATATTCATCGAATTGGGAATCTCGATAGGCATAGGCTGCAGACTCGAATATAGCCCCCGCATGCCTTCCGTACCGAACGAAATTTCTCTGGAGGTGAACGAAGCAGAAGCCGTGAGCAGCATGCGGAAAGATGGAGTCGATCGCATTTGCGATGCTCACGTGCTGATCGGATACGATCAACAAGTCCGAGGGCGCCCCGAAACTCTCTCGGACTTTGGACAAGAACCACGTCCAAGATTCGTCGTTCTCTATGGGACCGAATCCAATGGCAAGGGGAAACACTTGCTCGTTCCCCGTCTTTCGTCACCGCCACAAAGAGCGTCCCCTTGTTCTTCCCCTTCAAGTGCGCCCCGTCTACTACGATCACGGGGCGTAGCAAACCATTTCTCCACGCCTCGATGGACGGACCAAAGGCGAGGTAGAAGTAGGTCAGACGGTCGGTGACGTGGGAGGTGTGGATGTCGTACTCGGTGCCCAGATTCATCTCCTTCAAAAGGTAGAGGTAAGAAGGGAGCCTCTGATAAGACTCGTCGAGGGCACCGTACGTCATCTCTATAGCGACGTTCCTCGCACGGAGAGCGAACGGGTAGTCAATCTGAATACCGTACTCACTCCGTAGCTCGTCCACCATCTCCTTTGGCTTCAACACTGCGCCCTCGGTGATCAATCGACGAGCGTAGAATGCTCCTAATACCATGGCCGGCACCTGTCGTTTGTTGTTCGAATTTAAATCAACTAGACACGTGTGATCGGCCTCGTACTTGTTGATCTTCCAAATCCCGCCTTTCTGCGTTGCATTCAACTTGAACTCGCAATCCTTCCCCGAAGTGCACCTAAAACCCACACGGCCTTTGTCGGAACGAGGGATACAATACTCCTTCCGGAGATCCATGTGAAGCAATCCGACGGCTATATGCAAGTCATCCTTCTTCTTGAAGTATCCGTCCTTTCGCAACTGACCCAAGGCCGGTGCCAAGTCGGGATCGATCCATCCTAAAGGGAGCGCGGTGTCTAGATCGACGTGTGGTATCAACCAATGGCGAACCGCCTCCTCGTTAGCGCGAGCACGAACTTCGTCGTCGCGGGGCTCTTGGTTTTGTGAGTGCATGCTACGAAGCCCGATAACCCTATCAATATGGCCGGGCTCGCGGATCCATGCTCCGAATTCAGCCGTTAGGCTCTCAAGTAATTGGGATCGTTCCTCCACATTCCTTGCTTCCTCGCCCTCGGACTCGAGAGACTCTTCTTCCGACTCCGGCTCTTCTTCGTCGCGTACTTCGGATTCAAATGCATTCGATCTCGGGATCGGCTCCTCTTCGACGCTATAGTTCTGAAAAATCGTCGATCGTTGGGTAGTATGGGCTGCCCGATTTGCTCTACTAATGACGTAGATCGTCGACATCTCCCTTCTCGCGATGCACATTCTAAGCAAATCCCCGGTGCTCTTTAAAACGGCCTTCACCGTCTCCTGCTCGTTGAGGTTCGTCAAGTGGAATAGCAAGTGCTCCGATTCATCACCCAAGTAAAGTTGAATGTCTCGTACTACGTTTTCATAGCTCAAACTCGCTATGGGATAAGTGACGAGAAAGAGTCTCCATTTACATACGATATCCCTTCCCAACGACCGCTATGACGGATAAGAATTCTCTGATCACCCATGTCGATCTGTACAAAAAAAAAAAGAAAATTAATAATCTGAAAAAATTTTGTTCTTAAGTACACGGTTGAATGGTTAATTCAACCGTGTATACACGGTAAAATTACACAATTTATCGTGTAAAGTCAACAATTTTGACTTTCAATAGTTGACTTTGTTGACTTTACACGACTTATTGTGTTATTCTACCATGTACTTTAGAACAAAAAAAATTTCTATTTTTTTTTCGCATATTATAAATAATAAATACAGAAAATCGAATATTACCTTGGTATTTGTCTCGAAAAAACGTCTTGAATCGATTCCAAAATTTCCAGAAATTAGAGAATGCCTACAAATATTCTCTCAACAATTTTTTCAAATTTAGTGTTGTGATGAAATGAATTATGTCTATGCTATTGCTATTGTTTTCTCACTTTTTCTGATTTTTCAATTAATGAAGTGCTAACAACCTCTACTTTTAATCAATTTCACAGATTTGGTTGTTGAAAGTAAATAAATGCAATTTCCTATTTTTTAAAAAGTATTACACGCCAATCTCCTATCCAATTTTTTGTGGTCGTGTATGTGTTATTCGTGTTATTCGTGACATATATATATATATATATATATATATATATATATATATATATATATATATATATATATATATATATATATATATATATATTTATTTCCACGTCATATATGGATTGAAATTTTCCCGGAGCACGAAATTTCAATCGTGAATTGAGAGAGTAAATCGTGTACAACACAAATTGAATTGAATTTTATGGTGGGCCCCACATTTGATTTATATATTTAGTTGATTTTTGGTTTTATTAGACAAGTGGGCCCAAATAGTAAGGGTATTTAAGACATTTCAATTGAAAATGAGTATAGAAGTTATACTTCTTAAAAAGTGGGTATAAAAGTACCACTTCTTATAAAAGTGGGTATTTTTAAACTTGACCCAAATTTAATTACCCCTCCCAACCCCCTCCTCGACTCTATTAATTGAGCCTCCCCCCCTTCCGGCACACTACTCCCCAAGCTGCTTCTCTCTCTCTCTCTCTCTCTAGTCTCTCCCATCCATCCCCATCGGAATTGCTCCTCCGGCAATTCTCCGTCATCCTCCATCGGATTTCTCTCTCTCTCTCTCCGTTTCTCAACCCCCACGGCCTCTCCGGCAAGCATCCACAACGCCGGCAAACCGCCCCGACACCGGAGTAGACTTCGGATCCCGTCGCCGGTCGAAAACAATTAGGTAATATCAAATAAGTACATTAGTCGAATTTAAAAAAAAAAAAAATTGGATCTTTTCGCAAATTTCACGCCGAAGATAATTCGCCGGAACTCATATCACGCCGGCGTGATATGAGTTCCGGTGAACTATGTCCGGCGTGAATTTGGCCAGAAGATCCAATTCTTTTTTTAACTTAGACTATGCGTATGTTATTTAAATTTTTCGTAGTTTTCATAATTTAATTAGGCCAATTTCGAGTGTAACATACAATTTTTATTTTTAAATATCATTCAATTTTAGCTTGAATTTTTGAATAAAGATTTGTGTAAAATTATGTTTGAAGTAGGGATATGCACTATATTATATTCAAAGATTTGTGTATAATTAAGATATTTTTAAAGTTTTGTGTATTGAATTTTAAATTTGAATTTTTCAATTATGAGATTTGAGTGCTAATTAATTTTTGAAATATCATGTATATTTTTGAGTGCTAATTTGGTCGTTGAATATTCATTTGAAGGGTTTGTAGACGAGAACGAGGCCGGAAAAAATAGTGTTCACACCGGAGACGAAGCCGGAGACGAAGTCGGAGAGTACAACGAATTCCTTAACAACCAAAAATGGTATGTTGTAATTCATCTAATATAAATTTGAATTTCACGCCGGAGACTTATAGCCGAAAAATAAAAAATGCCGGCGTGATTCATCACCGGCGTTTTTAAATTCCGGCTATATGTCTCCGGCGTGATGTAGTGCAACCCGTTGTACGTACAATTTTTTTCCATCATTATGTATTTTAAATGTACTTTTATATAGTTTTTTATGCCCTTATTATGATATTTTTGCACGTAATAATGTATTATCTATGGTTTTTAAAAGTGTTTACTAAAAAAATTCAATAATAGTAAGTAAAAATATATGTGTACGTAGTTGGGCAGGAAAAAATATACTGAAAATTTGAGGAAAAATAACGCCGGAGAATCATCGCCGGAATGAATATCACGCCGGCGTGATTTGTACTCCGGCGTGTATATCCGGCGTGATTTTTTGCCAAATTTCCAGTATATTTTTCTCATCTTAGTTATGTTATTTTTAATAATTTGTAGGTAAAATAAAGAGGTTTTATTATGATATTTGTTTATTAGGCATGTAATATATATGTTTATTAGGTATGTAATACTCAAAAAAAAAAAGTTATTAACAATTTATTAGGTAAAAATATTGTAAGAGTTACTGTTGAAATCACGCCAGAGAGAAGCTGCCGGAAAAAAAATCACGCGGGCGTGATATGTGGCCGGCGTGTTTTGTTTTCCGGCAATCTATTTCCGGCGTGATTTTTGGCCGAATGTACATTATTGATTCGTTCTACATTTTCCTAATTTATTTCTAATTATAATCTACAGATTTCGTTAAGAATAAGATATAATGGAGAAACTACGAGGATCCCACGCTCATGGGCAAAGCTCAAAAACCTCGAGGTCCTAGATTTACGGGGTTCATACGGGGCGTCCATAAAATTCGACAAAGTTATAGAGAATATGGAGAGCCTGCGTCATCTTTATGCATATTTAGTCTTATCCAAGGTGGGGTTAGGAAATATGAGGAAGCTTCGGACGCTGCACATGATTCGGCTGAAATTTGATTCTTCTTCCGATGCTCGTCTACTTCCCCCCAAACCTCTCGCACCTGACCTTGAGCAACTTGTGGAGGTTTGAGTGTATTTCGATGCCTGTACTAGAGAAGCTGCCCAACCTGCTCTCTCTCAAACTCAAGCATGCAGGTAGTTTATACAGTGATACTTTAGAGATCGCCATCAATGGAGGATTCCCCAAACTCAAAAGTCCTTAGCCTCCAGAATCTCAAACCTGAGGGCAAGATTGAGATTGACGAAAAAGCAATGCCGGAGCTGAATCAGTTCATCATCAGCAAATGCCCGGATTTGGATTTTGAGAATGTGCCGGAGCGCATTAAATCTGCTATCATCGTTCACTCTCATTAACTAACCTCAACAACATATTTTGTTAGCTCCTTTATTTATTTTTCTTCAATTTTTTTTCCTTTTAATTAGTTTCCGGCCGGAGCTTAATGAATTCGTCAATGACATTGACAATCTGATGGAGCACATCAAATCGACAATCGTTCAACCTCATTATACAAACATATATTGTCGCTTGAAAATTAATTAACGTTTCTGGTTATGAATTTATAATCGATTATATGCTAATTAATCGAGTTGTTTTCAAAATATATCAGATGATTGAGTTGTTTTGGCATTTCTTAAATTTTTAATTTGAACAAACCGAAACATGCACACTTGAGAAGAAGCTTCATGCATAACTATGCTTTGAGGCTAAAATCCCTCACCTTAGAAGATGCCGTAATCCCCAAGTAAGATAGAAAGAAAAATGAAGGAATAATGGAGACCACGATCGGCGCTGGATTCCCCAGACTTGAATACCTCCGCCTCCACGATCCATGCATTTTAGCGTGACATCTTCTATTGTACCTAATACTAATGATTTTTAAAAATATTGATTTTGAAAATGTTTTTAACACATAACAACTATCCATCGATACAATAATAGATGTTAAACTAAAATGCAATACAGGATCTCGTTCGGCATTAATGTGGGATATTTGTTGCATATTAAATGTACAATGAGGATTTCTCCTTGGTTACTTGGGCTTGGGCCTAATTGAGCACCAATTGATTGGGCCAATTTATCATGTCAATCTACATGAAACATAAGACTCAATTATTTTTGCATGGGCTAAAATTTCACCACCAACATTGAAATTAATGGAAAGACTGAGCAAATAATTTATGATGGCCCAGTCCATTATTTTATCTTTTCCAAATTTGAATTGACCTTGCCCAGTCCACTTCTTTATTTTTTTTTCCCCTTTAAGCAAAATTAATGATTTTCTTAGAACGATCTTAATTCTTGATTTAACATAAGCTGCAAGTTTTAAAAAAGTTGATAATCTTTTATGTTGATTTTGTTATCATTATTTCTTGAAATTAAATTCACTACAACTTGAAAGAATGGAAGAAAAAGAGCAGAGCATGTGTGTGCATGCAAGAATAATTAATCTAGGCCAAGTTTTCTTCCAAGAAGCTCAGTCCATGTTTTTATTATACTACAGGCTAAAGCCCAGCTCATTTCATTAGTGAAAGGTCTCTTCTTGTAGTCGACTGACAAAAAAAGAAGTGCGTCGAACGATCACTTCCAAGGGAGTACTACCTCACTCAAACATACTAACTGATAAACCTTCGATTCGCGGCCCAATTTAAAGTAGGTGTTTGTGTGAGTTGTATGTGAGAATGAATGAAAGAACACAGAGTTTACGTGGTTCGATCGATGTGATCTACGTCCACGGAGAAAAAGAGTATCCTTTGTATTCAGAATAGCGTAAGTGTGTACAATACAATCAGTTCTCATATTTATAGATCAAAGGAATGACGGTTGTGAAGGTGAGAACGTGGAGGTATGGGTAGTTTTCCCAGCTCCGGTTTCTTCTCCATCAACCCACGTTCTGGATTTAGGGCTCAACTCCCTGGGCCTGTATTTGGTGTGAGCTGGGCTTGCCGATCTGGGCCTATTGGGCCTTCACCGATCTGGGCCTGTTGCTAGGTTTTGGGCCTTTGGGCCTAGGGAGATGGGCCATTTCCTATCACATCCCCCCCCCCCCCCCCCCCCAAAAAAAAAAGCGTGGGGTGATGGAGCTGATGTCTTCGTCCCTTGTTCGTGTTAAACTTGCGAGAAAGGCCAAGCTGAACTTACGTACCCCCTCTGAAATTTGTGAGGAAGGCCGAACTGAAGTGACGTACCCCCTCTGAAATTTGTGAGGAAGGCCAAGCTGAACTTACGTACCCCCTCTGAAATATGTGAGGAAGGCCGAGCTGAACTTACGTACCCCCTCTGAAATATGTGAGTTCGGACTCCGGGAGATGTCGAACTCGTCTCCCGCCCAAATTAAAAAAGTTGTCAGCCGCATTTAATGCGACGCTTGGGGTACCGATAAAGTTCAGATTGGACGTTTTTGAAACGTCGTCGCATTGAATGGCGTATTGAATACACATAATCCTTCCTCCTTAATGCTGATGATTGGGAAAAAACATTCATTCCTTCTCTTCATTTCCAAACGAAACCCTAACTCTACAAATCCTCTCTACTGTTCATCTTCTCCAAACTCATTTCCTTGCGGATTCTTCAAGAAGTCTATCAAAAAGTAAGTTATGTCTGATATGATGCCTATTTCAACTTCTGTTTCCGATTCTTCCGTTCGGGATGTTCATTCCCCAGCGTCTTCACATTCTCTGGCGGCGACTGAAGAAGTCGCTGCCGCTTCTTCGTCTAATACTCCTCCGGTTAGTTTCCCGGACGATAGTCGTGCTTGTGTTCGGTCCGATTGCGAGGAACCGTACGGGCAGGAGGTTGTTTTTCCCGAGACTCCTGGTGTGAGTGGGAGTGTTGGTGCTCTTGAATCAACAGTTTATACCTCCACCCTCTATCAAATTGCCGTTAAATATAAATTCCCCCCTTCTGCTCTTCTTCTCCGGCCAAATGCCTCCGATAGGGCTTACCGTCCTCCTCGGGGATTTGTGACCGTTTACGCGGACCATTTTGAGGCTGGTTTGCGCGTTCCATTTCCGGCTATCTATGCCGATATGCAACGCACCTTTGATCTATCCCCTGCCCAAATTTCCCCGAATAGCATCAGCCAAATAACCGGGCTGGGGATTGCTTGTTCTCGGTTGGGTATTCCCTATTCGATACATATCTTGGGGGGGATGGTATCCTTTAAGTCTAGGACTGAGGGGTGGTATTACTCCTCATATCAGCACAAGGGCTTCTCCGTCAAAGTGCCCTCGAAAGTTCAGGACTGGCAGAATTTTTTTTTTTAGTGCCAGTTCGAGGGTGCCACCGAGGTCGGGTGGCACTCCGGTCCCGTTATGCTGTTGCCGAAGTGAAAGAATTTCGGTAAAGTGGCAAAGCATTTTGCCAGTCTAGGCAAAATGCCGATGTCGTTTGCCGCGCTCGAGACGGCGGTACCGAGCTCCGATGATCCTTCCACTTCGGTGTAGCCGGGGAGGGGTGAGGTCCCCTTTCCTGATTTTTTTTTTTTTTTTTTTAGTTCGGTCTAACCTTCTTCTTGGCGTTTGCAGTGGATATTTTGAGGGGCAAAAAATTTCCTGGCCAGAAGAGAAAGGGTGGTGCTACCAGTTCTCCTTCCGAGCCGAAAAGGCAGGCGACTGAGTCTTTCGAGCAGACTCAGTCCGGTATCCCTACTCCCCGATCTCGGGGTACTGCTGCTGTCGCCGCCGAAGATATCGGTGCGGCGGCTGCGGGTAAGCTGGTGGTGGGTTCGGCGTCGTCTGAACCCGATCTCACGATAACCGAGGTCAGGAAGTCCACCTCGGTGTTCCCAGTGGTAAATTCTAGCCTTCCCAATTCCTCAATTTTTTTTTTTTTTTTTACTGCTTGCCCTGACATTAGTAATGCATGCAGGATGTGGAGCCTACTCTTGAAGATTATGACCGCATACATGAGGCGGTCAGAAGTCTTCTTAGGGGCTCGGTGTCTAAATACCACCGGGTGGTTGAGAAAAACAAGGTCTTGTCCAGTGATAAGGCCAAGATTACAAAAGAATTTGCCGCTGCTACTGCTCGGAAGCCGGGCTGAAAGAGCAGCTCGATGCCGTATCTGCCGAGCTCAATGCCGTCAAGGAGAGAGCGGCGAAGAGCGAGGAGGAGGCTGCGGTTGCCCGAGCTCGCGAGGCGGAGATTTCTGCCGCCCAGGGTAGTGTTTTCCATGCCCTTGCTGAAAGAATAATATACAGCAAGGGTTTTGGTAAACTGGTGTCTTCTCTGACTAAGTCCATGGAGAAGCGAGCGGTGGCTGGAGTTCTAGATCGGGTCGCTGCCGATTTCCCCACACTTGATAAGGGGAAGTATGGCTACGAGCCGATCGAAGACGAGGAAATGCTGCGCGTGTATTATCGCCAGCTTTTGAAGAAGGCCTCCCCCTTTCCCGTGGTGGGGCATTTGGCGGAAGGGCAGGCGCTGTGGTCGGCTGCCGATGTGGAGGCTTGCCAGTTCGACAGACATGTCGACTTTGAGGAGGTGTGCATCCCGTTTCGCGACGAGCTGGCGAGTCGCCCACTCTCCCCAAATACGCCTCCTCCTGCAGTAGATGAAGGCGACGTTGACGATGGAGCAGATGCCGAGGTGGAGGGGACTGCCGGAGTGCCGCCAACGAGCACCGAGGCCAATGCTTCTGGCGGGGTCAGTTGATCCCCTTGTTTAAATTTTCTTTTTTATTTCTGTAATTTTCCGTACTGGAACTGTAAAATGTACTTACTTTCCCATTAATGAAAGTTCGGTTCTGTTTCTTATATCTTCCCCTTTATTCGTGTAGAATCCATCCGATCTTGACGTAACTCTGTATCTGAATGAAATTAAAAATCTGAAAATTCTCCTTGACGTCAAAGACGGTGAGATCGGACGGCTTGACAAACGCGCCGAACACCTCCAAAATGAGTTCGACGCTAAATATAAAGCGCTGCAGGTTAAGGCAGATGCGAATAAAGCTCGCTATCTTCAGCTGAAAGAGGATTATGCAGATGCCGAGAAGATAGCAGCCGAGCACACCGAATATGAAAGAGTTATCCATGAGCTCGGTGGCAAAACGATCTCCGAAGTCGAAGCTGAGGCTTTAGAGGCTGTGCGAGGGGTGGTGCGGGAGGTCAAGAATCGTGGCTCGGACTCATGGGAAGTTGCTGATTATATAGCCGAACTGCGGTACTTGACAAATTTGTTCCCATTAATTTTGTCACGCCACTCAATAATGAAGAAATGGCTAGATAGATATCCTGACGTGCAGCCTTCTAAACAAAATGCCCCTCGCTTTCGAGCCTTGAGCCCGACAGTTCCATCTCGGTTGATTAAAGACCGTTTAGACATGCGGTTGCCTGCTCAGAACCGAAGACCGATCCCAAACCGAGGATGGGAATTACCGTGCTCCTGTAATTCCACGTGGTCGGAGTTCCGCCCGGTCAGGGTCAGGCCGAACTGGCGGGACGAGCCGAGGTGCGGTGGGCGCGGTGGTGGTTGCAGTTCGGGGCAGAACTCCCGTCAGAAGGAAACTGTAGATATTGATTTTTTGCTGAACCCACCAACTAGTGGCTGGGCTAGTTACTTTAACTGTAGCAAGAGGCCGGACGAGGGCGGTCCTTCTAATACATAACTTGTAAAACCCTGCAAAATAAATATCTTTTTGGATACATCCTGTGTTAGTGTAATTGTTGGCTTATTGCCTGTTTGAATTTGCATTTCTGCTCTATTCGTTTCCGAACTGACTCGTAGGTCATTATTCGAATCTTCCGAAGTGGCTTGGGAGCCTGACTTCGGCTTCCGCAGTGACACTTGGGTCTTCCCTCGGTTTCGGGATGGCATATCGCCTATTATCCACGGCCGAGGTGACACTTGGGTCTAGTCGGGTTCCTGTTCTGCCGACTAAGTCGGTAGGGGTGGTCCCCTGGTTCGTACGATTGTTTTTATTTTATTAACACGTATCCTCGTCAGGACAGTGTTCAAGGTCGAGGTAACATGCATATAAGTGGAGTAATGCAAAATAATGTGAACACAATGAAAGATAAAGAAATAAAATCTCAAACTTTCATTACTTAAAATAATTTTTGGAAAACAAGACCGGACTAAGCATAAAACCGAACTGAATAAGACCGAACTGACAAAAGACTGAACAGACAGAACTACCCTACATGATACTCCACATCTATGCATAATACCTCTTCAGATGGATTACATTCCAAGGTCGCTGTATGGGCTCCCCGGACAGAGTGGAAAGCCTATAGGCGCCTTTACCAAGGACCTCGTCTACTCGGTATGGGCCTTCCCAAGTGGCCTCCAGCTTGCCGAGCTTACAAGCCTTGCTGACCTCATTGTTTCGGAGAACTAGGTCTCCTACGCAATACTGCCGGTCCCGAACTCGCCGATTGTAATATCGGGCTATGAGTTGTTTGTATCTGGCCTCTTTGATATAAGCTGTATCCCGCTTTTCTTCCAATAGATCGAGATCCACACGCCGGTTCTCGTCATTCACTTCGGCTACAAAATGAGTCGTGCGCGGACTGGGGAGTCCAATTTCGACCGGGATTACAGCTTCTGTCCCGTATGCTAGACTGTACGGTGTTTCGCCATTCGCTGTTCGCGGCGTTGTTCTGTAGGACCATAGAACATTTGGAAGGTTCTCCACCCATAACCCTTTGGCTTTCTCCAATCGAGTCTTGAGGCCTTTGACGAGAGTTCGATTCGTCACTTCGGCTTGACCATTTGCCTGAGGGTGGGCCACCGATGTGAAGTGTTGCTGAATTTGCAGCTCGTCACACCACTCCCTAAAAATCCTGTCCGTGAACTGGGTTCCGTTATCAGATACTAGGACATGAGGTATGCCGAATCGGCATACTATGTTCTTCCAGACAAAGTTCCGGGCGTTCTTGCTTGTGATCGCAGATAGGGGTTCTGCTTCCACCCACTTCGTAAAGTAATCAATTGCAACTATGAGGTGTCGCAACTGACCTGGTGCTTTATCGAATGGGCCTACTATATCTATCCCCCACTGTGCGAACGGCCAAGGACTCTGCATCGCGGTCAGCTCGGTCTGTGGCAGCCTAGTCACATTTGCGTGTAACTGGCACTTCTCGCACCTCTGCACGAGTTCGGTGCAATCCTTGAGCATCGAGGGCCAATAGTATCCCCATCTCATAATTTTCTTGGCCAAAGCCCGAGGTCCGATGTGGCTTCCACATGACCCTTCGTGCATTTCTCGCATGACGTAGTCTGCCGAGCTGGGTCCGACGCACTTGAGTAAGGGTTGAAGGTACGATTTCTTGTAAAGGACATTGTCCAGAACGGCATATCTTAATGACTTCGACAATATCCTTCTAGCCTCCATTTTATCTTCAGGCAACTCCCCTCTCGCCAGATAGGCAAGAATGGGCGTCATCCACGTCGGTTGTGACTCATCATCTAGATCGTTCTATGCTTCTATGCTGGACATCTTCCATTGGTGAACTGCCAGGTGCTGCTGCCAATTTGCTGAGAACGTCAGCCCGGGAATTCTGAGTCCGGGGGATGCGCTCGAGCTGGAAGTATTTGAAAACCCTCTGCATGCCCCGTGCCTTAGCCAAATACTTCTTCATTCTTTCTCCTTTCGCCTCGTACTTTCCTAGCATATGATTCACGACCACTTGGGAGTCACTGTGTACTTTTATGGCCGTGACCTTCAGATCCGTGGCTATCCGGAGTCCGGCTAGCAGCGCTTCGTACTCTACCTCGTTGTTTGTAGTTGCAAACTGAAAGTGAAGTGAGTAGGTGAGCTCTTTCTTTTCGGGCTGACAAGGAGAATTCCTGCTCCGCTTCCCGTTTTTCCTGAAGCCCCATCCACGTACATATGCCAACAGTCTTGAGGCTCCGCCACCGTTGTACGGACTGGCTCTGGTATCGGTGTCAAGACTTCGGGTATTGAGGTTTCAACCAAAAAATCCGCTAAGGCTTGCCCTTTGATGGCCTGGCGGGGGACTAAGAGATATCATGCTCTCCCAATTCTATGGCCCACTTCGCTATTCGTCCTGATGCTTCAGGCTTCGTCAACACCTGCCGAAGTGGGGAGTCTGTTCGGACTTGGATGGAGTGCGCGTGAAAATATGGGCGTAATCGCCGAGCAGCATTGACAAGTGCTAAGGCTAGTTTCTCTAATGGCTGATATCGGACCTCGGGTCCCTTTAGTAACCGGCTTATGAAGTAAACTGGCAACTGGCGACCTGCCTCTTCTCGCACGAGCACCGCACTGATCGCTTCATCTGAAGTAGCCAAGTACAGAAAGAGCACTTCTCCCTCCTTCGGTACTGACAAGGTCGGCAGATCCCTGAGGTACTCCTTTAGTTGGTTTAGGGCGTGATGATGCTCCGAACTCCAGTCGAACTGGGGCGCTTTCTTCAGGATCTTGAAGAAGGGCAACTGCTTCTCCGCGGCTTTGGATAGGAATCTGCTCAGTGCGGCGAGACACCCTGTAAGCCTGTGCACGTCGTTGATCGACTTCGGATCCTTCATGTCTATCACAGCCTTAACTTTTGATGGATTCGCCCTCATCCCTTCTTGGGAAATCCAACAACCTAAAAATTTTCCCGAGGTCACAGCAAAGGTACATTTTTGGGGGTTAAGCTTCAGGTTGACCTCGCGAAGGATGGAGAGCACAGTTCGGAGATCGGCGACACTTGTGCTTTCTTCCTTACTCTTCACCACTATGTCATCGACATAGACCTCTACCTCCTTTCCGATATGTTCTTTAAATATCTTGTCTACCATCCTCTGGTAGGTAGCTCCTGCATTCTTCAAACCGAAAGGCATTTTGCGGTAGGCAAAGATGCCGAAGTCCGTAATGAATGCTATTTTAGCCGCGTCCTCGGCATCCATTAGGACTTGGTGGTATCCCTTGTATAGGTCAAGGAAACTGAATATCTTATGACCGACCAGTGAGTCCACCTTTTTGTCGATGTCGGGCAGAGGGTAACAGTCCTTGGGGCAGTGTTTGTTGAGATCGGTATAATCGATGCACATGCGCCACCCTCCCCCAGCCTTTTTGACCATTACCGGGTTTGCTATCCAGGTCGGGTAAGTGACTTCGAATAGAATCCCGGCATCTAGCAGTTGGGTCACTTCGGTCTTTATAACCTGATTTCTCTCTGCTGCAAAAGAGCGTTGTTTCTGTCTTACCGGCCTGACCTCGGGGTCGATCTTGAGCAGATGTGTAATTAGCTCAGGCGATACTCCTGTCATGTCTAACGGGGACCATGCAAAGACGTCTCTATACTCCTTTAGAAGCCGAATAACCTGTTCGCGAAGGTGAGGGTATTCGGTCAATCCAACTTTGACGACCTTAGCGGGGTCGTCCTCATACAAAGCCACCTCTCTCTCTTCGGCAGGCGACGCCCTCTTCGGCTCCTCGGAGTTCGGTAATTGCTATGCTTGGGGCAGTTCGGGCGGTGCCCCTAGCCCCTTGAGCGCCACATGCAGGCACTCTCTTGCCATCTTCTGATCGCCACGGATCACGGCTATCCCTCCCTTAGTTGGGATCTTCACAGCTAGATGGTACGTGGAACAGATCGCTCTCACCGTATTCATCCAAGTACGACCTAGGATTATGTTGTACGGGGATTTGGCTTCCACCACCATGAACTCAGTCATATTGGTGGTGCTCCTCGGCCCTTTCCCTACCGTGATAGGCAGCTCGATCGTCCCTAGGGGATGGGTTTCTTCCTGCGCGAAACTTCGCAGCGGCCGTGTGGTTGGTATGATCTTCGACTTCTCCAGCTCCATGTTATCAAAGCAATGTTTGAACATGATATTCACCGATGCCCCAGTATCGATGTGAATTCTCTTGATTAGCATGTTGGCCACCACAGCCTCAACCACAATGGCATCGGAGTGCGGCACCATGGGGGGCACCGGGTCCTCGGCCGAGAAGGTGATATAGGTGAAATTTACCTTGTTTTCATAGCCAAAAAGAGTCAATTTTGTGTCTCGATTTTATAGTATTGTCTATGTTTTATATGGTTTTTAGTATATGGGACAATATTATGCTTGTAGGTGTTTTTATGTGTTTTCAGGCATAAATTGATGATAAATCGATGATAAAACCCCGAGACGAGAAAAGGCGTGAAGATCGAAGCTGAAAATCCAAGATTTGAGTTCGAGTGAAGGCCTCTCGATCGACCTCTCGATCGAGAGAGGTGTCGAGAGGTGCCTTCTGTTTGAGCTATCGATCGAGAGCAGAAATTATACCCTCTCGATCGACCTCTCGATCGAGAGGTCTGTCGAGAGGTGTCCAGCCGGGAATTTTTCTCCTTATTTTAATTAGACTCCTTTTTGGTTTAGGCTTTCCTTATGTAAATTTCTCCTATATATACTCCTAGTCTAGCATTGTAAAACCTGGCAAACACCATATTTTCTAGCACACTTTTATTTTAGAGTTTTAGAGTTTTGTATTTTACATTGGAATTTTTCAAGTTTATTCAAGATTCAAGTTTCGAAGTTCTTCGTGTTCAAGATTCGATTCCAAGTTTTTCTTACTCTTACTTTTTAATTATGTTCTTTCAATCTTTTGTGTTTATGTTTGCTTTAATTATGTCTAGCTAAATTCCTTAGTTGATTTTAGGGATTGAATGCCTAATTGAATTTATGTAAGTGTTCTTGTTTACAATTAGCCTTCCAATCTAGATGCATGTTTCATGGTGCTTATTCTCATGCATAGTTAACTGGCCATTAATTGTGTATGCATAATTATGTGTTTATGCCTTGATCGGATAATTGCATAATCGATCTCATGAAAGCATGATATAATAGTTTGATTCTCTTGATTGATAATTGAATTGTTATATGTTCATATATAGTTGATTTGGTGTCGTAGTTGAACCTAATTGATTATATTATTGGTACTTGTTCTATTTTGCACTTGATTCGATTCTTACAATTCGAAAGAATATTAGGATCTCGTTGGGTGACTACTTGCATTGCTTTAATCGGGGTGTAAGTTATTTTTGCATGTATCACATTTAGATTGGATTAAAGTGGTTAATTGTATTCATTAATTGCTTGCATAAGTTTGATTAGGTAGGCTTCCCTAGAATCAACACTTTTCCTTATTTGTTCACTTTCCTTATTTATTTAATTGCTTGTGCCTTAAGTTGTTTAATTTTGACTAATTATTTTCCTGCACAATTTGTTTCCTTATTTGATTTAATTGAGTTTTCTTTTATTATTTGCCTAGTCTATAAATACCACATCCTAAACTCTTAAAAGCCTAAACATCACATTAGTTCTATAGTAGAGGTATTGTGTGCGTTTTCGATACATCAATCCCTGTGGATACGATACTCGTGCTTCATTATATTACACCTATTTTGTGTGGTAGAAATAGTGCGATCAAATTTTGGCGCCGTTGCCGGGGATTGATTAGATTTCATACACATATTTTGAAATAGAATTAATAGGTGATTTAGGCACTTTTATTTTCTGTTTTCGGTTTATTGATCTCACGTTTTTCTTTTCTCTTCTTTGGTTTTAGGTAGTGCATGACCACAAGGTCTAAAGGGATACAACCTATTCCTATAGACTTGGAGTTAGAGCGCTCTCTAAGGGCGTTGAGGCGAGAGAAGGAGGCAAAGAAGATCGATACACCCCTCTCTTCACCACCCGATTCACCAAGGAGTTTCGATTCAATGGCGGATCAAGTGAGGAGGACTTTGAACGATCGGTTCAAACCGGTCGTGGACCAATTTCAGCAAGGAGGATGGGGGACCACGGAAGCTAACAACTACGAGTTCAAGACGTCCCTCATCAACATGGTGCAAAACAATCAATACGGAGGATCACCGGCGGAGGATCCCAACGCGCACTTGAAGCAATTTCTGGACATATGTGCTACATACAAAGCCAATGGAGTATCTTCGGACTACCTCAAGCTTAGTCTCTTCGTGTGGTCTCTCAAGGATGATGCAAGAGAGTGGTTGGATGGATTAGACAAGAAGGAGGTCACTACTTGGGCTGAGATGTGCACAAAGTTTCTCAACAAGTTCTTCCCACCTTCGAGGGCTCAAAAGCTTATCAATGAGATCAACCAATTTCAACAATATGAGGATGAGCACTTTTATGAGGCGTGGGGGAGATTCAAGAAGTTACTTCGAGCATGCCCGAATCATATGATTAGTAAGGAGGATCAAATCACGTGCTTCTATCGTGGTTTGAACAAGTTGTGTAGGAAGGAGCTCGATTACGCTTCGAAGGGAGGATTCTTGAACAATGAGTATGAAGTGGCTATGGAGATTATTGAGCTGACCGTAAATTCGAGCTATGAAGAGGCTACCGATCGACGGCTTGGAAGAAGGAGAGTTGCCAACATTGGGATCGATGCTTACGAGGACTTGATGGAGAAGTATACAAAAACAGCAAATGAGTTGGATTCTATCAAAAAAGGAGTACTTCGGTGCGATGCTATCACGGACGATCAAGCAAACCCAACCGAAGAGGAAGATGCCAATTTTGTGCAACAAGGGGGCAAGTGGCAACCGAATCAAGGAAACAAGTGGCAAGGAGGGCAAGGAGGACAAGGAGGTTCGAACTACCAAGGAGGGTACAAGAAGCCATATGTTCCCAACAACCGAAATCATCCGAACTTCTCCTATGCCAATCCAAGCAACGCATTGCAACCACCTTCCGGCTTCCATGTTGAGAACGGAGTCATCCAAGAGCCCAAGAAGGAGATGTCCACCGACGATTTAATTCGTCAATATATGGCTCAATCGGAGATGAGGATGACACAACAAGATGCAAAGTTGAGGACGTTGGAGCTCACTCAAAGTACATCAACCAACAACTTGGCGAGTAGCATCAATGCGTTGACCAAACAAATGCAAATGTTGGAGACGCAAATGAGTCAAATAGCCAACGCTCAAGGAGGAGTCCATAAGCCCGGCCAATTCCCAAGTAACACGGAGCAAAACCCGAAGAACAACCATCACGTTCATGCTATTGAGCTTCGGAGCGGCACTACATACACAAATCCATCCTTGGAAGCTGAGAAGAAAGGAGTCGGGAACTTCAAGAACGTAGTGCTCGAGGAAACGAGGATACAAGAGCCGAGGCGAGGGCCTCTCGACACCTCTCTCGATCGAGAGGTCGATCGAGAGGTCCATACTGGAAGACAGCAACCACCTCTCGACACCCCTCTCGATCGAGAGGAGGATCGAGAGGTCTACGACGAGGAGATTCAAATGGAGCCTCTCGATACCTCTCTCGATCGAGAGGTCGATCGAGAGGTCAAAACCCGAAGTCAGAAGGGACCTCTCGACACCTCTCTCGATCGAGAGGTCGGTCGAGAGGCCCAGCAGCCGCACCAAATCCCGACTTACACTCCGAAGGCCCCCTTCCCGCAACGATTGACCAAGACGAAGCAAGACGAGAAGTATCAACGCTTCATGGAGATACTACAAAAGGTCAACATCAACATACCACTTCTCGATGCTCTCCGAGACATGCCCAACCACATGAAGTTCATCAAGGATGCGGTTTCGGGGAAGAAGAAGTGGGGGAAGTTCGAGACGATCAATCTCACGGAGGAGTGCAGCGCGGTGATCCAACGGAAGCTACCATTGAAGCAAAAGGATCCCGGGAGATTCACGTTGTCGTGCAAAATTGGTGATCAAATCTTCCAAAACGTGCTATGCGATCTAGGTGCTAGCATAAATTTGATGCCTCTCCCTATTTTCAATCGGCTCAAGATCGGGAAGATGAAGCCAACCACCATCTCTCTACTTATGGCGGACCGATCAGTTTCATATCCAAGGGGGATAGTGGAGGACGTTCTCGTTCAAGTGCACAACCTCGTCTTTCCGGCAGATTTCGTAGTCTTGGACATGCCCGAGGATACAAATCAACCATTGATCTTGGGGCGGCCATTCTTAGCAACGGGGAGAGCGTTGATCGATGTGCAAGATGGAGACCTCACATTTCGAGTCAACGGGGAGGAACTGAAAATTTCTATCTATGAAGCTATGAAGAGACCCGACGATCAACGTGAGGATATCTTCTCCATCGAGACATTGACACCACCTACTTCGGAGGAGGCACTTAACCATTGTATTTTGAATTCTCTCTATGCCTACGAGGAGTTGGATGAAGCTTGCGACGAGATTCTCGAGTATCTCAATCAGTTGGAGGCTAATCAACCATCGAGTCACCACAAGGAGGTTTCATATCTTGACATCAACAAGAAGGTGGACGATGGATTTTTCGAAGAAGAAGAGAAGAGGGATGCAGCCCCTAAGGTGGAATTGAAGCCATTACCCGAGCACCTCAAGTACAAGTTCTTAGGAGAAGAAGAGACGTACCCGATGATCGTATCTTCTCATCTCACGGAGGCAAACACGGACAAGCTATTGAGGGTGCTAAGGAAGCACAAATCTGCAATTGGATGGACGATTGCCGACATCAAAGGTATAAGTCCTACGATTTGTATGCATAGGATCTTGCTCGAGGAAGGCCATCGCCCAAGAGTCCAACCCCAAAGGCGATTAAACCCAGCCATGCAAGAAGTTGTGAGGAAGGAGGTGCTGAAGTTGCTTGATGCCGGCATGATCTATGCTATTTCGGATAGTGAGTGGGTGAGCCCTACTCAAGTGGTGTCAAAGAAAGGAGGCATGACGGTCATCAACGACGAGAAAGGAGAGCTGATCGCGACAAGGCTCGTCACGGGATGGCGAGTGTGCATTGATTATCGTCTTCTCAACGCAGCAACAAGGAAGGATCACTTTCCCCTCCCGTTCGTAGATCAAATGCTCGATCGTCTAGCCGGCCATGAGTATTATTGCTTCCTCGACGGATACTCCGGCTACAATCAAATCGCCATCGCTCCGGAGGACCAACACAAGACGGCATTTACATGCCCATATGGTGTTTTCGCTTATCGGAGGATGCCGTTCGGATTATGCAATGCATCGGCCACTTTCCAACGGTGCATGATGGCCATCTTCCACGGATTGATCGAGAATATCATGGAGGTGTTTATGGATGATTTTTCAGTCTTTGGTCCCTCTTTTGACCAATGTTTGGAGAATCTCGCCACGGTGCTTCAAAGATGCGAAGAGACGAACCTCGTTCTCAATTGGGAGAAGTGCCACTTCATGGTTCAAGAAGGAGTTGTACTAGGTCACAAGGTGTCTTCATATGGATTGGAGGTGGATCGAGCCAAAGTGGTAGCCATCGAGAAGTTGCCACCGCCAACCAATGTCAAATCGGTGAGAAGTTTCTTAGGACATGCCGGCTTCTATAGGAGATTTATCAAGGATTTCTCAAAGATCACGAAGCCGTTGTGTGGATTGCTCGAGAAAGACGTCAAGTTCGTGTTCGATGATGAGTGCTTGGAAGCCTTCGAGACATTGAAGAAGGCACTTATCTCTACTCCCGTCTTGGTGTCACCGGATTGGAGTGCCCCGTTCGAGCTCATGTGCGATGCAAGCGATTGGGCGGTAGGAGCTGTTTTGGGACAGAAGAGGGATAAGCTTTTTCGAGTGATCTACTATGCTAGTAAGACGTTGGACTCGGCTCAAAGGAATTACACCACCACGGAGAAGGAGTTACTTGCTGTGGTCTACGCTTTCGATAAGTTTAGACCTTATTTGGTGGGATCTCACACGATTGTGCACACCGACCATGCCGCCATTCGCTATCTATTCAACAAGAAGGACTCGAAGCCAAGGTTAGTTCGCTGGATTTTGCTTCTTCAAGAGTTCGACATGGAGATCAAGGATAGGAAAGGATGCGAGAACGTGGTGGCCGACCATCTCTCGAGACTCGAGCAGCCCGTGGAAGGAGAGGATTCGAAAATTGAAATCAAGGAGAGCTTTCCCGATGAGCAGATTTTTCAGATGGACGATTTGACACCTTGGTTCGCCGACATCGTCAACTATTTGGTGATCCATCATGTGCCCAAGGATCTATCGTCTCACCAAAAGAAGAAGTTCCTCCACGATTGTAAGTTCTATTATTGGGATGATCCATACTTGTATAGGAGGTGTGCCGATGGAGTTATAAGACGATGTGTTCGACAATCGGAATGGAAGAAGATCATCGAAGATTGCCATAGCGCTCCAAATGGGGGACACTTTGCAGCGAATAGGACCGCCCTCAAGATCTTTCATAGTGGTTTCTATTGGCCGTCGATCTACAAGGATTGCCATGAGTTCATCAAGTCATGTGATCGATGCCAAAGGATGGGGAATATCACGAAGAGGGACGAGATGCCGCAACGAACTATCATGGAAGTGGAGCTCTTCGATGTTTGGGGGATTGATTTTATGGGTCCTTTTCCCAAGTCTCAAGGGTTCTCCTACATTTTACTTGCGGTGGAGTATGTTTCTAGATGGGTCGAGGCCATTCCGACTACGACCAACGATTCGAAGGTGGTGATCAAATTCCTCCAGCGAAATATTTTGACTCGGTATGGAACTCCAAGGGCTTTGCTTAGTGATGGGGGGAGCCACTTCAACAATCGTTGGTTAGGATCGCTTCTTGCAAAATACGGAGTCAAGCACAAGGTCACATCGCCCTACCACCCTCAAGCAAACGGTCAAGCCGAGTTAGCTAATCGAGAGATCAAGCAAATCTTGGAGAAGACCGTCACCAACAAAAAGGAGTGGGCGAAGTACTTGGATGACGCACTGTGGGCCTATAGGACGGCTTTCAAGACGCCAATTGGGAGATCGCCATATCAATTGCTATTTGGCAAGTCTTGCCACTTACCAATGGAGTTGGAGCATAAAGCTTATTGGGCGACGAGAAGGATTAACTTCGAGTTCAAGGAAGCCATGGGCCAAAGATGTGACGACTTGTTGGAACTTGATGAATGGAGACACGAAGCATTCGAAAATTCGAGGATCTACAAGGAACGAGCTGCAAGATTCCACGACTTGAGCATCAAAAAGCGTAAGTTCGAAATTGGTGATGATGTTCTTGTTTTTAATTCTCGACTTCGTTTGTTTCCAGGAAAATTGCAAAGTAAGTGGTCGGGGCCGTACGTCATTTACAAGGACTTGAAGAATGGTGCATTCGAGGTGTTGAAGAACGACGGTGAGAAATTCGTAGTGAATGGACATCGCCTCAAGCACTACTTCAAGCCGATGCCTCTATTCCCTAAGAAAGCGGCCATTCACCTCGATGACCCAAAGTAGAAAGGAGGTATCGTCGGGCTAAAGACGTAAAACGTAGCACTTGTTGGGAGGTAACCCAATATTTGTATCCCGTTTTTATTTTGTTTCGTTTTACGTTTTAGAGTCTTTGATAGTTTATTTTTCGTTGTTTTGAGTAAGATTTCGCATTTTAGAGTCGAACCCCTTAATATACTAACGAATGTTAAAAAGTTGTGTAGAAAACAAAGTCGAGCAGGACCTCTCGACACCTCTCTCGATCGAGAGGTCGTTCGAGAGGTGAAATTTTGGCATACAGTAGGGGCCTCTCGACACCTCTCTCGATCGAGAGGTCGGTCGAGAGGTTTTGAATTGTTAATTTCCCAGGTGTGTCACGTGAAGCCTCTCGATCGAGACCCCCGTGTTTTCGATCGAGAGGGGAGTCAGAACGTACAGTGCAGGACCTCTCGACAGGTCTCTCGATCGAGAGGTCGATCGAGAGGTCAAATTTCAGATTCCAGTACGCACCTCTCGATACCTCTCTCGATCGAGAGGTCGATCGAGAGGGTCGTTGACGGCGCACATTCCGACTTTGACCAGGTTTATTTACTCCTTTAAATACACCTTTTGCACACAACTCACATACCTTTCTCTCATAACTCACAAATTCTCTCTAGCACACACAAATTCTCTCGATTTCTTTCTTCGATTCGTCAAAAGGTACTCGATTTCTTGCTCTCTTGTTATCAATTCTTGATTCTTTACATGATTTCGCATGTTTTGACCGATTAAAATTCAATTTTGATGGTTAAATTCGTTGAATTGATAGATTGGGTATTAGATTGAGCATGATAGATTGGGTTCATGGAATTCATTGAATTATTTGTATGAATTGAATTCATGGATGAATGCGGAGATAATTGTGTATTGATAATCGAATGGGTCTTCGTTGATATCTATATACATGAGATTGAGATTGTGTGATTATAAGTTCATGATTATGGAGGAGTATTGTGGTGATTGTATAAATTGGTGATGAAATTGAGTTGATAATGGGGGAGAATTGGATTTGGTTGAAGTTTGGGGGAAGAGGATTTTAATTGCTATATTCTTGCATCTCTTGTATTGATTTGTGATATTTTTAGGTACTAGCGATGGCAAGAGACAAGGGCAAAAATGTTGCTTCAACCTCGTCGGGCAAAGGCAAAGGAAAAGAAAAGGTCACCTCTTCGAGCAAGGGAAAAGAGACATGGAAGAATGACAGGACTATCCCAGAGACAAGAATACCGCCGGCGAGGTCGATGCCCTCAAGTTTGGAGCCCAAGGCGTTCAAACTCAAGCTCACGACGGCGGAGTCAAAGAGGAGATGGTCCCACCTTGTGCAACTCAAGCACAAGCACTGCCGGTTCCTACATCAAGAGACGGTGGCAGCGATGGGGATAGCTAATGAGGTCACCCAATTGATGCAACGAGGAGGCTTCACCAATATATTTCAAGGGAATCACTTCACCTACCACATTCTCACGGTGGAGTTCCTCTCAACGTTGGTAGTGGAGCGAGTGAACCAAGTGCCCCATGTCATTCGTTTCCAACTCGGTGGTCAACCGAGAGAGCTGGATATGGATCAACTTAACGATATCATCAGAGGAAACAAGCGTGGTGAGTATATTGGCAACAATCATCCGGATTTGCAAGATTTGTGGGCACAATTCGTGGATTTCGAGGAGGAACGAACGAGATCCTACAACCCGGCGAAAGCAAAGGCCACCTCAATTCGGAATCCCACGATTCGCTACTTCCATAGGCTGATCTCGTGCACCATCCACTCCCGTCATGACTCCGGCACTTTCCTTGCCACCGACGCTCATCTTATTTGGACCTCATATCGAGGCCACTCACAAAATGCAGCCCTTTATCTCGTTGATCATATGGAGAGCCAAGCATATTTGTTCGGGGGTCAAAAGATCGGGATAGGAGCTTTCGTCACTCCCATTGCCCAACACTTCAACATTCCGATTGGAGAGCAGCCCGTATCTACGTCCATCTTTGTAGATAGACGCACGTTGGAGCTTGCGAGGATGATTTCATATGACACGTCCGGGTGGTTCTTCAAGTTACATGGGATGAGTGGCATTTATCTCTTTCCGCTTCCGAACAGTTATTTGACCGAGGTGATCGGGAACGAGAGGTTGCGGAGAGGGAACGGAAAGATGGATTCTCCTCAACACAAGGAGCTTATGTGGGCTGAGGGAGGTCCAAGACCCGACGAAGGTGGTGATGATGATGAGGAGGACGAAGATGAAGATGAGGCTGAGCAATATGAGAGGGGATTTGATCAAGGGGAAGATGCTTTTGAGCAAGGATACGAGGGTGTTCCACAGCCCGGTTTTCATATGAGAGCTCCGGATTTCTCTACGATGCGGGATTGGCACACGGAGTCAATGGAAGCAATGGACAACTATCATTGGGATAGTAGGGAGTTTGTTGAATCCCAAGTGAGAGGAGTTCGCGAAGAGGTACACACGTTGAGAACCGAGGTGGGGGATCTTCGCACATTTATTGGAAGTCGTTTTGATACTCTCGACGCCTACATTGAGAATGAGAGGAGATTTCGAGAAGAGGAGGCGAAGAGGCGTGAGGATGAACGAGCATACTTGGAGAATTATAATAGGATGGTGCATGAGATGCACTATTTCTATCCTCACTACCCGGAGAGCCATCAACGATTCGACCCCAACAACCCCGACAACCCTCCCTTCCCACCGCCATTTCAATGAGGTCAGTTTTTAACTTAGCCTACTTCTTTTCTTTAAACTTATTTTGTTGCTATGCTTTGAAATAAGTTTGGGGGAGGGAAAGAGTGTCTAAGTTAATTACTTTTATTGTTTTTTTGCTTTGAGAGTCTTTTATTTGTTAGTATTATTTTGGGGTATGTTAGAGTCTTTTATTGTTTTGAGTCTTAGGTTTAAATTGAGTCAAGTAAGCATGTGATGATAGTGTTGTGAATTTGGCCAATGATAGAAAATTTTGCTTGATTTTTGGAGAAAATTCATGATCTTTATTATGCATGGAACCTTGGCGAAGCGACGCATTTTATTCATTGAAATTGAAGCATGTCATGAAGTCGGGAACTAGTTAGTTTGAGCCCGTGAGTTTTGAGCTATTGGTGCATGTTGATGCCTATTTTCTTGATTGAGTGATCATGTATGCTTCATTGTTTCTAGAACTTGCCCTATTTCTCCGTCAAGACCTTAGTATATTTATGAACTAGGAGATGATATTAGGCCATTCTTTCGTAGCCACATGAATCCCATACACTAACCTTGATCATTATCTTTGTTTACCCCCTTTGAGCCTTGTTATGAGCCTTTCTTTCTTGAACTTGGATGATAGGAGGTTTGGATGGATAAGGGTATCTTTAGTGGAGTTAGTTGATGATGTGGGAAGGAGTTGAATAGATTATCTTGATGTGGTGTGAAAAGAAAAAGAAAAGAATTTGAGATGCTTGATTAAGTATAGTTGGCTATCCCTATAAGCTTAGAAAAAAAAAATAGTTGTGAAAGAAGAGAAAAAAAAGAAAGTTAGAGCCTTTGTTCGAATAATAGAAAGAACATTTATTAGACGAGCTCTATAGTAAAAAAAAAAAAAAAAAAAAAAAAGTATGAAAATAAGCATAAGGGGATAGTTAGCTTGGATTGTATATGTTGCATCTATGATATTGAGTTTTGTAGTTGGTGTTGGATGGTAGAAGATGGAGTAAAATCTATACTTTGGGTGGAGTTGAAAAAAGGATAATGATTTGGAGTAATTTGAGTCACTTAGCCTATATATTCCCTACCTTAACCAATGTCCCTACATTACAAGCTTTATAAAGACCTTTTTGATCTTAGTTTGTGAATATTACATTAGGTGGAGATGTTGAGATTAGGGGCAAGCCTATGGTAAACATGTTGCATTACATTGATGTTGAGTGAACCCCATGATGTGCATTATATTACATCTTTTCTTTGAGAGAGTTGAGAGTTCACTTATATACATAATCTCACATGTTTGGAGAGTGTTCTTTGATAGATTGACATGTTTCGAATTTGTTGGATAGGTTGTGTTATTGATGCTAAGGTTGTATGCATAGTTTTGATCATGATCATGAGTATTGGTTTTGAAAAGTTTTTGAGGCCTATATAGTTCACAATGCTAGAGTCTATTGTTTATGTTTTGGTATTGTTCGGGACGAACAATGTTTAAGTTTGGGGGATTTGATATAGGTGAAATTTACCTTGTTTTCATAGCCAAAAAGAGTCAATTTTGTGTCTCGATTTTATAGTATTGTCTATGTTTTATATGGTTTTTAGTATATGGGACAATATTATGCTTGTAGGTGTTTTTATGTGTTTTCAGGCATAAATTGATGATAAATCGATGATAAAACCCCGAGACGAGAAAAGGCGTGAAGATCGAAGCTGAAAATCCAAGATTTGAGTTCGAGTGAAGGCCTCTCGATCGACCTCTCGATCGAGAGAGGTGTCGAGAGGTGCCTTCTGTTTGAGCTATCGATCGAGAGCAGAAATTATACCCTCTCGATCGACCTCTCGATCGAGAGGTCTGTCGAGAGGTGTCCAGCCGGGAATTTTTCTCCTTATTTTAATTAGACTCCTTTTTGGTTTAGGCTTTCCTTATGTAAATTTCTCCTATATATACTCCTAGTCTAGCATTGTAAAACCTGGCAAACACCATATTTTCTAGCACACTTTTATTTTAGAGTTTTAGAGTTTTGTATTTTACATTGGAATTTTTCAAGTTTATTCAAGATTCAAGTTTCGAAGTTCTTCGTGTTCAAGATTCGATTCCAAGTTTTTCTTACTCTTACTTTTTAATTATGTTCTTTCAATCTTTTGTGTTTATGTTTGCTTTAATTATGTCTAGCTAAATTCCTTAGTTGATTTTAGGGATTGAATGCCTAATTGAATTTATGTAAGTGTTCTTGTTTACAATTAGCCTTCCAATCTAGATGCATGTTTCATGGTGCTTATTCTCATGCATAGTTAACTGGCCATTAATTGTGTATGCATAATTATGTGTTTATGCCTTGATCGGATAATTGCATAATCGATCTCATGAAAGCATGATATAATAGTTTGATTCTCTTGATTGATAATTGAATTGTTATATGTTCATATATAGTTGATTTGGTGTCGTAGTTGAACCTAATTGATTATATTATTGGTACTTGTTCTATTTTGCACTTGATTCGATTCTTACAATTCGAAAGAATATTAGGATCTCGTTGGGTGACTACTTGCATTGCTTTAATCGGGGTGTAAGTTATTTTTGCATGTATCACATTTAGATTGGATTAAAGTGGTTAATTGTATTCATTAATTGCTTGCATAAGTTTGATTAGGTAGGCTTCCCTAGAATCAACACTTTTCCTTATTTGTTCACTTTCCTTATTTATTTAATTGCTTGTGCCTTAAGTTGTTTAATTTTGACTAATTATTTTCCTGCACACTTTGTTTCCTTATTTGATTTAATTGAGTTTTCTTTTATTATTTGCCTAGTCTATAAATACCACATCCTAAACTCTTAAAAGCCTAAACATCACATTAGTTCTATAGTAGAGGTATTGTGTGCGTTTTCGATACATCAATCCCTGTGGATACGATACTCGTGCTTCATTATATTACACCTATTTTGTGTGGTAGAAATAGTGCGATCAGAAGGTCACGGCTTCCTCCTTCTTGAACCTTTTGTTAGCGGGTTCTCTGCTCGGCAAGTTCCGAGCTCCGTTCTTGAGGGATGATTTAGTCTGTCCTTTGGCGAGAGCGGAAATCGTAGCGACTACCCCATCGTATTGGTAATCTCTGTCCTCATCGGCATCATCCTCATTGTGCTTTGTTTTTTTCTCAGCCTCATTGTTGCAACTTCCTCCTCTATACTGTCTTTTCTTCTTTTGACTTCGGGGGGCATCCACTTGATTGACCCCCGTTCTCCGATCTTGATATTTTTTAAGCTGACCATTGCGAACTAGGCTCTCGATATCCTGAGCCAAGTTCCTGCAATCCTCCGTCTCATGTTCGTAGTCTTCGTGAAATTGGCAATACTTGTTCTTTGACCTCGGCTTTCCGTCCTCCCGCATCGGCCTTGGTCTCTCGAACAGGTTAGCATGCAGCTCGAGGATCTCGGTCCTCGGTTTGTTCAACGGAGTGAACTGTGGAGCTAACGCTGTGCGGACTGGGACGTGGGCAGACCTTGCTGTGCTGGATTCTGCCGAGGCCCGAGACGAGACTCAATCGGACCTCGCTGAATCCGCTCCATTACCCATTTCCGGGGTGCATCATCTTTCTTCTTTGAGGTTTCTCCTCGGTCTACTTCCTTTCGGCGTCTAGTCGCCTCCTCTATCTTGGCAAACTTGTCTGCTATATAGCCCACAGTTCGGTAGTAGTCCGTGGTTCCTTTGCCAGAATCTCTCTGTAGAGATGGTCCGAGCTGATGGCATTTTGGAATGCCGAAATGATGAGGAGATCGTTAGTACACCGAGTTGACAAGCACTCCCTATCGAACCGAGTCATGAAGTCTTGCAGCGATTCGCCCCGGCTCTGCTTCACGGTCAGTAGATGGGCCGGAGTATGTCTCACTTCGGCACGCTGGGAAAAGCTCCTAGCGAACACATTCATCAGATCGGAATATGATCTGATCGACCCGGGAGGCAGACTGTCGAACCACTCTCGTGCATTATCGATTAGCAGTTCGGGGAATAGCTTGCACATGTGAACACTTCCCAAAATTTTGGTTCAACATGCTGTACTTAAACTGGCTAAGGAAATTACTTGGATTTCCGATTCCGTTGTACGCCTTAATCTTTGGCACCGTGTACCCAAAGGGCATGGGTGTGTTGAGGATCTCCTCCGAGAGCGGACTGATGATCCTGCCGAGCGCGTCAAAAATCTGCGCTCCCCCGGCTGGATGCCCTTGGTGAGGCGCGTTGTAGGGTGGGGCAGCGGCGTAGTTCGGCTGGACCAAATGGGAGTTCGGCTGCTGGCTTCCCTGAGTCTGTCCTCGGGTTTGCTGGAGATAATGTCGCAAGTCCTGTCCGGGTCTCTGTCCTTGACCGAACTGGGGGGCACCTTGTGCGCCTGTGTATTGATTGAGGAACTCACGCCCTGCTGTCGTGGTGAGATAGTTTCTCAACAACTCCTCGATCCCTGGAGGCGGTGGAGGCGGCGGGGCCGCCGAGTTCGGCTGAATGACTGGAGAGAGGCGAGCAGCTAAGCTCGGTCGGATAACTGGAGACAAGCGTAAAGTTGCTCCCGGACCGAACAACTCGCGTTCTCGGTTGGCTGTGAGATTCTCCACATGTCCTTCCGGTGTAGCCTGTGGCCCGAGGCGCGAGCTCACGGGTGCTCGGCGCGGCTGGGCTGCCTGCGAAGATGGCTGTGCCGTCGTGTTTTCGGCAGCATTCTGTTGATCGGAGTTTGGGATCTCCGGGATTTCTTCAGCTCCAGTCTGGTTATCCACAGGAACGTTGCGTGGTTGCTCCGCGCCCACTGTCGAGACTGGTTCTTCCGGTTGTCGTCGGCGACTCCGTCGACGGCGAGGGGTTCCTAGCAGTGTCGTCATTCCGTTCGGCATGATTGGTGGTTTTGAGCAGCAAGAATCAAAAATTTAAACACAAATTTTCGTTCCCACAGACGGCGCCAGTGATAAACCTTCGGTTCGCGGCCCAATTTAAAGTAGGTGTTTGTGTGAGTTGTATGTGAGAATGAATGAAAGAACACAGAGTTTACGTGGTTCGATCGATGTGATCTACGTCCACGGAGAAAAAGAGTATCCTTTGTATTCAGAATAGCGTAAGTGTGTACAATACAATCAGTTCTCATATTTATAGATCAAAGGAATGACGGTTGTGAAGGTGAGAACGTGGAGGTATGGGTAGTTTTCCCAGCTCCGGTTTCTTCTCCATCAACCCACGTTCTGGATTTAGGGCTCAACTCCCTGGGCCTGTATTTGGTGTGAGCTGGGCTTGCCGATCTGGGCCTATTGGGCCTTCACCAATCTGGGCTTGACGATCTGGGCCTGTTGCTAGGTTTTGGGCCTTTGGGCCTAGGGAGATAGGCCATTTCCTATCACTAACCCTTTTAAATTTTAATGAGTAGGCCTATGGCCAACAAGGAGTGGTTCCCCTAAAGTTTTCTATATATATATATATATATATATATATATATATATATATATATATATATATGAATGAAAGTGCATGGTTTTCACGTTTTCACAAAATATTTGGTTTTCATATGATCCAACTCCTATATATATATATATATATATATTGTCAATATCGAGGCTTAGGCCATATTATAATGATTTCTGACATATAACAGCGTTGTTTCCTCAAAAGTTATTACTATTTCCATCTCATTAAATTAGTCTCATTTGCTTTATTGACTTTTTCGGCACGCGTTTCCACCGAAACCTAGTACGAGTTTTAAAATATAATTTCGAAGTACTTTTTCGTTTACGGGATACATCGACACTCATAGTATCCCGTAAACAAAAAAATACTTCGAAATTATATTTTAAAACTCGTACTAGGTTTCGATGAAAACGCGTGCCGAAAAAGTCAATAAAGCAAATGAGGCTAATTTAGTGAGATGGAGGTGGTATACTTTTGGAATCCAATTATTTATCTTAAACTACTAGTAAGAAATATATATATTTTTTTAAGCAACTTGGCACCCTAATGAAGACTTTAAAGAAACTATACCTAACCTTACTTGGAAGAATATGCTAACATCACTAAATCACCCAATTGCAAAGGAGCATCGTCAGCTAATTTGACTATGTTTAACTAACCTCGAGGAATAACATAGTTTACACAGATATAATTTAGGCTAATTAATAGTCTTAACATGGAGTGGTTAGGTTGATCGGATAGTGATATTGTAAAAGCCATGTGACTCTATGATGTACAGACTGTCGGTAGGGATGTCACCGGTGGGTTTTATCGAAAGTGTTCCGAAACCACTTATTATCCTGTAGCATATTGTAAAATGCTTCAGTTCGGGCTTTAATTTGACGCAAACCGCTAGGATCCTCGACTAGAATGATACGAGTTCATTTATTTTATTTATTTATATTTGATGTTGGGCTTAGCCCGTGTTTAATTCTTTGGGTCGTTTCTTTTCGGGTTTTCTTGTTGATTATTTTCCGAATCGTAGGTCGAATCAACCCTAGATATTTAGAATAAATAGGAGGATTGTATCTTATTTCATTAACAAGAAATATAATACAGAAACCCTATTTTATTTTACGCCGTCTTTTTCGTTCGTCTTGATAGAGGAAATCGCCCCATCCTCTATCATAGAATAGGTCTTCTGGACATGTTACCCATACGAGTACGATTACTTCCTAGTACTCCGTTGAACACGTACACATACAATCCAACACTGAACAACTATGGAAATGGTGGCGTTGGCAGCTGTGTGTGAAGGAAGAAGATGAGGAGTGCCTACAAATGGAGCTGAAAAGCATCCAATGCTTCACGAATGACGCAGCAAAGAAGCAAAGCGACAACGAAAGGTCGTCTTTACTTATATATAGTACACAGACGAAAAAAGAAAATGTGTCGAAAGATCTTTTTCAAGGGAGTACTACCTCATTAATCAAACATACCAACCCTTTAAATTTTGATTTAGCATAGCCTATGGCCAAAAGATGGACTACTTTCTTCAAAAGTTTTTTATATATGGTCAATAAGGAGGCTAATTAAAGTCATATTATAATGAGATAATACACCTTTTTACCCATTTTGACTTTTTCAAAACAATTTTAGGTAGGGAATATAGTTTACACAAAAAATACCCAATTTTAGGTTTGGTGTACAAAAGTGCCCTTGCTTTTCTAAGCCTGAAATATTTTTTTACGTTTGTTATTTCCTTCAGATTTGTTTCTCTCTTTCCTCCGACTTCTTTATCCTTTCTCAATCCACCTCCGACGCCACCTCCCACGCCGCAACACCTCCGCCGCCTCCCACGCCGCCGCCTCCCCACGCCACCGCCGATTCCTCTAGTAGTTTATGGATCTCATTGAATCGAGAGGTGTTCGGAGCAGAATCCCAAAATTCGTTCATATTGAGAAGAACAGTAAACCCTAAGAATCGTCATCTGAAGCTATTAAGGTAATTTTAGGATCTAGGTGTTAGGTAAATCATTTGATCTGTTGGATGCGGATTGCAGGTGAGGTGCAGCAAATCCTGCGTGGCGGAGAACTGCGATAGTAAGTGTTTCCTCGATGAGCGTGCTCTACGTTTGTAGCTCCAATTTTTTTTTTTTTTTCCTTCTTCAGTTTTCTGAAATGTGTGATTTAGCGATTGGGATTAGGTATGGGATTAGGTACGGGAAGTACAGCGGAGTAGGATGGTCGGGATGCCCGGGGGAGAAGCCCTGTGATGAAATGGATGCTTGTTGCCAAATTCACGACGATTGTGTCGATGTACATGGTAATTACTTGACTGCTAATCTTGTGATGGAGATTATGCAACTGAATTCTCGAATCGGAAGAGCTATTGCTTTGTCGGAACGATTTATGTTGATTTTTGCTGATTGGGTGACTGTTTTATTTGATCTTGTATTTGAGAATGACTGAATGTTGTTGTGCTTTAAACTCTTCTGTTATTTGATTACATCTTCTTGCTGTTCATCTTCTTGCTGTTTAAGAAGGTTGCTTGATATTACTCTTTTCATATTTCCCAGAGTGCAAAGTGCATTACATCTGACTTTACTAGTAACTCATCATTGTTGATTATAGGCGTAGAACTAAGATTAGTTACTCTTTTCATGGTTTGCTTTTGTTGATTGTGCTGCATTGAAATTTTGTCTCTGTGTTGTGGTTCTTTTCGTATTTTTTGAGGTTTGATGTGAATGTGTAGTGTGGAGTTGTCCATTTTGTGTTTGAGGTCCTCTGACGAGTCTCTGAGAGAATAAGTATGATAGTCGTGGTTTTCTTTTTTAAGATGCATGTTTGTGCTTTGATTATTTATTGAATTAAGTTTTATGCTGTCATTGTAGCTTGAAAGAGCTAAGAAGAAGGAAGCTGCATTTATTGTGACATTCGCAAAAAGGGAGCAGGAGATAGCTGAGTTGAAGGTGAGGAAGTTGCTAAGCATGCATTATCATTCTTAGTTATAAAGGGCCAAGTCGTTTGTTGGCTGTTGCATTTTATCCTTGATCTTACTACTTCTTACTTTGATACAGTCTGCTGTTAGAGATTTGAGAGCTCAGCTTAAACCACCATCAATGCAGGTATATTGAGAATTTTCGATTTATAAATGTCTGTCATATTTCAAGATGACTTACTTTTTTGGAGAAATACTATGATTAGCAACTAGCATGAGATGAACTCTAAATTTCAACTCTGGAAACTGGTCTCTTAGTTTGATGTAAATGAAACACGTTTCTTGATCAGAAAAGTAGTTTTTTAATCTGGTCTGGGACATTATTGAAAGGAATGTTTGCTAGTAATGTGTCATCTGGTTTATTTTTATTCACTTTCGCCTTCTTAACGCATTAAACCTGGCAGGCAAGGAGATTGTTGCTTGACCCAGCTATCCATGATGAGTTTACAAGACTAAAGGTGCTTCTTCTGAGTTATAATCTTGCTTAGTTTACTCGTTTTACATTTGCTTTCACCTTCTATCAATATAACAAATGTTATACTCTTATCACTATTTTATGTTTATACATCTGCCATCTTGTTTTCGGTTTATAAGTTGTGAGGTGTTTGAAAGTAAATTATTTAGAGATAATTATGTACTTAAGTAAGATTTTAGTGTATTGTTGGTATTACAAGTAAATCAAATAGTTGCAGATCCACATGGTGATTGGATTGAAAGATTCTAGGCTGTTTTTTAACTTCTTTTCAGTCTCTCCACGAGTTGTTGAATTGATTGATACGCTTACTTGACTTGCAGATGAGTTGACAAACCGTGGTACTCCGAAATGTGAAAATAAACATGTTCGAGGGGTCAACGAGGCTAGTTGTGGGTAATTGGGGCTGCATGAAGAGCTTGTTGAACTAGAAAGTTTGTGGCCAAAGAGGACAACAATTTAATTTTGTATAATTCGTATGTTACTAGAGGCAAGCTGTATGATTTTGGAGTTTATGCTTTTGTTTCTAATTTGCACATAGTTACAATTTGATATTATTCGTTTACCACTTACTGGTAAACAATACTAAAACAACATGAACGTACTTCGTAATATAGGTACAATTTGATATTATTCGTTTACTACTTCCAGTAAACATTACTATAAGAAGTATTATTTAGTTTACCACGTACTGGTAGACAGTACTAAAAAAATATAATGTACTACTCCCTCCGTCTCACTTCACTTGTCCTCAATACTATTTTGGTCCGTCCCACTTCACTTGTCCTCTTTCCTTAAAAGGCAAAAATTAACCCTTACTTTTTGATGTGGACCCCTTACTTTTTAAATTTAACACTACACATAAAATCCCGTGTCGAAAAGAAAGAGGACAAGTGAAGTGGGACGGAGGGAGTATGTACTTGTACAAAAAAACAGAAAATTGGATAAAGTGAAAAAAAAAAACTGATTTTTTTGTCAAAAAACAGAAAAAATATAAAAATAATATAATAAATAAATAATTTAATAAATAATTTAATAAATAAATAAATAGATAAAGCAGAATGAAAAAAAAAAAAAAAAAGGAATGATGGAAACACGTTAGGGAGAAGAAAGGGGAGGAGGGAATGGCCATGTACTAAAAGTAAGGGTATTATTGTCCACCATACCAAAATATGGGTATTTTTATTGTAAACTATATTTCATACCTAAAATTGTTTTTACAAAGTCAAAATGGGTATTTTCTTTTTTGCCTCTATTATAATTCTGCTAATTTTATACTATATTCCAGGGGGAAAAAATATTTATTGATATATAATTGGGTCGTTTTTAACAAAAGTTGGTTACACTTTTGAATCCTATTATTTATCTCAAACAACTTGGAAGAAATATATTCCCTCCGTCCCATTTATAATGGCACTTTTGCTTTTTGACTTTTTTCGGCACGCGTTTCCACCGAGACGTAGTATGGGTTTTACGATATAATTTTGAAATATTATTTTTTTTACGGGATATCCCGACACTCGTAGTATCCCGTAAAAGAAATAATATTTCAAAATTATATCGTAAAACTTGTACTACGTCTCGGTGGAAAACGCGTGCCGAAAAAAGTCAAAAAGCAAATGAGACATTATAAATAGGACGGAGGGAGTATTAATTTAAAGCGACCGGCACCTAATACAGACTTTAAAAGAAACTGCACTAACCTTACTTACTAAATCACCCACTTGCAAAGAAGCATCATCAGCTAATTTGACTATTTTAAGCTAGTCTCGAGCAATCAATAACATAGTTTAGACCCAAATAAGTTTTAGGCTAATTACTAAAAATTAAAATACCTACTTGCAAAGGGCGGAATGCTCATAACTCATGAACATACTTAATACGCCCGTAAATTCTGTGATATACTATTAATAAATAAAGATTTAAGCAAATCAATCTAAAAGAAAGTTAAACATATCACTATCACATTAACGATGGACACATTATGAGAGCTAACGATGCATAGCTAGGTGAAGGTTTCTGCTATGGAAGTAGCGTCTGAAAATATTGGGTTTGGGTGTTACCGTTTTCTTTGACCAATTGTTCAATTTAAAGTACGTGTTCAAGTAATATTGAAGAATGTCATTATTCAAAAAAATTTGATAAAATCATAGAATAACTCAGCCGCCCACCCTAATATAAAGTCTATAAATTATTATGAGTACATGTTGAATTCAATATAATACCCTCTATAAAACTCGTTTAAGTACAATTAATCTTCACCAATAATCTTGAAAGCCAAGAAAATATTGTGATAGATCGATCAAGATCTATCTTCTCTTTCTCAAACACACATAGACCTACTTACATCGGCAAATATATATGGAAATAGCGGCGGAGGCAGCGGTGTCATTTGCGGTGGAGACGCTGGGAAAACTGCTGATTGACAAGGCACGATTCCTGATAGGCGTGGAGGAAGACGTGAAGTGGCTGCAAAAGGAGCTGAAAAGTATCCAATGTTTCATGAAAGACGCGGCCAAGAAGCAGAGCGACGGAGAAGGCATCCGCAACTGGATATCCGACATCCGAGAGGTGCATGACGCTGAAGATGCCATCGAGACCTTCGTCCTCAAGGTCCAGAGCAAGAGCTTGAAGAAGAAGTACGGTTGCTTCCCCAACCATCTCCACCATCTCAATAAGGTCGGAGACCAGATCAAGTCCATACGCCAAACGCTTGTTGACATCGAAGATAGGCGGAAGCGGTACGATATTCAGAGAGACGAACCGCCGAGCACGGGTTTGCAGTTGCACGAGGAAATCGAGTTGCGGCGGAGACTGGATTTCTGGAAACCCGACCAGCAGGTTGTGGGCTTCGACAAGGACGTGGAAGTGCTGCTGGGTAAGGCCGTGCTTGAGAAGAGTGAAGGGCTTTTAGTGGCAGCCATAGTGGGAATGGGGGGAATGGGGAAGTCAACGCTTGCAAGTGAAATATACAAACGCCCTGCCGTTGCCGACGGGTTCGAATTCTGCGCGTGGGTGGTTGTTTCGAGGGAGTTCAATCCGGAAGGTATAATGAAACAGCTGCTGCCGAAGCTGGGAATTTCCGACAATGAACTAAGGCGTATAATGTCCATTGATAACAAAATAGACCGCCTAGTAGAACTGAAGAAAGATGTACACACACGCCTCACCGGAAAGCGATACTTCATAGTACTGGACGACGTGTGGGAAGCTCCGCACTGGGAATACTTGAGTAGCGCCTTTCCAAAGGGAGGAGGTATTAATCTTTCCTCTTTCTACCCATTAATTGCAATAATTGTTACCTCACCTTTAGCATAAACTAAGATGCTACACTCTTGAAATATATATGGGAAAGAAATGTCGAGTCTATTTGAACATTCGAACAAAATATTGATGATAGTAAGGGTGATTACAGGGGTGGCTCGGTACGGTATACCTTGACAATTATTCATACCTTATACCTTACCTTAAATTGCGGTATGCAAAATATGTATATCTTTACCTTACCGTGCCTTTCGATATACCTTTAAGTCGGTGTACCTTAATTTCGATATGGAGTAAACTCCATACCTTTACCTTACCGTACATTCGATATACCTTACCACGGTACGGTACGACGGTATACCTTTGTCGTACCTTACTTTTGATAAACCAAAAATATATTTTTACACCCATTTTTTCATATCGAAATTTTACTGTTAATTATATATATATTCAACAATATTAATGATATCGTAATATTATAATAACATTTCAATCATATTACAACCTGTGATGAAATATATATTAGAGTTTTAGAATATTGTAATATACACTAAAATTTCGGTATACGGTATCAGACGGTATACCTCGGTATTTGAAAGTTCTTACATTTACCTTACCGTAGTTTTCCGGTACGGTATGATACCTTATCGAAAATCTCGGTATACCTTAATTAGTATTTTCGATATTTTTTCGGTACCGTATAGACGGTATACCGTGTTTTCGGTATATTTCCCCGGCCCTAGGTGATTATGTGTGTTGCACGTATGACTATTAGTAACAATTTATATATAAATGATTATGTATTTTTGCATTATATATATTTTACTTAAAAATTGCGAACTAATATATGAACCAATATGTCAATTAATTTATAGTATCTTCATCATGTGGTTGATGTGGTTGTGCTCGAAAATCAAGCATTTTTTTGAATTTTGATCTTGAAATGATTCTATTTATTGTATTAATTGTACGTTATTAAATTTGTCAGATAAAGGTAGCAGATTGTTGCTCACAAGTCGCAATCAAGTCATCACAACACACGATGGGTACGTGCATAACATGAAACCTTTAGGTAACACTGAAAGCCGGGATTTGTTCATGAAGAAAGCGTTCGGCGATAACACTAGCTTTGACGAATGCCCAGAAGAGCTGAAGAAGGTCGGGGAAGAAATCTTGAAAAAGTGTGGAGGCCTACCGTTGGCGATCAGCGTGGTAGGAGGTCTATTAGCCAAAAAGACAAGGTCAAAGAGCGAATGGGAGAAAGTTCATAGGGAAATGAAGTCTCATTTGGAAAGGAATAAGGATCTTAATAATATATCAGCGATACTAGAATTGAGTTACCAGAATTTAACTCCAGAATTGAAGGCGTGCTTCTTGTGCCTCGCAATCTTCGAGGAAGACGTTGTCATCAAGGCGACAAAGTTGGTACAAATATGGGTTGCACATGGATTGGTGCCTCGGGAAATTTAAGGAGAAGAAGCAAGGATGGAGGACGTAGCAAGAGATTATTTAAACGAGCTCATCAGTCGAAACATGGTTCAAGTGAAGGAGATGGCGTATGATGTAGTTAAAGGCTGTCAAGTGCATGATCTTCTCCGCGACCTATCCATAAGAAAAGCAGAGGAGGAGATAGGCTTTGAGGTGCTAAGAGAGGAGAGCAATTCGCATAAATGTTCCTTGAATAAACCCCGGCATCGTGTCATATACTACGACGAAATAAGTTTCGTCTACTCCACCAATAGGAACCAATATCTACGCTCTCTTATCATCACCCCAGATGACCTATACCGTTCTAATAGAAATGGCCCATCGTCTTTCCGGAAGAGCTTCGAGCTGCTTAGGTTCCTTGACTTGGGGAATGCAATATTCGACGTATTGCCCAAGGGAATCGGTGAGCTGAAGGGATTAAAATGCTTGAAAATTAACTATTATGGATCACGATTGACGCTCCCACGCTCATGGGCAAAGCTCAAAAACCTCGAGGTCTTAGAATTACGTGGTTTATACAAGCAGGTGTTTATACAAATCAACAAAGTTATGCAGAAGATGGAGAGCCTACGGCATCTTTATGCGCATGTAGTCTCCTTCGAGGCGGGGTTAGGAAATATGAAGAAGCTTCAGACGCTGCACATGTTTCGGATGAAAAAATCTTCTGATGTACAGTACATACAAGGATTGAGCGAAGTTTCCAGATTGGGTATCGATTTTTCTATTTTGCGTGGACAAAATAGCAGCCTCTTCACATGCTTGTCATCCCTTTCGAATCTTTTCCATCTCACCTTGTACAACTCATATTCGGAAGACCTTGAGGGGCTTACCTCTTTGCACCGTGTCACTCGACTTAAAATTGGTAACTATTCCAATAGAGATCATTTGATATTGCCCGTCTGCTTCCCCCCAAACCTCTCACACTTGACCTTGAGAGGCCTTTGGTTGGAGGAAGACCCAATGCCCGTACTGGGAAGCTGCCCCATTTGCTCTATCTCAAAATCAAGACTATACCGAACGGCGGTCGAATAACAAAGATCACCATCGGTGGATTCCCCAAACTCAAAGTTCTTGACCTCAATTATATCCATTGTCCGTGGAAGATAGAGATTGAAGAAAGTGCGATGCCGGAGCTGAATCAATTCATCATTTCTAACTCTTTAGATGTGGATGTTGTGAATGCACCGGAGCGCATCAGATCTATTATAATCGTCTAGAGTCCACGGATGCATTATTAGTTTTAATTAATTTATATTTGACGTTGGGCTTAGCCCGTTTTAATTATTTGGGTCATTCCTTTTCGAATTTTCTTGTTGATTCTTTCCCGAATCGTAGGTCGAATCAACCCTAGGTCTTTAGTATAAATAAGTGGAATATATGTTATTTCATTATCAAGAAATACAATACAAACCCTACTTTTATTTTGTCGTCTTTTACTTTTCTTTTCTATTTCGTAATTTGTGGCGTGAACGACGAGCAAGGTTCTCGCGTCTGCCGTCTTGTATTTTTACTTCTTTTCGTTCGTCTTGGTGGAGGAAATCGCTCCATCCTCTATCAATTGGTGCTTTCATTGAGAGCTTCCGAAGTGAAGTCTCTTCGAGGGGCGAAACATCATTTCGAAATTGCTTCAACTGCTCGAGACTGGATTTGAGATGCTGCTATATATTGTGGTTTGTTGGAAGTAAAAAAAAAATATTAGGGGTTGCAGTGTGTGTTTGACTGTGAGAGAAAGAAATATTGTTGGCGGCTTTTGCGTGAGTGTTGTCATGGATTATGCTTATTCAGTTTCCTCGGCGTCCCACCATCGCGCCGCCGCTTGCCAATTCTACTCCGGCTTCGATGGAAACACTCGTAGCCATGATGGGCCGTGTAGTGGCTCGATTCGAGGCTCGACTCGAGGCACAAGAACAAGGTTGGGCCACGGCGTTCCCTCCCTCGCAGTCGGAATCTGATCCGCCAATCGGCAGGCCACTAACTTCGTGGGATCTTTCAGGGCCTCGTATTGCCCCGGAACTGTCCAACAACCGCTCAGATTGGAACCATTCGGTTCCGCGTGCCTTTGATCCGCCGCCGCAGCAGCCGACGTATTCGGAGAGCTACGGAGAAGGAGGCAGGAGGCTGGTACTCCAATAATTACAACGGCTACTATAGCAACGAGCCCCTGGTGTGGTCCTACAACAATTACGAGTCGCAGGCGTGGTCATACAAACAATTACGAGTCGCAGGCGTGGTCCTACAACACTTACGAGCCAGATCGCTACAACCATGTTCCGCAGCCGGTGCAATACGAGCCTCCGTCACCAGAACAGTACTACTCTGTTGCAGAGCCACCGCAGCAGCAAGATTATTACCCGCCTCCACCGAGTTATACCCCTGTGTCGGATGTTGATGCGACGTTGGGACGGATGTTAATGATTCAGATTCGAGTGGACGCTACAGGGGATGAAATTGCGGTGGACCCACAACTTGAAGAGATTGGTGAGGAGGAATCTACACCAATGGTTAATCCGAAATTGGAGGTATCTGATGCCGATGCAGGCTACGAACATCACCTCTCGGAGTTGCAAACGGAAGTCAATGTGGGATGTGATGAGTTGAATCCATCAATGGAGGAAGAGAGTCTTGCTCCAATATTTACTCATTGAATATTGGTGGAAGCTCCGGAATCTAATGCCATACTAATTGGACGACACCAACTCCATTATGAGATCCATGTTCCAACCTTTTTTGCTGAATAGACAAGGGAAGCATCTGATGCGGCAAGAAATAGTATTGAGCTTCCGATTGCTGTTTTATCCTCCTCACTACAGCAAGATGCTCTCAAGGATGATCTGACTACCACCCTTTTGCGTCAATGCCGCCAGTCCCCATACACTGTCCAGAGAATCAAAGAGGTAATTCTTAAAGTTTCACGACACTTGGTAATTTTCGGCATCTACACGCTTGAGGAAGTATACAAGGATTTATTGAATCTCCACCTTGAGGACAAGGTGATTTTCAAGGGTGAAAGAGTTGATAGGTTATTATTTTGATTTATATTTGACGTTGGGCTTAGCCCGTTTTAATTATTTGGGTCGTTCCTTTTCGGGTTTTCTTATTGATTCTTTCCCGAATCGTATGTTATTTCATTATCAAGAAATACAAAACAAACCCTACTTTTATTTTGCTGTCTTTTACTTTTCTTTTCTATCTCGTAATCTGTGGCGTGAACGACGAGCAACGTTCTCGCGTCTGCCGTCTTGTATTTTTACTTCATTTCATCCGTCTAGGTGGAGGAAATCGCCCCATCCTCTATCATCCACTCTCAATAAATATATGCATGTAAGTGAGTATGTACTCTTAGCTCCCTCTTTTAATTTTTGTTTTCATTTATATTGCAATGTTTGCTATATTTGTTTCATGTATGGTGATGATTTTTCCATGTGTAATTCTAAATAATTGACTTCTTCTCCTCCTTTCTTTTAATTTTTTTTAAAAATATTTTATTTCACATGTCAATTTCAATAAATTAATATAATTTGAATTTATGTTACAATTATTAAGTATACTTGTATCATTGATCTGTATATAGTTGTTGTCAATTGCCACGGTCTCAACTATCTAAACTTATAACTACTCGTTTGTGTGTAAATCTTTACTATGGGACTTACAATACTTCTTCCGTCTCACTCTATTCGATTAGTGACAATAATTTTACAGAAAGAGCGAGTTCGATCTGCACTTAATATTTCCCACTCAAAAGCGGAAAGTAATTAATTTTTACAGTAAAAGTAGTCGAGAGTGAGAATTTACTCCATTCATAACGTAAATTGATTTATGCATTAAATAATTTAGCGTAAAACATGCATCCAATTACTCCTGCACGACCAATCCAATTGACTCAACAATTATTTTTCCAAATCAGAAATTTATAACACCTTCAATTCAAAAATCCCACATCAAATTTCTTTTTTTCCAAATTTGAAATCTTGACCTTTGCCCACTTCTTCAATTTTTTTTCCCTTAAAGCAAATTCAATGATTTGAATTCTTGTTTAAAAAATCAATGGAATCTGGGCAGAGTAGTGGCGAAGCGATGAAGAAGAGGATGAGTTTGGGATTAAGTGTAGCTGATGAGAAAATTAAACTCATTGATGTTTTGTGTGAAGATGATTATTTCCTCGTTCCTTCTCTCCAATCCTCCATTTCAGGTTCTCTCTCTCTCTCTCTCTCTCTCTCTAAGTTCTTGATTTAACAAAAGTTTTGCAAGTTTTGAAAAAATTGATAATCTTTTAAGTTGTTTTTGTTTTCTTGAAAATTCACTAGAACTTGGAAGAACGGAACAAAAAGACGAGAGTATGCGTGTGCAGCAAGAATCGAGGCCGAGTTTTCTTCGAAGAAGCTTAGCGTGGGATAGCGCCTTCTTCGATAACTCCGGTACAACAAGCACTCGATCTCCTTCTTTGGATTTTGTATAACATGAGTAGTAAATTGAAAAATGGATTCGTGTTTTCGGAAACTTCTTTTACATGTACAGGAGTTTTGGATGCTGATGAGCTCTTTTACATGAACAATGGCGCCAACGAGACGAGTCTCCTACCGGCTAATCATGAAGTCCGGAATCGAAGACCTGAAGCCGAGGATGATGCTGGCTTTTCTGCAGACTGGTTTGAGATTCAACCTTCGGTCTTCGAATGTAAGACAAATAAAGCCTCGAATGTTGCAGAGAGGAGTTCGAAATCTGGACTAAAGCAAAATCTTCAATGTAATAACTTTTTTTCCTACAATTTTACTTCAAGAAATGCATATGCATCATGCTTTTCTTTGTTCGTTGCAGCTTCGAAGAATGTCGATAGATCGAGTATAACCAAGGCGACGGCTGGGAAAAGCATAGGCCTCCATAACCAAAGCAAGCCAAAAAAGGAGGTAATTTGTGTAATTAATTCCTTATCTTAACAAATAACTAATATTCTGAGTGATTCTCTCTCTCTCTCTCTAGTCATCTACCAGAAGAACACCAGCAGGCAACAAGAACTTCTCAGGATTACCCAGCCTTAAAATGGATAACAAATCCATTAGGACTTGTTTAGGTATGAACTTACAAATATCGACACATGTCTTAAATATATCTGAGTAGAAAATGAAACTCGTCTAGTAGAATGAGACGAGGTAATAACATTTTCGCTCCGCGACGCCTTTACAAGAGTTCATCGAATCTTTTAGCAGGTCAGGAGAAATCTACTTACAAGAGTTCATCAAATCGTCAGGCGAGTCCCTCTCTCTCATCAGCCAAATTCTGTCAGGCATATTCACGAACAGCTGCAGCAGCTTCCACGCTCTCCAAAAGAGAAGCGGAATCAAAGAAAACTCCAACCTCAAATATTTCAAGACTTTCAAATATCAATACCTCGACTCATTCTACTAACTTCTTCTCCACCCCTACGAATTCCTCCCGCCATTTTCCCTCTGCGACGCTCTTATCTCCCGTGCACAAGCAACGAAGGTCCGTCGACTCGAAAGACGTGAAAGAAGCCGCAAATCTGCAGAAAAGTTTGCAGATTGTGAACCAGAATGGTGCATTATCAGCAAAGAGTATTCGGCCTTCCGGTCTCCGGCCACCTTCGCCTCTCCACAGATTTTTCGATGAGGTCGTTTTCGAATAATATGTAAATTTTCATCTATTCATGATTCATATAACTCTTTCTAAAAACATGAAATGATATTGCAGATTACTCCCCCACACATGGAAAGGAGCAGAAAAGTGCCTCTGAAAAAGCTCAAGAACCCTAGCTCCGGCGCCATTGATGAAGAAGATGGGACGAAGGAACTTGATAATTTGTGCAGAAATTTTGAGGCCGTGGCTCTGGAGAGTGAGAAGTTCAATGGCGGTGTGAAAGCTTGTCGAGTCTCGAAAGAAGAAAATAAGCATCCGACTACGAAAACGGCTTCGTCGCGAAGAACACCGTTGGCAGATAAAACTTCGAAGTGCAATTTCGTGACGGCAACGGATCCGAAGAGGGAGAAGTTTGTGAGGAGGGCATCATCGGTTAGATATTGCTAGTGTTATGATTTCACAAGAAAGATTGAAAACTTTACATACATTTATTTCTTCTTCGTCATGGATAAACATGTTTTTCATGAATCACATAAGTTTTATAGTTATATAGTTACTCCTTCCTTCCGTCTCATCCAAATAGCCTAGTTTCATTATTTTACGACCGACATATATTAAAAGAAGCAAAACTATTTGGATGGAAAAGAGAGTATAGTATAGTAATGCTCAACTCAAGCACATGTGCTAATGATTTCTAGCTTCTATAAGAATTCAATCATGAAGCATGCCAATCCATGCTATGCACGGTTAACGCGCTCATCGCTGATATAAATATAAACCCTAAAAGTTAAACCTAACTAAGAGAAAACCTACTATAACAACTGACATATTACATCGTTCATTCAGCAAACTCCGGCCATACTAAACTTTCGACATAAACATTTTCTTTCGAAAGAGAGTTAAACAGCCCAACCCTCCGAAACTCATAATTTCGGGGGCAGTAAACAAAGAAAATTCTTCCAAAGAATAGCAAACCCTCACAATTGCAAGCTATGTACGATGAGAATGGGCGTTCCACGGACTCTTGACCATGAGCAATAAAGACGTGTTTCGACCACGACTTCGCCACTCCATACTCCTTCATCAACCAAACCTCGATCGGACTATCGTGATAAAACTTAATGGAAGAAAGGCATCCACTAATTACTCCCACCATACTATAAGAGAAAGAATGCTCTAATTTGAAGGGCAGCTCAATCTTTCCACACTCCTCGGTTTTCAAGTCGAAGCAAGCGATATTCGCTTTGACTCCATACCCTTTCCAGTGAAGCTTCCCACCTACAAATATCCCCTCTTCGTGTATCAGAGGCAAACACACCCGATCTACGGTTTTCCACGTATTCGTCTTCGAACTATAAACTTTTCCTAGAAGCGCCCCGGTACCAAGCATGTGCACAAAAGCAAACACTTTGTAGTCATCACTCCGTTCGTCCCAACCGAACCCGTAATTCATAATATACCCATGGCTACTACTGATTTCACTCATTTTTGGCAATTTTTTGAAGATTCTAATGGATGGATTCCACAAGAAAAAATTCGTATCCACGTCGAGAATGCAGACTAGTCCATTACAGCAGCCCAGAATGGTTGGACCGTTTAACTGGTCGATGATCGGATCATCAAACGGAGCCGGACTGGTATACGGATCGAGCATCGACTGCAGAGAACATTGCTTTATTCCTTCGTGGCAGGTTAAAACTACGCGCTGGTGTGGGAAAGCTGTGTTTTTCGATGAATTGCGGAGGTGGGTTTTGATGAATTTTTCGCTGTCGATTAAAGAACGCCATGATTTCGAAACGCGCCGGAATCTCAAGAGAGACTTCACCGGCAGTCTCGACAGTATCTCTTCTTCGACGAAGTCTCGAGGAAGAAGATAGAGAGGTATTTGGAATTCCATACGCGGCAAGATTTTCGGTTCAAGATTGTCAATACTTCAGCTTTTGATTTTGAACTATGAGTGTTTTAAACTGTTTGATGTTTGATTTCAGTTAGGAAAAGGAAAGAGAGATGGTTTTTTTTTTTTTTTTTTTAAATATATTTTTATATTATGTAAATAGGAGTTATAGTAAAAATCGAATTTTATATCTTTTACTTATTATTATCATATAGCAATTCAAGAAAATATATCTCTCGAATTAATTTCGATCAATCATTTCATCGAACAATTCGAAGGCAATTATGTTTCATTAGCTCGATCATTCATATAACGCCTGGAAGGTGTTCTATGAAATGCTTTAATGAGTTGATTTGATTGGTAACAACTTTTAGAAAAAGGGATTGCGTTAAATAGGAATGAAACTAATACTAGGACTTCATTTAAAATGAAAACGAAAAAAAGAAGAAGTTTACGTGGAACGATGATTGACTGGCAGTCGAAAAACATAGCCATGGTTCTCGATGATAAAAACATACTATCAATCAATCTAATCTCACTACTTATGTTTTCCATAATTGAAATCAGCTAAGCTCAAATCCATGTTTTTTATGACTAGCTAAAGGAATTATGATTTCATTAGCTCGATCATTCATATAATGCCCGGAATGAAATGCTTAACGTAATTCATGAAATGCCTGGAAGTTGTTCGATGAAAGACCCGGGAGTTAATTTTATTCGATGAAATGCTAAACAGAACTTTTAGGGGAAAAAAAGGATTGCAACTAAAAAAAAAACCTAAATTGCAATTTTTAGAAGGAGAATTCACAATAACAAAACATAGGCATGATAGAATTTCAATAGAACAGCATCTATAACAATACCAGGACTTCAACTTTAAAAGAAGACGAAAGAAAGAAGAAGTATACGTAGAACAGTCACAAAACATAGCCATGGTTCTCGATGATAAAACCATATCAATCACAACTATCCCAATACTTATGTAAAAAAGACTTGTAAAACAGTTCGAAAGTTAAGCTGCGTTCATGTCAAACCCACTATATTCAACTTATGGCGATACTAAACTTTCGACGACGCAGACTTTTGCAGCACCCTTCCTAACTTCATGAAACGTATTATCTTTGGGATGGTAAAACAAGAAAAACCTTCCAAAAGATAGCAAAACCTCACCGTCTCGGCCAACAACCAACGGGGCCGAAAATGGGGGTCGAAAGAGCTCTTGAACGTGAGAAAGAGCAGCTAGTTTCGACCAAGACTCTTTCGCCCCATACTCCTTCATCACCCATACCTCCACCATAGGACTTCTTTCATATAACCTAACCAATGAAAGGCATCCGCCAATTGCTCCCAGCACACTGAAAGAGGAACAAGGCTCTGCTTTGAAGGGCAGCTCGATCTTCCCACATACCTCGGTTTTCAAGTCGAAGCACCGGATGCTCTCTTCGGTCCTGCGCGTTTTCCAGTGAAGCTTTCCGCCTATGAACGTCCCTTCTTGACGTTCCACCGGAAAACACATGAGCTCTACTGTTTTGTAAACATCACATATGGAACCCTTAATGGGGAACCGCATGTGCTCGATTGCTTTCCACGAATTAGTTTTAAATCCTAATTTCACTCATTGTGGTAATTCTTGGATGTTTTTTCCCCTGTATTATGTAAATAGTACTCCCTCCAACCCACTTAATTAGTTCCATTAGAATATTTTATACCTCACATATAAATATTCAATGGAACTAATTAAGTGGGATGAAGGGAGTAGTAATTATGATGTAGTATATTTTTTTCATGTGGCAATATCACTCAAAATAATTTCGATCAAGCATATTTCATCGAACAATTTCCGTGGCAATAAAGTGGAAATAGCTTGGGTGATGTTTCTAAGAATCCAGACAGAAAATTGAAAATAATTGCTCAAGGAAATCAGGTAAGCTCAATTCTATGTTTTTTATGACTGCCTAAAGGAATTATGCTTTCATTGTAAAGCTCGATCATTCGTATATTGCCTGGAAGATGTTCGATGAAATGCTTAGTAGAGTTGATTCGATAGATATAAGAACTTTTAGAAAAAAGGATTACATTAAATAAGATTTCACAATAACAAAACATAGGCATGATTCTCAAATAATAGAACATACCCAATATTCGTTCATGTTACAAATCATAAACGTTTTGCCTATATTTTATCTGGTCCGATAGAATTCCGTCTCTAAAAAGCTCGAACTTTTGGGTAGGAAGCCCAACTTTTAATATGAGTGAAGTTGCTATCGGCAAGATTTCTAGAACCTCGACTTTGGCGAAAACTGTTGGTTAAACTGGCATTTAATCATTGCATAAACTGGCAAGTTTATTTTAAAAAGCATAAACTCACATATTTCTCATGAAAGAATTTCAGCAGAACAGCATAACAATACTAGGATTTCAACTTTAAAATGCAAACGAAAGAAAGAAGAAGTTTACGTGGAACGATGATTCGCAAAATCACTCGTTACTGATCCTGATTTTACGTAAAAAAAACTTGTAAAAAAGTTCGAAAGTGAAGCTGCGTTCATGTAAAACCGACTAGATTCAACTTACGGCAATGCTAAACTTTCGACGCAGACAATTTCTTTTTCACTTGTTCCAAACTTCCTAACTGCATGAAATACTTTACCTTTGGGATAGTAAGCCACTAAAAACCTTCCAAGATATAGCAAAACCTCACCGTCTCGGCCAACTACAAACGGGGCCGAGAATGGGCGTCGGACGAGCTCTTGAACGTGAGAAAGAGCAACGAGTTTCGACCAAGACTCTTTCACCCCGTACTCCTTCATCACCCATACCTCTGCCGTAGGACTTCTGTTATAAACCCTAACCAATGAAAGGCATCCACCTATTCCTCCCATCATACTGCAGGAGAAAGAAGGCTCTGCTTTGAAAGGCAGCTCAATCTTTCCACAAACCTCAGTTTTCAAGTCGAAGCAGACGATGTACTCTTCGCTATCTTTGCTTTTCCAATGAAGCTTTCCGCCTACAAATATCCCCTCTTCACGTTGCACGGGCAAATACATGATGTCTATTTTTTTCAAAACATTAATGCTTACAAAATTATTCTTAGCGTCGAATCGCAATTGTTCGATTGCTTTCCATGAATTCGCCTTCGAACTATAAACTTTAGCTATAAACCATTCACTTTGCGGCCACCACAAAAACACAAACACCTTGTAGTCGTCGCTCAATTCATCCCAGACGAAGCCATGATTAAACACAATCGAATGTCTGTTGATTTCATCTACTTGTGGCAATTTCTTAAAGGTTCTAGTGGATGGGTTCCACAAGTAAAAATGCTTATCTAAAATCTGCTCTCCGTCGACAATCAAGACCAGCCCATTACAACAGCCCAAGATGCTTGGATCCTCCAACTGGTTGATGATGGGATCATCGACTGGGGACGGAACGATCGACGTATCGAGCACGGACTGCAAAGAGCATTGCTTAATTCCTTCCCGATCCCGACACGTAAAAATCACTTCGCTTTTGGTTGAATTCCGGTGGTGGGTTTTGGCGAACCGTTTGCTGCTGATCAACGAACGCCATGGTTTCGAAACGCACTTGAATCTGAGAAGAGATTTTACCGGAAGTCTTGAAAGTATTTCTTCGATAATATCTTCGTGAAGAGATTCTTTAAGGTTTCCGATATCCATCTCCGGCGCCGTATTTGAGCCTTTAGGGTTCTTTTAATCTCTACACTTTTTATAACTATATATATAAATATATATATATAATATCATCATGGGCCTACAAATGTCATTTAATTTTATACGTTTCTCTTTTTCCAAAGATTATTTGACTATAAACTTAACTAAAAAAAGGCACACTTACAATACAATTCAAAGCGGAAGCTCCTTGAATGTTGTCATAACGGAATAGAGTAATTGAGTAATCGAACGAATAGAAATCGTAAATCATGTTGTTATAACGGAATAGAGTAATTGAGTAATTGAACGAACAGAAATCGTAAAGAGACACAGATTTACGTGGTTCACCAACGTTGTGTTGGCTACGTCCACGGGCAGGAAACGGAGTACAAATTGTATTATGACGGCTTACAGTGTTACAGAGTATTGTGCCCTATTTCTATATAAGTAGAGTACATCAGACGGGCTAGGCCCAATACGCCAATTAGGCCCAATGCGGGCAAGACCCCCCGCCCAGCTCTGCGGGGGGCAACTGATTTAAGTAATACTAACAAATGTTGCTCTCTCCATCCCGACGAAAGATAGACGCTTTTTGATATACATGAAGTATTAAATAAAAACACGCTTATCTTTGTAGGAAGGATGAATTGCTCAATGGTGATGCAGAGGGTGCTGTGTTGAAGAAGAAGGAGAAGCATGCTGAAGTGAAGAAATAAGTGCTGGATCTTGTTGTGAGTGAGAGTCGATATTTAGATCTCAACAATAAAGTGGAGCTTCTTTCCACGTGTCCTGTTTCCATTAGTCCATGTCATGTTAGTTTAGTTTAAATCGTGTCCGTCAGATCTATTCTGATGTGTAGGGTCTAGATTAATTCGTTTCTTCCAAGTTTGTTAGATATAAATAGATGCAATGTAACAGTGTAGTTTTTGAGCTTGTTGAATGAAACTTTCTCCAGATTTCTTCCTTCGTTTACACAAAATACTGGTACATTTCAATTTCTACATGGTATCACGAGCCTAGGGTTTCGATCTAATGGCGAGAGGTAGAAGGAAGAGTTACTCACAGGCGATAAATTCCGACGCGTCGAGTTCGCGTTCGCAGCAGAATGGAGGACGGAAAAATGGCAAGGATCCGATCTATGCTGACGTTGAAGGTGAAGATCCACCACCACCACCACCGGAGCTGTCTCAGAAGAAGATAGATGAGTTTTTGAAGCTCCAACCGCCCGATCATCCAGGAATGCAACTGGTTGCTGCTCTGTTGACAGGTACCAATTTCCTTCAATGGTCACGGTCGATTCGACGCGGATTAGGAGCACGTAGTAAGCTAGCTTTTATTGATGGTGTGTTTACTGAACCTGATGAGGATAAAGAGTACTACAATGATTGGATTAAAACGGATTCTATGGTAGCACAGTGGATTATTAACTCGATTTCTAAGGAGATTGTGAATGCCTTTTCTCATTATGAAACGAGTGAAAAATTGTGGAGTGCTTTGATGCATCGCTTTGGTAGGAGTAATGGTCCTAAAACTTATAGATTACAGAGAGAGATTATGCAATTTAAACAAGGAAATCAAACTGTATTTGCGTACTATAGTAATCTCACTAATCTCTGGAATGAATTGGATCTGTTGTTACCTCCAATTGCTTGTACTTGTGATGCTGAAAATGACTATGTGATTAGAGAGGAACATCAGAAACTGGTTCAGTTTTTGGTTGGTCTGAATGAGGTGTTTGAACAAACAAGGAGACAGATCATGTTGCTAGAGCCTTTGCCTTCTGTTGAGCAAGCTTATGGCATGATAGTGCAAGTAGAAGATCAAATGGAATTGAATGAGGGAGACACTGGTATGGATTCAAGGTTGGTGATGAATGTTGGTAGACAAACTCAGGGATATGGTGGATATAAAGGGGGTTTTAATCCATCACAGAGGAGGTTATCTAAGGAAGAGAGAGCACAGCTTAAGTGTTCTCATTGTCATGCCAATGGACATGAAGTAGGTGAGTGTTTCAAGTTGCATGGGTACCCGGAATGGTATAAGAAACTGAGGGAAGGCAAATCTGCTAGGGTGAATTGTGTTGAGGAAGATGATGACACCAGATCAAGGTCTGATAATGGAAGAGTGTCACAGAATGAAGGAATTGGGGATATTGGGAGAGTGATCCAAACTGAAATAGCCAAATACATGGGGCAGTTTTTGCAGAAAGGGCAAGGTCAAGGGAATCAAACAGTTGGAGATATAAATATGGTACACAAGGCAGAGGTCACACCTAATCCATTTGATATTCATTATGCTTTTAGCTTGCTATCAAGCATGGAAAGAAATGTTTGGATTATAGATTCTGGTGCAAGCTCACATGTATGTTGTGATGCTGACTTGTTGACAACTACTTTCAAGTATGATAAGCCCCTACTGGTGAAGCTACCAGATGGTACATCGAAGGAAGTATATTGTGGGGGTTCAGTTAGAGTGAATAAGGATATTTGCTTGACTGATGTTATGTTTGTGCCAGAGTTTACTCATAACCTCTTGTCTGTGGCTCAGCTGGTTAGGGATTCACAAGCTAAGTGTGTTTTCCTACCTAACAGATGTATAATACAGAAACAGGGGACAGAGGAAGTTCTTGGTCTTGGGAAAATGATCAGTAACTTGTACATTTTGGAGACAACCATGGAGAATCATTTCTATCATGTGTTTAATCCTACAGATTTGACTCTAGATAAATGGCATATTCTACTTGGTCATGCCTCTATCACTGCTATGAGGCACATGAAGCTGTTTAAGGGGCTTTTCACATATGACATGGTTGAGAGAATTCAGAATTGTGAGGTCTGTTTGCTTGCAAAACAGAGCAGAAAAGAATTTCCAGTATTGAATGAGAGGTCAGCCTCTCTGTTTGAGATGGTGCATGCTGATGTTTGGGGTCCCTATGGGGAGGATAATATTGACAATGCTAGATATGTCCTCACACTTGTTGAAGATCACAGTAGATGCATTTGGACCTATTTAATGAGATCAAAGGAGCAAGTCTGTTCTATTCTCAAGAGATACTTTAAGCTTGTACACACACAGTTTGGTAAGGATGTTAAGGTTCTTAGAACAGATAATGGAACCGAATTTGTCAATAGACAAGTTAGAGATGTTTTGGATGAATTGGGCATAGTTCATCAGAGAGCTTGCCCATATACACCACAACAAAATGGTGTGGTTGAGAGAAGACACAGGATGTTATTGAATTCAGCTAGAGCATTGATGTTTCAAAGCTCTCTCCCTTTGAAATTCTGGCCATACTCTATACTCACTGCTACTTGGCTGATCAATAGGGTTCCAAGTCAGGTCCTAGACTGGAAAACTCCACATGAACTACTCTTTGGGGTTGAAGCAGATCTTTCCATACTTAAGCCTTTTGGTTGCTTAGCTTTTGCTGTTAATCTATCACCTCACAAGGGTAAGTTTGATGCTAGATCCAATAAGTGTATTTTCTTGGGGTTTGCAGCATCACATAAAGGATACCTATTGTTTGACTTGGGTACTTCTAAGCTTTTAATTTCAAGGGATGTGAAGTTTGTGGAAAATGTTTATCCATTTGCTGACTCACAGGATCCTACTGCAGATGCCACACTTTTACCAGTTGAACCTATTGTTGATGAACTACCTAATGTTGATACTGGAGTTCAGCAAATGGAGATTACTACACAAGCACAGCCTGTGCTTACACCTGCAGATCACATTGCTGATCTGCAGTCTACACCAATTCTTCCTGGAACTGCAGACATCACTGCAAGTATGCAGCCTGCTCCTGTTGTTCCAGTTGATGATGAGACTTCCCTTCGACGAAGTCAGAGAGTGAGGAAAGAACCTGGTTGGCTGCAGGATTTTGTTGGTTATGTTGATACTACTAAGCTGCCATCCTTTACTCCAGGTTCTTCTTCACCTCCTACTTTTCCTTTTGTAGTTTCCCCTGCAATTAGTGAAAAGTACCTAGGTTTCCTTTTTAATGTTACCACCACACAAGAACCTAGAACTTATAAAGAGGCCAGTAAATCACCACAATGGGTGCAAGCAATGAGGGCAGAGTTAGATGCTTTACACCAAAATCATACTTGGGATCTTGTTCAATTACCACCAGGGAAGAATGTTATTGGTAGTAAGTGGGTTTTCAAGTTGAAATTGAAGGCTAATGGGGAAGTTGAGAGGTATAAGGCTCGGTTAGTGGCTAAGGGGTATGATCAAGAGTTTGGTATTGATTATCAAGAAGTTTTTTCTCCAGTGGCTAAGTTTGTGACAGTGAGGGCTTTGTTTGCAGTTGCAGCTCTGTCAAGTTGGCATATTCATCAAATTGATGTTAATAATGCTTTCCTTCATGGGTTCCTTCATGATGAGATATATATGGAACCTCCTAAAGGTTTTCTGGATGCCAAACCAGGTGAGGTCTGTAAACTTGTTAAGAGTTTATATGGCTTAAAACAAGCATCTAGGGAGTGGAATCTTGAATTTTGCAAGGCTCTTTACAGTCATGGATTTACACAGAGTGCTCATGATCATTGTCTGTTTGTTAAAGGTGCTGGAGAATCCTTTATCTGCCTTTTAGTCTATGTTGATGATGTTCTCCTATGTAGTCCTTCTGTGGTTCTCATCCACCAGATTAAGGAAGTGCTTCACACTGCTTTTACTATCAAAGATTTGGGTGAGGCTCATTATTTCCTTGGGATGGAGGTTGCTAGGAATACTTCTGGTATAGCTTTAAATCAGAGGAAGTACATCTTGGATCTTGTTGATACAGTAGGCCTTACTGCTTGTTCACCAGTTGCTACTCCATTACCTCCTGGGATCCATCTTTGTAAAGCTCCAGAGGCTCTTCTCCCACAACCTGAAACCTACAGAAAGCTGGTTGGGCGCCTGCTTTATCTTAACCTCACACGTCCTGACATTTCTTATGCTGTACAACAGCTAAGTCAGTTCGTGTCTGAACCAGCTAAAGCCCACATGGATGCAGCTCTTCATGTTGTTAAATACTTAAAGGGATGTCCATCTTTGGGTGTGTTTTACCCTGCTGATAGTACTCTTCATCTACAGGCCTATAGTGATGCGGATTGGGGCTCTTGTCCAGATTCTAGGAGATCCCTCACTGGGTACTGCATTTTTCTGGGTTCCTCCCTGATTTCTTGGAGGTGCAAGAAGCAATCTACTGTTTCTGCGTCTACAGCTGAAGCAGAGTATCGAGCTTTGGGTTTTACAGTGCGTGAGCTTCAGTGGATTTCTTATCTGTTGGCAGATTTTTGTGTATGCATTCCAACTCCAATTAATCTCTATTGTGACAATGTGGCAGCTCTGCACATTACTAAAAACCCAGTGTTTCATGAGCGCACGAAACATTTGGAGATTGACTGTCACATTGTGCGTGATCAGTACTTGGCCGGTTTTGTTCTTCCTCATCGGCTTTCTTCCTCTCGTCAGCTTGCTGATCTGTTCACTAAATCCCTACCACTTGCCCGCTTTCGCGTCTTGCTTTCCAAGATGAGTTTAGGTGATGTTCACCATTCTCATCTTGCGGGGGGGTGTAGGAAGGATGAATTGCTCAATGGTGATGCAGAGGGTGCTGTGTTGAAGAAGAAGGAGAAGCATGCTGAAGTGAAGAAATAAGTGCTGGATCTTGTTGTGAGTGAGAGTCGATATTTAGATCTCAACAATAAAGTGGAGCTTCTTTCCACGTGTCCTGTTTCCATTAGTCCATGTCATGTTAGTTTAGTTTAAATCGTGTCCGTCAGATCTATTCTGATGTGTAGGGTCTAGATTAATTCGTTTCTTCCAAGTTTGTTAGATATAAATAGATGCAATGTAACAGTGTAGTTTTTGAGCTTGTTGAATGAAACTTTCTCCAGATTTCTTCCTTCGTTTACACAAAATACTGGTACATTTCAATTTCTACAATCTTTCACTTGGACAGCTAGTAGTTTTATTGTTCACTTACAATCATAGTCATTGAAATAAACAATCCAGGTGCGTGTGTTTTTGGCCGAGCGGTAGAGAGTTAATTATTGTCCAACACTAAAGATTTCGATTTCGAGTCCTTTGTTGCACAGATTTTATACTCATGCATGTTAATTGTTTCAAAGAAAAGAAAAGGAAATAAACAATCTAGGAAATCAAAGTATATGATCATTCAATTATGAGGAAGTTATGGTACGTAAAATGGTTCGAAAGTGAAGCTACTAAACTTATGGCGATACTAAACTTTGGACAAAGACAATTTCATCTCTAGCAAACCTCATAACTGCACGAAACATATTATCTTTGGGATAATAAACCAATAAAAACCTTCCAAAAGATAGCCAAATCTCACCGTCTCCGCCAGCAACAAACGGGGCCGAGAACGGGCGTTGGACGAGCTCTTGAACGTTAGAGAGAGTAACGAGTTTCGACCAAGACTCTTTCACCCCGTACTCCTTCATCACCCATACCTCCGCCTTAGTACTTCCTTTATAAACCCTAACCAATGAAAGGCATCCACCAATTGCTCCCATCATACTACAAGAGAAAGCACGCTCCTCTTTGAAGGGCAGCTCGATCTTCCCACGTACCTCGTTTTTCAAGTCGAAGCACGCGATGGGTTCTTCACTCCCCAACTTTTTCCAGTAGTGAAGCTTTCCGCCTACGAACACCCCCTCTTCACGTTCCAAAGGAAAACACAACCCGTGTACTTTCAAAACAATGTTTAAAGGATCCTCAAAGGACAATCGCATGTGCTCGATTGTTTTCCATGAATTCGTCTTCGAACTATAAACTTTTCCAATAAACTCTCGACTTTTCAGCATATAGAAAAAAGCAACCACCTTGTAGTCGTCGCTCGATTCATCCCAACCCACGCCATGATTGACAATCAAATGATGGCTGTTGATTTCATCTACTTGTGGCAAAATCTTGAAGGTTCTAGTGAATGGGTTCCACAAGAAAAGGCGATCGCCTGAGCTATTTGCATCGAGGATGATTACCAGCCCATTACAACTGCCCACAATATTTGGTTCCTTCAACTGGTTGATGATTGGATCATCGACCGGGGACGGAGCGATCGACCTATCGATCACCGACTGCAGAGAGAATTGCTTAATACCTTCCTGACACTTGAAAATCACGGCCATTTTGTTTGAATTCCGGAGGTGGGTTATGGCGAATCGTTTGCAGCTGATCAAAGAACGCCATGGTTTCGAAACGCACTTGAATCTTAAAAGCGATTTCACCGGAAGTCTTGAAAGTATTTCTTCGATAATATCTTCAGGAACTAGGAGAGATTCTTTAGGGTTTTCGATTTCCATCTCCGGCGCCGCCTCCGACACTTTAGGGTTCTTAACTTTTAATATCGATATATGTAAAATATATGTATGTCTACTCTTTTTATAACTTATTATTATAATAATGATGATATCATTATTGGCCTTACTAATGTCATTTAAAATTATATAAGTTTCTCCTTTTTTTCAAGATTATTTGACCGTAAACTTTAACTTTAAAAACATAGATACGATACCATTTGTAACGTTAGGGCTAGATGGGATCCTCTGTCCCATTCTCGTGTACCAACCGTGTCCCCAAAGCATAAAACTACTTAGTGGGCTCGGCCCAGATTTAAAATATTTCTAATTTATGCTTTGGGGACATAAAACTACTTAGTGGGCTCGGCTCAGATTTAAAAAAATTCTAATTTATGCTTTGGGGACACGGTTGGTACACGAGAATGGGGATAGAGGATCTCATCTACGTTAGGGCAGGAATAAGGAGTGTCATTGATGCATAGAAGCACGGACAAAGGGCACCTCCTATAAGGTTTTCGAAACAAAGGGGCACATAAATGAATCGAAATATGCCTGAATGAGAGAGATTCCAAGAGTAAGCGGAATAAGAGACTACATATTCGAGGAGAGCTTTAAAGGATTTAATTGTTACTACACATACAAATACCACAAGATGCATTTTTTTTTTTTCCGAAAGTCAATCATCCATATATAAGAACTTCAAAGTTATGCAACTTGGGGCAATTGTGGGATGCGTGACATTCCACTAATTATGAAGCAGGGATGCATCAGGAACTTGATTAAGAATTTCAATAGAACAACATAAAATAAATAGAAGTACTTCAACTAATCAGTAAAAGAAATTAAGAAAGAAGAAGATCGTGTGAATTGACACAAAATAACAAAACATAGACATGGTTCTCGACGATAAAAACATATCATCAATTACATCAGTCCTATAATACTTATCTAAATAGTCTGTGTAAAACAAATAGGTGCTATAGCTTGATGACGAAGCACAGGTTGATCAGATCGGGGTTCGAGTCATCTTGTGCATGTTCGAGTGTATAATATTGAGAATAGTAAGTGAGCACATATGCAAATTAGAGGAAGATATGAATAACAGCGTCGTGGCCCTACTCGACATTTTCTTCTTTCACCTTGTCGAAACGGGGCGAGACTAAACTATCGATGCAGAACTGCACTCCATTGCAATTGGAATCCGTCTTTCGCCGCAAGCGCCTCACCTCCTTCGCCCAAGACTCCTTCACCCCATACTCCTTCATTGTCCATGTATCACATAAGTTGTCCTTCTTACTATCAACTAGCACGCCAATGCATCCCCGGCTTGTCTCCCCAACCCACATCGAGGCTTCGGCATCTGGCTTGAAGGGTAACTCCGTCGCCTCAAACACCACGCTCTTCAAGTCGAAGGATTCTATGTGCTGGCGATCTTCACTGAGCCAGTGAATCTTTCCACCCGCATACTTCCCGACACCCTTCATCCGAGAGACGGTCGACACCGAACCCTGCCCTACCGTTTTCCAAGAGTTCGTCTTCGAGCTATAAAGCTGGCCTATTCTGTTGTTATCACTATCAAGCATAACAGCAAACACCTTGTATGCATCACTCGTTTCGTCCCAACCAAAGGCTAGTATCGGAACCGCCTTGTCGATTACGGGCAACTCGTGGAGGATTCTAGTGGAAGGGTTGTACAAGGAGAAGCACCCCAACTTCTTGAGAATGCACAGCACCCCAATAATGCTGCCCACGACTGTACCCGAGACGGGATGCTCATAATTTATCGGATTTTCGAGAGGCGAAGGATCATCGATAGACTCGTTGTAGATGTAATCGTGAAAAGAGCATTGCTTCACTTCAGCTTCTCCATAGCTTAAGATTACTCTCCAATGGACAAAGCTTCTGTCGTCTCTCGATTTCTGCAACTGGATCATGGCGAATCGTTTGCTGCCGATCAACGAACGCCATGGTTTTGAAACGCACTTGAATCGGAGAAGAGATTTCACCGGAAGTCTTGAAAGTATTTCTTCGATAACATCTTCAGGAATATGGAGAGATTGTTTAGGGTTTTCGATCTCCATCTCCGGCCGCCGTCTTTGACTCTTTAGGGTTCTTTTTCATACATAGAGATTGGTTATTATATTTTCATATATATCACTGCTCCACATATTATGAGATTCTGATTTAATATTTACTTTCATGTTATTTGTTTATTTATATATCAAAAATATATGTATGTCCACAATTTTTATAACTAATATTATCATTATGGGCCTTGCAAATGTAGTATAAAATTATATATACTATATGTTTCTCCCCTTTTGTATGATTATATGACTATAAACTTAATTAAAACTCTTGCTGTCCCATTTAATTAATAATTTCTACATATATTTTTAAAATATTAGAATATACTACAATAATAAAAAAAAAACCGGGAAAAAAATAACGTCAAAGTAAAAAAAAGGTATAGGTGTCCACAAAGGCGTACGCCATAAGGAGTGTAGCATGTCATTTCTCCCATCGTCAATACATTTTTATGGATCTATAATATTGTATTTTGAAATATATAAAATCTGCATTAAATTATTATTACTACACTTTAATACTAAACACTTTGTCCTTAAACTCCGCGTCCAAAAAAAACATACGAAATGGATGAGCCGAATGGAATAGTTAATTACAATTCAATAGAACAACATAAACATAAATAATCAGTACTTCAACTAATTAGGAAAGAAAGAAGAGATTTGTGTGGAACTATGGCACACTATATCAAAACATAGACACGGTTGTCTATACAAGTTCAAGCTTTTAGATGAAATAAATTTATTTATCAGAGCCGTTGGCAAACTCTAAGGTTCTTTGGCCTCCAAACCAAATAGACTACAAGGAATTAGGCCAACTCTAAGGTTCTTTGGCCTCCAAACCAAATAGACCACAAGGAATTAGATGAGACGGAATTCTATCATATCATCAATCGCATTAATCCTATAATATACTACTAATCTAAATATAATATACTGTAGGCTATTATTAAACTTTCAACGCAGACAATTTCTTTTATAGCAGAATGTTCAAGTCAGTTAGCAAAATCTCTCCATTTAGACCTAATTCAAAGTGGAGCTACAAATTGACGAAGAAGAACACGTCGTAATTCGAGTCATATTGAGTTCATGTAAATTATATAAATCGTAATAGAGAATAGCAAGACATAAAAAGTGGGGAATTGACACATAATAGCAAAACATAGACATGGTTCTCGATGATAAAAAAACATATCATCAATCACACTAATCCTATAATGCTTATCTTAAAAGTCCGTGCAAAACAAAATTGGTGCTATAGCTTGACGACGAAGCACAGGTAGGTCAGATCGGGGTTCGAGTCATCCTGTACATGTTCGAGTGTATAATATTGAGAGTAGTAAGAAAGCACATATGCAAACTAGAGGAAGATATGAATAGCCTCGTCCCGGTTCCTCCCTGACATTTTCTTCTTTCTCCTTGTCGAAAAAGGGTGATACTAAGCTATCGATGCAGTAAAGCCCTCTATAACGATCGGTAATCTTCCTTTGAGGCAAGCACCTCACCTCCTTCACCCATGACTCCTTCACTCCATACTCCTTCATAGTCCATGTATCACACAATTTGCCCTTCTTACTATCAACTATCACACCAATGCATCCCCCATTCTCCCACACCCACATCGAGGCTCCGGAATCTGGCTTGAAGGGTAACTCCGCCGTCTCAAACACGTCATTCTTCAAGTCGAAGGATTCTATGTGCTGACGGCCTTCACTAAGCCAGTGAATCTTTCCACCCGCACCCGCCCCGACCCCCTTCAGCCGAGAAACGGACACCGAACCCCGCCCTACCGTTTTCCAAGAATTCGTCTTCGAGCTATAAAGCTGGCCTATTCTGTTGTTATCGCTATCAAGCATAACAGCAAACACCTTGTATGCATCAGTCGTTTCATCCCAACCGAAGGCGTCTATCCCAACCGCCTTGTCGATTTCGGGCAATTCGTGGAGGATTCTAGTGGAAGGGTTGTACAGAGAGAAGCACCCTAACTTACCGCGAATGCATAGCACCCCATTAATGCTTCCAACTACGTAACCCGAGACGGGATGCTTGCAATTAATCGGACCTTCGAGAGGATAAGGATCGATCGGTGCCTCGCCGGTGTAGGTGACCATCGAGCATTGCTTCAAACCAGCTTCTCCATAGCTGAGGATGACTCTCCAATTGATTTTTTCTTCTCTTGATTTCTGCAACTGGAGCTTGATGAACCGGTCGCTTCCGATGAGACGGCGCCACGCTTTCGAAACGCACTTGAATTTCAAGAGCGATTTCACCGGAAGGAGTACCAGTATTAGTTCGATGAGTTCTTGAGGGAGGTGGAGAGATTCGCCGCGAAGCTGGGGAGTAGGGTTTCCGAGCTCCATCTGCGGCGGCGCTTGCTTTCAAAATTGAGAAGATTGGCACGATATTTTGAGATATATATTCACGATTTGATATAAAAGATATCTATGGGAAAGAAATTAGATTTTTAAATTATAAAAGATATCTATGGGAAAGAAATTAGATTTTTAAAAGTTATATACGTAGTTTTGAATTTTTCAAGCATTATGTAATTAATAAAAGTAAAAGTAAAAATTAAAAAATAATTATATACCCTAATTTGAATTAATGAACTCTAGAAATAATCATAAAATCAAAATAAATCATTATAAATTAAAAAAATAAATAAATAATGCATAAAATTAATAAAAATTGCTATTTGAAACAAAAATTTTGTCACGACCCGGCTCCGCTAAGACTAGCCAGGCGAGGTCGCGACTCAAGAAAAAGGGAAATGAAATAAAACAAACGACATAAAGTGAAACGACGTGAAGACATAGCTTTAGATTAAGTCGAACTCTCCATCATTCGTCGAGAATGAATGGAGGGAAAATGTTATCCTACGATAGGAAGTACAACGTGAAATATGCGGAAGCACTGTTTCAAAAGAAGTCGTTGTCTAGGATAGGGCCAATACATTGCAACGATACACTAAGCGGAAGTGAGTTTAGCTACATGACAATCATTTGCGGAAGAACGTGAGATGCATGTATGGAGACATGCACCACCAAGAGGCTTCAACACTTTCATACTCGACAAAGCTCCTCCGGCAACTTCACTTCATCTGCTTAACCTGCACATGGGAAATATGTACAGGGCTGAGTACAAAAGTACTCAGTGGACACATGCCAAAACATTTTAATTGCCAGCCATTAGAGCGAGACATAGGGGTTTTCGGAAAAACCTATGCTCACTAAAACATTTAGATAAAAGCGCTTGCAAGCTGAGTTCTGGTGTAATCCATCATATCTGAGCTATGGGTGTACCCGGAGAGGTTGGCCACCCTCCCGGATACCTGACCGCGCCAACCCGCGTTAGCTAACGGTAAACTGAGTGCACTAACCCATCGAGGAGCGACCCCGATAGGCCCGAATCGTTCTGATAAACTGAGGCATAAGCCTTTCCCAGATAGATCTCATACAAAAACAAAACATTTTATGGCATGACAATTCTTTAAGAAAAGAGTTATAGCATAAAGAAACATTTTAGTTTTCTGAAAGCCCACCTCGTTAGCTTTCCTGGAATAATTTAATAACTCTGAGCGCCGTCTTAGTCCCGGCCCTTTCCTTCGCCTAACCTCGTTCAAAGAACGTAAAATGAGAAATGGAAATGAAATCGATAATCTTATCGATTATGCGAAGGTTGTCTTTTATCGAGGTTATACTCTCTTTTACTGATAGCGCTATCATGAGTATTCTTTTAATCGAGAGTTTCTCGATTCTCTTTTGAAATCGATCACTTCGATCGATTCTTGTGTCTTACAGTCTTTTCATCCTCGACAGAAATCGCAGGATATTCGATTAAGCCACTAATAAGGCTTAGTGATTTCATTAAGGATATAAGTGGTCTACACTTATAAGATAAATATTACTGGGCTAGATTTTCTTAAAGGATATAAGTGGTCTACACTTATAAGATAAATATTACTGGGCTAGAATTTCTTATTAAATCTAATGTTAATAGTTATTCGAGGCCCAATAGAATTATTAGGGGTTTAAGACCAATTATTTAGGCTCGGAAAATTATTAAATCGAGCTCGGAAAGTTGTCACGTGTGGCCCTCGTCTTTTGCTTGAAATACCGGCCCAACGAAAATATTTATTGGCCCAACTGTTGAATAAATCCAGCCCATCTGTTCTTTAACTTCGGCCCATCTTGAATAATAATTCTCGGCCCACTGAATGATTAATTCTCGACTCGCTGAATAATTAACTTTCAGCCCAATAATTCTCGGCCCAATCGAATAAACTTCGGCCCGTTTGATTAACTATCGGCCCATTTAACCTTATAGCTTCGGCCCAACTAGATATAATCTTGGCCCAACGAATCCCGTCGGGCCTGGCCCAATCTATTTCAGCCCATCAGCTGGCTCGGTTCTACACTTGGCAACACTCACCTCTCTCTCTCTCTCTCTCTCTCCACGCATAACTCCCCCTCTTCTCTCGCCGCCACCGTCGTTTCTCTTTGACGGTGTCGGCCGGCGGTCCTCTCCGTCACTGGCCGACGTCGTTCCCCCTCCTCTCCTCAATTTCGAAATCAATCGAGGGAGGAAGAGCCCCAATTCGCAGATTTGGGGAAAATCGGGCTTCATCAGATTCCGGCGCCTGTCAGGGCTCCGACGACGTGGTGCCTCGGTCGTGGTTTTCTCTTTTCCAACCCACGGCTCTTCCTCCGACAACGCCGCTGCTTCTTCCGGCCAGAATGCCATTGTCTCCGACACGCCTCAGCCGTTCGTTGTTGCGGTATCTGCTGCCGGCGGCGCTCCGCCGTCCGGTGCGGCTCGCTCTCTCTCCGTTCGCATCGTTGCCCTAGCCCTCGTGGCTAGGGCGCTTTCCCGTCGGCGTACGTCACCGCCTCTATCTAATCTGTCCGTCGGCGCCGGCGGCGATGCCGCCGCCGGTGTCTCCTTCCCTTCTCTCTTCCGTTCCCAATCTGACCTCCCTTTTTCGTCTTGTTTTGTAGGTGGTTGCAGGCGGTATCCAGCGCTGCAGGGGCATCGTCGATGCCGTCGCCAACCGAGGCAGCCTCCGATGGTGCGAGGGTGACGTCGAGGTGTCTCGACTTCATCTCCAATCTGACCTCAGCTTCCTTCCTTATTATCGTCTCCGTCGGTGATGCCGACGAGGTGAGCCTCTCAACTCTACTTACTACGTTTTATGTTTGATTCAATGAGGGCCTGTTTTACTAGCTTAGGTAGCATATAAGGTATATTTGTTGGTGATTATTGAGGGATTTCAGATTCTATGAATGCTTGAAGCTAGCCTTCTATGTTAGATTGAAAAGGCTTAGTTGGGGTGATATCATGTCTCACGATTTATGCTTGTTAGAAGAGATTCTATGGGGGTTTTAAACAAGGTCTAAAACTGATTGTGGGAGCCTATATACATGCGTTGTTAATCAAGTCTATCTATGTTTTTCATGCTCGGTTAATCGAAGTGAACCATGTTATTCATGCTTTGGTTCTTGAGGATTTAAACTAGTTTTTAGCATGCTTTAAGGTCTTCACACACTAGGGCAGCCTCTAAGTTGATGTTTTTGAGTCCTTTTAAAGGGGAAAATCATGCTTGTGGTCCTCTTTGGTTTTAGGGAGGGTTTAGAGGTACTTACTTGGTTCGAAACAAAGTCGAAACATGGGATTCCCGGCTTGAATAGGGCTGTCCTCCTTGGTTATGTCCTTCGAATGTTTCCTTCTCCTTCGTTTCCTTTCCCCAAAGTCGACTGCTTGCAACCTAGAGACGTAGGTTTAGTTTCTATGCGTTTCGAGCTTTGATAATCATTCTAATGGAAAGGGTGGGGACTTGTATTTACCGTAGTGGATCCAAAATCGAGTCCTTAGCTTCTAAACAAGGCTGTCCCCTTTTTGATCTTACTCCGTATGCCTTCTTTTCCCTTTGTTCTTCTCTTGTTGCTCCTCCTAGAGAGAGTAGTGGGGTTCTTAGTCGAACTATACGAGATAGAGATTGCACAATAGGAATTCTAGACCTTACCTATAGGAATTCAAGGTGTTTTAGGCGCCTTGAACGGACTGAGTCGAGGCTGTGTTTCCGGCAGCTTCTCGGCCGGCAGTTGGTGCTCCTTCAAGGGCTCTCTTTACTCTCTACTTTGCTCTCTATTGTGCTCTTTCTATTGTGCGAATGTTGAGTAATGTGTGTGTGTTTGCAGGTAATGGAGGGCTTTTGGGAGGATTGGGGGCTGCTTTCTCTCGCACAAGGAAGAAAAGAATGGTGAGTAAAGAATGGTGAGTAGGAGCTCTTCTCAAGTTTGCAGGGAGTTGAGTATTAGAGAAGAGATTCTTGGAGACAAGAGTGTGAAGAGGGTGGGCGGCTACTAGCTACTCTTCCAATTTCCCATGCATAGGGTAATGATGGTGGTGGTTAATGACTAACTAAGTCTCCCTTGATTGTATTTAGAGGTGTTTGTTTTCTCTAATTGTGCTTAAGTAGGATTAGTGAGAGTTGAAATCCAGATTTGCGTGGGAATTGCAGTACGCCGACTCCTCCTATTTTATTTTCCTTCCTTTTTATTTATTTATTTATTATTTATATGTATATATATCCACATGAAAATACTATGGGCTTGAGATATTGGTCTTGGGCCCCTTTTATATATTGTTGTTGGATATTTAATCTGAAACGGACTTCTTCTTTTTTTTTTGGTCGAATAAAATCGCACGATTAATCGTGAAGTGGGCCTCGATCACTAAGTGGGCCTCGGCCCTTGAATAAAATATTCGATTCGTTTTATCGGGCCTTTCTAAAATAATTCTACTCTCGTTTGACAATATTAATATTACCAAATATAACACTACTATTTGTAGCACTTAAAATTTGTTATACTAATAATAGTAATAACATTCTTAATATTAAAATAATGCTGAAGTTTTTATTAATCACTAAGAAAAACTGCGGTCATTACAAATTTGAGACTAGGATCCCAAGTAGGGGTGAAAACGGATCGGATACGGACGGATATTGCTCATACCATATCCTATATCATATTTTTTTCTCGAATCCGGAATCGGATACGGAATAGCCGGATTCAGATACGAATTCGGATTATTCGGTAATACGAATACGGGGCGGGTACGGACGAATTCGAACCGGATTCGGATAAATATAATCGGATATTACATTTAAATACGAAAGACATCAAGATGTGGTTGAACACATAAAAAAATAATAATAATAATAATAATATAATGAAATAAGCTATATTACCTTTTCAAGAAACTCTCGACTTCAAATGCGAAAAAGATCCAAACTTTGTAGTTATTTCGACAAATAATGCAACCCCAGATTACAAAAAAAACAGCAAATTCAACCCAAGATTTGAAAAAAATAAAAATCCCACAAGCTGAACCAAGAACACTGAAGACGAGCAAGGAGGTCAGAGAAGTTCCATTCTCGAATTCAAAACTAAAAATTCAAGAAACTAAGCCCACCCCTTCCTTAATCATCTGAAATTCGAACTATTACAAGTGATTCACATCAGAAAATGAAAAAATCGAGGAAAGAAATATGCTCTGCCTCTATACTATGAAAGAAATACCCAAATTTACTACTAATCTAATTTCTTGAATACTTGCGCTGGGTTTAAGAAAGAGATTCAGGGGGCTCTCAATGTATTCAGCGCCGGGCACCTCATCGACGGCAAGGTTGATCGACGGCGACGGTGGGTCTTCAGCTTCATCCATTTGCGCGGCGGGCTGGTGTACGAAATCGTGAAGAGAAGAGAGAAGAACTAGTGGACGAATTCGTATTATTGTATTTTGAGTTTTTAAAATAATTAATATTAGATGCAAGTAAATAAATAAGTAATATTATATGTATAAAAAAATTATAAATAAAAATTATAAAATATATATAAATATCCGGATATCCGAATGTGGTATCCGGATAATATCCGAAAAATATATGGTAAAGTTCGAATACGGTCAGATACTATGTAATCCGAATCCGATCCGATATCCGAATTCAACTATCTGTATCCGAATCCGTATCCGACCGGATACTGATTTTTTATTCCGAATTCGATACCGACCGGATACGGTTCCGGATCGGTCCGATCCGTTTTCACCCCTAATCCCAAGTGTAATTGAAAATCAGCTATGGGATCAAATATTTGAACATGTAAACGCATAAATCTTTCTGAAGTTCTGATGCGGTTAGACTTTCAAGCATTTCTTTTTGACAATTCAACAAACAGTTGTTAGGCATGAGTCTAACTCAACCCAATTATGAATTCTTTTCAAATAGTTTCAACTTTATTATACTGAAAAGGATAGACTTCACTACTCCTTTTCCTGCATATTCTATGAGAAATAAAACAACAACCAACTTCATTAAATGAGGCAAGCAACATAAAGTTTGTGAATCATCAAAGTGAATAAAACACAACTAAAACAAAAATAAAAAAAAATGGTGAGATTGTTGTCAATGCATTATGCGCTTCGAAGCAATCTTCGATTTCCTCGAGCACCTCTTCTTGTGGATCGATCGTATTAACAAAATAGATGGAAGCAAAATACTCTCTCCGTCTCATCCATAAAAGAGCCCAGAAACTAAAACGGGGAGACTAAACTCTCAAAGTAGAATTGTACTCCGTAATAACTAGAAATGTTGTCGGAAAGCAACAACCGCCATTTCACCCAAGACTCCTTCACCCCGTACTCCTTCATCACCCACACATCGTATAACTCTTCTTCCTTGTTAAAGCTCCATAAGCCAAGATACTCATTCACCTTACATAACCATGCATGCATTGGTTTGCATGGTAACTCCATTGCTCCAAATACCTCCCTCTTCAAATCGAACGACTCGATTCGTGTGTCTTCGACCCAGTGAATCCTTCCACACGCCAATTGCCCCGGTCCGCTACAAGCAGAAATAGCAGGAAACCCTTGGTTTACCGTCTTCCATGCATTCGTCTTCGTACTGTAAACTATACTCATTATACTGTTATGCTTGCCGAGCCTAACTACAACCGCCTTGTATGCATCGGTCGTCTCGTCCCAACCAAAACCGTACGTGTTGACCTTTATGTCTAGTTCAGGTAGCTTGTTTGATATTCTAGTGGCTGGGTTGAACAAGGTGAACCAACCTGGTTGTTTGAGAATGCACAACAACCCATTACAGCTGTCCACTAGTTCGCCAGAGATAGAATGGCTTATATTCGTCGGACCTTCGAGCGGCAAAGGATCGGTAGGCGGTGCCTCGACGTACGAACGCCTGGAGCACTGCTTCAGATGTTGCTTCAGATCAACTTCGTAATACCTCGAAAGGACCATCCAATTGGCACAAGTTTTGTCATCTATTGATTTCTGTCTGTGGATTTTGATAAACCGGTCGCTTCTGATCAGAGTCCGCCATGACTTCGAAACGCACTTGAATCTCAAGAGTGATTTCACCGGAAGTAGTGTCAGTATTTCTTCTTCGATGATTACTTGAGGAAGACGAAGATGGACAGATTCTTCTCGAGTATTTGATACGGGCATCGTATCTTCACCTTCGGAGGAACGTATTCATAGAGAGAGGCCGGGAGAAGGGATGTCGTTTGATACTAATGAAGGCGAGCGTTCAAGTCGGCCCAAGCGAAGCATTAGGCCTCCGAGAAGATTTGACGATTTTCTTCCTTAGTTATGTTTTTCTTTAATTCGTATTTTATTTTGTATTGTGGGATATTTGCAGTTTTGGGCTTGGCCCGTTTACTTTGAGTCGAGCAAATTATAAGCTCCGATCCGGATTTTCTTGTTGGTTCTTTCCCGGACCGTAAGTCGAACCAACCTAGGAGTCTAGGTTATATATATAGGAGAAGCTTGGCGTGTATTATTATCCATCAATAATACAAAACCCTAGTTTTTTCCCTTTCCTTTGCGTTCGTTGTTTTCGTGAGGTGCGTACGTCGAGGTTTTCCTTGCGTCCCTCGATCTTGATAGGAACATCATCCTATCAACTGGTGCTTTCATCCTGAACGATGACAATTCCTGTGTCTAATCCGGTGATCTCTTCGTCTTTCTTCATCGACAGCGAACCCTACATCGTTGCCGTTCTCAACGGTCGCGATGACGGGGGCGCACTCCCTCATGTCGATGGAGGAGGTGGTGGCCATGCTTCGACGTTTGGAAGAACGATTTGACGAAAGAGAGGAAGGGTACATCACCCAGCGAATCCACCGGATCCCGATCCTCCTTACGGGATGCCGAAGGGGTGGCGTTCCCCTTCCTGGATGCCGGACGTTTCTGCAGCGTCGGTCGCGGAGCCGTCTTATACATACTTTCCTCCGTTGACGTCGGCGATCGGAGGTGATCGCGGGGGTGTAGCGTTTCCGCCTCAACAGTCGGCGCCGCGGTTTCAGCTCCCTTCCACTGCCCAGCCGCCGACCACCGTCCAGCCGTGGGTTTCACCGACCCAGCCCTCGCCTTCTGCGTGGGATCTTCCACCGTCGCAACCCGTGTCTACGTGGGAATTGACGACGTCACGGTCACCGTGGGAGTAGCACGGCCACCGTTTTACGTCGTCATCAACGGGGGCTTACCCTTCGAAGCTTTTTAGATTGGACCCTCCAGTTTTTGACGGGACGGAGGCCCATAGCTGGGTTACGAGGGTGCAATACTTCTTTGATCATATTCGTTTGTCGGAGGAGCATCGCCTGCATTACGTCATCATGCTCTTCGCCCCGCCGACAACGGATTGGATATTCGCTTATCGCGCCAATAACCAGTCGGTCTCTTGGTCGCAGTTTTTGGACGATGTTCGGCGTCGCTTCAACCCGAATTATTTCGTGAACTACATTGAGTTGATCGCGAAGTTATCTCAAACGGGCTGCTTCGCTGATTACAATAGGGAGTTCGAGAAAACTATGAACCAGATTCAAGGGGTTCCGGAGTCGACGATCCTCCCTATCTATATGAGTGGATTGAGGAGCTCGGTGAAGCAACAGGTCCGCTTTCAGCACCCGGCATCGGTGGCAGCCGCGATGTCGCTTGCCTTGGAGTTTGACACGGCAGCTGAGAGAAGCGTGGTGCAAGGACGGAGGTCGTGGCAAGGACGTGATTTCAGGCCTTCGGGGGTTGCCACGGCCCGGTTTCGAGCACCCCTTCATTGCCGGTTTCTACAACGCCATCCCAGACCGTGGTCCCTAGTTCTAAGCCCCGGGATTACTCGAAGCTACCCGTGGTGCGGCTGACGGCGGCAGAGAGGGCCGAGAAGTCTAAGTTAGGGCTATGCTGGTATTGTTCGGAAAAATGGGGCAACGGGCACGTGTGCAAGGGCCGTTTTTTGGCCTATATTGGTTCGGATGATGAGGACGACGAGGTCGGGGAGGATCTGGAACCACAACCGCCGGGATCGGAGGTGGTAACGGCGGACCTATCACACGTACTAAGTATGGATGGCAGCCCTCGCACATCAGCCTTGATATTTCAAGGGTTTCTCGGCAAGGAAGAGGTGTCGATTCTCGTTGACACGGGGAGTACTCACAACTTCGTCCATCCCCGAGTTGTGGAAAATCTGAAATTGTCTCTAACAACCGTTCACCCTTTTCGTGTTTATGTAGGTAATGGCGAATCTCTTATCTGTGATAACGTGGTGAACAACGCGGAGCTCCGAGTGCAAGGCCCGATCCCAGCGGTTGTGGTTCCAGATCCTCCCCGACCTCGTCGTCCTCATCATCCAAACCAATATAGGCCAAAAAACGGCCCTTGCACACGTGCCCGTTGCCCCATTTCTCCGAACAATACCAGCATAGCCCTAACTTAGACTTCTCGGCCCTCTCTGCTGCCGTCAGCCGCACCACGGGTAGCTTCGAGTAATCCCGGGGCTTAGAACTAGGGACCACGGTCTGGGAAGGCATCGTAGAAACCGGCAATGAAGGGCTGCTCAAAACCGGCGTCGCCGTGGCAACCCCCGAAGGCCTGAAATCACGTCCTTGCCACGACCTCCGTCCTTGCACCACGCTTCTCTCAGCTGCTGTGTCAAACTCCAAGGCAAGCGACATCGCGGCTGCCACCGATGCCGGGTGCTGAAAGCGGACCTGTTGCTTCACCGAGCTCCTCAATCCACTCATATAGATAGGGAGGATCGTCGACTCCGGAACCCCTTGAATCTGGTTCATAGTTTTCTCTTAATCTGCGTTCAAGTCGGCCCAAGCGAAGCATTAGGCCTCCGAGAAGATTTGACTATTTTCTTCCTTAGTTATGTTTTTCTTTAATTCGTATTTTATTTTGTATTGTGGGATATTTGCAGTTTTGGGCTTGGCCCGTTTACTTTGAGTCGAGCAAATTATAAGCTCCGATCCGGGTTTTCTTGTTGGTTCTTTCCCGGACCGTAAGTCGAACCAACCTAGGAGTCTAGGTTATATATATAGGAGAAGCTTGGCGTGTATTATTATCCATCAATAATACAAAACCCTAGTTTTTTCCCTTTCCTTTGCTAGGGATGGCAACGGGGTGGGGGCGGGGCGGGTATTCCTTTCCCCACCCCCATACCCGTTTAGAAAATTTTCCCCCGAACCCGCCCCCAAACCCGTTTAATTCGGGGTCGGGGTGGGGGCGGGGATTACCCGTCGGGATGAGTATACCCGTCGGGTACCCGCTAACTTTATTTTTTTTTTTCCCAAAAAACATTGTTTAAAATTATCGTTTACAATATATATTTTTTGAATATGACTACGACTACGTATAAATTTCACAAGCATATAAAACTAATTTAAGAGACATTGAACAAATTTGCAGCAAAAAATAGGGTTTTTTTGTTTTGTTTTTGAATGATATTGAAGAGCAGAAGAGCCGCCAAAGAGGGGGAGGGTCGGATACGATTGATTAATAATTTAATATGATTAATTGTTAATTAATGAAAAAGGAACATGGAAGGTTTCAAAAATATGGAAACTCTAATACATATTTATAATTAAATATATATAATATTATATTATTATACTTATACTTATACGGGTTGAAAACGGGGCGGGTATCAAGAAACCCGGCCCCGCCCCGAACCCGATGCGGGTATAAACTTCTCCACCCGCCCCCGACCCCGAGTCCAGAATCTATCCCCCATACCCGCCCCATTAGGGGCGGGTACCCGCGGGTACCCGATTTCGCGGGTATAATTGCCATCCCTATCCTTTGCGTTCGTTGTTTTCGTGAGGTGCATACGTCGAGGTTTTCCTTGCGTCCCTCGATCTTGATAGGAACATCATCCTATCAGTATTCCAAAACGGAAGAGGAGGAGGGGTGTTTTTGTTATCCATCTGCGGCGGCGGCGGCTCCTCCGGTTTACAAGGTAGGTATCTTCAAATTCAAGTTTGTGGATCTGTGATTATCTTTTTTGGTCGTCCACTCAAAATATGTTTTGTCAAATTTTATACGTGGGTTTTAAATATAATATTTCTTTTTGTTTTTTACTCCAAAAGTCAACAAAAATCGGTGTTAATAAATTTTTTTGTATTATAATATCCAAAAGTACATGTTATAAGTACTTTAGCTCGAAGATTCGATAACGGTGTGTTTGATTCGATGAGCAAGTTTAAAGACTTATTAATTATTGAAGTGTTTGGATATATAAAAAAGTTTTTAACTTAAAAATTAAAAAATTTGAAGTTTGAAATTAATTTTTTTAAATATCAAAAAAAGAATCCATAACTTTTGAATAGCGGCTATAGCCAAAAGAAGCTACCTCTAATAATAGAAATATAAAAATAATATAAAGTTATATAATGCAAAGTAAAATATTCAAAAATTAAGTTGAAAAATGACACGATACGTAACGTGGGCTAAAGAATGAGCAACTTGGGGTAGTTAGACAATAATTAAATTAATACAAATACATAGACAAGGTTCCCGATGATAAAGACATATCATCAATCACATTAATCCTATAACACTTATCTAAATAGTTTGTGCAAAACAAAATTGGTGCTATAGCTTGACGACGAAACACGGGTCGATCAGATCGGGGTTCGAGTCATCTTGTGCATGTTCGAGTGTATAATATTGAGAATAGTAAGTGAGCAGATGTGCAAATTAGAGGAAGATATGAATAGCCTCGTTGCGGTTCCTACTCGACATTTTCTTCTTTCTCCTTGTCGAAAAGGGGCGAGACTAAACTTTCGATGTAGTACTCCACTGTATAGCAATTGATAACCTTCTTTTGCCGCAAGCGCCTCGCCTTCGCCTTCGACTCCTTCGCCCAAGACTCCTTCACCCCATACTCCTTCATAGTCCATGTATCACACGAGTTTTACTTCTTACTAAAAACTAGCATGACAATGCATCCCCTTGTCTCCCCAACACACATCGAGGCTTCGGCATCTGGCTTGAAGGGTAACTCCGTCGCCTCAAACACCTCGCTCTTCAAGTCGAAGGATTCTATGTGCTGGCGATCTTCGCTGAGCCAGTGAATCTTTCCACCCGCACACGTCCCGACCCCAGAAAGGGACGACACCGAACCCTGCCCTACCGTTTTCCAATAATTCGTCTTCGAACAATAAAGCTGGCCTACTTTGTTGCTATCACTATCAAGCAAAATAACAAACACCTTGTATGCATCACTCGTTTCGTCCCAACCGAAGCTGTATATCGGAACTGCGTTGTCGATTTCGGGCAGTTCGTGGAGGATTCTAGTGGAAGGGTTGTACAAGGAGAAGCACCCCAACTTCTTCATAATGCACAGCACCCCATTAATGCTGCCCACGACGGTACCTGAGACGGGATGCTCATGATTTATCAGATTTTCGAGAGGTGACGGATCATCGATAGACTCGTCGTTGATGTAATCGCGCATAGAGCATTGCTTCAATCCAGATTCTCCATAGCCATAGTGTTGAGAATGAAAGATTTGCAGAGAGGGAGAGAGAAATCAATGAAACAGTAAAGCATAAAGTAGTTTCTTCATTCTCAAGCTTAGGTGCTGAAATTCATACAAAGAGTATTTATATCTATCTCTCTTAGCTGAAAAGAAATCCTAACCATCTATTTTAGGGTAAAGATCCAACGAACGCAAACTACTACTTAAAACAAGAAATGCGACTTTGAGCAGTTGCATGTAAAACAAAACTTGTACGTGCAGCCTTCACCTTCTGTCTTCCTTCCTTAACCTTTTGTCTTCCTTTCTTAACCTTCACTCTTCAACTTTTGAATCTTTACACCCCCCCTCAAGATGGAGGTGATGAAGATCAAACACCGCCATCTTGGACAGGAGAGCACGAAAACGAGGACCATACAAAGGCTTTGTAAAGAAGTCTGCAATCATTAGAAGATATAGCAGTAGGAACAACAAGACCTTGCACATACTTTTCCCTCACAACATGGCAATCGATTTCAATGTGCTTGGTCCGCTCATGAAAGACCGGATTACGTGTGATCTGGAGAGCAGCATCATTATCACAGAATATGGTGATTGGAGTAGAAGAAGTGACCTGGAATGCAGCAAGTAAATTATGAAGCCAAGCAAGTTCCCTTGTAGTAACTGCAAGAGCCCTATACTCTGCTTCAGCTGAGCTAGAAGATACAGTAGATTGTTTCTTGCATTTCCAAGAAATCAGGCTAGAACCCATGAACACACAAAATCCAGTCAAAGACTTTCTTGATTCCCCACATGTAGCCCAGTCTGCATCTGAGTAGGCTAATAAATTGAAGGAGGTAATAACTGGGTAGAAGACTCCCAGAGAAGTACAGCCCTTCAAATATTTCAGGACATGAATCGCTGCATACCAGTGAGCTTTAGTAGGCTTAGCCATATACTGACTTAGCTGTTGAGATGCATGGGAAAGATCTGGCCTGGTGAGATTAAGATATAAAAGCTGACCAACTAAGCTTCTATATTGCTCTGGATTTTGCAAGAGTTCTTCAGTACTCTGTGAGAGATTTAACCCTGGAGGCAATGGAGTTGCAGTAGGTTTGCAGCAAAGCAAACCATGATTTGAAAGGATATCTAGTATGTATTTTCTCTAGTTCAAGGCTGTGCCATCAACACCTCGAGCAACCTCCATTCCTAGAAAGAATTTAGCAGGACCTAAATCTTTTATGGTAAAAGCATCATCCAGAGAAGATTTAAGATCTGCCAGCAAATCAAGTGAAGGCCCAGTAATGATGGCATCATCAACATACACTAAAAGAGCAAGAAAAGTTGAATCCTTTCCCTTAGTAAATAGGCATGGATCATGAACAGAAGCTGTGAATCCCATCTTCTGTTCATTCCCAAGGAACAGAGAAACCTGGAAAACTCAGCATTCCATTCCCTTGAGGCCTGTTTCAAACCACATAGGCTCTTTTGAAGCTTGCAAACCTTTCCATTCTGTGAATCCAGGCCAGGAGGTAACTTCATGTAAATAGTATCCTTCAAATGCCCATGCAAAAAGGCATTATTAACATCGAGTTGATGTATGGGCCAAGAATGTGCAGTTGCCACTGCAAAGAAAAGTCTCACAGTGACTAAGTTAGCAACTGGTGAGAAAACCTCTTCATAATCAATTCCTTGCTGTTGGGTGTATCCTTTAGCTACAAGTCTAGCTTTGCACCGTTCAACTGAACCATCTGCTTTTAGCTTCACTTTGAAAATCCATTTACACCCAATGGGTTTCACACCAGCTGGAAGATCAGTGATTATCCAGGTATCATTCTTTGACAAAGCTTTTAATTCCTGATTTATAGCCTCAACCCACTCTGGATATTGCATGGCTTCTTTAAAAGAGGATGGTTCCCTTACCATTGTTAGATTGAAAAGAAAACTAGTGTGTGGTTGAGTGAGAGAAGGACTAATGGCATAGGGAAAAGTAGGTGGTGTAATGGAAATATGATGTGTGAAGAGTTGAGTAGAGTTAACTGAACCAGTGTAATCTTGCATCCAAGTAGGTGGATTCCTTTCCCTATTGCTTCTCCTAAGGACTGGGGGATCATGAACAGATGGTGATACCAATGGCAAATGAATCAAGGATTCATTATTAAGATCCAGTTCTGGAGTAATGGTTTCTGGTGATTCAAAATGAAGCACTTGATCAGCCTTCGGTGTAGTGTGGTTTTCATCTTCAATAAGAACATCCAGAGGAGGTATAGACAAATGAGGTTGAGTACTCACTGCAGGGTAAGAAACAGCAGGCTCATTATGAGAAGGAGAAGGGATGGGATGCAGGTAAGGAAAGGAATCTATGACAAACTTCACATCTCTAGAAATAAATATCTTTTGTTTTTCCAAGTCAAAAAGGAGATAACCTTTATGACTTATATCATACCCTAAGACCACAGATTTCACACTTCTGGTATCAAATTTACCTCTGTTTGGTTGAAGATTGGCAGCATAGACCAAGCATCCAAATGGTCTGAGCATGGCAAAATCTGGTTCATGGCCAAACAACAGTTCATAGGGAGTTTTCCACTCAAGCACCACACTAGGCAGTCTATTTATAAGCCATGTAGCAATTAGAATGGAGTATGGCCAAAACCTCATAGGTAATCCACTCTGAAACATGAGGGCTCTTGCTGTAGAAAGTAAATTTCTGTGTCTCCTTTCCACTATGCCGTTTTGTTGAGGACTATACACACAAGACTTTTGATGAAGTATCCCATGATCCATGAATAGTTGAGCCACTTTATGGTTGAGGAATTCACTCCCATGATCTGATCTAAACACCTTCACCTTCTTATCAAACTGTGTAGATATCATTTGTAAATACCCAGCTAGAACTTGTGGCACTTGATCCTTTGACTGTAAGAGATAAGTCCATATTACTCTGCTGAAATATTCCACCAAAGTCAAAACATAGGTAACATTGCAAATGTTACTTTGAGTATAAGGACCCCATATGTCCCCATGAACCATGTCAAACAAAGCGCTGGTTCTTCTGTTCAAAACAGGGAAGTGATCTCTGGCATGCTTAGCTTTGACACATACCTCACAGTTTTCAATTATTTTTACCAATTCATCAAAATTCTTCCCCTTGGGTATCTTCATATGACTGAGTGTAGAAATATATGGATGACCCATAAATATGTGCCAATCCAACAGGCTCATATCCTTTGGATTGAAAAAACTGATGAGATGTTGTTCTGAAACTGCCTCCACAACATATAAATTCTTCCTCATCCTGCCTACTCCCACCAAATGATCTGTGTGCATTCTCTGAAAGGTGCAGTGAGGAGGGAAGAAAGTGCATTTGATGTTCATACATTCAATCAATCTGGCCACATAAATCAGATTGTGAGTGAAATCTGGAGTATAGAGAACATTTTCCAATGTAATGTCCTTATTAATCTTTGATCGCCCAGCATGTGTAATGGTTCTGGAAGAACCATCAGGGAAGAAAATCACTGTGGGAGTTTCCAATCTGTATATAGTGTATAGTAGATCAGGATTAGAGCATATGTGAGCACTGGCACCTGAATCTACTATCCACTCAACCTTATCCATGCTTGGTAATACAGAGAATGCAAAATGTCCTTCAAAAGGGTTTGACCTCTTAGCTGCATCATGCACCATATTAGCATCTCCTTTGGCATTGTTTCCTGTTTGCTTCTGTAAGAATTGGCCCATGCATTTGGCAATTTCACTTTGAATCAGCTTGCTTATGTCTTGTCCTGCATCTCTCTGTTCTGTTCTATCTGAGACTCCTTCCATCTCTGCAGCTGACTCAACATAATTGGCTCTGTTCTAACCTTGGCCTTCCTTGAGCTTTTTGTACCAGTCAGGTATCCCATGTAGCTTAAAACATTCACTAGCATCATGCCCCATCTCTTGGCAGTGTGTACATTTGAGTTTCCTCTTCTCTTCCTTACTGATTCTTTTCTTGAATGGTCCACCTCCTTGTTTCTGAAATTGTTGCTGTTTCTGATTCTGGTAAGTGGGTTTGTTCCCATACTATTGTTGATTCACAGCATAGTTCCCTTTGTGAATATTCATGGCCATCAAATCCTTGTTGTCACCACTTTGATCACTCAATCTTCTTTGATCCTCCACTTGCACAACCATGGAGTATGCTTGATCAAGATTAGGCAGAGGCTTCAAGAGCATAATCTGTGTTTTAGTAGACTCATATACTTCATTCAGACCAACCAGGAAAGCTACAAGACGAATTTGATCCTCTCTTAGCATGGATTTCTTTTTAGCATGGCACACACAATCCAGAGGTGGGAGAAGCATGTCCATCTCCTCCCACATAGCATTCAGTTGGTTGAAATATGCAGAGACAGATAGATTTCCTTGCCTAAATGCATAAATTTCTCTTTGCAATTTGAGTATTTTTGGTCCATTGCTTCCCCCGAAACGATGAGTGAGAGCATTCCATAGTTTATACGTGCTTTCAATGTGAGAATAAGCATCAACCAATTCTTTGCAAATAGAATTACAGATCCATGTCGAAACAATGTAATCCACCTTAAGCCATCTTTTATAATAGGGAGATTCCATATCGGGTTCAGAGAAGGTACCGTCTAAGAGTTCTAGCTTGCTGCGTGCAGCTAGAGCTCGCCTGATCGATTTGCTCCAGTTGAGGAAGTTCGTTCCGGTGAGTTGTGCAGAGACGAGCTGCAATCCTGAGTGATCTGTAACTAGAAGATTAAGAATCTCCTCGATTTGAGCCTCCGTTAGCCCGATACCATCCACCTTCCTCTGATCTTCATTTCCTTCCTTCTTCATTTCCTTTTTCGGTGAGAGCTGGCCATCTTCTTCTTCATTAGCCATGTTTGCCCACAGTTGTTGGATAACTTTAACCATTAACTAGAGGATCGAAACAACCTCCGCTCGTGATACCATGTTGAGAATGAAAGATTTGCAGAGAGGGAGAGAGAAATCAATGAAACAGTAAAGCATAAAGTAGTTTCTTCATTCTCAAGCTTAGCTGCTGAAATTCATACAAAGAGTATTTATATCTATCTCTCTTAGCTGAAAAGAAATCCTAGCCATCTATTTTAGGGTAAAGATCCAACGAACGCAAACTACTACTTAAAACAAGAAATGCGACTTTGAGCAGTTGCATGTAAAACAAAACTTGTACGTGCAGCCTTCACCTTCTGTCTTCCTTCCTTAACCTTTTGTCTTCCTTTCTTAACCTTCACTCTTCAACTTTTGAATCTTTACACATAGCTTAAGATGACTCTCCAATGGGCAAAGCTTCTGTCGTATCTCGATTTCTGCAACTGGATCATGGCGAATCGTTTGCTGCTGATCAACGAACGCCATGGTTTCGAAACGCACTTGAATCGGAGAAGAGATTTCACCGGAAGTCTTGAAAGTATTTCTTCGATAACATCTTCAGGAACATGGAGAGATTGTTTTGGGTTTTCGATCTCCATCTCCGGCCGCCGTCTTTGACTCTTTAGGGTTATTTTTTATATATATAGAGATCGGAGATCAAATGAGATCCATATCTTACGTATAACACTCCAATCTGAACTGGTCATTTTATGTTGATATGCGGTTATTATATTTTCATATATATCACTGCTCCACATATTATGGGATTCTGATTTGATATTTACCGGATGAGATCCTCTATTTCAAACTCTGTGTACCAATCGTGTTCCAAATCTCAATTTTTATAAGTCTTTGTACATTTTTTTTTTCAAATTTTTTAATTTATAATGGTTTATTTTAATTTTATGATTATTTCTAGGGTTCACTAATCCAAATTAGGCATATAATTAATTTTTAACATTTAATTTCACCTGATTATATAACGATTGAAAATTTCAAAACTATGGCATATTACATTTAAAAAACTAATTTTTTCCCCATAATGTCTATTACAATTTGTTATATAATGCAATTTTCACTTTTTAAAAATATAATATTTAACTAATAGAAATTATGATTTGAGACACGATTGGTACACAGAGTTAGGGACAGAGAATCTCATCCGAATATTTACTTTCATGTTATTTATTTATTTATATATGATAAAAAATATGTATGTCCACAATTTTTATAACTAATATTATCATTATGGGCCTTGCAAATGTAGTATAAAATTATACTATATGTTTATCCTTTTTTGTATGATTATATGACTATAAACTTAATTAAAACTCTCTCAGTCCCATTTTATTAATAATTTCTACACATATTTTTAAAATATTATTATATACTACAATTATAATAAATTGAAAAAAATAACGTCGAAGTAAAAAAACTGTATAGGTATTCACGCCGTAAGGAGTGTAGCATGTCATTTCTCCCGTCGTCAATACGTTTTCATGGATCTATAATATTGTATTTTAGAAAGTATAAAATCTGCATTAAATTATTACTCCTACACTTTAGAAAGTATAAAATCTGCATTAGATTATTACTACTACACTTTAATACTAAACACTTCGTCCTAAACTCCGCTTCCAAAAGAAAACATACGAAATGGATGAGCTGAATGGAATAGTTACAATTCAATAGAACAACATAAACATAAATAAACAGTACTTCAACTAATTAGTTAAAGAAAGAAAGAAGAAGATTTATGTGGAACTATGGCACACTATATCAAAACATAGACACACTTGTCTAAAGTTCAAGCTTTTAATTAGATGAGACAAAAAAAATTTTATCAGAGTCGTTGGCCAGTACTGAGGTTCTTTGTTCATATCCCGCTGATAGCAACTCCACCATATATATATTAAAAGTGTAAACTCGTTGAGCCTCCAAACCAAATGGCAAAGTTTAAAATCGAGACCACAAGGAACTAGATCAGAAGGAATTCTATCATATGATCAATCACATTAATCCTATAATATACTAATCTAAATATATATATACTAATGTAGGCTATTATTAAACTTTCAACGCAGACAATTACTTTTATACCTAATCCAAAGTGGAGCTACAGATTGACGACGAAGAACAGGTCGGAATTCGAGTCATATTGAGTTCATGTAAATTATATAAATCGTAACAGAGAATAGGAAGACATAAAAAGTGAGGAATTGACACATAATAGCAAAACATAGACATGGTTCTCGATGATAAAAACATATCATCGATCACACTAATCCTATAATACTTATCCAACTAGTCTGTGCAAAACAAAATTGGTGCCATAGCTTGACGACGAAGAACAAGTAGGTCAGATCGGGGTTCGAGTCATCTTGTGCATGTTCGAGTGTATAATATTGAGAGTAGTAAGAAAGCACATATGCAAACTAGAGGAAGATATGAATAGCCTCGTCCCGGATCCTCCCTGACATTTTCTTCTTTCTCCTTGTCGAAAACGGGCGAGACTAAACTATCGATGTAGAAAATCCCTCCATAACGATCGGTAATCTTCCTTTGAGGCAAGCACCTCACCTCCTTCACCCATGACTCCTTCACTCCATACTCCTTCATAGTCCATGTATCACACAATTTGTCCATCTTACTAACAACTACCACGCCGATGCATCCCCCATTCTCCCGCACCCACATCAAGGCTCCGGAATCTAGCTTGAAGGGTAACTCCGTCGCCTCAAACACCTCACTCTTCAAGTCGAAGGATTTGATGTGCTGGCGGCCTTCACTAAGCCAGTGAATCTTTCCACCCGAACACGCCCCTGCCACCTTCAGCCGAGAAAGGGACACCGAACCCTGCCCTACCGTTTTCCAAGAGTTCGTATTCGAGCTATAAAGCTGGCCTATTCTGTTGTTATCACTATTAAGCATAACAGCAAACACCTTGTATGCATCAGTCGTTTCGTCCCAACCGAAGGCGTCTATCCCAACCGCCTTGTCGATTTCGGGCAATTTGTGGAGGATTCTAGTGGAAGGGTTGTACAGGGAGAAGCACCCTAACTTACCGCGAACGCATAGCACCCCATTAATGCTTCCAACTACGAAACCCGAGACGGGGTGCTCGTAATTAATCGGACTTTCGAGAGGATGAGGATCGATCGGTGCTATGCCGGTGTAGGCGGCCATCGAGCATTGCTTCAAACCAGCTTCTCCATAGCCGAAGATGACTCTTGATACGTATTTTATTTTAATTATTTATCGTTGGGCTTAGCCCGTTTTAATTATTTGGGTCGTTCTTTTCGGGTTTTCTTGTTGATTCTTTCCCGAATCGTAGGTCGAATCAACCCTAGGTTTTTAGTATAAATAGGTGGATTCTATCTTATTTCATTATCAAGAAATACAATACAAACCCTAGTTTATTTATTTGCCGCTTTTCGTTTTCGTATCGTAATCTGGCGTGTACGACGAGCAAGGTTCTCGCATCTGCCGTTGTATCATTTATTTCTTTTCGTTTCTTGGTAGAGGAAATCGCCCCATCCATCTATCAACTCTCCAATGGATTTCGTCTTCTCTCGATTTCTGCAACTGGAGCTTGATGAACCGGTCGCTTCCGATGAGACGGCGCCACTCTTTCGAAACGCACTTGAATTTCACGAGGGATTTCACTGGAATGAGTACCAATATTAGTTCGATGAGCTCTTGAGGGAGGTGGAGAGATTTGCCGCGAAGCTGGGGAGGAGGGTTTTCGAGCTCCATCTGCGGCGGCGCTTTCACAATTTTAATTTCATAAATGTATTTATCATACAAAATATTTACTATGTTAAAAAAATCAAGAAGATTCGTACGGATATTTTGAGATATAGATTCAATTATGGTTATGGATTCGAAACAAATTTACAATAGAATCGCACCTATAAAAGGACTCAACATGCATAATTTTATCTGGCATAAAGTAGAGAAGAAATTCTCCGATACGGTAGTATTTATGTGATTTGATATAAAGTAGAGAAAAGTAAGTATAATAAATACTCCCTCCGTTCCGGCCCATTTGATCTAGTTTCCGTTTTGGGTGTCAGGCCATTTGGCCTATTTCTTTAAATGGACCAACACAACCCAATTAACATTTAATTGAAGGAGGTGGGTACCACCATTATCACTTCAAGAATTTTAAATGCATTTAATTAACACAATTAACCTCATCATTAAAGGAGGTGGGTACCACCATTATCACCTAATATTGGTTTTCTTAAAAACCGTGCTGAAAAGGTATAGGCCAAATGGGCCGGAACGGAGGGAGTAGATTTTAGTTTATTTGTGATCGTGAAAATAATTCTTAATACAGAACCGCAACTAAAAATGGAAATGAGCACTGATAGGATATGACCCAATCATTAACCATTAGGTTCAAATATTGGGTCAATATAAATGGCCAGAAATGAGTAGAAATGAGTACCGATAGGATATGGCCCAACCATTAGGTCCAAATTTTGGGTCAATATAAATGGTGTCAACGGTAATGCCTCCGCTTCTACGAAACAATGTAGATTATTATGCCCCTGTTTCTTAAAAGTTACTTCCTTTGTCCATGATCTATCAGAATCAAATAGTCGTAATCTTTCAAACATCTTATTCTTGACATTTCATCGAACAATTGGATGATGTAAAACTAAATCAATCAAAGACCGTGCGTGGCATTTTATCGAACTTTTGGAGAGCAATCAATAGAGACCATAAAAAGAATGAACAAGCAATATAAGTTTGCGAGTGACCATAGATAATATCTTCACTATCAAAGAGAATAAAACATAATTGAAATCCAAATGTTTGAGGAAAACATGGTCAATGTGTAAACTAAACTAATGAAGTGAAACGGAAGAAACTAAAAAGGTGATCTTGAAAAGTAGTTGTCCCCAAATTAGAACCAGATACTGTGGTGATCTTGGCATCTAGAAAGAAGCAAAACCAAATGCAAGAATCTCAATTTGCCGGAGGATGCACCGTGTAGTACAGTTGAGCAGCAGACATCGTAAGCCCCGTGATTGCAGCTGAAAAGGCCGTTATCGTCGAAAATAACTGTGGAGCAGCTTGGCATAGGTGCATGTCCACGAAGGTGTCCGCCATAAGGAGTGTAGCATGTCATTTCTTCCATCATCAATACGTTTTTATGGATCTATAATGTTGTATTTTAAAATATATTAAAATCTACATTAAATTATTATTACAACACTTTAATACTAAACACTTCGTCCTTAAACTCTGCGTCCAAAAGAAAACATACGAAATGGATGAGCCGAATGGAATAGTTACAATTCAATAGAACAACATAAACATTTATAAATAGTACTTCAACTAATTAGTTAAAGAAAGAAAGAAGATCTATGTGAAACTATGGCACACTATATCAAAACATAGACACAGTCTATACAAAGTCTATACAAGTTTAAGCTTTTAGATGACACAATTTTTTTTATCAGAGCCGTTGGCCAATACCGAGGTTCTTTGTTCAAATCCCGCCGATAGCAACTCCACTATATATTAGTGCTCGTTTGGTTCAAGTTGGGTAACGGAAACGGAATGGAATCAAATCAAGTAAGGAATTGGAAACAATAATGGTTACTTTTATTAAGTGTTTGGTTTAATGGTAGTAAGGGAGTCACTTGTGAGGGGATTCCCTTTCCCTTGTTTCCCCTCCTTCTTGAGAGGTAACAATTTAAGAGATTGAGTTACTCTCAAGTAAGGGTAATGGTTAACTTGTTGTTCAAACCAAACAACAAGTAATGGATTCACTTAATTGTTTCCCTTTCCTTGTCCAAAAAAAGGTGAACCAAACGAGGGCTAAACGTGTACACTTGTTGAGCCTCCAAACCGAATGGTAAAGTTTAAAATCGAGACCACAAGGAACTAGATAAGACGGACGTCTATCATATCATCAATCACATTAATCCTATAATATACTACTCCCTTCGTCCCACTCTAATTGTCCATGTTTCCTTATTGGGGCGTCCCATTTAATTTTCCACTTACTTAAAGTGGAAAAGTTTTACTCTCGCAACCATTATAATATAAACCACCCTATCTCTTACTACGTTGGTTATTGTACCGAATTTGTAGGGGACAATTAAATGGGAGGGAGGGAGTACTAATCTAAATATAATATAATGTAGGCTGTTATTAAACTTTCAACGCAGACAATTTCTGTTCAGTCAGATAGCAAAATCTCTCCATTTAGACCTAATCCAAGGTGGAGCTACAAATTGACAACGAAGAACAGGTCGCAAGTTCGAGTAATCTCAAATTCATATAAATTATATAAATCGTAATAGAGAATAGGAAGACATAAAAAATGGGAAATTGACACATAATAGCAAAACATAGACATGGTTTCCGATGATAAAAAAATATCATCAATCACACTAATCCTATAATACTTATCTAAACAGTCTGTGCAAAAAAAATTGGTGCTATAGCTTGACAACGAAGCACAGGTAGGTCAGATCGGGGTTCGAGTCATCTTGTGCATGTTCAAGTGTATGATAATGAGAATAGTAAGTAAGCAGATATGCAAATTAGAGGAAGATATGAATAGCCTCGAGGAAGATCTGAATAGCCTCGTCGCGGCTCCTCCTCGACGTTTTCTTCTTTCTCCTTGTCGAAAACGGGCGAGACTAAACTATCGATACAGTAAAACCCTCTATAACGATCGGTAATCTTCCTTTGAGGAAAGCACCTCACCTCCCTCACCCATGACTCCTTCACTCCATACTCCTTCATAGTCCATGTATCACACAAGTTGTCCTTCTTACTATCAACTATCACGCCAATACATCCCCCAATCTCCCGCACCCACATCGAGGCTCCGGAATCTGGCTTGAAGGGTAACTCCGTCGCCTCAAACACCTCACTCTTCAAGTCGAAGGATTCGATGTGCTGGCGGCCTGCACTGAGCCAGTGAATCTTTCCAACCGCACCCGCCCCGACCCCTGTCAGCCGAGAAAGAGACGACACCGAACCCTGCCCTACCGTTTTCCAGGAATTTGTCTTCGAGCTATAAAGCTGGCTTAGTGTGTTGTTATAACTACCAGGCACAACAGCAAACACCTTGTATGCATCAGTCGTTTCATCCCAGCCGAAGCCATCTATCCCAACCGCCTTGTCGATTTCGGGCAATTCGTGGAGGATTCTAGTGGAAGGGTTGTACAGGGAGAAGCACCCTAACGTACCACGAATGCATAGCACCCCATTAATGCTGCCAACTACGTTACCCGGGACGGGATGCTCGGAATTTATCGGACCTTCGACAGGATAAGGATCGATCGGTGCTACGCCGTTGTAGGCGACCATCGAGCATTGCTTTAAACCAGCTTCTCTGTAGCCGAAGATGACTCTCCAATGGATTTTGTCTTCTCTCGATTTCTGCAACTGGAGCTTGATGAACCGGTCGCTTCCGATGTGACGGCGCCACTCTTTCGAAACGCACTTGAATTTCAACAGCGATTTCACTGGAAGGAGTACCAGTATTAGTTCGATGAGTTTTTGAGGGAGGTGGAGAGATTTGCCGCGAAGCTGGGGAGGAGGGTTTTCGAGCTCCATCTGCGGCGGCGCTTTCACAATTTCATAAATGTATTTATCATACAAAATATTTACTATGTTAAAAAAATCGAGAAGATTCATACGGATATTTTGAGATATAGATTCAATTATGGTTATGGATTCGAAACAAATTTACAAAAGAATCGCACCTATAAAAGGACTCAACATGTATAATTTTATCTGGCATAAAGTAGAGAAGAAATTCTCCGATACGGTAGTATTTATGTGATTTTGATATAAAGTAGAGAAAAGTAAGGGGGTGTATTCAATTCAGATTCTGTAGGATTTTTTATGGATTTTATAAATTTGTAGGTATTCAATTCAGATTTTATAAAGTCTTTAAAAATCTTGAGGTATTCAATGCGGACTTTTTAAAGTCTTAAAAAATCTATAGGTATTCAATACTCCATGGATTTTAAAAGTCTATGGATTTTGCTGGATTCTTTTTTAAAAATATAAAAAGATTTCACTTTTCAAAATCTTTTATAAAACCTATAGATTTCTACGGATTCTCTAAAAAAAAACTCAAAGTCACCATTTCCGCCACCCTCCTCTGTACTTTTTATCTTTTCTCCAAACAATTATAGTTTATTTTAAAAGACATTCAAATTATGACTATCTAGTACCAAAAATTTATTTACTAGAGTTTGCTTGAAAATCAATATTTTCATAAAATCCCGCATTCTTATAAAATTCGAACATGTAACTTTTAAATCTCAACTTTCATTTTGATTTTTGATGGTTAAATTATTGCTACGTTTTTTAAGGTTAAAGGAATTGAATAATGACTAAACTGAAATATAACATTTGAACGAAAAAAATAAGAGTAATTTTTTTAAATTAAAAATACATTAATTGGACTTTCTTTAAAATACGATTTTTGTTTTGAAAAATGACATAGTTTGATGAATTTTGATACTCCCTACAAACATATTCAAATAATTTGAATAAAGTTATTGGTTTTTTTTTCAAATAATATAAATAATTTACTTTATTTATTTACAAGTGTGACTCATATGTATTTATTTATACTATAAATTAATAGTTACAATAGTTGAGCGTCGGAGTCTATGGAAATCCATAAAAATTAATTAAAAAAACATATTCCACAATACTGCAAGTCCATAAAATCCATCAAAATCAATAAATAGAGTCAGTCAAACTCTATATAGAGTCTAGTCAAACTGTGCGCAGAGTCTATAGATTTTAAAAGTCAATAAAAATCCATCTACTTTTCAAAATGTATAAAAATCCTGCAGAATCTGAATTGAATACACTCCCCTAAGTATAATAAATAGATTTTAGTTTATTTGTGATCGTGAAACTAATTCTTGTTACAGAACCGCAACTAAAAATGGAAATGAGTACCAATAGGATATGGCCTCCGCTTCAACGAAACAATGTAGATTATTATGCCTTTGTTTCTTAAAAGTTACTACTTCAATTCCTTTGTCCATGATCTTTAGTCCGTGCATAATCTATCTGAATCAAATAGTCGTAATCTTTCAAACATCTTATTCTTGACAATTCATCCAACAATTGATGATTTAAAACTAAATCAATGAAAGACCGTATGTGGCATTTTATCGAACTTTTGAAGAACAATCAATAGAGACCATAAAAAGATTAATGAACATGCAATATAAGTTTGCGAGTGAACGTAGATAATATCTTCACTATCAAAGAGAATAAAACATAACTGAAATCCAAATGTTTGAGGAAAACATCGTCAATGTGAAAACTAAACTAATGAAGCGAAACGAAAGAAACTAAAAAGGTGATCTTGAAAAGTAGTTGTCCCCAAATTAGAACCAGATACTGTGGTGATCTTGGCATCTTGCTTAAAGTAGACAATGGATAATCCTTGGTTCATTAGCTATAGTACGAGAAAGAAGCAAAAACAAATGCAAGAATCTCAATTTGCAGGTGGATGCACCGCGTAGTACAGTTAGAGCAGCAGACATCGCAAGCACCGTGATTGCAGCTGAAAAGGCCGTTATCGTCGAAAATAACTGTGGAGCAGCTCGGCATAGGTGCATGTCCACGAAGGTGTCCGCCATAAGGAGTGTAGCATGTCATTTCTTCCATCATCAATACGTTTTTATGGATCTATAATGTTAAAATATATTAGAATCTACAATAAAATTATTATTACCACACTTTAGTACTAAACACTTCGTCCTTAAACTCCGCATCCAAAAGAAAACATACGAAATGGATGAGCCGAATGGAATAGTTACAATTCAATAGAACAACATAAACATAAATAAACAGTACGTCAACTAATTTGTTAAAGAAAGAAAGAAGAAGATTTATGTGGAATTATGGCACACTATATCAAAACATAGATAAATCTATACAAGTTTAAGCTTTTATCATAGCCGTTTGCCAATACTATTGAGGAGAAAAAGCATCATCGCTCGCTTCGCATGCCACTTGTTCTATGAAATGCTAAATGAAGAAGAAGCATGGATCCGGGAATGCCTAATCATATTGTGATATGAATTTCCATTAGAATATCTTTTCTATAATATTACTGTGCATTTTTGGTATATGTATTTCATAGATGGTAATTGCCTTAGATTAATTTTCTGATTCCTTGATTGATGGATCTGACTTGTATATATGTAACCTCTACCATCTCTTGAGAAGATGAGAAAGTAATATTCATATACCTTTTGCTCTGTGTCGATTTCTTCATGGCACCAGAGCAGGTCAAGATCTTGGATTATTAAAGCTTCCGCTTATTTCTTTCTTCTTGTTTTTTCTAAACGCATCAATGGCGAAAGACGGCGACGGTACTAAAACCGGCACCTTCATTGATGTGATGTCACCCTATTATATTGGCTCGTCTGATAATCCGAGTCAAGTTTTTGTTACCGATCTTCTTAACGATGGAAACTATGGAGATTGGTCTGAAGAGATGAGTAATTGTCTTTTTGCGAAAAATAAGTTTGGATTCATTGATGGATCCTTACTCATACCAAAAGAGAGTTCTTCGGATTATCCCCTGTGGAAACGCTGCAATGCCATGGTCAAGGCGTGGCTGGTCGTGGCCATGGACAAGGAAATCCGGAATAGTGTGAAGCATACGAAGACGGCGCGCGAGATCTGGTCGACCTCAAAGAAAGATTTGGAAAAGAAAGTGCTCCCAAGGCGTATGAACTAAAGAGAAATCTCACCCTCACACGCCAAGACAAGTCGTCGGTTTCTGCATACTACACGAAATTAAAGGGAATCTGGGACAAAATCGATTCAGTTTCGGCGGTCCCAAAGTGCACGTGTGGCAAGTGCACGTGCAACGTATCCAAGCAGGTAGTCGAGAAGGTAGAGAAGGAGCGCATCTATGAATTTCTCATGGGCTTAGATGATACCTTCAACACTATCAAAACCCAGATCCTAAGCACAGAGCCGCTGCCAAGTCTCGGAATGGCGTATCATCTAGTGGCGGAGGATGAACAGCAGCGATTAATATCAGCATCACGAAGGCCGACCATCGATGGTGCTGCGTTTCAAGTACAACGACAAGGGAGCCAAGAACGCCAAGACGTGAATCGAGGGAACAACAAGAGTCCTCCTCAATGTGGGCACTGTGGAAAACTTTGGCACACCATTGAAAATTGCTATGAAATAATTGGTTATCCAGATTCGAAGAAGGGTAACAAACCAGCAAAATCGAATGAGAAGGAGAAGCCTCCAGCACACAGGGTGGCGCACGTGGACACAAAATCTACGACTGAAGCGAGTCCCCTAACTCTATCGAGTTTCACGCCGGAGCAGGTGGCGCAGTTGAGAGATCTTCTCAACAGCAGCGTTAGTGCCGCAAATACTTCAACAGCGCCTTCGATTAACATGGCTGGTAAGATCAATTTTAATACACCATGGGTTATAGATTCCGGAGCAACGGAACATATTACACATGAAGAAGGTAATTTTAAGTCCGTAACCAATGCTAATGTTGAGGTACCAGTTAAGATTCCTAATGGAGATAGAATACCGGTTCGATGCGTTGGCACTATTGACTTACCTAATGGTTTGAATGTCGAGCGCGTTCTGCACGTGCCCAATTTTCAATGTAACTTGCTCTCCGTCAGTCGGCTCACCAGGGATCTCAATTGTGCTCTGACCTTCTTTCCCGATTTTTGTACCGTGCAGGACTTAGCTTCGAGGAACCTGATTGGAGTGGGTAGGCAGCGTGATGGTCTGTATCTCCTAGAGCCCATTGGTGACGATCGAAAGGCCTTTTCAGTATCCGTTGATCCAGAGGTATGGCATAGGAGATTGGGACACGCTTCTAGGGTGAAGCTCCAGAGTACTTTTTCTTTTAATAAGGTTCCAGATAGTTTTTATGATTCTTGCATAAGAGCGAAACAAACTAGACTTCCTTTTCCTTCAAGTTCGATTCAATCTACTGCTTGTTTTGAATTGATACACTGCGATATTTGGGGTGGATATAGAACTGCTTCTTTGAGTGGGGCCTATTATTTTCTCACTATTGTTGATGATTATAGTCGAGGAGTTTGGGTTTACTTGATGAAGTTTAAGTCTGAAGTGTGTAAATATCTTCAGTTATTTTGCAATATGGTGAGAACCCAATTTAATAAAATGGTGAAAAGGATTAGAACTGATAATGGTGGGGAGTTTCAGTCACAGGAGATGATGAGCTATTATATGCAGTCTGGAATTATTCTTGAGACTTCTGTGTTCACACACCACAACAGAACGGGGTAGTGGAATGTAGACACAGATATATTTTAGATACTGCTAGAGCGTTACGTTTTCAAGCGGAGTTGCCTGTTATGTTTTGGGGAGAATGTATTTTGACGGCAGTCTACATTATTAATAGACTTCCTTCTAAAATTCTCAAAAATCGTACTCCATATGATATTTTACTAAATAGGAAACCAAATTACAATCATTTGAGAGTTTTTGGTTGTCTTGTTTATGCCAAAGACACACGAAAAGGAGGGGACAAGTTTGATGAGAGGGGGAGATCTTGCATCTTTGTGGGATACCCACATGGGCAAAAGGGCTACAAGGTGTACGACACCAAGAGTAAGAAGATATACACTTCGCGGGATGTGAAATTCTTCGAAAATATTTTTCCTTATGCATCCCATGTAAGTGAAACTCGAGATAGAAGGAACAAAGCAGGGGACACATTTCTTGAATGTGATGGGGAAAATATGAGTACTGAATTGGTGGTTGAGGCAAATGGGAATACTCCTGTTGGTGAGATTGATAGTCGTAATGAAAATAGAGGACTTGAAACCTTAGATACATGGCGAAGTAGCAGGGTCAGACGACAACCATCTCATCTACAAGAATATGAGGTTCACTTGCCAAGATCACTAGACCATACGCTGCCCACGTCCAACTCGGGATCCTCGACGGTACACCCTCTTGCTAACTATGTTTCTTTTGATAAATTCTCCCCTGCTCACAGATGTTTCCTTACGGCCATCAGTAAACATGATGAGCCAAAGTTTTTCTCTCAAGCAGTTAAGCTACCTCAATGGCGGGATGCTATGAAAAGGGAGATTGAGGCTTTAGAGGCTAACGACACTTGGTGTTTGGAGCACTTATGAAAAGGGAGATTGAGGCTTTAGAGGCTAACGGCACTTGGTGTTTGGAGCACTTACCGCAGGGTAAACGTGCGATTGATTCGAAGTGGGTCTATAAGGTGAAATATAAGCCAACAGGGGAAGTCGAGCGATATAAGGCGCGGCTCGTTGCTAAAGGCTTTACACAAATTGAGGGTATTGATTTTCATGAGACTTTTGCCCCCGTTGCGAAGCTTGTTACCGTTCGAAGTTTGTTGGCAGTTACGGTTAAGCGAAACTTGATTATACACCAGTTGGACGTCAATAATGTCTTTTTACATGGTGATCTAATTGAAGATGTCTACATGAAGATTCCGCAAGGTTTCGCCAAGAGTGGAGAAACACGAGTTTGTAAGCTGAGAAAGTCTCTCTATGGTCTGCGACAAGCATCAAGAAATTGGCATCACAAGTTTACAAGGGCCATTATTGACATTGGTTTTAGGCAGTCACGTGCTGATCATTCGCTCTTCATTTTTAAACGAGGTTCTGTTTATGTGGCAGCGCTTATATATGTGGATGACATTATACTTGCAGGGAACGATGTAGTTAAAATTCAAGAGATCAAGGATTATCTTGATCGCAAGTTCAGTATAAAGGATCTATGTCCTTTGAAGTATTTTTTGGGCATTGAGGTTGCTCGATCTGCTGCAGGCATGGTGTTAAATCAGCGCAAGTACACACTTGATATATTGCAAGACTCCGGCATGGAAGGGTGTCTCCCAAGCTCGTTCCCTATGGAGCAGATTGCTCGCCTCGATCTCGATGAGAATGGTCCCACTGTGGACGTGTCGCAGTCGTTTGATTGGTAGGCTTCTCTATCTCACCGTGACCAGACCCGATATCCAGTATGCTACTAATGTTTTGAGTCAATTTCTATCTTCACCACGGGAGTCGCATATGAATGCGGCGTTGAGGGTTTTGCGTTACCTTAAAGGAACACCTGGGCAAGGTCTCTTCCTACCATCGAGTGGAGATTTATCACTTGAGGCATACTGCGACTCGGATTGGGGTGGGTGTCCTATGACACGACGATCCCGCACTGGTTACTTCATCTCACTAGGGGGTGCACCAGTTTCTTGGCGAACCAAGAAGCAATCTGTAGTTTCCCGATCCTCTGCTGAAGCAGAGTACCGAGCAATGGCGACCACCGTTAGTGAGATTTTGTGGCTGCGTTGGTTGATGATCGACTTGGAGGCGCTCCAAGTGCAACCGACAAAACTTTATTGTGATAATCAAGCTGCAAGGCACATAGCCAATAATCCCGTCTTCCATGAGAGAACGAAACATGTCGAGATGGACTGTTACTTCGTTTGAGAGCGCGTTGAGTCTAGGGAGATTGAACCAATGAAGATCACTACCTCTGACCAAATTGCAGATGTCTTTACCAAAAGTCTTGGGTCAGATCAGTTTAAACGGCTCATTGTCAAGTTGGGGATTCATGATCTTCATCTTCCAACTTGAGGGGGAGTATTGAGGAGAAAAAGCATCATCGCTCGCTTCGCATGCCACTTGTTCGATGAAATGCTAAATGAAGAAGAAACATGGATCCGGGAATGCCTAATCATATTGTGATATGAATTTCCATTAGAATATCTTTTCTATAATATTACTGTGCATTTTTGGTATATGTATTTCATAGATGGTAATTGCCTTAGATTAATTTTCTGATTCCTTGATTGATGGATCTGACTTGTATATATGTAACCTCTACCATCTCTTGAGAAGATGAGAAAGTAATATTCATATACCTTTTGCTCTGTGTCGATTTCTTCAAATACTGAGGTTCTTTGTTCAAATCCCGCCAATAGCAACTCCACTATATATATTAAAAGTGTAAATTCACTGAGCCTCCAAACCAAATGGTAGAGATTAAAATTGAGACCACAAGGAACTAGATGAGACAGAATTCTATCATATCATCGATCACATCAATCCTATAATATGCTAATCAAAATATATAATAATGTAGGCTATTATTAAACTTTCAACGCAGACAATTTTTTTTATAGCAGACTGTTCAAGTCAGTTAGCAAAATCTCTCCATTTAGACCTAATCCAAAGTGAAGCTACAGATTGATGATGAAAAATATATCGGAATTCGAGTCTAATCCAAAGTGAAGCTACAGATTGACGATGAAAAATATATCGGAATTCGAGTCATCTCAATTTCATGTAAATTATATAAATCGTGATAGAGAATAGGAAGACATAAAAAGTAGGGAATTGACACAAAATAGCAAAGCATAGACATGGTTCTCGATGATAAAAACATATCATCAATCACACTAATCCTATAATGCTTATCTAAATAGTCTGTGCAAAACAAATCGGTGCTATAGCTTGACGACGAAACACAGGTAGGTTAGATCGGGGTTCGAGTCATCTTGTGCATGTTCGGGTGTATAATATTGAGAATAGTAAGAAAGCAGATATGCAAATTAGAGGAAGATATGAATAGCCTCGTCGCGATTCCTCCTCGACATTTTCTCCTTTCCCCTTGTAGAAAAGGGGCGAGACTAAACTATCGATGTAGAGAATGCCTCCATAACGATCGGTAATCTCCCTTTGAGGCAAGCGCCCCACCTCCTTCACCCATGACTCCTTCACTCCATACTCTTTCATAGTCCATGCATCACACAATTTGCCCTTCTTACTATCATGAACTATCACTCCAATGCATCCCCCAGTCTCCAGCACCCACATCGAGGCTCTGTAATCTGGCTTGAAGGGTAACTTCGTCGCCTCAAACTGCTCACTCTTCAAGTCGAAGGATTCGATGTGCTGGCGGCCTGCACTGAGCCAGTGAATCTTTCCAACCGCACCCGCCCCGAACCCTGTCAGCCGAGAAAGGGACGACACCGAACCCTGCCCTACCGTTTTCCAGGAATTCGTCTTCGAGCTATAAAGCTGGCCTAGTCTGTTGTTATAACCACCAAGCACAACCGCAAACACCTTGTATGCATCAGTCGTTTCGTCCCAACCGAAGCCGTCTATCCCAACCGCCTTGTCGATTTCGGGCAATTTGTGGAGGATTCTAGTGGAAGGGTTGTAAAAGGAGAAGCAACCTAACTTACCGCGAATGCATAGCACCCCATTAATGCTGCCAACTACGTTACCCGGGACGGGATGCTTGGAATTTATCGGACCTTCGACAGGATAAGGATCGATCGGTGCTACGCCGTTGTAGGCGACCATCGAGCATTGCTTCAAACCAGCTTCTCCATAGCTGAAGATGATTCTCCAATGGATTTTGTCTTCTCTTGATTTCTGCAACTGGAGCTTGATGAACCGGTCGCTTCCGATGAGACCGCGCCACTCTTTTGAAACGCACTTGAATTTCACGAGGGATTTCACCGGAAGGAGTAACAGTATTAGTTCGATGAGTTCTTGAGGGAGGTGGAGAGATTTGCCGCGAAGCTGGGGAGGAGGGTTTCCGAGCTCCATCTGCGGCGGCGCTAGCTTTCAAAATTTTATGAATGTATTATCATACAAAATATTCACTAGGTTAAAAATCTATAAGATTTGAGATATAGATTCATTTCATCATTTATGCGTTGATATAAACTAGAGAAAAGTAAATATAATGTATCGATTTTTGTTGATTTGTGATTGTGAAAATAATTCTTGATACGGACCACAGTTTAAAATGGAAATGGGTACATTTTCTGAAAATGTCAAAATATTCACATTTTCTATGAAATAAGGGAGTATAAGATAGATTTATTAAAACTTGATATCTCCTGTTTCGAATTGTGTATCCCAGTCGTGTCACAAATATTAATTTCTATTAGTTAAATATTATATTTAAAAAAAATTGTAATATATTTAAAATTATAATAGATATGTATATATGGTGAAAATTAAGATTTTTTAAGCATTATATCTTGGTTTTGAATTAATAAACTCTAGAAATAATCATAAAATTAAAACAGATCATTATAAATGAAAAAAATTGAATTTTTTTTGCATAAAACTAATAAAAATTGAGATTTTGAACCGGATTGAGACACGGTGTTTGGGACAGAGGATCCCAAGTGATTATTGAAAAGCAGCCATCGAATCAAATATTTGAACATGTAAGTGCATAAATCTTTCTAAAATTCTGATGCGGTTAGATTTTCAAGCATTTCATATTGACAATTCAACAAACAGTTGTAAGGCATGAGTCTAAATCAATCCGACTATGGATTCTTTTCAAATAGTTTCAACTTTATTATACTGAAAAGGATAGACTTCACTACTCTTTTCCCTACATATTCTAAGTTCACAAAATGAGGCAAGCAACATAAACTTTGTGAATCATCAAAGTGAATAAAACACAACTAAAATTTTAAAACATGGTGAGATTATTGTCAATTCTTTAGGCGCTTCGAAGCAATCTTCGATTTCCTCAAGCACGGATCGATCGTATTAACAAAATAGATGGAAGCAAAATACTTTCTCCGTCTCGTCCATTAAAAGAGTCCAGAAACTAAAACGGGGAGACTAAACTTTCAAAGTAGAATTGTACTCCGTAATAACTAGAAATGTTGTCGAAAAGCGACAACGGCCACTTCACCCAAGACTCCTTCACGCCGTACTCCTTCATCACCCACAAATCGAATGACTGTTCTTCCTTGTCGTAGCTCCACAAGCCAAGACATTCATTCACCGTACATAACCACGCATACATTGGTTTGCGTGGTAACTCCATTGCTCCAAACACCTCCCTCTTCAAATCGAAGGACTCGATTCGTGTGTCTTCGACCCAGTGAATCCTTCCACACGCCAATTGCCCCGGTCCGCTACAAGCAGAAATAGCGGGAAACCCTTGGTTTACCGTCTTCCATGCATTCGTCTTCGTACTGTAAACTATACTCATTATACTGTTATGCTTGCTGAGCATTACTACAACCACCATGTATGCATCGGTTGTCTCGTCCCAACCAAAACCGTACGTGTTGACCTTTATGTCTAGTTCAGGTAGCTGGTTTGAGATTCTAGTGGCTGGGTTGAACAAGGTGAAACAACCTGGTTGTTTGAGAATGCACAACAACCCATTACAGCTATCCACTAGTTCGCCAGAGATAGAATGGATCGCCTGGAGCATTGCTTCAGATGTTGCTTCAGATCAACTTCGTAATACCTCGAAAGGACCATCCAATTGGCACAAGTTTTGTCATCTATTGATTTCTGTCTGTGGATTTTGATAAACCGGTCGCTTCCGATCAGAGTCCGCCATGATTTCGAAAGAGTGATTTCACCGGAAGTAGTGTCAGTATTTCTTCTTCGATGATTTCTTGAGGAAGACGGACAGGTTCTTCTCGAGTATTCCAAAACGGAAGAGGAGGAGGGGTGTTTTCGTTATCCATCTGCGGCGGCGGCGGCGGCGTCTCCGCCGGTTTACAAAGTAGGTATCTTCAAATTCAAGTTTGTGGATCTGTGATTATCTTTTTCGGTCGTCCATTCAAAATATGTTTCGTCAATTTTTATACGTAGGTTTTAAATAAAATAATCCCTTTTACTCCAAAAGTCAACAAAAATCGGTGTTAATATTTTTTTTGTATTAATTTTAGTATCCAAGAGTACATGTTTTATAAGTACTTTAGCTCGAAAATTCGATAACGGTGTGTTTGATTCGATGAGCAATTTTAAAGGCTTATGTATTACTAAAGTGTTTAGATAAAAGAGCTTATAATTTTTAAAGATAAAAATTTTGAAGTTTGAAATTTTTTTAAATATCAGAAAAATGAATCCATACCTTTTGAATAGCGGCTATAGCCAAACGAAGCAACCTATAATGGAAATATAAAAATAATATAAAGTTTTATAATGCGAAAGTAAAATATTCAAAAATTAAGTTGAAAAATGACACGATACGTAACGTGGGCTAAAGAATGAGCAACTTGGGGTAGTTAGACAATTATTAAAAATGCTCACTAATTTGACTTTTAATCTAAACAATTAATACTCTCACGTCCCATTTATAAAATGATAAGTTCTATTTTCGTTCGTCCCAACTCATAGAGCGATATTACCTTGATCAATAGCAAAATTTTAACCCAAAACCTATTCACAATACTTTATCCACTATTATCACTCTCGTTTTAATTCTCGTGTCGGGAAAAAGTTATCCCTTTTTGAGTGGGACGGAGGAAATATATGTTATAAGTAGTTTAGCTTATAATTAGGAATTCTGAAATGAAGAGTTACCCCCAATTGCTTGACTTTGAATGAGTACCATTTTAATTTTTCACAATATGTGACCAATTCATGGTAGTTACATATATTAATATTGAAAAATATTCATCATTGTTTTGACTTTGATGAATCTTATTTTGTGTCTTGTTTTGCTTCTTAACTTCTCGTCTGCTTCAAACAGGATTACATATATATATTCTCTTATTCTTTATTGTTTCACTAGCATTTCTACAAGAAGCAATGACATTCATTACTTACTCTAGTGCGATAATAATATCTATTGCATTTTGGTATGACATTTTCTATGGCACATTCGCATGTTTGATATTTGATATGTGTCAAAATCATTTCTAAGATCAGCATTTTGGTTCTCCTAACCTTTCGGGATAAAATTGAGATCCTCTATCCCCACTTTTATAAAATGACAAGATAGCAACATATGTTTTGTGACTGAAAGTAGATAATACACTTGACTCTCAGAGAGTACCATCCATAAGTTTATCATATAGAACTATCCAAAGTCGGCTACAACTTGACGACAAACCGCATCTTAGTTGATCTGAACAACTTATAAGCTTAGCCAAACACTATTACGACATGGTATGCTAATTGGAATTAAAAGTTCCAATTCTTCTAACATGCATCCATTCTACACATGCCAATGAAGTGGGCCCTCCCCCTTACGAACAAGGTTATCTATCTTAGTATTTTCAATAAGGGATATGTCGTTTGCACCCAACGAACTTATCGAAGAAAACCTCGACCTTCGATCCAACTCAAGAGGAAGAAAAAAGGGGAGGGGGAAATGGCGAGACTAAACTTTCAACGTAGAAATACATGCTAAAAGGACTGTAATCAAAACCTCGAAAACGGGAACAAAAGCCCTCAAAAAAGCCCCTAAATAAACCTTTTACGCCGGAAAACTACCCTTGGCTACTTTTCTTGCTCTTCAATGCTCCGGCACCATTGCCACGGCTAATTTTCTTGCTCTTCGTCGTTGCGTTGCCACCGCTGAAAACCAAGAAATTCTGTCCGCATACTATCACCCTCTCTCCAGACGTGGCCGAGAAAAGTCTCCGTCCCCCGAAACAATTACCACCGTCGAGTCTGACCAGTTTCTCCCACGACTCTTCCACCCCATGCTCCTTCATAACCCACAAATCCGCGTACCAATACGGCCTCTCACACAGCAAGCCAATGCACCCTCTTACCTCTCCCAGCCTTAGCACGAAGAATCCGTCGATCACGCCCCGTGGCATCGCGATCTTCCCAAACGTCTCGCTCCTCAAGTCGAAAGATTCAATGTGACAAGAATGGTCGTCGTCTTCTTCAGCGATCCAGTGAAGGCATCCGCATGCATGCACCCCGACATTATCATAGAGCGAGACGGAGCCGTGCTCGACGGCTGTCCATGAATTCGTCTTCGAGCTATAAACTTGAGCCACTCTCTCATCCAGATCTGGATCAAACAATAACGCGAACACCTTGTATGCACCGGCCGTCTCGTCCCAACAGAAGCCCCGTTTCGGTATCCATTTGAGTATGTCGGGCATTTCTGTTACTGGTGGTTTAGGTAGTTCGAAAACCTCTTTAGTGGCTGGATTCAAGAAGAAATGTCCCGTGTAGTAGTCCGAGAAGCAGATCAGCCCATTGCAGCAGCCCACAACATACGCCCTATCCGTTACCTGTTTATTATCCGTCTCTTCGTCGAAAGGGGAGGGACGACCGGACGTTTGATCCAGTATCGACTGCAGAGAGCACTGCCTCGTCTCAATGTCCGTACGGTCGTCGTAAATTACCCGGTGGTGCGCCAAGCTCGTGTTTTCCTTCGAGTTTCGGTGGTGTTTCTCGACGAACCATTCGCTCTCGATCAACGAACGCCATGATTTCGAGACGCACTTGAATCTCAAGAGCGATTTTACCGGAAGTCGAGGCAATATCTCTTCTTCGACGATTTCACGGGGAAGGAGAGGGAGAGAATAGTGTTTATAATCCCTCTGCATGGTTTTGCGTTTATAATCTCTAACTTTTGAAAAAAAATTCTCTTTATATATAGATTTATTTTCGTTTATATTTCACCTTTTTCCATTTCTCCTGAAATTGTATAATCCCTACTTTGGTAGGTATATGTAACTCAACACGTAACACAGAAAGTAACACAGTTGAGAACACAAGTTGAGAACACAAGTTGGTAACCCAGTTCGGTGACAAATACACCTACGTCTGGGGGAAGCTATTCCAAGAAATAATTCACTATGACGAGTATAAGGGATACAAGATATATGAACGTCAGCCACACTGAAACGTTCTCTCCTCACCCGACTCTACCCTCACCAATGAATCCTCACGGTAAACTCTCTCTAGTCTACCCAAACACTTTTCACAGATTGAAAAGATTAAACCCGATCTTGAACAAGGAATTGTTCAAGATATTACAATCACTCACCAAAGAACAAACTACCCCAATTGATGAATGTGAAGAATAAATTCAACTCTCGAACGCACGAAGAAGACGACCTCACCACAAAGTATCAAAACGCGCAGCGGCTCCAATTGAGATCTTCATGCTTATATACTCCACGTAAAACCCTAGGAGATAATTAAGGCATATCTAAAAGATATCCTTAATAGGGTAGATAAAATCTCCATGCAAATCTTCTAATTAAGGAGAGAATATAATATATCTTGTAATCCTTGATCCACAAGGAATTCCACTCAACCAAGAATTCCTTCGCATACATAAAATATGCCATATAAAATTATTCCATGCAAAACATGCAGCAACAATCTCCCCCTTGGCATTTTATGTATGCAATCACACCAACATACGCAACTCACACAACTCCTCCAAGATACGAAGCACCCAATGCAAAAACAAGTAGGCAAGGAGCGCACCCACATAACCATACTTGAATGCATAGTGCAGAAAACTCCCCCTTGCTACAAACACTCTCTAAAATGAAGTACTAGCCAAGCGCACCCGGACTAGAATACCACATAAAGAGAGAAAATGAACCCACTGCATAACACCACATATAACACCAGCTGACCAGAAGATGCTTCACCAGAAAACCAAGCATCATTAACAGCACAAAGTGGCCTATTAACTATTACAGACCAGAAACAGAATGTCCAATCCACTCCATCAACAACAAAACAAACTGTTTGTTCATCCAACCAACCAACCAGAATAGCAAAGAGGTAAAACAACCATATCGAATCAGAAGCAGTAGAGCAACAAATCAAAAAATACCTACAGATACTCCCCCTTGAATGCAAACATTAAATGCCAAGCTAAGGCAACTCAGCTTCAAGCTCCTCATCCACAGCCTCTTCATCATCAGCACCTTCACCTTCTGCACCAACTGCAGCACCATCAGAAGCAGGAGCATGAGCAGCAGCAGCTCCCCCTGGCTGAGTTCCACCGGCCAAGATAAGCAGCTTTTCAATCTCCTCTTTCTTTTTAAATAGCATCCGAATCTGCTCACATGTCATTTCATATTCCAGAGAGATAGCCTGGAACATGAGCTTGGAAACCACTGGTTCATAGTGCGGAGGAGCAGGACCAAATGGCAGCTGGATATCATCTACATTTACCTCATGAGGCATCGAGGAAGAGGATGCCTTTTCTGTCTTCGTGCTGAATGGAGGAGACTCAGGCACAATACCAGTCTGAGCCTTGGTGAATCGCATGAAAGAGGCAGCAGGAGCCTTTGCACCATCTGGAATCTCAAACTTTACATACTTGCAAAAATAAGCATACAAAACTCGAGGAAAGCAAATAGCTTTGTTAGCTGACACCACTTTTTCTGCATGCTCAGCAAGAGCCTCAAATACCAGTCTACCAAAAGACACAGGAAGACCTTTTCCCACCTTGAACAGCAACGTAGCCAAAAAGAGATTCACATATGTCTTATGGGTCGTAGGCACCCAATTTCTGTTGGCTATGTAGTACAACGCTTTGTACTTCGGAGCAAGAGCAGAAGCCCGAAGCTTCTTGGCCGTCACAGGCCACTTAGCACCTTCTTTGTCCAGCAAGGTAGCAGCAATCAAGTCAGCATCGATAGGCTCAAGACTTTCCATCACAATTTCACCACAAACAAACACATCAATGAGAGAGGGAGAGAAATTGAAGAACTGACCCCGAATGAAACCTCGATGATAATCAGGGGAAGAAATATCAAACATGGACAAGCTAAGATTGGAGTAAAACTCCATGATCACATCTTTGACCCAACAAAATTCTTCGGCCAATGTAGTCAACAGCTTCGACTGAAAAATGCATTCAAAGACCCCTGCCCTTTTCAGATCAAACTCCCTGGCAGGTCTATCTACTATGATAATCTTCTCTCGATTTATATCCCAAAATTTAGCAAATGAAGCACTTCGGAATATAGGCATGAATGTATAACCAGCAGGCAATGAAGAACCTTCAGTACCTTTCGGAGCAGAGGGACGAATCACGTCTTCATCATCGGAACCACTGGGAACAGGGACCTCGGCATCAGACGCCGAGTCCAATTCGATCACAGGCCTTTTGCCCTTTCCCTTTGCAGACTTCTTGCTTCCCTGAGCAGAGGCAGAAGAGGGGGCTTTCCTCTTCCGATTTGAGGCCGAGCCAGAAGCGCTGGGAGGCACACGGGCTTGAGACCACGTGCGACGGGCGACGCCGCCAACAGGGGGCGGCGGAGGAGGAGGGGACTTCTCCTTCCTAGCAACCTTCTTGATTCGCTTTCTCCGCTGAGGGGGCTCCACCGAAGAGGCAGAAGCCGAAACCCTAGGAGAGGGTTCAGACGGCGGCGGAGGAGGAATGGAATCATCATCACCGAAAAGAGGGTGAAGGGGCTCCTGGGTGACCTCGTCCCTGGGAGGGGATGAAGGAACGGAATCACGGATCGGGGATGGAGGAGCGACACCACGGCGAGGAGATAAGGGGGCCACCTCCTCAACCAACCCAGCGCCGTACCACGGCAGCAGAGGTGTTCTGGCCGCAGGCTGAACAACCGCAAACAGCAAATCAAGGTCGATTCCTTCAGGAAGAATGTATGAAACCATGGTTGCAGCACCCAAAAGTCAGAAAATCGGCAGAGAATCAAGAGAAAATAGGAGAGGGATGAACGATCCAGGCGGAGGAAATAAGGAATAAGGAACCCTAGCCCAATTTGAGAGGGAGTAATGATATACTCTGCAAGAAGCAAGAGGCGGTTCGAATTCCAAAGAGCAACAGTAATAGCAAAAGGGCGAGCAGAAAAATAGCCCCTTTTTCAACTGACAAAAATACCACGTCAGATAAGTACCCAAGATGTAACACCAGACATAACACCACCCATCACACCAAGAAAGCACATAATAGATGAAATCAAATAAACATAATGTGAGCAGCTCAGATTATACACATCCCGAGAGACTTTCGTAAAGCCTCAAACCTTTCTCCATCTAAAGGTTTGGTGAAAATATCCGCAACTTGCACACGAGTAGAGACATGCTGAAGAGATAAGGTCTTATTTTCAACAAGATCTCTAATAAAGTGGTGTCTGATCTCAATGTGTTTGGCCTTCGAATGACTGACTGGATTTTTGGATAGATTGATAGCTCCAATATTGTCACAGAACAAGACATATTCTTTCTCATCGATCCCATAATCATACAGCATCTTGGTCATCCAGATTAACTGAGTGCAAGCACTCCCAGCTGCTATATACTCTGCTTCTGTAGAGGACAGAGAGACACAATTCTGCTTCTTGCTATGCCACGAGATTAGATTATCTCCCAAGAAAAAACATCCTCTAGTGGTACTCTTACGATCATTTGGATTTCCAGCCCAATCAGCATCACTGTATCCGGTAAGCTTCAGAGAACTTCCTTTCCCAAACCATAGGCCAATCTTGCATGTTCCCTTGACATACTTTATAATGTTCTTCACAGCCTTGTGATGACTCTCCTTAGGATTAGATTGGAATCGCGAGCAGACCCCAACGCTGTAAGCAATATCCGGTCGACTGGCTGTTAGGTACAATAGGCTACCGATCATGCTTCTGTACACTGTTTGTTCCACAGGCTTGCCTTCTCCTTCTTGGGTTAATTTAACCGATGTACCCATTGGTGTCCTCTTTGATTTAGAACTCTCCATGCCAAATTTCTTCACCAAATTTTCAGCATACTTCTCCTGACTCACAAAGATGCCATCTTCGCACTGCTTGACTTGAAGCCCCAAAAAGAACTTCAATTCCCCGAACATACTCATTTTGAATTCAGAGGTCATTAATTTCACAAATTCATTCACAAGAGCCTCTGACTTAGAACCGAAGACCAGATCGTCAACATATACCTGGACAATAAATATGTGACCTCCATGTTGCTTAACAAACAAGGTCTTGTCAGCACTTCCTCGAACATATCCCTTCTTCAGAAGAAACTCTGCCAGCGTGTTGTACCAAGCTCTGGGAGCTTGCTTCAGACCATATAGAGCCTTGTTCAGCCTGTAAACAAACTCTGGGTGCTCGGGATCTTCAAAACCCTTCGGCTGCTTAACATATACCTCCTCTTCTAAATTCCCATTCAGAAAAGCACTTTTGACGTCCATTTGGTATAGCTTGAAATCTAAGCTGCTAGCCATACCCATCAGAAATCTCACAGATTCCAATCTGGTGACTGGAGCAAATGTCTCCCCGTAATCAATACCTTCCTCCTGTGAGTATCCTTGAGCAACCAATCTGGCCTTGTTACGAGTGATGTTCCCTTGCTCATCTGTCTTATTCTTGAATATCCACTTTGTTCCGATCACATTAGCACCTTTGGGGAGAGAGGTGAGATACCATACATTGCAGCGCTGAAATTCCAAGAGTTCTTCCTGCATGGCAGCTATCCAGTTTTCATCCTGGAATGCATCAGTGACATTCTTGGGCTCGATCTTTGAGACAAAGCAAACCGTAGCAATGTGAGAAACTAACTTCTTGAAGTCTATCTCTCTCTTCCTAGTCTGTATCCCATCATTAATATGCCCAATCACGTCTGAAGCTGAGTGATTCTTATGGACTCTTGTTTCGGCAATGTCCGAAGTACCAGTTGGAGTACCATCTTGAGTACCATTCAGAGTCATCTCCTCAACTTTGACATCATTCTCCTTGCTAGGATTCTGAGGACTCTCTGTAGTACTGGTGATCAGGACCTCTTCTTCAGCATTTACATCGCCATCCACTGAGTCATCAAAAGTAACATTAATTGACTCAATAACAGTGCTTTGATTTTTCAGGTACACTCTGTAAGCACGGCTGTTTCTGGAGTAGCCTACAAAGATTCCTTCAATTCCCTTGTCATCAAGCTTCTTCCTTTGCACTCTATCGTTTACCACAAAGCATCGTGAGCCAAAAATGTGAAGATGTTTCACATTTGGCTTCCTTCCTCGCCAGATCTCATAAGCTGTAACCTCTGTCTGCGGTCTGAGGTACACTCTATTACAAATGTAACATGCCGTATCAAATGCTTCTGCCCAAAGTCTAAGGGCAATATCTTTCGCCTTCATCATGGTTCTGGCAGTGCTTTGCAGGGTCCTGTTTTTCCTTTCAACTACACCATTCTGTGTAGGTGTGATCGGTGCTGAAAATTCATGTCTTATCCCTTTGGATTGGCAGAACTCCATAAACTCTTGGTTCTCAAACTCACGCCCATGATCACTCCTGATGGCCTTGAGTTTGCTCTCCTTCTCTACTTCCAATCTTAGGCACAGGACTCTGAATGCCTCGAACCTGTCTGATTTTTCACGTAAGAATTCAACCCATGTGTATCTGGAGAAGTCATCCACGCACACAAGAATGTATTTCTTTCCTCCTAAACTTTCAACTTGCATCGGTCCCATCAAGTCCATGTGCATGAGATCAAGGACTCTAGCTGTTGTGATCCGGAGTACTCTCTTGTGTACCTCCTGAGTCTGTTTCCCTTGTTGACATGGTCCACAAAACTCCACATCTCCAAATCTAATCTTGAGAATTCCTTCAATGGCGTTCAGTTGAATAAGCCTCTGAATATTTCTGTAGTGTGTGTGCCCGAGCTTCTGATGCCAGATTTCACTCATCTTAGAGACGACCCTGTAGCTTGTGATCTTTGGAGTGCAGATGTAGCAATTATCAGCCGATCTGGTTGCCTCCAGAAACTTATCTGTTCCTTTGTTGATGATGCAGCCATTTTTCCCAAAACTAACGCTCATTCCATCATCACACAGCTGACTGATACTGACCAGATTAGCTCTCAAACCTTCAACATATAGGACCCCATCCAGAACTTGCATCCCAGGTACATTCAGTGTACCAATTCCTCGAACTCTACCTTTTCCACCATCACCAAACACAACTGACTCATTTGAGCAACTTTGCACATTAATAAGGAGATCCATGTTGCCTGTCATGTGCTGCGAGCAACCACTGTCAATATACCAGGAGTTCCCCACTCTGGAGCTGTTACTGGTGTGAACAACATAAGCCCTATAGCCCTGGCCTTGATTCCTTCTATTTTGATATTTGATCATCTCCTGCCTCTTATCACCAAGATAGAACCGACATCTCGGTCTGATATGGCCAAGTCTATGACAGTAATGACAGAGAGGAATAAATACTTCAGAATCTGGATTATGCTCGGGTACCTTGTGGTGTTCTTGTTTGAGTACCTCCTCTGCAGCTCCTTGTTCTTCTGATTTCTGTTCAACAGCAACTGAAGTTTCGGTTAGTTTAGGCCTCCATTCCTCACGCCTAACTGTTTTCCCACTAGATTGAGTTCCAACAAAGTCATTGGATTGTCTCCATCCTTCGACTCCTCTCTCCGTCTTGCTCCAGTCTTGTCTTTGAGCTCTTTGTTGATATTGGTATCCAACTTGTTGATAGTTGTTTCGGTTGAATCCAAGACCCTCCTTATCTGCAGCTCTCTTTCCAAGTCTGAGTATTTCGTCAAGCTTCTCGGTGCTGGAATTCATCATCCTTATCAACTTCTGAATATGACTCAGCTCTTCATCAGTCTCCTTTCTTCCGACCTCGCAGCTTCTGAGCTTTTCTTGAAGAGATTCAATCTCGGATCTTAAAGTGTCTCTTTCCCTTTCAAGATTCTTGACCTGCTCCGTAAGGCTCTGGTTCAAAATTAGAGCCTTCTTACATGCATCCATCAACTCATCATAGTCCTCCTGATCATCCTCTTCTTCTTCCTCCTCATTTCCAACTTTGAATGGATCTTGATCAGCGACAACAGATTGAATCCTTGGACCATTCACGGTAGCAACATGAGCAGTATGAGAAGCATCCTGTCCTTCTTCAAATTCAGTATCGGTGACCTCCTCATCGCTGTGAGTGGCTTGAAACGCCTTTTTGCTGATTTTATGATATTTGATGGTATTCGCACATTCGCTCTTGATGTGCCCAAAGCCATCACACTCATGGCACTGTGGTCCCCTATCTCCATTTTTTCTTTCTTCTCTGAGCCATTTGGACCTCTGTTCTGAGAAGTACTCTGATTCTCAGTCCGGCGAAATCTGGAGTTACCTTCACCATTTCCTTTCCTGAAAAATTTCTTCCCAAACCTCTTTGAGATGTACGCAATGCACTCCGCCATATCTTCAGCAGTCAACTCCTCTTCAGACTGGCTTGTAGATGAAGCCTTGAATGCCACGGACTTCTTCTTTTCACTGGGATTCACACGCATACCCATCTCAAACGTCCTTAAGGAACCAATAAGTTCGTTTGGAGATAGTTCATCAACATCCTTAGCTTCCACGATAGCAGTAACTTTGTAATCAAATCTCTCGGGAAGAGATCTCAAGATTTTCCTCACTATCTTAGCTTCCGTGAGCTTTTCTCCCAACGAGAAGAACTCATTTGATAAACTCAGCAGCTTAGCATAGAAATCTGATATGCTTTCACTCTCGTCCATTCTTAGAGACTCAAACTGTGAAGTGAGTTGTTGCAGCCTCTGATTCTTCACCCGTTTATTTCCTTCATAAGTAATCTCCAAGATATCCCATGCTTCCTTGGCAGATCTGCACGTGGAGATAATCGCAAAAATTTCAACACTCACACCCGTGTGAATAGCGTTGATAGCTTTCTGATTCATTCCAGACGACTTTAGCTCCTCTTCCGTCCATTTAGTTCTCGGTTTCTCTGAGCCGTCTTCATCTTTTGGAGCGCTCCAACCAACCTCCACTGCGGTCCATGCAGCCTCGTCAATGGATCTAATAAACGAGGCCATTCTGATCTTCCAATACCCATAACTCGCGCCATCAAAAAACGGTGGTCTAACTGTAGAACCACCTTCCTTGATAGTACTCATTGCAAGCACCACCAAAATACCAACGGATTATACAAATATCCCAGGATCTAACACCGCACCTCGATGACCTGCTCTGATACCAATTGAAATTGTATAATCCCTACTTTGGTAGGTATATGTAACTCAACACGTAACACAGAAAGTAACACAGTTGAGAACACAAGTTGGTAACCCAGTTCGGTGACAAATACACCTACTTCTGGGGGAAGCTATTCCAAGAAATAATTCACTATGACGAGTATAAGGGATACAAGATATATGAACGTCAGCCACACTGAAACGTTCTCTCCTCACCCGACTCTACCCTCACCAATGAATCCTCACGGTAAACTCTCTCTAGTCTACCCAAACACTTTTCACATATTGAAAAGATTAAACCCGATCTTGAACAAGGAATTGTTCAAGATATTACAATCACTCACCAAAGAACAAACTACCCCAATTGATGAATGTGAAGAATAAATTCAACTCTCGAACGCACGAAGAAGACGACCTCACCACAAAGTATCAAAACGCGCAGCGGCTCCAATTGAGATCTTCATGCTTATATACTCCACGTAAAACCCTAGGAGATAATTAAGGCATATCTAAAAGATATCCTTAATAGGGTAGATAAAATCTCCATGCAAATCTTCTAATTAAGGAGAGAATATAATATATCTTGTAATCCTTGATCCACAAGGAATTCCACGCAACCAAGAATTCCTTCGCATACATAAAATATGTCATATAAAATTATTCCATGCAGCAACATCTCCTATACATCGATCTCCTTCTCCTAATCTATTTCTTCTTCTTTCGCAAATATATCTATCATTTTCTATATTTTATTATCAATTTTCATTATTTCACATTCTTTCATAAATTTATATCATACTCAATACTCGAATACAAAATGATAGGATCGCCAAGATTTCATCAATTATTCCTAACTTTTCCATAAAAACATGCGTCGCAATGATACACCTCCATTTAATTTCATTTGATGTATATGTTAAGTGTTCTAGTCTTTGTTAAAAACCGGACCTAACCGGCGATTAAATCGATCGAACATGAACTGGTCATGATTTTGATTTGCAGGTTTTTCTGGAGTGTTCCAGTTTTGGCCAATTCAATCTCAATTGGCAAATGCAGAACCGGAGGCCTTGCCGGTTTAACTTTCCTTCAATTTTTATTTTTATTTTTTCAGGTTGAACTTATAAATTCTTTTATTAGTGTTTGACAATTTATAAGCTTTTAAATTTTCTCTTTAAAGCTTAGCCAAATACCCATTTATCGATCTTTGAGAGGTGCTTTGTCAGAGTAGGCACGCATAGACAATTGCTTGACTAGAGCTTCTTCGTCTATAGCTGAAGATGAATGGATGGCTTCCTTCCGATCAAACACCTTCTCATTAGCAATTCAACAAACAGTTGAAAGAAGTCATGAGTCATATCAATTAGAGCCAAAGGTTCCAATCCCAGTTCATTGAAAAATCAATATCTACTCCTTTGTTGAATTTTCAAATAGTTTCGACTTAATTTTACTGAAAAAGATAGACTTCGCCGCTCTTTATCTACATATTGTATGAGAAATATGATAACAACCAACTTCATAACATGAGTATCAACATTTGTGACTGAAAGTAGATAATACACTCGACTCTCAAAAAGAATACGATCCATAATTTTCTCATATAGAACTATACAAAGTCGGCCACAACCTGACGACAAAGCACGTCTTAGTTGATACAGAAAGAGAAGCATTAACATGAAATTTAATGACACGTTAATTTTACTAAAGAAGATAGAATTGAGCACTTTCTTATTTATATTGTACCTATTCTATATATAAATCGATCCAAACTCTAGAAAGAATGAGCAAAGTAATAAGTTTGCCAATGAAGGTAGATAATAGCTTCACTTTCAAAGAAAAATAAAACACAACTGAAATTCTAAAATTCTAACATGCATCCATTCTTGGAGGGAAACAGCTCAATTCTCACATTGTTGGGGATTCCGAGCACCATTGTTGAATTGCGTTAGTATGATATTGTTCGCACGCGCGCCAATGAAGTAGGGTGCCTCCCTTTAACCTTCCATCCAACTCGAGAGTAAGAAGAAAAACAAAAGCCAACTAATCAAAGAGGAGGGGGAAACGGCGAGACTAAACATTCGACGTACAAGTACATTTGATTATCAGGGTAATCGATACCACGAAAGAAGGAAATAAAGCCCTCATTTAAACCCCTAAATAAATCTTTAATGCCGGAAAACCACCCTCGGCTAATTTCCTTGCTCTTCGCCGTTTCGTTGCCACCGCTGAAAACAAAGAAATTCTGTAAAGATATTAGCAACCTCTCTCCACACGGGGCCGATAAAAGTTGCAGTCCCCCGCAAAAACTATTAATACCACGGACACGGAACAGTTTCTCCCACGACTCTTCCACCCCATGCTCCTTCATAACCCACAGATCTGCGCACCGCGAATTCTCACGCAGCACGGCAATGCACCCTCTTACCTCTCCCAGCCTGAGCAGAAAGGCTCCGTAGTCAGCCTCTTCGGGTGGCATCCCGATCTTCCCAAACGTCTCGCTCCTCAAGTCGAAGGATTCGATGTGACAAGGATGGTAGCTGTCATCTTTTTTAACGACCCAGTGAAGGTATCCGCATGCATGCACCCCGCCTCCAAGTGGATAGAGCGAGAGGGAGCCGTGTTCGACGGTTTTCCATGAATTCGTCTTCGAGCTATAAAGTCTAGCCACTCTCTCATACAGATCTGTGTCATACAATAACGCAAACACCTTGTATGCGCCGGCCGTCTCGTCCCAACAGAAGCCCGATTTCCGTCTGCGTGGGTCGGGCATGTCTGTTACCGGTAGTTCAGGTAGTTTGAAAACCTTTTTAGTGGCCGGGTTCAAGAAGAAATATCCCATGTCGTAGTCCGAGAAGCAGATCAACCCATTGCAGCATCCCAGAAGACGAGCATTGTCTGTTACCTGTTTATTATCCGTCTCTTCGTCGAAAGGGGAGGGATGACCGGATGCTTGATCCAGTATCGACTGCAGAGAGCACTGCCTCGTCTTAGAATCGTTACGGTTGTCATAAATTACACGGTGGTGCGCCAAGCTCGTGTTTTCCTTCGAGTTTCGGTAGTGTTTCTCGACGAACCATTGGCTCTCGATCAACGAACGCCATGATTTCGAAACGCACTTGAATCTCAAGAGCGATTTTACCGGAAGTCGAGGCAATATTTCTTCTTCGACGGTTTCATGGGGAAGGAGAGGGAGAGAATAGTGTTCAGGGTTGAGGGTTTGGGTGGTGTTGTCGCAATCCATCTCCATGGTTTTGCGTTTATAATCTCTAACTTTTGATATTTTTTCTCCTTATATATAGATTTATTTTCGTTTATATTCTATTTCTCTTATATCGATCTCCTTCTCCTACTCCAATTCTTCTTCTTTCGCAAATATATTTATCTTTATCTATGTTTCCATGAATTCGGTTATAGTTTCGATTTTGCATATTTTCCGAATTGTTCCAGTTTCGGCTCGGTTAAATCTTCTGCAGGACTGGAGACCTCACCGGTTGTTATTTCGGTTCGGTTTTAAAACATTGGTTTTCGGTAAAAATAACGTTGAATATCGGCAAGCACTATTGGCGAGCTCAACAAATTTTCTCTACTCTTTGCACTCAAATTGTTTGATAAATGTCCTGACAGAGGTGAAAAATTCATGCAAGCAATACAAGTCTGAGAATCAAGGTAGATAATACACTCGCTCTCAAAGAGTACGATATATCCATAAGTTTCTCATACAGAACTATCAAAAGCCGGCTACGACATGACGAAAAAGCACATCTCAGTTGATACATACAATCCAAACTAGGCCACAACTTGAGCAAGTCGTGTCGGATTTTGAGTGTGTGCGAGCTATCCAAACACAGGCTGCAACTTGAGCTAGTCGTGTCGGATTTGAGTGTATGCGAGTGCATGATACTATGTTGTAATTAACTCGAACACTTTCAAAAACCTCATAAACAAGAGGAATAACAACCACTTTCTCCCTAGACTCTCTCCCTCGCCTTTAATGCTTGTTTTCAGTTTTAGGAGTATAGAACTCGACCAGTCTCTCTCAACCTTACGAATGGTATAATCAACACATTTGACGTCAATGATAAGCCGAGAATGAAAATAATACGAGAATACAAACGAGAGTAAGTAATGAATGCCATTGCTTCTTATAGAAATACTAGTGAAACACTCGAGATTAAGAGAACATAAGCATAGATGTTTTTTTGTTTTGATCAGGTAAGACTTAGCGGTTGTTAAAGGGCATAAGAGCATAGATATTGAGCATGATGTTTAGAATGAGACGACGGATAGTACGACGAAATTAAGAAGCCAAAAACAAGACACATATAGTAAATTGCAAGAATCTCAAGATCCATGGCTCCTAAATAGGTAATGCCCTAGCTCAAATCCTAAGAACTACTTGAAAAGCAACCGATGCATATCTTTTTACGTTTCAATTCCTCAATATGTGTCGGAAAACCGGACAATAGCTTGCTCACCTTGTCGAGCCTCCCCTATAACAACACTATTTCCTAGGTCGGCCTTGCTCGTTAGGAACGGGCGAGACTAAGCTTTCGTAGTAGGAATGAATTTTGTAACAGCTATTGAATTTGTGCCACGACTCTTTCACCCAAGACTCCTTCACACCATGCTCCTTCATAATCCACTTATCACATCTCTCTTCGTCGTCCTTGTTATTATTAGTATACACGGCAAGGCATCCCTCCGTCGTCTCAGACAACCACTTGTGCATGTGCCTGTACATTACTTGATTGAAGGGTTGTTGCTGGATTGGTAACTCTATCGCTCCAAACACCTCGCTCTTCAAGTCAAAAGATACGATACGGGGGTTATAGAACCCCATGAGCCAGTGGATCTTCCCACATGCGAACTTCCCCCTTTGACTATATGCAGAAAAGCGAACTCTAGGCCAGTTCTCTATTGTTTTCCATGAATTCGTCTTCGTACTATAAATCCCACCATGTATATTGTAAGACGAGTCGGACATAACTGCAAGCACCTTGTATGCATCGCTCGTTTCGTCCCAACCGAAACCATACATGTGGATAGCCTTGTTTAGTTCGGGTAGCTGGTGGAAGATTCTAGTGGCTGGATTGAACAAGATGAAAGAACTGGATTCCTTGCGAAGAATGCACAACACCCCATTACAACAATCCACTAAGCTAGCTGAAAGGGGGCGATTGTTATTTGTTGGATCTTCGATAGGAGAAGGATGGGGAGATGATTCCTCCATGAACGAACGCTTCGAGCATTGTGATACGCCCATAGATTAGTAGTATTTTATTATTTAGTTTAGTATTTAGGTCTATTATTCGTAGGAGTCTTAATTAGTATAAATAGTTGTACTCTCTCATTAGTTTGGAATAAGAAGATTATTGATATTTTAGTTCTATAGCCTTAGGGTTTAGAATAGGCTTCGCGTGATCGTGGAGATTAGGGTTTTTCACGAGCTTATCGTGGATTATCGTTACGGTTCTGCAGCAGGATCGTTTCATTAATGCTTTCATTGAGAGGTTTCGGAGCGAGATTTCTTTTGAGGTATCAAATCTATCTTTATTTTTGTTTTGAAAAAAAAAAAGAAAAAAAAAAGGGAAGCGAAGTGAAGGATTTGTTCGACATTGAAGGGGTGAAACGAAAATTTCTTATGATTTGCGTGGTATTAAGATTCAAGGCAATATTGATTTTTTGGATCTTGATTTGGGTGCGTGGCAATTGAAAGTTCATCTTGCATTGCAATTCGTTGGACTGCGTTGTATTGGATTAGATTGTTATGGATTATACTTATGAAATTGGCATACAACGAAAGCTTGAAGTTGTGATTAATAAGTTGGAAAAGATCAAGCTACATCTACAAAATTGCTTTGTTAATCCTTCTCTTGATGCTCAATTTGAATTATCCAAGTTATCTCAAGTTACTTCTGTTTTGAATTATCAATTGGAGTTTGAGAATCTGAGCAGCAGAGCAACGGAAACGCCTGAATTGATATTGGTTAGTCTTTTTATCTCTGGGTTGAAACCTGATATCCGTCGGGAATTGCAACTCAATCATCCGTTTGCATTGAAAGAAGCTTTTGCATCCGCTCGATATCATGAATCGAGACTAGAAGATGTATCGAAGCTAGACGATGTTGAGTTGCCAAGTTTTGAATCGGAAGTAGAAGATAAGGAGGTTGAAGATGAGTTGACTAGTTCTGCGGTGGAAATACAAACTACAGAAACTATTGATAATATTGTTGATGAGTTTCGCTGTAATACGGGGGAGATAGTTGAAGCCAATCAAACTGAGGATCTCCATCTTATCAAGATTGAAGACGTTACGAAACGAGCTTAGAATGGGGGAGAGATGCCTTTGGAATTTAATCAACAAGTTGTTGAAGTTGAAGAGGTTATCCACCACGTGAAGAATGTTGTTGAATTGAGGCATGACAATTATTTGGACGCGCTCAAACATGTGCAAGTGCAACCATTTGATTTTCAATCAACAAGGGAGCAGACAGAGGAGAAGCTGCATCGAGATGATCGGCGTGTTAGTTATTCGCACAAGAAGACGGTGATGTCTAATTTTTACTTTGATAGTTTGGATGCGTGTTGGAGGAGATTTATTTTCAAGTTCTACGCTCTTAAGGAAGTATATCAGAAACTATTTGATTTCCACCTTGAGGACAAGGTGGACTTGAAGGAGTCGGGAATGATACGCCCATAGATTAGTAGTATTTTATTATTTAGTTTAGTATTTAGTTTAGTTATTTAATTGAGTCTTGTTATTTATATTATTGGGTTGGGCCACTTGTTAAGCCCGTAGATTAGGTCTATTATTCGTAGGAGTCTTAATTAGTATAAATAGTTGTACTCTCTCATTATTTTGGAATAAGAAGATTATTGATATTTTAGTTCTATAGCCTTAGGGTTTAGAATAGGCTTCGCGTGATCGTTGAGATTAGGGCTTTTCACGAGCTTATTGTGGATTATCGTTACGGTTCTGCAGCAGGATCGTTTCACATTGCATCCGTGCATGTTCATGAGGTTCTGTATACTTGAGGATGACTCTCCAATGGGCAAAAGTCGTGTCGTCTCTTGATTTCTGCAGGTGGATTTTGATGAACCGGTCGCTTCCGATCAAACGAAGCCATGATTTCGAAACGCACCTAAATCTCAAGAGTGATTTCACCGGAAGTACTGGCAGTATTTCTTCGATGATTTCTTGAGGAATATAGAGAGATCTGTTGGCGGCCGCGCCGCTAAACTGAAGAGTAGGGTTTTCGCGGTCCATCGAAAGAGAAAGAGATTGTTTGTATATTTTTTTTGGACGATTTCTTATTGATTCAATACATATTTTAATCCAATTTTAAAGGATATATATCAACTAGTAAGGTTAATTACATGCATGACCAATCATTATCTCACATACTAATTTATTTATAATTGTATAAGTCAATAGAGAATCGACAATTTTATCTTCTCCCAATACTTGTTCATAGCCACATCATGTTGTGTTCGATTGATGTTACATGACATTCTAAGGCATCCCTCTCCCGGTTTCAAACTCAAGAGTGGAGCCCAACCTCTTGTTTGCACGGATGATCCACCATTTCAAACACCTCGCTCTTCAAGTCGACGGATTCGATGTAACAGCTACTTAAATCCAAGCATCAGGTCCGTTGGGCCCCAACATTAAAGCTTGGCCTACGCAAGTTCGGCCCAAAAAGAGGACTCCTCGATCGACTACAGTTCATACTCCAATTAGAGACGTAGAAAACTTGGACGGTTATCATGAAGTTCTACTTGGACGGTTATCATGAAGATCGAGATAAACTTAAAGAGTCCTTATAGGAGAAGACTTTGTATTAGACTCAAACTATGTATTAAAGTCAAACTCAACATGATCTTATATATGGCTAGATTAGGAGGGATTCATTCATACTTTTGTACTCGATACATTCACTACTTAATAAAGATCGATACTCTTGCTATGTGGATGTAGATCTATTCTAATACATCGAAGTACGTTACTTTTTTGTGTAATTTACATTGTTGTTATACATTTATTACGCTACAAAAATAAGATCGATCAACGTAACATGTAAACCAATTTAGGGGTGGGTCGGTACGGTATACCTTCGTATTTTCGTCATACCTTATACCTTACCTTAAATGACGGTATGCTAATTTTTCATACCTTTACCTTACCTTACTTGTCGGTATACCTTAAACCGGTATACCTTAATTTCGGTATGAAGCAAATTACATACCTTTACCATACCTTATTTTCGGTATACCATACCTTAAGCCGGTATGCCACGGTATACCTTAAATTAATTATAAATAAATAAATCAATATATGTATAATTCATATCTTAGAAACTTACAATACAATAAATAACACCCAAATATTTAAACTCCAACATTCTTCAAAACAAAACATATTATCAAATTCAAATCCAAAACATCTAGATTCAAAACACAACTAGAGCATAAACAACTTTCTAATCTCACTCCATAATTTAAGGTATATACATAATTTAAGGTATATACCCTACTTTCGGTATATACTGCGATAGCGATATATACCGTGATACCGGTATATACCTTATTATCGGCATATACCTCGATAACGGTATGTAACGGTATACCCTGGTATTCAAAAATTGATACCTTTACCTTACCTTTGTCTTCCGGTACGGTATGATACCTTACCAAAAATTCGGTATACCTTAATTACGGTATTTTCGATAAATTTTCGGTACGGTATACCGAATTTTCGGTATATTTCCCCAGCCCTAAACCAATTAACATAATTTGAACTAGTGCTTTTCTAACATGATTTTATGTGGTCATCTTGACGTCTGTTACTAAGAACGTGGTACGAAGCGGAGTTGGAACGACAAGACTAAATTATTCAGAATTGTTGGAATTCAAGTATAATTAATTGGATGGTACACAAAATGCATGAATCACAGTTTGCAGAATTAGATCTAATTAGGATGCACGCCATAGTAGAGCTGGCCGGCGGATATAGCCAGCAAGGCGACGGCAGCGACAATGGCGATCAGCTTCCACGGGGATTGGAAATTAGCGTGGACGAGCTCAGCCACCCAGTTCTTGCTCCTACTGCTGCAGTGCGCTCGGATGTGCTCGTGAACTTCCTTAAAAATAAACGTGCCAATCCAATGTGCTTTGATATCCCTGAACATGTCGAGGACCTCCTCGTCGCTGTCGAGCATGTTTATGATTACCTTCTTCTCCCGCAGCTCCTTCACGTCCTCAGGGGTCTGGATGAGTGACTTCATGAAGCTGACGTATGACACCATGCTTGCATCGTCGGCCCGCGAGCCAGGGCACACTTCGTACGCGATTATGTTCTTCCACTTCACCTTGGTGCTAGACTGGATGAGGATCCTGGGGAGCTGGAGCCTAGCGTAGAACAAGTGGCTCCTGAAGCTGACGTTCGTGAGGGGTTTATTACTTCTTGCGCGTGCTTTGAAGTAGATCCCCTTTGCCTTGAGGTCCGTCGCCGAACGGAAACCTGGGATACACTTTCCTGGATCGAATTCATGACCCGGCACGCCCTTCCTGCAAGCTAGAAGCCTTCCAACACGTGCAAAGATTGAGCTAAAGTGATAACTATTACTTTCATTGTAAACACCGCCGGTTTCTAGATCCATATCTTTCTCGTCTCTGGAGCATGGAAGCCATCTGTTACGGTAACTATTAGTCTTCTTTCGTTTGCCAGAACCCGTGATGAATAGCCTGTAGGAAGCCTCCAGGAGGTGCAGAGGCTCTTCTTCATTACACTCCCGTGACAGTGATTTCCCGAAGAACCTGGGAACCATGTTTAACAAAACAAGCACATGTAATTCTTTCCCCAATGGATAATATGTATATGACTTACATAATTTGATACGATCTCCATACCTGCTTAGTAACTCGTCATCTTTTCCTTCCCCGTATCTTAAGCTGGTCAACAACTTGATGAGGAATAAAGGAATTTGATTCTCAAGTACCTCAATGTCTCTGCAAATTCAGATAGATCAAAGAGCCAATGTGTTTCTTCACGTGCCAAAATTTATCTGATACCTCTTTACGGGTGAATTCATTGTATGTTCATAGCTGGTCGATCAATCGGTCGATCGATAGTGGTTTTTACGGGTGATACAACTGAGTAGATCTATATCGCTATTTGAATTAAGACTAAGACTTGCTGTTTAATTTTAATTTTGTTAGTCAACTACGACAGATCATTGATCTTTATTTATAATTTTTATGCATGTGCATTTTGTCTTTATCCCATTACAATAATCATAGAACTAGATTTCCTCAGCAAGTGGATGTGGGAAAGCAGTAATATCTTTGAAACGATCAACAAAAGTTTATTACTATATAAAGGTCAATGTATTGTTTGTTAGACTATTACTAAATTAATCACAACTTGTACTAATTACTTCATGTCCATTAATTATTTCTAGATCTAAGTAAAATAATATTTAAAAAAAAAAAAATCCTACACTCTCTACCGACGCACTTGCTTGCATCGGAAATGACCGACAACTTGTGCACTTCCTCCGGTAAATCCAGTATGACAGGTTACTTTAATAGAAATGGTCTCATAATCTACATTCACGTGCATGAGTTCAATCTAAATTCTAGTAGTTTTACAACTTGTTTCGTAATTTCATTTATGATTTATTTGGCACTTTTTATTGAATTGTAACACCTCGAAACTTTTATTAACAATCTTAAAATTGGGCCCATTTATATTACTAAGATAAGTTGGAGTATGCATTAATTGGCCTGGGCCTAATTTCTTAAATTATATTTAGCCCAAAGATAAGGAAATAACTTTGTTTATTATATGATTATTTCTATTTTTTTGCTGCAAGATTTCCATTTGCCGGCCCACCATTGATGAGAATTAGCTTTAGGATTCTTTATATGAGTACTGTCTCCGGCTCTAGATTGGTGGGCTTTTTATTTTAAGCCGAGTAATCGGGCCATATCCTATTAAGAATTCATGTTTCGTTTAAAGTAAGACAATGGATAGTACGAGGAATGAAGCAAAAACAAGACAAAAAGTAAAAATGCAAGAATCTCAATTTGCAGGTGGATGCACCGCGTAGTAGAGTTGAGCAGCAGTAATCGTAAGCACCGCGAGCGCAGCCAAAAAGGCCGTGATCGTCCACGGTGATCGGAAAGAACTGTGGAGCAGCTCGGCGATCCACAAATTGATCTTTCCCTTACAATGAACCAGGATCTGGCGCTCCACTTTCCCAAAGAACTTCGAGTTGTCGAGGCCGTATGTGTCGATCGCGTTCAATATGGTCGCCGCGTCCTCGTCGCTGCCAAGGAGGTTGGAGAGGATACCCTTCTCCCGCAGGACCTTCACGTCCTCGGGTCCATCCACCAGCGACTTCATGAAGTTGACGTACGACAACACCTCCCCCTTCGAGGGGCTGCCGGGGCTCACCTCGTAGGCCACCATGTTCTTCAGCAGCACCTTCGTGTGGACGCCGATGGCCCACGAGGGGAGATGGAGGGTGGCGAAGAAGACGTGGGATTTGAAGTTGATGTACTTGGATGATCGGTTAGGAATGGGCTGGAAGTGGATGCCCTTTGCCATGAGATCCGTCGCCGAACGGAACGAATGGAAGGGTTTCTTTATCACGATTTCGGGGTTTTCTGCATCCGAGGTGGCTGTGCGGACGAAGTCGGAGATGATGAGCCGGTGGTAAGCTTCGAGAAGGTGCAGAGGAGGTCTCGGCTTCGGTGTCTTGCCTTCCTTCGCCGCCTCCTCTCGGAATTCGATCTTGTCTTCCTTCGCCGCATAAGGTATGTCTATCTTGTGGTCCTCCTCCTTGTGGTCCTCCTCTCGGAAGATCTTGTTTAAAAATCTACAAAATTTATATGAAATAAACATTGTTAGCATGTATTTAAGCAGACTGTCTGTATAGCTTTAAGCATTTTTCGCATATAAACTACCTGTCAAGCAATTCTTCGACTTTGCCCCGCCCATACCTCAGATCAACCAAGAGGGCGATGACGGCTAATGGGATCTGATTCTGAAGCAAGAACAGATCACGAGCCATAATCCCCACCGTGAGCATGCCAAGATGCTCCTTCATCTTGTCAAACTTCCCCGGCGTCGTCACCGCGGATGGATCCATCTCCATCCGTGTAATGATCTCCATGTAAACTATGATCAAGGCAGAGTCGTTTAGCATCATTTTGGTGAAGAAATCTTTGTCACGGACAGAATTCTCGTCGTACAAGTCTTGTAACCCTTCTAGTTCGGAGATCTTTCCGAGGTAGAACTCCTTGCTTTCATGGCCGCCTGAGACGAACAAGTCAACCGCGACCGACTTGAAGTCCTGGGCTAAAGTGAGGTGTTGTTTGCCGTAGAAGATGGGGCCGACTGAAACCACCTTCGGGTGATAGTCCGTTTTGTCTGCCTCCTTCGCTGCTATTGGATCAGGCAGCGTTCTCGGTATTTTCCAACTTCGTTCGGCCGCCATTGATGATGGTGGTGGAAGTTTTGTTCTGTTTTGTTAGAATCCGAATGACGTATTTTATACTAAGTGTTCGTTTGGTTCAAGTTCAATCACCTCATTTTTTTTAATAATAGTCTAACAACCATTGCTTTTTTTTTTTTTTCCCCTTATTTCTTTTAACCTTTTAATATTAATAATATAAGTTGCTTTCAATAGTGACAGAGTATATATATTAGAAGGTATTTTAACATGAATATATTATTAAAGGCAAAAACTCCTGTGCGGCCGGATCCGCTGACCCGCCCCGGCCCGCCCAACCCGACCCGAACCCGCTAATATATTAAAAAAAAAAAAAAAAAAAAAAAAAAAAATTCCCCCTTGTGCAGAATCCCTGAAACCCGCCACCCCATCTGCTTTCTTCGCCACCGCGTCGTCGCCGCTGTTCCTCCGCCACCGGGTCGCCGTCGTGAAGATTTTTTGCCCGCAGTTGTCGTCATTTCCCCCTCCCATCTGTTTTCTCCGATTTCCCCCTCCGATTTCTTTCCGCAGCTGTCGTCATTCTCCCACCGCGTCGCCGCCGTGGAGAACGCCGCCGTCATTTTCTTCTCCAGCCGCCGGTGAAGGTAGATTTGCTTGCGATCTAAATGTTTTTGGGTTATTCTCTTTACTTGGATTGCAGTAATCTTCATTCTCTTATGTAGATTTGCTTGTGATCTTTGTTTTTGGAGTTACAATTCTTAGTTTTGTGCAGCTTAATGATTTTCTAACTCGACTACAACATGAATTTCAGATCAACATAATGGATTAGGTTGTTATTCCCCTATGGAGCCTAATGTTGCTTTGATTTTTTATCGATTGTTTAAGGCGTCTGACAAGCATGGCTTTTTTTTAAGCCTGTATGCATTAGGTTCGTTGAAGCTCTTGAAGATAATGATCTGCTCTTTTTTCTTGCAAAATCATAAGCATTTGTAGGTTGTTTTCTGAGTTTTTTGGGTTAGATTAAGATGTAACTGTGGTTTTATGCTTATATGTTTTTGTTGATGAATGAAGAGTAGTTTGTCTTAGATTCCAAATCAGCCATCTTCCCACTTCCACTCTCTTTCTGATAAAGTAATGAAGAAACTGTGTATAGCTGTCTAATACTAGTTGCCTTGCTCGACACAACCAATTAACCATACTTCTTTAAGCTGTTCTTATACCAACCAAGCAAGCATCTTGTTCTACTAAGCTCTAAAGTTCCCAGGCATCAAACCATCCTTCGATTGTTCTCATTTACTTAGCCTTGACGCTATCAATCTCTGCCAATTAAGTTCAGTTATCTTGTTTGGTTGACCAATCAAATTAGTCTGATTGATTTGTCATTGTGAGTTTCCATGTTAAAGATGATTTTGCCAATTAGCTTTTCTATATGCATGCTGAGAGGTAGCAATAATGGTGTAGTTCTATTTACTAGGCATTGACAATTTGTACGACTACCACCAAATACTTTAGACACAGTGTGCAAAAGTCTACTTTGTATGAGGTTCTTCATAATTAATGTTGGCACTTGCATCATATCTCTTCATCTACAGTATCTCTGCATATGGGTTCCAAACTTAAGCACTACCAAGCATAGCTTGCATGATTTTGTGTAACTAATTTGGTTTTTTATACTTGTTTGGTTGTGTTTCAATTTTTTCAGATTTAATACTATGAAGATAAAAAGGGAAAGAATACCCGAAGAAGAAGATGATATGGAAATAAACAAGAAGCCAAAGCTCAATAAAGAATCAGAGGGGTAATACTTTATATTTGTTGGTTTTTTTTTTTTTTTACAAGAAACCTAGTACAGGATAACATGAGTGAAATCTCTGCTATTTACATTACATGCATACCAACTGGAAGACTATTTGATTTGCACTTTTAATATAAATGTCAATGTTTTTGTTTGGTTTGTTTATTTATTTTTCATGTATAATATCAGGTGTAGGCCTTCGGGATTGTGTGATGTAATTGAAAACCTTAATGATGCCCAAAAACAAGCTGTCAAGTCTGTTGGGTTTGGGGGGTTGCTGAAAATGAACGGGTTAGGGTATATTAAATGGAAAAATGTATATTGGTTCATTGACAATTTTAATCCAATAACCCGGGTTCTTACTTTTGAAGGGGGTAGGAATATAGTAGTGACGTCAAGGGATATTGAAGACTTGTTCTTGCTTCCCCGAAATGACGGGAATCCCGTCATGACATTGAAAAATGATGGTAAGGATAATGAAGTCAATGAATTCTTAGAAAATTTTAAGGGAAGGTATGACCTGGGGAAAAAAATTAAAGTGGCATCCTTACTTGAACTTTTGAAAAACAACGATAATAGGTTAACGGATGGGGGAGCAGATTTCATAAGAATCTTCATCTTATACGCTCTATCGACCTTCCTAGCACCTACCATGAATTCGATAGTTGAAGTGTCTATAGTAAAATCATTGATTACCATAGACAACATTTTATCATTGGATTGGTGTACCTTCATCTTAGAAAAGCTATGTAGAGCTCTAACAGACATACATGATAAGAAGAATGTGAGTGGATGTGTGTTAGTGCTTCCGTTGTTATACTTCCACCAGTTTATGTGGCAAGGCATAGCTGAGGATTCCACGTTACCCCTAATTCAGCGTTGGACTTACAAAAAGTTTAATTCTAGATTAGATGGAGAGGTTAAAGGTGGGAGTCGGTTTGGTCAAGAGAAATGGGTAGAAGGGAAATATCCTATCAGTGGAAAGGCTGGAAAAAGCATAATTGAAGTTGACTGTGGAGATGATGTCCGGATTGATGAGAAAAGCTTTGATGATATTCCCGTTGAGGATGACGATGAAGACGGGCGAAGCATCACCTACAAGCTACCTCGAGGGGAAAAGGATGATGCAGAAATCAAAGCGATTGCTAACAATGTAAGTTCATCTGATCAATGTTTGTGATTTGTTTCTGGTTCTTCTTTCATATAGCGGGAAGCTTTCTGTTAGGTTCGTTAGTGCTTTATGTGGTTTCATTACTCCACTTCATAAGCTTAGTTTTGGAGAAAGACTAGGTCAGAGAAAAGACAGCAAATCATATTTCTCCCTATGAAAGACAGTGTTGGAATTTACATTCCACGTGTAAATTATATTTTTGTTTTGACTTTCTTCTGTCTCCACAATGCAGGTTACAATGGAGGTCACAATGGTGAGGACATTTGACCAAGTCATGATCTGTTAGCGAATCTTGAGGAATACGAAATTCTGTTGAAGACTTGATGGAGAATCAGTTCGATCGTTGAGAAGAAAGAGGGAGAACTGATCGTTGAAGAAGTGGAGAAGGTGGTTGAGAAGATCGTGGGATATTCTTGCTCATCAAGATTTGGAGATCTATAAATAGAGAAGAGTCCAACTCGAGTAGAATACATCTTCTTCTACCGAGTTTTTAGTGATAGAGTTCTATTCACTTGTTTATCCTTTCTCAAAAGGTTGTTTTAGTCGAGTTCCACTAGCTTAGGTTAGAGATTTTGATTTGCCTTTAACCTCGACTTGTAAATTGTTTGTTCACGATTAGTGGATTGTTTTTAGCCTTGAGGCTCGGCAAGATATTGAAAAATATCTTGCTAAAAAGTAATTCTCGTGTCATTGTGTCTTTGCATTCGTTTTTATTCCGCTGCGTAAGTGTCTACAACATTGGTTGTCACAGTGCTAGCCACTGTGGTTACCGTTGTTAGAGCACAAACTCTTTCAATAGGCATCAAGAGCCGACACTTGATATACTAAGTGTTGATCCTTGAGTGCTAGACACAATGGATCTTACCAATCCCGTCCTAAATAAACCTCCTGTTCTAGATGGTCTGAATTACTCTTTTTGGAAAGTTAGGATCCGGCACTACATCAAATCAATTGATGCTAGGGCCTGGGCCTATGTCCTAAATGGTTGGTCTCATCCAAAATCTAAGGATACTGAAGGGGATGCCGTTCGGAAACCCGCAGCCGAATGGACAAAGGAGGAGAATGAGGCAGCCACTGATTGGGCATATTTTCTCTACATATTTTGTGGAATTTCTTGTACATTTTATTCTTAATCTTAAATAAATACTCTTTATTTGGGAATAAGTGTGAATGTATGGTGTTTGTAGGGAAAATATCAAATATTGAAGAATTTGCAGACTTTTGGATGGATTTTATGAATATGGGCATTTGAAGTGTACATTGAGCAGAACGTAAATCAGGCAGCGTGCCCATACCGGCTGTGAAGTACTGTAGCTGGGCGAGAATGGAGCAATTTCGGGATTTTGACCATCTACAAGACTTTAAATAATTCCATACGGGATTAATTAAAGATATTTCAGTTTTTAGAATTATATTTAGTTTTAAAGACTATTTAGATATTATTTATATTTTCCTTTTATATATAGATTAGGTTTGGGGATTTATTTTATCATCTTATCCTAGAGAAGAGGAGGGACGAGACAGAAGGGAGGAGAGCAGCCGCCATTCTTCTTTTCTTCTTCCTCCTTTCTTTTACTGTTTATCTTATTTTGCCTATTACTTTGTTTATGATTTCTAGTTAATTTGTTTATTCCGGCAAAGAACAAGGAAGCCCTGGCATGATTATTCTGTGAGATCTAATTGGTTTTCATACTTTAATTCTATGCAAGCATCGATTATTCTCTATGTTGATTTCTATTAATCGCTTTATTCGTCTAGGTAGTGTACAATGCTTAGTTGAGTAGAGTTGATTTGTAGCCAATTGAATCGGTCATACGTAATCGTGATTAGATTTAATTAGTGGTAAATCGGCTTGTTAAAGTCGAGGGAATAATAGTCTTAATTCGACAATCCTGCGTCAGAGTTTGTCGGTTTTGAATCGGGTTTCTCTAGTTCTTAATGTTGTCGGCTCATTAAATCTATAGAGCGTCTCTTACGGTTGTCAGTCGATTAGGGAAATAATTGGTGAAGCATCTTCCTGATTATCGATAATTTATGGAGAAATGAGATTACGTCAGAAGCGTCTTCGGTAGTCATAACTGATTTGTTTGCATGTGATTAGAGTTATTTTTGCATCGAGGATCGGAATAATTAAGCTAGAGTGGAATTGTTTGCTGCCGGAATCGTTTTTAATTTCTTTAAAACCAAAGTTCAAGAAGTCTTTTATGTTATTTGGTCTATTTATTCTCGTAGTTATTTTAGTAACAAATCACTATTTTGCAGTTGGAAATTCGGAGGAAAACTCGCCGGTCCTTTGGGAGACGATCTTGCTTACTGCTATCTGTGCAGTGTGGGCATACCGACTGAAAAGTCGGAATTATTTTTGGTGTAAAACGACGCACCAAATTTTGGCGCCGTTGCCGGGGATCGGTTTTTAAGTAGTATTTCTTCTGAGCTTTCGACTTGTATTTTTATTTTTTTAAATTTCTTTGTAATTTTTTTTTTTCCAGAATATTGGAGATATGGCCAACAACAAGGAAGAAGCACCGAAACTCGAAGATCGGTTGATTAAGGAGCTAGGTCGTCGTAGGAGCAATCGACCTTTGTGCATAGTTCTGCCCACCATTAATGAAAACTCTAAAATCAAGCCGAGATTTATCCAAGTGCTTCCTAAGTTTGGCGATCTACCTAGAGAGAGTGCACATAAACATCTTGTTGAATTCAATTTAGTGTGCTCTACTTTACGCCCGCAAGGCTTTTCTGATGATAATTTGAGGCTACTAACTTTTTCTCATACCTTGCAGGGAAGAGCTCGAGATTGGTTGTTTGACCTCCCACCCGAATCTATCAAAACTTGGAATGATTTGGAAGAGCAATTCTTGAGTAAATTTTTTCCTGAATCTAGAGCTGCTAATTTGCGAATGGCCATTAGTAGTATTAGGCAAAAGCATGGGGAAAATTTAGCTAATTATTGGGAGAGATTCCAACAACTTTGTCGCAAATGTCCTAACCACGGTTTCTCTGATTATCAATTGCTTACTAATTTTTTTTATCGTGGTATGTCTTCTTTTGATAGGAAAATTGTTGATGCTGCTTCTGGAGGAAGCTTGATGAACAAAACCTTGAGTGAAGCAAAGCAGCTCATCCTTGACATGGTTTATAATGACCAACAATATGAAGACGAGGACGACGATTCGTTGAGGCATGTCAAAAGAGCTGATGGAGCCAACGAGTTGAATGTGAATGAGAAGATCGATGCTCTGACTTATTTAGTGAGAGGATTTGCCATAGCTCGAAGCGAGCAAGCCTGTTATGGTTCTAGAGATGCACAAATGAAGAATTGGAATTGCACATTCCCGGAATCATATACTCCAGAGGGGAGAAACCAGTCGTCATTCAGGCAGTATGCCCATACTGACCAACGTCCAGACACTGAGTTGAGTGAAATAGTCAAAAGTCTCGCGCTGAGTCAGCTATCATTCCAAGAGAATACTCGAGCTGCATTAGGATGTTTAGGTACACAGGTCACACAACTGACCACTCAATTAAATGAGCTTCATACGAGTCGAGGAGAATCTCTGTCTCAACATGAGATGAATTCCAGGGAGTATGTCAATTCGATAAGTATATTGAGTGGGACAACGTTGATTGAGGATGAGCACGAGAAGGAACACAATGAGGTAAGTGGAGATTCTAAGTTTTCTAATTCTCAATTGCTAACTCCACCCTTGGTTTCTTTCAGGATTGACCAGAACAAGAATGACGAAAGTGAAAAAGAGGTCAGGGAAGATCTAAAGCTTGAGAAGACGTTTTTAAGTGGATCGACAATTTCTGCTCGTAATCCATCAGGAAGTATGCCCATACTGTCCGAACAGGGAAGACTGTTATCACCTTCTGAGCAAATGTCGAAGCCACACTTGAAGCCACGACCACAACATCTGGAAAATGCAAGTGTGGGGGAGAATGACTCACCCTTTTTCAAAGGTTTTTGCATGGAGCAAGAAGAAAATTTTGTTGGAGATTTGAACATGCATCTAACCAACATCGGTTGGTTTTCGACCAATATTGAATGGATGAAGCTTGCTACTTTTAAGGGGATGAATCTCGCGTCACCAAAGATTCCTTGATAGATGAGCTTAATTTGTGTCTAGCCTAAGACGTTAAACAAGGGCGCTACTTGGGAGGCAACCCAAGAATTTTCCGTTATTTTATTTCATTTTTTTTCCTTTCTTTAATAAATAAAATAAAAGTTAAGTTATTTGTCTTATTGATAAATTCTTGATTTTTTTCGAAATTGGCAGGTTTGTAGTTCAAAGGCCGAAATAAAAGGAGAAAAGTTCCAGTACTTGAACCACATTGTCTTCACCGAAGCTGCAAACAGATTCTGCTGAGTAGTATGCCCACACCGGACGCGGATCAGAAATCCCTTCACATGCGATGATGATACTATTCAGGGAAGTTTTCTATTTTCTTATTACCTTGTTATTATCTTTATGTTTTGAGTCCGTTTTGATGAGGATTTTTTTTCTTTCTACACAATGAGGACATTGTATTGTCTAAGTGTGGGGGAGATTTTTACCTCTACGTGTTTATGGATTTTTTTTATTTCCAAAAAAAAAAAATGTCATTTTTTTTTTTTTCAAGTATTTGGCATCGGTGAGATGAATGATTTGAGTGGTGAGAATTAAGATTGGTTTGGGAATGCATGGTTGTTTTCTTTCATGAAAAATATGTATGTTATATGCCTATATGTGCTCTTGGATGAGAAAAATATGCAAAGTTGATCACTTTATTGAGCCTACATAAATTGTGAGGATTGAGCCTTATGAGCAAAATCATTATATGCTCGTTGTTTCTTTGTCGAGAGTTTTCACACTTGATTTCTTGATACATGGTTTGCCTTGTTGCCAAAATCGAAACTGTTTTTTGATATTCTTGCATGAAAATGATTTAGGCATTTAGGATTAACCCCTTTCTTAGCCTTTTTCATTTATCTAACACCTTATATCATCCTTAGTGAGCCCCTTTGTGCCTTATTATCCCTTTTCTTTGTGAAGAAGCTCACTTATATATTAACTTTAGCCTTTCTTTTAGCCTTCTTTTGTCCCACTGAAAATATGCAAGTAGTTGACCTATATTTTGATATGAGTGCTCTATTTTTTTTTATTAGTATGTGGGAAGAGTGGAACCAATTTCACTGTGAGAGTTAACAAAAAAAAAAAAGAAGAAGAGAGCAGAAAAAAGAAAAAAAAGAAACAAAAGGGAAAGAGAGATGCTCTCATTTATGATATTGTTTGTCTTCCTAGTATTTTTTTTGGTTTGAGCACAACACATTGGCTATGTTGTTTTTTTGTAGAGCTACTCTCGAACATAAAATGGAGGTTAATAGGTGAATTGCTTGCGTATTTTCAGTTCTATAAGCTTTTTTCTTCCTAATTTTTTGTTTAACCTACCTATACATCCTAGCCCCATTACAACCCTGAAAAAGACCTATTGATTTGTGCAAGAATTTCTAGTTTTTGCGGTCGAGATATTGGCATATAGGCAAACTTATGGTGAAAAGCTTTCAAGTTGTGATCGAGAGATTTACATGTGTCCCTATTTTTCTTTGAGAGACTTGGAGTGACCTTGGTGAGGTTTGGATCAACTTTGCATAATTTTGACTTGAATGAAGGGCATTGACATATGTATTTTAATTGAAAGAATGGTCGGTGGTTTGAATGGTTGTATCTTGTTTCTCACCATGATCCTTGTTCATTGAATTGTTGCCAAATTCTTGTTAAGTTTTTTAAGTCAAGTTTCGTAGAATGTTTATTGTGTTTCTCTAGTTTAGTATTATGCTCGAGGGCGAGCATTGTTTAAGTGTGGGGGAGCCACATTCAACGATAAAGCGCTCAACGCAATCTTCTCCTCTGTTGATGTAGCTATGTTCAAGCTCATCAAAAACTGCGAGTCTGCCAAGGAGGCATGGGACATTCTGGAGTTGCACTGCCAAGGAGACACTGCTGTGAAGGACACAAGGGTGCGGATTCTCACAACTAAGTTTGAGAACCTGCGCATGAGGGCTGACGAGTCGGTTGGAGACTACTGCAACAAAATCCTGGACATTTCCAACGAATGTCAGGATCTGGGCGAAGCCATTCCCAACAAAAGACTGGTCTCGAAGGTTCTTCGCACTCTCACGTCAAAGTTTCACCAGAAAGTGACGGCGATCACCACCATGAAGGACGTGGGTGTCTTGGAGTTCTCTGCCGTCATGAATGATCTCAAGATGTATGAGATGGACATGGCAGAATCGGAGCATTTCTCTGACAAGAAGACCATTGCATTCACTGCTCCGTCCAACAGTGAGTACACCCCACCGAAGGCCTTTCCCTCAGAAGAAGACTCTCCTGAACATGAAGATGAGGAAGTTGCACTACTGGTGAGGAAGGTTAACAACTTGCTGAAGAACTTCAATCCGAACAGACTCCAAGGCAGTGGTAGGAACTTTGCAGGCAATGCTCCAAGAAAGGGAAGCTCTGTGGTGATCAAGGAGCTGACCAATGCTGGACCATCAAGTGGAGCGCCCAGACGATCAAATCCTCAGTACCAGAATGGACCTCGTGACTATTCCAAAGTCCAGTGTCATGAATGCCGAGGTTTTGGCCACTATGCTAATGAATGTGCCAACACATTCAGGAAGTATGGCAAGGAAGTCAACTTTCTCTCCCTGAGTGATGATGAGGAGACACCGTCCGAAGAAACTGAACAGATTCAAGATGCTTCTGCTCTTACTGCTATTGTCTGTTCACCAACTGACGATTACTCTAATCTGTTTTGTTTCACTAGTACAGTTGATGAGGAGCCCAAGCCAGAGGAAGAGAATGATCCCATCAATGTTCTGATCGAGCTCAAAGCTTCATATGATGAGCTTCTGGAGAAGCTTGGAGCCCAGTGCAAGATCAACGAGGCCCTAACCATGGAGAATCAAGAGCTCAAAGCAAGTCTCACTGCTCTCGAGGCTATGCTCACTCGGAATGAGGATGAGTTGGCAAAACAGTCCAACAAAGTTGATCTCGCAGAAGAGACTTTTCGTAAGTTAAAAACTGGCTCTTCTAAATTAGATGAAATTCTTTCTATACCATATACGGGTACATCTGGTTTGGGTTATGATAAAAATAAGTCTCGTTCTAACATCGTGTCAACAAACGGGAAACCCTTTGTTAGATCAAAATCTGATTTTCAGGAAAACCCAAAGAAGGAGAAACAAAAGCCAAAGAAGAAGAGGACGTACAAGTGCTACCACTGTCAGAAACCAGGACACATTCGACCGTACTGTGCTGAGTGGAAGGCAAAGTGCCAAGAGTTGTCCAAGACAGAGGCACAAGATGGAGTTAAGACATGAGGTAAAGGGAAGATGGTGTATGTTCCCAAGACAGTGTGCAACATTGTCTTTGCTGCATCAAGCTCACATGCAGGGGGAGCATGGTACTTTGATAGCGCATGTTCCCGTCACATGACAGGACAGCGCAAGTACCTTGAGGATTTTAAACCTATAGATGGAGGAGTTGTCACCTATGGAAGTGGTGCAAAAGGGAAAATCTCAGGTATTGGGACGCTGAATGTTTCTGGGTTTCCAAAACTGAAAAATGTGAGTTTTGTTTCAGGATTGGTGGCAAACTTGGTGAGCATCAGCCAGCTCTGTGATGAGAATCTTCATGTCAAGTTCAACAAGGACACGTGTGAAGTCTTCTCAGCTGATGGTGCCCTTATCATGTCTGGAAAGAGGTCACCCAACAATTGCTATCTCATCAGTGGAAACAACTGCCTTCTCAGCACAGTGGATGAGACTGTACTGTGGCACCAGAAGCTGGGACATACAAATTTTCAGAATCTCCTACGATTGCAGAAGTTGGATGCTGTTCGAGGACTACCTAAGTTCTTGGTTGACCCAAATGTGGTGTGTGGTGGTTGTCAGAAGGGCAAGCAGACAAGAGTTCCACACCCAGTGGTGACCACAGTGGAAAGACCCTTCACAACGGCCAGGCCTTTGGAGTTGCTTCATATGGACTTGATGGGTCCTGTTGAAGTGGCCAGTCTTGGAGGTAAAAGGTATACCTTTGTCATTGTTGATGACTTCTCAAGGTATACATGGGTAAGGTTTCTTAAGGATAAGTCAGAAACTTTTGTGTTCTTTAAAGATCTATGCACTAGGATTGAACATTCCTTTAATTCTACAATTGCTCGCATTAGATCTGATCATGGTAAGGAATTTGAGAATCAAAACTTCTCTAAGTTCTGTGCTGAAAAAGGGATCATACAAGAGTTTTCTGCGCCTAAGACACCACAGCAGAATGGGATAGCCGAACGGAAGAATAGAATACTTCAGGATGCTGCTAGGGTGATGTTATGTTCTAGTAGATTAGCCAAAAGTTTCTGGGCCGAAGCCTTAAACACTGCTTGTCACATTTCTAACAGGGTTAATCTTAGAGTTGGAACTACTAGCACATCTTATGAACTTTTGCACAATCGGAAGCCTAATGTTAAATATTTCCATGTCTTTGGTTGCATCTGTCATGTGTTAAATGATAGGGAATATCTTACTAAGTTTGACTCTCGAAGTGACAAAGTTGTGTTTGTAGGATACTCAGTGAACAGTCATGCTTTCAGGGTGTTTAATCTTCGGACTAAGACCATCCAAGAGAGTGTGAATGTTGTTTTTGATGATCTAACCAACATTGCAGGAAAACTTGAAGAAGACAATGTTGAGGGTTATGTTCATGTGCCTGAAAGCCCAGAACAAGTGCAAGTACCAGAGAACCCAGAGCAAGAAGTCCCTGGTCAAAAGGAGAAAGAAGGAACAGAAGCCAGTCATGCGGACGAAACTGTGGATGACACAGAGGTGTCTACTGAAAGCTACACCAGAACCTGAGACACCTCAAAACACATTTCTAAATGACGGAAAGAAGAGAGATCCACCTAGCCACATCTCAAAGAGACATCCTCTTACCGAAGTCATTGGAAATGTCGAAGAAGGAGTCACTACACGCTCAAAGACTATATCTAACTATCGTGATATGCTTAACATGGTTTGTATGTCTTCTATTTGTGTAGGTGTTGTGTCTTTCCTGTCAAAAATAGAGCCCAAGAATGTGCAAGAAGCACTGAAGGACGAATTTTGGGTCCAAGCGATGCAAGAGGAGCTTGCTGAGTTCGAGAGGAACAAAGTATGGACACTCGTACCACGGCCACCTAAGATCAATGTCATTGGGACAAAGTGGATCTTCAAGAACAAAACCGATGAGTACGAGAACATCATTCGGAACAAGGCAAGGCTCGTGGCACAAGGGTATACGCAGGTCGAAGGAATTGACTACGACGAAACATTTGCCCATGTAGCAAGGATTGAGTCCATAAGACTCCTCATCAGCATTGCATGTCTCTTGGGTATCAAACTGCATCAGATGGACGTGAAAGCAGCCTTCCTTAATGGTGTCTTGGAAGAAGAAGCCTTTGTAGAACAGCCAAAGGGATTTTCTGATCCCACTCTACCTAACCATGTTTATAAACTGCATAAAGCTTTGTATGGTCTAAAACAAGCTCCTCGAGCTTGGTATAGTTGTCTTACTGACTTCTTGCTTCAGCACAAGTTTTGCAGGGGTCAGGCTGATAAGACGCTATTCGTCAAAAGAGAGGGACGCCAGCTGATGATTGCACAGATTTATGTGGACGACATTGTGTTTGGCTCAACCAGTGACACAATGCTGGCCTCTTTTATCAAAGACATGTCCAGCTCGTTTCAGATGAGCATGGTAGGAGAGTTGAACTACTTTCTTGGACTCCAGATCAAGCAAATGAAGGATGGGATGTTCAACTCACAGTCCAAATATGCAAGGAGTCTTATCAAGAAGTTCGGATTAGAGGATGCAAAACCCATGAAAACACCAATGGGATCATCGGACAAGCTGTCCAAAGATGAGGCTGGAGTGGAAGTGGAACCCACACTCTATAGATCCATGATAGGAAGCTTATTATATCTTGCAGCAAGTCGTCCTGACATAATGTTTAGTGTCTGTTTGTGTGCTAGGTACCAATCAAGTCCACGAGAGTCACATATGAAAGCTGTAAAGAGGATTATCCGATATGTGGCAGGCACAGTGGAGTTGGGACTTTGGTTCTCAAAGGATACGAATCTGAAACTGGTAGGATTCACAGACTCAGATTGTGGAGGTGATGTCGATGGAAGACGCAGTACAAGTGGTGGATGTTGCTATCTTGGAAACAACCTCATCTCATGGCACAGTAGGAAGCAAAACTGTGTCACATTGTCAAGCTCAGAGGCGGAGTATGTTGCGGCTGGAAGTTGTTGTACCCAACTGTTGTGGCTGAAACGGATGCTTGATGACTATGGTCTTGAGGGGGAGGGCATCTCTGTCCTATGTGATAACAAAAGTGCCATCAACATCACAAAGAACCCTGTCCAGTTCGGTAGAACCAAACACATTGATACCCGATACCATTTCATCCGAGATCTTGTGGAAGGTAAAATTTTGGAGGTAACGTATGTAAATACTGAGTCTCAGATTGCTGATATTTTAATAAAACCCCTTGATTACGAGAGATTTTCCAAATTACGGAGCTCTCTCGGTATGTGCTCACTCTGATGTTGTGGTTTTTGTTGCTGGCTCTGTATCCGGCTTTATGCCACCAACGATTTATATCTGGAAATTAATAAAAAGAGCTGTATAACCAAGAGCACAACGAGTTTCAAAGATTCTCTATAAGTGTCTCAGGATAAGCAGTCTCTTCATAAAAAAAAATAATAATAAAAAAAAAATAAAAATAAATAAAAATAAAAATTTGCCAGATATAGTGTTCGTACTGTATGATACGGAGCCGTGCAACTGATCTTTTTGGGGTGTGGTATCATCCCTTGATTGTTTTTCTATTTTTGGATATATCTCGTTTTCTGTGGGGATATAGTTTGAAAAATCGGAGTCCGAGATTCACGTAATCTGCATGCTATCTCCTCATATCTTGGATTGGCCTATTTTTTCTCTTTTCTGTTAAAGCTGACAGGTATTAATTACCCTTGCGCCTCTTCACCTTCTCCCATCTTATCAAAAGCTAATCACTCATCGCCTCTTAGTGATTCTCCAGTTTCCTCTCTCCCTCATTCCCATCTCCGCCATTTTTCTCTCTAGCCATCAACCATGCTTACTGAAAATGCCCGCCGCCGGTTGGAAACCATGTTTCACAACCAGCCTGAATTACTCGCTCAGTTGTTGGCTGAGTTCGATTCCGATCCGGCGCCCACTGTTACTCCACCCGCTCCAACTATCCTACCGCCGCCACAACCAAACCCTACTCTCTCCCTTACTACTCCCATACCAGCCACCCTGTTCTACTCCCCTCAGCCGATTACCCAGGTCCTTCCCCTTGGTCCGCAGTCGTCTCGCATCAGTGAAGCCACTCCCATGGATACATCTCCAAACTCGGGAATTTCTGTCCCGTCGGAGGTGCCAGTCTGTACTGCTCCGATGGATCTCAATGTGTCAACAACGATGGTGACTACTGCCCCGATTCTTAGGAAGTCCAAATGCCGCAAGCCACTGATGTTGGTGCGACTGTTCAGCAGCCCCAATTTCAAAACCCTAATCTGGAGGGTTCGGAGTCGGCTACTGATTTGTCATTCAATGTTCTTTTCCAATCGGAGGGGAACACAAGTGAGGAGAAACCGAAGGAGGAGCCTGTCAAGGAGAGGAAGATGCGGTGGAAGCAGGTTGCTCGCAAGATCCAGTCTCCACCGAACCGTCGCTCAAACCGTCTTCGCTCCAAGTTTGGGAAGGGAGATGGTGGTCCTCCGGTGACCATCAATCTGGAGTCTTCAGATGCTGATGATACGCCTCTCTCTCCACCCCAGGACGCTGGTGCACAAGTGGCGTCGAAGCCGCCTCCTTATCCTCTCTCTGTGCAGAAGAGGAAGATGGAATCTGCAGCCCGTACCGCTCGGAAGCCTCCTAAACTCACTGTAAGTACCTCTTCGGATAGAACTTCTTCGGGGGATGAGTCTGCACATAGTGAGGGGGAGTCAGATCAGTCTAGGGGTGTGTGTACTGAGTTCTATACTGAGGCTGCTTTGAAGAGGTGGGGGTGGTTCAAGGATAGGTGCTTTGCTTTAGATAGGAGTGTTGATGTAGATAATCTGGAAGTTTATAATCTTGGGAAATTTCTTGAGTGTGCTGGTCTGCTGAATGCTTGTGTTTATGCTGGTCCATTTGTGAGTGATGTGGTGAAGCAATTCTATGCTAATCTTACGAAGTCCTTCTCTGACGTGTCATCGAAAAATTACGGGAAAGTATATGTACGGGGGAAGATGTTCCATTTCTCTCCTCACAAGATCAACAAGTTTTTGGGTAGGAAGGATTGTGTGGACACTGTTGTTAGTGTCAATGTTCCAGTGATGGCTAGGCTGCTGACAAGGGATAAGGAGAAGGAATGGAAGGGGTCTGGTGTGAGTCAACACCATGACTGTAGGGCAGTTCATCTTACTTCCCTCTTTGCTGTGCTGCACAAAATCATGACCTTCAACTGGCTTCCTACATCAAACAACACAGGGGTCTCTATTCAGCAAATGGAGGTGCTGTACAAGATAGGGATGGGAATCCAGTTTGATTTGGGTAAGATAATCTTCGATGAGATAGCCAGCCATGCGGAGAGGAAGTCGAAGACCTACCTGCCGTACCCTTCCTTGATCTTTGAGATGTTAAAAAAGCAGAATCTCAAGCTCTCAGAGTCTGATTCCTTCACTCCCAAGAAGTCTCTATGGTGTCTTCATGCCAGTCTGCTAAGCAAGGATCACTTTGAAGATCTCCCATGGAATGGCATATACCCTGTTGGTTCTTCTCCTGACCAAGACACAGATTCCTCTACTGTGTGTCGTTTTGCAGGTAGCATGCTGGAACATACAGGATCACAGTTGGTGTATATGGATACACTAATTGCTTCTCTTGAGGATCAGCTCCAAAAAGCAAAGGCGAACAAGAAGGTCATCTTTTTTGTCTTCTCTTCACAAAAAGGGGGAGATGGTGCTGGTGCTGAGCCCAGTCATCGCTACTGCTATGGTCAAGGAGAAACAGATGAAGGGGGAGATGAAGACATGGAGGAGGAGGAAGAAGATGAAGGGGCGGATGATGATGATGAAGCTGGTTCCAGTGATGCAGCTTGACTTTGCTCTCTATGTGTGCAGGGTTATTGAAACTTTTTATTTTATGATGGATGGATGGGAACAAACAATTTAATCTTTCTGCTGTGGATGTTTTTTTTTTTTTTGGATAATACTGCTATTTTTGATGGTTTTTATTTGATACTATCTTGATGGTTTTTGATGCAGTATTTCTCCTTGTTTGAATTCATGAAGTATGTTATATTGCATGGATTATTTTTCCTTGGTTGCATGGATTATTTTTCTGTCTTATACAGGGATGGATTGTGTTTTGTGAAGAAAGACAAAAAGGGGGAGCTTGTTGGAATTTACATTCCACGTGTAAATTATATTTTTGTTTTGTCTTTCTTCTGTCTCCACAATGCAGGTTACAATGGAGGTCACAATGGTGAGGACATTTGACCAAGTCATGATCTGTTAGCGAATCTTGAGGAATACGAAATTCTGTTGAAGACTTGATGGAGAATCAGTTCGATCGTTGAGAAGAAAGAGGGAGAACTGATCGTTGAAGAAGTGGAGAAGGTGGTTGAGAAGATCGTGGGATATTCTTGCTCATCAAGATTTGGAGATCTATAAATAGAGAAGAGTCCAACTCGAGTAGAATACATCTTCTTCTACCGAGTTTTTAGTGATAGAGTTCTATTCACTTGTTTATCCTTTCTCAAAAGGTTGTTTTAGTCGAGTTCCACTAGCTTAGGTTAGAGATTTTGATTTGCCTTTAACCTCGACTTGTAAATTGTTTGTTCACGATTAGTGGATTGTTTTTAGCCTTGAGGCTCGGCAAGATATTGAAAAATATCTTGCTAAAAAGTAATTCTCGTGTCATTGTGTCTTTGCATTCGTTTTTATTCCGCTGCGTAAGTGTCTACAACATTGGTTGTCACAGTGCTAGCCACTGTGGTTACCGTTGTTAGAGCACAAACTTTTTCAGACAGCAAATCATGTTTGCGTTATGCTTGCTGGCTGCTGCAAGTGCATCTGTGAACCATTTTAAACTCCATAATTTGGTGCATGTAATATAAATTTATGCGTAAAATAGCAGAACTTAGTAAATTAATGAGAGTGCTTGTTAATGTTTTGTAATTCTTTGATACTTTTTTTGTTACCCGTTATACATTCCGACTTTTTCAAACCTTGTAGCTCGTGTTTTTTGTATGCTTACTATGTTCAACACAATTACAGATGATGGATTATTTCAACAAAAAGGTTAGTCTCTCAGGAAATTTTCCACTTGGTAGCTTCAATGCTTCATTCAGCTTTACTGGTTCTAGGCATTTAGATGTTGTTTCCATGAAGTCTCTTTGCCTTGATGGATTTTTCATTCCACTTACTAAAATCGAGCCTGTTAAATCACCTATGGTTTTAAAAGAAAATGTCATACATGCAGTGCCTCCTTGCTTTGCTTGCTTGCTTGCTTCCTAAATGTTATGGAAATAGCCTCTTATCTTAGAATTGAAGTAGATCATTGACACATTTTTTTAAAAATTATTATTAATGTTTTCCAGGCCCTGCATGAGTCATTTCTACTACTGAAGCGAGATTTCAATGTGGTTATCCACAATCACGTGTCAAGATTGAGGGAAGTCAAGAAAAAATCGAAAGAAGAAGAGATACCTTCATCTCCACAACACTCCACTAAAGATGCTGTTTCAGATAGCCAAGAATTCTTCAACAATGCTGAATTCCTTCAGTATATTGATGAAGTAGTGGAAAAGTTCCAAGTCATGAAAGCCCTAAACCGTGATGATTGTCCAAAAATTCGACTTGCTTACCCCAGAACCAAAGTTAAATGATGAAGTTCGTAAGGACATTGACAAGATTATTCAAGGAGTATGTGATGAAGGTACCATAATACTTTTTTCACCTCTATTATGTATTTTAAAATTGCAGTGAAATGATGAATCTAAGGATTTCTTTTGTCATTTTTCAGTAGGTTTTGATGATATGAACAACAGTGATGATGATGACATTTGCTATGTGCCAGTCAAGGAAAAATTAAGCGAAGAAAAGGAAGATGAAGGTATCTAACTCATAACATAGTATTCTCATTGTGATCAAGCATATAATTTGATAATCAATTCTTAATCTGGGATTTATGTGTATATAGATTCGTTGGAGTTGACTATAGTAGATCCAATGAATATTGGTCCAAACACTACGTGGAACTTTGATGAGAGATCGTCATTCAAGTCGATATTTATGGGCAAGAATGGCAGGTACTTGTCTCAGTTGAGCAGAAGGGAGAAGGACATTGCTGATTTTTGCTTTTTCACTCACCGTCCTAAAAGAGAGTAAGTTACATTTATCTTTTAGCATATCGATAATATGTAATACGAAACTTAATATGCATTTGCTGATTTTTTGTTTTTTAGGAGCAACGTATTTTCATATTCCCGCAAATACTATGTCTCCTTTTGTGCCATAAATTCATTGAAAGATGGATGCTTTATCGATTCAAGCATCATCGATATCTGGTCCGTGTTTGTGAACAAATCGGGAAAATATAGATCATGGAAGAATTCAGTTCAGAATCAGAGATTCATATTCAACACCCAACATTCAGTAAGTATTTAAATATAAGAAAGTTTCTTCTTGATAAAAATATGACAATATTGGTATTAACACAAAAATGTTTTTGAATTGTTTTTTATAGTCATATCTTGCATATGTTGCAAACCCTAAAGGTTTGGCTCAATCTGGAAATGTCGATGAAATGAAGCAACGACTAAAAGGTTGTTGGTCCAAAAACTTGAAGGACATGAAGCAGTTGAATGATCTAAAGACAATCCAATTGGTAAGATATAAATTTGTGTAATTTTACTATTGTATCATTAGATTTCTATATAATGTAACTTGTCTATTCTTATTGCAGTTCTTTGTACCAATCTGTTACAATCTACACTTTTTTGCCGTTGCTATAAATCTGTCACAAAAAAAGATACACTATCTGGACAACCAAAAGGGTAACTGTGATGATGCCAGCCTCTATTGGAAGATTGCAAAGACTCTGGTGATTATATTTATCTAGTAATTTTTAGTTTATTTTTACTATTCAAACATGTGTTAAATAAATATATTTCCTTTTATAGAAAGAACAGTTTTCATCATTTCTTCAATATATGAACCACCCACAAGCCAATGAGGTCAGCACTTTTCCAATAGAGAATGTGCCTTTTCCATGGCAAAATAGTGGAGTCAATAACGACTGTGGTGTATTCCTCTTGAACCATATGGAGAATTTTGTTGGTGAAAACTACAAGTGTGCAGATTTGATGAAGGTAAGAATATTTTAAAATATTGCACATGTTATATACATAGAGAAAAAACTAATTTCTGTTTATATTTCCTTTTGGATGAAGCCCGTATCCAGAAGAAAGTTGAGAGCAACTTATTGTTCCAAGATTATCCTATCTGATATAAATGATATGAGAGGTCACGTTCTGAATGAGATTATTGAATTTTGTACCAAAAGGAAGAAGTGATGAAGGTACTAATTATTTTATTTTTTTAACGACAATTTATCTTTTATGCTGGAAATGTGCTTCGAAATTGTGTTTACATATATATTTTTAGCTGTTGTTTCTTCTCTAGGACTAGATGCTGCTGTGCTGCAAAATTTTGAATACTGTTGCTTGCTTTTGTGTTTATATATAGACGAGACGATGGATAACTATTGCTTATAGTGTGCTACAGAAACAGGGAAAATAAATTGGTGGTATTAATGTTAGCTAAATTGGTTATGATTTCTAACCGAGTTGCGTTAAATCAACTCCCTATTCGTTTAGTGTAACGCCTTAGCTGTCAAAAGGGTTTATGTTTATGTATAAGTTGCTGACACATTACACATCAATCATATTACTTTACATGAGATTTTGATGTGGTGTGTGTTTGTGTGTGTAGGGTGAAGGACTGGGTTCTAGGATTGTTGGAAAGGGACCTTTTTGAGGGAGAGATCGAGGTGTTTGCTGTCGAGCTTGATGGAATCCATGGAATCAAGAATGGATCTTGAAGTTTTAAAGTCGTGATTTTGGAGGGGGAGAGGCATATCAGAAGCCCTAACTCTCACATTCATGTTATCGTGATTCTGCTTTTCCTCAACTTCGTTCTTTTTCTTCTGTATTAAACTGTTCAGGAACTTGCTCCTCCTATCCAGCTCTTCTTCTGCTCCCTGCATCTCTCTCTCTCTCTCTCTCCTCTCTCCTCTCTCTCTCTATAATATTTGTATATATTCAACCTTTAACTAATGAAGAAGATGATGATGGCCTTATCTATTTTCTTCAATCATCATACTTACACACACACACACACACACACACACACACAGAGAGAGAGAGAGAGAGAGAGAGAGAGTAGAAATAAAATGGGAAAATGAAGGTGATTTAAAATGGTGTTTTGTGTTTATATAAGAAAAAAGTTAGATTGGCACTTTCGTAAAAGTGAAAAATCTTGTGTTTTTTCGTGATTATGAAAGATTGGCACTTTCCTTCATACAGATTGGCACTTTCCTTCATACAGATTGGCACTTTTATGAAATATGAGTTAGAAAAAACTATTTCACCGACTCAAGTGCGTAAATAAGCATAGCTCGTAAAAAAGGTGTCTTATACATTGTAGTTGTAGTCGTAAAAGTGAAAAATCTTGTGTTTTTTTCGTGATTATGAAAGATTGGCACTTTCCTTCATACAGATTGGCACTTTCCTTCATACAGATTGGCACTTTCACGAAATATGAGTTAGAAAAAACTATTTCACCGACTCAAGTGCGTAAATAAGCATAGCTCGTAAAAAAGGTGTCTTATACATTGTAGTTGTAGTCGTAAAAGTGAAAAATCTTGTGTTTTTTCGTGATTATGAAAGATTGGCACTTTCCTTCATACAGATTGGCACTTTCACGAAATATGAGTTAGAAAAAACTGTTTCACCGACTCAAGTGCGTAAATAAGCATAGCTCGTAAAAAAGGTGTCTTATACATTGTAGTTGTAGTCGTAAAAGTGAAAAATCTTGTGTTTTTTCGTGATTATGAAAGATTGGCACTTTCCTTCATACAGATTGGCACTTTCACGAAAAATTTATAAAATTTGTTTTCAAACAATTATTTCACCGACTCAAGTATTGCTCACCCAAAAGGTGTCGTATACATTGCAGTTGTAATCGTAAAATTACACTATATTTAAATTTTGTGTTTTTTCGTGATTATGAAAGATTGACACTTTCCTTCACAGAGATTGGCACTTTTCCTCATACAGATTTGCACTTTCCCGAAAAATGAGTTAGAGAGAGAAAAGGTATAAAAAGCCGAAATACATAGCATCAAATATTATTAAATATAAGTTCAACAAAACTTGACGAATATCGTATAAGGTAGCCCAAAACTTAGAATCAAAAGAGCTCCATGATTTCAACCAAATCACTGCAACAAGAAAAAAACATGAAAAATCAGAATTGAAAAGTCATCACTAATCATAAACATGGTTTTTGGAACATTCATATTATAAAGATTAATAAAAAAAAAATATGCATTTATTACCTACCTACCCAGAATCGCATCAAAGACCACAAATTCCATCATATGAGCATGTTCCTGAAAATAGACATAAAAACATATTTAACATACTTCAAGCTGCAGTCAATTGAAAGATTTGACAATAAATGAAAGTAAATGACATCAAGCTAACATTACCTAAAATTGTAGAGTGATTTTGATCTGATTAAATCTTCTAAAATAACCTTGGATTCGGAGTTTTGGTACCAAACTCCTTCAACTGCTTTTGATTTGATGCATCACAAGCATTCTTCTTTTTACTTTTTTAAAGGTGTCCTTTAATTCTACATTTTCTCCCCTTTGTGACTGAACGTGAAGGATCTGCCACATTCATTATTGAACCCGAAGCTTCAACATCTTGCATTGCATCCTTTCCTTGCCTTGCGACTGCCAACGCTTCAAGTGAAGAAGTGATATTTTTCAGTCCCTCTTCAACAACCAATCTGTCATCTTCATTTTCTTGGGCTTTCAAAACAGTACTGTAGAATCTTCTCACAATATGATGCCTCCAAGGAACAGATTTTGCACCCTTCTCACATTTATCTTTCAATTTATCCCACAAATCTTGTTTGGCAACTTTTGTCCATCTTTTCATAATATAAGATGACGGTATTTGATTCACTGAATGTGCATGCAATATCCTCAATATATGACAGCATAGTAGCCCACATTCCTCAAACCTCTTGCATGAGCAACTCACCAAAGATCCCGTTGCACAATAACTCACATGGAAGGTACAATCAAAATGAATGACATTATATAGTTTAATGTCACGATCTTCAGATAAAAGGGTATAGGCCGTGGGGATGGACTTCACGAATTCATTTTCAAAATCTTTGAAAATTGTATTAGTGTATACCTCAGCAGCATGTCTGACAATACCCGTCATTAGTAGGCATGACGCAGTTGTTCCTCTCGAGCATTGAAATTCATCATTTGCTTCATTGCTCCTCCAACTCTCGAGTGTTTTCTTGAAGATGGTGTAGAAATCATTCAAACTTGTTGTCTTCTTCGCATTGAATCCTAATGTACTGTTTGTGCTTTCACTTCTTTGTGATGATAGGATCCCGGCTGAGAAGAAATCTTTGTTATAGGCGTTGCACCATCTCTCCCTCAAACTATACAACCTCTGAAACCAAAAATTTTCTTTCAATCCATAGTCTGAGATCATGGAGCTCCAACACTGCTCAAATTCTTCAATATTTGTACAACCAGTCAAGCACTTCTGTAGCACCTCACCAAAGGACTTGTTGGATTTTAGTTTACCCAAACGACTTAGCGCATTCTGATATAAATGCCATATGCATAATCTGTGCCTAGTCCCAGGGAACACCCTTTCTATTGCACTTGCAATTGCTTGATCTTGATCTGTAAATAATGTCACGGGACATCGACCTTCCATGGATTTCTTGAAAACCTCAAATAACCATACGAATGACTCAATGTTTTCATTTGCAATGAATGCACATCCAAACATAACATTCTTCCAATGATTATTTATCCCAACAAATGGGGCACAGATTAGATTATACTTGTTTGTTCTATATGTTGTGTCAAAGACAACAACATCACCATATATAGCATAATCCTCCTTCATCATCGAGTCCCTCCAAAAAACGTTACACAATCTACCTTCATCATCAAGTTTGACTCTGAAAAAGAACTCATGATCCTCAACTCCTTGTTGGTATAAAATGTCGATGAGAGTTTGAGCATCTCCTGCTTCTATTGCACTTATCCTCAACCTGTTCACAAAATTCAAGTGATCTTTCGTTGTATGGCCAAGAACATCTTCACCACCTGCATCTTGTGCCATGTATCGAAATGAATCCATCGGTTTCATTCCACAAGACATCATATCCTCAATAACAACGGCCTTCTCTACACCAATTGATCTTTGAGAACGATGCATGTGGCTCCATTCTCTCCTAGAGAGTGTGTGATTGTGTTCTGTATTGTGGTCAACTACTTCAAATGAACCATCGTCATTTAATTTTGCCTTCAATGACGCCTTGCAATTTGTCCGCGTGATGTTAGTTGCTCTCTTTTTTCCTTCTTGTATGTTGATTGAACTAGAGGCTCTTTCTTTCCTAATTCCTTCACATGAGCACACTAAATATTTACAAACTACCTCCCCCTTAGTGTTGTATTTAGTGGTTGATCTTCGAACACTAAATCCAACTTCAAGAGCATGGTTGCAATACAATTCATATATCTCTTCAAAATTCTCTCTCTTGATGCCAATGAGGGAACTGGACAAACAAATGGCTTGGCCTATAAGGTGATGAGAAAATATTTCCATGTTAAGTAGTGAATATTTTGAGAAAATAATTCTACCTCAATTTACAAAAACATAAAAAACCAAGTGTTACCTTCATCGTTGCCTTGATCAAGTATCATGCATTGTCTTTCATCATTGTAAGATTGATCTTGATTCTCACAAAAATTATCACCTATTGCAATATCAAGTAGCATCATCACAGATTAGCACTTTTGTTCATGTGAATTGACACTGTGAGAAAAAGCTACTAAACTGAATAAAAGTTACAATTATTACCTTCATTGCTTATAACTCTTCCAACACAAGACTCCTCCTTCTCATTATTGAAGCCATGCAGATCAGAGTAAGCTATGAGATCCTGATTCTCATCCATTTTGGATTGATCCAGCTCCTCATCAAAACCAATACCTATTACAATTTTTTAAATGAAAATAAAATAAACAAGATTATGCTGCAGAAATCTTGAAAGCTAGTAAAACACTTCTATCCTAATTTTCTCACACTAAATCAAGATCATGCTGTATCAAGATTCTACTGCAGAAATCACGAACTCAATCCTTTGATCTCTTCTACTCTACTCTCACTCTAAAGTCATGATTTTTCTACAAGGGTGCTGAAGCTAGCCACTCACTTTCAATGGAAGAATGTTCCTCAGGTCAGGTAAACATGATTATTTAGTTCAAACTCACAACCATTCAGAATTCAAACTCAGCACTTGATATCAGATTATCCTCAATCCCCATCCCAAATTACTATCAAAACATGTCTCTACTTTTAACCCCATAACAATAAATTACACCTCCTCAAAGCTTACAAATTCTCAGAAAAAATTACAAGATTATCCAAGAACAAATTCTCCATCTTCAATCGACACCGATTCGAGATTTGTTTCCAGAAAAAGTAGTAGTTCGAAGCTTAAAATTTGAAGTTATATTTTCGAATCGTAAGAAGCCCACTTCTCCCTACCCAAAAGTCGACTCAACCAACCCCGATTCCAACTCCCCCTTCAAAAATTCCAGAAAGTATTCAACAATTTCACAGCCATTTCAAACTCCATGAGAGAACACATCAAGAATCAACAAATTATGCAAAATAGGAAGCAAGTATAGCTCAATTTCGATTAAATTACAGATTTGTTCATGTGAATTTTCACTTGAACTCATATAGATTGGCACTATTACCTTCATTGCTTACAACACAAGACTCCTCCTCACTTTTATTCATGTAGATTGGGTCGTGGCTGCCGCTGTGACAATGAGGTGGCGCCGGCGGCGGAAAGGCAGTACTATCACAGACCGGGTTCAACTCCATTGGAAATCCGACAATGTTGGATGATATTTTGGCAAATTTACGACCAAATGTCGGTGAAATTAAGGCCATAATGGTAGGGGAGGCAATAGTCGGATGGCGATGGCAGTTCCGGCGGTGAGAGAGAGGGATTCCGGCGGTGTGATTTGCCGTCGATGAGAGAGAGGGAGAGAGAGGGAGAGAAAGTAGCGACAATTAATTGGGCAGATTTGGGCAGATTCAATTAATTAGTTGGTAGTTTTGATTAATCAATTAGTTAAATTTGATTAATTGTGTTGGGCCTAATTTTTTCATCCAATTTTGGGCGGCAATTAATTTGGGCAGATTTGGATCCGGCCACACCATGCGGCTGGCCGCATGGGAGTGTGCCCCTTATTAAATGAGTTTGAGCGGAGATTGTTTTATAAAATGAATATATAATAAATCATGCATAAAGTTACTCAATTCGAACTGCTGTAAATACGCATCAAAAATTCAAATTATCTTGTGGGGATGGATAAGAGTTCTTGATCTCTAACTATTTCAGTGGGAAACAAATTAATTTAAGGCAACAAACGAAGAAGAACGAAGACGAACGTGATGGGACCCTCGTTCGATTATTTTCTCTTGTATTTTAGTACAACTAGAATGCAAAACGTAATTGATGACAGACTTTTCTCCATTCATTTATAATGACGTAAATATTGGATTCTTTTATGACGTAGGAGGCCGTGTTTAAAAACCGGATCGAACGTTTAAATTGTTGAGCTATCAACCGGTATAGTTTTGGTTTGCGATTTTTTTCGATTTGTCCATTTAAAACTTGTTCAATCGCGGTTCAATTGAAAAACCAAGAACCGGAATTGATCGATCTTGTTTTTGTAGGGTAATAAATGCATAACGACAATGTATAGCACACAAAGAAGTAACGTGGTCCGATATATCGAGATCTATTCCGATCTCGATATATCGAAATAGATCTATGTCCACGGTGCGAGGGTATGGATCTTTATTGAGTAGTGTAAAAATCGAGTACAAAAGTGTGAATGAATCCCATCTCCTTCTAATCTGGCCCTATTTATATGAGTAAAACGGAGAATTTTCATACGCTTGGTTGCAAGGGGGTATTTTAATAATTCATGGTATTTTTCAATGTTAGGTACAATATTTTAAAAATATTATCACGTACGTCACTTGAAATTAAATATTACGTCAACATTGTCCATATATACATACATTATAGTCATTCTTAATTATTTGTACCTAAAATAATGTATTAGGTAGAGATGCTATACTATACACGCCAATAATTATTTTGGTTGTTTTAATTGACCATATTCTAGAATGCTACAATATTATAATAAGTTGGACTGAAAAGGATAGATTAGTTTCAGTTTATTCAACCTATTCTATGAGCACGATCCATAAGTTTCTCGTATAGAACTATCGAAAGTCGGATACAACATGACGACAAAGCACATCTCAGTTGATATAGACTATCCAGGGGGGACAAGACACAAAGTAAAATGCAGGGGATCTCAAGATGGTAATGAAGGCCCTAGCTCAAATCGTTCTAAACTTTTAAGCACCTTCTTATTGACATTTCATTGGACACTTGGAAAACATGAGACTAAATCAACCCAAGCTCTAAAGAGAATAAGCAAAGCAATATAAGATTGTCATTGACGGCTGGGATTCTCTGCACCAAACTCGTGTTTCAGTTGTGTACCTAATCAAAACCACGTAGATTTAATAGTTTAAAAATTCTTAAATTTGCAGAATAAAACTACATAGTTTTAACTTGGGTACATAATTGGAATACGAATTTAGATAAAGAGAATCCCATTTGTGCCAATGGTAGATAATAGAATGTAATAATCTCAATTTGCAGGTGGATGCATCGCGTAGTAGAGTTGAGCAGCGGAAATCGCAAGCACCGAGATTGCAGCCGAAAAGGCCGTTATCGTCCACGGTGATCGAAAATAACAGTGCAGCAGCTCGGCGATCCACACATTGACCTTTCTCATACAATGGTCCTGGATTTGGTGCTCCACTCGTCCAAAGAACTTGGAGTTGTCGAGGCCGAAGGTGTTGATCTTGTTTAACATGGCGGCCGCCTCCTCATCGTTGCCAAGAAGGTTGGAGAGGATACCCTTTTCCCGAAGGACCTTCACGTCCTCCGCCACATCCACAAGCGTCTTCATGAAATTGATGTAAGACAACACCTCGCCCTCCGTGGGGCTGTCGGGGCTCAGCTCGTATGCCACCATGTTCTTCAGCAGCACCTTCGTGTGGACGTTGATGGCCCATGAGGGGAGCTGGAGGGTGGCGAAGAAGAAGTAGGATTTGAAGTTGATGCGCTTGGATGATCGGTTAGGGATGGGCCAGAAGCGGATGCCCTTTGCCTTGAGGTCCGTAGCCGTACGGAACGAATGGAAGGGCTTCGGTATCATGATATCGGGGTTTTCTGCATCGGAGGTGTCTGGGCGGACGAAGTCGGAGATGATGAGCCGGTGGGAAGCTTCGAGAAGGTGTTGAGGACTCGGTCTCTTATCTTCCTTCTCCACACGGAATACACCTTTCTTGCGATTCTCCTCTCGGAAGATCTTATTCAGGAATCTATAAATTTGAAATTTCGGAAACTTAATATGTATACACGTCGTGTTTGATGAAATTAACACTATTTAAGATGTATGCCGATCGTGATATTGACTTAAGTATGATTACAATGCACGATAAACACAAAAGCAAAGCATAATATGAAATAGACATGGTTACGTATTTGAGCACGATTACAACTTACATGTATATCTGAGTATATAACTTTAAACATTTTTCGCATATAAAGTCTTGCAGATCTACATACCTGTCAAGCAATTCTTCGACTTTGCCCGGTCCATACCTATGATAAACCAAGAGGTTGATGACCGCTAACGGGATCTGATTCTGAAGCAAGAACAGATCACGAGCTATAATCCCCACCGTGAGCATCCCCAGATGCTCCTTCATCTTGGCAAACTTATCCGGCTTCGTCACCATCGGCGGATCCATCTCCATCCGTGTAATGATCTCCATGTAAATTATGATCAAGGCAGCGTCGTGGAGCATCATCTCAGGGAAGCCATCTTTGTCGAGAACGAAGTTCTCGTCGTACAAATTTCGTATCCCTTCTACTTCTTTAAGGATCTTGCCGATGTAGAACTCCTTGTTCTCATGGCCGCCTGCCACGAACAAGTCGACTGCGACGGATTTAAAGTTCTCGACCAAAACGAGGTCGTCTTCGCCGTGGAAGTGGGGCCCGATTGAAACCACCTTTGGGCGATAGTCCTTGTTGTCTTCCTCCTTCTATGCTAATGGAGGGGGCAACAGTCTCGGTATTTTCCAACTTCGTGTTGCTGCCATTGATGATGGTGGTGGAAGTTTTGTTCTATTTTGTTCGGATCGATTGACATATTTAAACGTAACCAAACAACACCTTGAACCTCTCCTTACCTAAAGTGTGAAAACACAGCTGCTTGATGTTGATGTGAGAATGCAGAAAAGAGTATTCCAGTCTGGATTCATAACAATAATGAATAGTAATATTTATCAGTATTAATATATGTAACTACCATGAATTGGTCACATATTGCGAAATATTAAAATGGTACTCATTCAAAGTCAAACAAATTGATGGTAACTCTTTAATTTGAGAATTCCCTTAATATAAGCTAAATTACTGATAAGATAATTTAGATTAGATGTCAAATTAGTGAGCATTTTTAATAATTGTTTAACTACTACAAGTTGCCCATTCTTTAGCACACGTCACTAGCCCCACGTCACGCATCGTATTATTTTTCTAACTTATTTTTTTAATATTTAATTTTTTGATGAACCGTCGATTCGCGGCCCAAATTCAGATGAATGTTTGTATACGGAATTAAAGGTGAGACAAGGGGTTTACGTGGTTCGATCGAATTGATCTACGTCCACGGAGAGCAAATATGTATTCTTGTATTCGAAATAGCGTAAGTAAGTTACAATACAATTGGTTCTCGTATTTATAGACGTAACTCATGGCAGTTGCAGAGGTGGAATCGTGGAGGTCATGGAGGTGTGGTCGGTTTTCCCTGCTCCGGTTTTTCCTCCATCAGCCCACGTTCTGGATTTAGGGCTCAACTCCCTGGGCCTGGGCTTAGCGTGAATTGGGCTTGCCGATCTGGGTCTATCCGATCTGGGCTTCACGATGTGGGCTTGTCTCTGTTTTGGGCCTTTGGGCCTAGGGAGATGGGCCATTTCCTATCACATCCCCCCCCAAAAAGCGTGGGGTGATGGAGTTGATGTTTCCTGCCTCTGAAGTGTGTGAGGGAACTCCGAACTGAACTTGGTACCCCTCTGAAATACGTGATGAAGTCCGAACTGAACTTGGTGCCCCCTCTGGAATGTGTGATGAAGTCCGAACTGAACTTGGTGCCCCCTCTGGAATGTGTGAGGAAGGCCGAACTGAATTTGGTACCCCCTCTGAAGTCGTAAGTTCGGACATCGGGGGAGGCCGAACTGGTCTCCCGCCCAAAATGAAAAGTTGTCAGTCGCATTTAATGCGACGCTTGGGGTTCCGATAAAGCACCGATTGGACGTGCGCGAAACGCCGTCGCATTGAATGAGGTATTCAATACGCGTGAATTCCTTCCCCCCTTTAATGCCTTATGATTGTAAACACAATCATTCTACATTCACTTCAAAAACTAAAAACCCTAAATCTGCAATTTTCTGTGCTGTTCTTCTCCAAACGGTTCGTCTCACAGATTGTTCAAGAACTTGACACGAGTAAGTTATGTCTTCATCTATCTCGTTTTCTTCGTCCCCCTCTGATTTGTCCGTCCGGGAGGTCGAATTCCCAATTCTGTCTCATTCTCCGTCTAACTCTCCCCCGGTTCATTCTCCTGCGGCGACGGAAGAAGTCGCCGCCGCCTCTTCGTCGAACTCCCTTCCGGTTTATTTCCCGGAGGGTAGGCGTGCCTGCGTACGGTCCGATTGTAAGGAGCCGTACGGGCACGAAGTAGTTTTTTCCGATTGTCCTCCCGGAGTAGCCGGGAGCGTGGGTGATTTAGAATCCACCATCTCCACTTCCACCCTCTATGATCTTGCTGTGAAATTCGATTTTCCCCCTTCTGTCCTCCTTCTCCGGCCGAACGCGTATGATAGGGCGTATCGCCCCCCTCGTGGATGTGTCACCGTCTACGAGGATCAGTTCAAGGCCGGTCTGCGTGTCCCCTTTCCGGCCATTTACGCCTACATTCATCGTGTTTTTAATCTATCCCCTGCCCAGATTACCCCGAATAGCATCAGTCAAATAACCGGTCTGGAGATTGCCTGTTCTCGGGTGGGTATCCCGTTTACGATAGATTTTCTCGGGGGGATGGTGTCATTTAAGTCCCGGACTGAGGGCTGGTACTACTCTTCATACCGGCATCAGGGTTTTTCCGTGCAGGTTCCCTCCAAAGTCCAAGACTGGCAGAAAAAGTTTTTTTACTGCCAGTTCGAGGGTGCCACCGAGGTCGGGTGGCACTCCGGTTCGGTTCGGCTCTTGCCGAGACAAAAAGATTTGGCTAAGGTGGTACGGCGCCTTGTCAGTCTGGGCAAGATGCCGATGTCACTGGCCCAATTGGCGGTGGCGGTACCGAGCCCCGATGATCCTTCCACTTCGGTGGATCCGGGGAGGGGTGAGGTCCCTTCTCCCCCTTTTTTTTTTTTTTTTTTGTTTATCGGTACTTATTGCTTTGTTTGTCTTCAGTGAATATGGTAAAGGATGACAAGAAGAAGGCATCCTCTCAAAAGAAGAGGAAGAACGACGCCGCCAGTTCGCCAGCTGGTACAAAGAGGCGGGCGGCGGAGTCGTCGGAGAGGACTCACTCGGGAGTTCCTACCCCCCGATCTCACGGGGCCCCAAGCTTGGCCGCGGAGGAGGTTGACTTGGCTGCGGCCAAGAGGCTTGTAATGGGCTCGGCCTCATCTGAGCCCGATGTCGCCATAACTGCTGTCCGATCTCCGACCCCATCATTTCCCTCTGTAAGTTCGGTGATTTATAATTCTTCCAAGTTTGCTTCCCCCTCTCTCTTTCTAGATTCTTATACTGCGGGTGTGATGTAGGGTGTAGCCCCAACACTGGAGGACCTTGATCATGTCTGCCGCGCCGTGAGGCATCTTCTGCAGAGCTCGGTGAAGGTGACCGCCCGATCTGATGCGAAGATGAAGAGTCTTGCTGCCGAAAAGACGGAGTTGGTCAAGGAGCTCTCTTCCGTGACAGTTCGGGAAGAGGAACTGAAGAGGGAGCTGGTTGCTGCCAAGTCCAAACTCGCGGCTGCCGAGGAGAAAGCAGCTAAGAGCGAGGAGGCACTTGAGGCAGCCCGCGCTCGGGAGGAGCGGCTCGCGGCCGAACAGGGTGAGTTTGCCCTGGCCCTTGTTGAGAGGGTAATCTACAGCGAGGGCTTTAGTGCTCTCGTTTCCTCGCTGACCGGGCCTTCGAAGAGGCGAGAGGTCGCGAAGGTTCTTGACCGGGTGGCTGCCGACTTCCCCACTCTTGATAAGGGGAAGTACGGTTATAAGCCCATCACAGATGACGAGATGCTGCGGATATACTTCCGCCAGCTGCAGAAGAAGGGCGCTCCCTTCCCGGTGGTTGAGTACGTTGCCGGTCAGCGGACTCCCATGTCCGCTGCCGAAGTGCGGGAGTGCCAGTTTGATCGGGACCTGGAGTTCGAAAAGCTCTGTGGTCCCTTTCGTGACGAGCTGGCAGAACATCCGCTTTCTCCCGACTTGCCATCGGAGGATGAGGGGGAGGAGGATATGGAGGATGTGGAGACTGGCCACGCCGACGTGGAGAAGGATACTGCGGAGACCGGTGCTTTGAACACCGAGGCCAATCCGTCTGGCGGGGTCAGTTGATCCCCCTCTTGTAATTTTTGTTGTTTTGCTATGAACTGTAAACGTACTGCCTCCACTATTAATGAAAAGATTTGTTTTCTGTCTTCTTATATCTGTCTTTTATTCCTGTAGAACAAATCCGAACTGGATCAAGCTGTTTTGTTGAATGAAATCAAACGTTTAAATATCCTTCTCGATCTGAAAGATGGCGAGATCGGTCGTCTTGACAAACTTTCTGAACATCTTCGGAACGAATTTGATGCTAAGTATAACGCTCTGCAAGTTAAAGCGGATGCGAACAAGGCTCGATATCTGCAACTCAAAGAGGATTATGCAGATGCCGAGAAGATCGCCGCCGAACACACCGAGTACGAAAGGGTTATACATGAGCTCGGGGGAAAGACGATCTCCGAAGTGGAGGCCGATGCGCTGGATGCTGTGCGGGGTGTGGTGCAGGAGTTCAAGAACCGTGGCGCAGATTCATGGGAAGTTGCTGACTATATCTCTGAGCTGCGATACTTGACAAACCTATTCCCATTGGTACTATCCCGGCATGCCATAATGAAGAAGTGGCTTGACCGGTACCCCGACGTGCAGCCCTCTAAGCAACATGCTCCCCGGTTCCGCGCCTTGAGTCCCACAGTTCCATCTCGTCTGGTTAAGGATCGGTTGGACATGTTGATGCCTGTTCAGAACCGTAGACCGATCCCGAACCGGGGTGATGGGAATTACCGAGCCCCTGTGGTTCCTCGAGGTCGGAGTTCCACGAGAGCAGTAACAACCCGAGGTGGAGGGTCAAGGCAGAGCGGAAGTGGGCGCAGTTCGGGGCAGAGCTCCCGTCAAAAAGAAACTGTTAACATTGATTTTTTGATGAACCTGCCAACTAGTGGTTGGGCTAGTTACTTTAATTGTAGTAAAAGGCCTGATGAGGGCGGGCCTTCTAACGCGTGACTTGTAAAATTCTGCAAAATAATAAACATATTTGTATAAACTGTGTTAGTGTAACTTTTGGCTTATTGCCTGTTTCGAATCGCATTTCTGCTTTTTTCGTTTTCGAACTGACGTAGTCATATTCGAGTCTTCCGAAGTGGCTTGGGAGCCTAACTTCGGCTTCCGATGTGACACTTGGGTCTTCCCTTGGTTCGGGATGGCATATAGCCTATTATCCACTGCCAAGGTGACACTTGGGTCAGGTCGGGTTCCTGTTCTGCCGACTAGGTCGGTAGGGGTGGTCCCCTGGTTCGTACGATTTTATTTTACTAACACTTGTCCTCGTCAGGATAGTGTTTGGAGGAGAGGTAAAATGCATATAGGTAGAGTAATGCAAATGACAATCATAATGAGAGAAAATCTTAACTTTCATTACTTAAAAGAATTTTGAAAAACAAGACCGGACTGAACATAAAAACGAACTGAAAAGACTGAACTGACAAGAGCTTGAACCAAACAAAAGATTTGACTGACGACTCTATCCTACATGATACTCCACCTCTATGCATAGTACCTCTTCAGGTGGATTACATTCCAAGGTCGCTGTATGGGCTCCCCGGACAGAGTGGAAAGCCTATAGGCGCCTTTACCAAGAACCTCGTCTACTCGGTATGGGCCTTCCCATGTGGCCTCCAGCTTGCCGAGTTTACAAGCTTTGCTGACCTCATTGTTTCTGAGAACTAAATCTCCTACACAATACTGCCGATCTCGAACTCGCCGATTGTAATATCGGGCTATGAGTTGCTTGTATCGGGCCTCTCTTATGTAAGCTGTATCCCTTTTTTCTTCTAGCAGATCGAGGTCCGCACGCCGGTTCTCGTCATTTACCTCGGCTATGAAATGGGTCGTGCGCGGACTGGGGAGCCCGATCTCGACCGGGATTACAGCTTCAGTCCCGTATGCTAGACTATACGGTGTTTCGCCATTTGCTGTTCGCGGCGTTGTTCTGTAGGACCATAGGACGTTTGGAAGGTTTTCTACCCATAACCCTTTAGCTTTCTCTAGCCGGGTTTTGAGGCCTTTGACGAGAGTTCGGTTCGTCACTTCGGCTTGACCATTTGCTTGAGGGTGGGCCACCGATGTGAAATGTTGTTGAATCTGCAGCTCGTCACACCATTCCCTAAAAACCCTGTCCGTAAACTGGGTCCCATTATCTGACACGAGGACACGAGGTATGCCGAACCGGCATACTATGTTCTTCCACACGAAGTTCCGGGCGTTTTTGCTTGTTATCGCAGACAGGGGTTCTGCTTCCACCCACTTCGTAAAGTAGTCAATAGCAACTATGAGGTGCCTCAACTGACCTGGCGCTCTGTCGAATGGGCCTACTATATCTATCCCCCACTGCGCGAACGGCCAAGGACTCTGCATCGCAGTCAGCTCGGTTTGTGGCAGCCTTGTCACATTCGCGTGTAACTGGCACTTCTCACATTTTTGCACGAGTTCGGTGCAATCCTTGAGCATCGATGGCCAAAAGTATCCCCATCTCATAATTTTCTTGGCCAAAGCCCGAGGTCCGATGTGGCTTCCACATGCCCCTTCATGCATTTCTCGCATGACATAGTCCGCTGAGATCGGTCCGACGCATTTGAGTAGCGGTTGAAGGTACGATTTTTTGTAAAGGACATTGTCCAGAACCGCATACCTCAACGACTTCAACAATATCCTTCTGGCCTCCATTTTATCTTCCGGTAATTCCCCTCTCTCAAGATAGGCCAGAATGGGCGTCATCCACGTCGGTTGTGACTCATCTAGATCGTTGACCTCGGCCTCGTCTATGCTTCTATGTTGGACATCTTCCACTGGTGAGGCGCCAGGTGCTGCTGCCAGTTTGCTGAGAGCGTCAGCTCGGGAGTTTTGAGTCCGGGGGATTCTCTCGAGCTGGAAGTATCTGAAAAAGCTCTGCATGCTCCTTGCCTTCGCCAAATACTTTTTCATCCTTTCTCCTTTCGCCTCGTATTTTCCTAGCATATGATTCACGACTACCTGGGAGTCACTGTGTACTTTTATGGCCTTGACCTTCAGATCCATGGCTATCCGAAGTCCGGCTAGCAGAGCTTCGTACTCTACTTCATTGTTGGTGGTTGTGAATTGAAAGCGAAGTGAGTAGGTGATCTCTTTCTTTTCTGGGTTTACAAGGAGGATTCCAGCACCGCTCCCCGTCTTTCCCGAGGCCCCATCTACGTACATATGCCAACAATCTTGAGGCTCCTCCACCGCTGTACGAACTGGCTCTTGTACTGGGATCGGGACTTCGGATATTGAGGTTTCGACCAAGAAGTCTGCTAAGGCTTGCCCTTTGATGGCCTGTCGGGGGACATAAGAGATGTCATGCTCTCCCAGTTCTATCGCCCACTTCGCTATTCGGCCTGATGCTTCGGGCTTCGTCAGCACCTGCCGAAGTGGGGAGTCTGTTCGGACGTGAATTGAGTGCGCGTGAAAGTACAGGCGTAATCGCCGAGCAGCGTTGACAAGTGCTAAGGCTAGCTTTTCCAACGGCTGATATCTCACTTCGGGCCCTTTTAGAGATCGGCTTATGAAGTAAACTGGCAACTGACGGCCTTCTTCTTCTCGCGCGAGTACCGCACTGATTGCCTCATCCGAGGTAGCCAAGTACAAAAAGAGCACCTCTCCCTTCTTCGGTACTGACAAGGTCGGTAGACCCCTGAGATACTCCTTCAGTTGATTTAAGGCATGATGATGCTCCGAACTCCAGTCGAACTGGGGTGCTTTCTTCAAGATCTTGAAAAAGGGTAATTGCCGCTCTGCGGCTTTGGATAGAAATCTACTCAGTGCGGCGAGACATCCTGTAAGCCTGTGCACATCGTTGATTGATTTCGGATCCTTCATGTCTAGCACAGCCTTTACTTTTGATGGATTCGCCCTCAATCCTTCCTGGGAAATCCAGCAACCTAAAAACTTCCCCGAGGTCACAGCGAATGTACACTTTTGGGGGTTAAGTTTCAGGTTGACCTTGCGAAGGATAGAAAGCACAGTCCGGAGATCGGTGACACTTGTGCTCTCTTCTTTGCTTTTCACCACTATGTCATCGACATAGACCTCTACCTCCTTTCCGATATGCTCTTTAAACACCTTATCTACCATCCTCTGGTAGGTAGCTCCGGCATTCTTCAGGCCAAATGGCATTTTTCGGTAGGCAAAAATGCCGAAGTCCGTAATGAATGCTGTCTTGGCCGCGTCCTCGGCATCCATTAGGACTTGGTGGTATCCCTTGTATAGGTCTAGGAAACTGAATATCCGATGTCCGACCAGGGAGTCCACCTTTTTGTCGATGTCTGGCAGAGGATAACAGTCTTTAGGGCAGTGCTTGTTGAGATCGGTATAATCGATGCACATGCGCCAACCACCTCCAGCCTTTTTGACCATGACCGGGTTTGCTATCCAGGTCGGGTAGGTGACCTCGAATAGGATCCCGGCCCCCAGCAACTGGTCCACCTCGGTCTTTATAACTTGATTTCGCTCCGCTGCGAAGGAGCGCTGTTTCTGTTTTATCGGCCGCACTTCGGGGTCGATTTTTAGCCGATGTGTTATCAGATCGGGTGATACCCCTGTCATGTCCAAAGGGGACCACGTGAAGACGTCTCTGTACTCCCTCAGAAGCCGAATAACCTGTTTGCGAAGTTGAGGGTGCTCGATCAATCCAACTTTGACGACCTTAGCGGGGTCGTCTTCATACAAGGCCACCTCTCTCTCTTCAGTAGGCGCGTCCTCTTCGGCTCTTGGGAGTTCAGTAATTGCTATGCTTGGGGCAGCTCGGGTGGTGCCCCTAGCCCCTTGAGCGCCACATGCAGACATTCCCTTGCCATTTTTTGGTCACCACGGATCACGGCTACCCCTCCCTTAGTCGGGATCTTCACAGCTAGGTGGTATGTGGAGCAGATCGCTCTTACTGTGTTCATCCAAGTACGGCCAAGGATCACGTTATATGGGGACTTGGCTTCTACCACCATGAATTCAGTCATGTTGGTGGTGCTCCTCAGCCCTTTCCCTATTGTGACAGGCAGCTCGATCGTCCCTAAGGGGTGGGTTTCCTCTTGCGCGAAACTCCGCAAGGGCTGTGTAGTCGGTTTGATCTTTGATTTCTCTAACTCCATGTGGTCAAAGCAGTGTTTGAACATAATATTCACCGATGCCCCAGTATCGACGTGAATTCTCTTAATCAGCATGTTGGCTACCACAGCCTCTACCACAATGGCATCGGAGTGCGGTACCATGGGGGGTACCGGGTCCTCAGCGGAAAAAGTCACAGCTTCCTCCTTCTTGAACCTCTTGTTAGCGGGTTCGCTGTTCGGCAAGTTCCGAGCCCCGTTCTTGAGTGATGATTTGGTCTGCCCTTTGGGGAGAGCGGAGATCGTGGCAACTACCCCATCGTATTGATATTCTCCATCCTCATCGGCATCATCCTCATTGTGCTTTGCTCTTTTTTCCGTCTCCGAGCTGCAACTTCCTCCCTTATAATGTCTCTTCTTCTTTTGACTTCGGGGAGCGTCCACTTGATTTACTCCCGAGCTCCGATCTTGGTACTTCTTCAGTTGTCCGTTGCGAACTAGGCTCTCGATGTCCTGAGCCAGGTTCCTGCAGTCTTCTGTATCATGTCCGTAGTCCTCATGAAACTGGCAGTACTTATTCTTCGACCTCGGCTTGCCGTCCTCCCGCATCGGGCGCGGTCTCTCAAACAAGCCAGGGTGCAGCTCGAGGATTTCAGTCCTCGGTTTGTTCAACGGTGTGAACTGTGAAGCTGGTCGTTGTGCGGGCTGGGACATCGGCGGGCCCCGCTGTACCGGATTTTGCCGAGGTCCGAGACGAGACTCGATCGGACCTCGTTGAATTCGCTCCATTACTCCTTTCCGGGGAGTATCCTCTTTCTTCTTCGAGGCTTCACCTCGGTCCACTTCTTTCCTTCGTCTAGTGGCTTCCTCTATCTTGGCGAACTTGTCCGCTATGGCCCATAGTTCGGTAGTAGTCTTCGGATCCTTCGCCAGGATCTCTCTGTAGAGATGGTCCGAGATGATAGCATTTTGGAATGCTGAGATGATGAGGAGATCGTTTGTGCACCGAGTTGACAGGCACTCTCTATCGAACCGGGTCATGAAATCTTGTAGTGACTCACCCCGGCCTTGTTTAACGGTCAGCAGATGTGCTGGGGTGTGTCTCACCTCGGCACGCTGGGAGAAACTCCTAGCGAACACATTCATCAGATCGGAATACGATCTGATCGACCCGGGGGGCAAACTGTCGAACCACTCCCGTGCATTGTCAATTAGCAGTTCAGGAAACAACTTGCACATGTGCACACTCCCCAGATTTTGGTTCAGCATGCTGTACTTGAACTGACTAAGGAAATTGCTTGGATTTCCGATTCCGCTATACGCCTTGATCTTTGGCACCGTGTACCCGAAGGGCATAGGTGTGTTGAGGATCTCCTCTGAGAGCGGACTGATAATCCTACCAAGCGCGTCAAAGATCTGCGCTCCCCCAGTTAGGTGTCCTTGGCTGGGTGCATTATAGGGCGGAGCAGTGACATAGTTCGGTTGAGCTATGTGGGAGTTCGGTGGCTGGCCTCCCTGGGTCTGTCCTCGGACTTGTTGAAGATAATGTCGCAAGTCCTGTCCGGGCCTCTATCCTTGACCGAACTGAGAGTTTCCTTGTTCGGGCTGAGAGACTCCCAGTCCGAACTGGGGGACTCCAGTGTACTGGTTGAGGAACTCACGCCCTGATGCTGTTGTGAGATAATTCCGCAATAACTCCTCGATCCCTGGAGGCGGCGGAGCTGGCGGGGCTGCCGAGTTCGGCTGGATGACTGGTGAGAGGCGAGCGGCTAGGCTCGGTCGGAGAACTGGGGGTTGGCATAGTGTCGCCTCCGGGCCGAACAGCTCACGTTCCCGATGCGTAGTTAGGTCCTCCACATGGCCTTCGGGGGTAGCCTGCGGTCCCAGGCGCGAGCTCACGGGAGCTCGGCGTGGCTGGACTAACTGTGAAGACGGCTGTGCGGCCGTTTCCACAGTGGCGTTCTGCTCACCGGAGTTAGGGGCCTCCGGGACTTCTTCAGTGGTGATCTGGTTGCCCTCAGGGATGTTTTGAGGTTGCTCCGCGTCCACCGTCGCGGCTGGTTCCTCCGGTTGTCGTCGGCAACTCCGTCGACGGCGGGGAGTTCCCAGCAGTGTTGTCATTCCATTCGGCATCGTTGATGATTTTGGGCAGCAAAAATCGAAAATTCAAGCACGAATTTGTTCCCACAGATGGCGCCAGTGATGAACCGTCGATTCGCGGCCCAAATTCAGATGAATGTTTGTATACGGAATTAAAGGTGAGACAAGGGGTTTACGTGGTTCGATCGAATTGATCTACGTCCACGGAGAGCAAATATGTATTCTTGTATTCGAAATAGCGTAAGTAAGTTACAATACAATTGGTTCTCGTATTTATAGACGTAACTCATGGCAGTTGCAGAGGTGGAATCGTGGAGGTCATGGAGGTGTGGTCGGTTTTCCCTGCTCCGGTTTTTCCTCCATCAGCCCACGTTCTGGATTTAGGGCTCAACTCCCTGGGCCTGGGCTTAGCGTGAATTGGGCTTGCCGATCTGGGTCTATCCGATCTGGGCTTCACGATGTGGGCTTGTCTCTGTTTTGGGCCTTTGGGCCTAGGGAGATGGGCCATTTCCTATCATTTTTCATTATATAATTATTATTATATTTCTATCCCACGTCACTTTCGTTTGGCTATACAAAAGTTAAGGATTCAAAATTTAAACCTTTACGATATTTTTTAATTATTAAATAATATTTTTTCAGTTCTTTGAACTTATAAATTTTTTAATCCAAACACCTTAATCAGATCTTCGAGAGGATAAGGAACGATAGGTAGTTCGCAGAGCATACATAGAGAGCATTATTGATAGAATTTCATAGGTATTATAGGATTTCGTCTCATTTAAAAGCTCAAACATATAAAAATGAGTGAAATCTATTGGTTTATATTATAATTCGCAATAATTGTTTCGGTAGATCTTCTTTATAGCTGAAGATGAAGTCTAAATCAATTAGAGGCCAAGGTTCCAATCCCAGTTCACTGAAAAATAAATCTCTCCAACTCTGTTCAACACTAGTCTTTCTATGAATCATTTTCAAATAGGATGATCCATAATTTTCTCATATAAGGCTACTCAAAGTCGGCAACAACTTGACGACAAACCACATTGTAGTTGATTTGACTAGCTTATAAGCTTAGTCAAACAGCCCGAAGACATGCTATGCTAATTGCAATTAAAATGTCCAGTTCTTCTAACGTGCATCCATTCTCCGCGTACCAATGAAATGGGCACTCCCCAGTCCCCCTTACAAACAAGATTATCTACCTTAGAATTTTCGATATGAGATATGTCGTTTGCACCCAACAAACGTAATGACCAAAACAGAACCAATTACTTCCGTTGGTAATTAGAACGCTACGAAACAATGTAGATAATGCCTCCACTTCTTAAAAGTTACTTCTTCTGTACACGATCTTTAGTCCGTGAATAATCTATCAGAATCAAATAGTTGGAAACTTTCAAACATCTTCTTTTGGACATTTCATCGAACAAATGGATGACGTGAAACTAAATCAATCAAAGACCGTATGTGGCATTATATCGAACATTCGGAGGACGTGAGACTACAACAACCAACCATAAAAAGAATGAACTAGCAATATAAGTTTGCCAATGACCGTAGATAATATCTTCAATTCTTCACTGTCAAAGAGAATAAAACATAACTGAAATCTAAATGTTTGAGGAAAACATCGTCAATGCGTAAACTAAACTAATGAAGCGAAACGAAAGAAACTAAAAAGGTGATCTTGAAAAGTAGTTGTCCCCAAATTAGAACCAGATACTGTGATGATCTTGCTTAAAGTAGACAATGGATCATCCTTGGTTCTTTAGCTAGTACGAGAAAGAAGCAAAAACAAATGCAAGAATCTCAATTTGCAGGTGGATGCACCGCGTAGTAGAGTTGGGCAGCAGAAATCGCAAGCACCGTGATTGCAGCCAAAAAGGCGGTTATCGTCCACGGTGTTCGAAAATAACTGTGGAGCAGCTCGGCGATCCACACATTGACCCTTCTCTTACAATGACCTTGGATTTGGTGCTCCACTTTTCCAAAGAACTTGGAGTTGTCGAGACCGAAGGTGTCGATCTTGTTTAACATGTTCGCAGCCGCCTCATCGTTGCCAAGAAGGTTGGAGAGAATACCCTTTTCCCGCAGGACCTTCACGTCCTCAGGTACATCCACGAGGGACTTCATGAAGTTGACGTACGACAGCACCTCGCCCTCCGTGGGGCTGCCGGGGCTCAACTCGTACGCCACCATGTTCTTCAGCAGCACCTTCGTGTGGACGTTTATGGCCCACGTGGGGAGCTGGAGGGTGGCGAAGAAGAAGTAGGATTTGAAGTTGATGCGCTTGGATGATCGGTTAGGGATGGGCCGGAAGCGGATGCCCTTTGCCTTGAGATCAATAGCCGTGCGGAACGAATGGAAGGGCTTCGGTATCATGATCTCCGGGGCTGCATCGGAGGTGTCGGGGCAGACGAAGTCGGAGATGACGACCCGGTGGGAAGCTTCGAGAAGGTGCAGAGGACTCGGTCTCTTGTCTTCCTTCTCCACACAGAATACACCTTTCTTGCGATTCTCTTCTCGGAAGATCTTATTCAGGAAACTATAAATTTGAAATTTCGAGAACTTAATATTTATGTAGTTTTGAAAAAATGTCGACATAGAGTTTGATTCGTATAAAAATACGTTCAGACGTGAAATAGATCTGAACTATTTATCTTATTGAAATTTCTGACTGATCATATTGACTTAAGTATGATTGCTATGCACAATAAACACGAAAGTATCCATCCGTGTCACGACCTCCTTCATCTTGGCAAACTTAGCCGGCGTCGTCACCACTGACTTCTCCATCTCCATCCGTGTAACGACCTCCATGTAAATTATGATCAAGGCGGCGTCGTTGAGCATCATCTGGGGGAGGCCATCTTTGTCGGGAACGAAATCCTCGTCGTACAAGTTTCTTACTTCTTCTACTTCTTCGAGGATCTTGTCAAGGTAAAACTCCTTTTTCTCGTGGCCGCCCGTGATGAACAAGTCGACCGCGACAGATTTGAAGTTCTCGACCAAAATGAACTCCTCTTTGCCGTGGAAGTGGGGGCCGATTGAAACCACCTTTGGCCGATAGTCCTTCTTGTCTTCATCCTTCTCTGCTAATGGAAGGGGCAGCAGTTTCGGTATTTTCCAACTTCGTGCCTCTGCCATTTTTGATGATGATGGAAGTTTTGTTCTCTTTTGTGTGGCTCGAATGGCTTATTTAACACTAAGGGGTCGTTTGGTTCAAATAGGTAAACGGAAAAGGACCGGTAATAACAACTGTCACTTTTATAGTGTTTTTGGTTCAATAATAGAAATGAATCGTACGAATTCTCTTTATCCAAACAACACCCTGAACCTCTCCTAAGCTAAAGTGTAAAACGTAGAGTTGTCAAAATATCGGGCCGGACCAACCTAGCCCGAACCCAAAAATCCATCGGGCATAAACATGTAACCAAACAACCCCGGTTAATGTAAATTTCTTCGGGTGGGCAGGTAAGCCCAAGCTCACCGTACTTTTTATACTTTTAAATCAGTCCGATCTAACCTAAAATAGGTCGGACCTAACTTTATGGGATTCAACCCGGCCCAAGACCGGTATGGGTCGGGCTGGCCCCATTTCGACAGCTATGGTAAAACAGCTGTTTGATGTTAACGTGTGAATACCGAAAAGAATACGCTAGTCTGGATTCATCAAAGTCAAAACAATAATGAATATTTTTCAATATTAATATATGTAACAACCATGAATTGGTCACATATTGTGAAAAATTAAAATGGTACTCATTCAAAGTCAAACAAATTGAGGGTAACTCTTTAATTTGAGAATTCGCTTATTATAAGCTAGATTACTTATATGATATATTAATTATTTAGATTAATTAAATTATTAAAAGTCAAATTAGTGAGAATTTTTTAATAATTGTCTAACTACCACAAGTTGCTCATTCTTTAGGCACACGTCACGTCTAGTATTATACTACTTCCATCTCACAAAAGTAGTCTCGCTTTCCTTTTTGGTTTATCTCATATATTAGTTCACTTTCTATAAATGGTAAATAACACTTGGCTACAATTAACTCCCTCTCCTTAAAATTAACTACAACCACACATTTTACTTTTTCTTAAATCTTGTGTCATTTAGAAGTGGGACTACTTTTGTGAGATGGAGGTAGTATTATTTTATATTATTTTTATATTTCTATTATATACACATCTGTTTGGCTATAGCCGCTATACAATTCATTTTTTGATATACCTTTTTAATTTTTAAATGCTAATTTTTTTCAGTTTTTTTTTAAACTTATAAACTCTAACTTTTGTATACAAATATTTTGATCATTAGTAAGCTTTTAAATTTACTCTTCGAAATAAGCTTAGCCAAATTACTTATAACATAAATTAATTATTTAGATTAAAAGTCAAATTAGTGAGCATATTTTTAATAATTGTCTAAGGGCCCGTTTGGCTAAGCTTATTTCAAAGTGCTTATAAGCTCTAAGTGCTTATAAGATGTTTAAGAACTTATAAGATGCATGAGGGTAAGAGCTTATAAGTTGTTGAAGTGTTTGGATAAAAGAGCTTATAAGCTTGAAGAGATAATAAAAAAAAAAATCTGAAAATTAAAAAAAAAATTAAAAAAATATTTTTTTTGAAAATCATAATGTTGTAACATCAAATGGAAGTGTATATAATATAAATATAAAATAAAATAGAATTATAGTAGTAGATAAGCAAAATTAAAAAAAAATAAGTTGGGGTGGAGGAGCTTATTTTTTTGAGTGCTTATAAGCACTTTTTGCTTATTTTTGCATCTTATAAGCTCTTAAGGAGCTTATTTTGTCAAACACATTTAAAGTGCTTATAAGCAGTCAAATAACTTATAAGCAGTCAAACATCTTATAAGCTAGCTTATAAGCTTAGCCAAACACCCTCTAACTACTACAAGTTGCTTATTCTTTAGCCCACGTCACAAGCCGCACGTCACGCATGGTATTATTTTTCAACTTATTTTTTTTAATATTTTACTTTTACATTATATAATTATTTTTATATTTTTATTTTATACACTTCCGTTTCACTACACAAAAGTTATGATTCAAAAATTTTCATTTTTTATATTCATTTAATTTTTCAATTTATTTTTCCAGTCCTCTTCGAATTTATGAGTTCTTTTATCCAAACGCCTTAATAATTTGTAAGCCCTTTTATCCGACCAAACATCTTCTTATTGGCAATTCAACAAACATTTGGAACAAGTGAATCTAAATCAAACGGAACCAAAGGTTTCGATCCCGGTCCATTGAAAAATTAAACCAAATTCTGTTCAAAGGTCGATCCCGGTTCATTGAAAAATTAAACCAAATTCTGTTCAAATAGTTTCGACTTAAATATAGTTAAAAATATAGACTTCACCCCCTCTTTATTCTACCTATTTTATGAGAAAGATATGTTGAGTATATGTGTGTGTGAATGCTGAGCTGTAACTAGGAGTGTTGAGCTGTGTGTTGAGCTGTTAGTGTGAGTTGGCTAAGCTGATGTGTCGCATTACTATTGGTTGTTGTTAAGTCGGTTTAGAGTAGTTAGTTTTCTAATCTGTACTAAATACTTTGTAACAGTGTAGTTAGTTACAATTAGTTGAATGAATACAGTTTCTTTTCCTCTCTCTTTCTCTCTCTATTTTCTGCTATTTCCATTTCTCTAATATGGTATCTCGAGCCAGTCGAGTATTTTTCACCTGATTTGCTGTTTGATTCCTGGATTGAGAGAGACATATTCGCTGTTCTCTCTTGATCGTTCGTTTCCGCTTGTTTGATTGATGTTTTTGTTTCGATTTTCTGGTGATTTTCTGATTTTTCTCTGTTTTGTTGGTGAAATGGAGGGAAATGCTGGAAATAGGGGTTTGGTTCTTCCTCAGTTCCATGCGATTCAGTTGAAACTCGATCGTTCGAACTACGCGTTCTGGAGAGCCCTGGTTCATTCGGCTATTCGCGCCCATGGTTTTGATGAATTCATTTCGGCGACGACAGAGGTGCATGCTCCGCTTGTTCCGAACAGATCTGGTGGTGATATGGTGCCTAATCCTAAGTTTGTGACATGGATTCGTCGCGATCGGTTCTTATTGAGCTGGATGCTGTCATCGGTTGGAGAATCGATGCTAGGGCATGTTGTTAGGTGTAAATCTTCGCGCGAGGTGTGGAGTGCTCTTGAGACAGTGTTTCATTCTCATTCTAAGGCTCAAGTCTCTCAATATCGCGTGCAGTTGCAATCCTTGAAGAAAGGATCGATGTCAGGTGAGGACTATTTTATGAAGATGAGAGGAATTGCAGATCAGCTTGCTGCTATTGGAAAATCTCTTGATGATGATGAGTTGCTGCAGTACATTTTGTCTGGTTTTGGTCCGGAGTATGAATCCTTGGTGGTGAACACTATGCAGCAGACTGATGGTGCAAATCTTCAAGAGATTCAGCTCGCTTTTCAGGCATATGAGGTGCGTCTAGCACATCAACACGCTGTTGTTTTTGACCACTCTGCAAATGTTGCATATCGTTGTGGTGGTGGTGGTCAGAATGGTCAAGGTTTTGGGAAGAATGGAGGTTCTGGTGGTCGTGGTCAGTTTCCTGGTGGCCAACAGCCTGGTGGTCGTGGAGCTCCTAGACCAAATTTTGGGTGGAAATTATTGATGTGTCAACTGTGTGGTCGATCTGGTCATGTTTCCTTGCGGTGCTTCAAGCGGTTGGACATTCATTTCACTGAAAATGAGTCTAGTGGTCAGGCTTCAGGTTCTGTTTCTGCTCCAAAAGCCTATGTTACTGATTTTGCTGGTGCTACAGATCATGGTGCAGGTTTTGTTGATGGAGAGGGAAACTGGTTTGTGGATAGTGGAGCAACAACTCATGTTACAAATGAGCTTGGTAATCTGAATGTTAACTCACAGTACATTGGGGGTGAAAATCTCATAGTTGGAAATGGTAATCTAGTCCCTATTTCCTCTGTTGGTTCTACTTCTATTCCTGTTTCTACTGCCTCTTCATCATCTCTTCTGCTTAATAACATACTTTTTGTTCCTCAAATCACAAAGAATTTGTTGAGTATATCTCAGTTCACTAAGGATAATAATGTGATCTTTGAGTTTAATTCTGATTTTTGTTTTGTAAAGGACAAGATATCCCACAAGATCCTGCTGAGGGGGAGTCTAACTGATGGCTTATACAAGTTGGATCTCACTCAGTTCCTTCCCAAGCACAGCATTTCCATTTCCCCTGCTCCTGCTGATGCTTTTAGTGGTGCATTTCCTTCTGTTCATTCTGCTAATAGTGTTGAGAGTATGGCTAGTTCTCTGTCTTCTTGTAATAATGATGCTCATACTTTGTTACATTCTGCTGTAAGATCTACTCCCACACTGGCTACTGCTGACACACGTAGTCCTATACATTTTGTTGGTTTGTGCATGTCTAATGCAAATACAATTCATCAGATGTTAGGACATCCAAATGCTGTTGTGTTATCAAAAGTATGTGCATTGATGGGTGTTCCCTTTTCTGCTAAGTCCTTGCTGTTTTGTGAAGCATGCAATATAGGCAAGTTACATAAAAAACCTCATGTATCTGTTGAAACTAAGACTACTAGATGCTTTGAACTTGTTCACTCTGGTCTATGGGGGCCTAGTCATACACCTTCTAGGAATGGATTCAAGTATTACATCAGTTTTGTTGATGATTTTACTAGGTTCACCTGGATTTATCCTCTTCACTTAAAGTCTGAAGCTGTAAGTGTTGTTAAAAATTTCTTTGCTAAAGTTCAAACTCAGTTTCATTCTTCCATTGCTTCTTTTCAATCTGATTGGGGTGGTGAGTTTAGGCCTCTTACTTCTTATTTCTTGGAGTTGGGGGTTCATTTTAGACATCCTTGTCCTTATGTTCATCCACAGAATGGTAAAGTTGAGAGGAAACATCAACATATTGTTGATGTTGGTTTAACCCTATTGGCCCAAGCTTCTTTGCCTCTAGAGTTTTGGTGGGAAGCTATGCACACTGCTGTATTTCTCATTAACAGGTTGCCTAGTTCCTCTTTGTTGAACAAATCTCCTTATCAACTATTGTTTGGTAGGATTCCTGATTATAAACTGTTGAAGCCTTTTGGTTGTGCTTGCTTTCCTTTTCTAAAACCTTACAATTCACATAAACTCCAATTCAGGTCTTCAAAATGTATCTTTCTGGGTTACAGTGATTCAACATCTGATTTTTCTCTGTTTTTCAGAACTATGAATGGTTGTTTGATTCTCATTTTGGTGTATGTTGATGATATCTTACTTACTGGAGATTCACATGATGAGGTGCTTAATATCATTCAGTTGCTGCAGTCTCAATTTAAGCTTAAGAATTATGGTGATGTTAAGTATTTTCTTGGTATTGAGGTGTCAAAGTCAGGATCAGGTTTTGTGCTATCTCAGAAGAAATATGTGACTGAACTGCTTGATAGAACAAATATGGGTGCTTGTAATTCTTGTCCTACTCCCATGGTGTCAGTGCCAAAATTATCTAAATCTGAGGGTGTTGTGTTTGAAGATCCTTCTCTGTATAGGAGTGTAGTTGGGACACTTCAGTATTTGACTCTTACAAGGCCAGATATAGCCTTCAGTGTAAACAAGCTCTCTCAGTTTTTGCAAGCTCCTACTAATCTTCACTGGTTGGCCTGTAAGAGGTTACTTAGGTACTTGAAGGGCACATGCTCTGTTGGTCTCAAATTCTCTACTGCTTCTTCTTTTGCTCTTGAAGGTTTTGCAGATGCAGATTGGGCAACCTGCCCAGATGATAGAAGGTCAACTGGGGGGCATTGTGTGTTTCTTGGTGGAAATTTGGTGGTATGGAATGCTAAAAAACAGGAAGTAGTCTCTAGAAGTAGTACAAAGTCAGAGTATAGATCTCTAGCAAATCTTGTTTGTGATGTGGTGTGGCTACAATCTGTTTGCAAGGAGTTAGGGGTTGTGTTAGAATCGCCACATAAATTGTGGTGTGACAATTCAGGAGCCATTGCTTTAGCTGCCAATCCTGTGTTTCACTCACGTACAAAACATTTTGAAATTGATGTGCATTTTGTGAGGGAGAAGGTGCTGGAAAAAGTGGTGGAGGTTGGATATGTTCCCACTGCAGACCAAATTGCAGATATCTTTACAAAGCCACTTGTTGTTTCCAGATTTTTGTTGCTTCGAGAAAAACTTAAACTGTGTAATCTTGATGTTGATAAAGGAGGAGAAGATGCTGGATAGGTGGGGGAGTGTTGAGTATATGTGTGTGTGAATGCTGAGCTGTAACTAGGAGTGCTGAGCTGTGTGCTGAGCTGTTAGTGTGAGTTGGCTAAGCTGATGTGTCGCATTACTATTGGTTGTTGTTAAGTCGGGTTAGAGTAGTTAGTTTTCTAATCTGTTTTCTAATCTGTTTTCTAATCTGTACTAAATACTTTGTAACAGTGTAGTTAGTTACAATCAATTGAATGAATACAGTTTCTTTTCCTCTCTCTTTCTCTCTCTATTTTCTGCTATTTACATTTCTCTAATAAAGATATAATAACAACCAACTTCATAAAATGAGCAAGACAGCAACATATGTTTGTGAATCAAAGTAGATAATACACTCGACTCTTAAATAGTACGTCCATAAGTTTCTCATGTGGAAACGGCTACAAATTGACAACAAACCACGTCTTAGTTGATCAGACTAGCTTATAAGCTTAGCCAAATGCTAATGAAGGTGGTGCTCCCCCTTACGAACAAGGTTATCTACCTTAGTATTTTCAATACGGGATATGTCGTTTGCACCCAACAAACGTAATGAAGAAAACCTCAACCTTCGATCCAACTCAAGAGGGAGAAAAAAGGGGAGGGGGAAATGGCGAGACTAAACTTTCAACGTAGAAATACATGCTAAAGGGACTGTAATCAAAACCTCGAAAACGGGAACAAAAGCCCTCAAAAAAGCCCCTAAATAAACCTTTTACGCCGGAAAACCACCCTTGGCTACTTTTCTTGCTCTTCGCCGCTCCGGCACCATTGCCACGGCTAACTTTCTTGCTCTTCGTCGTTGCGTTGCCACCGCTGAAAACCAAGAAATTCTGTCCATATACTATCACCCTCTCTCCCGACGGGGCCGAGAAAAGTCTCCGTCCCCCGAAACAATTACCACCGTCGAGTCTGACCAGTTTCTCCCACGACTCTTCCACCCCATGCTCCTTCATAACCCACAAATCCGCGTACCAATACGGCCTCTCACACAGCAGACCAATGCACCCCTTCTTACCTCTCCCAGCCTTAGCACGAAGAATCCGTCGATCACGCCCCGTGGCATCGCGATCTTCCCAAACGTCTCGCTCCTCAAGTCGAAGGATTCGATGTGACAAGGATGGTCGTCGTCTTCTTCAGCGATCCAGTGAAGGCATCCGCATGCATGCACCCCGACATTATCATAGAGCGAGACGGAGCCGTGCTCGACGGTTGTCCATGAATTCGTCTTCGAGCTATAAACTTGAGCCACTCTCTCATCCAGATCTGGATCAAACAATAACGCGAACACCTTGTATGCACCGGCCGTCTCGTCCCAACAGAAGCCCCGTTTCGGTATCCATTTGAGTATGTCGGGCATTTCTGTTACCGGTGGTTTAGGTAGTTCGAAAACCTTTTTAGTGGCTGGATTCAAGAAGAAATGTCCCGTGTAGTAGTCCGAGAAGCAGATCAGCCCATTGCAGCAGCCCACAACATACGCCCTATCCGTTACGTGTTTATTATCCGTCTCTTCGTCGAAAGGGGAGGGATGACCGGACGTTTGGTCAAGTATCCTGGAGTGTTTCAGTTTTGGCCAGTTCAATCTCAATTGGCAAATGCAGAACCGGAGGCCTTGCCGGTTTGACTTTCCGTTCAATTTTTATTTTTTTAATTTTAATTTTTATTTTTTCAGTTTGAACTTATAAATTCTTTTATTAGTGTTTGATAATTTATAAGCTCTTAAATTTGCTCTTTAAAGCTTAGCCAAATACCCATTTATCGATCTTTGAGAGGAGATGCTTTGTCAGAGTAGGCACGCGTAGACAATTGCTTGACTAGAGCTTCTTCGTCTATAGCTGAAGATGAATGGATGGCTTCCTTCCGATGAAACATCTTCTCATTAGCAATTCAACAAACAGTTGAAAGAAGTCATGAGTCTAATCAATTAGAGCCAAAGGTTCCAATCCCAGTTCATTGAAAAATCAATATCTACTCCTTTGTTGAATTTTCAAATAGTTTCGAATTAATTTTACTGAAAAAGATAGACTTCGCCGCTCTTTATCTACATATTGTATGAGAAATATGATAACAACCAACTTCATAACATGAGTATCAACATTTGTGACTGAAAGTAGATAATACACTCGACTCTCAAAAAGAATACGATCCATAATTTTCTCATATAGAACAATACAAAGTCGGCTACAACCTGACGACAAAGCACGTCTTAGTTGATACAGAAAGAGAAGCATTAACATGAAATTTAATGACACGTTAATTTTACTAAAGAAGATAGAATTGAGCACTTTCTTATTTATATTGTACCTATTCTATATATAAATCGATCCAAACTCTAGAAAGAATGAGCAAAGTAATAAGTTTGCCAATGAAGGTAGATAATACTAACATGCATCCATTCTTGGAGGGAAACAGCTCAATTCTCACATTGTTGGGGATTCCGAGCACCATTGCTGAATCGCGTTAGTATGATATTGTTCGCACGCCAATGAAGTAGGGTGCCTCCCTTTAACCTTCCATCCAACTCGAGAGTAAGAAGAAAAACAAAAGCCAACTATTGTTCAAAGAGGAGGGGGAAACGGCGAGACTAAACTTTCGATGTAGAAGTGCATTTGATTATCAGGGTAATCGATACCACGAAAGAAGGAAATAAAGCCCTCATTTAAACCCCTAAATAAATCTTTAATGCCGGAAAGCCACCCTCGGCTAATTTCCTTGCTCTTCGCCGTTTCGTTGCCACCGCTGAAAACAAAGAAATTCTGTAAAGATATTAGCAACCTCTCTCCACACGGGGCCGAGAAAAGTTGCAGTCCCCCGCAAAAACTATTACCACGGACACGGACCAGTTTCTCCCACGACTCTTCCACCCCATGCTCCTTCATAACCCACAAATCTGCGCACCGCGAATTCTCACGCAGCACGCCAATGCACCCTCTTACCTCTCCCAGCCTGAGCAGAAAGGCTCCGTAGTCAGCCTCTTCGGGTGGCATCCCGATCTTCCCATACGTCTCGCTCCTCAAGTCGAAGGATTCGATGTGACAAGGATGGTAGCTGTCATCTTTTTTAACGACCCAGTGAAGGTATCCGCATGCATGCACCCCGCCTCCGAGTGGATAGAGCGAGAGGGAGCCGTGCTCGACGGTTTTCCATGAATTCGTCTTCGAGCTATAAACTCTAGCCACTCTCTCATACAGATCTGTGTCATACAATAACGCAAACACCTTGTATGCGCCGGCCGTCTCGTCCCAACAGAAGCCCGATTTCCGTCTGCGTGGGTCGGGCATGTCTGTTACCGGTAGTTCAGGTAGTTTGAAAACCTTTTTAGTGGCTGGGTTCAAGAAGAAATATCTCATGTCGTAGTCCGAGAAGCAGATCAGCCCATTGCAGCATCCCAGAAGATGAGCATTATCTGTTACCTGTTTATTATCCGTCTCTTCGTCGAAAGGGGAGGGATGACCGGATGCGTGATCCAGTATCGACTGCAGAGAGCACTGCCTCGTCTTAGAATCGTTACGGTTGTCATAAATTACCCGGCGGTGCGCCAAGCTCGTGTTTTCCTTCGAGTTTCGGTAGTGTTTCTCGACGAACCATTGGCTTTTGATCAACGAACGCCATGATTTCGAGACGCACTTGAATCTCAAGAGCGATTTTACCGGAAGTCGAGGCAATATTTCTTCTGACACGATTTCATGGGGAAGGAGAGGGAGAGAATCGTGTTCGGAGTTGAGGGTTTTGGTGGTGGTGGTGTCGCAATCCATCTCAATGGTTTTGCGTTTATAATCTCTAACTTTTGAAAAAAATCTCTCTTTAAATATAGATTTATTTTCGTTTATAATTCACCTTTTTCTATTTCTCCTATATCGATCTCCTTCTCCTACTCCAATTCTTCTTCTTTCGCAAATATATTTATCTTTATCTATATATGTTTTATTATCATGAATCGGTTATAGTTTCGATTTGCATATATTCTGAATTGTTCCAGTTTCGGCCCGGTTCAATCTTTTGCAGGACCGGAGGCCTCACCAGTTTGAATTTCGGTTCGGGTTTTTAAAATATTGGTTCTTCCGGAAAAATAGTGTTGAATATCGATCGGCAAGCAATATTGGCGACCTCAACAAATTTCTCTTCTTTTTGCACTCAAAATGTTTGATAAATGTCCTGACAGAGGTGAAAAATCACATCATTTGTGTACTTCCTGAATTGGGTACTGTTAGACTTGCGTTTATTTCATTCATTCTTATTTCTATAGATGCAGTCTTGTCTCCTTCTCTTTCTCTTCGGAGCTCGATCGTTCGACTTCACTCTACGTTTAACACAGCGCTATATAGCTATGTCGTATTTTGTTGAAGTCCTCGTCTATCCCATGTCGGCTTTGTAAAGATCAGATTTAACTTAATTTTATTGAAAAGGATAGACTTGTCCTATTCTATGAAAAAATAATGGCCAACATGATAGAATGAGCAAGCAATACAAGACTAGTGAAACACTCGAGATTAAGAGAACATGAGCATAAATGTTTTTTTATTTTTGATCAGGCAAGACTTAGCAGTTGTTAAAGAGATAAGAGCATAGATGTTAAGCATGATGTTTAGGGTGAGACAACGGATAGTACGAGGAAAGAAACCAAAAACAAGACACATATAGTAAATTGCAAGAATCTCAAGATCCATGGCTCCTAAATAGGTAATGCCCTAGCTCAAATCCTAAGAACTACTTGAAAAGCAACCGATGCATATCTTTTTATGTTTCAATTCCTCAATATATGTCGGAAAACCGGACAATAGCTTGCTCACCTTGTCGAGCCTCCCCTATAACAACACTCTTTCCTGAGTCGGCCCGTGCTCATCAGGAACGGGGGAGACTAAGCTTTCGTAGTAGGAACGAATTTTGTAACAGCTATTGAATTCGTGCCACGACTCTTTCACCCAAGACTCCTTCACACCATACTCCTTCATAATCCACTTATCACATCTGCCTCCGCCGTCCTTGTTATTATTAGTATACACGGCAAGGCATCCCTCCGTCGTCTCAGACAACCACTTGTGCATGTGCCTGTACATTACTTGATTGAAGGGTTGTTGCTGGAACGGTAACTCTATCGCTCCAAACACCTCGCTCTTCAAGTCAAAAGATACGATACGGGGGTTATAGAACCCCATGAACCAGTGGATCTTCCCGCATGCGAACTTCCCCCTTCGACTATACGCAGAAAAGCGAATTACTCTAGGCCAGTTCTCTATTGTTCTCCATGAATTTGTCTTCGTACTATAAACCCCACAATGGATATTGTAAGACAAGTCGTACATAACTGCAAGCACCTTGTATGAATCGCTCGTTTCGTCCCAACCGAAACCATACATGTCGATATCCTTGTTTGGTTTTAGTTCGGGTAGCTGGTGGAAGATTCTAGTGGCTGGATTGAACAAGATGAAAGAACTGGATTCCTTGCGAAGAATGCACAACACACCATTACAGCAATCCACTATGCTAGCCGAAAGGGGGCGTTTGTTATTTGTTGGATCTTCGATAGGGGAAGGATGGGGAGATGATTCCTCCATGAACGAACGCTTCGAGCATTGCATCAGTGAAGGTTCATGAGGTTCTGTATAGTTGAGGATGACTCTCCAATGGGCAAAAGTCGTGTCGTCTCTTGATTTCTGCAGGTGGATTTTGATGAACCGGTCGCTTCCGATCAAACGAAGCCATGATTTCGAAACGCACCTGAATCTCAAGAGTGATTTCACCGGAAGTCTTGTCAGTATTTCTTCGATGATTTCTTGAGGAATATAGTGAGATGTGTTGGCGGCCGCGCCGCTAAACTGAAGAGCAGGGTTTTCGCGGTCCATCGAAAACCAATTTTTTGGGGGGGCGATTTCTTATTGATTTAATACATGATTTAATCCAATTTTAAAGGATATATGTCAACTAGTAACATTAATCTATATCTATTTATATTTATATACTACAGTATTATAAAGTGTTTTATTTACAAATTTTAATTTGCATATTTTGCCCTTATGATTAAAATAAATTAGTAGAACCTTAACATTATCATTATATATCTCAATTTTTATAAATTAGTAGAACATTAACATTATCATTATATATCTCAATTTTGGCAAAAACTCCTGTGCGGCCGGCCGCACCATGCGGCCGGATCCGCCTGACCCGCCCCGGCCCGGTCCAACTGTGGTCAACCCGACCCGGTTGACTCAATTTCGGGTCGGGTCAACCCGACCCGGTCCGTGTTGACCCGACCCGTTTAAGTAAAGTGTCACTCTTTGTTAATAAAAGTGCTAATCTTTATAAACAAAAGTGTCAATCTTATAAATAAAAATTCATACGTAATTTGTATATATGTAGTAATTTTAAAATTACTTTATAGGGTTCATATATCAATTTAGGGTTTTATAATTATTGTTTAGTATTTAACTTCAATTTTATAATGTTGAATATGGATTATAAATTGAAACTTAGGATATATAATTATCCAGCAAAAGTGTCAATCTTAATGAATAAAAGTGTCAATTGTTCTGAATGAAAGTGTCAATCTATTTGATATCGAAAATTTTATATTTTTTTATCGACTTGTTATTATAATGTTTTGATATTATGGTTTATATTATTGTTATTATTATTATTATTATTATTATTATTATTATTATTATTATTATTATTATTATTATTATTATTATAGATATATACATATTATTTATTTCCATAACATGAAATTAATATTCATTATTAACGTATTTTTCGTAAAAGTGCCAATTATTATGAATAAAAGTGCCAATGTTTCAAAAGTGTCAATCTTTGTAAATAAAAGTGTCAATGTTTCAAAGTGCCAATCTTTATAAACAAAAGTGTCAATCTTAATCCGGCCTCACGGTGAGGCCGGCCTCACAGGAGTGTGCCCCCTCAATTTTTATTAGGTAAACTAATTAATATAGATTGAACTAAGAACATGCTTTTCCGTGCTCATCTAGCCGTCTGTTACTAAGAACGTGGTACGAAGTGGAGTTGGAACGACAAGAAACGGTACATAAAATGCGTAAATCACAGTTTACAGAATTAGATCTAATTAGGATGTACGGCGTAGTAGAGCTGGCCAGCGGATATAGCCAGCAGCGCGACGGCGGCGACAAAGGCGATCACCTTCCACTGGGATTGAAAATTAGCGTGGACGAGCTCAGCCACCCAGTTCTTGCTGCTACTTCTGCAGTGTGCTTGGATCTGATAGTGAACTTTCTCAAAAAGAGACGCAGCCGTCCTATGAGCGTTTATATCGTTGAACATGTCGAGGACCTCCTGATCGCTGTCAAGCAAGTTTATGAGTATTTTCTTCTCTCGCAGCTCCTTCACGTCTTCAGTGGTCTGGATGAGCGACTTCATGAAGCTAAGATACGACAGCATATTCCCATCATTGGCCCGAGTGCCGGGGCACACTTCGTAGGCGATCATGCTCTTCCACCTCATCTTGGCGGTTATGTTGATGAGGATCTGGGGGAGCTGGAGCCTAGCATAGAACAAGTGGGTCCTGAAGCTGACGTCCGTGAGGGATCTACTACTTGTTGCGCATGCTTTGAAGTAGATGCCCTTCGCCTTGAGGTCTGTTGCCGAACGGAAAGCTGTGATTGTATTTCTTGGGTCGAACTTAGCAATTCTCTTCCTTCGAGCTAGAAGTCTTCCAACACTTGCAAAGATTGTGCTAAATTGGTGACTATTACCTTTACTGTTGACGCCACCGGTTTCTAGATCCGTATCTTTCTCAGCTCCGGCGCATGGAAGCCATCTGCTTCGGCAGGTATTAGTATTAGTATTAGTATTAGTATTAGTCTTCTCAGGTTTGCTGGAACCCTTGAAGAGTAGCCTGTAGATAGCTTCCAGGAGGTGCAGAGGCTCATCTTCCTCCAATTCCCGTGACAGGGATTCCTTGGGGAAATCCCCAAAGTACCTGGGAATCATGTATAACAAGCACACAATGTCATTTCTACTCTACCACCATGATAAAGATAACCACCATGGCGTCACAAAGCATAATTTCAGCTAGCTCTCCGTCTGAGTACTTCGGGGCGATTCGAATTCATAGCAGCTCTTTATATCCTCTGCGATCTCAAGAACCTTGCCGTAGTAGTATTCCCTGTCTTTGCCTTCTGGGCCGCCTGAGACGAACATATCGACCATCGTAGGCTTGAACGCCTCCACAAGAGCCAGCTCCGGCTTGCCGTGGTGGTAGGGACCCAAGGAAACAACCCGAGGAACGTAGTCGTCATTTTCCTTCTTTTCTAACCGTAGCAACAGAGGCTGCACCCTCTGTATCTTACGGTTATCTGAATCGCTTTGTCTCCACGCCATCGATGCTGAGCAATGACCGGTCGATCGATCGGCAATGGTTTTTACGTATACAAGACTTACTGAGAGTAGAAGACTTATCAAGCAAGTAGATCTATATCGTTATTTTAAGACCAAGACTACTTGTTTAATTAATTTCAGTTTTGTTAGTCAACTAGGACAGATCATTGATCTTTATTTATAATATTTATCCATGTGCATTTTTTCTTTTCCCATTACAATAGTCATAGACCTAGAAATCCTCATCAATTGGGCAAGTAGTTATATCTTTGAAACGATCAACAAATGTTTATTGTATAAAGGTCAATGTATTGTTTGTTAGACTATTACTAAATTAATCACAATTTGTACTAATTACTTAATGTCCATTCATTATTTCTAGATCTAAGTGAAAAAATATTAATAAAAATTATCCGACACTCTCTACCGACGCACTTGCTTGCATCGGAATGGCCCACATCTTACGTACTCCTTCGATGAAATCAGTTTAACATGTTATTTGAATACATGTAAGATGAATTGGACGGAAGCCAAGAGAGTATTTCACTATGATAATATAAAAAATATAAAATTGAATATCGCATAAACAAAATAAAAATTAGTTAGTCACCCCATTTTGTTTCTAGGTGGGAGCTACTTAATGCATGAAAATAATAATATACGTCATATTTAATGATTTTATTCATCTAATGGGACATGAGGGAGAACACTTGGGATCTAATTTTATTGAATTGTAACACCTCGAAACTTTTATTGGGCCAAATAGTTTTAGTAGGCCGGAACAATTTTAAAATTGGGCCATTTACATTACGAAGATAAGTTGGAGCATGCATTAGTGGGCCTAACTTCTTAAATTATATTTAGCCCAAAGATAAGGAAATAACTTGGTTTATTATATGACTAGTATGTCACCCGTGCGATGCACAGGAAGGGATTGTGAACAAATTATTTTTATTAATTTGTGTGTTAATCACTAAAACTGCTTTTATTAAGAACATAAAATTTCTCCACCCCACCGTGGACATTCTGAAAATGGACGACGTTACATCATCGATGATAATATTAAGTGTCACAGTTACATATAAACATTCATGTTTTTAATAAGTAGTTTTAGAGATTAGCACACAAATTAAAAAAATAATTTTTAACCAAATTGACCCCACAAAAATTTCTAAAATAATTAACTCTAATAATTGTGTAATCCAGTGGTTATGTATATTCTCTTTGTATTGGCACATTTATTATTCAGTGGAAATATAATAACTTTGCATATTATTTAAGGGGTAATTTTGGCTATTAATTCCATATTGACATCTAATTATATTGTAAATATACAAAACATCTAGAAGGCATTTTATTAAGAATAGGAGGGAGTAAGTATGTTATGGTGGTTTTCACATATAATGTTAATTATCTGTCTAATTTGTGTAACGATTTCACATTATGGATTTGAGACCTCTCATATATCCTAAACTCATACCTTAGATCATGTATCAATAGAATTAAAATGTTGTAGTTGGTATTAGACATTAGTGAAATACAATTAGAAAGTTTTACATATGTTATTTATGTATGCTCATTTAATTAGATATCTTCATTTGAAATATATACAATTTTCAAGATTTAGGCCTCAAAATATAAGAATAATACTAAATACATTATTTGGTTTAAAGATATACATATATATATATATATATATATATATATATATATATATATATATATATATATATATATATATAATTTTCATGCTATTACAAATATCGTGATTTTATATATACATATAAATATTTATTGGAAAAAAAGTACAATAAATTTAATCTTCAAGAACCAAATTATATAATGATAGACTTGATTGTTTTATTGCTATGAACCTCTCGGTTATTGCACTTGAATTTAAATTAGATTTTTGAGGCCCTTCAAATGCTTGTCTCGGGCACAGCAACGCATGCATTACATGAAAACTAAATACTAATGAATGCATTTTATTTATTGTAAGCATGAGTCCTTAATTAATTTAAAGTGGGGAGAGAGGGAGTTTTCAAATTGTGTGCAAGAACATTTTGCAATGGATAGGAATCATAGCTGAAATACATTTATTAGCAAATAAAAGTAATTAAAAAATAATTGGTCGAATTAACTTGGGAAGTTTGGGCGGGAAAATGAATTGTGAAAAATGTTTCTGTTATTATATATATAATAGATATACATAATCGATGATTTCGAATCTAGTATTTTTTGTATACATTATTCTAGTTAGATGAAATGATTTTATGCACAATGAGGTTAATACTTTGCAGATAATAATTTTACAGCCTAGAAAAAAAGAAGCAATAACTAATGAGAGAAATGTGGAAAAAACACAAATAATAGATATATATAATCGATGATTTCGAATCTAGTATTTTTTGTATACATTATTCTAGTTAGATGAAATGATTTTATGCACAATGAGGTTAATACTTTGCAGATAATAATTTTACAGCCTAGAAAAAAAGAAGCAATAACTAATGAGAGAAATGTGGAAAAAGACGTTAGGAACATTAATTAGTTCCAATGCTAATTGAATTGATTGTGGGAGTATTTTATTTAAAGCTGTTGATTGCATTTTATTTAATAATCTTCAGATAAAAAACTCCGATTTTCGAGGCCCATTAAGTAAAACAAATTTTTTACTAATATAATATTAATGTGAGTGTGAATTTGGGCGGGAAAAATTTTGTGAAGATATTTTCTGCTTTTATATATATAATAGATTATTTCTAATTTTTTGCTGCAAGATTTCCAATTGCCGGCCCACCATGGATGAGAACTATAGCTCTAGTATTCTTTATATGATACCTCCGGCTCTAGATTGGTGAGCCTTCTATTTTAGGCAATCTCGCGTAACACGAGTCATTTTTCTATTCGGGAAATAATTATTTAATTAACACTCTTTAATAAAACATTAGCATTCACTTAGCTCTCAAGAGAATACCAATATAATTTACGTTCCAAAACTTTAAATTATCATAATTTGCTTTTTTTTCTTCGATATATGATTTTTATCCCAAATTAAAGGTATCAATATAATCTTTCATTTAAGATTAAACGTCAATACATTTTTATGCATCTATAATTCTCTCATTTGAAAATAAGTCCAAAATACATAAACTACCTTATGTCTCGACACACAACCCATTTTACACCCAAAACACTCTAATCCTGAATCTCGTGCCAAAAAGAAAAGCTCATTAATCTTGAGTTGGAGGAATGAAGCAAAAACAGGACGGAAAGTAAAATGCAAGATCTCAATTTGCAGGTGGATGCACCGCGTAGTAGAGTTGAGCAGCAGTATTCGTAAGCACCGCGAGCGCAGCCAAAAAGGCCGTGATCGTCCACGGCGATCGGAAAGAACTGTGGAGCAGCTCGGCGATCCACAAATTGATCTTCCCCTTACAATGAACCAGGATCTGGCGCTCCACTTTTCCGAAGAACTTCGAGTTGTCGAGGCCGTATGTGTCGATCGCGTTCAATATGGTCGCCGCGTCCTCGTCGCTGCCAAGGAGGTTGGAGAGGATACCCTTCTCCCGGAGGACCTTTACGTCCTCGGGTCCATCCACCAGCGACTTCATGAAGTTGACGTACGACAATACCTCCCCTTCGAGGGGCTGCCGGGGCTCACCTCGTAGGCCACCATGTTCTTCAGCAGCACCTTCGTGTGGACGCCGATGGCCCACGAGGGGAGATGGAGGGTGGCGAAGAAGACGTGGGATTTGAAGTTGATGCACTTGGATGATCGGTTAGGAATCGGCTGGAAGTGGATGCCCTTTGCCATGAGATCCGTCGCCGAACGGAACGAATGGAAGGGTTTCTTTATCACAATTTCGGGGTTTTCTGCATCGGAGGTGTCGGTGCGGACGAAGTCGGAGATGATGAGCCGGTGGTAAGCTTCGAGAAGGTGCAGAGGAGGTCTCGGTTTCGGTGTCTTGCCTTCCTTCGCCGCCTCCTCTCGGAATTCGATCTTGTCTTCCTTCGCCGCAAAAGGTATATCTATCTTGTGGTCCTCCTCCTTGGGGTCCTCCTCTCGGAAGATCTTGTTTAAAAATCTACAAAATTTACACGAAATAAACATTGTTAGCATGTATTTAAGCACGACTGTCTGTATAGCTTTAAGCATTTTTCGCATATAAACTACCTGTCAAGCAATTCTTCGACTTTGCCCGGCCCATACCTCAGATCAACCAAGAGGGCGATGACCGCTAACGGGATCTGATTCTGAAGCAAGAACAGATCACGAGCCATCATCCCCACCGTGAGCATGCCTAGATGCTCCTTCATCTTGTCAAACTTACCCGGCGTCGTCACCGCGGATGGATCCATCTCCATCCGTGTAATGATCTCCATGTAAATTATGATCAAGGCAGAGTCCTTGAGCATCATTTTGGGGAAGAAGTCTTTGTTACCGACGGAATTCTCGTCGTACAAGTCTTGTGACCCTTCTAATTCGCAGATCTTTTGGAGGTAGAACTCCTTGCTTCCATGGCCGCCTGAGACGAACAAGTCGACCGCGACGGATTTGAAGTTCTGGGCTAAAGCGAGGTGTTCTTTGCCGTAGAAGAGGGGGCCGATTGAAACCACCTTCGGGTGATAGTCCGTTTTGTCTTCCTCCTTCGCTGCTATTGGATCAGGCAGCGTTCTCGGTATTTTCCAACTTCGTTCGGCCGCCATTGATGATGGTGGTGGAAGTTTTGTTCTGTTTTGTTAGGATCCGAATGACGTATTTTATACTAAGTGTTCGTTTGGTTCAAATTCAACCACCTCATTTTTTTTAATAATAGTCTAACAACCATTGCTCATTTTTTTTCCCTTGTTTCATTTAACCTTTTAATATTAATAATATAAGTTGCTTTCAATAGTGATAGATTTTATAAATTAGAAGGTATATACTACCTCCATCTCATGATATAAGCCCTATTTGAAATTGGACCAAAAACCAAGGAAAAAAAGATATGGGAATTTAAGTACAAAATTAGGGAAAAATTAGGAATATCATTTACTGTTCAAAATACACTGTAGCGGAGTTACTGTACATTCATTTAACTGTTCATCGAATTAAAAAATATTAAAAAAAAAATAAGTGCTTAATGCAAGGAAAGCCTTTCAGTTGCAAATCCAACCCTCCCTTCCATACATCACACAAGCATCAGCTAACTGCATAGAAATCGAAGAGAAGTTTTGGCGTCCCCGTGACAAGAGGAAGATCCCGGACCTTGCCTTTTGGTGCGCCTTCGTATGCAGGGAGATGATATACTCGGGATATATGGAGCAGTGGCAATGGCCTCGTTGGTAGAATGAAAGTGATGGTTACACTTGGTTATGAATTTGGGATTCAGTATCATAGTCTGCATAAGAAAACACGACAAGAATGAATCACATATCTAATCCCGGTTGATGTTATCATGGAACAGTTTATAAATTTTACCTTCAAGACAAGTAGGGCATGCTTCCTCCTCTTCATCTTTCGTGGAAACAATAAACATCTCCGATTTCAGAAGCTCGAGTCCTAACTCACATCTTCGGTTGTTTTAGTACTCAACATCACAAACTGCTGCAATGAGAAGCATCAAACTTTAGTATACAGACACAATTAAAGATGAGATTTTTAACAAGAAAGACATAGTTATGACTCAAAACTTTCCTCAAATACTAAAGAAACTAGCAGAAAAATCTCTCAGGTAACTACGAATAATCGAAATTATCGAAATAAGAGCTAATCCAACTATGAACCACCACATCAAACTCACCCTCCATAAACAACAAATCACACTGGGAAAGGGTATGAGCAAGCTCTCATATCAACCAATTCCACATAAAGAATAGCAAACACACTCTCTCTCTCTCTCTCTCTCCCTCCCTCATCCTCTCTCTTTCATATGATGTCGGCTCTCTCTATCTCTCCTGTCCCTCTCTCTCTCTCTCTCTCTCTCTCAATGCATATGATGTCGGCTCAATTAAGCAGCTAACTACAGAACATGATCACAACTACACAAACCACAGCAGCAAATTACTAACACAATTCAGTTCAAAATTAAGCTAAAATTCAATCTATAAACCACTTTCACACCAATCCCACAAACACAAAGCTCAGTTTCCAGCTAACAACCCATGAATTTCAACAACAACAAAAAAAGAAAAAGAAAAACAGCAGCAGCATCAAAAACACATAAAAAATTACCCAAGATCTAGGGTTTTTCGAAGCCGGGGGGGGGGGGGGGAGGGGGGGGTGACGGCGGAGAAAGGTGGAGGAGACAGCGAAGAGCGAGAAAGTGGAAGAATCCAAGCCTAAGATGGTGGAGAAAAGCTCCTCCTACAGAGAAGAGAGCAACATTCTCTCAGATCTGAAGGAACACGAGAAGAAGGCACTGACCGAACTCAAGGCCAAGCTCGAAGAAGCCATTCGCGGAAACGCAATCTTCAACAAGGAGAAGGAGGAGGAGGAGAAACCCGCCGTCGAAGCGTGCGAAGAGAAAGAAGCCGAGAAGAAGGAGGAGGAGAAACCTGCAGTCGAGGTGTGTGAGGTAGAAGAAGCAGAGGAGGAGAAGCCCATTGAGAAATGCGCCGAGCCCGAAGCAGAGCCCGTAGTGATCGATGAAGATATCTCGATTTGGGGCGTGCCACTTCTCCCTAGCAAGGGAAACGAGAGCACGAACGTGGAGAGGGAGAGGGAGAGGGAGAGGGAGAACTAGGGTTTTACAGAGAGGGAGGCAGAGGAGAGCTCGAAAGAGTTCGACAGAAATGAATATGACAAGTGTGGCAAATGAGGGGTAGGGTTTTGACCCCTCACAAAATGGGCTCCCTTCCACTTTTTTTGTTTTGGGCCCACATAATTAGGGGCCCAAGTTAACTAACTGTAATTAGGGCCCTTATTATTCTTTGATGGGATGACCCATTAACTCTAAATTATTGCCATATACGGAAATGGTGCTATTAGTTGAGATGGACCGTTTTGATAAATGAGATAGAGGTAGTATATTTTATGGGGAAATATAGGAAAGTGCTGCACGTTCTGTTTGGAGTAAACAAGCCTACACTAGACTCTCTACCGACGCCCACTTGCTTGCATTGGAATTGACCGTCATCTTATGTACTCCCTCCGATACATTCAGTTCGACATGTTATTTAAATATATGTAAGGTCAACGTGTCGAATCGGGCGGAAATCGAAAAAGTATTTCACTATAATTATAATATTATCTAAAAATGTAAAATTGAATATCGCATAAATTAAACAATAATTAAATAATAATAGGTGGGAGCTACATGATGCATGAACATAATAATATTACGTCATATACAATGATTTTAATCATCTAGAGGGACATGAGAGGAGAACACATAGTCTCCCATTCTTAATTTTTGTACTCAAAGAAAATGGGACTAATAGTGAGTAACAGATAGTATCAAATTTTAATTTTATTCATTTTCCAACAATTTTAATTAACTAATAGTTTTATTTTATTTTATAATTATATTTGTGTGTGTACACCGTACACTTCCATTCTCTAGAAGGGTACTTCCTTCATCTCACACTAATTAATTATTCCGTTTTATTATTTTGATAATTCATTTGAATACTAAAAATGCAACAATCAGTCTGCAGGGGAGAGGGACTACTATTCCTCGAGATCTATTGAAAACAATAGTATAATTTAATCAGTTGGTCAACTAAAACGCAGCACCACTTTACGCTCCGTTGCAAGGGGTATTTTAGTAATAGATTGTATTTTTCGAGGTTAGGTACAATTTGCTTTAAAATGTTATCACCTTAATTACTTGAAATTAAATATTTCGTCAACGCTGTCCATGTATACATACAGTATATATAGTCGTTCTTAATTATTTGTTCCTAAATTAATGTATTAGAAACAATCAATCAAGACAATAAAAGAAGGAAACGAGATATTGAACGTGAAAAACCAGGCATTACCTTTCAAAAAAAAAAAAAAAAAACAGGCATTAGTTTGTTATGTGAACTTAGGCAATTATGTGATCTTATCTTCGTTTGTTTTTGTGTTCGAGGGAATTATGAAAGATGTGTTTTGCGATTTGAATAATGTAATGTGCTAATGGCGCCGTCCATTCAATTATAGTGTTTACTTGTACCAATTTAAACGTATTGGATGTGACAGAGGGAGTATATCAAATGCCAATCTTTTATTTTTTGAAACATCAAATACCAATTAACTGACTTATACATACAAAACCCTGCCTATTCCTATGTGTAGATCAGTTTCCGGTGGAGTCAACGAAATTGATATCGTGTTGACTTTACAAAAAATTAAAAGAAAAAAGAAAATTTGCTAGATCATACATGATTCGGCTAGTTAATTTCTCTGTCGCGTATTAGTGTGGATAGAGAAATGATACATACTTAAAAATATATATGTAAGTACTAAAAGTATAGAAAAGTAAAAAAATATATATGTAAGTAATAAAAGTATAAAAAAGTGGATAATAGTAAAATAAGAGATCCCCTTGTAAGTTGTTGTTCATCACGCCTAGCCAGCACTGGCCTAGGAGGTATAGCCGGCGCTGGAATCTAGCCGGGCTAGCCATGTCGAAGTTGTTGGGCAAAGCAAAGAGCAACAACTATAGCCGAGGCTAGCCCTGTCAAGAAATAATGCGCAGAGAGACACCCATAGTCGACACTAGGGCAATCCGTCGTACATCTGCCTCCGTTGAACAACATTCTTGTAGTGGGTGCTAGCCACGGCTAAGGCTGATATGTCCTTGACGGGATTTTACACCTATACAACCCTTATACGGGTGTTAGATAGGTAGGATTTGTTCAATACACCTGTTAGAGAAAATAGTGTTGTGAGGGGTTGAGAAACACGAGAGATTGTACGAGGAAGAAATAATTTATTCTTCTCTTGGGTTAAATCAGTGTACTCCAAATTGAGACGAACTTGCAAGTCATGTAAGCCATTGGTTATCGTATTCCAAGGAACATATCTCGTTGACCACCATAGATTTAGGCAGATTACCAAACCACATATATCTTGCATTCGTTATTTCTTACTTATTTACAATTCATTTTTAACTAATCGGTGAAACTTGAAAATAGTTTTCGATAAGTAGCATATTTCTATATGCAATTATTTCTACTTAATTTGCCTATTGGGTGAATGGTTTTATCACCAATCTTTTCAAAATACCCCATACAAATTCACACAATAAAATTAGTAGAAAAGCAAAGATATTATGGATACAAAAGTCATCGCAGGGATTCATTTTAAACAATCATACTATTACAGAAACGTTCCATATAAAAAATAAACACACTAATATTGAAGACGGAAGCATAACTTTTTTAAATTAGTGGGGGCGGCTGAGTTATTGCTATCTAAAATTTTAAATAATGCTGTGGTATTTCTCGAGATTGGTTGAAGATAATATATAAACTTTACAAGTCAATATTTTAGTAATAGATAGCAGCATCATACACTTTATTTTTCGAGGTTACGTACATTAAAAACATTATCACGTTACTTGAAATTAAATATTTAGTCAACATTGTCCTATATACATTATAGTCCTTCTTAATTATTTGTTCCTTGGATTAGGTAGAGATGCTATCTATACACGCAACGCTATGGTACCACAAAAAATAAATAAATAAATAAATAAATAAATAAATTATTCTTAAGACTAGTACCTCTTATGTTTTAGCTCAATAGAACTTCTCGAAAACGTGATCTCACTACAACAAAAATTGATAAAGACAATATTAATAATGTTCACGGTGATAGAGGAGCATTTCTCATATTTTTGGAGACTTTAAAGTATATATCCAATCGATATATATATATTCTTTAAATTATTTAATATGTATATATAAAAAAAAAAAAACGATATAAATATGCTTTCACAGTCCATATAATTAATTACAAAACAACAATACACATGCACTCAAATCAAGGTAACGAATTTCAATTAAAAACAAAAAGAGCTAATTGTTTTCAACATCATGAAAAACATGATTGTTTTATTTGATCAAATCGTTCTAAACTTTTAAGCATCTTCTTATTGACATTTCATTGGACACTTGGAAAACATGAGACTAAATCAACCCAAGCTCTAAAGAGAATAAAACTACATAGTTTTAATTTGGGTATATAATTGGAATACGAATTTGGATAAAGAGAAAATCCCATTTGTGCCAATGGTAGATAATAGAATGTAATAATCTCAATTTGAAGGTGGATGCATCGCGTAGTAGAGTTGAGCAGCGGAAATCGCAAGCACCGAGATTGCAGCCGAAAAGGCCGTTATCGTCCACGGTGTTCGAAAATAACTGTGGAGCAGCTCGGCTATCCACACATTGACCCTTCTCTTACAATGGTCCTGGATTTGGTGCTCCACTTTTCCAAAGAACTTGGAGTTGTCAAGGCCGAAGGTGTTGATCTTGTTAAACATGGCCGCCGCCTCCTCATCGTTGCCAAGAAGGTTGGAGAGGATACCCTTTTCCCGCAGGACCTTCACGTCCTCGGGTACATCCACGAGGGACTTCATGAAGTTGATGTAAGACAGCACCTCGCCCTCCGTGGGGCTGTCGGGGCTTAGCTCGTATGCCACCATGTTCTTCAACAGCACCTTCGTGTGGACGTTTATGGCCCACGTGGGGAGCTGGAGGATGGCGAAGAAGAAGTAGGATTTGAAGTTGATGCGCTTGGATGATCGGTTAGAGATGGGCCGGAAGTGGATGCCCTTTGCCTTGAGATCAATAGCCGTGCGGAACGAATGGAAGGGCTTCGGTATCATGATATCGGGGTTTTCTGCATCGGAGGTGTCCGGGCGGACGAAGTCGGAGATGATGAGCCGGTGGGAAGCTTCGAGAAGGTGCTGAGGACTCGGTCTCTTGTCCTCCTTCTCCACACGGAATACACCTTTCTTGCGATTCTCCTCTCGGAAGATCTTATTCAGGAATCTATAAATTTTGAAATTTCGGAAACTTAATATGTATACACGTCGTGTTTGATGAAACTAGCAGAGATTATGTGCATTCGCACGTAAATACTACGATTGATCTATTAATTAATTCAACTCATCATTTTGTTATAATATCCTTGTTCAAAAATTTATTTTGCTATCAATCCTTTCAAAATTTTCATATATTCATATATTTATTAATAAATTTAGAAGATCGGTAAGAAAAATCAACATATTTATTTGTATATAAATATGTGATATTACTCCAATTGTTATTTGTATCCTTTTCGTTTAAGCATGGTTTCTTTCTCTTTTTAAGAAATAATATTGCTTGTTTTAATAATTATATGAATGTTAGATGTGCGTGATATTTTTTTAGAGGGTGTGTTTTCTTTGATAATAAAGAAAAGAGAAAACCACGTACCCGTTAAATCATTCCTTATCTTTCACATTTTTTTTCCCATTTGTTCACTTTCCCACTTCATTTTCAGTTAAATGTGATGAAAAATATTATCCCATCAATATGGTGTTGTAAATATTTTCTTCAATTTAAAGAGTAAAATTCTTCATCATTGATTAAATGTGAGAAAAATGCAAGAAAAAATGTGAGATTCAAAGGGTGATCGTCTGTTTCTCTGTTTTTCTTTTCCATTAAAGAGAACACATCCTAAGAAAAAAAAATGAAAGGAAGCTAAGTACAAGAGTATATTTACAATACTTTATAGTACGGACTAATATTTTTAGAAAAATAAAATTTCTTTAAATTTGATTATTAGTAGAAGTTTTCTTATTGATATTTTAAAAATTAGAATAATTAATGACATGTAGTAAAAATAAAAATAAAACAAAATAAAATAAAGAAGGAAAGAAAACTATGCGTTCCAAAGAATTTGAAAAAAAAAAAAATCGTAAATCTTAGTATAGAAATTCTTTTTCTAAATAAATCCTAAAGAATTACTCCCTCCGTTTTTTTTCACACGTCCTGTTTTCTATTTTGGGACTTTTTTTTTCAGACGTCCTGTTTCCTTGTTAACAAAAATCACTTTTATCTTTAACATTATATTTATCTTTAACTCACACCACATATTAATTTTTTATTATATTTCTTAAATATGGTGCCGAAAATAAACAGGACGCCTGAAAGAAAACGGAGGGAGTACTTGAACTATATCCATTAAACTAAAGTAACCTTAATCATTTCTAATTAGATTAAAGAATCAAAAGCCATGGAGCAATCTTAATAAACAAAAGTAATTGAACTACGACTTTAAAAATAAAGAAAATAAATAAATAAATAAATAAATTAGTTATGAGTCATGCATAAGTAAAATATGGATGGATCTTCTAAGTTAAGTAAACCTAAATCACAAAAGGCAAAATTTTAATATACAACGATATTTTTTGTAGTTATTATAAACTATTATATATTTAATTACATTATTGTCCTTAATTTAAAATATATGATAAGGATATTATAGGCAATACATATTTTGTAAAATAAGGCTCTTTTTATATAAGTATAGATATAATATTATACCGTGATATATATAATATAAAATTGTCCAAACTTTAATAATGTATGTCGATTTTTTCGTACTTCTTCACGTAAACGAATTATAAAATGGTAGATAAACTTTTATACTTTCTTGCATGACCTTAATTTTACGTCTTTTTACGTCAAAGTAGGTGGAGTCTAAAACAATAACAATAGATAACAAGAATATTATGACGTATAATATCATGATAATAACGTATATTATGTATTGTATAGTATAATATGCATTATATGTTTTAAGCTGACACTTTCAAAAATAAATATAATCCTACAAATTAATTTCCTCCAAATAATTTATTCTAAATTAAATTATATAACTCGTATAACAATAGTACACAATGGATCTAATCTTAATAAATTATTTTTGTTCCAAATTAAATTATGGATATCATTTTAGATTTTATTTTTGCTGTTATGAAGTTGTACGTTTTAATACAAAAAAATAAAAACGCTTAACAAATAAAAAAGTAAAAAATAGAACAGATTGATGATGGAATTATTTAATGAAATAAAAAGATGTGCGTATAAAAAATATATAAGTAAATTATTTTTTTGAGATGAAGTTTGATATAGAATATAATAGAACAGATTGATGATGGAATTATTTAATGAAATAAAAAGATGTGCGTATAAAAAATATATAAGTAAATTATTTTTTTGAGATGAAGTTTGATATAGAATATAATTTTTATTAGAAATCAGTTAATGATATTATCAATTATTCTATTGTGTAGTAAGGGCATAATAGGAAATTCAAATTTTGTAAACAAGACACTTTTTATAATAGTATAGATTAACATTATTTAAGACTACTACTCCTATATAATTTTGAAAACATGTTCGCATATACTCCCTCTGTCTCTTAAGATCCCTCTGTCTCTTCTTAAGTAACTCATTTTATTATTATACCTCACATATGAATAAACAATGAGTCACTTAAGGTGAGACAGAGGGAGTATGTTATTACGTGAAACATAGCAACGGATCTGAACTATTTATCTTATTACAATTTCTGACCAATCATGATATTGATTTAAGTATGATTGCAATGCACGATAAACACAAAAGCAAGCATAATATGAAATAGACATGGTTACGTATTTGAGCACGATTACAACGTACATGTATATCTGAGTATATAACTTTAAACATTTTTCGCATATAAAGTCTTGCAGATCTACATACCTGTCAAGCAATTCTTCGACTTTGCCCGGTCCATACCTATGATAAACCAAGAGGTTGATGACCGCTAACGGGATCTGATTCTGAAGCAAGAACAGATCACGAGCTATAATCCCCACCGTGAGCATCCCCAGATGCTCCTTCATCTTGGCAAACTTAGCCGGCGTCGTCACCATCGGCGGATCCATCTCCATCCGTGTAATGATCTCCATGTAAATTATGATCAAGGCAGCGTCGTGGAGCATCATCTCGGGGAAGCCATCTTTGTCGAGAACGAAGTTCTCGTCGTACAAGTTTCGTATCCCTTCTACTTCTTTAAGGATCTTGCCGATGTAGAACTCCTTGTTCTCATGGCCGCCTACCACGAACAAGTCGACTGCGACGGATTTAAAGTTCTCGACCAAAACGAGGTCGTCTTCGCCGTGGAAGTGGGGCCCGATTGAAACCACCTTTGGGCGATAGTCCTTGTTGTCTTCCTCCTTCTCTGCTAATGGAGGGGGCAACAGTCTCGGTATTTTCCAACTTCGTGCTGCTGCCATTGATGATGGTGGTGGAAGTTTTGTTCTACTTTGTTCGGATCGATTGACATATTTAAACGTAACCAAACAACACCTTCAACCTCTCCTTACCTAAAGTGTGAAAACACAGCTGCTTGATGTTGATGTGAGAATGCAGAAAAGAGTATTCCAGTCTGGATTCATAACAATAATGAATAGTAATATTTATCAGTATTAATATATGTAACTACCATGAATTGGTCACATATTGCGAAATATTAAAATGGTACTCATTCAAAGTCAAACAAATTGATGGTAACTCTTTAATTTGAGAATTCCCTTATTATAAGCTAAATTACTGATAAGATAATTTAGATTAGATGTCAAATTAGTGAGCATTTTTAATAATTGTTTAACTACTACAAGTTGCCCATTCTTTAGCACACGTCACTAGCCCCACGTCACGCATCGTATTATTTTTCTAACTTATTTTTTTAATATTTAATTTTTCATTATATAATTATTATTATATTTCTATCCCACGTCACTTTCGTTTGGCTATACAAAAGTTAAGGATTCAAAATTTAAACCTTTACGATATTTTTTAATTATTAAATAATATTTTTTCAGTTCTTTGAACTTATAAATTTTTTAATCCAAACACCTTAATCAGATCTTCGAGAGGATAAGGAACGATAGGTAGTTCGCAGAGCATACATAGAGAGCATTATTGATAGAATTTCATAGGTATTATAGGATTTCGTCTCATTTAAAAGCTCAAACATATAAAAATGAGTGAAATCTATTGGTTTATATTATAATTCGCAATAATTGTTTCGGTAGATCTTCTTTATAGCTGAAGATGAAGTCTAAATCAATTAGAGGCCAAGGTTCCAATCCCAGTTCACTGAAAAATAAATCTCTCCAACTCTGTTCAACACTAGTCTTTCTATGAATCATTTTCAAATAGGATGATCCATAATTTTCTCATATAAGGCTACTCAAAGTCGGCAACAACTTGACGACAAACCACATTGTAGTTGATTTGACTAGCTTATAAGCTTAGTCAAACAGCCCGAAGACATGCTATGCTAATTGCAATTAAAATGTCCAGTTCTTCTAACGTGCATCCATTCTCCGCGTACCAATGAAATGGGCACTCCCCAGTCCCCCTTACAAACAAGATTATCTACCTTAGAATTTTCGATATGAGATATGTCGTTTGCACCCAACAAACGTAATGACCAAAACAGAACCAATTACTTCCGTTGGTAATTAGAACGCTACGAAACAATGTAGATAATGCCTCCACTTCTTAAAAGTTACTTCTTCTGTACACGATCTTTAGTCCGTGAATAATCTATCAGAATCAAATAGTTGGAAACTTTCAAACATCTTCTTTTGGACATTTCATCGAACAAATGGATGACGTGAAACTAAATCAATCAAAGACCGTATGTGGCATTATATCGAACATTCGGAGGACGTGAGACTACAACAACCAACCATAAAAAGAATGAACTAGCAATATAAGTTTGCCAATGACCGTAGATAATATCTTCAATTCTTCACTGTCAAAGAGAATAAAACATAACTGAAATCTAAATGTTTGAGGAAAACATCGTCAATGCGTAAACTAAACTAATGAAGCGAAACGAAAGAAACTAAAAAGGTGATCTTGAAAAGTAGTTGTCCCCAAATTAGAACCAGATACTGTGATGATCTTGCTTAAAGTAGACAATGGATCATCCTTGGTTCTTTAGCTAGTACGAGAAAGAAGCAAAAACAAATGCAAGAATCTCAATTTGCAGGTGGATGCACCGCGTAGTAGAGTTGGGCAGCAGAAATCGCAAGCACCGTGATTGCAGCCAAAAAGGCGGTTATCGTCCACGGTGTTCGAAAATAACTGTGGAGCAGCTCGGCGATCCACACATTGACCCTTCTCTTACAATGACCTTGGATTTGGTGCTCCACTTTTCCAAAGAACTTGGAGTTGTCGAGGCCAAAGGTGTCGATCTTGTTTAACATGTTTGCAGCTGCTTCATCGTTGCCAAGAAGGTTGGAGAGGATACCCTTTTCCCGCAGGACCTTCACGTCCTCGGGTACATCCACGAGGGACTTCATGAAGTTGACGTACGACAGCACCTCCCCCTCCGTGGGGCTGCCGGGGCTCAGCTCGTACGCCACCATGTTCTTCAGCAGCACCTTCGTGTGGACGTTTATGGCCCACGTGGGGAGCTGGAGGGTGGCGAAGAAGAAGTAGGATTTGAAGTTGATGCGCTTGGATGATCGGTTAGGGATGGGCCGGAAGCGGATGCCCTTTGCCTTGAGATCAATAGCCGTGCGGAACGAATGGAAGGGCTTCGGTATCATGATTTCCGGGGCTGCATCGGAGGTGTCAGGGCAGACGAAGTCGGAGATGACGACCCGGTGGGAAGCTTCGAGAAGGTGCAGAGGACTCGGTCTCTTGTCTTCCTTCTCCACACAGAATATTTCTTTCTTTCGGTTCTCTTCTCGGAAGATCTTATTCAGGAAACTATAAATTTGAAATTTCGAGAACTTAATATGTATAGAGTTTGATTCATATAAAAATACGTTCAGACGTGAAATAGATCTGAATTATTTATCTTATTGAAATTTATGACTGATCATAATCATATCGACTTATGTATGATTGCTATGCACAATAAACACGAAAGTAAGCATAAAATTTTATGAAATAGACATGTTTACATGTATATCCGAGTCTGACTGTGTATAACTTTAAACATTTTTCGCATATAAATCGATCTGCGTACCTGTCAAGCAATCCTTCAACTTTGCCGGGCCCATACCTATGATAAACCAAGAGGTTGATGACCGCTAACGGGATCTGATTCTGAAGCAAGAACAGATCACGAGCTATAATCCCCACCGTGAGCATCCCCAGATGCTCCTTCATCTTGGCAAACTTAACCGGCGTCGTCGCCACTGACTTCTCCATCTCCATCCGTGTAACGATCTCCATGTAAATTATGATCAAGGCGGCGTCGTTGAGCATCATCTGGGGGAGGCCGTCTTTATCGGGAACGAACTCCTCGTCGTACAAGTTTCTTACCCCTTCTACTTCTTCGAGGATCTTGTCGAGGTAAAACTCCTTTTTCTCATGGCCGCCCGTGATGAACAAGTCGACCGCGACGGATTTGAAGTTCTCGACCAAAACGAACTCGTCTTTGCCGTGGAAGTGGGGGCCGATTGAAACCACCTTCGGCCGATAGTCCTTCTTGTCATCCTCCTTCTCTGCTAATGGAAGGGGCAGCAGTTTCGGTATTTTCCAACTTCGTGCCTCTGCCATTTTTGATGATGGTGGAAGTCTTGTTCTCTTTTGTGTGGATCGAATGGCTTATTTAACACTAAGGGGTCGTTTGGTTCAAATAGGTAAACGGAAAAGGAACGGTAATAACAATTGTCACTTTGGTTCAATAATAGAAATGAATCGTTTGCCACGAATTCTCTTTATCCAAACACCCCGAGCCTCTCCTAAGCTAAAGTGCAAAACTAGAGCTGTCAAATTATCGGGCCGGGCCAACCTGGCCCAAGCCCGAAAATCCAGCGGGCCTAAACATGTACCCAAACAACCCCGGTTAATGTGAATTTCTTCGGCTGGGCAGGTAAGCCCGAGCTCACCGTACTTTTTATACTTTTAAATCAGTCCGATCTAACCTAAAATAGAACCTAACATTATGGAACTCAACCCGGACCAGGACCGGGATGGGTCGGGCTGGGCCCATTTCGACAGCTATACTAAAACAGCTGTTTGATGTTAATGTGAGAATACAGAAAAAAAATACGCTAGTCTGGATTCATCAAAGTCAAAACAATAATGAATATTTTTCAATATTAATATATGTAACAACCATGAATTGGTCACATATTGTGAAAATTTTAAATTGTACTCGTTCAAAGTCAAACAAATTGAGGGTAACTCTTTAATTTGAGAATTCCCTTATTATAAGCTAGATTACTTATAAATATATTAATTATTTAGATTAATTAGAAGTCAAATTAGTGAGAATTTTTTAATAATTGTCTAACTACCACAAGTTGCTCATACTTTAGGCGCACGTCACGTATCGTATTATATAACTTCATACTATTTTTATATTTCTATTATATACACATTTGTTTGGCTATAGTAGATATACAATTCATTTTTAGATATAATTTTTTTAATTTTTAAATGCTAATTTTTTCCATTTTTTTTTAAACTTTTAAACTCTAACTCTTTTATACAAATATTTTGATATTTCATAAGCTTTTAAATTTACGCTATGAAATAAGCTTAGTTAAACACCCCTTTATTGAGTCTTCAAGCTAAATTACTTATAATATTAATTAATTATTTAGATTAAAAGTCAAATTAGTGAGCATATTTTTAATAATTGTCTAACTACTACAAGTTGCTCATTCTTTAGCCCACGTCACAAGCCCCACGTAACGCATGGTATTATTTTTCAAATTAATTTTTTTTTAATATTTTACTTTTACATTATATAATTATTCTTATATTTTTATTTTATACACTTCTGTTTGGCTACACAAAAAGTTATGATTGAAAATTTTCATTTTTTAAATTCATTTAATTTTTCAATTTTTTTTCCCAGTTCTCTTCGAACTTATAAATTCTTTTATCCAAACACCTTAATACTACCTCCGTCTCATTAAATTAGCCCCAGATGCCGTTTTGGTCCGTCTCAACTATTAACCCCATTTCCGTTTTTGGCAAAAATTAGCCCTAATGGGCCATCCCATCAAAATAAAATAAGGGCCCTAATTATGGTTAATTAACCATAATTGAGCCCCTAATTGTGCAGCCCAAATTAGGGGTGGGAGAGGGGAGCCCAATATGTGAGGGGTCAAAACCCTACCCCTCACTTCTCCGCCTCCCATTGCTGTCATTTTCTCCATTTCTCTCGAATCTTCCTCTTCTTCTCCGCCTCCCTCTTCTCTGCGAAACCCTACATCCCTCACTCGAGCTCTCCGTCTCCCCCTTCTCTGTGAAAAAATACCTCTCCCTCTCCCTCTCCCTCTCCCGATCTGTCGCTCTCCCTCTCTCCTCCATATCCTTCGATGGTCGGAGCGAAGCTTTCCATCCCTTCGGATGAAGAAGGGAGCCCCCAAAACCCTACCCCTCCCTCGCCGCCGTCTCCCCCCGCGGGAAATCTCCATAAACGCGGGCGGAGGCGTTCTCGTCCCATCCCTCCTCCCAGATCTGACCCTCTGGGTCGGAATCGCCGCCGTCTGCCTCGCCGGGAAAGGGGGGCGAAACTGGAGGAGTATCCAGACTCTCCGCCGTCCTCCCCCCCGCCTTGGCAAACCCTAGAGCTTGGGCTCCCGTCACCGGAGGCGCCGGCGTTGCCCGTCCCAGCTGCTCCTCCACCTCCGGACAGATCTGACCCGAAGAAATGGAGGCGGCTCCCAGATTACTTCTATCGGTACCGGATTCTCCCATCGTGGGCCACCGGCGGCGGCGGAGTTGAAGCGGCTGGGAGCTCCGAGGCGGCGCCGTGCACTAACGATGGAGATGGGGTGATCTGACCACTACTACATGGCGGTGAATCTTTCCTTAATCTCTTTTTATGAACCCTCAGCACATAAATGTTGTACATGGGCTCGAATTTCCTCTTTTCCCCTTCACTGTACTATACCCAAACTACTTGGTTGTTTTTGTGCAACACTTATGAGCTGAGGGTCATAAAAAGATAGATTTTCAGTGAAATTTGATGCTATGTTGTTGGTGTTTATGCAGATTGGGTGACTGGATTTGGCGCTGTGGAGGAACCATTTGATGGGGCTGTGGAGGAACCATTTGATGTTCTGCTGATGGATATCTACATGGGTTGTATCCTTCCCTGTCTTTATGTGATAGTTGGATTAGGTGTGGTGTTATTTCTGTATGTGTATGCTGATGACATACAACGGTCAGATGATGCTCTGTTCTTGACATTCTAACCTGCTGATGCCGTTGTATGCTCAAATGATGCTCTGTTCTGTTCTGGTCTATTTATTTATTGAGATGGAGGTAGTATGTGCATGTGAGTATGGTCTGTTCTTGGGCAACTGTGGGATTTAGGGGTCCTAATTAGCTGCAGTGATGACATGTTTAAGTATCTATTTATGCTTTGGCCTCTATTGAAGTGGTTTCAACCTCTGTTACATGGTTTTGATTGTCTGTGCCTACACTTTATGTGATTTTACATTAACTCATTACTGAGAATACATGAATTCAATGATGTGCATTCAAGTGTTCAATAATTTCAAAAGGTACTGGAAATGGAAAGTTAAACATACACTTTATGAAAACCTAAAGCTACTGCCATCTGCTGCTGTTCTTCAATCTGTCTTCACTCTATGCTTCATGTTTACTTTCCCATTTCTGTCTTCACTCTATGCATTCAAATCAAACATTTCACCTAAACCTTGCGGGACATTGATGCCTAATTCTTCCATCAAAATCTCCAATCCTTCTGTTCTTTCTTCTGCAATCAAGTGATCAATGCATTCCCTCACTAGGTATTCTGGTACATCTAGGTTTTGAGGTAGTAAACCCTGCCTTAACAATGAATCCTTGGACATATGTGGCAATTTGAAGTTGTTCTTCCCTCTGCATTTCATCACCTCAAGTAATACACACTGCAATGATAAAAAGACCTTGTTTAGTGTCTGTGGCTCCATTATTTGGAAACTTTCTTGCACTGCCTTGATGAGTTCTTCTGGATTTTTGCACTTCATCCTCTGCTGTAGACTTTGGATTGCTGTGAATAGGCCTAAGTCATTTGCATTACAATCTGGACTGTTTGATGGCTGTTGTACTAGCTGTATGTTGAAACCATCTGCATTAGCTGCTTGTTGGAAGTCAGGATCATTGATGTGTGCTCTGCAGTTGTCTTGCTGTATATGTATTCTCTTGCTCACACTAACTGGCCATTTTTGTTTGATGGCAGGCAGAATCTGTGAGATTGAGCAATGTGTTAGGGTGTTAATATGAGTGTTCTCAAATGATGGAAACTGATAGAGATTTAAAAAAGGCTACTTACCTCTTTTAATATGCAATCCTTGACAACTGTTTTTGTAATGCTTTGAATGGGTTTTAGCTCCACTGTGCCTGCTGGTCTCTTGCTGCTATTTCTCTTTGTTGTATACTCCTCTACAAATGGCCATATACCAATCTTTCCATCAAATAGAACACTCCCATCCCCCCTAAAAACTGGTCTACTTACTGCACACATAAACATGACCTTAGGGATGAAATTTTTTGACTGTGTAACTCTTAGGGGGTCTGCCTCCATTGGGGTCAGGTAGTATCTGCAGTTTTTCCTTTGTAAGTAGAACCACTTCTCATCTATGTGAATGGTATTTTCCATGGGCTTGAATGTTGGAGTGTTCCTAGTAAAATCGAAGTGTAAGGCTTGTAGACTAAACCTTAACCTCCATAACATGTTAGGAGCTGTCAATAGGGGCCTTATAGCATTACTATGATGTCTGAGCAGTAACTTAGCCCATCTTCCCACTGTTGCTCTTGAAATGAATGGACCTAATGCATCACTAAGTGAGGAAATGATACCTCTTTTACTGGGGTCTATTGCCTCAATAACTGAATAGTTGATTGTGTGCTTCTTCTTTCTGCTTCTGCCCTCTCTATTTGCAGCAACATTAATGGCCTCACCCCTCTCTCTTTGTTGTTTTGCAGATTTCCAGATTCGATGGACACTCCATCTGGAAATTTGGAACATGCTTGCTGCTTCATTGATGCTCCCTTTGCCCATCTTCCCATTCTTCTCCAACTGCAGCAAGTGCTGCATAATCTGTGTCTTCCTCTCTGCTGGAACATCTGCCATCTTCCCCATCTTCTCCTTCTTCTTCTTCTTCTTCTTCTTCTTCTTCTTCTGTTTTCTCCTTCTTCTTCTTCTGTTTTTTTCTTCTTCTTCTATTCTTGAGAGAGTTTATATCCAAATGATGCTAAGCTGATGGATATATACATTGTATCTAGTGAAATAGGGGGAAATTTAAATGTCAAATTTCCCCCCCTCACCCGAGTATGATCATCTGCTGCTGTTCTTCAATCTGTTTCCCACTTTCTTTCTTTTTTTTAATTTTTTATTGTATGAACAGTAAAATGATGTACAGTAAACCCCGCTACAGTAATATATGAACAGTAACATCAGTTTTTAATTTTGTGCTTAATCTCCACTTTATTTCCCTGATTTTTTTTGTCTTGGTTTTTGGTCCAAAAGCATTTGTAGCTTATTTAGTGAGATGGAGGTAGTAATTTGTAAGCCCTTTTATCCGACCAAACATCTTCTTATTGGCAATTCAACAAACATTTGGAACAAGTGAGTCTAAATCAAACGGAACCAAAGGTTTCGATCCCGGACCTAGGGGTGTCAACGGGTGGGTAAAACCCGGACCCGGTCCAGACCCGCTCGTTAATTAATTTACGGGTCCGGGTCCGGGTCCAACCCGGTCAGACTCGTAACAGCAGCAGACCCGACCCGGCCCGGCCCGATTTTTATTTTTTTTAAATAAATTCTTTTTTTTCTTATAAATTAATTCAGCCATTTAGTTTTTTCAACTTATCAATTGTGTATATTTTTACATATTAAGATAGATTAAAGTTTCGATTTGCACGTCACTAGGTATGACAATGGATCCAGGACCCAGTCCAGATGCGGTAGATCCGATCCGAAAATTGGATATGGACATTGCAAAATTTTTATTGTAATTTTTATTTTCAAAATTTTAATTTATAAATAAATTCTACGGATCTGGGTCCAGATCCGTAAACCCGTGGATCCGTCGGATCGGACATGGATCTCAATGTTTCGGACCCGACAGTGCGAAGGAGGGAGGGAGAGAAGAGAAAGCGGCGGCGGAGAAGAGGGGTTCAGAACTTCCCAGCGGAAGAGCAAGTCCAAATTTGATGAATTTGGACCATTGAATTAAAAAAATGTAAAGGTGTAGCAATTTTAATTTCCGGATCCGGGTCGGGTTCGGGTCCACTGTAACGGGTCGGGTCCGGGTAGCAACTAAGTTTTCGGGTCCGGGTCCAATGTGGCCGGGTCGGGTCCGGGTCCTTTGTTGTTTGAGCTAGTCCGGGTCCGGGTTTTACCCACCCGCTGACACCCCTACCCGGACCATTGAAAAAGTAAACCAATACTGTTCAAATAGTTTCGATATAAATATAGTGAAAATATAGACTTCACCTCACCCCTCTTCATTCTACCTATTCTATGAGAAAGATATAATAACAACCAACTTCATAACACGAGCAAGATAGCAACATATGTTTGTGAATCACAGTAGATAATACACTCGACTCTCAAAGAGTACGATCCATAAGTTTCTCAAGTAGAACGTCTACAACTTGACGACAAACCACATCTTAGTTGATCAGACCAGCTTATAAGCTTAGCCAAACAAACATGCTATGCTAGTGGCGCTCCCCCTTACGAACAAGGTTATCTACCTAAGTATTTCCAATACGGGATATGTCGTTTGCACCCAACAACCGTAACGAAGAAAACCTCGACCTTCGATCCAACTCAAGAGGAAGAAAAAAGGGAAAAAAACACACACATACACAAAAATCAAACCAAGTATTCTTCAAAGAGGAGGAGGAAATGGCGAGACTAAACTTTCAACGTAGAAATACATGCTAAAAGGACTGTAATCAAAACCTTGAAAACGGGAACAAAAGCCCTCATAAAAACCCCTAAATAAACCTTTTACGCCGGAAAACCACCCTTGGCTACTTTTCTTGCTCTTCACCGCTCCGGCACCATTGCCACGGCTAACTTTCTTGCTCTTCGTCGTTGCGTTGCCACCGCTGAAAACCAAGAAATTCTGTCCACATACTATCACCCTCTCTCCAGACGGGGCAGAGAAAAGTCTCCGTCCCCCGAAACAATTACCACCGTCGAGTCTGACCAGTTTCTCCCACGACTCTTCCACCCCATGCTCCTTCATAACCCACAAATCCGCGTACCAATACGGCCTCTCACACAGCAGACCAATGCACCCTCTTACCTCTCCCAGCCTTAGCACGAAGAATCCGTCGATCACGCCCGTGGCATCGCGATCTTCCCAAACGTCTCGCTCCTCAAGTCCAAGGATTCGATGTGGCAAGGATGGTCGCCATCTTCTTCAGCGATCCAGTGAAGGCATCCGCATGCATGCACCCCGACATTATCATAGAGCGAGACGGAGCCGTGCTCGACGGTTGTCCATGAATTTGTCTTCGAGCTATTATAAACTTGAGCCACTCTCTCATCCAGATCTGGATCAAACAATAACGCGAACACCTTGTATGCACCGGCCGTCTCGTCCCAACAGAAGCCCCGTTTCGGTACCCATTTGAGTATGTCGGGCATTTCTGTTACTGGTGGTTTAGGTAGTTCGAAAACCTCTTTAGTGGCTGGATTCAAGAAGAAATGTCCCGTGTAGTAGTCCGAGAAGCAGATCAGCCCATTGCAGCAGCCCACAACATATGCCCTATTCGTTACCTGTTTATTATCCGTCTCTTCGTCGAAAGGGGAGGGATGACCGGACGTTTGGTCCAGTATCGACTGCAGAGAGCACTGCCTCGTCTCAATGTCCGTACGGTCGTCGTAAATTACCCGGTGGTGCGCCAAGCTCGTGTTTTCCTTCGAGTTTCGGTGGTGTTTCTCGACGAACCATTGGCTCTCGATAAACGAACGCCATGATTTCGAGACGCACTTGAATCTCAAGAGCGATTTTACCGGAAGTCGAGGCAATATCTCTTCTTCGACGATTTCGCGGGGAAGGAGAGGGAGAGAATAGTGTTCAGGTTTAGTGTTTCGGTGGTGTTGTCGCAATCCATCTGCATGGTTTTGCGTTTATAATCTCTAACTTTTGAAATTTTTCTCTCTTTATATATAGATTTATTTTCGTTTATAATTCACCTTTTTCTATTTCTCCTATATATCGATCTCCTTCTCCTATTCTAATTCTTTTTCTTTCGCAAATATATCTATAATTATCTATGTTTTATTATCAATATTCATTATTTCACACTCTTTCATAAATTTATATTATACTCAATACTCGAATACAAAATGATAGGATCGCCAAGATTTCATCAATTATTCTTAACTTTTCCATAAAAACATACGTCGCAATGATACACCTCCATTTAATTTCATTTGATATATATGTTAAGTGTTCTAGTCTTTGTTAAAAACCGGACCTAACCGGCGATTAAATCGATCGAACATGAACTGGTCATGATTTTGATTTGCAGGGTTTTCTGATACGGCCTCGCCGGTGAGTGAGCAACGTGAGGTGACGCCGGAGCCACGAGAGGGCGACACGTTCGACGCGTCGGGAGAGAAGGACGAGAGTCGGGCAGAAGAGGACCGTTCGGGCAGGCCCAAGCGGAGGAGTCAAGGGCCCAAGAAGTTTGATCAATTTATTCTTTATCGTTAGTTTATGATTAGACGTTGTTCGGGCTTGGCCCAATTTTATTTATTTCGAGTCGAGCGTATTATGAGCTCCGTTACGGGTTTTCTTGTTGGTTCTTTCCCGATAACGTAAGTCGAACCAACCTAGGAGTCTAGTATTTAAAGAGAGAAGGGTGTAGATTGCCGATCATCATAATCAAAACCCTAATTTCTTGAATTTTTCTGCGTTTTTGCTTGCTTTGTTTGGTGTGAACGTCGAGCTCCGATCTCACGTCGACCGTTTATCTTTTCGGTAGGATCTTCATCCTATCAACTGGTGCTTTCATCCCGAACATGGAAAATTGGCGAGACACCGGGTTGCGCAAGGAGGTATTGCCGCCGAGGGGGGCCCCTCCGGTGGGTGGAGGACCCGTGCAACTGGGATCGACGTCTTCGCCGTCGATGGAGACTGTTTTGGAGAGGCTCAGTCGGCTGGAGGCTCGTTACGCGGCGGAGAACGATCGCGGGTCGCAGCGGCCCGACCCAGACCCCCCTTACGGGATGCCGCCGGCTTGGAAGTCACCGGCTTGGCTGCCGGGAGGTTCATCGCTGCCGGGGCAGGAGGAGCAGCAGGTGGGGGCGTCGAACCCGCTGCAGGCGAACAACATGCATGGGGGGCAGGATTCTAGGGTTTCAAGCGGAAACCCTAACGCTATGGGATTTCGGGCTTCCTCCCAATCGTACGCGCCTACTTCGTCCACATGGGAGATTGGGGCCCCGCGTTCGACGTGGGACATCCTGACCCACCGCGCGTCCGCACCGCAGCAGGGGTCCGATCCGAATCGGTTATTCAAATTAGAACCCCCCATTTTCGATGGATCGGAAGCTCACAATTGGGTTACTCGGGTGCAATATTACTTCGATCACATCATGCTCCCGGAGTATCACCGCCTACACTACGCCGTCATGCTTTTCGCCCCGACAGTCACTGATTGGATTTTCTCTTACAGGGCGAGTAATCCGACGGTTTCATGGCGTCAGTTTTTGGACGATGTTCGGAGACGTTTCGACCCGAACTACTTTGTCAATTACGTGGAATTGATATCAAAGCTTACGCAGACCGGTCAGCTTGGCGATTATAATCGGGAATTTGAGAAGATGAAGAGTCACGTTCAAGGGGTTTCGAAACCTACGTTGTTGGCGATGTATGTCAGTGGCTTGCGCCATCCTCTTCGCAATCAGGTGCGATTTCAACATCCCTCGTCGGTCGCTTCAGCCATGGCGTTAGCAGTCGAGTTCGATGTAGGGGCAAATCGGGGAACGTCACAACGGAGTCCTTGGCAACCGAGGGACGGGCGTGCGACAGTGCCTTCGGGGCCGACTACTTCCCCCGTCGACCCGTCACCAGCGGCCTCGTCCCCGTCTTCTTCAATTCGGCCTCGGGATTACTCTAAACTCCCGGTCGTTCGTCTATCGGCGACAGAGCGGGCGGAGAAGACCAAGTTGGGCCTTTGTTGGTATTGCTCGGACAAATGGGCGGTTGGACATACGTGCAAGGGGCGCTTCTTGGCGTATATAGGCCCGGACGACGACGACGAGGAGGTGGGGGACCCTACGGAGCCGTTAACTGACGCTCCTGAAGTGGTTTCAGCCGATATTTCGCAACTGTATAGGCTGGACGGGCAGCCTCGAGCTTCAGTTTTGGAATTTCAGGGTTTCTTGGGAGCTACGAACGTGCGCATATTAGTGGATTCGGGGAGTACGCACAACTTCGTGCACCCCCGAGTGGTGGAGACGGGAAGGTTAGCCGTGCAGGCCATTCGGCCTTTCCGTGTTTATGTGGGGAATGGCCATGCCTTGATTTGTTCGACTAAGGCCGAGGGAGCCGATGTTCGTATCCAAGGTCATTCGATGAAAGTTGATCTTCACGTTCTTAAGGTGCATGGCCCGGATTTGATCCTCGGCATACCGTGGTTGAGTTCGTTACAGACGGTGACGAGTGATTATAGTGCGGGGACGTTGGAGTTTCTTAATAAGGGGCGGCCGATTTGCTTGAAGGTGCAGCCCCCGTCGTCCGGTCAAGTCTCGGCTAGCACGTTCGCGGCGATGATGAGTCACCAAGGAGCGGCTCAGTGCTTCGAAATTGTGCAAGTGGACGCCGAGTCGGGGGCCGACGCCATAGCTGCCGAACTGCCTTCGGACCTCCCCCCGGCCGTTCAGGAGGTTCTTCTCCAACACTTGGACGTCTTTTCCGTCCCTTCCGGCCTCCCGCCAGCCCGGAGCTTCGACCACCGGATCCATCTATTGCCTAACTCTAAGCCGGTCAACGTCCGCCCTTATCGATACCCGTACTTTCAGAAATCGGAGATCGAGAAGCAAGTTCGAGAAATGTTAGAAGCAGGGATAATTCGACGGAGTTCTAGTGCCTTCTCTTCGCCCGTTTTGCTTATTCGCAAGAAAGACGGGACGTTCAGGTTCTGCATTGATTATCGTGCATTGAACAATGCTACCGTGGCAGACAAGTTTCCGATCCCTACAGCTGATGAATTATTTGACGAGCTGGGAGCGGCTCGGGTCTTCACCAAACTGGATCTTCGCTCGGGCTATCATCAGATCCGGATGCACGAGGAGGACGTCTACAAGACGGCTTTCCGGACACACGACGGCCATTTCGAGTTTCTTGTGATGCCGTTTGGCCTCACCAATGCGCCATCAACATTTCAATCGGCGATGAATGAGATTTTCCGGCCCGTTCTTCGACGCTTTGTCATTGTGTTCTTCGATGACATCCTCATCTACAGCGCCTCCGTCGAAGAGCATGCCAAGCATTTGAGAGAGGTCTTTTCTATCCTTGCTACGCATCGCTTCTTTATCAAATTATCCAAGTGCAGTTTCTGTTGTTTGATGGTGGATTATCTAGGGCACGTGATCTCGGAGGGCAAATTAAAGGTGGATGCATCGAAAATTGAGGCGATGCAAGCGTGGCCTAAGCCTACATCGGTTCGTCAATTGCGAGGGTTTCTCGGCCTTACGGGGTATTATCGGCGGTTCGTTGAGGGGTATGCGATGTGGGCGGCTCCTCTGACCGACCTCCTCAAGAGGGACTCGTTCGCTTGGTCGGATGCAGCTGACGCGAGTTTTCGGGCGTTGAAGGGTGCGATGGTGTCTGCTCCCGTTCTTCGCTTACCGGATTTCTCGAAGACCTTCTATATTGAGACAGACGCATCAGATATTGGCGTCGGGGCAGTGCTAATGCAAGAAGGACACCCGATAGCTTACTTCAGCAAAAAGTTGGGGCCTCGGCGTCGAGTTACTTCCGCTTACCACAAAGAACTCTATGCGATTGTCGAGGCCGTCCAAAAATGGCGCCAGTACTTGTTGGGGCACGAGTTTGTCATCCGGTCGGATCAAAAGAGCCTCCGTGAGTTGCTACAGCAGGTGATCCAGACTCCGGACCAACAATTATATGTTCGGAAGCTCATGGGATACAAATTTGTGATCGAATACAAACCGGGGACGGCGAACAGGGTCGCCGATGCTCTTTCACGGCGCGACGAGGAGGCCGATTCCGAGAGCTCGGACGCAGCTCTATTCACAGCAGTTGCACAGCCCATGCCCGAGGTGCTGGAGATTCTCCGGGAGGATGTGACAAACATTCCCGAGCTGCGTGAGTGAGCGAGGAAGATCGCGGACGGCACGGCTCCCAGGGAATGGCAGTTGGTCGATGGTTTGCTATATCGGGGGCGGCAGATCGTGGTTGCCTCTACTTCAGCCGCGAAGGGTGCTCTTCTTTACGAGCACCATGCTATGGCCGCGGCCGGTCACCCAGGCGTGGACCGAACTCTTCGGAGGATCGCGTCGTGTTTTTATTGGACGGGAATGAGGAAAGATGTTAAGGAGTTCGTGAATGCTTGTGTCGAGTGTCAAACTACTAAATACTCAACTCAAAAACCGGGAGGCCTTCTTCAACCGTTGCCGATTCCCTCTGCGGTTTGGAAAGACGTGTCCATGGACTTTATTACCGGCCTTCCCCCGTCGCGTGGATACACCGCTATTATGGTGGTGATTGACCGTTTTTCAAAGTATGCTCATTTCGCGCCGTTGCCTACGAAGTTTGATGCTTGGAGGGTGGCTAATCTATTTGTGGATACCGTAGTGAAGCACCATGGCTTTCCGGAGTCGTTGGTATCGGACCGGGACTCGGTCTTTCTCAATGCGGTTTGGGAGAATTTGCTTCGTTTGAGCGGGACGAAGTTAAAGTTCACTACGGCTTATCACCCGGAAACTGACGGCCAAACGGAGGTTCGGAACCGAGGCTTGGAGCAGTATTTGAGGGTTTTTGTGGCGGATTGTCCAACGAAATGGACATCGTTCCTTCCGTGGGCGGAGCTGGCTTTGAATTGTACTTACCATGAGGGTTTGGGGACTTCCCCCTTCACGGCACTGTATGGGACAGAACCGCCCCCTCTTGTGGCGGCTAGGCCACCGACGTCGTGCCCTTCGGACGTAGCAGAAGTTATCCGTCGCCGGGGTGAATTGTTGGTAGGGGTGAAAACGGATCGGATACGGACGGATATTGCTCATACCATATCCTATACCATATTTTTTTCTCGAATCCGGAGTCGGATACGGAATAGCCGGATTCGGATACGAATTCGGATTATTCGGTAATACGGAGCGGATACGGACGAATTCGAACCGGATTCGGATAAATATGATCGGATATTACATTTAAATACGAAAGACATCAAGATGTGGTTGAAACACATTTTAAAAAATTTTTAAAAAAATACGCAATAATAAAAGGTTGAAATCTTGAATAAAATGATAACTTGCTTGTCTGTAAGAACACCATTCAACCTAATAAAAAATTTAAGCAACAATCAGAAACCAGAACATATCCTTTACGTGTCCATAGATCAAACTCCCACATTCCCTCACCATTTCCCCAAAATCAGAAAATACAGAATAATTCAAACGCCCCATCAGCGTACAACATTCAGAAGCGCACGGTACAAGCACCCCCACACCTCTCGAGTACTGGGCAACAGCTAATTACAGTAATCGCGAAGCAGACAAACATGAGGCCCAAATAAATTCACCAATTTCCGCCGATTTCCAGCGGAAAAACACATCTTCGTAGCTCAATTACCGATTGCAACCACAATTACCCAAATTTGCTACTAACCTAATTTCTTGAATACTTGCGCTGGGTTTAAGAAAGAGATTCGTAGGGCTCTCAATGTATTCGGCGTCGGGCACCTCATCGACGGCAAGGTTGATCGACGGCGACGGTGGGTCTTCAGCTTCATCCATTTGCGCGGCGGGTGGTGGACGAAATCGTGAAGAGAAGAGGAGAAGAACTGGACGACGCGAATTCGTATATTGTATTTCACTATTTTGAGTTTTTAACATAATTAATAATATATTAGATGAAGTAAATAAATAAAATAAGTAATATTATATGTATAAAAAAATTATAAATAAAAATTATAAAATATATATAATTATTCGGATATCCGAATTTGGAATCCGGTTACTATCCGAAAAAATACGGTAAATTTCGGATACGGTCGGATACTATGTAATCCAAATCCGATCCGATATCCGAATTCAACTATCCGTATCCGAATCCGTATCCGACCGGATACTGATTTTTTATACCGAATTCGATACCGACCGGATCCGGTTCCGGATCGGTCGGGAAATATCCGATCCGTTTTCACCCCTAATTGTTGGTAACATTAAGGCGTAATTTGGAGCGTGCACAACAACGGATGCGGGATTCGGCGAATGCCCATCGTCGGCATGTGGAGTTTAGTGTGGGAGATAAGGTTCTTTTAAAGTTGCAGCTCTATCGTCAGCATTCGGTGGCTCGTCCCATTTCTCAGAAGTTGGCTCGGAGGTTTTACGGGCCTTTTCCGGTGGTGGAGCGAATTGGCGCCGTCGCTTATCGTTTGCAGCTTCCCGAGGGTAGCAGGATTCACAATGTGTTCCATGTTAGTTTGCTCAAGCCGTATGTGGATGGGACATCAGTGCGACCGGAGGATTTTCCTTCGTTCTTTTCGCGCGGTAAGGTGGTTTCGCGGCCCGTGCGCCTCGTCGAGCAGCGGCAGGTGTTGAAACATGGTGAGGTCGTTGAGGAGGGCCTCGTTCATTGGGACGATGATGATGGTGCGGTCCCGTCTTGGGAGCCGATGACGGTGTTGAAACGGCATTTCCCTTCGCTCATCCTTGAGGACAAGGATGTTTTCAATGACGGGGGAGTTGATACGGCCTCGCCGGTGAGTGAGCAACGTGAGGTGACGCCGGAGCCACGAGAGGGCGACACGTTCGACGCGTCGGGAGAGAAGGACGAGAGTCGGGCAGAAGAGGACCGTTCGGGCAGGCCCAAGCGGAGGAGTCAAGGGCCCAAGAAGTTTGATCAATTTATTCTTTATCGTTAGTTTATGATTAGACGTTGTTCGGGCTTGGCCCAATTTTATTTATTTCGAGTCGAGCGTATTATGAGCTCCGTTACGGGTTTTCTTGTTGGTTCTTTCCCGATAACGTAAGTCGAACCAACCTAGGAGTCTAGTATTTAAAGAGAGAAGGGTGTAGATTGCCGATCATCATAATCAAAACCCTAATTTCTTGAATTTTTCTGCGTTTTTGCTTGCTTTGTTTGGTGTGAACGTCGAGCTCCGATCTCGCGTCGACCGTTTATCTTTTCGATAGGATCTTCATCCTATCATTTTCCTGGAGTGTTTTAGTTTTGGCCAATTCAATCTCAATTGGCAAATGCAGAACCGGAGACCTTGCCGGTTTGACTTTCCGTTCAATTTTTATTTTTATTTTTTCAGTTTGAACTTATAAATTCTTTTATTAGTGTTTGACAATTTATAAGCTCTTAAATTTGCTCTTTAAAGCTTAGCCAAATACCCATTTATCGATCTTTGAGAGGAGATGCTTTGTCAGAGTAGGCACGCATAGACAATTGCTTGACTAGAGCTTCTTCGTCTATAGCTGAAGATGAATGGATGGCTTCCTTCCGATCAAACATCTTCTCATTAGCAATTCAACAAACAGTTGAAAGAAGTCTTGGGTCTAAATCAATTAGAGCCAAAGGTTCCAATCCCAGTTCATTGAAAAATCAATATCTACTCCTTTGTTGAATTTTCAAATAGTTTCGACTTAATTTTACTGAAAAAGATAGACTTCGCCGCTCTTTATCTACATAGTGTATAAGAAATATGATAACAACCAACTTCATAAAATGAGTATCAACATTTGTGACCGAAAGTAGATAATACACTCGACTCTCAAAAAGAATATGATCCATAATTTTCTCATATAGAACTATACAAAGTCGGCTACAACAACTTGATGACAAAGCACGTCTTAGTTGATACAGAAAGAGAAGCATTAACATGAAATTTAATGACACGTTAATTTTACTAAAGAAGATAGAATTGAGCACTTTCTTATTTATATTGTACCTATTCTATATATAAATCGATCCAAACTCTAGAAAGAATGAGCAAAGTAATAAGTTTGCCAATGAAGGTAGATAATAGCTTCACTATCAAAGAAAAATAAAACACAACTGAAATTCTAAAATTCTAGCATGCATCCATTCTTGGAGGGAAACAGCTCAATTCTCACATTGTTGGGGATTCCGAGCACCATTGCTGAATCGCGTTAGTATGATATTGTTCGCACGCCAATGCAGTAGGGTGCCTCCCTTTAACCTTCCATCCAACTCGAGAGTAAGAAGAAAAACAAAAGCCAACTATTGTTCAAAGAGGAGGGGGAAACGGCGAGACTAAACTTTCGACGTAGAAGTACATTTGATTATCAGAGTAATCGATACCACGAAAGAAGGAAATAAAGCCCTCATTAAAACCCCTAAATAAATCTTTAATGCCGGAAAACCACCCTCGGCTAATTTCCTTGCTCTTCGCCGTTTCGTTGCCACCGCTGAAAACAAAGAAATTCTGTAAAGATATTAGCAACCTCTCTCCACACGGGGCCGTTAAAAGTTGCAGTCCCCCGCAAAAACTATTACCACGGACACGGACCAGTTTCTCCCACGACTCTTCCACCCCATGCTCCTTCATAACCCACAAATCTGCGCACCGCGAATTCTCACGCAGCACGGCAATGCACCCTCTTACCTCTCCCAGCCTGAGCAGAAAGGCTCCACAGTCAGCCTCTTCGGGTGGCATCCCGATCTTCCCAAACGTCTCGCTCCTCAAGTCGAAGGATTCGATGTGACAAGGATGGTAGCTGTCATCTTTTGTAACGACCCAGTGAAGGTATCCGCATGCATGCACCCCGCCTCCGACTGGATAGAGCGAGAGGGAGCCGTGCTCGACGGTTTTCCATGAATTCTTCTTCGAGCTATAAACTCTAGCCACTCTCTCATACAGATCTGTGTCATACAATAACGCAAACACCTTGTATGCGCCGGCCGCCTCGTCCCAACAGAAGCCCGATTTCCGTCTGCGCGGGTCGGGCATGTCTGTTACCGGTAGTTCAGGTAGTTTGAATACCTTTTTAGTGGCTGGGTTCAAGAAGAAATATCCCATGTCGTAGTCCGAGAAGCAGATCAGCCCATTGCAGCATCCCACAAGACGAGCATTATCTGTTACCTGTTTATTATCCTTCTCTTCGTCGAAAGGGGAGGGATGACCGGATGCACGATCCAGTATCGACTGCAGAGAGCACTGCCTCGTCTTAGAATCGTTACGGTTGTCATAAATTACCCGGTGGTGCGCCAAGCTCGTGTTTTCCTTCGAGTTTCGGTAGTGTTTCTCGACGAACCATTGGCTCTCGATCAACGAACGCCATGATTTTGAGACGCACTTGAATCTCAAGAGCGATTTTACCGGAAGTCGAGGCAATATTTCTTCTCCGACGATTTCATGGGGAAGGAAAGGGAGAGAATAGTGTTCGGAGTTGAGGGTTTTGGTGGTGGTGGTGTCGCAATCCATCTCCATGGTTTTGCGTTTATAATCTCTAACTTTTGATATTTTTTCTCTCTATATATTGATTTATTTTCGTATATAATCTCCTTCTCTTACTCTAATTCTTCTTCTTTCGCAAATATATTTATCATTATCTATGTTTTATTATAAATTTTCACTATTCGGCATTCGTTCGATATGTTACCTGTTCTAGTTGGTGTTTTAAGAACCATACCGAACTGGCGGTTAAATGGGTCGAATTATGAATTGGTAATGGTTTTTACGTCTGATACAAGACTTAGTGAGAGTAGAAGACTTATCAAGTAAGTAGATGTATATCGTTATTTTAAGACCAAGACTTTTTGTTAGTCAACTAGGACAGATCTTTATAATATTGATCTTTATTTATAATATTTATCCATGTGCATTTTTTTCTTTTCCCATTACAATAGTCATAGATCTAGAAATCTTGATCAATTGGGCAAGTAGTTATATCTTTGAAACGATCAACAAAAGTTTATTGTATAAAAGGACAAGGTATGGTAGTTAGAATATTACTTAATTAGTCACAACTTATACTAATTACTTAATGCCCATTAATTATTTCTAGATCTAAGTGAAATATTATTGAAAAAGATTATCCTGCACGTTCTGCTTATTGGAGTAGTTCAAGGCTATACGACTCTCTACTCTACCGACGCACTTGCTTGCGTCGGAATGACCCACGTCTTATGTACTCGTTCGATGAATCCAGTTTGACATGTTACCATATGTAAGGTAAATTGGACGAAACCAAAAAAGTATTTCACTATGATAATAATATAAAAAAATATAAAATTGAATATCGCATAAAGTAAGTAAAATTTAGTTAGTCTCCCCATTTTTATACCAAATTAAAATTATCAATATCATCTTTCGTTTAAGTTCAAACATCAATATTTTTATATGCATCTGTAATGCTCTCATTTTAAAACAAGTCCAGAATACATAAACTACATTATATCTCTACACATAATACATTTTACACCCAAAACACTCTTGTCTTGAATCCCATATCAAAAGGAAAAGCTCATTAATCTTGAGTCGGAGGAAGTACATTAACAAATAAATAAAGGAACTCGTTTGCCTGATAGAGGATGGGGCGATTTCTTCTACCAAGAAAAGAAAAGAAATAAAAGATACAACGGCAGACGTGAGAACTTTGCTCGTCGTGTTCACGCCACAGATTACGAGGCAGAAAAGAAAGATAAAAGACGGCAAATAAAATAGGGTTTTTGTATTATATTTCTTGATAATGAAATAAGATAGAATCCTCCTATTTATACTAAATACTTAGGGTTGATTCGACCTACGATTCGGGAAAGAATCAACAAGAAAACCCGAAAAGAACGACCCAAATAATTAAACGGGCTAAGCCCAACGACAAACCTAAATAATTAAATTAACGTATCAACTCCCCCACCCTTGAAAATCACCTTGTCCTCAAGGTGGAGATCTTTATATACTTCGGCAAGTGCATAGAAGCCAAAAATAACCAATCGTCGGGGTACTTCTCATGATTTCAGCCCTTTTCCTCTTGGGCCGCCTTCACCTTTTTTATTTGGTATAAAACCAAATGGATCAGCCTCCTCTTGGGCTTGGTACAGCAAGGCCCATCCAAATTTGTAGTGTGCAGAGGCACACTCACAAACACACGCAGGCGCAATGAAAACACTTTTATCTACCTCGATTTCTAGGGTACGGCGGTAGCTTTCAATGGCTTCACGGTAATCGCGCTCCTTCGCCACTTTCGAGCCTCGGACCATCAACGCGTCGGTGAATTCCAATGTCTTCTCGAACTCATCGTCGTTGGTATCTGAGGCGGAGCTTTGAGCGGCTTTGTTGGCATTGCCGTCACCGATGTCGGAGCCACTCGCCACATGGACGAAGTTAAGGTCTTGGTTCTCGGCGGCGCCAAGCCCCTTGGAGTTTGCCGCCTCTTCTGCCACGGGGCACGGTCTAGAATCCGTGAAAGACGGCGGTGCGTGGCTCGGCTGCCATGGAGATTCCCACGGCGCATGGGGATCCGCCAACAATGGTCGGGGTGCGTGGCTTGGCTGCCGGAAACCTAGCGGCGGCCGTACCACGTCGGAGGTCGTGGGCGGGTGTTGATGCAGCCTCCATGGCGGATACATCGCGGGAGAGGTGACGAATGGGAATGGGTCCCTGCGTGACGGCTCGTGTGTTGTGGTCCAGCGAAGGTCCCACGCCTCGAGTCGATCCAACTCATCGAGTCGGGCTTCTAATCGCTGTAGCCTGAAGAGTATATACTCCATGGCGGCTTGTGTAGATGGGAAATATGCCGACGCCATAGATTATGACGGCGGAGATAACCGTTGTTTCGCCCCCTCAAAGAGACTCCACTTTGGAAGCTCTCAATGAAAGCACCAATTGATAGAGGATGGAGCAATTTCCTCTACCAAGAAATGAAAAGAAATAAAAGATACAACGGCAGACGCGAGAACTTTGCTCGTCGTTCACGCCACAGATTACGAGGCAGAAAAGAAAGATAAAAGACGGCAAATAAAATAGGGTTTTGTATTATATTTCTTGATAATGAAATAAGATAGAATCCTCCTATTTATACTAAATACCTAGGGTTGATTCGACCTACGATTCGGGAAAGAATCAACAAGAAAACCCGAAAAGAACGACCCAAATAATTAAACGGGCTAAGCCCAACGACAAACCTAAATAATTAAATTAACGTATCATTGCCTTAATGTTGTCGAGCCCAAGCCTTGCATGAACTCATGTTTTATTGGATAGTACGAGGAATGAAGCAAAAACAAGACAGAATGTAAAATGCAAGAATCTCAATTTGCAGGTGGATGCACCGCGTAGTAGAGTTGAGCAGCAGTAATCGTAAGCACCGCGAGCGCAGCCAAAAAGGCCGTGATCGTCCACGGCGATCGGAAAGAACTGTGGAGCAGCTCGGCGATCCACAGATTGATCTTTCCCTGACAATGAACCAGGATCTGTTGCTCCACTTTCCCGAAGAACTTCGAGTTGTCGAGGCCGTATGTGTCGATCGCGTTCAATATGGTCGCCGCATCCTCGTCGCTGCCAAGGAGGTTGGAGAGGATACCTTTCTCCCGGAGGACCTTCACGTCCTCGGGTCCATCCACCAGCGACTTCATGAAGTTGACGTACGACAGCACCTCCCCCTTCGAGGGGCTGCCGGGGCTCACCTCGTACGCCACCATGTTCTTCAGCAGCACCTTCGTGTGGACGCCGATGGCCCACGAGGGGAGATGGAGGGTGGCGAAGAAGACGTGGGATTTGAAGTTGATGTACTTGGACGATCGGTTAGGAATCGGCTGGAAGTGGATGCCCTTTGCCATGAGATCCGTCGCCGAACGGAACGAATGGAAGGGTTTCTTTATCACGATTTCGGGGTTTTCTGCATTGGAGGTGTCGGTGCGGACGAAGTGGGAGATGATGAGCCGGTGGTAAGCTTCGAGAAGGTGCAGAGGAGGTCTCGGTCTCGGTCTCTTGTCTTCCTTCGCCGCCTCCTCTCGGAATCCGATCTTGTCTTCCTTCGCCGCAAAAGGTATATCTATCTTGTGGTCCTCCTCCTTGGGGTCCTCCTCTCGGAAGATCTTGTTTAAAAATCTACAAAATTTACACGAAATAAACATTGTTAGCATGTATTTAAGCACGACTGTCTGTATAGCTTTAAGCATTTTTCGCATATAAACTACCTGTCAAGCAATCCTTCGACTTTGCCCTGCCCATACCTCAGATCAACCAAGAGTTCGACGACCGCTAACGGGATCTGATTCTGAAGCAAGAACAGATCACGAGCCATCATCCCGACCGTGAGCATGCCTAGATGCTCCTTCATCTTGTCAAACTTACCCGGCGTCGTCACCACGGATGGATCCATCTCCATCCGTGTAATGATCTCCATGTAAACTATGATCAAGGCAGAGTCGTTGAGCATCATTTTGGTGAAGAAATCTTTGTCACGGACGGAATTCTCGTCGTACAAGTCTTGTAACCCTTCTAGTTCGAAGATCTTTTTGAGGTAGAACTCCTTGTTTTCATGGCCGCCCGAGACGAACAAGTCGACCGCGACGGACTTGAAGTTCTGAGCTAAAGTGAGGTGTTGTTTGCCGTAGAAGATGGGGCCGATTGAAACCACCTTCGGGTGATAGTCCGTTTTGTCTGCCTCCTTCGCTGCTATTGGATCAGGCAGCGTTCTCGGTATTTTCCAACTTCGTTCGGCCGCCATTGATGATGGTGGTGGAAGTTTTGCTCTGTTTTGTTAGGATCCGAATGACGTATTTTATACTAAGCGTTCGTTTGGTTCAAGTTCAATCACCTCATTTTTTTATAATAGTCTAACAACCATTGCTCCCTTTTTTTTCTTTTTTTTTTCTTTTTACCTTTTAATATTAATAATACAAGTTGCTTTCAATAGTGACAGATTATATATATTAGAAAGTATTTATATTTATCATGAATTTATTATTAAATGAGTGTGAGCTGAGATTGTTTTATAAAATGAATATATAATAAATCATGCATAAAATTACTCAATTCGAACTGGCTGTAAATACGCCATCAAAATATCTTGTGGGGATGGATAAGAGTTCTTGACCTCTAACTATTTAAGAGGCAAACAAATTAATTTAAGGCAACAAACGAAGACGAAAGTGATGGGACCCTCGTTCGATTATTTTCTCTTGTATTTTAGTACAACTAGAATGCAAAACGTAATTGATAACAGACTTTTCTCCATCCATTTATAATGACGTAAATATTGGATTCTTTTATGACGTAGGAGGCCGTGTTTTAAAATCGGATCGAACTGACGCTTAAATTGTTGAGCTATCAACCGGTATAGTTTTGGTTTGCGATTTTTTTCGATGTGTCCATTTAAAACTTGTTCAATTGCAGATCAATTGAGAAAACCAAAAACCGGAACTGATCGATCTTGTTTTTATAGGGTAATAAATGCGTAACGACAATGTAAAACACACAAAGAAGTAACGTGGTTCGATCTATCGGAATAGATCTATGTCCACGGAGCGAGGGTGTAGATCTTTGTTGAGTAGGGTAAAAGTCGAGTACAAAAGTGTGAATGAATCCCTCTCCTTCTAATCTAGCCCATATTTATATATAATCATCTCGAGTTTGACTCTAATTAGTTGGTCGACAAGTAAAATGGAGAATTTTCAGACGCTCGGTTGCAAGGGGGTATTTTAATAATTCATGGTATTTTCGAATGTTAGGTACAATATTTTTTAAAATATTATCACGTACGTCACTTGAAATTAAATATTTCGTCAATATTGTCCGCATATACATTATAGTCGTTCTTAATTATTTGTTCCTAAAATAATGTATTAGGTAGAGATGCTATACTATACACGCCAATAATTATTTTGGTTGTTTTAATTGACCATATTCTAGAATGCAACAATATTATAATAAGTTGGACTGAAAAGGATTAGATTAGTTGCAGTTTATTCAGCCTATTCTATGAAAAATAACAACCGAACTTCATAAAATGAGCAAGCAATATAAGTTTGCCGATGAAAGCAAATAATATGTAAACTCACTCTAAAAGAGCACGATCCATAAGTTTCTCGTATAGAACTATCGAAAGTCGGATACAACATGACGACAAAGCACATCTCAATTGATTATAGACTATCCAAAGTAGGCCACAACTTGAGCTAGTCATGTTGGATTTTGAGAAATATAAAGGGATCGGCTGCCGGCGCTGCCGCGAAACTGCAGACGACGGATTTTGCGGTACATCGATCTATGCCGCCAGTACCTTCTTCAGTTTGCAGAGTTAAAAAGAGAAAGGGATCATATGTCAAAAAAATTTGGGTGCTGGGTTTCTCATTGATTTAGTACATATGTTTATCTAATTTAAAATGCTATTATACGAACCACCCTCTCCATTCCATTTAAATCGTCTCATTAGAATTAAAAGTGTTAATAAATATGACAGTCAGTGGGAAACCAGCATTTTTAAAAAAAAAAAATTATTAAAAGTCGGGAAATTGATAGGCTTAGAGGCATTTATAACCGTACACACCATTTTCGAATATAATCCACTAATATAGGATCAACATATTTATATATCTTTGACTCATATAAAACTATTAATCAAATTTTATATAGAAATATACCGTAATTGCGTGTTGATCGGGGAAAAAAACAGTTGTCTCAATAATTATACAAGTTTTTCGCAGAGGAAGGGAGTAGTATGAACAAAACTTGTGTTACAGGCATATCTACGAACACCTTGTATGCATAAACTTCAAGCATATTAACGAACACCTTGTATGCATAAACTTTCGTATTTTCGCTTCACTTGGAATCCTTGAATTCAGCACCGGTTTAGCCGAAATTAGAAGGTTCAGTTCTTCAAACATCCATTCTAAGTTGAACACAACTCAATCCTCGATCATTCGACTACATCTGCAGAAATGTAATGAGCCTACTTTCACCTACTATTGAATGGAAATGTAGATAGATATAGTTTGATGAACTCTTATTCGAAGCTCGAGCTCTACAGCCTTGTCTCGACAGCAGTTTATGGAGCAAGACAATGCTTAGCTAGGGAATAGTATGCTAGCTTCTTAAGAGATACAAACAGAGAAAAAGAATACATCGACAGTAAACTAGCCACATTAACTTAAACCGGTTTGGCAAAAACCCGAAGCAAGAAACAGAACGAGGAAAAAGAATTCGCGTCTATTAGGCATGAGACAAAATCAATCATCCAGAGTAAACGTCTCGTAAGAAGTTATAAGAACTGCAAGCAAATCGAAGTAAACTCTCCTACGTACATTGCAATGCATAATCTAACAAACAAGCTATGACCAAATACTAGAAATATTGTTTAAAGATTCTTGTCAACAACGGGTGAGATCGACTAAACTTTCAACGTAGGCATGCGTCTCATGCGTAGCAAGACAAAAAACAATGTTCCTTCGTGGCCTAATCGCCGCCTCTTTCACCCAAGAATCCTTCACCCCATACTCCTTCATAACCCACATATCCGACGCCTTCCTACATCTAGACATGGCAAGGCATCCATTCGCCTCGCGCAAACAGATGCCCTCCGGTTTGCATGGTAACTCTATCACCCCAAACACCTCGTTCTTCAAGTCAAAGGATTCGATCCGAGTGTCATGGCCACTATCCGTCGCGAGATAATGAATCTTTCCACACACAAACTTCGTCCCCATTCCTTGTATACCTATATGCGTAGAAGGAAACTCACGCTCAACTTCTTTCCATGAATTAGTCTTTGTACTGTAAACAAGGCCTATTTTCTTGTCATGGCCGTCGAGGAAAATTCCAAACACCTAGTATGCATCGCTCGTTTCGTCCCAGCCAAAACCGCAAAGGATGTTAAGCCTACATGGACTGGGTGGTAGCTTGTAGATTCTAGTGGCCGGATTGAACAAGACGAAGCTCCCTCGCTCTTCGAAAATGCACACAACCCCATAGAGGTATCCACTACATAACCGGTACTCGGAACGTAAACCTTTTGTGGATCTTCGAAAGGCGAAGGCGTAGGATTGACGGACGGTTCATCCAAGCTGTACGAACGCAGGGAGGACTGCTCAGTAACAACGTTGATATAGTTGATGATGACTCTCCGATGGGAAAAAGTTTTTTCATCTCTTGATTTCTTCAAGTGGATTTTGATAAACCGGTCGCTTCCGATTAGTTGATGCCATGATTTCGAAACGCACTTGAATCTCAAGAGTGATTTCACCGGAAGTAGTGTCAGTATTTCTTCGACAAAATCAAATAGTCAATGTAATCTCGAATTGTCCTTTCGTTGATACTAGTCGTATCAATTGGTGCTTTCATTGAGAGGAACGGCGGAGGCGCGGCGAATAGACCAACCACCGCGGCGCGCCGGCGGCGAATCCTGCTCTGTTGAGCACGGCAACGGAGAATCAGCGACCGTCGGCGGAAATGCGACGGCAGAGGGCGAGGGAGAAGCGGCTGAAGGCGGGGGAGACGGCGGTGAGAAGACGGCCGAGGGAGAAGGAACGGGCGATGCGGACGGCGGGGGAGAGGCGGAGAAGGAGGTGGAGGCCGCGGCGGAGGTGACGTCGAAGGAGAGGAAGGGGATGCCGGGGTTGGAGGAGCCAGGGGGCTGGAGTGGGGCGTTCTGGAGGCAGCGCTGCTGGGGAGCGGAGGAGCTTCCGCCGGAGCGGAATAACGGAGAGAACGCTGCAATTGGAGATGGAGATGGTGGTGTGGAGAGCAGTTCTGCGAATTTGGAATCAACCAATTGCATACATGCTTTGATGGTTAAATCAGTTGCTGTTAATTTGCTCTCCAAATGGATACGAAAGGAATCGAGAGCGGCAAGGATTTCTAATGAAGTAGCCATGAGGAATGGAAGCACCCACCTCAACAAATCTTCAAGGATTAGCCCAAAAACAAACGCTGCTTTCTTCTTCCCCTCTCTCGCTTTTTTTTTTTTTTTTTTTTTTGGAATTAAATTGGATCTTCAATGAGAAATTCTCTCTACGACTAGTATCAACGAAAAGACAATTCGAGCTGCCTAAACTCCATAAACGAAAGAAAACGGCACTTCGAGCGGCCGAAGCTCCAAATCTTCTCGAGAGAAGCCAAAACACGAAAGGTTCGTTCACAATTCTATTTCGATAAAAAGACGGTCAAGATACAATGACACCTTAAATAGGTTTGACACTAAACCTAATGGGCTAGATATTCTAATTGGACTCTAATTTAGGCCCAATAATAAAACTAGAATTAAAAGACATAACATAAAAAACTAGTACTAAACATATATTCTCGAACTAATATCTCGACTATTTCTTGGTCGTATCACTGCACCTCGCGATCCATCTCGATTATGAGGGGGAGCCCTAGCACGATTGCCGAGGTGGCGACGATCCAGGCGGCCTTGCCGGTGCTCCTCATCAGGCGCTTGGCCACGTACGCCACGTCGCAGGCGGTGGCCTTCCCCTTCTCCACGGCAGCGTTTTCGGCGATCCGAGATAAGATCCCACCGTCGCCTCTGGCGGCGCCACCGCGGGTGAGAGATCGGTGTTTCGAGGCCATGGCTGCTGCTAAAACCCTTGATAAAACCCTTTGAAATTGTTTAATTCTTTTGCATTGTATATTCGATATATATTGGGGCAAATTTGTGATTAATTTTAAATAATATGGTATGTTACCTTTTCCTTTTAAACTATTTTCTTATACGATATAATTAATATAAATAATTAAATATTTTCTACCATATTTTATTTAAAGATTATAGAATAGATTGAATTATGTCGAATTTAGACAAGCACTGCACTAATACTTTTGGTAATTTTTAATTTTGTTTGGTATATATACCATTAATGTAACAAGGATATAATTAAGAAATTAGAAGTACATACATACTAAATATAAATTATACAGTAATTAAAAAAAAAAAAAAAACAACTTAAATCCTACTAAAAGTTAAGTATTGAGACTAAAGATTTCAATTCAAGTCCTCAGTGGCACGATGTATAAATTTCTATTACTCTCTCCGTTTCACTTCATTAATCTTATTTGCTATTTTAAGTTATCCAACTTCATTGTCTTGTTTTATAAAATGAAAATACTAGTTAACTTCTTACTTTTCAATGTGTAACCCTTATTTTCTCTTTTAACACTTGCACATAAAATCTCTTACCGAAAAGAAACAAGATTAGTAAAGTGGAACGGAGGGGTATTTAAGTTTTTAAAAAAAGAATGTATTGTACTTACCGAAATGGAAAAAGATAAATCAAGTACTAATTATATAAAGATAAAGTGATATGTTAGTCAACTTCTAGGGCACCTTCGTCATTTGCCTTAATTTTAATATTTTATGCATAATCAGGTGGTAGCAAACAACTTTAAAATTCAATAAAATATGATTTTGATCTCAGATTTTTATTATTTTTAAGTTTAATTTGGTTTTCAAATTTCTAGCTTTAAGTACCTACCTTATCCCCTTCTATTCTGCTCTACTTGGCTTGATTCATTCTAGTACAAGATTTTATGCTGTAGTGTTAAAAGTGAAAAGTAAGGATCCACATTGAAAAACAAGGGTTAATTCTTTTCATTTTAGGAAACATGCCAATTGTAGTGGGACGTCCTGATTAGCAAAGGAAGGCAAATGAAGTGAGACGGAGGGAGTATTTTGTTTTTGGTATTATGGCTACAAAATAAAAAGTAATCATAATAATCTCTGTGATTATTTCATATATATAAACTGAATAAATGAAGAAACATGATTTAAAATTAAAGTATGGTGCCATCTGGTATAACTGCACTTCTTATAATTACAACTATTCCTCCTGATATAATGTAACCCTTTTCCTCCATTTCTCCTTCCTGCACATTGTCCTGGTTTATAATCTGCAATAATTATTTCAAAAAACAAAAATCAACTAAATATTTGAGCATAAAATCAACTATATAATATCAATCTTGTAACTGAAGTACCAGCACATTTTTCCCAATTCTTGCATTTTTATCGACTATCGCCTTCCGGATAATCGAACCTTCTCCGATTCCGGTTGGAATGCCAGTGGCCTCACCATCACTCACACCATTCTGCAGATTCTGCTGTATCAGATCACTTAACTTCAAATAAATTCCTCTTTTTTAAAAAAAAAAAAAAAAAAAAAATTAATTATTTTAGTAAAATATTTTATAATTTTTGTGTTTTTCTTACATGATCATAGTAATCAGATCCCATAATAACTGAATCTTCAACCACAGCATTGTCTCCTATCCTTGTTCTCATCCCTACTACTGTCCCTTTTATTCTGCATTTCTGCATTCAACAAAAAATAATAAAACCAATGAAAAATTAATTCAAGAAATCTTTAGCTTTCTTACACTCAGAATGCAGCCATCTCCAATGATGGAGTCTGTGATCACTGCATCCGTCACAAGAGTCGGGGGCAGATGACGAGGCAGCGTGTAGAGAGGCGAATCCCTATCGTAGAAGCTGCTCATCAACAAACAAAAACAGCATGAGTTCATCTTTTTTCAAACCATTTGTAGTGTTTGGAGTTTGCTCACTCACTTGTACACTGCATTCGCCCTTCGAATAGTTTCCATATTCGCGCGGTAGTACGCTTCTATGCTTCTCATATCCTCCCAATATCCATCAAAGGTATAGCCATTAATCTACAAAAAAGGTTCAAGATTTTTGATACACATGAAACTTGATCAAAAACAAAAACCAACATTTTTTTTTTTTTGAAAAAATGGGATAATCAATCACCTTCATTCCAAGAGAAATAGCACCTGGGATTACTTGACTCTTTAAATCATTCACATTTGGGAAAGATTCTGTCAGCAGCTTCCTCATTACATCTCTATTTATAACATAAATTCCCATACTTGGAAACATGTTATTACCATCTTCACATTCATATACCTGAAATTATGGATCATGGGGTTGTTTATTCACACTAAAGTTTGAATCTTTTTCAAGAAATACGAGTAACGAAGAAAGGTCTCACCGTTGTTCGACTGTCTCTGAACTCAAGAACTTGATTCTCAGCATTGAGTTTGAAGGTCTCAAATCCAAAATCCTCCTTCTTCCCTCCACTAAACAAAGTGACGGTTATATCCGCCTTTCGTCTCCTGTGAGATTCGACAATCTTCTGATAGTCCATCTTGTAGAGATGATGGCCAGGAAGGATCAAGAATTCATCCACATTATACTCCTCAAGAACCCACAAACACCTCCTTATAGCATCTGCACTTCCCTAATCACATAACAAAAACATTTACTTAAAAAAAAAAAAAAAAAAAAAAAAAAAAAATCAAGAAAAAGAAAATGTTTAGATCATGATTTAAGATACCTGAAACCAGCCATTATCCTCTGGGCTCTGGTAAGCAGCAATGACTTCAACAAAGCCATCCTTGGAGAGACGGGCTCCGGAGTAGGCCCTCGAGATGTGGGAGTTGAGGGAGGTCGAGTTGAACTGCGTGAGCGCGTAGATTTTGGTAATGTTGCTGTTGATGCAGTTGCTGAGGACAGAGTCAATGAGCCTGTAATTCCCAGCTATGGGAATGGCAGCCTCTGATCTTCTCTTTTTGAGCGGATACAGCCTTGAATTCGACGATCCATCTCCGAAAACAATTGCTGCAACACTCTGATCCAACACTAATGGATACTAGCTAACAAAATTATAAAAGAAAATCTCAAAATATATTTGTACAATGTTTAGATGAACTACTACTAAGTACTAACCACCCTCTCATCACCTGGCTTGATGGTTGCTGTGAGTTCTTCACGAACGAATTCGGGGGAGGAGTCGAGCCGAACTTTGATGTGGACTTTTGGAGAAAATGGGGAGGATTGAGTTTAGGACACCAAGAAGAGAGCATAGGCATGATACTATAAACTCAACTTTTTCTTTTTCTTTTTTTGTTGGTGCATTGTGAGGAGAGAGAGAGAGATATAATGAGGAAGAGAGAGAGAGAGAGAGAGAGAGAGAGAGAGAGAGAGAGAGGGAATATTTAGGTTTCTTGAGCTTCTTCTTCATGGACACAAGATTGAATCTTGTCTGTACCATGTTGTTTGTTGCATGAACTGCTCATGAAATATTGTAGTGAGTCTTGAATTTTGATGCATAGCTTGATTGGGACAAAAGACAACAACATAGAAGTATAATCTTAAAACATCCTAGTTTTTGTGATTTTCTTACAACTTTTGATGTCCTTTATTCCATCATGTAAGATGCTTGCTGCTCCAAATGACCATATTACCCCTCCCATTTATGCCCTTCACCATTTTCATTATATGTTTCTTCCAAATTTCTCCTTTTGGTGTAGATGAAATGTTTGTCAAGCAAGCCACTAAAAATCTAAAGAAGAATAACTAGAAAGGTTTTATAGTAGTCCCTCCGTCTCACCGAGTTGCAGTCGTTTCTTGAATATATGTGAAGTATAAAATACAGAAACGTTTACAACTCGATTGGACTGAGAGAGTATACAAAATAGGTATAGTACATGTTGGAATGAAGTTTGGTTTGGAAGGTGAGAATATAGTGAGAATGAAGTCAAGTATTTTGCCCTAGCTTTTATGTATCACAAAATATTATTATTGTGTTATAATTATAATGTTTAAACTAGAAAATTGAGTAAGCTTCACACAATTTAAAATGAGTATATGCTTGCCAAGCAACAAAACCCTATTCACATCTATCAGAACGAGTCTATTACAATATTCAACAAGCTCATAATCGACGGAACAAAGGGAGTATATATTACTACATGCATTTTGGTGCACTGCTGTATAATTTATGATTGAAAATATCTCATTTATTATCAATTCCAAGCCAAATACAGAAGCCCTAAAGCTTTTAGGCCTCCAAGAGAGATTAAATGAAAAAACTGAGGATTATTTCAGGTTCTAGTTTCTAAAGATACAAACAATTCATGTCACCCGAGGTAGCGAGAGACGCGTTCAATTTGGTCCCGGAAGAAAGGTACAACCCAGCAAAGCCGAGGGTGCAAGCATGAGAGACGATTGTAGGCCAGTCCCCACTCAATGCTTCTTCGGAATATGCTTGAATAGCGATGCCATCTCAATCTGCCAGTGGAGATGGACAAGAAATTTTTTCAGGCCGAATCGAAAACAATGCAGAATACTTGTCGAATACATTTATATACATACACAGACACATTGATAGACGTGATATATCTTAGAATGGAAAATGAAAACCATGGTAAAACTTGAAGGTAAGAAAAGGCAAGAAAAATTATTACATGAACTGCAGTTTCGACAAAGTATTTCCTATTTTTCACGAGAACTTTATCCTAGCAGAATAGAGAAGACGAACCCCCATCCAGTTTCAGTAAGAATAGTATTTGTACACAGGAAAATGCCATTTGGAATAGCAACATACCAGCTGAAGTTAACCAAGAAAAAAGTAAGATCGATAATGAACTTACCGCCGTCAATGCTGCTTCAGAACCTTTGTTTCCTGCCTTACCACCAGCTCGATTTATAGCCTACAATCATTACAGTGTAAATTTCTTTAAGTTCACTTGTTTGACAATGCAACACGAAAACATATTGCATTTTTATGAACTCACAAGGTCGAAAGATAGCCAGCTCAAAAGCAAGATGAATAGCACACATCATCCTCAAACGTTTATCATTAATTTAGAAAGAATGAATCAGTTGGACAAATGAATCTAATAATTTACCTGCTCCATGTCGTCGCATGTTAGAACCCCAAATATGCAAGGGACGCCTACAATTTTCAAAGAAACAGGATCCCATCAGCATCAAAATTGGTTACCAACATTTGTGTTAAAGGTAAAATTATCAATACAATAATCAACATTTTTTGTTTATTCTTTCTTGTTTCATGCAATTCAATCGAATAAGATAAAACATATACTAGGCGAATTTTTGAGTAACTGATGGGCTCAGCAGCGAGTTGACTAACCAGAATTTAGACCGGCAGATAATACTCCAGAAGCAGCAGAGTTCGCCACAGCATCATAGTGGGATGTATCACCTCTAACCTACCAGCCACCAAAAACGGTAATATAAGTCTTCAGTAAATTCACACATTACATAGATAAAAGGTGTTTTAAGACAGAGCAGGTTGCTAGAGAGGAATTGCTGAAATACAAATTATAAATAAGTGAAGAGAAGAAGCTCACCACAGCTCCAATACAAAGAACTGCCTGATAATTTTCTGATTTCCCAAGATTCTCAGCAGCTAGACCGATCTCGAAGCTACCAGGAACCCATACAACCTAGTGCAATATCATCGAAACAATGCATCTACTTTGGCACGAGAGTTTGGAATTGGAAAGCAAAAAACAAAACATTGCAAGAATAAACATCTACCAGGACAGATTTATCTTGGTAGGTTAAATAAAAGGTTACAGATAAAGACTTATCCAACGCCATATAATTGATCGCAATAACACACAATCATTGCCTAGTTTCTTATAAATTCTCTTCCTATTTCCAAATCCGGGTTATCCACTCATATTTCTACTTTCTTTTACGGTCTATACAAGCACTGATAGTTAGGGACACACAAAATCTTGCATAAATCGAAATACTAGAACCTTTAATCGCTTTCCACCTTTTCTAATTTTGCTAAGTAAGAAGTTTAGCATATCCTAAATTGCTTAGATGCAGTTGGCCAGGGAAAAATCTCGGGGCGTAAGCTAATTTGGGAGCCACTATACAGTACATGTAACAAACCAAATATCTGCATCCAGACTAAAATGTATCGCAAAACCATAGAGCAGCTACATTACTAACATCAATATCTTCCTCTCTAACGGAGTATTTCTTGAAAGTATCCAAAGCTCCCTCCAGAAGTGGCTTGGTGATGTTCTCGTTAAAGCGTGCTACTACCTTCATGCCCAAATAAATCATTGTTGTTAGAGATAAAAAAATAAAAATCACCAACCATCTCTCAAATCCCAAATTACTACAAACCAAGAAAAGTACATCAACATTGAGAAAGACATAAAAAAACAGTCGAAAATTCGGCAAACAATAAACTTTACAGTAAATTTGACATTCTTGAGCAAAAAGGTTAAGAAAAAAGAGGGCATTCTCAGATTACAGAAACACAATAAAAGAACCAAGTAAGACTCCAAATTTACACTAGGGCAGCATCACATACTATAGCAAAACGGAGCCCCTCGGCCGAGTAACACAAGCCGGAAAAATATCGAACGGCTGAAGTCTGAGAGAACGATTCCTTCTTTCCAGATCGCTCAACCCATAATCCCAAACCTGCACACACACAAAACACACACAAAAAGTAAATAAACGAAAGAGTGGAAACAACTAAAGAATCAATTAATCAAGAAACAACAAAACCCAGAAAGTGATTACAACTAACTTATTTCACCCAAATTTCAAACATAAAAATTTCTACTGTAAAGCACAATCGGGTCAAACATCCTGATACGCATCGAGATCGGGACGTATCGATAATCCACGCTTCGAGTGCGTGTAAACTCCTAATCTTCTCGAAGAGAAGCCGAAAACCAACAGAGGGTTCGTTCAATATTCATTCACGATAAAAAGACGGCCAAGATACAACGACACCTTAAATAGGTTCACCTACTAAAACCTAATGGGCTTGATATCCTAACTGGGCTTTGGACTTATAGCCTCGGGCCAAATACAAAACTATAACTAAAAGACATTAAATAAAACGCTAGTGATAAGCTTATATTCTCGAACTAATATCTCCTCGATTTCTCGATCGTATCAACTCTTCCATCCTTCAAAACCACCTTGTCCTCAAGGTGGAGATTCCAAACTATCCTTATAAACTTCCTCGAGTGCATAGAGGCAAAAAATGACCGATCGTCGAAAATGTCCAAGTAAAACATATTTCCACCAATGGCCCAACATATCCTTTGTGCCAAGAAAAATTACCATTGCTTGGGCCTCTTTATCGGATGGGCTGGGCCAGAAATTAATCTCCATAATTTGGCCCACTTTTGTGCGATGGCCTAGGAGTTGAAATTGTGTGGAAGAAATTGTGGCGGCTGGCGGCTGGAGCAGAGCTACTTTGGATGGGGATGGAGACGCCGATGGTGCAGTCGGTGGTGGAGTTGGAGGCATCAGCCGAATATGGGAGTTTGGGGAAGAAGTAACTTCAGGTGCAGGTCCCGGCGCCGGAGATGGAGCCTTACCGAAGAGCTCGACGGGAAACAACGCTGTCAGGTTGACGCCGGACGCAGTCGGCGGCGCCGCCAGGATAGTAGTGGGGGAGATGAACGGCGGAGGAGCGGCGAATCCCGCTCTGTTGAGCACGACACCGCTGCCCAAAGGCAACGGAGAATCAGCGGACGGCGGAAATGCGATGGCAGGGGGCGAGGGAGAAGCGGCTGAAGACGGGGGAGACGGAGGCGAGACGACGGCCGAGGGAGGAGGAGCGGGCGATGCGGACGGCGGAGGAGCGGCGGAGAAGGAGAGAGAATCGGACGCCTCGTCGTTAGGGGCGAAGGTGGAGAGAGAATCGGACGTCTTGCACCCGGCCTTCTCGAGCAGCGCCGTCAGGATGGCGGTGGGTTCAGGCGCTGGTTTCGGCGGAGGAGCGGCGGAGCCAGGGGGCTGGAATGGGGCGGTGGGGAGGAAGGGCGAGATGTCGTTGTTTGCGCCCCATCGACTGTGTTGCTGGGATCCAGATCTGGCCGGAAGATGCTTGGCTCGCAGCGCTTCAAACCGAGAATCCACCGATTTGCGGAATTCTTGGAGTGTTTGGTTGGTGGCGTGGATTTGCCCTTCAACATGTGTTTGCAGAGCATTGAGGGCTGCTAAGATCTCTGAAGAACTCATTTTTATTTTTTTTTTAGAATAAAATTGGTTGAAGAAGAACAGGCAGCTTCGAGTGTGCCAAAACTCCAAAGAAGAAGAACAGAGGAACAGAAGAACAGGGGAAGAAGGAAGACAATGAAAGCACCAATGATACGCCTCGAGATCGGGACGTATCGATAATCCACGCTTCGAGTGCGTGTAAACTCCTAATCTTCTCGAAGAGAAGCCGAAAACCAACAGAGGGTTCGTTCAATATTCATTCACGATAAAAAGACGGCCAAGATACAACGACACCTTAAATAGGTTCACCTACTAAAACCTAATGGGCTTGATATCCTAACTGGGCTTTGGACTTATAGCCTCGGGCCAAATACAAAACTATAACTAAAAGACATTAAATAAAACGCTAGTGATAAGCTTATATTCTCGAACTAATATCTCCTCGATTTCTCGATCGTATCACATCCATGCCAAAAACAAGAATTTCGAACCCCTAAAAGAAATATATTTTTTTTCTTGGACTGAATCAAACCTTTGCGACTCTGAAGCGGCGGCGAACAAAGTGGATAAGCAGCAGCTGCAGCTAGATTCGTGGGTTTGTCGTCGTTACTGTTGAAAGAAATGCAGTGGCACCGGAAGGGTGAAGAATTGACGAAAGGTTTTGCCGAATTGACGAGGGAATTGGAGGAAAGAAGGGACGAATTTGCAGAAAATGAAGCCATTTTTGAACGAAAGCAAAGAATTCGAAGTGGGTTCAGGAATTGCAAAATGTGAAAGCCGCCTGAGTTAGGTACAGTTTTGGTTTAAATTACTCCCTCCGTCCTCCATTTAGTGACGGAGGGAGTATGGGCACGCGTTTTTTCGCATTTTATGGTATAATAATAAATTAATGTGTTAAAGTGTTAAAGTGGAATAATTGTGGGTCCATTTGAATTGTTTAATAGTATTAAAATGTTAAAATAATAAAAAGTAGATGTATAAAGTGTTAAAGTGTTAAAGTGATTGTGAGGTCTACGTCCAAAAATAGAAATTGTCAGTAAATGGAGGACGTCCCAATATAGTATTAACGTCACTAAATGGAGGACGGAGGGAGTACTGTTTTTACTTTGAACAAATTAATAATAATAAAATAAAAAAAAAAAAGGAAAAAAAGACAAAAGTGGAAATATTGAAAACTACCCATTTTCAAACCTCCAACCATAAAACTACCCATTTTTTTTCCCCTCATTTAAATCTACCCATTTGATAATTATTTGACTAAAATCAACAATTTAACAATATCACATTGAATTATACGCAAGTTAACTAAAATCATACGTAATTCAACTAAAATCATACTAAAATCATACGTAATTCAACTACAATCATGCGTAATTCAACTAAAATCATACGTAATTCAACTAAAATCAACTAAAATCAACAATTCAACAATATCATATTGAATTATACGTAAGTCAACTAAAATCAACAATTAGAGCCATAAATCATGAAACCGGTCGACGAGGATGCCAGAACCATTGAAACCGGTCGAGAAACTCGCCGGAAATTTGAAACCGGTCGACCGGTTTCAAATTTCCGGCGAGTTTCTCGACCGGTTTCAATGGTTCCGGCATCCTCGTCGACCGGTAATCATGAAAATGTATAAACCGGTCGACAAAGTCGCCGGAAAGTTGAAACCGGTCGACCGGTTTCAACTTTCCGGCGACTTTGTCGACCGGTTTCAATGGTTCCGGCATCCTCGTCGACCGGTAATCATGAAAATGTATAAACCGGTCGACAAAGTCGCCGAACCTGTTTCAACTTTCCGGCGACTTTGTCGACCGGTTTATACATTTTCCGGCTTCCGGTGAGAAATTCAGTGCTTTACCATAATTCCGTTTTTTGAATCTTGGTTTTAAAATTTTAATTAAAAAAGGGAATGGGTATTTTAAATACCAAGTATTTGAAAATGGGTATTTTTGTGGTGGAGTGTTTGAAAATGGGTAGTATTAATTTTCACCCAAGAAAAAATTAGAACCAATAAAACCTTCTTAATTCTTGATTGCTGTTTCAATAGTCTATAATGGCAGCTCTCTTTTTTTTTTGGGGGGTCTTTTTTAATGCTTAGTAAACTCATAAATTTTGTGATATAGTGCAGGAAAATAGCAAAATCATTTCATAGATTATAGTTTTAATCTTATTTTCAGAGCTTTACCAATAAATATAATACTCTCCTCGTCGTATGATTCATATTCATGTTCTCTAAAAAAGGAAGTATTTCGCGACGTCCTAATATCTTTTTGTATAAACTGTATTTTAAAAGAGGGTGGCCACTGGGCACTACCATATTGAGAAACGCTCTCTTACCTGCAGATGTAGCAGTGGTAGAGTTTACTTTTTATAGATTGATTAGGGCAGGGCATATATTAAATTTTTTTTCCCATTAATAGTACATCACGTCATTCGTGAACACGTTAAGAATGCCCTTAATGAGAAGAATTTCCTGAAATGGTGCTTGAATAATAAAAGTTTCAAACTGAATACACTAGTCATGTATTCGTATATTCATGTATTTATCAAATGTTTATATTCATGTATAGGTCAAATTTTATTTCATAATACATGAATAAGCTAGTCATGTATACGAATACATGAGTCATGCAATATTAATCATGTAGTGGTATAAATTTATTGCATAATACAAGAATAAACAAGTCTTGTATTCATGTATAAGGGTAATTTAGTAAGGGTGGCTACTTTTTATGTTTTTTATATGAGTGGCTAATATTTATGTTTGTTATATCTAAGTGGCTATTTTAAGGGTTGCCCCTTTATTTATTATGAGTTTATTATTAAATGAGTTTGAGCGGAGATTGTTTTATAAAATGAACATATATGCAAGTTTTGGGTGAATCAAACTTTAACGGATGGGGAGGAATGATACGCCGCTCTCCATTTCGTAGACACAGATTGCCGTTAATTCACTTTAAACAATTGTAAGAATCGAACAAAAAATAAAGTTAAAGTGAGCAAACGGCGATAGGTGTCACGAAGGTGCTCATGCTTTGGGGTGCAACATACCATTCCTCCACTAATGAAATCTTCTGCTCCCCATTTATGTGTATCAATCGTATACCAAATGTTTGTATGATGTTTTTTATAAAAATAAAAAATCAAATATTATAAAAAAATATAATAAAATTTTATAACAAAAAGTTAGAATTTTTAAAAATTGTATACCATAATTTTCGGTTTATCAACCCTATTTTACCTATTAAAATTGTAATTAAATGTTAAAAGAATAATTATAAACTCTAAAATAGATGAGTTGACCCTAGAGAATATTATAAATTATCTTGCATCGATACGTCGAAAATGTCAAAATAAAATAAATAAAATTAATATAAATCGACATCTAGTACACGATTGAACCTAAAAAATGGAGCCAACAAAATATCTTGCGGGGATAACCGGATTAGATTTCTTGACCTCTAACTATTTGAGCGGCCAAAAATTTAATTCAAGGCAAGGACCAATTAATTAATTAATTGGGACCCCTTCGATTACTCTCTCTTGAATGCAAAAAATAATTGATGCTAGACTTTTCTCCATACACTTATATTAATGACGTGAATACTTTTACATAATATTAATGACGTGAATATTGGATTCTTTTATTACGTAAGAGTGGTGCATTAAAAACTGGAAGATAATTGAGAGAGAGGGTGAGTGGGAGAGAGTAAATGAGAAAGAGGGTGAGTGGGGAGGGACTCGAGGCGGAGGTGTATTAATAGGGTAGGTTACATGGGAACATGTGAATTAATTAATAATAGAAGTATTTTTATTTATTAGAATAAAAGTCGGCCGGTTCGGTTTGAACCGTATTAATTCCAGATAAAACCGAAACCGACCAACAACTAATTCGGTTTTGAATTCTAAAACCGACCCCGAACCGATATCCCTGTTAGACCGCCCGAAACTGACCGGTTCGGTTCAGTTTGTCGGGTCCGGTCCGGTTTTGCACAGCCCTACGTTAAGCTATGAATCGGTTATGATAACCGAATAAGATTTCTTGCGGGGATAACCGGATAAGATTTCTTAACTTCTAACTATTTGAGTGGCTGATACGATCGAGAAATCGAGGAGATATTAGTTCGATAATATAAGTTTATTACTAGCGTTTTATTTATTGTCTTTTAGTTTTGGTTTTGTATAAATAATGAAACGTTTCGAGTTCATGGGACAGAAGGAGTATATATTTGTACCTAAAGTCCATGAGAACTTCTGATTTTGCTTGTTGATCCACCATCTCTACTCTCTCTCTGTCTCATCGATGTAGGGCTTTGTACGTATCCTCAGATATGAGTTAAACGTGCCTCGGATACTAACCAATATCCCGCTGTAGCAAGCATATATATCATCAAAGGTCGATGAACATACTTGTCCATTAGCCAAGAAGTTGAGCTGAATAATTACTGGGAATCATCGTTCGCCCACAGGCTTTGATTTGGTGACCAAGATGGCGGCTACACTAGAATCGGAAACCATCTTTAAACTCAACAGGGCAGCAACAAGTCCGGCTGATTATGTGAACATCTCCATTATTTCAAATTCAAAGTTCTTTTCCTCATCCAATATCAGATTCTCATACTTCAACCTGTATTTTTCGAGAACCCTACTGATAGGAAATGGCCCATCTCCCTAGGCCCAGAAGCCCAGCAGGCCCAGATCGGCACAAGTCCAACAAGCCCAGATCGGTGTAGACCCAGCAGACCCAGATTGGCACAAGCCCAATCGGCCCAGTCCACGCTAAATGCAGGCCCAGGGAGTTGAGCCCTAAAGACCTAGAACGTGGGTTGATGGAGGAGAAACCGGAACAGGACAACCACCCATGACTCCACGTCCTCCACTCCACAACCGGCGTCGACGGCGATTATAAATAGAGGAATCACTTGTATTGTAAACACTTACGCTATTCTGAATAACATATATACTCTCTTCTTCTCCGTGGACATAGATCACCTTGATCGAACCACGTACATCCTATCGTGTCTTTTTACCTTTCGCACATAAAACACACACATATTTGGGCCGCAAATCGAGGGTTCATCACTGGCGCCGTCTGTGGGAACCTTGTTTTGTGTTTGAATTTTCGATTTTTGCTGCTCATAATCACCAGTCATGCCACACGGGAGCCAGTTGCTGCTAGGAACCCCCCGCCGTCGGAGGAGCCGCTGACGACAGCCCGAGGAACCAGCTTCGGCGGTGGGTGCGGAACAACAACCCAATGACGTTCCTGTTAACGATCGAACCGGGACTGGAGAGATCCCGGAGGTCCCAAATCCCGACGAACAGAGCGCCGTGGGAAACACAGTGGCACCACCATCCTCACAGGCACAGCCGGTCCAGCCACACCGAGCTCCCGTGAGCTCGCGTCTAGGACCACAAGCTCACTCGACACCAGAGGGCCATGTGGAGGATCTCACAGCAAACAGGGAACGCGAACTGTTCGGTCCGGAAGCAGTTCTGCGTTGTCCCCGACCATCCGACCGAGCTTAGCTGCTCGCCTCTCTCCGGTCATTCAGCCGAACTCGGCAGCTCCGCCACCTCCTCCACTCCCAGGAATCGAGGAGCTGCTGAGAAATTATCTCAACACGGCACCGGGACGCGAGTTCCTCAGTCAGTACACCCGCACACAGGGAGTCCCTCACTTCGGACAGGGGGCTTCCCATCTGAGACCCGGAGGACAGGACTTGCGCCATTATCTCCAGCAAGTCAGCGGGCAGACCCAGATATATCCCCAGCCGAACTCCCACGTGGTCCTGCCGAACTCCCACGTAGTCCAGCTGAACTACGCAACTGCACCGCCCCATGGTGCGCCACCACAAGGACACCTGGCTGGGGGAGCACAAATCTTTGACGCGTTCGGCAGGATTATCAGTCCGCTGTCTGAAGAAATTCTCAACACACCCATGCCCTTTGGGTACACGGTGCCAAAAATCAAACCATACAATGGAGTGGGAAATCCAAGCAATTTCCTTAGCCAATTCAAATACAGCATGCTGAACCAGAATCTAGGAAGTGTTCACATGTGTAAACTATTCCTCGAACTGCTGATTGATAATGCACGAGAGTGGTTCGTCAGTCTGCCACCCGGTTCGATCAGATCGTATGCCGATCTGATGAATGTGTTCGCTAGAAGCTTCTCCTAGCGTGCCGAAGTAAGACACACCCCGGCACATCTGCTAACTGTGAAGCAGAGCCGAGGTGAAGCGCTACAAGATTTCATGACTCGGTTCGACAAGGAGTGTTTACAGACTCGCTGTACCAATGACCTCCTCATCATCTCGACATTCCAAAACGCCATCAGTTCGGACCAACTCTACAGGGAGATTCTGGCGAAGGAACCAAAGACTACTACCGAACTATGGGCTATAGCGGACAAGTTCACCAAGATAGATGAGGCGACCAGGCGTCGAAGGGAGGTGGACCGAGGTGAAACCTCAAAAAAGAAAGAAGACGCACCTCGGAAAGGTGTGATGGAGCGAATTCAGCGAGGACCGATAGAGTCTCGTCTCGGACCTCGGCAGAATCCAGTACAGCCTCGGGGTCCAACCGTGTCTCAGTCCACACAGCGGTCCACTCCGCAGTTCACTCCGTTAAACAAACCGAGGACTGAAATCCTCGAGTTGCATGCTAATCTGTTCGAGAAACCTAGGCCGATGCGGGAAGATGGCAAGCCGAGGTCAAAGAACAAATATTGCCAATTCCACGAAGACTACGGGCACGAGACGGAGAACTGTAGGAATCTAGCTCAGGACATCGAGAGCCTAGTCCGCAATGGCCAACTCAAAAAATATCAAGACCGAAGTGCGGGGGTCAATCAGGTAGACGTCCTCCGAAATCAAAAGAAGAAAAGGCAGTATAAAGGAGGAAGTTGCAGTTCGGAAGCCGAGAAGAATGCTAAGCACAGTGAGGACGATGCCGATGAGGACGGAGATTACCAGTACGACGGGATTGTTGCGACGATCTCCGCACTCGCCAAGGGGCAGACGAAGTCATCCCTCAAGAATGGAGCGGGGAATATCCCGAACAGAGAGCCAGCCAGCAAGAGGTTCAAGAAAGAAGAGGCCGTAACCTTCTTTGCCGAGGACCCAGTACCTCCTATGGTGCCGCACTCCGATGCCATTGTCGTAGAGGCCGTGGTCGCCAACAAACTTATCAAGAGGATACACATAGACACCGGGGCATCGGTGAATATCATGTTCAAACACCGCTTCGACAATATGGAGTTGGATAAGTCGAAGATCATGCCGACCACACGGCCCGTGCGAAGCTTCGCCCAGGAAGAAACCCATCCATTGGGAACAATCGAACTCCCGGTCACCATAGGGAAAGGGCCACGGAGCTCCACCGATGTGACTGAGTTCATCGTGGTGGAGGCCAAGTCCCCATACAACATTATTTTGGGAAGGACTTGGATGAATGCGGTGAGAGCGATTTGCTCTACCTATCACTTAGCCATCAAAATCCCAACCAAGGGGGGGTAGCAGTAATCCGGGGCGACCAGAAAATAACAAGGGAGTGTCTGCATGTGGCACTCAAAGGGCAAGGGGCACCACCCCAATTGCCCCAAGCATAGCAATTACCGAACTCCGAGGAGTCGAAGAGGACGTCGCCTGCCGAAGAGAGAGAAGTGGTATTATACGAAGATGACCCCGAAAAGGTCGTCAAAGTGGGACTCACCGAACACCCACATCTTCGTGAGCAGGTTATTCGGCTTCTAAGGGAGTACAGAGACGTCTTCGTATGGTCTCCACTGGACATGACAGGAGTATCACCCAGCTAATCACACATCGGCTTAAGATCGATCCCGAGGTCAGACCGATAAAACAGAAACAACGCTCTTTTGCCGCTGAGCGAAATCAAGTCATAAAGACCGAGGTGACTCAATTGCTTGATGCTGGGATCCTTTTCGAGGTTACCTACCCGACTTGGATAGCAAATCCGGTGATGGTCAAGAAAGCTGGGGAAGGATGGCACATGTGCGTTGATTATACCGATCTGAACAAGCACTGCCCCAAGGATTGCTACCCTCTTCCCGACATCGATAAAAAAGTGGACTCCCTGGTCGGTCACAGGATTTTCAGCTTCTTGATTTGTACAAGGGATACCACCAAGTCCTAATGGATGTCGTGGACGCAAAAAAGACAGCATTCATTACGGATTTCGGCATCTTTGCTTACCGCAAAATGCCATTCGGACTGAAGAATGCAGGAGCTACCTACCAAAGGATGGTAGACAAAATATTTAAAAACCACATTGGGAAAGAGGTGGAAGTCTATGTCGATGACATAGTGGTGAAGAGTAAGGAGGAGAGTACCAGTGTCGCCGATCTCCGAACTGTGCTCTCCCTCCTTCGCGAGGTCAACCTAAAACTTAACCCCAAAAAATGCACCTTTGCTGTGACCTCGGGGAAGTTTTTAGGCTGTTGGATCTCCCAAGAGGGACTAAGGGCAAATCCATCAAAAGTTAAGGCTGTGCTAGAGATGAAGGATCCGAGATCGATCAACGATGTGCATAGGCTTACTGGGTGCCCCGCCGCACTGAGCAGATTTCTTTCCAAAGCCGCAGAGAAGCAGCTGCCCTTTTTCAAAATCTTGAAGAAAGCACCCGAGTTTAATTGGAGCTCGGAACACCACCTCGCACTAAACCAGTTAAAAAACTATCTCAACAACTTGCCAACGCTGTCAGTACCAAAAGAGGGAGAGGTACTGTTTCTGTATCTAGCGACCTCGGAGGAAGCCATTAGTACGGTGTGTTGGGATTATATACTGAAAAGCATACTTTTTATGCTGTGTTATATAGTACTTCTTCCTGTTTTATGAAATAAATAATGTCATATGTTTTTGCATATTTATTCGTGTTATGGTTATGCAAAATATCGTCCTGTAGTATATATTATAGATAATATGGTGTGGGCTCACACGGAAGATCATATTATCACTTTCTTATATACTTAAATAGTGTTCGCAATCTAAGTAATTGTGGACAAATTACTTGTTAAGGTTGTAGTATAAGGCTGGATATTAGCTGATCTTGGCTAAGTAGCTTATACTAATGCATCCAGTTGCATTGAACAGGATCGCGGTGAGATAAATCCTTTTGTACTGATTTAATAAAAGGATCAAAGATCTCAGACGATTATTATTTCTTAATTCTAGACATATAATATTGAATTATATATTTATGATAATTATTACTTTGATTTATCAATGAGTGAGAGTTATCGCAACTCAAAGCATCTCGATATCTTGGGTAATGATATTATAAATATGATAATTAATATTAATGCTAGAAATCGTGTCTCGGCTGAGTCCGAGTTGATGATGTCCCCTTGAGGCGCTCCAAAGATTATTATATTAAACCCTGCAGGTGGATTAAGTTCCGATATAATAATAAGGTCGAGCGGGTACTACTCTCGGAATGAGATATTAATTAATAGAGCTATCAGTAAGCTTAATTAATTAATGGACATGCGATATCTTTAACACGGGAAATAATATAATCCAAAAAGGAGCCCGGTGCGTAATAATTTGGGAGATGGACGGCAGTGCAATATTATTTCTATAGTGGAGTGAAATAATATTTATATAATTAAGTAAAGTATTCGGGCCCAGAGAATACTTGGATTATTAATTATATTGGGAGGCCCAGTCCATATCCTCCTTAAGATCCCTAGTGTAGCCCAACAGAAGCAGGCCTGGCCCAGTAAGAGAAACCCTAACCCTAATCTGCCTCTATATATATAGATGGTGATTAGGGATTTCACACACGGAATTTATCGGCTCACATAACGATAAGTGGCGGCTAGGGTTTTACGGGGAAGGGGAGAAGAAAGATTTCCGTCCATCCGGAATTCTTCTCTGTGCTCGGGAATACACTAGAAGATCTCGAGGTTTACGAGAAGAGCTAGATCTCGTGTGCAGAGATCTAGTGCGTGGAATACTACACCAAATATCATTATACCGGCTGGATCTGCCCCGACAAGGTATGCAATCTAGATCTGTTTCCGCTTTAAGATCTAGGAAATTGCATGTTATAATTCTTGTTTAATCGATTAACATCCGAGCGATCTTCACGGATCCAACACGGTGCTCGTACGAGAAGAGGCAGGGTGCCAGCTGCCCGTATACTTCATCAGCCGGTCACTCAAGGGACCCGAGGTGCGATATAAGCCACTGGAGAAACTAGTTTTGGCACTAGTCAACGCTGCTCGGCGTTTACGCCCATACTTTCACGCGCATTCTATCCAGGTCCGAACAGACTCCCCACTTTGGCAGGTACTGACGAAGCCGGAAGCATCAGGACGAATAGCGAAGTGGGCCATAGAATTGGGAGAGCATGATATCACTTATGCTCCTCGCCAGGCCATCAAAGGGCAAGCCTTAGCAGACTTCTTGGTTGAGATCTCAATAGCCGAAGTCCCGACCTCGGCACCAGAGCCAGCCCGCACAAGTGTGACAGAACCTCAAGATGTTGGCACATGTACGTGGACGGGGCTTCGGGAAAGACGGGAAGCGGAGCAGGAGTCCTCCTTATCAGCCCAGAAAAGAAGGAATTCACCTATTCACTTCGCTTCCAGTTCGCAACTACCAACAATGAAGTAGAGTACGAAGCACTGCTGGCCGGACTCCGAATAGCCACAGATCTGAAGGTCACAGCCTTAAAGGTACACAGTGACTCACAAGTGGTTGTGAACCACATGCAAGGAAAATACGAAGCGAAGGGAGAGAGGATGAAGAAATATCTAGCTAAAGCACGGGGCATGCAAGAAGCTTTCACATACTTTCAGCTCGAACGCATACCCCGGACTCAGAATTCCCGAGCTGATGTGCTCAGTAAATTGGCAGCAGCACCTGGCAATTCGCCCGTGGAGGATGTCCGGCATAGGAGTATAGACGAGGCCGAGGTCAATGATCTGGACGATGAGCCACAGCCGACGTGGATGACGCCTATTCTAGCCTACATGGTTAGGGGAGAGTTGCCCGAAGACAAAACGGAGGCCAGAAGGATATTGTCGAAGTCCTTGAGATATGCTGTCCTGGACAATGTCCTTTACAAGAAGTCGTACCTCCAGCCCTTACTCAAGTGCATCGGACCGAACTCAGCAGATTATATCATGAGAGAGGTGCACGAAGGGGCCTGTGGAAGCCGCATCGGATCTCGGGCTCTCGCAAAAAAGATCATAAGATGGGGATATTTCTGGCCCACAATGTTTAAAGACTGCATCGAACTGGTGCAAAGATGCGAAAAGTGTCAATTGCATGCCAACGTGCCAAGGCTGCCCCAGACCGAACTGGCGACGATGCAAAGCCCCTGGCCGTTCGCACAATGGGGAATCGACATTGTAGGCCTATTAGGTAAGGCACCAGGCCAATTGCGACATCTCATAGTCGCGATTGATTACTTCACTAAGTGGGTGGAAGCAGAGCCCCTAGTTGCGATCACAAGTAAGAATGCACGCAACTTTGTATGGAAGAACATAGTGTGCCGATTCGGCATACCCCATGTTCTAGTGTCTGATAACGGGACCCAGCTCACGGACAGAATTTTTAGGGAGTGGTGTGACGAGCTGCGAATTCAGCAGCACTTCACATCGGTAGCCCACCCCCAGGCAAATGGTCAAGCCGAAGTGACGAATCGGACGCTCGTCAAAGGCCTCAAGACTCGGTTGGAGAAAGCCAAAAGGTTATGGGTGGAGAACCTTCCAAATGTTCTATGGTCCTACAGAACAACTCCGCGAACAGCGAATGACGAAACACCGTACAGCCTAGCATACGGAACAGAAGCTGTCATCCCAGTCGAAATCGGGCTGCCCAGTCCGCGCACGACTCACTTCGTCGCCGAGGTGAATGACGAGAACCGATGTGCGGATCTCGATCTATTAGAAGAAAAGCGGGATACAACTTACATCAAGGAAGCCCGGTACAAACAGCTCATAGCCCGATATTATAATCGGCGAGTTCGAGACCGGCAATATTGCGTAGGAGATTTAGTCCTACGAAACGAGGTCAGCAAGGCTTGCAAGCTCGGCAATCTGGAAGCCACATGGGAAGGCCCATACCGAGTGGACGAGGTCCTTGGTAAAGGTGCCTACAGGCTTTCCACTCTGTCCGGGGAGCCCATACAGCGACCATGGAATGCAATTCATCTGAAGAGGTATTATGCATAGATGTGGAGTATCATGTAGGGTAGAGTCTTGTCTGTCAGTTAGCCTTTAGTCCAATCCGGTCTTTAGTCCAGTTCGGTCTTTTGTTCAGTTCGGTCTTTTTGTTCAGTTCGGTCTTGTTCCCAAAATATTTCAAAGTAATGAAAGTTCTTAGTTTCTATTTTATTATGCGTTCATTACTTATATGCGTATTACCTTAACATCATACACTATCCTGACGAGGACAAGTGTTAAAACTAATAACATAAATCGTACGAACAGGGGACCACCCCTACCTGGTCGGCAGAACAGGAACCCGATTAATACCCAAGTGTCACCTCGGCCATGGATAATAGGCAATAGCCATCCTAAGGCCGAGGGAAGACCCAAGTGTAACGTCGGAAGCCGAAGTGCGCCCCCGAGCCACTCCGGAAGACCCGAACAACGGCCTATGTGTCAGTTCGGAAGACGAATCAAGCAGAAATGCCAATTCGAAAATATGCTATCAGCCAATAAATAATAAAAACAGACATATTAGACATATTAACAGGCATAATGTCCAACAAAATATTTATTATTTTGTAGGTTTTACAACTTATGCATTAGAAGGGCCACCCTTATCTGGCCTCTTGCTACAATTAAAATAACTAGCCCAGCCGGTGGTTGGCGGATTGAGCAAAAAATCTATATTTACATTGTCTTTCTTTTAACCTTTTAATATTAATAATATAAGTTGCTTTCAGTAGTGATAGATTATATAAATTAGAAGGTATTTATATTTTATGGGGAAATATAGGAAAATAACCAGTTTAGTATTGTAAACCATAATACTAGCCACCTATATAAAAAATACAAATACTAGCCACTTTTTGTGTTAATTGTCTTATTTACCCTTAATGAATTTGATAAAACAAAAATTAAAAATAAACAAAAAATTGAAACCCACCCAACCCCCCCCCCCCCCCCCCCCCCCCCCCCTTCTATTTTCCTATTCTTTTTTTTTTTTTTTTTGCTTCACGTTGTTTTTTCCACGTTTTCTTCTTTTTTGTTATTTTGGTTTCTTTTTTTTTTTTCCCATAATCTTATTTTAAAATTCGTGAGTGTATTGTTTAAAATTTACTTCAAAAATTAAACATATACACGAGCCACGTATGTGTATTCATGTATTTGTCAAATGCTTATATTTATGTATTTATCAAATTATATTTCATAATACATGAATACACGAGTCATGTATTCGTGCATTCAAGTATTGATCAACTGTTTTTATTCATGTATTGGTCGGATTTTATTTCATAATACAAGAATACACGAGTCATGTATTCATGTATTCGTGTATTCATGTATTGTCAGATTTTATTACATAATACATGAATACACTAGTCATGTATTCGTATATTCATGTATTGATCAAATGTTTATATTCATGTATATGTCAAATTTTATTTCATAATACATGAATAAGCTAGTCATGTATTCGAATACATGAGTCATGCAATATTAATCATGTAGTGGTATAAATTTATTGCAATACAAGAATAAACAAGTCCTGTATTCATGTATAAGGGTAATTTGGTGAGGGTGGCTACTTTTTATGTTTTTATATAGGTGGCTAATATTTGTGTTTGTTATATCTAAGTGGCTATTTTAAGGGTTGCCCCTTTATTTATTATGAGTTTATTATTAAATGAGTTTGAGCGGAGATTGTTTTATAAAATGAACATATATGCAAGTTTTGGGTGAATCAAACTTTAACGGATGGGGAGGAAAGATACGCTGCTCTCCATTTCGTAGACACAGATCGCCGTTAATTCACTTTAAACAATTGTAAGAATTGAACAAAAAATAATGTTAAAGTGAGCAAACGGCGATAGGTGTCACGAAGTTGCTCATGCTTTGGGGTGCAACATACCATTCCTCCACGAATGAAATCTTCTGCTCCCCATTTATGTGTATCAATCGTATACCAAATGTTTGTATGATGTTTTTTATAAAAATAAAAAATCAAATATTATAAAAAAAATAAAATAAAATTTTATAACAAAAAGTTAGAATTTTTAAAAATTGTATACCATAATTTTCGGTTTATCAACCCTATTTTACCTATTAAAATTGTAATTAAATGTTAAAAGAATAATTATAAACTCTAAAATAGATGAGTTGACCCTAGAGAATATTATAAACTATCTTGCATCGATACGTCGAAAATGTCAAAATAAAATAAATAAAATTAATATAAATCGACATCTAGTACACGATTGAACCTAAAAAATGGAGCCAACAAAATATCTTGCGGGGATAACCGGATTAGATTTCTTGACCTCTAACTATTTGAGCGGCCAAAAATTTAATTCAAGGCAAGGACCAATTAATTAATTAATTGGGACCCCTTCGATTACTCTCTCTTGAATGCAAAAAATAATTGATGCTAGACTTTTCTCCATCCACTTATATTAATGACGTGAATATTGGATTCTTTTACGTAATATTAATGACGTGAATATTGGATTCTTTTATTACGTAAGAGTGGTGCATTAAAAACTGGAAGATAATTGAGAGAGAGGGTGAGTGGGAGAGAGTAAATGAGAGAGAGGGTGAGTGGGGAGGGAGTCGAGGGACTCGAGGCGGATGTGTATTAATAGGGTAGGTTACATGGGAACATGTGAATTAATTAATAATAGAAGTATTTTTATTTATTAGAATAAAAGTCGGCCGGTTCGGTTGGAACCGAATTGATTCTGGATAAAACCGAAACCGACCGACAACTAATTCGATTTTGAATTCTAAAACCGACCCCGAACCGATATCCCAGTTAGACCGCCCGAAACTGACCGGTTCGGTTCGGTTTGTCGGGTCCGGTCCGGTTTTGCACAGCCCTACGTTAAGCTATGAATCGGACCGAATAAGATTTCTTGCGGGGATAACCGGATAAGATTTCTTGACCTCTAACTATTTGAGTGGCTGATACGATCGAGAAATCGAGGAGATATTAGTTCGATAATATAAGTTTATTACTAGCGTTTTATTTATTGTCTAGTTTTAGTTTTGTATTTGGGCCGAGGCTATAAGCCCAAAGCCCAATTAGGATATCTAAGTCCATTAGGTTTTAGTATGTGAACCTATTTAAGGTTTATTTGTAGTTTGACCGTCATATTATCGAAAATAGAAGATATTCGACATTTCTCCTTGTTCATGGAGCTCTCGCCGCTCGAAGTGTCGTTTTCTTTCGTTTATGGAGTTTAGGCAGCTCGAATTGTCCTTTCATTGATACTAGTCGTATCAATTGGTGCTCTCATTGAGAGAATATCTCGTTGAAGATCCAATTTTATTCAAAAAAAAAAAAAAAAAAAAAGAGCGAGAGAGGGGAAGAAGAAAGCAGCGTTCTTTTTTGGCTAATCCTTGAAGATTTGTTGAGGTGGGTGCTTCCATTCCTCATGGCTACTTCATTAGAAATCCTTGCCGCCCTCGATTCCTTTCGTATCCATTTGGAGAGCCAATTTACAGCAACTAATTCAACCATCAAAGCATGTATGCAATTGGTTGATTCCAAATTCACATATCTGCTCTCCACATCTCCATCTCCAGCTGAGGCTCCTGCCCCCGCGTCCTCTCCGAGTCGACTCCGCTCCGGCAGAAGCTCCTCTGCTCCCCAGCAGCGCCGCCTCCCCACCGCCCCAGTCCAGCCCCCTGGCTCCGCCGCTCCTCCGCCGTTCCTCTCCTTCGACGTCACCTCCGCCGCGGCCTCCACTGTGAAATAAATAGTAGTGAAATATATTCACTAGCCCAAGATCAAAACCAAAGAAGGGGAGAAGAGTAAATGAGCTTCAGAGAATGAAAATGAAGAAAAGAGTGCAGACAAAAGAGTTGGAGAAGATGAGCAAATTAATTCACTAACGGCTACTGCTGTCCACTGCATTATGTTCATACAAAGGGGAAATTTAAACATCTAAGAGAAGGATCTAGACTACAATTAATGCAGAGAATTCTAGATTACAACTTATAATAAAGGTTTGATAGAAACTAGACTAAAGAAGAAAAGTGCTGCTGCTGCATTAACTCCAAAAATGCTAATTCAAAAAATCTTCTTTAATCCAACATCCACCTCCTTCTTCGCCGCTCCTCCGCGGTCCGCATCGCCCACTCCTTCTCCCTCGGCCGTCTTCTCGCTGCCGTCTCCCCCGCCTTCAGCCGCTTCTCCCTCGCCCTCTGCCGTCGCATTTCCGCCATCGGTCGCTGATTCTCCGTTGCCTTTGGGCAGCGGTGCTGTGCTCAACAGAGCGGGATTCACCGCCGCGGTGGTTGGTCAATTCGCCGCTCCTCCGCCGTTCCTCTCCTCCGACGACACCACCACCCTCTACCAGACCACCGGCAACTCCAACGGCAAGCTCGGCTTCGTCAACATCCCTGGCTCGCCGCTGCCTCCACCCCCTGAAGGAAATGTAGATAGATATAGTTTGATGAACTCGAATTCGAAGCTCGAGCTCTACAGCTAGCCTTGTCTCGACAGCAGTTTATGGAGCAAGACAATGCTTAGCTAGGGAATAGTATGCTAGCTTCTTAAGAGATACTAACAGAGGAAAAGAATACATTGACAGTAAACTAGCCACATTAACTTAAACCGGTTTGGCAAAAACCCGAAGCAAGAAACAGAACGAGGAAAAAGAATTCGCGTCTATTAGGCACGAGACAAAATCAATCATCCAGAGTAAACGTCTCGTAAGAAGTTATAAGAACTGCAAGCAAATCGAAGTAAACTCTCCTACGTATATTGCAATGCATAATCTAACAAACAAGCTATGACCAAATACTAGAAATATTGTTTAAAGATTCTTGTCAACAACGGGTGAGATCGACTAAACTTTCAACGTAGGCATGCGTCTCATGCGTAGCAAGACAAAAAACAATGATCCTTCGTGGCCTAATCGCCGCCTCTTTCACCCAAGACTCCTTCACCCCATACTCCTTCATAACCCACATATCCGACGCCTCCCTACATCTAGACACGGCAAGGCATCCATTCGTCTCATGCAAATAGATGCCCTCCGGTTTGCATGGTAACTCTATCACCCCAAACACCTCGTTCTTCAAGTCAAAGGATTCGATCCGAGTCATGGCCACTATCCGTCGCGAGGTAATGAATCTTTCCACACACAAACTTCGTCCCCATTCCTTGTATACCTATATGCGTAGAAGGAAACTCGCGCTTAACTTCTTTCCATGAATTAGTTTTTGTACTGTAAACAAGGCCTATTTTCTTGTCATGGTCGTCGAGGAAAATTCCAAATACCTTGTATGCATCGCTCGCTTCGTCCCAGCCAAAACCGCAAAGGATGTTAAGCCTACATGGACTGGGTGGTAGCTTGTAGGTTCTAGTGGCCGGATTGAACAAGACGAAGCTCCCTCTCGAAAATGCACACAACCCCATTAGAGGTATCCACTACATAACCGGTACTCGGAACGTAAACCTTTTGTGGATCTTCGAAAGGCAAAGGCGTAGGATTGACGGAGGGTTCATCCAAGCTGTACGAACGCTGATATAGTTGATGATGACTCTCCGATGGGAAAAAGTTTTTTCATCTCTTGATTTCTTCAAGTGGATTTTGATAAACCGGTCGCTTCCGATTAGTTGATGCCATGATTTCGAAACGCACTTGAATCTCAAGAGTGATTTCACCGGAAGTAGTGTCAGTATTTCTTCGACGATTTCCTGAGGAACATTACGAGATCTGTTGGCGGCGCCGCCGTTAAACTGGGGAGTAGGGTTTTCGCGGTCCATCGATCTGCGCCGCCACCTCCTCCTCCTTTAATTTACAAAGTTAAAAGAGAATTAATTTATTTTCTAATTATTTATATAATTTTATATTTCCGTCTTTGTTAAGATTAATGATGCAAATGCTTTGGGTATTGGGATCCTTTAAAGCCTCCGAAATTATGCAAGCTTTTTCGTAGACGAAGGGAGTAATACGAATGAATCTGTGCTCATTAAACATTTGAAGCAAAAATCACCTCGATCTATGGTTTAAACTCCCACTAATTAAGTTGCATTCAGGCATAACTACGAACAGCTTGTATGCACTTGACCCATCACCCCAACTAGAGCCGTATTAAGCACACAAATATCATGGTTAGGCCACAACTTGAGCTAGTCATGTCAGATTTGAGCGCTTACGAGTGCGTAATACTCGTCTCGTCAATGATGGTTCGTAATACATAGGTTTTTTGGTAAAGTAATATGAGAGCTACAATACCTTATAGAAAAAACTATATTCAAAAAGTATATTTTAAAGTCATTATAAAACCTCAAAATCATACTGGAGGACCGAAGGAGTATTATGTTAAAGAACGGGGATCAAGTCGAAGACTTTTCGACCTTAGAAATGGTTTTATCAACACTATTTATGTCAATGGCAAGGCGAGAATGAAACAATCAAGAGCATATATAGATATTAAGCATGCTGTTTAAACTAGACAATGTAGTACGAAAACAAAAAAAAGCAAAAACAAAGTAAAACCCTAGCTCAATTCTTAAGAACTACTAGAACAGAAACCGGTGCATATCTTGTTATGTTTCAAGTCTATATCTATATCTATATAATATATAAAAACAAAATGCGAATGGTATTTTTGTTTTCACTTCTATAATTAGGGGTATTTTTGTATTTTCCTCTTCTTTTTTTTTTTTTTTTTCTTTTTCTTTTTTAAAACTCTCACCGAATATAATTTCAACAGCCACTTTGACAACTTTTCTTTCCAAAACTTCCAAGCCCACGTATATTTCGAATGGGCATGATCTCTCAAATAATTTAAAAGCACAATCATCTATTACTTTTTCTTTACGACGTCTCCATTTGTTCATTCTCTCTTAAATTTCTAGCATTTTCCATTCGCTACTCATCAAAGACGCAATTTGAAGTAGAATTTTATGTTAATATTAAAGCGAAGAATAAGGGCTTCTCCGGCAATACTGCTTTATGAGTTTTGCAGTCAAAATAAAACTCAATTTTTGTTTTTACCTTCTCTCTCCTCCAACATATATATATATATGCGTTTCAACCGTAGATAGACTCGCAAGCTTTTTGAACGCTACTTAATTTATAGCACGTTGTATGTAAAATTAAAAAAGAAGAGGAGGAGTAAGAAGAAGCAGCCCTAATTTTTGCACAGGCAGGCAATAGCACGGCGAAATGGAGGTAAGCCTTATTCCCCTAAATTCGATTACTTACGTTTATTTATAGGGTAAGCCTTACCCCCTAAATTTGGACCTGAAGAATAGCCCATCGTATTTTGGTTTCAATAATATACTAACTACATTAGGGACTATTTTATTGCTCAAAGCCTCAAAACTATATTTATTTACATTTTATAATGAAAATTTATTTAATCAATCTAATTTCATTGTTATTTATTAATTACTTTAACTTATTAAAAATTAAAAACACTTAGCATAAAATTGATTCGTGTATAAGTTCACCCAAAAATTCCCGGATTAGAATAATGATATTCATTCGGTGTGATTGTGAATAAATTCTTTTTTTTTTTTTAATATTTACCTCAAGGTTTAATCAATTAAAATGAAATAATAATAATAATAATAATAATAATAATAATAATAATAATAATAATAATAATAATAATAATAATTGTAATTTTTATCTTAAATATTATTTATATTCAATGCTTAATATATCAGTTTTTAATGGTTTAGTTTCTTAATCTTAAAAGCATGTTATAAGTTGGTATATTTCTAATACATGGAATCCGCATGTATGTGCAAATGTGGTGATTCATGCAGTTATATTTTACAAAAATAAACTCAAAAAAGTCCTTTTAAGAGAAGACTTCGTATTACAAACTCAATATGATCATCTATAAATATGGGCTAGAATAAAATGTGGGGGAAATTTTTTGTAATCAACATTCATATTATTCAATAAGATCCATACTCTTGCTTCGTGGATTACGACTCAGATTGTGAAGGGACCGAAATAGCATAAGGCAATAAGCCACACATTGTGCGTAATTAATTGTCAACGAAGAAAAACTATGGTACATATATAGTTGAAATAGTTTTGATGATTATCGCACTGCGGAACTACGAATCGTAAATGGGGAGTATTTGTTTATTTGTGTTTTTACCAGAACAAATTGAAAATTCTTAATTTTTTAGTACATCATATTCAATTTAAATAATACCTATAAAATAATGTTCAATATGCAATTAACTGGTCAAGGTACAACTTCTGTCAGTAGACAAGCTGCATAACATTTTACAGTATTCAGAAAATAATCTTATTTTAACATCAAATTCTTGCGGTTATTGTGAAACACCTGTTTTTAAAAGAGTTTTATCCATTCTATCATTCTAGAAATCTAAATCACTCTTCCACGCCTTTCCAAATTGGAATATAATTGCAATGAGTATGAACTATGAAGCAACAAACATGCAAGGAAATAAGTGTCAATTGCAGATGTAAATTTAGAGATGTTCTAAGAAATACCTTTTACTGCACAATCAAGTTGATTAATTCATTTGATTTTAATAGAGGTCTCAATGATTTTGAACTTTATAATTTATTTATAATTTTCAGTGCTTAATTAGTAATTAAAGTTTGAGATACATCCCTACGACATAAATTCTTCAATCTTATACAATGTAAACTAAATGTTTACACAATAATGCATAGCACAAGCCAATTGAATGTTATACTTGGAGTTTGATAGTACTATTTTCGATCATCGCAAATCTAATATTTCTACCTATTTAAAAAGTATTTTGGTGTCGTAAACAAATTTAACGCTTGTTAGGACGGTGGAACACGTTCTGAGGCAGCAAGCACGAACAGAGGTAAAGTCGAGTCGAGCAGAAACTCTCCCCGCAAGAAGCTGTACGCCCCGGTAGTGCTCACGGAACAGGCGTAGCTTCCCAAAAGGTGAAACGACTTTCGTCTCGGAGGTTGGAGGGCTGGGCTTACCACGGCCCCGAGCCACGAGCCACGAGCCCGAGCCCGAGCCCGGCCGGCCGGCCGGACGGCGGCGGCGCGAGTGCGTGTGTGTGCGCGCGAGAGCCCGTCACTCACTCTCTGGCCCACTTGATTAATTAGCCCATTAGTATAGTTAGTTAAATACACAACTAATTAATGTTCTTTAATCAACGTGGGACAAATTTATTACAAGAGTCTATCCATCTTGTAATAACTCCACCAACTCTCAATCTTTGATATATTATATCTCACTCACCGGAATTCGGATTTGAGCATATCAATATACCACGATCATCTACTCTCGGAGTAGATTAATAATTTATCATTTAATTTAATAAATTAAATATAAATTATTATTCATTTATTTGGTCAAAGCCAAATTCCAACAACGCTAACTAATAATTTAAAATTATTTAATTATACAATTATCCCGTGCATCGCTCGGGTAAATGTTCTAGTATTATATAAAAACAAAATGCGAAGGGTATTTACGTATTTTCACTTCTAATTTTAAGGGTATTTTTGTAATTTTAGTCCTAATTCCTTTATTTACTTTCAATTTTATGCAGTTGAAAGTTAAAACTACAATAGAGGGCCGGGTTCTTTTTCTTAAATTATGAATTTCTTTTAGTAAAAAAGTATATATATTTCCTATATTATAAGTATAGAAGCGGTGTCTATCTCATTGAAACAACGCACCCTTTCCTGCAACCATTCACGGGGCTCCCCATATTTAAGCCCCAGATACACACCAATTACACATCGAGTGAAACGTTGAATCGCGCTCTTCATGTACGTGCATGAAGTATCTCTACAGACTCTATCTCTTAACAAATTTCTGACGTTGAATATGGTACGTATGTGGTTTGCTTTGAATACTTATCTCATGTTTATTTATTAGTATCTTATTTTAGTCTGTGCAGCCAAATTTTTTTGAAGTGGGGTTTCTTCTTCTTCTTCAATAAGGTGGCCGCTATTTTTACCTTTTACAATTCAGGATTTATACAATCATGAGTTCGTGTTTCAAATTTTAAAGGGTCCGATAATCAACAAGAGGAATTAACAAACATGTCTCTAACTCTTCATGTGAAATATAAAATGAAAAAATATCTCGGTGCACATAATTTTTATTAAACCCAAAATATTGAATCCTTTTTTAATTATGTTACATTTACTTGCTTTATGAGATTTTCGACTTAATGTGATTTATCTAACGTATATTTTTAAATCTCAGATCATATGATTTTTGATAAGGACTGATATACATATTATTAATATAACTAGCGGTGGAGACTTGAATGGAGACATTCCATTATCCAATTAAGTGATAAATACATTATATATTATTTTCTAAATAAGTAAAGAAATTATTCTTTAAATATTAAATTGCGAAAAAATTATCCACAAAATTTACTGTGGCCTTAGACGTAAGATATGAGTGATAATTTGCACAGGAAATATGTTTATTAACCCATCGATATACTAACAAGTAAAAATAAATAACTATTGATTTTTTATTTTTTATTTTTTATTTTACTTTGATCTACGTATACTTAGTATTATAAAACCAAACTATTATCTTTATTCTTTACTAATCAAATCTGCTTAAATTATATTTTAAGTTTAATATTTTAATATATTATAAAATTAGTTGTCATTTGTTATTAATTACTCATATTTTAAGTTTAAAAAAAAATATTAATACTTAAATTATATTTTAAGTTTAATATTTTAATATATTATAAAATTAGTTGTCATTTGTTATTAATTACTCATATTTTAAGTTTAAAAAAAAATATTAATAGAAATTAATCGTATGTAATAAATCATCGGCCTCAGTCAGTCAGGTATTCCATCTCACTCCTGCGCCAGCCTCTGTCGCTGCTGTGAAGAAGGAGCCCGTTGTCAACTTCGTTTATATAAGTATTAAGGTTTCTTGAATTTGGAATACATCAGTTATTAGATAAAATGGATTTCAAAGATAATGTACGTAATTATGTGTTTATCACATATATTTCAATATATATATTTATCAATTACTTACAAGATATTCATGATATGATTTGATGTTATCTCATTCAATTTAAATTCCTTACGTTTAGGAAGATGCTGTCAGTATTAGTATTATGGGAGAAATGCTTCAATTTAACGGAAGAAAGTAAAATAGCACCGAAGACAGAAATCAGACATAAAAGAACCATACAAGGAGAATTAATATAAACATTTTGACCTATTATTGGACATGTTTTAATTGTATATAATAAAAAAAATCATTGTATTACAAATATATAGAAGAATTTGACATAATATTAATTACTATCACTGTTTCACTCCATTTGACTTATAAAGTGAATTGATGTAAAATTTAAAATAGCATGCAGAGGCCAAATAGAGTGGAACAGATGGACATACAGCATCCACTCTACGTATAAAATATTTACCAAATCATCCCTATCATTTGTCCATTAATTATTCAAAAACAACGGTAAGACGGGTCACAAGATGATAAGGTACGTACACAAATGAGATCGTTGCCTTGCTTTTATCCTTTTATCAAGTTAATTTATAATGGACGATGTCATATTTTTTTTTTTCTTTTTATTTCCTAAAAGTAAAGTACATACAATTTTAAACGTTATGTTCAAATATATACATGTTCTCTTTGTAAACATATAATACATTGTGTGTCTTCTGCCAGCAATTTTGTGGTACATATATATTTGGTAAATTTTGGCATTGATGAAGTAACAAACATCAATAATTGAAGGACGTTATTGAAATTATATTTCATTTGACAAAAGTCGTAAACAAGGGTGAAGAAGAAGAAGAAGAAGAAGAAGAAGTAATGGTGATAGCCATGTGAATTCGTTGGTTTATATTGCTCCCACTGTTATATACTGTATATATTTTTTCCATTTTATACTCCTCATTTAAAAGGTATTGATTATGTTTGGAAGTGGAATTTTTTTATTTTGTTATTTTAAAGAATAGTTAAATATTTTTCTCGAGATAGAATATCGTAAAAGAAGTTATCACACACGTTATTTCTTCAAGAACAAGATAACAATTAACTATTTCCCTTTTTAAATAAAAAATACACCTTTTAAATTATAATAAGATTGTAATTAATATTAATAGTAAATGTGATCATGTTAAATAAGATTGAAATTAATAAGATTGAATTCTTAGTTTGAAGAATTCAATTGCTCGAAATCCTTCCTTATTTCTCACATTTTTTCACCATTATTCTCTTTTTCTTCTCATTATTTTTACTCTAAAGTAGATAAAATAGTATCCGACCAATATGAAGTGTAAATATTTTCATTCTATTTAAGGATTAAAAAATTTCATCATAGATAAAAGATGAGAAAATGTAAGAAAATGAAGAAATTTTAATGAGCGAGTTATCTCTTTTCTCTCTTTTTCTTTTCTATCAGAGAAAATGAACCTCAAGTGAAAGATATATATATATATATAGGGATGGGATCTGGTGAAAACTAATTATTTCGTGAAAACTAAAAACCATGCATTTTTATGAATATCATGATGCATTTTTATGCATAACATGTTGCATAATATATATATATATAGGGGATGGTTCTCATGGGAACCTTTCACTTCATGAGAACTAGGAACCATTCTAGTCCATTAGATCATGAGAGATCTATGGACAAGATTAATCCCTACATTAATTAGTATATTGATTTAAATCTAATTTTAATTATGCAAAAGGGCAGATTAGTCAATAACAAAGCAACACTAATCCACCTACCTTAATTATAGGATACGTTAGATTTGTTTAATGTACAGGCGGCCGATTCAAAATCAATTAGATTTCGACGACGAAAGCAAGCATCGACCAGCCGCCGAAAACTGGTTCGCAGCGCGAAACGGAGCAGCAACCGGTCCGCCGAAACTTGCTTTGAACGTGTATGCGTATGAAAGGAAGTAACATCGCCGATTCATTCAACAACGAATCTGCGTCGACTCCCGACTCCCGAATCTGCGTCGTTGGTTTTTGCAGTTTCGCCGGCAGAAACCGGCCGTTGAAATCTGCTTTCATAGGGGATGAAACCGAGCAGCAACTGCCGCCACCGAAACCTGCTTCGCAGGCGACGAACCGAGCGGCAACCGCCGTCGAAACCGAGCAGCAACCACCGCCGAACTGAGCAGCAACCACCGCCGCCGAAACCTGGTTCGTAGCCTCCAAAACCTTGCTCGCACGCAGCCGGCGAAACCTAGTTCGCAACCTACGATTTATGCTTATTTTTTGTGTCATCGATTTTATGCTTATTTGTTGTCGAATTTATGCTTAACCGCCGTCGAAACCGAGCAGCAACCACCACCGAACTGAGCAGCAACCACCGCCGCCGAAACCTCCGCCGCCGAAACGTGGTTCGCAGCCTCCAAAACCTGGCTCGCTCGCAGCCGGCGAAACCTAGTTCGCAACCTACGATTTATGCTTATTTTTTGTGTTGTCAATTTTATGCTTATTTGTTGTCGAATTTATGCTTATTTATCATATAAACATTTTATCTTAACACATTTGATGCTTAAATTCTTGATACTGGATGCTTATTTTTCAAACAGCTTGAATTTTGATGCTTATTTTTCTATGAATAACTAGTTTCATGCTTAAATATCATGCTTACTTTTATATGAACAAATTTGATACTTATTTGTGTGTTGTCGATTTTATGCTTATTTTTTGTGTTGCCGAATTTATGATTATTTGTCTTCAATTTTATGCTTTTTTTTTATAGAAGCGTTTTATCAAACACATTTGATGCTTAAATACTTGATACTTGATGCTACTTTTTCACCTAGTTTGAATTTTGATGTTAATTTTTCAATCAAACATTTTATCGAACATTTTATGTGCATGACTAAGCATGAATTTTGTCGAACAATTTCTGTGCATTCTTACAAGTGGTTTTATGCTTAAATATTTGTATTTTTATTTGGTCGATTTTATGCTTTTTTTTTTAATAGAAACATTTTATCGAACACATTTGATGCTTAAATACTTGATACTCAATGCTTTTTTTTTTCACGCAGCTTGAATTTTGATGATTATTTTTCAATGAAACATATTATCGAACATTTTATGTGCATAGATTAAACATGAATTTCGTCGAACAGTTTCCATGCATTCTTAAATATTTTATGCTTATTTTTTCATAGAAACATTTTATCGAAAACAATTGATGCTTAAATACTTAATACTCGATGCTTATTTTTCAACTAGCTTGAATTTTTATGCTTAATTTTCTATGAAACATTATATCGAACATTTTATGTGCAAATTAAGCATGAATGTAAGCATATTTTTCGACGTTTTTTATTGTGTAGATAAGGGAAATAATTTGAGTGATGGAAACACACATAAACGGAAGCGTGTACAAGAATTTTCCGACGGTGATTTTGTTACTGCAAAGTCAAAAAAGGGAAACTTCAAAAGGAAGGAACAGGAACATTAGAGTATATGAAGAATGACAACGAATTTGATACACAGGACGTTGAACATTTTTCTCATAAAAGAATGCACATAAATTGTTCGACAAAAATACGAGTCATGCTTAAATAAACTAATAATACGCTTAAAAATCATATAAAATTTTATTAAACAATACGAGTCATGCTTAATTATAACTAATAATACGCTTAAAAGCATATGAAATTTTATTAATCAATACGAGTCATGCTTAATTATAACAAATAATACGCTTAAAAACCATGCCGAAAATTTTAATAATGATGACAACGCAAAATACATAAACTAACTAGGAAGTTTTATTAAACAATACAAGTCATGCTTAATTATAACTAATAATACGCTTCAAAAGCATATAATAATAACCAACCGGAAACAAATCATGCCGAAATTTTTAATAATGATTACAACGCAAAATACTAAACTCACAAGGACATTTTATCGAACAACTGATATGCTAAACATTTATACCTTTTTTTTCATGCATTATAAATCATTCGAAAGCATAAATCAACAACATAAAATCGAACGGCGGACGGCGGCGGCGGAGGGGTCCCAGACAGCGGCTCTCAGCGGCTTGTTTCTATCCCGAACCCTTATCAAGAGAGAGACGAGAGTTAGAGGGAGGGAGAGATCAAAAAGAAGACAGGGAGAGAGAAATCTAACCTGTTCAGCAGCGGATGCTACTGTTTCCGGTGGACGGCGACTCGACAGCGGCATCTCAGCCGGAGGTCGCGGCACCTGCTTTCTCTGTCTATCAAAATCCTAAAAACAAAAAGAGAGTGGAATATGGAAGGAGAAGAAAGGGGACCGCGGCCGGAGTAGCGGCCCTCGGCGCCGGCAGCAGTCGTGCGAGAGAGATAGAGAAAGGTTCGAGAGAGAGTGTTTGAGAGAGAGAGCGGCGCCGGCAGCAGTCGTGCGAGAGAGAGAAGGGTTCGAGAGAGTTTGTTTGAGAGAGAGAGTGTGGATTCTTGAGTATCCCACGTTTGAACGAATAACATATTACAATATTACCCTTTCAATTTATAAAACTGCCAAAATTAATCAATATGATCTTCAAATCTCAGCCGTTTATTCTCTTAAAATCAACGGATCATAAAGGTTCCTAGTTCTCACGAAATGAAAGGTTCCCATATGATCTATTCTCTATATATATATATATATATATATATATATAGGGGTGAGATCCTGTACAAAATAGGATTATCGTAAAAAAATAAAAAATGATGCATGATGCACATAATTATAATGCACAATGCATCAAGAATCGCTAGCTATTTTAATTAAGACTAAGACTTGCTTTTTAATTTAAGTTTTGTTAGTCAACTACGACAGATCATTGATCTTTATTTATACTCCCTCCGTCCCATGACAATTGTCGTGTGTCCTTATTGGGATGTCCCATTTAATTGTCCACTTATTTAAAGTGGAAAAATTTTACTCTCACAACTAATATAATTTTAACCTCACTATCTCTTAAGGCCTTGATTATTGTGTTATTTCCCTTGTGGACAATTTTCATGAGACAGAGGGAGTAATTTGTATTCATGTGCAATTTGTCTTTATCCCATTACAAAAATCATAGATCTAGAAATCCTCAGCAAGTGGGAAAGCAGTACTCATATCTTTGAAACATCAACAAAAGTTATTGTGTAAAAGGACAAGGTAGCTAGGGTAGTTAGAATATTAATTATTTAGTCACAACGTGTACTAGTTACTCCTACTTAATGTCCATTAATTATTTATAGATCTACGACTCTCTACCGACGCACGTGCTTGCATCGGAAATGACCGACAACTCTATGATGAATCTAACTAGAAAATTTTGCTCCTTGCTATGTACAGATTTATTTTTCACTATAGCATTCTAAGTTTATTTTAGAGAGTTACTCTTTTATGAAACTAAAATTCATACGACGAATGTTGTGACAAACAGCACGTCCTACATCGAAAATATAAAGTGAACGGACCTTATATATAAAGCAGAATACCACTACATTAGTATGTTGGCGTTAGTTTTTCTTATTTGTGTTGGATCACTTTTCATTTCTTATTTATTGGAAAATAGGATATAAATATCTTCTTGCAAATTAGAGCTTTTAAGTGAATTTATTCTAGAAATTTCTTCTTTCTTTTTTGTACTTTACAAAATTTCTTTATTTACAGTAGTCAAAATCATTAATTTTATTCTCTCATCATATACATTTTCATACCATTAATATTCACTCCCTCGTCCAACTTATCTTGGGCTATCTATTATTATTATTATTATTATTATTATTATTATTATTATTATTATTATTATTATTAAATAACTCATGATTTTTCCTACTGTTCTCACCTTCTCTTGCTTTGATCTATTTTTTTTACCACTTTCCTCACCAATCACCAATGTAGGGGAAGAGTGGAGTACTTCTATTAGAAGGTTTCCTTCACATTTTCTTTTTAATTTAGAAGAGCCACATTTTTTTATTCGTACTCCCTATCGTACTTTCAAAAAAGATAATATTATAATAAATTCCTTTCAAATATTTTCATAGGTTTTTGAAGGCTATGAAATATATAGCCGTACATCGAAAGTGCCAAGGGACTAAAGCCCTAGCTTTTCTATCATATAAGCACACATATTAAAGCCAAAACCTATTAGAAATCAACTTGAAATGCATACAAAATAATATCATTAAAGCAATGTAAGAAAGTTTCTCTATCATCTAGGTAAAATAATATCATTTCTATAAAAATGATCTTGACAGAGGATGAAATATATATGCTTAAAAGGGGCCCTTATATTCCATTCATATTATTGTGAGCGAATCATTATAATAAATTGGCCAATAAACTGATAATGCATATCGGGGGCACATCGTCTCTTTCACCAAATACAAAGAGAGGAATGAATTACAAATATATGATGGCATTTTGTGAAAAGAAAAGAAAAATATAAAGAGAGAAATCTGGACACACCTTTTCATGAATGGATGCCCCCTTTTAATTAATTCTACATTAAAATAAATACATCGTACAATATGGACCAGTATAGATACAACATGCATTAGCAATTAATTAATTCTGAATTAAAATAACTTTTCGATACAACAATATGAACCAATCTAGATACAACATGCATTAGCGATACCAATATCTTATTAATGTTACAGTAATATTAATTAATTATTTAATTTAATTCTATATTTTAAATATATCCTAAATATACCTGAGTTTTGAGTTTATAATTCACCAATTGCCTTCCTACTTCTGGTTGAAGACATCATTTGTAGGTTCACTAAATTGTAATGGAAAGGCAAAGGGCACAATACAAAAAGGGTAAATATAAAGCGAAAATAGTTGATTTGTTCGCACACTTATACATAGAGATTGAAAAGTTGTGATTGTTCATAAACAATGTCGGTGGACATCAAAATGGTGCCAAAGATGAATGATTTAATTTATAGTTTGTTAGTAATTTAACCAAAACAAATATGCTCTCTACTTAATTTATCAATTGTTCCTGTTATAATATTTATTTTTTCTATTCAATTTATAAAGTTGAGAAATAGTAAAATTGTTGAAATCTTGCTTGCATGATTAAAAAATAATGTGAGGAGTGCATATATAGCTATTAATTAATGTCACCGTCTCTTTAAATCCTATGCAATAATATTTACGATAATTTCGGTAGTTGATGACATCATACCTTGCTTGTATGGCCTTGGATCATCCAATTAAAAAAAATAAATAATAATTTCAGTGGTTAATAATTTTTGTTTATTTTTTTTTGGTACGAAAATTTCTTTATATTACCTCAACCTCATCTCATCCTCTATACATACTCCAATCTAACTAACAACCAGACATGAAAACAACCTCAACACACTAAACCAAACTAACTATCAACCTGTCAATCGAAGTTTTCTATCTCTTTGCCTGCAAACTGCAATCATAATTTGACATTGCCTTACGACTATGTCTTCTGAAGCCTTTTTTCCCTGCAATCTTCTAGCATTCCTCTCCCTCCACACATGATAAACAACAATGGTCATCATACATCTATACAACCTCTGCTGCACATTGTTGTTAGTATATAATAATTTTTGTTTATTTTCACTAATACTTGTGAATGCTTTTCTAAAATTAAAAAAAATTAAAAAAAAAAGTGGAGAGAAATTTAGCATGAACGGTGTTTTAGTTACACTTACCAATATTAAAAATGAGAAAAATATATGAATGAAAATTGAAAAGGTGCCGCTGTCACAAAAGAAACGATGTGAAGAGAAAAAGGGTAAATAAATTAATTTTTTAAAAAAACGGTTCATAAATTAATTAAATTTACAAAAACGCCCTTAGTTATTTATTTAATTACAAAAATGCCATTTGTACTTGGCTTTTATATAGTAATATAGATTTGACATTTACTTGAATATATAATATAGGTGAGATAAATTGGACGGAAACCAAGAGAGTATTTCACTATGATAATAATGTATAAAACCATAAAATTGAATATCGCATAAACTAAATAAAAATTAGTTAGTCACCCCATTTCTATACCAAATTAATAGTATCAATGTGATCTTTCATTTAAGATAAAATGTCAATACATTTTTTATACATCTATAATGCTTCCATTTAAAAATAAGTCCAAAATACATAAACTGCATTATATCTCTAAACATAACACATTTTACACCCAAACACTCTTGCATGAACTCATGTTTTATTGGATAGTACGAGGAATGAAGCAAAAACACAAGACAGAAAGTAAAATGCAAGAATCTCAATTTGCAGGTGGACACCGCGTAGTAGAGTTGAGCAGCAGTAATCATAAGCACCGCGAGCGCAGCCAAAAAGGCCGTGATCGTCCACGGCGATCGGAAAGAACTGTGCAGCAGCTCGGCGATCCACAAATTGATCTTTCCCTTACAATGAACCAGGATCTCTTGCTCCACATTCCCGAAGAACTCCGAGTTGTCGAGGCCGTATGTGTCGATCGCGTTCAATATGGTCGCCGCATCCTTGTCGCTGCCAAGGAGGTTGGAGAGGATGCCTTTCTCCCGGAGGACCTTCACGTCCTCGGGTCCATCCACCAGCGACTTCATGAAGTTGACGTACGACAACACCTCCCCCTTCGAGGGGCTGCCGGGGCTCACCTCGTAGGCCACCATGTTCTTCAGCAGCACCTTCGTGTGGACGCCGATGGCCCACGAGGGGAGATGGAGGGTGGCGAAGAAGATGTGGGATTTGAAGGTGATGTACTTGGATGATCGGTTAGGAATCGGCTGGAAGTGGATGCCCTTTGCCATGAGATCTGTCGCCGAACGGAACGAATGGAAGGGTTTCTTTATCACTTTGGGGTTTTCCGCATCGGATGTGTCGGTGTGGACGAAGTCGGAGATGATGAGCAGGTGGTAAGCTTCGAGAAGGTGCAGAGGAGGTCTCGGTTTCGGTGTCTTGCCTTCCTTCGCCGCCTCCTGTCGGAAGATCTTGTTTAAAAATCTACAAAATTTACACGAAATAAACATTGTTAGCATGTATATAAGCACGACTATCTATATAGCTTCAAGCATTTTTCGCAAATAAATTACCTGTCGAGCAATTCTTCGACTTTCCCCGGCCCATACCTCAGATCAACCAAGAGGTTGATGACCGCAAACGGGATCTGATTCTGAAGCAAGAACAGATCACGAGCCATCATCCCCACCGAGAGCATGCCTAGATGCTCCTTCATCTTGTCAAACTTACCCTGCGTCGTCACCACGGATGGATCCATCTCCATCCGTGTAACGATCTCCATGTAAATTATGATCAAGGCAGAGTCGTTGAGCATCATTTTGGTGAAGAAGTCTTTGTCACGGACGGAGTTCTCGTCGTACAAGTCTTGTAACCCTTCTAGTTCGGAGATCTTTCCGAGGTAGAACTCCTTTCTTCCATGGCCGCCCGAGATAAACAAGTCGACCGCGACGGATTTGAATCTCTGGGCTAAAGCGAGGTGTTGTTTGCCGTAGAAGAGGGGGCCGATTGAAACCACCTTCGGGTGATAGTCCGTTTTGTCTTCCTCCTTCGCTGCTATTGGATCAGGCAGCGTTTCGGGTATTTTCCAACTTCGTTCGGCCGCCATTGATGATGGTGGTGGAAGTTTTGTTCTGTTTTGTTAGGATCCGAATGACGTATTTTATACTAAGTGTTCGTTTGGTTCAAGTTCAACTACCTCATTTTTTTTTAATAATAGTCTAACAACCATTGCTCATTTTTTTTTCTTGTTTCTTTTAACCTTTTAATATTAATAATATAAGTTGCTTTCAATAGTGATAGATTATATAAATTAGAAGGTATTTATATTTTATGGGGAAATATAGGAAAATAGTCATTTTAGTATTGTAAACCATAATACTAGCTACATATATAAAAAACACAAATACTAGCCACTTTTTGTGTTAATTGTCTATTTGATAAAACAAAAATTAAAAATAAACAAAAAATTGAAACCCACCCAACCCGCCCCCCCCTGCTTCTATTTTCCTATTCTTTTTTTTTTTGCTTCACGTTGTTTTTTCCACGTTTTCTTCATTTTTGTTTTTTCTGTTTTTTTTTTCTTTTTAATTTTTTTTTATTATTTTTTTTTCCCATAATCTTATTTTAAAATTCGTGAGTGTATTGTTTAAAATTTACTTAAAAAATTAAACATATACACGAGCCACGTATGTGTATTCATGTATTTGTCAAATGCTTATATTTATGTATTTATCAAATTATATTTCATAATACATGAATACACGAGTCATGTATTCGTGCATTCAAGTATTGATCAACTGTTTTTATTCATGTATTGGTCGGATTGTATTTCATAATACAAGAATACACGAGTCATGTATTCATGTATTCGTGTATTCATGTATTGTCAGATTTTATTAAATAATACATGAATACACTAGTCATGTATTCGTATATTCATGTATTGATCAAATGTTTATATTCATGTATAGGTCAAATTTTATTTCATAATACATGAATAAGCTAGTCATGTATTTGAATACATGAGTCATGCAATATTAATCATGTAGTGGTATAAATTTATTGCATAATACAAGAATAAACAAGTCTTGTATTTATGTTTTTTATATAGGTGGCTAAGTGGCTATTTTAAGGGTTGCCCCTTTATTTATTATGAGTTTATTATTAAATGAGTTTGAGCGGAGATTGTTTTATAAAATGAACATATATGCAAGTTTTGGGTGAATCAAACTTTAACGGATGGGGAGGAATGATACGCCGCTCTCCATTTCGTAGACACAGATTGCCGGTTAATTCACTTTAAACAATTGTAAGAATCGAACAAAAAATAATGTTAAAGTGAGCAAACGGCGATAGGTGTCATGAAGGTGCTCATGCTTTGGGGTGCAACATACCATTCCTCCACGAATGAAATCTTCTGCTCCCCATTTATGTGTATCAATCGTATACCAAATGTTTGTATGATGTTTTTTATAAAAATAAAAAATCAAATATTATAAAAAAATAAAATAAAATTTTATAACAAAAAGTTAGAATTTTTAAAAATTGTATACCATAATTTTCGGTTTATCAAGCCTATTTTACCTATTAAAATTGTAATTAAATGTTAAAAGAATAATTATAAACTCTAAAATAGATGAGTTTACCCTAGAGAATATTATAAATTATCTTGCATCGATATGTCGAAAATGTCAAAATAAAATAAATAAAATTAATATAAATCGATATCTAGTACACGAATGAACCTAAAAAATGGAGCCAACAAAATATCTTGCGGGGATAACCGGATTAGATTTCTTGACCTCTAACTATTTGAGCGGCCAAAAATTTAATTCAAGGCAAGGACCAATTAATTAATTAATTGGGACCCCTTCGATTACTCTCTCTTGAATGCAAAAAATAATTGATGCTAGACTTTTCTCCATCCACTTATATTAATGACGTGAATATTGGATTCTTTTACATAATATTAATGGGGGCAACCCTTAAAATAGTCATTTTGATATAGTAAACACAAATATTAGCCACCTATAATAAAAACACAAAAACTAGCCACTCTTACCAAATTACCCTTATACATGAATACAAGACTCATTTGCTCTTATATTATGCAGTAAATTTACACCAATACATGATTAACACTAATTGACTCATGTATTCGAATACATGACTCATGCATTCATGTATTATGAGATAAAATTTGATCAATACATGAATACACGAATACATGACTCTTGTATTCATGTATTATGAAATAAAATCTAATCAATACATGAATATTTAAACAATTGATCTATACATGAATACACGAATACATGACTCGTGTATTCATGTATTATGAAATAAAATATAACCAATACATGAATACATAAATACATGACTCATATATTCGTGTATGTTGAAATAAAATCTAGCTAATACATGAATACACAAATACACGACTCATGTATTTGTATATTTTGAAATAAAGTTATAGACGAAAAGGGGGGAAAAGAAAAATAAGAAGAAAAAAAGCGAGAGGAAAAAAACAAGAAAAAGAAGGGAAAAGGATAAAAATAAGAAAAGGAAAAAAATAATAAAAAATAAATGAAAAGGAGCTTGAGAGCAGAGAGGGAACGGATAAAAAAGAAAGAAAAAAAAAGAAAAAAAAAAGTAGAAGGGAAGAAGAAGAAGAAGCAGCAACGAGTAAGAGAAGAAATAAAAATAGAGAGAAGAAAAATAGAAAATTTAAGGGTAAATAGGACAATTACCCCCAAAAGTGGCTAGTATTTGTGATTTTTATATTGGTGGCTATTATTTTGGTTTATAATATCAAAGTGACTATTTTCCTATATTTTCCCATATTAATGACGTGAATATTGGATTCTTTTATTACGTAAGAGTGGTGCATTAAAAACTGGAAGATAATTGAGAGAGAGGGTGAGTGGGAGAGAGTAAATGAGAGAGAGGGTGAGTGGGGAGGTGTATTAATAGGGTAGGTTACATGGGAACATGTGAATTAATTAATAATAGAAGTATTTTTATTTATTAGAATAAAAGTCGGCCGGTTCGGTTTGAACCGTATTGATTCCAGATAAAACTGAAACCGACCGACAACTAATTCGGTTTTGAATTCTAAAACCGACCCCGAACCGATATCCCAGTTAAACCGCCCAAAACTGACCGGTTCGGTTCGGTTTGTCGGGTCCGGTCTGGTTCGGTCCGGTTTTGCACAGCCCTACGTTAAGCTATGAATCGGTTATGATAACCGAATAAGATTTCTTGCGTGGATAAGTAAGACGCTCCGCCTCCGTACCAATAGGTCGGGGGTTCGAGACACACTAAGGGGGGAAATGGGGAACCATTATTGATCCTCTTTTTAAGGAAAAAAAAAAAAAAAAAAAAATTCTTGACCTCTAACCATTTGAGTGGGTGATACGATCGAGAAATCGAGGAGATATTAGTTCGATAATATAAGTTTATTACTAGCGTTTTATTTATTGTCTTTTAGTTTTAGTTTTGTATTTGGGCCGAGGCTATAAGCCCAAAGCCCAATTAGGATACCTAAGTCCATTAGGTTTTAGTATGTGAACCTATTTAAGGTTTATTTGTAGTTTGACCGTCATATTATCGAAAATAGAAGATATTCGACATTTCTCCTTGTTCATGGAGCTCTGGCCGCTCGAAGTGTCGTTTTCTTTCGTTTATGGAGTTTAGGCAGCTCGAATTGTCCTTTCATTGATACTAGTCGTATTAATTGGTGCTCTCATTGAGAGAATTTCTCGTTGAAGATCCAATTTTATTCAAAAAAAAAAAAAAAAAAGAGCGAGAGAGGGGAAGAAGAAAACAGCGTTTGTTTTTGGGCTAATCCTTGAAGATTTGTTGAGGTGGGTGCTTCCATTCCTCATGGCTACTTCATCAGAAATCCTTGCCGCCCTCGATTCCTTTCGTATCCATTTGGAGAGCCAATTTACAGCAACTAATTCAACCATTGTATGCAATTGGTTGATTCCAAATTCACAGATCCTGCCCCCGCGTCCTCTCCGAGTCGACTCCGCTCCGGCAGAAGCTCCTCCGCTCCCCAGCAGCGCCGCCTCCCCACCGCCCCAGTCCAGCCCCCTGGCTCCGCCGCTCCTCCGCCGTTCCTCTCCTTCGACGTCACCTCCGCCGCGGCCTCCACCTCCTTCTCCGCCGCTCCTCCGCAGTCCGCATCGCCCACTCCTTCTCCCTCGGCCGTCTTCTCGCTGCCGTCTCCCCCGCCTTCAGCCGCTTCTCCCTCGCCCTCTGCCGTCGCATTTCCGCCGTCGGTCGCTGATTCTCCGTTGCCTTTGGGCAGCGGTGCTGTGCTCAACAGAGCGGGATTCGCCGCCACAGTGATTGGTCAATTCGCCGCTCCTCCGCCGTTCCTCTCCTCTGACGACACCACCACCCTCTACCAGACCACCGGCAATGCCGACGGCAAGCTCGGCTTCGTCAACATCCCTGGCTCGCCGCTGCCTCCACCCCCTGAAGGAAATGTAGATAGATATAGTTTGATGAACTCAAATTCGAAGCTCGAGCTCTACAGCTAGCCTTGTCTCGACAGCAGTTTATGCTTAGCTTCTTAAGAGATACTAACAGAGAAAAAGAATACATCGACAGTAAACTAGCCACATTAACTTAAACCGGTTTGGCAAAAACCCGAAGCAAGAAACAGAACGAGGAAAAAGAATTCGCGTCTATTAGGCATCCAGAGTAAACGTCTCGTAAGAAGTTATAAGAACTGCAAGCAAATCGAAGTAAAATCTCCTACGTACATTGCAATGCATAATCTAACAAACAAGCTATGACCAAATACTAGAAATATTGTTTAAAGATTCTTGTCAACAACGGGTGAGATCGACTAAACTTTCAACGTAGGCATGCGTCTCATGCGTAGCAAGACAAAAAACAATGTTCCTTCGTGGCCTAATCGCCGCCTCTTTCACCCAAGACTCCTTCACCCCATACTCCTTCATAACCCACATATCCGACGCCTCCCTACATCTAGACACGAAAAGGCATCCATTCGCCTCGCGCAAACAGATGCCCTCCGGTTTGCATGGTAACTCTATCACCCCAAACACCTCGTTCTTCAAGTCAAAGGATTCGATCCGAATGTCATGGCCACTATCCGTCGCGAGATAATGAATCTTTCCACGCACAAACTTCGTCCCCATTCCTTGTATACCTAAATGCGTAGAAGGAAACTCGCGCTTAACTTCTTTCCATGAATTAGTCTTTGTACTGTAAACAAGGCCTATTTTCTTGTCATGGTCGTCGAGGAAAAGTCCAAACACCTTGTATGCATCGCTCGCTTCGTCCCAGCCAAAACCGCAAAGGATATTAAGCCTACATGGACTGGGTGGTAGCTTGCAGGTTCTAGTGGCCGGATTGAACAAGATTAAGCTCCCTCGCTCTTCGAAAATGCACACAACCCCATTAGAGGTATCCACTACATAACCGGTACTTGGATCTTCAAAAGTCGAAGGCGTAGGATTGACGGACGGTTCATCCAAGTACGAACGCAGGGAGCACTGCTCTGAACCAACGTTGATATAGTTGATGATGACTCTCCGATGGGAAAAAGTTTTTTCATCTCTTGATTTCTTCAAGTGGATTTTGATAAACCGGTCGCTTCCGATTAGTTGATGCCATGATTTCGAAACGCACTTGAATCTCAAGAGTGATTTCACCGGAAGTAGTGTCAGTATTTCTTCGACGATTTCCTGAGGAACTTTACGGGATCTGTTGTCGGCGCCGCCGTTAAACAGGGGAGTAGGGTTTTCGCGGTCCATCGATCTACGCCGCCACCTCCTCCTCCTTTAATTTACAAAGTTAAAAGAGAATTAATTTATTTTCTAATTATTTATATAATTTTATATTTCCGTCTTGTTAAGATTGATGCGAATGTTTTGGGTTTTGGGAGCCTTTCAAGCATCCGAAATTATGCAAGCTTATTCGTAGACGAAGGGAGTAGTATTATGAACGAATCTTGTGGTCATTAAACATTTGAAGCAAAAATCACCTCGATCTATTGTTTAAAGTTTAAACTCCCACTAATTTAGTTGCATTCAGGCATTACTACGAACAGCTTGTATGCACTTGACCCATCACCCCAACTAGAGCCGTATTAAGCACGCAAATATAATGGCTAGGCCACAACTTGAGCTATCATGTCAGGTTTGAGCGTTTGCCAGTGCGTAATACTCGTTCGTCAACGATGGACTTATTTTTAAATGGATTTTCGTAATACATAGGTTTTCCGGTAAAGTACTATGAGAGCTAGAGTACCTTATAGAAAAAACTATATTCAAAAAATATATCTAAAAATCGTTAAAAAGCCTCAAAATCATACTTTAGGATCGAAGGAGTATTATGTTAAAGAACGGGGATCAAATCGAAGACTTTTCGACCTTAGAAATGGTTTTATCAACACAATTTATGTCAATGGCAAGGCGAGAATGAAACGATCAAGATTTATTTAGAGAAATATAATAAGAGCATAGATATTAAGCATGTTGTTTAAACTAGACAATGTAGTACAAAAAAAAAGCAAAAACAAAGTAAAACCCTAGCTCAATTCTTAAGAACTACTTGAAAGGAAACCGGTGCATATCTGTAGAGATTCTAGTTCAAGTGATGAAGTTGAAGCTGTGATGAAGGAAGTGCATGCAGTGTTACATGGAGATGGTGGAGAGTACGTGGTTGAGGAATGAAGATGGTGGAGATTTCCAGTACTGAATTAGAGTTTCTTATTTTCTTGTTTTAGTTTAGTCCACGTGGTTCAATAATAGCCGTAGATTCTATTTGTAATCTAGCGGTGTAGGATATACTCGTGTTTCTACTTGTAGAGTTGCTGCACGTTTTAGTTGGAGTTGTATCTGTACACGTCAGCTTATTTCTAGTTAATCACTGTGTATATAAACAGTGGTTAACAGAAAATTAGTTGAGGTTTTTGGTTATTGTACCATTCTTCTTCATTTGAATGAAAGTTTATCTTCCTTCTCTCTACGATTTCGTATCTAGAGCTGGAATTTAGGGTTTTCTACTTCATTTTTCCATTATTGAGTTTCGATTCGGTTAGAGATGGTGAAGCAGCAACGTCGCGATGCTTGGGAGAGGCAAGTTGAAGACGAGCAAGGAGAAACGTCTGGAGTTAAGGATAATCGATATCAATCCTTCAGATCTGAGGTGGTTCATGGATTTACGCATACTGGAGGTGGATTTCCGCCGATTGGAGGTGGATCGGATGGAGGAGGCGGCGATGATGATGATTTTGATCCGCCGGAAGGATTCACAGTTCGTCAAGTTCTCGAGATTCTGCATCTGGAAAAATCTGATCATCCTGGTATGCAGTTGGTTACGGCGCACCTCACAGGTAACAATTTCACGAACCGGTGTAAATCTGTGAGGCGTGCGTTAGCTACACGTAGTAAGTTGGAATTAATATATGGTAGCTTTCCAGAACAGAGCCTGTGTAGTTTATTACAGGAGATGGCTAAAAGTAGATCTGATGATCTCTAATTGGATAATAAATTCAATATCTAAGGAATTTGTTAATGCGTTTACTCACATAAAAAGTACATCGAAGCTATGGAGAGCTATTACTTTACGTTTTGGTAGGAGGAATGGACCAAAAGTATACAGGTTACAGAGAGAGATTTTCAAGTATACTCAAGGATCTCAAAATGTGCTTGAGTATTTCAATTCAATAATTTGGTAGCCTTATGGGATGAATTAGATGCGGTTTTGCCTCCTCTTGAATGCAATTGCAAAGCTAGGAATCAGGTTGTTGCTAGAGAAGAACAACAAAGGCTTATGAAGTTTTTAGAGGGGTTAAATGAAGAATATCAGTCTGTGTCTGATCAAATCATGATGATTGAGCCATTACCTGATATTGAGAGGGCATATTCCTTGATTGTTCAAGTTGAAGATAGGAAACAGTTGAATAATTCTGTGTATGATAATAGTGGATTGATGAGTATGAATACTGGGCAGTTTGTGAAGAATAATAGTGGGTATAGAAGTGATAGCTATGGAAAGTCTGGGCAATTTAAACCTAGGTTGTCCAAAGAGGATAAAAGGAAATTAAGGTGTTCACATTGTCAAGGAAGTGGACATGAGATCAGTGAGTGTTTTAAACTTCATGGAGTGCCTGATTGGTACAAGAAACTGAAGGATAACAGAGCACAAGGAAGAGCTAACATGGTGGAGACTGAGGATGATGAAGAACAGATGCAGGATTCACCAGTACAGAGGGAGGCTTCACAGGACATGAGCAAAATGATACAAGCAGAAATAGCAAAGTATCTACAGGCACATATGCAGCAGCAATCAAATAATAAACCCAAGGCAGACATAAACCTGGTGCTTGATTCAGCAAGCAAAGCCACACCATTTGAAGGGCATTATGCATTTAGCTTATTGCCTAGCATGGGTAGAGATGTTTGGATAGTGGATTCTGGGCCAGTGACCATATTTGCTGTGATCCTATGTTGTTTTGCACAACTTACAGAATTGATAAGCCTGTGAACATTCATTTACCTGATGGTTCTTCTAAACTGGTAACACATGCTGGAAATGTGAGATTGAAAAAAGACATTGTGCTGACTGATGTATTGAGTATACCAGGCTTTACTCATAACCTGCTATCTGTGGCAAGACTAATCCAAAAGTTTGGGATTAGATGTATGTTTTACAAAAGTCATTGTGTTTTCCAGAGGGATGGATCTGATCAAGTTCTAGGCATAGGAACAATGAAAGGGAATCTCTATATTATGGATGTTGTTTCTGAAAGGTATTGCTGCAGTATGTTAAATCCTAAAGATCTAACTCTCCAGGAATGGCATATAGCAATGGGACATCCTTCTCTTACTGTGATGAAGCATATGAAGATTTTAGATGGCAAACTGGAGAAACAAATGATGGACATCATAGAAAGGTGTGAAGTGTGTATTCGTGCCAAGCAAACAAGAGGTAAGTTTCCTATTCTCAGTAGAAGGACTAATCACTTGTTTGAGTTGGTACATGCTGACCTGTGGGGGCCATACACTGAGGATAATTTGTGTAACACTAAGTATATGTTAACCTTGGTGGAAGATCATAGTAGAATGTTGTGGACCTATATGTTGCATAACAAAGATCAGGTTGCATCTACTCTTAAGACATATATCATGATGATCAAGACACATTTTCAACATGATATAAATGGGTTTAGAACTGATAATGGAACAGAATTTGTTAATCAGTTTGTGTACAAGATTTTTGCAGAGCATGGGATTATTCATCAGAGGAGTTGTCCTTATACACCTTAGCAGAATGGAATTGTAGAGAGGAGACATAGAAATTTGCTTCAAACTGCTCGAGCTTTGATGTTTACAAGTGGCATGCCTTCTAGGTTTTGGCCTTATTCACTGCTCACAGCTACATGGCTGATAAATAGGTTGCCTAGTAGGGTGGTTGAGTGGTTCACTCCATATGAGATCTTGTTCAAAGAATTGCCAGATTACTCAATGCTAAGACCATTTGGTTGCTTGGCATTTGCTGTGGATCTATCTCCTACTCGAAGTAAGTTTGATAGTAGATCATTAAAGTGTGCATTCTTGGGTTATGATCTCTTTCATAAAGGATATTTGCTTTTTGACATTGAAAAATCTAAAGTTTTAGTGTCAAGGGATGTGAAATTCTTTCCTGATACCTTTCCATTTCTTCATCCCGAGCCTTTGAAAGTTATTATTCCTTCACAACCTATCTCCTTACCCCAGATTCCTACCACTCATGTAGATGATATAGTGGATACACCATCTGGATCCAATGAAGATAATAATGTAGATGATGTTACTAATGTATCTGATTCTATTCATGTTCCTATTGTTGTACCTCCTTCTGTTAATAATGATGCAGAAGATGGTTACTCTACAGACTCTGATATTGTTGAGAGTATGACAATAGATTTGCCTTCACCTATTGCAGGAAGGGGGGTTAGAAGTCGTAGGCCACCAACTTGGTTGGAGGACTATGTATGCTCCAGTTTCACATCTCAATATTTAGGTACATCATCTAGCACTACTCCTCCAACCTTTCCATTTTATATCAGTTCCGCTCTATCCAAACCTTATACTTCTTTTCTCTTCAATCTTTCTTTGATTAAAGAACCTACCACTTATAAAGAGGCTAGCATTTCTCAAGAATGGGTGGATGCCATGGATAGAGAGTTGAATGCTTTGAATGAGAATCAGACTTGGATTTTGACAGAGCTGCCTCCTGGCAAGAAACCAATTGGTTGTAAATGGGTATATATATAAGGTTAAGCTTAACCCTGATGGATCCATTGAGAGGTGTAAAGCTAGACTTGTAGCAAAGGGATTCAATCAAAAGCCTGGGATTGACTACACTGAGGTCTTCTCCCCTGTTGCAAAAATGGTGACAGTGAGGTTCCTCTTTGCTATGGCTGCTGCTTATGATTGGCCAGTGGCTCAATTAGATGTAAATAATGCCTTTTTACATGGCTTCTTGAAGGATGAAATCTATATGACTGCTCCACCTGGTCTTAAAGGTGTCCTTCCCCATCAAGTGTGCAAACTAGTCAAAAGCCTCTATGTTCTCAAGCAAGCATCTAGGGAATGGAACGCATAGTTCACCAAGCAGTTGGTTGCCTTTGGTTTTACACAATCAAGCAGTGATCATTGTCTTTTCATAAAGGGATCAGGTGATTCTTTTCTTTGCTTGCTTGTCTATGTAGATGATGTGTTGGTCAGTGGTCCTTCACAGATTCTCATTGATGAGTTAAAGGCTTTCTTACATGCTGCTTTCACAATTAAAGACCTGTGATTTGCCAAATACTTTCTGGGAATGGAAGTGGCCAGAGGAAAAGAAGGGATTGCTCTCAATCAAAGAAAATATGTATTAGATCTGATCTCTTCAGCTGGTTTAATGGGATGTAAACCTGCTTCTACTCCTTTTCCTCCTGGTCTTGTGCTTTCTAGGTATGATGGTGATCTACTTACAGATCCTGAGCCGTATAGAAGGTTAGTAGGGCAGCTTCTATATCTGAATCTCACACGCCCAGATGCCACTTTTGCATTACAGCAGCTAAGTCAATTTGTTGCAAAGCCAAGAACTTCTCATTGGAAAGCTGCTTTACATGTGCTTAGATATCTCAAGGGGAGTCCATTTGTTGGTGTATTCTATGCTTCATCGTGTGATATGCAGATTTGAGCTTTCACAGATGCAGACTGGGGAACATGTGTTGATTCGAGGCGTTTTGTGACTGGTTACTGCATCTTTTTGGGTGAAGGGCTTGTCTCGTGGAAATGTAAGAAGCAACAAACTGTTGCTTCCTCTACAGCAGAGGCTGAGTACAGGGCTCTTAGCCTCACCACTAGAGAATTGGTTTGGATTTCCTACCTTCTTCATGATTTCCAGGTTCCAATCTCTCTACCATTTCCTCTTTATTGTGAAAATCTAGCAGCCATTCATATCACCAAAAATAATGTGTTTCATGAGAAAACAAAACACATTGAAATGGATTGTCACATCGTGCGCGAGAAGTATGTTTCTGGGCTTCTACCTTCACCAGTTTCCTCTGCTGATCAATTAGCAGATTTCTTGACCAAGTCTCTTGCATCTCCTCGTTTCCTTTCCTTACTTTCCAAGATGGGATTGTTGGATCTTCACCAATTCCATCTTGAGGGGGGGTGTAGAGATTCTAGTTCGAAGTTGAAGCTGTGATGAAGGAAGTGTTACATGGAGATGGTGGAGAGTACGTGGTTGAGGAATGAAGATGGTGGAGATTTCCAGTACTGAATTAGAGTTTCTTATTTTCTTGTTTTAGTTTAGTCCACGTGGTTCAATAATAGCCGTAGATTCTATTTGTAATCTAGCGGTGTAGGATATACTCGTGTTTCTACTTGTAGAGTTGCTGCACGTTTTAGTTGGAGTTGTATCTGTACACGTCAGCTTATTTCTAGTTAATCACTGTGTATATAAACAGTGATTAACAGAAAATTAGTTGAGGTTTTTGGTTACTGTACCATTCTTCTTCATTTGAATGAAAGTTTATCTTCCTTCTCTCTACGATTTCTACAATATCTCTTTATGTTTCAATTTTTCAATAAAAGTTGAAAACCGGACAATAGCTTGCTCGCCTCCCTCGTAACATGCCTTCCTCGGCCTATCGTGCTTGTCAGGAACGGGGAGAGACTAAACTGTCAGGAATGGGAGAGACTAAACTTTCATAGTAGGAATGCGGTCCAAAATGGCTAGTGATGATGTTCCCATATTGCGGCGCAAGGCACGACTCTTTCACCCAAGACTCCTTCACCCCATACTCCTTCATAACCCACGTATCAAACGAGTTCATATCCTTGTTATTAGCGGACACGGCAAGGCATCCGTTCGTCTCACTCAACCACGTTAGCATTCCCGGCTTGAATGGTAACTCTATTGCTGTTCCAAACACCTCGCTCTTCAAGTCGAAGGACACGATTTGGGGGCCGTAGAAACTTGTGAGCCAGTGGAGCTTCCCACGTGTGAACGTACCCCTTCCATTGGAGATAATATAAGGTAACTCAGGCACTACTGTTCTCCATGAATTTGTCTTAGTACTATAAACCCAACCTATTATTACATTGCTATCTCCCTCGAACTCGACAACAAACACCTTGTATGCATCGCTCGTTTCGTCCCAACCAAAGCCGTATAAGTAGATATCCTGCAGGTCTAGCTTGGGTAGACGGTGGAAGATTCGAGTGGCCGGATTGAACAAGATGAAAGACTCGAATTCTTCGCGAAAGATGCACAACACCCCATTACAGCTACCCACTACACTAACGTAGCCTAAAATGGGAATATGATTATTTGTTGCATCTTCGATAGGAGAAAGATGGTGATACGTTATTTATTTTAATTAATTAGGTTTGTCGTTGGGCTTAGCCCGTTTAATTATTTGGGTCGTTCTTTTCGGGTTTTCTTGTTGATTCTTTCCCGAATCGTAGGTCGAATCAACCCTAGGTATTTAGTGTAAATAGGAGGATTGTATCTTATTTTGATTATCAAGAAATACAATACAAACCCTAGTTTATTTATTTGCCGCTTTTCCTTTTCGTATCGTAATCTGGCGTGTACTACGAGCAAGGTTCTCGCGTCTGCCGTTGTATCTTTTGTTTCTTTTCGTTTCTTGATAGAGGAAATCGCCTCATCCTCTATCAATTGGTGCTTTCATTGAGAGCTTCCAAAGTGGAGTCTCTTTGAGGGGGCGAAACATCGGTTATTGAGGAACGAGAACGGCGATCTCCGCGTCGCCGACCCCTCCACGTTCAGTTTTATTTTGTATCAGGAAAAAGAATGGCTAAATTTAAAATCCTTACGCTACAAATTTAAATCCATACATTTTCAATAAAATTTAAATCCGTGCATTAAGAAATATAATAAAAAAGTTAATATGTGGTGTGAGTTAAACATAAATGTAATGTTAAAGATAAAAATGGTGTTTGTTGGACCTTAAAAGAAACAGGACGTCTGAAAAAAAAATCCCAAAATAGAAAACAAGACGTCTGGAAAAAAACGGAGGGAGTATGATATTTGCATGAAGAAATAATCAAATAATAAAGTAAGATGTCCTGTAGATAAAGTTGAAATAAAAGGGAACATTAAAAGTAGCCATATTAATATTTCAATCCATTAAAATTTTGAGAAATTTTTGACGTGCACTGAATGTTGCAACATGCAAGAGTGAAAAATGATTTCAAGTGAATCACACATCGTAAATTAATAAAACGTATTTAGCATATACTTCATACTATTCAATTGAACAATGTCTTGATAAATTGTGAATTATGAATGAGTCTAAAAGAATTCAACCATTTCTTGTGCAACATGATAGGTTTACCGTCTGCAAGATAAAAGTAGTATATGTTCAGTTTTATTTTGTATCAGGAAAAAGAATGGCTAAATTTAAAATCCTTACGCTACAAATTTAAATCCATACATTTTCAATAAAATTTAAATCCGTGCATTAAACGGGCATATGTTCTAGTTATTATTATAGCTAGCCGTATGTTACTATAATGTATTTTTTTTCCATGTGACATATATGATCGGAAAAAACATGGTACGAGTGGAGTTGGTACGTTAACAAGACTAAATTATTCGGAACTCACTCTTTGGAATTCAAATATACTGTAATTAACTGAAACGGTACAGAAAATGCGTAAATCAGAGTTTGCAGAATTAGATCTAATTAGGATGCACGCCATAGTAGAGCTGGCCAGCGGATATAGCCAGCAAGGCGACGGCAGCAACAAAGGCGATCAGCTTCCACGGGGTTTGGAAATTAGCGTGGACAAGCTCAGCCACCCAGTTGTCGCTCCTACTGCTGCAGTGTTCTTGGATCTGATCGTTAACTTCCTTATAATGATATGCGGCCATCCAATGAGCGTTGATATCCCTGAACATTTCGAGGACCTCCTCGTCGCTGTCGAGCATGTTAAAGAGTATCTTCTTCTCCCGCAGCTCCTTCACGTCTTCAGTGGTTTGGATGAGCGACTTCATGAAGCTGACATACGCCAGCATATTCTCATCTTTAGCCCGAGTTCCAGGGCCGACTTCGTAGGCGATCGTATTCTTCCACCTCGCCTAGCGTAGAACAAGTGGGTCCTGAAACTGACGTCCTTGGATCTACTACTTGTTGTGCGTGCTTTGAAGTAGATGCCCTTTGCCTTGAGGTCCGTTGCCGAACGGAAAGTTGGGATATTAAAAAGTTGATTGTTGTATTCAGCCACGCTCTTCCTGCAAGCTAGAAGCCTTCCAACACTTGCAAAGATTGAGATACAGTGATGATTATTACCTTTACTGACGCCACCGGGTTTGCTGGAACCCGGGAAGAGTAGCAAGTGGGAAGCTTCCAGGATGTGCAGAGGCTATTCTAGAAGCTCTTCTTCATCAAATTCAGATGACAGCGATACCTTGGGGACTTCCTCATGAAAGTATCTGGGAATCATGTATAACAAGTACACCAATGTCATTTCTTTACCGGACTACGTACTATATATTTATTACATAATTTGATATGACCTCCATACCTGCTTAGAAATTCGTCATCTTTTCCTTCCCCGTATCTTAATCTGACCAACAACTTGATGAGGAATAACGGGATTTGATTCTCGAGTAACCACACGTCTCTCATCAAATTCAGATAGACCAAAGATTCAAGATGTCTTTCAGTGTACAAATATTTATCAATATCTTCTTTAGGTGTCTCCGTGTACTTCCTTGACTTGGCCCATGCGGTAGACTGCATGATAGAGATAACCACGGTGGCGTCACAAAGCATCATTTCAGCGAGCTCTCCATCCGAGTACTTAGGGGGCGATTCGAGTTCATAGCAGCTCTTTATATCCTCTACGATCTCGAGAACCGTGCCGTAGTAGTATTACCTGTCCCTGTCGTCTGGGCCGCCTGAGACGAACATATCGACAATAGTTGTAAAAATATCCAGTAAAATATCGAGTAGATTCAGTGTATGCTTATGAAATCGGAGAAAATGAAGTATGGATTCCAAAATCTCAAGTTCACTGTTACATCAACTACTATTTATACTAGCTAGAGGAAAGAGAAGCTTGGATAATAAGCAACTAACTAGAACAAATCTAAGCAGTACAAATCAGCATGATCTAACGGCTATGATATAAACTACTTAATTAAAGAAATAACGAATAGAAAAAGAACACGTAGGCTATAGTGCCACGTAACGAACGACTCCCATACGTAGGATTTTCCAGCTACAACTGCATCACGAATCTGCATGCAAACCACCATCATCTTCTCCATTTTTCACACCTTCATCACCATTCTTCACCTGCACAGAATCACCACTTCTACAACCCCCGCAAGAGGAGAGTGGTGAAGATCCGCCACTGTAATGGCCGCAGTTTTTCTTAGTGGTTAATAAAAACTTCGGCATTATTTTTAATATTAAAAGAGTGTTATTTCTATTATTAGCATAACAAATTTTTAGTGCTACAAATAGTAGTGTTATATTTGGTAATATTAATATTGCTAAACGAGAGTCGAACTATTTTAGAAAGGCCCGATAAAACAAATCGATTACTTTTATTCGAAGGCCGAGGCCCACTTAGTGATCGAGGCCCACTTCACAATAAATTTTTCGATTTAATTCGGCCCAAGAAGGGAGCCCATATTCGTTCGAAAATTTTCAATAATTTCAAGAAGCCCAAGGCCAATGTCAAGCCCATAGTATGTGATTATTCATGAAATATTAATTTTTTTTTTTTTTTTTTTAAAAAAAAGAAAAGAAGAAAGGGGGAGCAGAATGATCGCGCCTAGCAGTAGGCTGGGGGATTTCCAGAGCAATCTGGGAAATTAAAATCTCCCTAATCCTCCCTGATACAACAATTAGAGAATGCTTGCCCCTCACTAAGTACAGTTCAAGCCTAAACCAATTGCTAATAACATCTTAATCACCCTCATCATTACTACTTGCATAGGAAATCCCCAAAATCTCAAGGCATGCAACGGCTGCATCTTCTTTGCCTCCCCTCTCACTCCAAATCTGCAACACTCCATTGATGCACCAATACAGGCCATTCACCTCTTCCCTCTAGCAATGATGTGAAGAACCTAACCTCCATTTGCAAGCATCCACCCTACACAAACAACTCACAAAATCAGTTTTCATTCACACCATAGAAGAGCATAGAAGAAGAGCAAGATAGAGAGTGAGTGAAGGCCGATTTCCAGCCAAAAGCACAACCGGAGATCAGCCCCGATTCGCTCGTTCAAGCACCGGATCTTCCACTTCTTTCCCTAGGTAGTATCTCTAGTTCTTCTCCTTTCATATGCCTAAATTGTGCCCACACTAACTAGGGCTTTAACCACTACCTCTAGGAAGGGAGACGAGAGAAGAAGAAGGCCAACGAAGTGAAGGATCGATAGAGGACAGCCCTTATTCTCGAGCTTAGAATCCGTTTTCGGCTTCATTACGTCAAGTAAGAGTCCCTACCATTTCATTAGAATGCTAACTTGAGGCCGAAGTGCATAGAAACTAAATCTACGACTCTAGGTTTCGAGTCCCCAACGGTGGGGAGAGGGAACGAGGGAAAAGAAGCAAACGAAGGCAACAAAGGAGAGGGGACAGCCACCGAAACAGTCCAAGAGCGCTGCCTCGCGACCTCTACTCGACAAGTAAGACTTCCCTACATCTTTCTCTAAACCTTAGGAAGCCCCAAGCATGTTTCCTTCCATTAGAAACCCGGAAAACGACACTATGAAACTGTCCTAAAGCTTTAACCCCTCTTGATGAACGAAGAACATAGACACGACATTGAAACGAAAGCATAATTGATATAACAACCTCATATAAACAATGTATGTTCATAAGATTCACAACTCCAGTTTAGAGCCTTGGTTTAACCTCTAAAATTTCAGTTCTAGCAAGCCTAAACCTCGGTTCCAACGTGTTCATCAATCAAGCCTTTCAACCGATATAGAACACTAACTTTATACATGTATAAATCTGGAAAACTTCTCATAAATCACCAATAATCAGCCCCATATGCCTTCTAATCAACTCACATAAGTCATAATCGAGTCAACAATAAAACGTAGTAAGTAGGGTGAGAACGAACCTCGTCAGCGTACCGACGGAGATGGCAAGGCTGCCCGGAGACAAGGGAGGAGCCGAGGGCAGAAAAAATCGAGGCAACACCGGAGCACTCCCACTCCCCTCGTGCACCACTGGAGGATGCCACGGCCAACGACGGCCTCGATGAAACTACTGCAGCGCCACTACTTCAGCGCCGGAAATTGCCCGAGACCACCTGCAAACCAAGAGGACAAAGAAGAGAGGGCAGCGGAGTCCGTGGGGGAAACGACGAGCCCTAGCCACAAGGGATAGGGAAATGACGAGAAGTACGGGGGTTGAGCCGCGGCCAGACGAGCAGGACGCCGCCGGCAACAGGGGCGCGGCGGCGGCTGGCGTGACAACAGCAGACGACGCGGCGGCTAACGCGCGGCGGAGACGGCGGTGAAGGAGCCGCGAGGTGAAGAAGAGAGATGCGCCGGCTCATCGCATCGACGGAGGCGAGGCCGGTGCCGGAGGAATAGGAGCCGTCGGACCCCTCCGAACTTTTCCCAATCCTCAAATTGGGGCTTCTTCTTCCAGTTTAATTCATAATTGGGAGAGGGGAAGCATCGGCCATTGAATTCTAACTCCTTATAGCCTCCGCAAGAATTTTTCGCCACTTCATTGCACCTTGTTCATCACCATCTTTCCAGCTGCGAATTATAGCATTCGAAATTGCTTCGGAATTACTTAATTTCATATACCCACATATCATATTTTGCACACTTCTCCATTGAAATTGCCAAGTTTTGCCATGTCAGCCTCTATATCAATCTCTTTCTCATTCAGCCCCTTACGTGAGTATATACATGTAAGTAATAAATCAAAGGCAACTCCATCCGGTTTAAAACGCAGCAACGGCATCGTTTCAATCCCCTTTTCTGCATCGACGGACTCAACCTCCCAACACTATAACAATCCAATGCAATATGTAAATTTCTCATGAAAGCAGAAAAGCCCCATTTTCCCTACACGTATATATATCTCGATGAGAAAAGAGACTTCGTCGGCATTGAGGTCGAGAATTTGGATGTCGGGTTTGTTCGATTCCGATGATCGAGTGTTTCTACGGAGCGCGAAAATTGAACATGGGAAGAAAGAATATAGGCTTGCAAGATTTTTATTCATACGAGAATTGCCGCTTGAGAAATTCGCCGTCTCCACTCGTCTGTCGCCGCCGGCAAGTTTTCATGCTCCAGTTTAATTTAACGGGGGCTGTACAATTTAGGGGCTATATATATTTAGTCATATTGAAGGGTAATCAATCGAAGCTATTGTTTGGGCTATGATTAAATAAGGATATAATAGTAATTTTGAATTTGTTAATTTATTTCATTTGTGTAGGGGGCTATGGATAGAGAAAATTTGGCTATGTTTAAAATCCCTCATATTCAATTGGGCCAATTTATCTATCAGTTGGGCTCAAGTTCAGTTGGGCCGAAGCTTCAAAGTCATTGGGCCAGGTTAAATATTCAGTGGGCCGAGAATTGTTAATTGAGATGGGCCGAAACTTAAAGAACGGATGGGCCGGAAACATTCATTAGATGGGCCAAGATAAATTATTTTATTGAACTGATATGTTTAAAAATTTGGGCCGAAACTTAAAATTTGGCTATGTTTAAAAATCCCTCATATTCAATTGGGCCAATTTATCTATCAGTTGGGCTCAAGTTCAGTTGGGCCGAAGCTTCAAAGTCATTGGGCCAGGTTAAATATTCAGTGGGCCGAGAATTGTTAATTGAGATGGGCCGAAACTTAAAGGACGGATGGGCCGGAAACATTCATTAGATGGGCCAAGATAAATTATTTTATTGAACTGATATTCCAAGCAAAGAACGTGGGCCGCACGTGTCAGCCTTCCGAGCTCGATTTTATAATTTACCTGGCCATAATAATCGGACTTAACCCCTAATATCATATTGGGCCCTTATTAATTAGTAATCTTAGATTTAATAATAAATCAAGCCCAGTTTTATTAATCTTATAAGTGTAGACCACTTATAACCTTTAATGAAATCACTAAGCCTTATTAATGGCTTAATCGAATATCCTGCGATTTCTGCCGAGGATGAAAAGACTGTAAGACACAAGAATCAATCGAAGTGATCGATTTCAAATGAGAATCGAGAAACTCTCGATTAAAAGAATACTCATGATAGCGCTACCAATAAAAGAGAATATAACCTCGATAAAAGACAACCTTCGCATAGATCGATAAGATTATCGATTTCATTACAAGTTTCTCATTTTACGTTCTTTGAACGACGTTAGGCGAAGGAAAAGGCCGAGACTAAGGCGGCGCTCAGAGTTATTAAATTATTCCAGGAAAGCTATCGAGGTGGGCTTTCAGAAAACTAAAATGTTTCCTTATGCTTTAATTCTTTTCTTAAAGAATTGTCAGACCATAAAATGTTTTGTTTTGTATGAGGTCTATCTGGGAAAGGCGTATGCCTCAGTTTAAAGGCTTATGCCTCAGTTTATCAGAACGATTCGGGGGCTCATCGAGGTCAAGACCTCGGTGAGTTAGTGCACTCAGTTTACCGTTAGCTAACGCAAGTTGGCGCGGTCAGATATCCGGGAGGGTGGCCAACCTCTCCGGATACACCCCAGCTCAGATATGATGGATTACACCAGAAAATAGCCTGCGCAGGCACTCTTTTATAAAGAAAATATTTTTGTGAACATAGGTCTTTTCCGAAAACCCCTATGATTCACTTGAATGGCTGACAATTAAAAATGTTTTGGCACGTGTCCACTGAGTACTTTAAAGTACTCAGCCCTGTACATATTTCCCATGTGCAGGTTGAACAGGATGAAGTGAAGTTGCCGGAAGGAGCTTTTGTCGAGCATGGAAAGTGTTGAAGCCTCTTGGTGGTGCATGTCTCCATACATGCATCTCACGTTCTTCCGCTGTGATTTTTATGTAGTCAGACTAGATTCTATTTTGTGTATCGTTGCAACTCATCTCCATTTTGTGTATCGTTGCAATGTTTCAGCTCCATTATAGACATTGCTTCCTTTTCTTGAACAATGCTTCCGCTCATTTCATGTAAAGCGCTTCCGTTGATGAACAGTACCTTCCTCCATTCATTCTCGACGAATGATAAAGAGTTTGAATGTATCTCAATGCTATGTTGTCACATCATTCCACCTCATGTCGTTCGTTTATTTTATTTCGTTTTTCCCTTTTCTTGAGTCGCGACCTCGCTTGGCTAGTTAAGCGGAGCCGGGTCGTGAGCCACACTCATCTTGGAAAGGAGTAAACGAAAACGTGGCAAGGGAAGAGCTTTAGTGAATAAATCCACCAATTGCTTAGAAGAAGAAAGATGTTGTGGGCTAATGAACCTAGCTAAGTATTGATCACGAACAATGTGGCAATCAATCTCCAAATGCTTCGTGCGTTCATGGAAGACTGGGTTCTTTGTGATATGAAGTGCAGCTTTATTGTCACAGTATAAAGCAATAGGAGTAGGAATTGGAACTTTGTAATCTTGCAAGAGATAGGAAATGTACTTCAACTCCCTCACAGTAAATCCCAATGCACGGTACTCCGCCTCTGTAGTAGAAGAAGCAACTGTCGCCTATTTCTTGCACCGCCATGAAACCAAGCAACCCCCAAAGAAGATACAATAGCCTGTGAGTGAGCGTCTAGTATCAGGACAGGAGCCATAGTCAGCATCACAAAATGCTTGCAAACAAGGAGTGCCATGGACAGAGTAAAAAATCCCCAAAGATGGACATCCCTTCAAGTACTTAACTACATGAAGAGCTGCATCCATATGAGCCTTAGCTGGTTTGGAAACAAACTGACTAAGCTGCTGCACTGCATAGGAGATATCTGGTCGAGTGAGATTCAAGTACAAGAGCCTACCAACCAATTTCCTATAAGACTCTGGGTGTGTAAGAAGAGTATCTGCAGCACGCTTAAGATGAATCCCTGGTGGAAGAGGTGTAGACACAGAAGCACAGCCAGACAATCCAACAGTAGAGATGAGATCCAAGATATACTTGCGTTGGTTGAGAGCAATACCTGAAGATCCACTAGCTATCTCCATACCAAGGAAATAATGTGCCTCTCCCAAATCTTTGATAGTGAAAGCTGTGTGTAGAACTGATTTAATATGCTGTATAAGAGCCTCTGATTTACTGCAGATGAGAACATCATCAACATACACTAACAAACAGATGTACTCATCTCCAGTACCTTTGTAGAATAAGCAATGATCATGAGCTGATTGAAGAAATCCCTGTGCAAAGAGAGTCCTACAAAATTCATGATTCCACTCTCTTGATGCCTGCTTAAGACCATACAAACTCTTCACTAACTTACACACTTCACCAGGTTGTGCCTCTGTAAACCCTTTAGGTGGGGTTCCATATAGATGTCTTCATGAAGAAACCCATGCAAGAAAGCATTATTGACATCTATCTGTTGTATGTGCCAATTCAGAAGGGTAGCCACAGCAAACAATAGTCTCACAGTCAATGTTCTAAAATACGCTAGGCGGTAGCTAGGCGGCGGGCTGCCGACTAGCGTCTAGGCGGCTAGGCGGGCTTCTAGGCGGATTCTAGGCGGACTAGGCGGATAAGAGTTATTTTATGTATTTTTACTATTATTTTTACACAATATCATATAATAAAAAGTATATATCATTTACTAATATACTTTCATCTACTAATTTATGATTAATGGACAAGATTCAACAAATATAAATTATATAATAATATAATATGCTAATTAATGGTTCAAATTCTACAAATTTAGTAGTCTTTAACATAAATTTCCGCCCAGCCCCGCCTAGCCCGCCCAGCCCCGCCTAGCTCCGCCCAGCTCCGCCCAGCCCCGCCTAGCTCCGCCCAGCTCCGCCTAGGGCCGCCTAGGCGGCCGCTTCTAGAAGGTGCTCGGCCCCGCCTAGCCCCGCCTAGCTCCGCCCAGCTCCGCCTAGGGCCGCCTAGGCGGCCGCTTCTAGAAGGTGCTCGGCTAGGCGGCCGCCTAGCATAAAATCTAGGCGGCCGGGCACCGCCTAGCGCCTAGGCGCCGTCTAGGCGGCCGCCTAGGCCGATTTTTAGAACACTGCTCACAGTCACTAGCTTAGCAACTGGTGAAAAGACTTCCTCATAATCTATGCCATATTCTTGATCATACCCTTTGGCAACTAGCCTTGCCTTATACAGTAAAACCTCTATAAATTAATAACCTTGGGACTATGGAATTTTATTAATTTAGAGAGATATTAATATATCGATAAATTAATATTTTATTAATTAAAAGAGAGACTTTTTAAATTAAGCAAATTCAGTACATATGTATTGAAAATAAATAAATATTTATTTGAAAGTTAGTTAAGGTACAAAGACCATAATATTTAAAATTTAAGAAAAATCAAGTAACAATATGTTGATATTTTAGAAAATTACCATAATATTTATAATTGTAATATTTATGAATTATTAATTTAGAGTTTTGATGGGACCTAATATTTATAAAGGGATTTTCTGAAAAGTTATTATTTTATTATCTTATCGAATTTGTTGATTTTTTACAAAGGCCCGAGTCGGGACCTGAAGATATTATTATTTTAAAGAGATTATTAATTTATAGAGTATTAATTTATAAAGGTTTTACTGTACCTCTCCACTTCACCATTTGGCTTCAACTTCAGTTTATACACCCACTTACTACCTATAGTCTTCTTCCCAGGTGGCAATTGTACCAACTCCCATGTCTTATTTTCCTTTAAAGCATGCAATTCAGCCTGCATAGCCTTAACCCACTGTGGTACCTTGCTAGCTTCCTTGTAAGTTGCAGGTTCTGGTGTAGTAGTAATATTGAACAAAAACCCCAGATAATGCTCACTAATAGAAGGTGAAACAACAAAGGGAAAAGTAGGAGGTGAAGAAGCACCTGCAGGAAATAGAGGAAGGGTATTTGTTTCAATGCTACCCACATAATCCTGCATCCATGTAGGATCCTTCTTAACTCTTGTGCTCCTTCTAAGTTATGTTTCCTCCTCCACTGGACCAAGTGATGAATCAGGAACTACAATACTTTGTTCTTGATCACCAGTGGTAGGCACTGATTGAGTAATATCCTCCATTTGCATCTCCACAGCTTCATCTAATACAATATCACCTCTCATCTGTACCATAGGCAACTCAGTAGTATCTGCAACAACATCTTGTGGATTAGCAAATGGAAATACATCATCAACAAATCTCACATCCCTTGATGTGAGTAGCTTCTGTGTAGACAGATCATATAGTAAATAGCCCTTATGAGATGAATCAAATCCCAGAAATATGCACCTATTGCTTCTTTTATCAACCTTACTTTTATGTGGTGCCAAGTTGACTGCAAATGCCAAACATCCAAAAGGCTTGAGTATGGATAAATCTGCCTCCATACCAAACAACAATTCATATGGTGTTTTCCACTCCAAGACTTGACTGGGTACCCTATTAATCAGCCAAGTTGCTGTAAGAATAGAATAAGGCCAGAATTTCAAAGGTAAAGTACTCTGGAACATCAGTGCTCTAGCAGAATTCAAAAGCATTCTATGTCTCCTCCCTACAATTCCATTTAGTTGTGGGGTATGAGGACAAGATCTCTGATGTAACATTCCCAATTCATCAAGCACCTCTCTAACTTGTCTGTTAACAAACTCTGAACCGTTGTCTGTTCTGAGTGTTTTAACATCCTTTCCAAACTGTGTTTGCACCATTCTAAAGTACTTCTTGAGGATATAACATACCTGATCCTTGGACCTCATCAAATAAGTCCATATAGCCCTGCTGTGATCCTCCACAATGGTTAAAACATACCTAGCATTATCAACATTCTCCTCACCATAAGGTCCCCATACATCAGCATGAATCATTTCAAACAATGATTATGTCCTTTGATTAAGAACAGAAAACTCATTCCTACTTTGCTTAGCCAACATACACACTTCACAATTCTCTATACTTGTGATAGCCTCATCTGTGAACAACCCCTTAAATTCCTTCATATGTCTCATTGCAGTTAAAGAGGGATGTCCCAAGAAAATATGCCACTTCTGTAAGGTCATGTCTCTGGGATTAAACAAATGACAGAAATGATTCTCTATAGTAGTCTCCATAATATAGAGATTACTAACCATCTTTCCAATTCCTATCACCTCATCACTTCCCTGCTTCTGTATTATGCATCTATTAAAAGCTGATGAATCTTTAACCAATTGTGCTACTGATAACAGGTTGTGAGTAAATTCTGGTACCAGCATTACATCTGTAAGATAGATATCCTTATTCACCCTCACACATCCTCCACAATATACTTCTTTTGCAGATCCATCAGGTAATCTAACAAGTAAAGGTGTCTCGTACTTGAAAGTAGATACCATTAAATCCACATCACAACACACATGAGGACTAGCCCCATAATCTATTATCCATACATTCCTATCCATGCTAGATAACACACTGAAAGCATAATGTACATCAAAAGGAGTATGTTGTACCTCAGTTTGATGCACCATATTGACATCATTTGTTGTATGAGATCCCTGTCCCTTTTGTGTAAGTTGTGACATGTATTTAGCAATCTCTGACTGTATCAATTTTCCAATATCTGTCCCTTCATTGTGTATCAATCTACCACCATCTGATCTGGACCTAGTATCTTCATCATCTTCCACATAATTCACTCTTGCTGACTTACTCTCCTTTAGCTTCTTATACCACTCAGGGTATCCATGCAGTTTAAAACATTCACTAGCCTCATGACCAGTAGCTTGGCAGTGTGTACACCTCAATTTTGCCCTCTCTTCTTTACTCCTCCTCTGCACTGGATTATAACCTCTGTTTGCAGTTCCATTTCCTTGATTCTGCCTTCCTACATTCATCACCACTCTATGATCTGTGGCTCCAGTATCTTCTAACAAGTCCATTTGATCCTCAACCTGAACAATCATTCCATAAGCCTGTTCCACTGAAGGTAATGGCTTTGCAAGCATCATGATCTGTCTTCGTGTTTGCTCATAGATCTCATTTAGTCCTACCAAAAACTGAACCAACTTTTGATGTTCCTCACGAATTATGTAATCATTCTCTGCATCACAACTACAAACAATAGGAGGAAACAATAGATCTAACTCATTCCACAGATTAGTTAGATTGCTGTAGTATGCAAACACACTTTGATTTCCTTGCTTATACTGCATGATTTCTCTCTGTAATTTGTACGTCTTAGGTCCATTACTTCTACCAAAACGATGCATCAACGCACTCCACAGTTTTTCACTAGTCTCATAATGAGAAAATGCATTCACTATCTCCTTTGAAATAGAATTGATTATCCATTGCGCAATCATATAATCAGTTTTGATCCAGTCATTATAGTACTCCTTATCCTCATCAGGCTCTGTAAACACTCCATCTATGAAGGCTAACTTACTACGAGCACCTAGACCACGCCTAATTGACCTCGACCATTGTAAGAAGTTAGTACCTGTCAATGGCGAAGCTATCAGCTGCATTCCGGGATGATCTGAGGGCTGTAGCTTCAGAAATTCATCTATCTTCTTCTGCGACAGCTCCAGTACCACCGGATCTGGACCTCCGCAGTCGAAAGTCTCCGGATCTTTTCCATTCCGCCTCGCACCAGTAGGCCGCTGCTGCTGCGAATTGGAAGATTCACCCATCACCACTTGAGAATAACTCTTCCTTCTACTTCTAGCCATGAGGATCGAAACTCAGGCTCTAGATACCATGTAAAAATATCCAGTAAAGTATCGAGTAGATTCAGTGTATGCTTATGAAATCGGAGAAAATGAAGTATGGATTCCAAAATCTCAAGTTCACTGTTACATCAACTACTATTTATATCACTGTTACATCAACTACTATTTATACTAGCTAGAGGAAAGAGAAGCTTGGATAATAAGCAACTAACTAGAACAAATCTAAGCCGTACAAATCAGCATGATCTAACGGCTATGATATAAACTACTTAACTAAAGAAATAACGAATAGAAAAAGAACACGTAGGCTATAGTGCCACGTAACGAACGACTCCCATACGTAGGATTTTCCAACTACAACTGCATCACGAATCTGCATGCAAACCACCATAATCTTCTCCATTTTTCACACCTTCATCACCATTCTTCACCTGCACAGAATCACCACTTCTACAATAGTAGGCTTGAACGCCTCCACAAGAGCCAGCTCCGGTTTGCCGTGGTGGTAGGGGCCCAACAAAACAACCCGAGGAACAAAGTCATCGTTTTCCTTCTTTTCTAACCTCAGTAACAGAGGCTGCACCCTCTGTATCTTACGAATCTCTGAATAGCTTTGTCTCCATGCCATTGATTAGGGTGTCAGCGGGTGGGTAAAACCCGGACCCGGTCAAAACCCGCTCGTTAATTAACTTACGGGTCCGGGTCCGGGTTCGGGTCCGGGTCCAACCCGGTCAGACCCGTAACAGCAGGCCCGACCCGGCCCGATTTTTTGTTTTTTTTTAAAATTTTTTTTTTTTAAAATAAATTATTTTTCATTATAAATCAATTCAACCATTTAGTTTTTTCAACTTATCAATTTTGTATATTTTTACATATTAAGATAGATTAAATTAAAGTTTCGATTTGCACGTTACTAGGTATGACAATGGATCCAAGACCCGGTCCAGATCCGGTAGATCCGATCCGAAAATTGGATATGGACCTTGCAAAATTTTTATTGTAATTTTTATTTTCAAAATTTTAATTTAAAAATAAATGATACGGATCTGGGTCCAGATCCGTAAACCCGTGGATCCATCGGATCTGGACATGGATCTCAATTTTTTAAGAAAACTATAACATTAAAAAATTTGATGAATTTAGGCCATTGAATTTAAAAATTAAAAAAAAATAAAAATAAAGGTGTAGCCAATTTTAATTTCCGGGTCCGGGTCCGGGTAACATCTATGTTTCCGGGTCCCGGTCCGGGTCCGGGTACAATTGTTAACGGACCAGGTCCGGGTCCGGGTCCGGATTTTACCCACCCGCTGACACCCCTACGGCATTGATGCTGAGCAGTGATCGAGCGATCGGTAATTGTTTTTATGTGTGACACAACATCGTTATTTTATATACTCCTAAATATCCTATTAAAAGATCATATATACATCCCAACAACCGATTAGCAAGTGGGGCATATTACTAATAGTATACTAGTAGTAATATTTTAAAAGCAGGTTAGTTAGACTTCGTTCCTCGGGTTGTTTCCTTGGGTACAATATTTCGTCACTATTTTTCAAGGACTAGTAGTAATATTTTTCAAGGTTAGGTACAATATTTATTAAAATATTATCACGTTAGTCACTTGAAATTAAATATTTCGTCAATATTGTCCATATATACATTATAGTCATTATTAATTATTTGTTCCACAAATAATGTATTAGGTAGAGATGTTATTCTATACACGCCAATGATAGCATCATTTTTCGTTTAAACTTTTTCTTGAGGGGGGGATGGCCATAATTATTCTGGTTGTTTTAATTGACCATATTCTAGAATGCTACAATATTATATAATAAGTTGGACTGAAAAAATAGACTTGATTGAAGTTTATTCAACCTATTCTATGAAAAATAACAACCAACTTCATAAAATGAGCAAGCAATATAAGTTTGCATATGAAATTAAGTAGATAATATGTAAGTTCACTCTCAAAGAGCACGATTTATAAGTTTCTCGCACAGAACTATCAGAAGTCTGCTACAACGTGACGACAAAGCACATCTCAGTTGGTTATAGACTATCCAAAGTAGGCCACAACTTGAGCTAGTCATGTCGGATTTTGAGTGTGTTCGAGCAATCCAAAACCGGCTACAACTTGAGTTAGTCGTGTCGGATTTGAGTGTATGCGAGTGTTGTGATTAAAGAAAGAGATGGGGATCGACTCGAGAGCTTTCACAAACCTCACAAACAAGAGGAATGACAAAACACTTTCTCCCTATACTCTTTCTCACCTTCAATGCTTGTAGTTAGAGATGGAACTCGACCGATCTCTCTACCTTACAAACGGTGTTATCGACACGTTTTATATCAATGGCAAGCTGAGAATGGAAACAATAAGAGAATTCAAAGACGCATACCAGAGTAATTAAGAAATGAATGTCATTGCTTCTTATTGAAATACTAGTGAAACAACCAAGATTAACTAAGAGTATATAATAAGAGAAAGAAGGAAGACAAGACACAAAGTAATATGCAAGAATCTCAAGATCCATGGTTTCTAAATAGGTAATGATATACACGAACCCCTCTCTCCCTTCCATTTAAATCGTTACATTAAAATTGAAGGTTTTAATAAATATGATGATTCGTGTGGAATCGAACCTTCTCCGATTCCGGTTGGAATGCCAGTGGCCTCACCATCACTCACACCATTCTGCAGATTCTGCTGTATCAGATCACTTAACTTCAAATAAATTTCTCTTTTTTTTAAATAAATAAATAAATTTAATTATTTTAGTAAAATATTTTATAATTTTTGTGTTTTTCTTACATGATCATAGTAATCAGATCCCATAATAACTGAATCTTCAACCACAGCATTGTCTCCTATCCTTGTTCTCATCCCTACTACTGTCCCTTTTATTCTGCATTTCTGCATTCAACAAAAAATAATAAAACCAATGAAAAATTAATTCAAGAAATCTTTAGATTTCTTACACTCAGAATGCAGCCATCTCCAATGTTGGAGTCTGTGATCACTGCATCCGTCACAAGAGTCGGGGGCAGATGACGAGGCAGTGTGTAGAGAGGCGAATCTCTATCGTAGAAGCTGCTCATCAACAAACAAAAACAGCATGAGTTCATCTTTTTTCAAACCATTTGTAGTGTTTGGAGTTTGCTCACTCACTTGTACACTGCATTCGCCCTTCGAATAGTTTCCATATTCGCGCGGTAGTACGCTTCTATGCTTCTCATATCCTCCCTGATAGGAAATGGCCCATCTCCCTAGGCCCAAAGGCCCAAAACAGAGACAAGCCCACATCGTGAAGCCCAGATCGGATAGACCCAGATCGGCAAGCCCAATTCACGCTAAGCCCAGGCCCAGGGAGTTGAGCCCTAAATCCAGAACGTGGGCTGATGGCGGAAAAACCGGAGCAGGGAAAACCGACCACACCTCCATGACCTCCACGATTCCACCTCTGCAACTGCCATGAGTTACGTCTATAAATACGAGAACCAATTGTATTATAACTTACTTACGCTATTTTGAATACAGGAATACATATTTGCTCTCCGTGGACGTAGATCAATTCGATCGAACCACGTAAACCCCTTGTCTCACCTTTAATTCCGTATACAAACATTCATCTGAATTTGGGCCGCGAATCGATGGTTCATCACTGGCGCCGTCTGTGGGAACAAATTTGTGCTTGAATTTTCGATTTTTGCTGCCCAAAATCATCAACGATGCCGAATGGAATGACAACACTGCTGGGAACTCCCCGCCGTCGACGGAGTCGCCGACGACAACCGGAGGAACCAGCCGCGACGGTGGACGCGGAGCAACCTCAAAACATCCCTGAGGGCAACCAGATCGCCACTGAAGAAGTCCCGGAGGCCCCTAACTCCGGTGAGCAGAACGCCACTGTGGAAACGGCCGCACAGCCGTCTTCACAGTTAGTCCAGCCACGCCGAGCTCCCGTGAGCTCGCGCCTGGGACCGCAGGCTACCCCCGAAGGCCATGTGGAGGACCTAACTGCGCATCGGGAACGTGAGCTGTTCGGCCCGGAGGCGACACTACGCCAACCCCCAGTTCTCCGACCGAGCCTAGCCGCTCGCCTCTCACCAGTCATCCAGCCGAACTCGGCAGCCCCGCCAGCTCCGCCGCCTCCAGGGATCGAGGAGTTATTGCGGAATTATCTCACAACAGCATCAGGGCGTGAGTTCCTCAACCAGTACACTAGAGTCCCCCAGTTCGGACTGGGAGTCTCTCAGCCCGGACAAGGAAACTCTCAGTTCGGTCAAGGACAGAGGCCCGGACAGGACTTGCGACATTATCTTCAACAAGTCCGAGGACAGACCCAGGGAGGCCAGCCACCGAACTCCCACATAGCTCAACCGAACTATGTCACTGCTCCGCCCTATAATGCACCCAGCCAAGGACACCTAACTGGGGGAGCGCAGATCTTTGACGCGCTTGGTAGGATTATCAGTCCGCTCTCAGAGGAGATCCTCAACACACCTATGCCCTTCGGGTACACGGTGCCAAAGATCAAGGCGTATAACGGAATCGGAAATCCAAGCAATTTCCTTAGTCAGTTCAAGTACAGCATGCTGAACCAAAATCTGGGGAGTGTGCACATGTGCAAGTTGTTTCCTGAACTGCTAATTGACAATGCACGGGAGTGGTTCGACAGTTTGCCCCCCGGGTCGATCAAATCGTATTCCGATCTGATGAATGTGTTCGCTAGGAGTTTCTCCCAGCGTGCCGAGGTGAGACACACCCCAGCACATCTGCTGACCGTTAAACAAGGCCGGGGTGAGTCACTACAAGATTTCATGACCCGGTTCGATAGAGAGTGCCTGTCAACTCGGTGCACAAACGATCTCCTCATCATCTCAGCATTCCAAAATGCTATCATCTCGGACCATCTCTACAGAGAGATCCTGGCGAAGGATCCGAAGACTACTACCGAACTATGGGCCATAGCGGACAAGTTCGCCAAGATAGAGGAAGCCACTAGACGAAGGAAAGAAGTGGACCGAGGTGAAGCCTCGAAGAAGAAAGAGGATACTCCCCGGAAAGGAGTAATGGAGCGAATTCAATGAGGTCCGATCGAGTCTCGTCTCGGACCTCGGCAAAATCCGGTACAGCGGGGCCCGCCGATGTCCCAGCCCGCACAACGACCAGCTTCACAGTTCACACCGTTGAACAAACCGAGGACTGAAATCCTCGAGCTGCACGCTGGCTTGTTTGAGAGACCGCGCCCGATGCGGGAGGACGGCAAGCCGAGGTCGAAGAATAAGTACTGCCAGTTTCATGAGGACTACGGACATGATACAGAAGACTGCAGGAACCTGGCTCAGGACATCGAGAGCCTAGTTCGCAACGGACAACTGAAGAAGTACCAAGATCGGAGCTCGGGAGTAAATCAAGTGGACGTTCCCCGAAGCCAAAAGAAGAAGAGACATTATAAAGGAGGAAGTTGCAGCTCGGAGACGGAAAAAAGAGCAAAGCACAATGAGGATGATGCCGATGAGGATGGAGAATATCAATACGATGGGGTAGTTGCCACGATCTCCGCTCTCCCCAAAGGGCAGACCAAATCATCACTCAAGAACGGGGCTCGGAACTTGCCGAACAGCGAACCCGCTAACAAGAGGTTCAAGAAGGAGGAAGCTGTGACTTTTTCCGCTGAGGACCCGGTACCCCCCATGGTACCGCACTCCGATGCCATTGTGGTAGAGGCTGTGGTAGCCAACATGCTGATTAAGAGAATTCACGTCGATACTGGGGCATCGGTGAATATTATGTTCAAACACTGCTTTGACAACATGGAGTTAGAGAAATCAAAGATCAAACCGACTACACAGCCCTTGCGGAGCTTCGCGCAGGAGGAAACCCACCCCTTAGGGACGATCGAGCTGCCTGTCACAATAGGGAAAGGGCTGAGGAGCACCACCAACATGACTGAGTTCATGGTGGTAGAAGCCAAGTCCCCATATAACGTAATCCTCGGCCGTACTTGGATGAATACAGTAAGAGCGATCTGCTCCACATACCACCTAGCTGTGAAGATCCCAACTAAGGGAGGGGTAGCCGTGATCCGTGGTGACCAAAAAATGGCAAGAGAATGTCTGCATGTGGCGCTCAAGGGGCTAGGGGCACCACCCGAGCTGCCCCAAGCATAGCAATTACTGAACTCCCAAGAGCCGAAGAGGACGTCGCCTACTGAAGAGAGAGAGGTGGCCTTGTATGAAGACGACCCCGCTAAGGTCGTCAAAGTTGGATTGATCGAGCACCCTCAACTTCGCAAACAGGTTATTCGGCTTCTAAGGGAGTACAGAGACGTCTTCGCGTGGTCCCCTTTGGACATGACAGGGGTATCACCCGATCTGATAACACATCGGCTAAAAATCGACCCCGAAGTGCGGCCGATAAAACAGAAACAGCGCTCCTTCGCAGCGGAGCGAAATCAAGTTATAAAGACCGAGGTGGACCAGTTGCTGGGGGCCGGGATCCTATTCGAGGTCACCTACCCGACCTGGATAGCAAACCCGGTCATGGTCAAAAAGGCTGGAGGAGGTTGGCGCATGTGCATCGATTATACCGATCTCAACAAGCACTGCCCTAAAGACTGTTATCCTCTGCCAGACATCGACAAAAAGGTGGACTCCCTGGTCGGACATCGGATATTCAGTTTCCTAGACCTATACAAGGGATACCACCAAGTCCTAATGGATGCCGAGGACGCGGCCAAGACAGCATTCATTACGGACTTCGGCATTTTTGCCTACCGAAAAATGCCTTTCGGCCTGAAGAATGCCGGAGCTACCTACCAGAGGATGGTAGATAAGGTGTTTAAAGAGCATATCGGAAAGGAGGTAGAGGTCTATGTCGATGACATAGTGGTGAAAAGCAAAGAAGAGAGCACAAGTGTCACCGATCTCCGGACTGTGCTTTCTATCCTTCGCAAGGTCAACCTGAAACTTAACCCCCAAAAGTGTACATTTGCTGTGACCTCGGGGAAGTTTTTAGGTTGCTGGATTTCCCAGGAAGGATTGAGGGCGAATCCATCAAAAGTAAAGGCTGTGCTAGACATGAAGGATCCGAAATCAGTCAACGATGTGCACAGGCTTACAGGATGTCTCGCCGCACTGAGTAGATTTCTATCCAAAGCCGCAGAGCGGCAATTACCCTTTTTCAAGATCTTGAAGAAAGCACCCCAGTTCTACTGGAGTTCGGAGCATCATCATGCCTTAAATCAACTGAAGGAGTATCTCAGGGGTCTACCGACCTTGTCAGTACCGAAGAAGGGAGAGGTGCTCTTTTTGTACTTGGCTACCTCGGATGAGGCAATCAGTGCGGTACTCGCGCGAGAAGAAGAAGGCCGTCAGTTGCCAGTTTACTTCATAAGCCGATCTCTAAAAGGGCCCGAAGTGAGATATCAGCCGTTGGAAAAGCTAGCCTTAGCACTTGTCAACGCTGCTCGGCGATTACGCCCGTACTTTCACGCGCACTCAATTCACGTCCGAACAGACTGCCCACTTCGGCAGGTGCTGACGAAGCCCGAAGCATCAGGCCGAATAGCGAAGTGGGCGATAGAACTGGGAGAACATGACATCTCTTATGTCCCCCGACAGGCCATCAAAGGGCAAGCCTTAGCAGACTTCTTGGTCGAAACCTCAATATCCGAAGTCCCGATCCCAGTACAAGAGCCAGCTCGTACAGCGGTGGAGGAGCCTCAAGATTGCTGGCATATGTACGTAGATGGGGCCTCGGGAAAGACGGGGAGCGGTGCTGGAATCCTCCTTGTAAACCCAGAAAAGAAAGAGATCACCTACTCACTTCGCTTTCAATTCACAACCACCAACAATGAAGTAGAGTACGAAGCTCTGCTAGCCGGACTTCGGATAGCCATGGATCTGAAGGTCAAGGCCATAAAAGTACACAGTGACTCCCAGGTAGTCGTGAATCATATGCTAGGAAAATACGAGGCGAAAGGAGAAAGGATGAAAAAGTATTTGGCGAAGGCAAGGAGCATGCAGAGCTTTTTCAGATACTTCCAGCTCGAGAGAATCCCCCGGACTCAAAACTCCCGAGCTGACGCTCTCAGCAAACTGGCAGCAGCACCTGGCGCCTCACCAGTGGAAGATGTCCAACATAGAAGCATAGACGAGGCCGAGGTCAACGATCTAGATGAGTCACAACCGACGTGGATGACGCCCATTCTGGCCTATCTTGAGAGAGGGGAATTACCGGAAGATAAAATGGAGGCCAGAAGGATATTGTTGAAGTCGTTGAGGTATGCGGTTCTGGACAATGTCCTTTACAAAAAATCGTACCTTCAACCGCTACTCAAATGCGTCGGACCGATCTCAGCGGACTATGTCATGCGAGAAATGCATGAAGGGGCATGTGGAAGCCACATCGGACCTCGGGCTTTGGCCAAGAAAATTATGAGATGGGGATACTTTTGGCCATCGATGCTCAAGGATTGCACCGAACTCGTGCAAAAATGTGAGAAGTGCCAGTTACATGCGAATGTGACAAGGCTGCCACAAACCGAGCTGACTGCGATGCAGAGTCCTTGGCCGTTCGCGCAGTGGGGGATAGATATAGTAGGCCCATTCGACAGAGCGCCAGGTCAGTTGAGGCACCTCATAGTTGCTATTGACTACTTTACAAAGTGGGTGGAAGCAGAACCCCTGTCTGCGATAACAAGCAAAAACGCCCGGAACTTCGTGTGGAAGAACATAGTATGCCGGTTCGGCATACCTCGTGTCCTCGTGTCAGATAATGGGACCCAGTTTACGGACAGGGTTTTTAGGGAATGGTGTGACGAGCTGCAGATTCAACAACATTTCACATCGGTGGCCCACCCTCAATCAAATGGTCAAGCCGAAGTGACGAACCGAACTCTCGTCAAAGGCCTCAAAACCCGGCTAGAGAAAGCTAAAGGGTTATGGGTAGAAAACCTTCCAAACGTCCTATGGTCCTACAGAACAACGCCGCGAACAGCAAATGGCGAAACACCGTATAGTCTAGCATACGGGACTGAAGCTGTAATCCCGGTCGAGATCGGGCTTCCCAGTCCGCGCACGACCCATTTCATAGCCGAAGTAAATGACGAGAACCGGCGTGCGGACCTCGATCTGCTAGAAGAAAAAAGGGATACAGCTTACATAAGAGAGGCCCGATACAAGCAACTCATAGCCCGATATTACAATCGGCGAGTTCGAGATCGGCAGTATTGTGTAGGAGATTTAGTTCTCAGAAACAATGAGGTCAGCAAAGCTTGTAAACTCGGCAAGCTGGAGGCCACATGGGAAGGCCCATACCGAGTAGACGAGGTTCTTGGTAAAGGCGCCTATAGGCTTTCCACTCTGTCCGGGGAGCCCATACAGCGACCTTGGAATGTAATCCACCTGAAGAGGTACTATGCATAGAGGTGGAGTATCATGTAGGATAGAGTCGTCAGTCAAATCTTTTGTTTGGTTCAAGCTCTTGTCAGTTCAGTCTTTTCAGTTCGTCTTTTTGTTCAGTCCGGTCTTGTTTTTCAAAATTCTTTTAAGTAATGAAAGTTAAGATTTTCTCTCATTATGATTGTCATTTGCATTACTCTACCTATATGCATTTTACCTCTCCTCCAAACACTATCCTGACGAGGACAAGTGTTAGTAAAATAAAATCGTACGAACCAGGGGACCACCCCTACCGACCTAGTCGGCAGAACAGGAACCCGACCTGACCCAAGCGTCACCTTGGCAGTGGATAATAGGCTATATGCCATCCCGAACCAAGGGAAGACCCAAGTGTCACATCGGAAGCCGAAGTTAGGCTCCCAAGCCACTTCGGAAGACTCGAATATGACTACGTCAGTTCGAAAACGAAAAAAGCAGAAATGCGATTCGAAACAGGCAATAATTCAAAAGTTACACTAACACAGTTTATACAAATATGTTTATTATTTTGCAGAATTTTACAAGTCACGCGTTAGAAGGCCCGCCCTCATCAGGCCTTTTACTACAATTAAAGTAACTAGCCCAACCACTAGTTGGCGGGTTCATCAAAAAATCAATGTTAACAGTTTCTTTTTGACGGGAGCTCTGCCCCGAACTGCGCCCACTGCCGCTCTGCCTTGACCCTCCACCTCGGGTTGTTACTGCTTTCGTGGAACTCCGACCTCGAGGAACCACAGGGGCTCGGTAATTCCCATCACCCCGGTTCGGGATCGGTCTACGGTTCTGAACAGGCATCAACATGTCCAACCGATCCTTAACCAGACGAGATGGAACTGTGGGACTCAAGGCGCGGAACCGGGTTAGAGGGCTGCACATCGGGGTACCGGTCAAGCCACTTCTTCATTATGGCATGCCGGGATAGTACCAATGGGAATAGGTTTGTCAAGTATCGCAGCTCAGAGATATAGTCAGCAACTTCCCATGAATCTGCGCCACGGTTCTTGAACTCCCGCACCACACCCCGCACAGCATCCAGCGCATCGGCCTCCACTTCGGAGATCGTCTTTCCCCCGAGCTCATGTATAACCCTTTCGTACTCGGTGTGTTCGGCGGCAATCTTCTCGGCATCTGCATAATCCTCTTTGAGTTGCAGATATCGGGCCTTGTTCGCATCAGCTTTAACTTGCAGAGCGTTATACTTAGCATCAAATTCGTTCCGAAGATGTTCAGAAAGTTTGTCAAGACGACCGATCTCGCCATCTTTCAGATCGAGAAGGATATTTAAGCGTTTGATTTCATTCAACAAAACAGCTTGGTCCAGTTCGGATTTGTTCTACAGGAATAAAAGACAGATATAAGAAGACAGAAAACAAATCTTTTCATTAATAGTGGAGGCAGTACATTTACAGTTCATAGCAAAACAACAAAAATTACAAGAGGGGGATCAACTGACCCCGCCAGATGGATTGGCCTCGGTGTTCAAAGCACCGGTCTCCGCAGTATCCTTCTCCATGTCGGCGTGGCCAGTCTCCACATCCTCCATATCCTCCTCCCCCTCATCCTCCTCCGATGGCAAGTCGGGAGAAAGCGGATGTTCTGCCAGCTCGTCACGAAAGGGACCACAGAGCTTTTCGAACTCCAGGTCCCGATCAAACTGGCACTCCCGCACTTCGGCAGCAGACATGGGAGTCCGCTGACCGGCAACGTACTCAACCACCGGGAACGGAGCGCCCTTCTTCTGCAGCTGGCGGAAGTATATCCGCAGCATCTCGTCATCTGTGATGGGCTTATAACCGTACTTCCCCTTATCAAGAGTGGGGAAGTCGGCAGCCACCCGGTCAAGAACCTTCGCGACCTCTCACCTCTTCGAAGGCCCGGTCAGCGAGGAAACGAGAGCACTAAAGCCCTCGCTGTAGATTACCCTCTCAACAAGGGCCAGGGCAAACTCACCCTGTTCGGCCGCGAGCCGCTCCTCCCGAGCGCGGGCTGCCTCAAGTGCCTCCTCGCTCTTAGCTGCTTTCTCCTCGGCAGCCGCGAGTTTGGACTTGGCAGCAACCAGCTCCCTCTTCAGTTCCTCTTCCCGAACTGTCACGGAAGAGAGCTCCTTGACCAACTCCGTCTTTTCGGCAGCAAGACTCTTCATCTTTGCATCAGATCGGGTGGTCACCTTCACCGAGCTCTGCAGAAGATGCCTCACGGCGCGGCAGACATGATCAAGGTCCTCCAGTGTTGGGGCTACACCCTACATCACACCCGCAGTATAAGAGTCTAAAAAGAGAGGGGGGGAAGCAAACTTGGAAGAATTATAAATCACCGAACTTACAGAGGGAAATGATGGGGTCGGAGATCGGACAGCAGTTATGGCGACATCGGGCTCAGATGAGGCCGAGCCCATTACAAGCCTCTTGGCCGCAGCCAAGTCAACCTCCTCTGCGGCCAAGCTTGGGGCCCCGTGAGATCGGGGGGTAGGAACTCCCGAGTGAGTCCTCTCCGACGACTCCGCCGCCCGCCTCTTTGTACCAGCTGGCGAACTGGCGGCGTCGTTCTTCCTCTTCTTTTGAGAGGATGCCTTCTTTTTGTCATCCTTTACCATATTCACTGAAGACAAACAAAGCAATAAGTACCGATAAAAAAAAAAAAAGGGGGGGGGGGGAGAAGGGACCTCACCCCTCCCCGGATCCACCGAAGTGGAAGGATCATCGGGGCTCGGTACCGCCACAGCCAATTGGGCCAGTGACATCGGCATCTTGCCCAGACTGACAAGGCGCCGTACCACCTTAGCCAAATCTTTTTGTCTCGGCAAGAGCCGAACCGAACCGGAGTGCCACCCGACCTCGGTGGCACCCTCGAACTGGCAGTAAAAAAACTTTTTCTGCCAGTCTTGGACTTTGGAGGGAACCTGCACGGAAAAACCCTGATGCCGGTACGAAGAGTAGTACCAGCCCTCAGTCCGGGACTTAAATGACACCATCCCCCCGAGAAAATCTATCGTAAACGGGATACCCACCCGAGAACAGGCAATCTCCAGACCGGTTATTTGACTGATGCTATTCGGGGTAATCTGGGCAGGGGATAGATTAAAAACACGATGAATGTCGGCGTAAATGGCCGGAAAGGGGACACGCAGACCGGCCTTGAACTGATCCTCGTAGACGGTGACACATCCACGAGGGGGGCGATACGCCCTATCATACGCGTTCGGCCGGAGAAGGAGGACAGAAGGGGGAAAATCGAATTTCACAGCAAGATCATAGAGGGTGGAAGTGGAGATGGTGGATTCTAAATCACCCACGCTCCCTGCTACTCCGGGAGGACAATCGGAAAAAACTACTTCGTGCCCGTACGGCTCCTTACAATCGGACCGTACGCAGGCACGCCTACCCTCCGGGAAATAAACCGGAAGGGAGTTCGACGAAGAGGCGGCGGCGACTTCTTCCGTCGCCGCAGGAGAATGAACCGGGGGAGAGTTAGACGGAGAATGAGACAGAATTGGGAATTCGACCTCCCGGACGGACAAATCAGAGGGGGACGAAGAAAACGAGATAGATGAAGACATAACTTACTCGTGTCAAGTTCTTGAACAATCTGTGAGACGAACCGTTTGGAGAAGAACAGCACAGAAAATTGCAGATTTAGGGTTTTTAGTTTTTGAAGTGAATGTAGAATGATTGTGTTTACAATCATAAGGCATTAAAGGGGGGAAGGAATTCACGCGTATTGAATACCTCATTCAATGCGACGGCGTTTCGCGCACGTCCAATCGGTGCTTTATCGGAACCCCAAGCGTCGCATTAAATGCGACTGACAACTTTTCATTTTGGGCGGGAGACCAGTTCGGCCTCCCCCGATGTCCGAACTTACAACTTCAGAGGGGGCACCAAGTTCAGTTCGGACTTCATCACGTATTTCAGAGGGGGCACCAACTTCAGTTCGGCCTTCCTCACACATTTCAGAGGGGGTACCAACTTCAGTTCGGCCTTCCTCACACATTTCAGAGGGGGTACCAAATTCAGTTCGGCCTTCCTCACACATTCCAGAGGACTTCAGTTCGGCCTTCCTCACACATTTCAGAGGGGGTACCAAATTCAGTTCGGCCTTCCTCACACATTCCAGAGGGGGCACCAAATTCAGTTCGGCCTTCCTCACACATTCCAGAGGGGGCACCAAGTTCAGTTCAGACTTCATCACGTATTTCAGAGGGGGTACCAAGTTCAGTTCGGAGTTCCCTCACACACTTCAGAGGCAGGAAACATCAACTCCATCACCCCACGCTTTTTGGGGGGGGATGTGATAGGAAATGGCCCATCTCCCTAGGCCCAAAGGCCCAAAACAGAGACAAGCCCACATCGTGAAGCCCAGATCGGATAGACCCAGATCGGCAAGCCCAATTCACGCTAAGCCCAGGCCCAGGGAGTTGAGCCCTAAATCCAGAACGTGGGCTGATGGAGGAAAAACCGGAGCAGGGAAAACCGACCACACCTCCATGACCTCCACGATTCCACCTCTGCAACTGCCATGAGTTACGTCTATAAATACGAGAACCAATTGTATTATAACTTACTTACGCTATTTTGAATACAGGAATACATATTTGCTCTCCGTGGACGTAGATCAATTCGATCGAACCACGTAAACCCCTTGTCTCACCTTTAATTCCGTATACAAACATTCATCTGAATTTGGGCCGCGAATCGACGGTTCATCACTCCCAATATCCATCAAAGGTATAGCCATTAATCTACAAAAAAGGTTCAAGATTTTTGATACACATGAAACTTGATCAAAAACAAAAACCAACATTTTTTTTTTTTTTAAAAAAATGGGATAATCAATCACCTTCATTCCAAGAGAAATAGCACCTGGGATTACTTGACTCTTTAAATCATTCACATTTGGGAAAGATTCTGTCAGCAGCTTCCTCATTACATCTCTATTTATAACATAAATTCCCATACTTGGAAACATGTTATTACCATCTTCACATTCATTTACCTGAAATTATGGATCATGGGGTTGTTTATTCACACTAAAGTTTGAATCTTTTTCAAGAAATACGAGTAACGAAGAAAGGTCTCACCGTTGTTCGACTGTCTCTGAACTCAAGAACTTGATTCTCAGCATTGAGTTTGAAGGTCTCAAATCCAAAATCCTCCTTCTTCCCTCCACTAAACAAAGTGACGGTTATATCCGCCTTTCGTCTCCTGTGAGATTCGACAATCTTCTGATAGTCCATCTTGTAGAGATGATGGCCAGGAAGGATCAAGAATTCATCCACATTATACTCCTCAAGAACCCACAAACACCTCCTTATAGCATCTGCACTTCCCTAATCACATAACAAAAACATTTACTTAAAAAAAAAAAAAAAAAAAAAAAAAAAAAAAAAATCAAGAAAAAGAAAATGTTTAGATCATGATTTAAGATACCTGAAACCAGCCATTATCCTCTGGGCTCTGGTAAGCAGCAATGACTTCAACAAAGCCATCCTTGGAGAGACGGGCTCCGGAGTTGGCCCTCGAGATGTGGGAGTTGAGGGAGGTCGAGTTGAACTGCGTGAGCGCGTAGATTTTGGTAATGTTGCTGTTGATGCAGTTGCTGAGGACAGAGTCAATGAGCCTGTAATTCCCAGCTATGGGAATGGCAGCCTCTGATCTTCTCTTTTTGAGCGGATACAGCCTTGAATTCGACGATCCATCTCCGAAAACAATTGCTGCAACACTCTGATCCAACACTAATGAATACTAGCTAACAAAATTATAAAAGAAAATCTCAAAATATATTTGTACAATTTTTAGATGAACTACTACTAAGTACTAACCACCCTCTCATCACCTGGCTTGATGGTTGCTGTGAGTTCTTCACGAACGAATTCGGGGGAGGAGTCGAGCCGAACTTTGATGTGGGCTTTTGGAGAAAATGGGGAGGATTGAGTTTAGGACACCAAGAAGAGAGCATAGGCATGATACTATAAACTCAACTTTTTCTTTTTCTTTTTTTGTTGGTGCATTGTGAGGAGAGAGAGAGAGAGAGAGAGAGATAGAGAGGGAATATTTAGGTTTCTTGAGCTTCTTCTTCATGGACACAAGATTGAATCTTGTCTGTACCATGTTGTTTGTTGCATGAACTGCTCATGAAATATTGTAGTGAGTCTTGAATTTTGATGCATAGCTTGATTGGGACAAAAGACAACAACATAGAAGTATAATCTTAAAACATCCTAGTTTTTGTGATTTTCTTACAACTTTTGCTGTCCTTTATTCCATCATGTGAGATGCTTGCTGCTCCATGAGAGCTTGTTTATCTCTCCAAATGACCATATTACCCCTCCCATTTATGCCCTTCACCATTTTCATTATATGTTTCTTCCAAATTTCTCCTTTTGGTGTAGATGAAATGTTTCTCAAGCAAGCCACTAAAATTCCAAAGAATAAACTAGAAAACAAAACTCCGTCTCACCAAGTTTGGGGTGTTTCTTGAATATATGTGAGGTATAAAATACAGAAACGCTTCCAACTCGATTGGACAGAGAGTATACAAAATAGGTATAGTACATGTTGGAATGAAGTTTAGTTTGGAAGGTGAGAATATAGTGAGAATGAAGTCAAGTATTTTGCCCTAGCTTTTATGTATCATGAAATATTATTATTGCTTTATAATTATAATGTTCAAATACATATGTTATAATTATAATGTTCAAGCTAGAAAATTGGATAAGCTTCACAAAATTTAAAATGAGTAGGTCGTCTGTCTATCAGAACGAGTCTATTATAATATTCAACAAGCTCATCATCGACGGAACAAAGGGACTATATATTACTACATTCATACAAGAACACTATGATTTTATGTGGATAATCTCTCATTTATTATCAATTCCAAGCCAAATACAGAAGCCCTAAAGCTTTTAGGCCTCAAAGAAAGATTAAATAAAAAATCTGAGGATTATTGGTTCTGGTTTCTAAAGATACAAAAATTCATGTCACCGGAGGTAGAGAGAGACACGTTCAATCTGATCCGGGAAGAAAGGTACAACAAAGCAAAGGTGAGGGTGCAAGCATGAGAGACGATTGTGGGCCGGTCCCCCCTCAATGCTACAGATGATTCTTGAATAGCGATGCCATCTCAATCTGCCAGTGGAGATGGACAAGAAATTTTTTCAGGCCGAATCGAAGACAATGCAGAATACTTGTCGAATACATTTATATACATATATACATACACAGACACATTGATATATGTGAATGGAAAATGAAAACCATGGTAAAACTTGAAGGTAAGAAAAGGCAAGAAAAATAATTGCAAGAACTGCAGTTTCGACAAAGTATTTCCTATTTTTCACGAGAACTTTATCCTAGCAGAATAGAGAAGACAAACCGATCCAGTTTCAGTAAGAATAGTATTTTTACACAGGAAAATGCCATTTGGAATAGCAACATACCAGCTGAAGTAAACCAAGAAAATAGAATCGATAAAGAACTTACAGCTGTCAATGCTGCTTCAGAACCTTTGTTTCCCGCCTTGCCACCAGCTCGATTTATAGCCTACAATCATTACAGCATAGATTTCTTTAAGTTTACTTGTTTGACAATGCAACACCAAAATATGTTGCATTTTTATGAACTCACAAGGTTGCAGATACCCAGGTCAAAAGCAAGATGAAAGCACACATCATCCTCAAATGTTGATCATTAATTTAAAAAAAAATTGAACCAGTCGGAAAATTGCAAGGACAAATGAATCTAAAAATTTACCTGCTCCATGTCGTCGCATGTTAGAACCCCAAATATGCAAGGGACTTCTACATTTTTTAAAGAAACGGGATCCCATCAGCATCAATATTGATTATGAATACTATCAACACAGTATTCAACATATGTGTTTGTCCTTTTCTTGCATTATGCGTTTCAATCGAATGATATGACAACTGTACTAGGCGAGTTCTTGAGTAACCGATGGGAGCAGCAGCAACTTGACTTACCAGAATTAAGACCGGCAGATAATACTCCAGAAGCAGCAGAGTTCGCCACAGCATCATAGTGGGATGTATCACCTCTAACCTACCAGCCACCAAAAAGCGGTAAAATAAGTCTTTAGTATTAATTCACACATTACAGAGATAAAAAAGGTGTTATATTATAACTTCTAAGACAGAGCAGGTTGCTAGAGAGGAATTGCTGAAAATACAAATTGTATTATGTGAAGAGAAGAAGCTCACCACAGCTCCAATACAAAGAACTGCCTGATAATCTTCTGAGTTCCCAAGCTTCTTAGCAACTAGACCAATCTCGAAGCTACCAGGAACCCATACAACCTAGTGCAATATCATCGAAACAATGCATCTACTTCGGCACGAGAGTTTGGAATTGGAAAGCAAAAAACAAAACATTGCAAGAATAAACATCTACCAGGACAGATTTATCTTGGTAGGTTAAATAAAAGGTTACAGATAAAGACTTATCCAACGCCATATAATTGATCGCAATAACACACAATCATTGCCTAGTTTCTTATAAATTCTCTTCCTATTTCCAAATCCGGGTTATCCACTCATATTTCTACTTTCTTTTACGGTCTATACAAGCACTGATAGTTAGGGACACACAAAATCTTGCATAAATCGAAATACTAGAACCTTTAATCGCTTTCCACCTTTTCTAATTTTGCTAAGTAAGAAGTTTAGCATATCCTAAATTGCTTAGATGCAGTTGGCCAGGGAAAAATCTCGGGGCATAAGCTAATTTGGGAGCCACTATACAGTACATGTAACAAACCAAATATCTGCATCCAGACTAAAATGTATATCAAGTAAAAACAACGGAGAGCATCAGAATACAACGTATAAAATGTATCGCAAAACCATAGAGCAGCTACATTACTAACATCAATATCTTCCTCTCTAACGGAGTATTTCTTGAAAGTATCCAAAGCTCCCTCCAGAAGTGGCTTGGTGATGATCTCGTTAAAGCGTGCTACTACCTTCATGCCCAAATAAATCATTGTTGTTAGAGATAAAAAAATAAAAATCACCAACCATCTCTCAAATCCCAAATTACTACAAACCAAGAAAAGTACATCAACATTGAGAAAGACATAAAAAAACAGTCGAAAATTCGGCAAACAATAAACTTTACAGTAAATTTGACATTCTTGAGCAAAAAGGTTAAGAAAAAAGAGGGCATTCTCAGATTACAGAAACACAATAAAAGAACCAAGTAAGACTCCAAATTTACTCTAGGGCAGCATCACATACTATAGCAAAACGGAGCCCCTCGGCCGAGTAAAGCGAGCCGGATAAATGTCGAACGGCTGAAGTCTGAGAGAACGATTCCTTCTTTCCAGATCGCTCAACCCATAATCCCAAACCTGCACACACACAAAACACACACAAAAAGTAAATAAACGAAAGAGTCGAAGCAACTAAAGAATCAATAATCAAGAAACAACAAAACCCAGAAAGTGATTACAACTAACTTATTTCACCCAAATTTCAAACATAAAAATTTCTACTGTAAAGCACAATCGGGTCAAACATCCATGCCAAAAACAAGAATTTCGAACCCCTAAAAGAATTTTTTTTTTTTTTCTTGGACTGAATCAAACCTTTGCGACTCTGAAGCGGCGGGGAACAAAGTGGATAAGCAGCAGCTGCAGCTAGATTCGTGGGTTTGTCGTTACTGTTGAAAGAAATGCAGTGGCACCGGAAGGGTGAAGAATTGACGAAAGGTTTTGCCGAATTGACGAGGGAATTGGAGGAAAGAAGGGACGAATTTGCAGAAAATGAAGCCATTTTTGAACGAAAGCAAGAATTCGAAGTGGGTTCAGGAATTGCAAAATGTGAAAGCCGCCTGAGTTAGGTACAGTTTTGGTTTAAATTACTGTTTTTACTTTGAACAAATTAATAATAATAAAATAAAAAATAAAAAAAGGAAAGAAAGAAAAAATTAGAACCAATAAAACCTTCTTAATTCTTGATTGCTGTTTCAATAGTCTATAATGGCAGCTCTCTTTTTTTTTTTTTTTTGGGTCCTTTTTTAATGCTTAGTAAACTCATAAATTTTGTGATATAGTGCAGGAAAATAGCAAAATCATTTCAGAGATTATAATTTTAATCTTATTTTCAGAGCTTTACCAATAAATATAATACTCTCCTCGTCGTATGATTCATATTCATGTTCTCTAAAAAAGGAAGTATTTCGCGATGTCCTAATATCTTTTTGTTATTATATAACTTTATACTATTTTTATATTTCTATTATATACACATTTGTTTGGCTATAGCTGCTATACGATTCATTTTTCGATATATCTTATTAATTTTTAAATGCTAATTTTTTTCAGTTTTTTGTGAACTTATAAACTTTTAACTCTTTTATACAAATATTTTGATCATTTGTAAGCTTTTAAATTTACTCTTCGAAATAAGATTAGTCAAACACCCCTTTATTAAATCTTCGAGCTAAATTACATATAACATAAATTCATTATTTAAGTTAAAAGTCAAATTAGTGAGCATATTTTTAATAATTGTCTAACTACTACAAGTTGCTTATTCTTTAGCCCACGTCACATGCCCCACGTCACGCATGGTATTAATTTTCAACTTGTTTTTTTTTAATATTTTACTCTTATATTATATAATTATTTTTATATTTTTATTTAATACACTTCCATCTGGCTACGAATAGTTAAGATTGAATATTATCATTTTTTATATTCATTTTTTTTTGCCAATTCTCTTCGAAAATCTTTTATCCAAACACCTTGATAATTTGTAAGCCTTTTTATCCAACCAAACATCTTCTTATTGGCAATTCAACAAACATTTGGAACAAGTGAGTCTAAATCAAACGGAACCAAAGGTTTCGATCCCGGTTCATTGAAAAATTAAACCGAATACTGTTCAAATAGTTTCGACTTAAATTTAGTGAGACTTCACCCCCTCTTTATTCTACCTATTCTATGAGAAAGATATAATAACATCAAGTTCATAAAATGAGCAAGATAGCAACATATGTTTTTGAATCAAAGTAGATAATACACTCGACTTTTGAAGAGTACGATCCATAAGTTCCTAATGTAAAATGGCTACAACTTGACGACAAACCACATCTTGGTTGATCAGAGCTTATAAGCTTAGCCAAACAAACATGCTATCCTTAAGGTTATCTACCTTAGTATTTTCAATACAGGATATGTCGTTTGCACCCAGAAAACTTAACGAAGAAAACCTCGACCTTCGATCCAACTCAAGAGGAAGATAAAAGGGAAAACACACACACATACACAAAAATCAAACCAAGTATTCTTCAAAGAGGAGGGGGAAATGGCGAGACTAAACTTTCAACGTAGAAATACATGTGATACGTGCATGGATATTGGATAGTAGGGATCCCCCATCACCGTTGGCTACGCCGGAGGTACGCGAAGTGGTGGAGTTCGATACTAATGCGAGCTCGGAGGAGCGTGGGAGGAGGATAGATCGGGTCAGCCTAAACGGAGGAGCCATGGGCCGAAGAAGTACGAGGATTTTATCCTATACCGTTAGTTTTATTTTCTTTGTATTAAACAATAATTGGGCCTAGCCCAATTCTCTTTATTTTCGAGTCGAGCTTTTTATAAGCTCCTTTTCGGGTTTTCTTGTTGGTTCTTTCCCGAATCGTAGGTCGAACCAACCCTAGGGTCCTAGTATAAATAGAGAGGAGGGTGTATTATTTTACGTATGCAGAATATAAACCCTAATCTTTCTCTTTTCGTTGCTTTATTTTCTTTCCCGTTCCCGGTGTGTACGTCGAGCAAAGCTTCTCGCGTCTACCTTTATCTTCCGATAGGATCGAACGTCCTATCAACTGGTGCTTTCATCCCGAACTATGGAGAATTCTCACAACAACGTGGTTCGCCGGGGAGTTTCGTTAAATTCCGGCGTCCCTCCGCCGACAGGCTCGGCGCATACCGGTCCGTCGTCGTCGTTGGGAGCGACCCCACCGTCATCGATGGATATTTTGATCGAGAGGTTGAGTAGATTGGAGGCCAAGTTCAGCGAGGGGAGTAGCGGCGGAGCTTTTCAGCAGCGCCCGGACCCTGCACCGCCGCACAGGATCATTCTCATACTCACAACTTGCGGGGCATCCATGGCAGTGCTGTGGAAGCCAGTAGCTGTATATGCATTGAAGACATGGTGGCAGGTTGACGTATCTGGTTGGATTTCGTTCGGTGCATCTTCTCTATGATAAGCTTGATTACACCGATCCTTCCCTGGAAATTGAATTTACAGCAGTCGATAAAGAACTTTTAACAATTATTCAAGCTTCTGAAATTGAATTAATCATGACTTCTGAAAATTAAAGTAACAGATGAACATCAAAGTTGTATCTATATAGAAATAAAACCACAAACTGGTTTTTTGTGTATATTACCATTCTACTAGCGATTTTAAGAATTCTATTGTACAATATCAGGCGTTACTTGTTGATGCAAACTTCATAAATTACGAAAATAACTTGCTTCCTAGTCCCACATTATGCTCTGAAATACTAAAAGTCCTAATAACGCAACACTAACCAAGTTCCTCGGTGAATGAAGATCGTGTTGGATGCCATTCTTTGTCATAGCTTTTAGCAACCTCAGCTTGTGACCTAAGAGTTGGCGTATCATAAGCTGCATTCACGCAGCCAAATAAAGAAAACAACAACACATATGTTGTGATATCTCCCTTAAGATTCTTATCCTTCATCCTGGACCGTGTCCTAATAGTTCGTTCAGGTTTATCCTGCAACATTATCGAGGACATGTATAAGCAGATGAAAGTATACAACAAGCAGAAATCAGAAAAGTCCCATTGTCATAATTAACGAAATAAAAGCATAAGTGATAAGAAAAATATAAAAAGAACATCTAATCCATTTTGTATCTAGCGTGAAATTCATTTCAAGGAATTTGCCATGTTGTACTAAAATCAAATGATTATCTTCACTATAAGCACTGGAAAAATGATAATCATTTAATATTTGTGTATGATTAGCACTAATGTGATCAATTTGACGCTTGTTTCAGTATGCTAAATGACTAGTAATAAGATGCATTACTCACCACACATTCACATGCTTTAAGGAACTCATTGAAAACAATGGCATCAATACTTTCTTTTGATACTTGATACAGATTTGTCTCAGCCAAGTCCAGTTGTAAACTCCTGCTACAGCTTATTGATAGTGCAGCAAGAGTCGAATCAGAACGCTTCAAATTTCTGTTGCATGACATTCAACTGCACGAAACATGTGAGCGCATGCATAATCAACGAAAGATGCTACTAATTAGCCTCTAAAAGGGCTTGAATGCATTATTATCTTACCAATTCCATGCCATCATGGAAAGACTTCCAAGAAAGCAATGCTCTTATATAGCCATTGCATGTATGAGTAGATGGTTCCAAGCCAAGAATCTGGATCTGGAGAAAAGCAACAAGAAAGTCATTTTCTATTACATTCACTCACTCTCTCTCAGTAATGTGTTGCGATATTAGAAAGTAGTCACTTAACAGCACTATGCAACATATACTTATAGAACCTCAACAAGCAAGCCCAAAATCATTACTGGCACTCGGAGTTTGCTTAGAATTTGCTTCGGAAAAAGGGTTTCGTTCACAACATACTACATCAAACCACATCAGACTTTTATTTCAGATCATGTAATAGGCTAGTCATACCTGTAACATTAATTTCTCGGCAAGCATAAAATTCCATGAATAAGCACTAGCAGAAATGATGTCATCAAAGGATCCCATTAACAAGTTCCTGACATGTCTAGAAAAAGGCTGTTGTGACGAACTTATACCAGCATCCACGACAGCTCCTGTTCCAAATCTAGCTCCTTTCTTCATAACATTTTCCTTGCTATACACAGGAGTATAAGGTACAGATACATGATTACTCCTCATGTATCTATCGCATGCCACATCATTGCTAAAAGGGATAGGCATGTCCAATCTTGAAATACACAACTTCTCTTCATAAGATTCAGTTGTGTTACATTTATGATGAGATGCTTCAGCGACCATTTGCTCCAATGCCTTATAAGCAGACCTTTGAACTCCCAATCTGGAAAAGGCCCAAATAATCTCTCGAAGAGTTATAATGCTCATGACTCATGGAATAGTAGTTGACACAATCCTTCCAGATTTCAAGAACTGCTGCGAGTGCACATTGTAGCGAAAACATGTAAGTACAGTACTGAAAAGATATTGGAAAAAGCCCATATAAACTCTCGAAGAGTTATAATGCTCATGGAATAGTAGTTGCCCCATTCATATATATATACCTACTCAATTTTAGGATAGAGTGGACACCTCCGCATTTCTACAATCTATTAAGTATTTCCGAGTATCTTTTGTACAATTTCTAATAATGAACCCAAATTTAAAAAGGATGGACCGTGCCATCTTTCTACAACGTACCAATCCCTCATTCTGAGACGTCTCAATCATATAGAAACTCTAGGAAAATTTTAACTCAATAAAATACAGACACATTAATCTACTACATATCACTTTAACTCACTACTATCGCTTATGTTATAATTTCCATTCAAATAAAATATATTTCTTTATTAGTTGAACGGAGGAAGTATGTGTCAAGAGTGTCTTTTTGTAGAAATATGATTAAATTTTGTTGAAATATATTTTTTAATTAATTAACTTTAAAATTGGAGGCACATGTCAACCTTGAAAATCTACGTGAACATTCAACTTTGTATATATTTCTTTATTAGTTGAACATAATGTTGCTTGTTCATCCACCACCTCTACTCTCTCTATCTACAGAAAATGCGTTGATGTAAGGTTCTGTACACCCTCAGATATGAGTTAGATGAGCCATGGATACTTACCAATATCCCGTTGTAGCATGCTCAAATCTCGATGAGGAATGACGAGGAATAGTTATCAGCCATTCATCAGTAAGTTCGGTACATCAGCCAGAAGTTGAGCTGAATAATTACGAGAAGTCATCTCTGCCCAAGGGCTTTGCTCTGGTGACCAAGATGGCGGAGACACTAGAATCGCAAACCATCTTAAATTCAGCAGGGCACCAACAAGATTGGGTGATTCTTCTGATTCTAAGTAAATCTTTGTCATTTCAAATTCAGGTTGCTTTTCCTCATCCAATATGAGATTCTCATACTTCAACCTGTATTTTTCGAGAACCCTCTCGTCTTCAGAGATCATTCTCATACTCACAACTTGCAGGGCTTCCATGGCAGTGCTGTGGAAGCCAGTACGTGTATATGCAGTGAAGACATGGCTGCAGGTTGATGTATCTGGTTGGATTTTTGATCGGTGCATCTTCTCTATGATTAGCTCAACCACATCGTTTCTTCCATGAAAATTGCATTTACAGGTTTAGAACGGTCGATAAAGAACTTTTCAGAATTATTCAGGCTTCTGACATGACTTCTGAAAAGCAACAGACGAACATCGAAGTTGTATCTATGATATAAAAATAAAACCACAAACTGGTTTTGAGTAAACTACCTTGTAACAGGCAACTTTAAGAACTTCATTGTAGAAGAGAACATTGTGTTGAATTGCATCTGAGCTTGACAAATCGATTGCTCTAAATGCCTCACTGAATCCTTCACACTTCGCAATAGTCTGACAGAAAGACGGTTCTTTAATATAATAACAAACTAAAATAACTTCAATCAGCCATTTCAAAATATCATATACAGTATATCCAACAAAAGACATGGCAGGAAAAAGATGCTAAATAAACAAACTCTAACATGTCCTTCAGCAAATTTACATTCTGGATAACAGATCAAGTATAGAACATATTTGACCGGATAAAACGTGATGCAAATGAACTAGTAGAAAAGGGCAAGTCAGCGCCAAAATACCACCAAACAATTGAACTTATAGAAACTAACACTACCGTATCATGTACTCCCTCTGTCCCATTAGTACCTTTTTTTGGGAAAAGTGATTAAGACGGTAGTGATAGTAGTGTGGTAAAGTGATGTGTATGGATCTTATTGGTTTAAAAATTCTATTTTAGAAAAGGTCCCTGTATATATGAATGGGCGTCCCAAACAGGAACATGTCCCTTTAGAAATGGGACAGGGGGAATACTAGCTAATTGATGAACTTGAGACGCATAATGAAGCTTAGAAATATGTTGCTTTCAAAATGGCTAAAGCATGTGGCAGATCTCTTATGCATAGATGGAGCCAAATAAAATTTGGTCCAACATCTTGCTCTCAAGTTCAATACTTGATTAAGACTAATTAGGCACAAGTCAATATTAAACTTCAACAAATTAGAATTACGGAATATCCAAAGCTTGTGCTCAATAGCATTTGTATAGAATTTAGCGGCAAGAAAGGGAAGTTCTTGACTATCAAAATAACTTATTCAAGAATCCGCCATAAAGTTTTATAATGTCCTCCAAAATCGGAATATAAAGTTATAAAAAAAAAAAATGCTTCTGTCAGACTTTTGGCTCAACAAGTAAGAAGTAGAAGCATTCCGATGCGTTTTTCTGAAGTGGTCATTCTCAAAATAACTTGTGGACTTTTGGCTCAAAACAGAGTGCAAGAGTATACCTTCACTAAACATGAATATTGTATCACACCGATAGGGCAACCATCACGAATCATCCTAGAAACCAGGACATAAGCAGATTTATTGCACTTTATAATGCTGCAGCAGTCCAGCATGATACCATAAGTATATCGATCAGGTGATAGTCCAGAGAAAATCATCTTCTTGTATATCTCAAATGCTGTTTCACACTATATGGAAAAAAAATTTATCATCAGCACCACTCTGACATACACATATACTAGAAAACATCAAGCAATGAGATACTTACTTGTCCAGCTTTAACAAGAGAATGCAAAAATACATTGTAAATCTGTAATCCTAGCTTTGTGCTACTATATTTACACTTCTCCTCAGCCATGCGTATGTACTTTATCAGTTCCGTGATCATTTTCTCTCTACCAAGAGCTCGTAGCTGCAGAAACAGTAAAATGTCAAAAGCTAGCATTACAATATCACTTACATCAGGTACATTATTTATTCTCTATACTCAATTATACTTAAGCGGAAACATAAGAGAGCTCCTAATGAGTGAAACGTTCTATTGTTCTATTGATAAAATATACCCTCTAACACTTAAAAGTTGCAGTCTTCTGCTGCAACCTTTTCACACTCTAAACAAAGAGTACACAATACGTTGCTTATTGATGCATAATTCATAAAATATAGAAATAATTCGCTTCTAGTCCCACATTATGCTCTGAAATACTGGAAGTCCTAATGACGCAACACTAACCAAGTTCGTCAGTGAATAAAGATTGTGTTGGATGCCATTCTTCGTCATATCCATTGGACCATTTCTATAAAATTTATCCTTTTGGCAACTTCAGCTTGTGACTTAATAGTTGGCGTATCATAATCTCCATTGACGCAGCCAAATAAAGAAAACAGCAACACGTATGTTGTGGTATCTCCCTGAAAATTGTTATCCTTCATTCTCCCCCAGGCCCTAATAGCTTGTTCAGGTTTATCCTGCAACATTATCAGGGACAAGTATAAACCGACGGAAATAGAAAAGTCCCATTGTCTTAATTAAGGAATTAATTGCACAAGTAATGAAAAAAAATAAAAATGAACTGCTAATCCTTTGTGTATCTAGTATGGATTTTCAAATGACTTAGCTAGCTACAAGCACTGTAAAAATGAGAATCATTTAATATTGTGTCTGATTAGCACTAATGTGCTTGTTCCAGTATGTTAAATGACTGGTAATCAGATGCATTACTCACCACACATTCACATGCTTTAAGGAACTCATTGAAAACAATGGCATCAATACTTTCTTTTGATACTTGATACAGAAATGTCTCAGCCAAGTCAAGTTGTAAACTCCTGCAACAGCTTATTGATAGTGCAACAAGAGTTGAATCGGAAGGCTTCATATTTCTCTGTTGCATGACATTCAACTGCACGAAACATGTTAGTGCACATATAATCAACGAACGAAGCTACTAATCAGCCTCTAAAAAGACTTGAATGCATAAATCATCTTACCAATTCTATGGCATCATGGAAAGAATCCACAGATAATAATGCTCTCACATAGCCATTGTAAGTATGAGTAGATGGTGTCAAGCCAAGAATTCGCATCTGGAGAAAAGCAACAAGAAAACCATAGGTCAACTATCAACAATCTTTCCTTTTTAAAATTCCCATTTTCCATTACATTCACTCCCTCTCTCTCAGTATTGTGTTGCGATATTTAAATTAAAGAAGTCACTTAACAGCACTATGCAACATATACTTATAGAACCACAACAAGCACGCTCAAAATCATTTATGGCATATAGAGTTTACTTATTTATTTCAGATCATGGAAAAGGCTAGTCGTACCTGTAACATTAATTGCTCAGCAAGCATGAAATTTCGTGAATAAGCACAAGCGGAAATGATGTCATCAAAGGAGCCCATTAACAATTTCAAGATATGTCTAGAGAAAGGCTGTTGTGACGAGCTTATACCAGCATCCGCAACTGCTCTAACTTTTGTTCCAAATCTAACTCCTTTATCAGTAGTATATTCCTTGCTATACACTGGAGTGTAAGGTACAGATATATGAACCCTCCTCATGTATCTGTCACGTGCCTTATCATTGCTGAAAGGGATAGGAATGTCCAACTTTGAAATACACAACTTCTCTTCATAAGCTCCTGCTGTGTTATGATAAGATGCTGCGGTGATCATTTGCTGCAAGGCCTTATAAGCAGACCTTAAATCTCCGAATCTGGAAAAAGCCCGTATAAATTTTCTAAGAGTTATAATGCTCATAGAATAATAGTTGACACATTCCTTCCAAATTTCATGAACTGCTGTGAGATTCCGCTGCAGGACTGCAAACTGAAAAGAGATTAATGTAGAAAAAGTTAACGCATTTACACTTCCAACTTAATTACACTTAGAGTTAGACTGCAACAACATTACAACAGAGTATAAAAACGGAACAAAAACTAATATTCAAAAGGCTGCAACACTGTGATAATGAAATGCTATCATGGGTATAAAACATGATCCTAGAACTTACTATGCACGTGAAAACCAAGGAATTATTTATATTACTAATGAAAACCCAGAAGAGTAAGAAACTATAGTAGAAAGGTATAGCTAAGGGGTTTCATCATTTGGAAATATAACTTGCTTCTTCACATAAACAAATCAAACTACATAATTTCCCCGATTAAACATAGATATTGTTAAAGCATGAACTCTGAGTTAAAGTATAGTAACTCAAACTAATCTTAGGTAGCGAAACACGTAGTGGACGACAACAGCTTCAAAGCTATATAAACTGAGGACTTTACTTGGAAAGATTAATATCTCAACCTATGGAAATAAAATCACGTCAACTGAGGACTTATTTTGTAAAGATTAATATTTAAACCTGTGGAAATGAAAATGTAATACGACTAGATAATAAGAGGTATAAGAGTCAGGCAGCAATTCTGAAAGTGGAGTTTTCTCTTCGTCGGAGTAGTGCTTAATTTTGACAATCTAGCACTTACCAACATGATATAGCAATATTCTGCTTACCTTGAGAAGGTGAGAGTATGTAATACTATCTTTGAGCATTCCATCTCGCTCCATCAGATGCAATACTTCATTAACATGATCTGAGCTATTCATTTGGAGAGAGGCCTTCAATAAATAATTGTAAACTCGCAAAGTTGGACATATCTCTGAATGTTCCCTTTGAATGTTCAGAATACTGAATGCCTGAAAACAGATGAAGAAATTCATGCAATTTTAATGACCTTTTAAAGGGCAGTGAAAAACTAATGACACAGTTGTAAACACAATCAATAGATGAACATGAAACAAACGCTAAAGAGCAAAATATGTGAAATTTTAAATTTTTGACTTCTCCTCCTTTTTTTATAAAATTTTACTACAACGTTGTTTCTTACATTAATTTTACTTCAAGAAGTGCATACGCATCATTAATTTTACTTCCGTCGACTCGAAAGACGTGAAAGAAGCCGCAAATCTGCAGAAAAGTATGCAGATTGTAAACCAGAATGGTACTTTATCAGGTACTTTATCAGCAAAGAGTATTAGGCCTTCCGGACTTTGGCCACCTTTGCCTCTCCACAGATTTTTCGACGAGGTTGTTTTCGAATAATTATGTTAATTTTCATTCTTTATGATTTAGCTTCAACTCTTTCTAAGTACATGAAATGGGAATGCAGATTACTCCTCCACACATGGAAAGGAGCAGAAAAGTTCCTCAGAGAAAGCTCAAGAACCCTAGCCAGTGGCGGAGCCATGAATTTTTTCATGGCCAGGGCTGGATTGGCTAGTGGTATAAACTAGGCGAGAATTATTTGTTTTTTCACAATTGTCATGAGATGACGAGAGCAAAATTCGATAAAAATCGAAAGTTTTAACAACTAAAATTAAAATATATATATATATATATATATATATATATATATATATATATATATTGAGGGGGCTTAAGCCCACCGTTGACTGTGGGTGGCTCCGCGGCAAGATTTACTTTAACTATGAGTGTTTTAACCTGTTTGATGTTTGATTTCAGTTAGGGAAAAGGGAAAAGAGATGATTTTTTATTTTGTTATAAATATTTTATATTATGTAAATACTGGTTATAGTTAGATACGAATTTTATATATCTTTTATAATTATCACATAGCAATTCAAGAAAATATATCTCTCGAATTAATTTCGATCAACCATTTCATCGAACAATCGAAGGCAATTATATTTCATTAGCTCGATCATTCATATAACGCCCGGAAGATGTTCGATGAAATGCTTAAAAAAGGGTTGATTTGATTGATATAACAACTTTTAGAAAAAAGGAATTGCATTAATTAGGATTGCAACTAAAAAAAACTGAATTTTGTGGAAATACGTGATGGAGTAATGGTGATTGCAAGTGGCAGATTCCCTAGCCTCAAAGTCCTATCCGTTAAGAATAACATGTACGACTACAAGATGGATATCGGAGAAAGTGCGACGCCGGAGCTCGACCAGTTCATACGTAAATGCCGGCCGGATACAAGGAACGGCCGGCGTTACCAAGTTGGGTCTTAAACTTACCCAAAACGACGGATGGAAGCACACTCTTAAGAAGAGGTTTCTACGTGGACGGTTATAGTAGAATCGATGTCCATGAACTCGACCAGAGGTTGACAGACGATTTCATTTCATCCCCAATCTTTCTTTCCTTACCTTGTCAAGCTTTGAGCTAGGCAGAGGCCACATGGGGTTAATGTCAAAATGATTAACTTGCAATCATACCATTTTTTTCCTTAAATGTTTCGATTCATCTCAAGAACTTGATGTCTAACAGATACTGGAGAAGTTGCCCGCGTGCTTTGCTCTACCTCAAAATTCACTGATATGTACAGAGGCTAATTCGAGCGAATCTCTACTCCATGAAAGAGAGACATAGATAGGAGAAGAAGATAGAGAGAAAAAATAAATACAATTTCATTCAAAACATTAGTCTACAAACTACATGTTCTTTGAATAAAAACCCTGCACTGGGCTTGACACTTTCTAACAGAAATTACCGGACTGCTACTAGGGAAGATCATTAGCACAAACACCTTTGCCGAGTACCGACTCTTTCAACTTATTTAAAAGTTTCCTTTTGCCATAGGGCCGTCCCTACGGCGAGCCTGCCTCCGTCACTCGTCTTGGGCTCGTTAAACGTGGTTTCTTGGGCCGGCCAATCTTCTAGGTTCTTTGAGTGTGGAAGCTCTTTCTTGAGCCAATGAGGCAAAAGTTGTTACACTTTGGGAATTATCTCGAACAACTTGGAAGAAATGTATTAATTGAAAGCAACTTGGTACCTAATAGAGACGACATTAACAAACAAAATTGTTCTTAACCTCACTCAAAAGAATATATACATTACTAAATCACTGGCCACTTGCGAAAGAGCGTCGTGAGCTGTTTAATTTAATAATCTTAGACTAATTAATCTCAAGGCACCAGCGTCGTTTGCGGTGGAGACGTTGAGTAAACTGCTTATCGAGAAGCCAGAATCCCGCATAAGTGTAAATGGACATTCCACTGTAGCATATTTTGTCAAACATCTTATCTATATATTATATAAAAGTGAAGTACGGAGGGCAATTTTGTAATTTCTTTTCTAATTTTTCTCTAATATTTTCAAAATTTTAAAAAGTTTTATAAGGGCTACGAAGGAGTTAATTAGTTATTTTTGTTAACAGACACAACCTTTCATCAAAGTTAGTTTGTATTCCTTTTGGCAAATTAAAAATAATAAATTAGAAAACAAATTATTTATATGAGCCCAAAATAATTTTTGTTTCTGACTTTTTGAAATAAAAAAAAAGTTCCACCCAAATATTTTGCAATAATACGTCTTTTTCTCGCAAACCATGTGTCCATTCCTTTCCTTTATAAACTTCAGTAATCTTTGTCATCCAAAAAAAAAAAAAGCGGTTGTGTTGTTCATTCCCAACCAGCGTAACCACTCATACGTAATTTAAGATGATTGTCAGTAAGTATTTCTCGTATATTTCCTTTGTTTATCGTTTTAATTTCTTGAAATTGGTCGGTCAATTTATTTAGTCATTATTCATTTATCATCAACAAGTAATTGTGGCATGCATCTTCAATGAATTTTGATCTTTTTTGAGCTATGGTTAAATCTCTTTAATCGAAGTAGTTGTATGCACATTATAATCATGATTCATACATATTTCAATTCTCATATTTCAATTGTGGTGCATTCTTATCGACAATAAATAAAATCGGAATGAAAAAGAATATAGGTCGCTCCGATTGAGATAAGTGTTAGGCCTTGTTTGGTAGGTGAGATGGGATAAGGGGGGATAAGATAAAAGTTATCTTGGGTTCATAGGATAAAAATTATCTTGGGGGTGAGGTGGGATAAGAAATAGAGAAAATGTAGTGTTTTTACCTCGGGCCTCACCCTTATCACGGGCCCCCGTGATAAAATATCATGGCTACCAAACATAGGATATGCCCAAATAAATTTCCTTATCCTATCATATCTAACCTACCAAACGGACCCTAGTTTCCTCTTGTGTGCAAATATTTTTCTTCCATCATTGTATTCTTTTCCTTTCCCCTTTTTCATTTACCCGCGGTTCTTCTGATATTTTGAAAGAGTTGTGATTAATATTGTTTTACTAGGGATAATATGGCAATATGTTTATAAATTGATAAATATATCATAGATTATTGTTGTGGGTATCATTATTAAGGAGGAAATAATTAGCATTTTTTTTGGAAAAAAACTAAATACATGATATGCCATGCTTATTCATGATTTTTTAAACATGTATAATTTTTTTTTTTAATTGTAGTACGATGAGTGTTATTATTATTATTTAATTTTAATTATCTGGTAATTTATTGTTTAGGATTGATTTGGTTAGAATTGTTTTATATATTTCTCTAAATCAAAGCATATACTATTATTGTCCGTGTATAGCACGGGAGAACGTTCTAGTAAACAGTCAAACCGTACGTTCACTTCACTGCTTATAACCTTAGCCAAAGATCCCCCTAACCTTATAAGGCATATTATAATGCTGCTAATTTATTTAGGGAAATATATTTATTTCTGATATATAACTGCGTTGTATTGGGAAAAGTTGTTACACTTTGGAATCCAATTATTCATCTCAAACAACTTGGAAGGAATATTTTTAATGAAAAGCAAGTTGGAAGAATATGCTGCCGTCCATACATAACTAAATCACCCCACTTGCTAATTAATTAAGGAGCGTCGTCAGCTAATTTGACTAGGTTTAGACTAATCTCGAGGAATAGCATAGTTAAAACACTAATAATTAAGGCTAATTAATAGTATTAAAATGTAGTGATTAGCTGGATCGCACAATGATATGGTAAAAGCCAAGTGAGACTCTATTGTTTACTGAGCAATTATTTAGAACAAATTGTTAACAACGACTATGATGTATATATATGGACAACATTGATTAAAATATTTAATTTGAAGTAACAAATTGCAACGTAACTTCGAAAGGTATGCCGTTGCTATCTATTACTAAAATATGTACCCACTAGCAAATTAATGATCGTCTGAAAATGCACATGATATCCTCTGTTCCGATTTCAATCGTGTACCAAATTTTAATTTCTATTAGCTACATATTATATTTAAAAAAAATAAAAATTGCATTATATAACCGATTATAATAGACATCTATGGGAAAAAAAGGTTAGATTTTTCAATAGTAATATGCCCTACTTTTAAAATTTTCAAACATTACATAACCGGTGAAATTAAATGTTATTGATAACCTAATTTGGAGTAGTGAACCCTAGAAATAATCATAAAATTATAATAAATCATTATAAATTAAAATTTGAAAATATATATATACAAAACTAATATAAATTAAAATTTGGGACACGGTTGGAACATATAATTCGGGACATAGTATGTTCGACTTATCTCGAGGAGGAATGCGGCCATTATTTAAAATTTAGCATCGTAGAATAACTCAGCCGCCCAACAAATATTATAATGTACCACTCTGTCAGTATGATTATGGCCGGAGAAATATACTGAAAACTCGGTATACCGTCCATACCGTACCTAAAAAATATCAAAAATACCGTAATTAAGGTATACCGAGATTTTTGGTAAGGTATCATACAGTACCGTAAAACTACGGTGAGGTAAAGGTATGGACTTTCAAATACCGAGGTATACCGTCCCATACCGTATACTGAAAACTTAGTGTATATTATAATATTCTAAATTTCTAATATATATTTCACCTCAAGTTATAATATGATGGGTTAATGTCATTTAAATACACGAACTTTAAGTGGTTTTCGTTTTCTCCCATGAACTTTCAACTTTGTCACAAAAATACATGAACTTTCAAATTGTTGCAATTTTCACCTTTAGCGGCGGATTCCCCGAACTCAAAGTGCTCAGCCTCAAGAATATCGAACATGCATACAAGATGGAGATCAAAGAAAGTGCGATGCCGGAGCTGAATCAACTTATCATCTTTAAGTGCCAGATGTGGATTCTGAGAATGAGCCGGAGCGCATCAAATCTGTCATAAACGCCCAGTCTCATTAAATGTATGCACGTAATATGTACGTCCTCCTCTTTTAATTTTTGTTTTCATTTATATGTGCAATATTTGCTACATATTAGTTCCATGTACGACCATGATTTCCTTGTGCAATTCTAAATAATTTATTTATTTTTTTCGTTTTTGACCTTTCAATTTTACTATACTACTATAAAATTAGTATAATTTGAATTTATGTTACAATACTATGTATACTTAATACTTGTATCAATCTATCTAGGTGTTGTCAATTGTTATGGTCTCAACCTCAATTTATATGTCTCTCACAACTTTTATTAGTAGTTGGTTTGTTTAAAACTTGAGTGATCTCCTCCCGTCCCATACATACTCCTTCCATTCTACTCTATTTGTCAAAAATATCGAGGCTTAGGCCATATCATAATGTTGCTAATATATTATATTTTAGAGAAAAATGTTTATTTTTAACATATAACAAAGTCGTTGTCCTAAAAGTTGTTACACTTTGGAATCCAATAATTTATCTCAAACAACTAGTAAGAAATATTTCAATTTAAAGCAACTTGGCACCCTAATAAAGACTTCAAAGAAACTGTACCTAACCTTACTTGGAAGAATATGCTACGTCCATACATTACTAAATCACCCAATTGCAAAGGAGCATCATCAGCTAATTTGTCTATGTTAAACTAACCTTGAGGAATAACATAGTTTACACAGATTTAATTTAAGCTAATTAATAGTCTTAACATGTAGTGGTTAGGTTGATCGGATAGTGATATTGTAAAAGCCATGTGACTCTATGATGTACAGACTGCCGGTAGGGATGTCACCGGTGGGTTTTATCGAAAGTGTTCCGAAACCACTTATCATCCGGTAGCATATTGTAAAATGCTTCGGTTCGGGCTTTAATTAGACGCAAACCGCTAGGATCCTCGACTAGAATAGGTCTTCTGGACATGTTACCCATATGAGTACGATTACTTCCTAGTACTCCGTCGAACACACACACACATACAATCCAACACTGAACAACTATGAAAATGGTGCCGGAGGCAGCTGCGCGTGAAAGGAAGAAGACGAGGAGTGCCTACAAATGGAGCTGAAAAGCACCAATGCTTCACGAATGACGCAGCAAAGAAGCAAAGCGACAACGAAAGGTCGTCTTTACTTATAGTACACAAACGAAAAAAGAAAGTGTGTCGAAAGATCATTTTCCAAGGGAGTACTACCTCATTCAAACATACCAACCCTATTAAATTTTAATTAGTATGACCTATTGCCAAAAGAATGAAAGATGGACTACTTTCTTCAAAAGTTTTTTATATATGGTCAATAAGGGAGGCTTGGGTCATATTATAAAGCTGCTAATTATACTATATTTCAGGGAAAACAAATATTTATTGATATATAATTGGACAAAAGTTGTTACACTTTTGAACCCAATAATTATCTCAAACAACTTGGAAGAAATATATTAATTTAAAGCGACCTGGGGCACCTAATACAGACTTTAAAAGAAACTGTACCTAACCTTACTAAATCACCCACTTGCAAAGAAGCATCATCAACTAATTTGACTATTTTAAGCTAATCTCGAGCAATAACATAGTTTAGACCGAAATAATTTTTAGGCTAATTACTAAAAATTAAAATACCTACTTACAAAAGGCTGAATGCTCTTTACTCAAGAACATACTTAGTATGCCCGTAAATTATGTGATATACTATTAATAAATAAAGATTTAAGCAAATCAATCTTAAAGAAAGTTAAACATATCACTATCACATTAACAATGGATACATTAAAAGTGCTAACGATGCATAGCTAGGTGAAGGTTTCTGCTATCGGGTGTTACCGTTTTCTTTGACCAATTGTTCAATTTATTTACTACGTGTTCAACTAATCTTGAAGAATGTCATTATTAAATTTTTTTTTTTTTGATAAAATCATAGAATAACTCAGCCGCCCACCCTAATATAAAGTCTATAAATTATTATGAGTACATGTTGAATTCAATATATACTACCCTCTATAAAACTCGTTTAAGTACAATTAATCTTCACCAATAATCTTGAAAGCCAAGAAAATATTGTGGTAGATCGATCAAGATCTATCTTCTCTTTCTTAAACACGCATAGAGCTACTTACATCGGCAAATATGGAAATAGCGGCGGAGGCAGCGGTGTCGTTTGCGGTGGAGACGCTGGGCAAAATGCTGATCGAGAAGGCACAATTCCTGATAGGCGTGGAGGAAGACGTGAAGTGGCTTCAAAAGGAGCTGAAAGTATCCAATGTTTCATGAAAGACGCAGCCAAGAGGCAAACCGACAACGAAGGCATCCGCAACTGGATATCCGACATAAGAGAGGTAGCTCACGATGCTGAAGATGCCATCGAGATCTTCGTCCTCAAAGTCCAGAGCAAACGTCTAAAGAAGAGGTACGGTTGCTTCCCCAACCATCTCCACCATCTCAATAAGGTTGGAGAACAGATCAAGTCCATACGCCAAACGCTCCTTGACATCGAAGGTAGGCGGAAGCGGTACGATATTCAGAGAGATGGAGACGATGAGAAAGCAGGACCGAGCAAAAGGACAAAATCGCAGGAGGAAATCGAGGCGAGGCGCCGGCTGGCATATTGGAAACCCGACGAGCAGGTTGTGGGCTTGGAGAAGGACGTGGAACAGCTGCTCCGTCAGGCAGTGTTTGAGAAGAGCGAAGGGCTTTCAGTGGCAGCCATAGTGGGAATGGGAGGAATGGGGAAATCAACGCTTGCCGGTAAAATATACAACCACCCCGAAGTTGTTGGTGGGTTCGAGTTCCGGGCGTGGGCGGTAGTTTCGAGTGAATTCACACCGGAAGATATAATGAAGCAGATACTGCAGCAGCTGGGCATTTCCGCCGATGAACTAAAGCTGTTGGAATCAGTTAGTGACAATCTACGTCGACAAGAAGATCTGAAGAAAAAGCTTCACCAACGCCTCACCGGAAAACGATATTTCATCGTTCTGGACGACGTGTGGGAAGACAAACACTGGCAATCGTTGAGCACCGCTTTTCCTCAGGAAGGTACGTATATGTTCTCTTTCTCGATCCGTCTATCCATTCTTGTCGTGAAAAAATATAGCAAAACGTCGCACGTTATGCCTCTTATTTTACAATAAAATATATATATATATATATATATATATATATATATATATATTTTAACACCATGAGATTATAATCTATATCTATATCTATTATAAAAATGTCTTGTGTCGCAAAATTTAATTTATTTAATATTTTCAATGAGTGAGTAAATTAATTTGAATTTATTTACTCAATAGTCCTATATTTTAACATGATTTTATACTGTTCGTATATTTTATTAGTTAAAATATATTTAATTTTATTTTTTAGCTATACATATTTCAACATATAGGTGCATGATATATATTTTGTAAAAAAGAGATTTAAAGGATAATTATTCTCTCTTTACTTTTAGATAGAATATTAAAGTGATAATTATGTAAAATGTCATTCCACAATAACAAAAATTAATATATGTCAAAATTATAAAAACACACAAATTTTGTCAAAAGTAAATTTTTTGGACCAAAATGCCCTTACTAAGTTAACTTTTGACCAACTTTTTTTCACTTCCTCACACTCTTTTCCCCCACCTTTAGCCCCTTCCCAACTCAAATTTTTCTAACTCCCTCTCTCTTCAATCCCTCACTCTTACCTTACACTCTTTTTTCTCTTTCTAAATAACTCGTCGGAAAATGCATCGGAAATTCATCACGTCCTTTCCCTGCTGTCCGCCGGCTGCAACACCGCCGCCGGTACCTATCTCTCTCTCTGACCTCTCTATCTTTCTCACCTCTCTATCTCTATCACTAACATCTCAATCTTTCTCTCTGTTTTTAAGGTTTTTGCAGGTGGAGGAAACGGCCGCCTCGAAACTCCGGCTGGGACGCCGCCGTCGAGTCGCCGTCCACTGGAGTCTGTAGCCGTCGCGGCCGTCCTAGGTTAGTCTCTCTCCCCCTTTCTATTTTCTGAAATTTCTCCCCTCCCTATTTCTCATTCTTTCTCTTCTTCGAATTAGGGCTCGGGACGAACGCCCCGTCATCGCGAACCTTCGGCTGGAGGTCGCCTCTGCCGCCTCGGACAGAGCTTCAGCTTCATTCCTTCCCGTCGGGGCCTAGCGCCTCGACGGTGGTCAGTTTTCGATCCTCTATTCCCCCTTCTTTCATTTATATAAATCCGTATGTTTATGCTTGTTGCGTTTATTTCTATATCTCGATTATGAACGTTCATGTGAGATTTTCAGATTTGGAATACTTAATTGGTTCCAAAAATTTGCAATAGCTTTAGCCCTTTGTTTAACTACGAAACTGATTTCTTTTATAAGCATGCTTAGTATTGAATTTCATTCCGATGGATTATTCTTGTATTTTGCTTCTCTAGCTGAAATCGATTATGTTGGCTGAAAATTTCATAAGCTATTATTGCTTCGAGCTTTCAAGCCTTCGGAATGAAAAGGTACATCTCGGCATAAAGAACTATTAGATGTTGCCTTTTGGCTAACACGTAAAGGTTATGATATATTCTAGTTCTAGGTGTTCAGTGTTTGTGAAAGTGGATCATGTTAAAAGAAAATAAGAGTTCATAAGAAAATAGGTAAAAGTATGGTTGTATGATTTAAAGTTCTCCTTTCAAAGATAAATTGAGCTTAACAAACTACATTCAGTTCATCTTTAGAATCCTTAGTCCTTCAATATTCATAAGCTGATAAATGAGCATGAATTAGTTCTGTAATTTTAGAATGAACAAAAGGCTGAGCTAGATACTAGATATTGTATCCTAGCTTACTAATACATTGTGAAAATAAAGTTAAATACGGAATATGAATTATGATAAGATGGGAGATTCATGTTCTACATATATAAATTGAGTACTATTAATATTGTGATATTGGACATCTTGGCAGAGATTGAAGATATGGTATTGGCAGACTAAAAGTTCTAATAAGAATGATCCGTGATTTAGGTATCAAATGTTTGTCTTCTGAATCGTCTTTCCTCTAGGTAGTCATCCTGTATATGAGAGTTCTAGTTGTTATCTTTTATATTCTGGTGTTTTTTTAATCTATTTCTTTTTATCAAGAGTACAATATGAAATATTTGGTAGCATTTTAGTTCAGTTCTTTGAGCTTAATATATACTGAATTCCGTTAGTGCTTGCATGGAACTGTATTCTCTTTAACTTCACCTCTTCATGGCTTCGTTCATACTGAACTTGCCATCTTTTGACTCATATTGAAAATTCTCATATATATATTTATCTTAATTTAGGTGGGATCTGATTATCATAAAAGTATTCAATTCATTCAAGGTTCGGCGAGGGATGTGATACTTATTCTGCACCTTCTACACATAAATTCCTTGAGAAAATGCTACGGAGAAGTTGTGGAGCTAGTACTCGTAGTTGCAGCTTATATATTGTAGTTTTAGTTTGCTACTTGTATTTTTAGCTATTTCTGAGGATTTTGGCTGAGCTTATTGTGTACTCCTGAGCTCAAGTGATAACAATAGTTTTAGATTCTTTTCTTATTTATTGACTTGATGTTTTAAGCGTTGTAATTCTTTATCATAGAAATTAATTAAAAAAAAATGTTTTGGTAATGCTTTGATTTAGTTATAATGATTTGTATGAAATGTGGTGAAAATTACTAATATCATAACTGCAATATTAAATTATAATAAAATGGTACAAATTATATGGAATTTATAATGAGGATTCAAGACAATAAAAAATGTCATATTTGGATACTTTTCTCCACATCAGCTAATGTCTCTATATAATATTATATCAACACAATAATATGTCATCATAGGTGGGGAGCTCTATTGCTACACCTCGACTAGCGACACAACTACTCAACGTGGAGAAAAGTAACATGTTGCTATAGGTAATTTATTGTGGCATATTTATGTGTCTCAAAAAGCAAATTTTGTAGTAGTGTATATTTAAAATCTACTCATGATCATAAAGCTTGATCTCAATTAATGCTCAATAGTTGGCTTGGTTGCGATTAAGGATCAATATTGTCACTAATAGAATCAATAGTACTTCGTTTGGGTTTCCGACTAAGGTTCTAGTATTACCAATATTATCTCGTTTTCTTATATTGTCCTTATGAATGCATTCTGACTAGTTCTTGTATTGTTACTAATAGATCCAATAGTACCTTGTTTGAGATTCTACTTATGGTTCTAGTAGTAACAATAGTAACTCATTTTTATCAATAGTTCTTTTGAAGGCACTTTGACTAGTTCTGATATTGTCACTAATAGAACCAATAGTACCTCATTTGAGATTGCAGATGTTGTTCTAGTAGTACCAATAGTAAATCATTTTTATAAACAGTTCTTTGAAAACATTCTGAATAGTTCTTGTATTGTCACTATTATCACTAATGGAACCAGTAGTACCTCATTTGAGATTCTACCTATGGTTCTAGTAGTAACAATAGTAACTCATTTTTATCAATAGTTCTTTTGAAGGCACTTTGACTAGTTCTGATATTGTCACTAATAGAACCAATAGTACCTCATTTGAGATTCCAGATGTTGTTCTAGTAGTACCAATAGTAAAATCATTTTTATAAACAGTTCTTTGAAAACATTTTGAATAGTTCTTGTATTGTCACTATTATCACTAATGGAACCAGTAGTACCTCATTTGAGATTCTACCTATGGTTCTAGTAGTAACAATGGTAACTCATTTTTATCAATAGCTCTTTTGAAGGCACTTTAACTAGTTATGGTATTGTCACTATTGTCACTAATAGAACCAATAGTACCTTATTTGAAATTCTAGATGTTGTTCTAGTAGTATCAATGGTAAATCATTTTTATAAACAGTTCTTTGAGAGCATGTTGAATAGTTCTTGTATTGTCACTATTATCACTAATAGAACCAATAGTACCTCGTTTGAGATTTCAGATTTTTGATTAGTACCATTAGTAACTCGTTTTTATAATAGTTCTTTTGAAGGCATTCCGACTAGTTCTTATATTATCACTATTATCACTAATAGAACCAATAATACCTCATTTAAAATTCGAGCCGTGGTTCTAATGTTGATACCTCATTTAATAAATAATCTTTTTGTGCACATCAGCCAACTTTCGGTGATAGCTGTCCATTGAGGGATTGGTCTCACTAGTAGAAATTCAACTTTTTAATACACGAAAGGGTCATTTAAGTCCATGTAACGATAACTAAAATTTAACCAGAAATAGTTTGTTGATTCACCTATTATTTGTGTAACTAAATATGGAAATATCATATCTATGCAATATAGTTTTTTCTCAACAAAAAAGAAAAGAATAAACAATCTATATAATAATACAATTCTATACAAGAGTAATCCATTAACTACAATTTGCCCGCCAAGCTATCCAATCCTGAGTTCCTAAAAATTGCAAAAATGACAATAACAATTAAGCAAAGAGGTATATAGAGCAAAGAGAGCAAATACCATACTAAAAATGCAGGTAGAAAGTAGAAAGTAGAAAGTAGCATAAGGGGTCCCAAAAATGCAGGTAGAAGTAAAATCAATGAAACTAAAATTTAACCAGAAATAGTTTGTTGATTCACCTATTGCCGGTGTGACTAAATATGAAAATATCATATCTATACAATATAGTTTTTTCTCAACAAAAAAGAAAAGAATAAACTATATAATATATACAATTCTATACGAGAGTAATAATACATTAACAACAATTTGCCCGCCAAGCTATCCAATCCAATCGCAAAACCTTCAAGACAGCAATACCACCAGAAAATTATATAGAAATGGAGCATGTTTGTAATTCTCAGAGTGGCCATGGATATTGCCAATTGTAATTCAACCTTCAAGACAGCAATACCACCAGAAAGCTTCGCAAGTCTCTCCTGGAGCTTCTCCTTGTCATGATTAGAGGTACTTAGCTCAATTGTTGACTTAACTGTTTGAGACACAAGTTACGAATTCAACATTGATCAAGAGAACGTAGAGAACTCATATTTGAAGCTGCGCTCAAAGATGAAATATTGCAATGAATCAAGTTAGTGAAAACTTCAGGCGGAGCGAGAGAAATAACAGAAATTAGTACTACTTCAAGATAAATGCATGTGATCTCTGAAGGCAAATGGTGTCAAGTCCAAGGCAAGCAAAGGTAGAGAAGAAGTGTATCCTTAATTAAAATTATATGTGAACAGAGTATAAATGCTAATTCAAAGATAACAGAGAAGTTGGTGAAAACTAAACACGAAAAATCTTAAAGGAAATTTGCTTTTGATCTGGTCAGAAAATACCTAGAAAAAGAATTCCATGTTTTGAGCTCATCATACCTCTCAAGCTGTGTTGCTTCTGCTTTTCCAACTGATTAGATCTTCACTCGCTAGCTTTAAAAGCATCAACACCGCTAGTTTCCTCTCACTATCTTGCAGCCTCTGACTAAGTTCCTTATCCTAAATATTTGAGTTTATAACATTAAGAAACTTCACAAGAGAAAGAAAGAAACATGGAGCATAGAGTTCAATATCAAAACTCACCCACCTCTTAGCACATTGATATATATGCAATGCAATCTCATCTTGAATTTAAATCTACTCTGCAAAGTAAACCTGATAAATGAAGAACAAGATACAAATTCACATTTAACCCACTTTGATGGATCCTATTGCACTATGTCATAAATTAAGACACCCAAGATATATATACTCACATAAGTCATTAAAAAAAGGAAAAAATTAAACCACAAGAGTTCACAAAATAGAAGAGCTAGATGCACACAATCAACATGACATTCTAACTGAATTTGATAACTTTAATATGGCATAATTCAATTTTCAAAACTCACAGAAAAAGAGAACCAACAAATGAAACCCAAAAAATATACAAAATTACCTCTTCCTGTTGTAATTAATCGTTGGAGCAGGCGGTGGAAGAGAGAACGACGACTTCTCCCACCAACTCATTTTCATGAAAGGGAATTCAGTGAAAGTGATAACTTCACGAGCTCCCCCTCCCCTCACAGAAAACATCCACACTAAGATTAATTGTGATTGAGTTAATGATCACACCCCAACACACTTACCCAGTTACCCTTGTTGTCTCCCTAAGAACTCAAATCAATTCAAGTTTCCTTTTTTTTTTTTTTTTAATTTTATTTTTCCAAATAAAAAGGTAAATGAATAGAAATTACAGTCTCGTTTTCAAATCAAGTGGAAATTAGAGTTTTTTTTCTTCGGACAGCACAGGGTCTGTCGAAGGGAAATATTTACTTTACCGCGAGAGTAGTTTCTGAGGAGGTGGTCGCCGACACCCTGGCTCCTTTAAGAACCTTAGGCAGCGTTTTCACAACTCTGATATCTCCAACTAAAGCTGCCATGAACTGATCCTCGCTGTATAGGTAGGCAAAACTCTTGAACTCTGTGCTGAATAACATAAGAGAAATTATCGAAAAGATAGAAAGCATTAGAGAAATTTCACTTGGCAAAATGAGAGACTTCGAGGAAAGGAACAGACCTGATCCCTTTACTGCCAGTAGTGGATTGGATCTCCGAAATCACTAGCGTCGCATTAAGAATCCGAGCAACCACAACTACATCACATATCTGTATAAACACAACGCGATTCAACCTCTGCATAACAAAATGCAACAGAAATCACTGCAGGTAATAGCAAGAAGAAGTGCTCATTGAGCTCACCGAGTTCCTTATCTCGTGAAAATCCCCTCGTATCCTTACAAAAATGAACCTGTCCGTCGGTGGAGGAGGAGCTGCAAGGTGTTGAGAACAGAGTTATATAAACAGCAAAACAAGCATCTTCCCACTTCTACTTCGAAACACCGAAGAGAAACAAACATCCCCAAGTCACTAATTCGAAATGCTAAACTTAATGACATAGACGAGTAACAACTAAACATTGAATCTGCAATACAAAAGCAGACAGAACCAGATCTAACCTACATAGTTTGCGACCATGACGGAGAAGATGGTGAAGACTGTGAGGGCCACGATGAGGGCCGGCAGCCACAACATGAGCGAGACGCCGGTGAGGGCGCTGGCGAAGCCTAGCGCCGCCACGACAAGGAGGGCGACGCCGAAGGCCATGAGCGGAGCCTTGAGGACCCTATGGCACTTGGAACCGTCCCTGAAGTGGAACCAGAGGGATAAGCCGACCGCCGTCTCCACCGTAGATCTGCTTCGCAAGATGAAATACTAAAATGGGGAAATTTGGAAAATGGGGGAAATGAAAATGAAAAGGTGGGAGGCGGGTTAAATTTTTAGGGTCTCGCTCAAATTTTTGAGAATAGAAAATCAAAGGGCATTTTCGTCCTAAAAATTGCTTTTTAGAGGATAGTTGACAAAATTTGTGTGTTTTTATATTTCTGACATATATTAATTTTTGTTATTCTAGAATGACATCTCATTTTTTCCCCCTAATATTTAAATTCAAAATTATCAGAATTATAGATTTTTACTCAGTTGGATGAAAGATGTTAGAATTAATTCATCACGCTATAGTTAGGACAAGAGACAAATGAATTATGAGGTCTTCCCTACTATTATCACTAGGTCTCACAAATTCAAAGGTATAAGTTATAAAGATTATATAACAGAAGTAGAATTCCATTTCTTACTTTTGGACATACAAAAAAAGATAGGATTTTAGAAAACATAAATCATCTTTTATCTACTGTTTATGTTAAGTCACTAAATATTAGTATCTTTAATATAACAATTCACACTTAATTTTATTATAAACTTTGATAAGTAATTTTAATGTGTTCAAAATATATATATTTTTTATGTAAAACTAGTGCAGTGCCCGTCGAAATTCGATGGGGAGTACTTTATATTATATTTTATAGTAACAAATATATATAATGATTTATTTTTATGATTATAATTAACCAAAAAATAGCATTGAGTTTACATTTAAAAAATGAAAAAATAATACATAAAGATGTGTTTTTTGGTTAATTTTACTCCTCTCAAATGGCGAGTAGCCCGTTGTTTATTGAAATACAAAAAATAGAGTATGAGAGATGACGTTTCACGAGTAGTTATATTTATTTTAATGTCAAGCCGTCATTCGTATGTTGTAATATAAAGAGAAAGTTGATATCATTTCTAAAGTACTTGTATTTTTTTTTATATCAAGTTGTCCATTGCTTGAAATTTTGTTTAAAAGAAATAGGTCGAAGAGGTGTAACATTTTTTTTTTCGCTTTTTTATATTCACTTGAGTGTAAATTCTCCCATTCTTTCACCTTTATACATAACCTTCTTCATCTGCTCGTTCCCTACTCAGCTAAAATATTAGTGTGATGTATTTCAAATAGTAATGAAATGAGTATAAGATTCTATTATAATCCCAAATATAATAGGTTAATTATAGATATAACATTTTTTGCTTACTTATATTCGTTTGAATGTAAAGACACTCATTTTTGTACCTTCATACATATAAATGTTTTCATACTCCCGTCAGTATTCAATTAATAAAACATATAAAAAATTTATCCTCCCATCACTACTCAATTAATAGAACATATAGAATTTTCATCCTCTCAAGCCGCCCGTTGTTTATTTTAATAAATAAAATATCAAACAGAGAGTCTCACGTACCCCGTTGTTTATTGTAATTAAAAAAATGTCAATTTTACGTGTAACGTCAACATTCTATATGAATTACTTTATATTGCTACTTTTAGGTAAAATATGAAAGAAATGCAATGTACTAAATATGCCAAAAAATATATTCATGGATATTGTATCATATTCGGCGTTCTACATAATACAATGTATGGTGGGACTTATTTATATAACTTAGTTCAAGCAAAATATAAAGGGAAATATCAAAACATATCAAGTTATCTATTGATATAAATTGCATTTATTTAATTAATATTAATATTAGGATAATTTATTGGTTAATAAGCCAAATCAATGAAAATATTGAAAAATATTCATAAAAATCATATGTGACATTGTTAATATGCTCACGAATGTCATACTATTGCCAAATAAAATAATTAAAATACATATCATAATCTATCTGAAAAAATAAACCCCTAACATTACCCCATAAGTAGTGATCATAATTACAGATGAAATATTAAACTGAGAGTGTGATGTCTCATTTCATAAGAGTTTACAAAATAAAAAACATTACAAAAATGTTGATGTCATGTACGTAATAAAGATGTAAATATTATTCTGTCTAATAAAAAATTTTAATGATGATTTTTCGTTTTGAGATTTCTACGATAATCATATATACATACTACGTACATTAATTATTTAATAATTAATTAATTAAGTAAAAAGTAGTAGTGCTTTGTCTACATAAATTTGTAGATATACATATATTATACTATTCAAATTAGAATTCCTGACATTATATGTTAAATTAAGTTAAATATTATATTAAATATATAAGAGATTAATATAAAATAAGTCAAATCAATGAAAATATTAGAAAATATTCAACAAAATCATACGCGATGCCACGTAGGATCAAGATGTATAACGCTATTATATATATATTGATGACATGCTATACGTAGGTAAAGCATATACATGGAATTAATATTACACATAGCCTCAGATTTAACCATAGAAAAGTTCTTGTTAAATCGTAGCTCGTACTAAAAGTGTTGCTTACGAGTTAAAAGAAATGTCAAATATATAGTTCTTGATCCGTTGTTAAATTTGTCAGATAAAGGTAGTAGATTGTTGCTCACAAGTCGAAATCATGTCATCACAAGGCACGACGGATACGTGCATGACATGAAACCTTTGGGTGACACTGAAAGCTGGGATTTGTTCATGAGAAAAGCCTTTGGTCGCAACACTAGTAGTATCCATGGATGCCCGGAAGAACTGAAGAAGGTCGGGGAAGAAATATTGAAAAAGTGCGGAGGCCTACCATTGGCAATCAGCGTGGTAGGGGGGCTATTAGCCAAAAAGACAAGGTCCAAGAGTGAATGGGAAAGAGTTCATAAGGAAATGGAGTCTCGTTTGGATAGAAGTTCTGGGGATCTTGATAATATATTAGGGATACTGGAATTGAGTTACCATAATTTAACTCCAGAACTGAAAGCGTGCTTCCTTTGTCTGGGATTCTTTAGGGAAGACGTTATCATCAAGGCTAAAAAGTTGGTACATATATGGGTTGCGCAGGGGTTGGTGGCGCAACGAGAAGATCCGGTGGAGGACGTGGCAAGAGACTATCTAAACGAGCTCGTCACACGAAACATGGTTCAAGTGAAGGAGATGGAATATGATCATCAAGTAAAGTCCTGCCAGATGCACGACCTCGTCAGAGACTTATCCATAAGAAAAGCAAGGGAGGATGATACGATCGAGAAATCGAGGAGATATTAGTTCGAGAATATAAGCTTATCACTAGCGTTTTATTTAATGTCTTTTAGTTATAGTTTTGTATTTGGCCCGAGGCTATAAGTCCAAAGCCCAGTTAGGATATCAAGCCCATTAGGTTTTAGTAGGTGAACCTATTTAAGGTGTCGTTGTATCTTGGCCGTCTTTTTATCGTGAATGAATATTGAACGAACCCTCTGTTGGTTTTCGGCTTCTCTTCGAGAAGATTAGGAGTTTACACGCACTCGAAGCGTGGATTATCGATACGTCCCGATCTCGAGGCGTATCATTGGTGCTTTCATTGAGAGATTCTCTCTTTGAAGATCCAATTTTATTCCAAAAAAATCAAAAAAAAAAAAAAAAAAATAAAAAAGAAAGAAGAAGGGTCGAACCAGAGAAAGAGAGGAGCGCGCGGCTGTTCAGATTCTTCGTGCAAAGCCTTTGATCGAGAAGAAGAGGAATTCGAACCAAAAGAAGAAGAAGAGAGGATCAACGGCTGTTCGGATTCTGTTCCAAAAGTGAAGACCCGTTGGGAGCCTTTGACGAGATCTGGTAATTGCAATTTCTTGGTTTCTTTTCCCTACTGCAGTTCATTCATAAGGGTGCGAAAATTGATTGTATATGGGCTTTGGATATTCAATCATTAATTGAGCACAAGAATAGTGGGGATTAGTTTTGTGTTGGTGCAGTTCTGTTGGTACGTGTGGGAAGGGAATTTATTGCTTGCTGGCCGATTGGCACACTAGGTAGGAGAAGGTAATTTGGGTCTCGTGGGTGATTGAGAGATAAGATTTGAGGGGAAAAGAAGAAGACGATGGCTGAGTCTGATATTATAGCAGCCATCAATTCCGTTCGTGCTCACTTAGAAAGCCAGTTTCTTGCTACAAATCAATCTATTCAAGAATGTATGATTGCGTTCGACAATGGTTTCGCTGCTTTGCAAGGCACCAGATCTTCCCTTCCACCGCCTGCTGGGTTTCCTTTTTCCGACCACCTTCCGCCACAACCACCCCCTTCCGATCCACCACCGTCATACACAGATTGCGGGGCTCGAATAGACGAAGAAAAGAATAAATTTCATTCTGGTTTTCGTTGGGCTGCAAAAGCCACGCCACTCAACTCGGTTCCACCATCCCAGCCCCACAGTTCGATTCAGCCCACTACTTTGCCAAAAAGCTTTGAATTGGGAAAGGCGTTGGAGAAGAAGTATCAAGATAACAACACAAGGGTCCAAGGCTGGAAGTTTCAAGATGTTTGGGAGGAGACAGAACCTGATGTCCATAGAGCTTTGACTTCGAGAGATCCACATAACCCATCTACCATAATTGGAATTAAGTCAGACCCATTATCCATGATAGAAGGTAGTCAAAAACTAGTGGTGGTGCAGCCCCACCACAAAAGTCAGATTGCTCATGTTAGTCCACAATTTGTGCTCTCATTATCTAAAGAGGAAGAGTTAGATCAGATGCAAGGTAAGAAGTTGATATCGAAAGAGGCGACATTGGTAAATCTTGCCTACAAAATGAAGGAGTTCTACCATTGGTGGGGAAACGTTTTTCTTGAAGTTTCCCGACGGTTGGTCATTTTCAGCCTCTACGCACTTGAGGAAGTTTATAAGGATCTTTGAATCTCCACCTTGAGGACAAGGTGGTTTTGAAGGGCAGAAGAGTTGATACGACCAAGAAAGAGAGAAGATGATAGTTATAGTATGTATGCTTATTTACTAGTATTTCATATAATGGTCTTTTTATTATAGTTTTGTTATTGGGCCGATATTAGAAGCCCAACTAGGATATGGGTCTTAGCCCATTAGGTTTTAGTGACAAACCTATTTAAGGTTCATTGTATTGTGGCCGTCATTTTATCGAAATTGAATATTGAACTTCGTGTTTTGGCTTCTCTCGAGAAGATTTGGAGCTCCGGCCGCTCGAAGTTCCGTTTTCTTTCGTTTATGGAGTTTAGGCAGCTCGAATTGTCCTTTCGTTGATACTAGTCGTATCAGAGGAGATGGACTTTAAGGTGGTGAGAGAGGGGGGAAATTCTCATCCCTTGTCGAATAAACCTCGGCATCGTGCCATATATTGCCGTGATCCAACGTTCATCTACTCCACCGATCGAAACCAATATCTTCGCTCTCTTTTTGTCTATCCTCGCTGGAGAAGAATTAGCGGTGGCCCATCGTCTTATTGGAAGAGCTTTGAGCTCCTCAGGGTCCTAGACTTTGAACGTACAGTATTCATGGTATTTCCCAAGGCAATTGGCGAGTTGACCGGACTAAGATACTTAAAAATGAATTATGTTGGATTGAGATCAAGGCTCCCACGCTCATGGGCAAAGCTTAAGAACCTCGAGGTCCTTGATTTAGGTGGTGGAGCTGTCACAATCGACAAAGTTATAACAAAGATGTTGAGCCTGCGTCATCTTTATGCAGATGTATCCTCCTGTAAGGTTGGTCTCGGAAATATGAGGAACCTTTGGACACTGGGCATGTTCACGATGATGAAGTCTTCTGATGCACGGAAGATACAAGGAATGAACAGTGTTTCCAGGTTGGGCATCAAGTTGTATGTTAGGGGAGAAACAAACAGCCTCTTCACATGCTTGTCATCCCTTGACAATCTTTCCCGCCTCAACTTATACATAGCCTCTTTCCGGTCATTTTCCGACCTAGAGGGGCTTACCTCTCTACACCGTGTCACTCGGCTTAAATTTTGGGGCAGATTTGGAGGAGATGTGGCGGTGCCCGTATACTTACCTCCCAACCTCTCACACTTGACCGTGAAACAAAGTCGGTTGGAGGAACACTCAATGGCCGCACTGGAGAAGCTGCCCAACTTGCTCTATCTCAAACTCAAGGACATGGAAAAACATGATGATGGAGTAACGGAGATCACAGTTAGCGGATTCCCCAAACTCAAAGTCCTCCGCCTCCAGAATATCGAATGTGCATACAAGTTGGAGATCAAAGAAAGTGCGATGCCGGAGCTGAATCAACTCATTGTCTATAACTGCCCGAATTTGGATTTTGAGAATGTGCCGGAGCGCATCAAATCTGCTATAATCGTTGAGACTCATTAGATATGTACTCCTTCCGCCTCTCATCATTCTATGATGATAATGACTTTACCTTGTGTAGTTCTATTATGTTTTTCTCCCTCTTCAATTTCAGTATATTATGATTTAAAATTTCATTGTGCGTTGTTTGATTCAAGTAGTTCTGCCTCTCTCTCTCCACACTTATCTGGGGTAAATGACGTGTTATAATGCAATAATTCATCCTACTAGCAATCTTATGCATGTTCTCCTTTCTTATCCTTGCCTTTTGTGATTCTTCCCTTAAATGTTTGCTTCTTCCTTGCATGCAAATGCAACACACGCAACTTTCGCTATATATTCTTCTCCTCCTCTCCCTTTTGCAGGTAATAATAAGCAACAATTAAATATATGGTGTTGTCTGCTTTATTAATCCCTTTTGCAGGTAATACACTTTCATTCAAACACATGATTACAAACTACAAGTTCTCTAAATAAAAGCCCAGCACAAAATACCTCTGACACTTTCTAAAAGAAATTACTGGACCACTACTAGGGCAGGTAATTAGCTCAAACACCTTTGCCATTGGGCCGTCCCTACGGTGGGCTTGCCTCCATCACTCGTCTTGGGCTCGTCGAACGTGGTTTCTTGGGCCGGCCCATCTTCTAGGTTCTTTGAGTGTGGAAGCTCTTTCTCTTAAGATAAAACTCCCGCTCAAACATATATACAAAGTCAGTAGATGGGCAAGTTTTCCCAAAAGTTTTATATTGTCAATGAGGCTATACTATAACTACATATTTATTCCTGCTAACTGCCCAAATTTTTTCATTTATAAATATTTATTATGATTTATATGAAGACATTATAGCAGTGTTGTAAAAATCGGACCGAACAGCCGGTTGAACTAAGAACCGTTCATAATTCGGTTCATGGTTTTTTCCGGTTTTTAAGGTTGGTTCAACTGAAAAAACCATGAACCGAAGGCCTCGCCGGTTTGACCTCCGGTTCAGTTTTTAAAACATTGCATAATAGTGATAGCAAAAGGCGGATTCCCCAAACTCGAAGTCCTCCGCCTCCAGGATATCGAACAGTTGTACAAGTTCGAGCAAGTTGCGTGGAGGATGGAGATTGATGAGAGCGCAATGCCGGAGCTGAATCGTCTCATCATCCGTAACTGGAAAAACTCGGATTTCGAGAATCTGCCGGAGCGTATCAGATCTGCAATCGTTCAGGCTCATTAAATATACATATACATACTATTGGCTCCTCTTCTTTCGATTTCTCATTCCTTTTCTATGAGCAGAACTAACGCGCAATATTTGTTACATATTTTCATGTATGATGATGATGATTTCAATAAATAATAACATAGATTTATTTATTGATTTTACTATCTATGGTTCTATCAATCTATCAAGTGTTATGATCTCAAACTCATCTCTCTCTCCACATAACCATTCGATATTCGAGTTCTCAATTATGACCTTCAGACATTGCACTTATTTTCTGGTAAAACATGAAAGTCTTCAGCCTCTTCGCATGCTTTTCATCGCTTGAAAATCTTTTCCGACGCACCTTATTCCTATTCATGCAGTCTACGTACCTTACATCCCTATAAATACCAACCACGGATCTTTACCGTCTCCTTCCATCCCAACCTCTCACATCTGACCTTGATCAAGATGTTGAAGGATGGAGGGAGTAGCAAGTATTAATTTCTCCCTTTTGTGATTCTTTCCCATGATAATACTTCTTCCTTGATTACGAGACACGCCAACTTTTGCAAAAATATTCGCCTACTCCTCTCTTTTCATAGATAATAAAGCCATTAACAATTATATTTACACATAGATGGAGTCTTCACCAACGTATGCTTTATTCCTTTCTCTCTACTACTTAATTCAAATTAATTACACTTTAATTTCTTCCTCCACACGAATGCATGAAAAAAAAAAAAAAAAAAAAAATCATAGAGAAGAGAAGAGGAGAGGAGATAAATCACGCACAAATACATTTTCATGGATAATGCTTCCTGGTATAGAAGGTATGCTTTCATCTCGCTCACTGTTTCACTTTAATAACGCTTATAATGCAGGTTAACATTCCGTTTTGAGAGGCAATTTTATCTCACTTCTATATAATGCAGGTTAATGTGTTGTGCATGAGATCTGTTTGTAGAAATTCATAAATGGCGGAGGCAGCGGTGTCATTTGCGGTTGAGACGCTGGGAAATCTGCTGATCGACAAGGCAGTTTTCCTCAAAGGTGTGAAGGGGGAGGTGGAGTGGGTGAGGGACGAGCTGAAAAGGATGCAAAGTTTCCTCAGAGACGCCGCCAATAAGCAGAGCGACCGCGAAAGCATACGAAATTGGATATCTGATATCAGAAAGGTTGCGCACGATGCCGAGGATGCTATCGAGCTGTTCATTCTCAATGTCCAGAGCAGAGGGACGCTGGAGAGGTGCGTGTGCTTCCCCATACAAATGTACCACCTCAACAAGGTTGGGGGAGAGATACAGTCCATCCGGAAGAGGCTCACCGCCATTGAAGATAGCCGGCGCAGGTACAATATCGAGGGAGTGGAACCAAGCGCAAGGACGAGGTCACAGGAAGAGGTCGAGACGCGGCGGAGATTGCCTTATTGGCAAAACGACAAACAGGTGGTGGGCTTGGATAAAGATGTGAAAATCCTCCTCCGAAATGCAATATTTGACAAGAAAGAAGGCCTTACTGTGTCCGCCATACTGGGAATGGGGGGTATCGGGAAATCGACACTTGCCCACAAAATATACAGCCACCCTGCCGTTGCTGATGAGTTCAATTTCCGGGCATGGGTGGTGGTTTCGAGTGAATTCACAACCGAAGAAATAATGAAGCAGATACTAGTGAAGCTGGGGATCTCCCTGAATGATCTAACACTTTTGGGATCCGCCGGTGATAAGCTCCGCCGCCAAGAAGGTCTAAAGGAAGAGCTCTTCAAGTGCCTCTCCGGCAAACGGTATTTCATAGTTTTGGACGACGTGTGGGAAGCTGCTCACTGGGAATCCTTGAGCACCGCTTTCCCAAATGAAGGTAATTTCCTGCATCCATTAGTTAGTGATCGATAGAATTCAGTCTTATCTAAAAGCTCGAACTTGTAGAGAGATGTGAAATCTATTGATTTATATTATAATTCTGAGAAATAATTTTGTTTTATCGTGGCAGATAAATCTAGCAGAGTGCTGCTTACGAGCCGCAATCAAGTTATATCGAGTGACTGTGGATATGTACATCACATGAACGTCTTGGGCATCAAGGAAAGTTGGGATCTGTTCTTGAGAAAAACGTTCGCCGTCGATAATGCTGAGTGCCCGGAAGAGTTGAAGAAGATAGGGAAGACATGTTGAAGAAGTGCAACGGCCTACCGTTGGCGATCAGCGTGGTTGGGGGGCTATTAGCAAGAAAGGCGAGGTCGAAGAGCGAATGGGAGAAAGTTCTCAAAGAGATGAAATCTCATGTTGATAGGAGCAAGGACCTGAGTACCATATCAGCCATACTGGAGTTGAGTTACCAGAATTTATCTCCGGAGCTCAAGGTGTGCTTCCTTTGCCTCGGATTCTTCAAGGAAGACGCTATCATCAGGGCGAAAGATTTGGTGCATATATGGGTTGCACTAGGACTGGTGGCGCAACAAGTTGTAGGAGAGGATGAGACGGCGGAGGATGTGGCGAGGGAGTATTTGAACGAGCTCATCAGTCGAAACATGGTTCATGTACTGACCAAAAGGCCACATGATGAAGTAAAAGGCTGCCACGTACACGATCTTCTCCGGGACCTGTCCGTAAGGAAAGCAAGGGATGAGATAGATTTCGAGGCGGGGGCAAACAACTCTCATCTGGATAAACCCCGACATCGCGCCCTAAACTGTCGTGCATTGAGTTCTGTTCGGCGCACCGAGCAAAATCAATATCTTCGCTCTCTTTTCATCCATACGGAGAGGGCTTTCGACGTTGTTGATAGCCGTGGACCGTCGTCTCATTGGAAGATCTTTGAGCTCCTTCGGGTCCTTTACTTTGGAAACGATGTATATATCCAAGTATTGGCTGAGGCAATTGGATCTCTTGTTGGATTACGGTACATAAGAATGAGCTACATGGGAAAAGAGACGAAGCTTCCACGCTCATGGGCTAAGCTTAAAAACCTTGAGGTTCTTTATCTACTCTATTCCGACGTGTATATCATAATCGACCATGTTATACTGAAGATGGATCGCCTTCGTCTTCTTCATGCACGCATGCGCTTCTCTTGCTCCGGTGATCACGTGCCTCTTGTTAGGATGAGGAATCTTGAGACATTGATCATGTTAAATGTCAAAGATTCGGATGTTGGGCAGATACAGGGAATGTCTATGGTTTCCAAATTGGGGATCGATACGTCTGAAATGTCGAATCCATCCACCATCTTCACGTATCTATCAATGTTGGAAAATCTCGATTGCCTGAGCTTACGAGATAGTAAGATTGAGGCAGTCGTAGATAAGGAGGGGCTGGCCGGTCTGCACCGTATCACACGTCTTAAACTGTATAGATTTATGGGTACGAATAGGCTGACGGAGGGCCATTTCCCCCCGAATCTTTCTCACCTGACCTTGAACGGCATGGATCTAAGAGACGACCCGATCCCGGTATTGGAGAAGCTGCCCAAGTTACTCTTTCTCAAACTCAAACTGGTTACAGCGTATATTGGTAAGAATCAAATGACGATATCATCTCGTGGATTCCCCACCCTCAAACTCCTCCATCTCCGTTCTGTGATGTTTCTTACGGATATAGCGGTTGAAGAAGGTGGAGCACCGTTGCTCGACCAGATCATCATCCGGGATTGCCAGCATTTAAAGGCTTTGAATTTGCCGGAGCGCATCAAATGCTCAGTCAATCAGGATGATTAAACAACATCATACAGAGTACGTCGTGAACTTGTTTAATTAAGTTCGACTTTGTTGATTAATATAAGGTTGTTTATAAGTTTATAAAGTACTCGGTCTGTTCCAATGAATTTCGCATGATACGGAGGAAGTAGTATTAGAGAGTGTGTTTCAAATAAGCTTACCAACAATTTATTCAATCTAAAAATAATCTCAAAGATTTTATAAGCTCATTTAAAATAAACTCTCCCACCCAAGATCCACATATATAAAGATTTATATGCGGACATTTTCTTTCGGGCATTTTGTCGAACATGTATAGAAATTTGTTTGCACATATTTTCAACAAATGAAGTATTACAAATTCTGCTACCACTTCATCAACTTTGGGGGTGTCAATCTTCAACTAATACCACCACAATCACCATGAAATATGTACAGAACATGACTAATTGTGCACATACTTTGTATTATCCTACCATTTTAATTATACAGATTTTTAATTTTAAGTTGTACTATGAACTTTACCTGATCTTACATCACAAGCTATATTTTCTATTCTTTCCTTTGCAACTGCTTCTCCTTTTCCCTACTAAGACATGTTATCTTTTGCTTTTGATATTCTTCCCTTGTAAATTGCTTCTTCCTTGCTTCCGAGGGACGGCAACTTTAATTTTGAAGTATCTTGTTCTTCGAATTGGGTTGTTCCGTATATAATGTCATGTCGATATATTTTGAAATAGTTGAGTTTTCTAAAAAGTGTGGATTCTACCATATTTTACATTTTATTTATTATACATTCTCTTTAGTTTCGGTACATGCCCTAAAGAAACACGAAGTTATCTATGAGGCGGAGGGAGCATATGTCTCCTCCTATCCTTGTGAAGATAAGAAGCTACTAAAAACGTTTACTCCGTCTGTCCTCGCAAGAGGATGAGTTTTTTTTTATCAATTTCTAATTAATATTTTTACGCTTTTTGATGATTGGTATTAAAATGGATTTTTGAAAACAATAATGTTATTTGGCTATAATATGGCCGGCCACGCATCAACATTTTTTCATAATATATGTAAATTTAAAAATAGTAAATGATAACTATAATTAATTACTTTTATATTTTAATTTAAAATAAAAATTCCCTCAAAAATATAAAATTTATACTTTTTTTAGATAATAAGGTAACAAATTTCTTAAAACAGTTAAAATATTATATAATTAAATGATTAATTTTAAAAAATACGGAATATCACTTGTTGTGTTTTTTGTAATCTTTTGCTTTTGATATTCTTCCCTTGTAAATTGCTTCTTCCTTGCTTCCGAGGGACGGCAACTTTAATTTTGAAGTATCTTGTTCTTCGAATTGGGTTGTTCCGTATATAATGTCATGTTGATATATTTTGAAATAGTTGAGTTTTCTAAAAACTGTGGATTCTACCATATTTTTACATTTTTCTACATTTTCTTTAGTTTCGGTACATGCCCTAAATAAACACGAAGTTATCTATGAATCGGAGGGAGCATATGCCTCCTCCTATCCTTGTGAAGATAAGAAGCTACTAAAAACGTTTACTTCATCTGTCCTCGCAAGTGGATCAGTTTTTATTTTTTTAATCAATTTTGACACGTTTTTTTTACGCTTTTTGATGATTGGTATTAAAATGGATATTTGAAAACAATAATGATAATTGGCTATAATATAGCCGGTCACACAATGACATTTTTCATAATATATATAATTAAAAAAATAATAAATGAAAACTATAATTAATTAATTTTATAGTTTAATTTTTAAAAAAATTCCCTCAAAATTACATATTTTCTCTTTTTTTTAGATAATAAGGTAACAAATTCCTTAAAACAGTTCAAATTATCAAATAACTAAATGATTAATTTTAAAAAAATACAGAATATCACTTGTTGAGTTTTTTATAATCTAAAAAAGTTTTGCATAAATATATAAATTATTTGATGTTACGATAATCATAATATCTCGTAAAAGAAAAGAAATTAAAAATTCTATTAAAAATTAATTAATTATCAAGAAACGTGAAAAAACGTGTCGAAAATTGATAAAAAGAAACGTCTCCTTTTACGAGGGACGGAGGGAGTATAATACTTGAAGTCATCGCCAAGATATGCTTTATTCGTTTCTTTCTTAATTTAACCCGATTCATATCCAAATTCAATTCACCATGCATGCAACTGCAAAGCTAAAAGGCAGAGTGTCCGATTATAACTAATTATTCACACACACACTCTCTGAATATATAATCGGCTGTACATTTCCATGGATGTTGTTTCCTGATGTAGACGAAGGTATGCTTTACATCTATCATGTTCTCGTTTTTCACAACTGTTTTAATTTCATGTATGATGGTTGATTTGCAACGAGATTAATTTTCCTTGCAACGCAGGTAATCTCTACTAATTTGTATTAAAATGTTCCAGTATGATTACCTCATCCGTTTCACGTCCATATATATATATATATATATATATATATATATATATATATATATAGGGGTGAGATCTGGTACAAAAGTCATTTTGTGTAAAAAATAAGAAACACTGTGAATCATTGATTGCTACTAATCTAGCGGTCTAGATTTAATATGAAAAAATTTATTTCTTAATGATAATGACACTACCTTTAATTACAAAAGGGCAAGAAAGTAAAAGTAAAATCACCATAGTTGGTAAATTGCTGAAATTGTGGGATTTAAAAATTAAGATTTCCAAGATCAACTAACCTGCTACTCACATGATATGAAAACTCGTAGTCATTTACAATCAAGTTAAACATAAATTAGAAAAAATTGTGTCCACATTTTTTTTCTCTAAAATATATTAATATTTTATGATGCATTTTGCTTTACATTTTAATGCATTTCTCTACATCACGTAATGCATTAGATTATTTAAATTTAACGTATGCATTGTTTTTGTGTTGTAATGCATTTTTGTTTGATATACGGTGCATTATACAAAACATGATTATGCATTGATTTTCTTATAATGCATGGATACACAATTTTGGGAATTATACATTATATCATTGCGAGTAACCTTGTTGTGATATTATTAATGCATTTGCTTTGGATATCTTATGCATTTTTTCTTATTTATAGTGCATAAAGTTGAATATAGTATAAATTATTTCAACTTATTGTTTCAGTAATGCATTTAGATTTTTTAATAATGCAATCATATGAAAATCTATAATGCATTTGCCGAAACTACTCCACATTTAAAATAAAATTGTCCCTTGTTTAAAATATAATTTTACTGTAGCAATAATTCCATTTTTGAGAATTAGATCTCTGCAACATTGATGGAAATATACATGGAAGCGTAAATCATAATGCATGCAATTAACTACAATTAACTATTTTTAATGCATGGTGTTTATGTAGAATGCACAAGAAGACTACAAAGAATAAAAAATAACGATGTAAAATTTCTTAAAAGTTCACCAAAATGAGGAAAAAAAATAGAAAAAAGAAAAAAGAAAGAGTGCATTTAAGGGAGATGTTTAACGTAGGAGAGAGAGTAGGAAAGAAAAGATTAATTTTAAATAAATCAAAAGTACCTAATGGTTTGAGGGAAATAGGCAAATAGCAGTTACAAATAAAGTAAATTACATTTCTATCCTACATTAAATGAAATAACGTTATTTATGTTGAAATAATGTGTTTAATCTTCACCCTAGATCTTATTTAATATGTGGTGCAGATTCCTTCTTATTTCTTACTGAAAATGAATTTTTTATTTGATCTTCCATATATATATATATATAGAGAGAGAGAGAGAGTAGAGATCAAATAAAAAACTGATTTACAGTAAAAAATAGGAAACAATATAAACCGTCCATTTAAGGTGATCGATGGTGGATCTTTGTTGTTATATTTTAATTAAAATCTTACCAATTAAGAGTGACGGAGGGTTAATTTTGTACTTTGCATTTATTAGTTGACGTTTATCCTCATTTCACACATTACTTTTGCATTTCTCTTTTTGTTTCTTTTATTTATTTATTTATTTATTTTCCATTTCAAATACAGAGATTTTCGCTTTCTTCTTAAGAAAAAATCAAAAGGCTAATGCAATCGATATTTATTTCTAATAATTCAATCTCACTATTATTACCAAGGCATCTAAACTCAATTAGTTGTACGTCTATGATGGATTTTTCACGTATTTTTTTGGCATCATTGTTTGATTTAATTTGAAATGCATTATTACAGTTGAATTACTGCATTTTAATATTAGCATTCTTTTTTTCTTTTTTTCTTTTTATTTTTGCTCAGAAAAGAAATTTTATTAGAAAACCAACAAAATTGTACAACATACACGAGACAAACTCGTCATTGTCGGTTACCAGAGGTAACCAACAAATAGAGCATTAAGCTAAATTACATACTCCAAGCAACAAGAAGAGGAGTATTCAATGAATATCATATTTTATTATTCTATGAATATCATTGATATAGAACTTTTAATAAAATTGAATCCATAATAATGATAATAATCAGGAAACTAACTCTTTGTTGATAGGAGCAAGGACCTGAGTACCATATCAGCCATACTGGAGTTGAGTTACCAGAATTTATCTCCGGAGCTCAAGGTGTGCTTCCTTTGCCTCGGATTCTTCAAGGAAGACGCTGTCATCAGGGCGAAAGATTTGGTGCATATATGGGTTGCACTAGGACTGGTGGCGCAACAAGTTGTAGGAGAGGATGAGACGGCGGAGGATGTGGCGAGGGAGTATTTGAACGAGCTCATCAGTCGAAACATGGTTCATGTATTGACCAAAAGGTCACATGATGAAGTAAAAGGCTGCCACGTACACGATCTTCTCCGGGACCTGTCCATAAGGAAAGCAAGGGAGGAGATAGATTTCGAGGCGGGGGCAAACAACTCTCATCTGGATAAACCCCGACATCGCGCCCTAAACTGTCGTGCATTGAGTTCTGTTCGGCGCACCGAGCAAAATCAATATCTTCGCTCTCTATTCATCCATACGGAGAGGGCTTACGTTGTTGATAGCCGTGGACCGTCGTCTCATTGGAAGATCTTTGAGCTCCTTAGGGTCCTTTACTTTGGAAACGAGGTTTATATCCCAGTACTGCCCGAGGCAATTGGATCTCTTGTTGGATTACGGTACATAAGAATGAGCTACATGGGAGAAGAGACGAAGCTTCCACGCTCATGGACTAAGCTCAAAAACCTTGAGGTTCTTTATCTACTCTGTTCCGACGTGTGTATCATAATCGACCATGTTATACTGAAGATGGATCGCCTTCGTCTTCTTCGTGCACCTATGCGCTTCTCTTTCTCCGGCGATCACGTGCCTCTTGTTAGGATGAGGAATCTTGAGACATTGATCATGTTAAATGTCAAAGATTCGGATGTTGGGCAGCTACAGGGAATGTCTATGGTTTCCAAATTGGGGATCGATACGTCTGAGATGTCGAATCCAACCACCATCTTCACGTATCTATCAATGTTGGAAAATCTCGATTGCCTGAGCTTACGAGATAGAAAGATTGAGGCAGTCGTAGATAAGGAGGGGCTGGCCGGTCTGCACCGTATCACACGTCTTAAACTGTATGGATATAGGGGTACGAATAGGTTGACGGAGGGCCATTTCCCCCCAAACCTTTCTCACCTGACCTTGAAGGGCATGTATTTAAGTGACTTGATGCCGGTACTGAAGAAGCTGCCCAAGTTGCTCTACCTCAAACTGGTTTCAGTGTATTTATATGAGGAGCAAATCAAGATATCTTCTTGCGGATTCCCCACCCTCAAACTCCTCCATATCCGTAAAGTGGTGTCGCTTACGGATGTAGTGATTGAAGAAGGTGGAGCGCCGGTGCTCGACCAGATCGTCATCCGGGATTGCAAGAATTTTAAGGCTTCGAATTTGCCGGAGCGCATCAAATGTTCAGTCAATTAATGAAGGATGATTAAACTACATCAATATAAGTATTCTCTTCAAAGTTCATCATCGGTTCATATGAAAAATTCGTTCCACAAATCTTACTTTTATAATGCTCATTTTCAGTAGATTTTGTTATATATGTATATTCTGTTGTAGGACAGTTAGAGAGTAGTTGTGAACTTTGTTTTAGTTCGATCTTATTGGTTAATATAAGGTTGTTGAAAGGTTTATAAACTACTCGTTCTGTTTCAACAAATTTGACCTCTTTCTTTAATTTATATGAGCGTAAAATAATAAAAAGAGGTCGAATTGAACGAGACGGAGGAGAATTAAAAAGTGTGCTTCAAAATAAGTTTACCAACAATTTATACGATCTACAAATAAACTTAAGGATTTATAAGCTCATTTAAAATAAACTCTCCCACCCAAGTTCCACATATATAAAGATTCATTTAGGCATTTTATCAAACATATATAAAGATTCGTATGCAGATATTTTCAACCAGTAATTTTATCGAACATATATACCACAGATGAAATACGTCAAATTCTGATACCACTTCATCAACATTGAAAGGGTGTCAAACTTCAACTAATACCACCACAATCACAATGCATGTATAGGAACACGATTGATTGTGCACATACTTTGTATAATCCTACCAGGCTACCATTTTAATTGTACAGACTTTTACTCCTTTTGTCCTTTCTGTCCCTCGCAAGAGGAGACGTTTGTTTTTATCAATTTTTGACATGTTTTCCATGCTTCTTGATAATGATTTTCAAAAAGAATTTTTGAAGAATTTTAATTTTCGGGATACTACGACCGTCATAGTCTCCAATAAAATAAAAATTCTTCAAAAATCCATTTAAAGACCGTCGTCAAGAAGCGTGGAAAAACGTGTTAAAAATTGATAAAAACTAACGTCTTCTCTTGCGAGAGGGACGGAGGGAGGAATTTTTAACTGTACAATGAACTTGACATGATCTTACATCACAAGCTGATATTTATGTTCTTTCCTTTGCATCTGCATCTGCTTTTGCTTTTGATATGTTATCTTTTGCTTTTGAGATTCTTCCCTTGTAAAATTGCTTCTTCTTTGCATTCGAGACACGGTAACTTTGGAGTATACTTCCTTCGTAGATAACGTCATGCTATTTTCGGGAAAAGCTAAGTTCTTCGAAAAGTGTGGACTCAGACATACTTTTACATTTTATACATATATTTTAATTTTGGACACGCACACTACGTTATCTATGAGTCGGAGGGAGATTTGCTGTCACGACCGGACTTCACTAAGGATAGTTAAGCCGGGAAACCATGACTAGGGATGGGAATTAAGAGTAGGGGAAAGAAAGGGGGTATAAGATTGTGTGTGGAATATGACTCGTATAACTATTTGAACAACACTTTATACCATTGAACGTCTCAACTCGGGATCTCAAATGAGAATACAAGGATACTTGTCATAATCTATTACATGACTTGAAACAATTCTCGAAAGCTCAAGAGTTTGCACAGCGGAAGAACACTTGAATACATGTATGAAGACACGTATTACCGAGAGTCCTAATCTATAACGACAAAAGCTCCACTCGCCACTTCACATCATCTCGCTCAACCTGCACATTTAGAAATACATGCAGGGCTGAGTACGAAAGTACTCAGTGGGCACATGCCGAAAACTATACATAATAATTGTCAAGCCATTCAACTGTAAGACATAGGGGTTTTACTGAAAAGAGCCCATGCTTACTAAAACTGTTCTTGTGATCTAAAAGTGCATGCATGCTAAGTTCTTTCGTAATCTACCATATCTGAAACTGTGGTGTCGAGGAGGTGGCCACCTCACACGACACCTGACCGGCCAACCCTGAAGATGACTCACGGTCCTGTGTACACTAGTCCAAGCAAGATAGCAAGTCTTGACAAGGACCCGAAATCGATTAACTTTATTGGCGAAGCCAATTCAGATAGGTGTCATACATAAAACAAAAATGTTTATGGCATGACAATACTTGAAAATAAGCATTTTCATCTAAACATTCTATAACTTTTCTTGTATAAGAAAGCCCACCTTAAGTAGCGTGAAAAGTGTCGATCCTGATAAAATCGCAACGTCAACCTTCCGGTCGATTTCCACCTATTTAGAAATGACAATATAAGAATTTTCATTCTTATAGAATCTAATAATTCCTTATAAAGGATATTATAATTTTTTGTTTCTAACTTCTCGTTTTAACTAACGTTCCGTTAATAAATCGTGAGATTATTAATCGGAGTTAATTATTCTTCATAGCTAGTGGTAGCCGTTAATTGTCCTTGTAAGCTTCGAATAATAATTTATTTGAAGTTATATATATTAGATTGTTAAATCTAATATTCACTTTATAATTCATTTCCATGAATTAAATAGGCTATTTTAGGCTTGAGAATTTCTCAAGCTTCGATAATAAACTCATATTACTCGAGTGGCTTTATTCGAATTAATAAAACATTTCTCGGTAATTTATAACGTTCCTCGTCTAAATTTTATGGTATTAACATACGAAATATTTAATAAATTAAACAGTTGGGCCGTAATTTAATCGGCCCAACTTGAGCCCAATTCCCGGCCCAAGACTACTCCTAACCCAGACCCAAAACCCAACCCAAAACCCGACCCGAAACCCGACCCAGAACCCGACCCGGTTTAAACCCTAAGTATAAAAACCCCAAATCCTCACCATTACTCTTATTTCCCCCAATTCTCATTCATCCGCCCCATCTCCCTCTCCCTTTCCCTGTCGAACTGACCCTGCCGGCTGGCTGGAGTCGACGCCGCCGTCACCGGCGGCGAGATGCCACCGTCGCCGGCCGTATCTTCTCCTTCCTCTCCTGTTTTCCCCCATCATTCTCTCTCTCTATCTTCTCTTCTCTCGAGATCTCTCACTCTCTCTCTCGGACTGAATCTGCCGGCGCCACCCTCGCCGGCGGCGAGGGTCGTGCTCCGGCAGTAGCCCCTCCCTTCTCCTTGCCATTCCCCTCTCTAACTGCTCACCTCCCTTTTCCCTTGCAGGTCGATGGAGCCGCCGAAGCAGTCCGCCGCCGCTGGAACACCGGAGACCGTAGCCGTCCAGGTTTGTTCTCCCTTTCTCTCTTCCTCATTCTCACTCTAACTCTCTCTCTCTTACCCCACCTCTGATCTCTCTATCTCTTGGCACACATATATATACGAATTAATGTTTTCCCTTTTTTTTTATACAGCGGTTTTTGGGACAGCAGCTGTTCCCGGAGGAGAGCGCCGTCGCCGTCAAAGTTCGACTCGGGGCCGCCTTTGCCGCCCCGACAGACTCGGCTTCAGTCCCTTTCCCGTCCCGACGAGGCTTCGGTGTCGACGGAGGTTCGACTTGCTCTCTTCTTTTATTTATTATGAATCGTATATGTAATGTCTTATATATGATCTTCTCTCGTTTTTGTGCGTTCGACACATATTCGGATTTAGGACTTAATCCTCTTGATACAGTGGATATTAAAAGGTAGTAGAGAGTTCTTATGGTTCTCAATGCTTAAGTCTTGAATTCCTTCTTGAGAATTTTTAAGTGTGTATGTGAGCATCAAGTTATGCCTCTTATCTAAAATAAGATTGAGTCCTTCATGCTTTTGATTCTTTTCATAAGCTGTAAATATTTGTGTGTGTGATAATTGCTAGTACTTCTTTAGGAGCTCATGCTTGGTTCATTATTTAATCAAAGAGTTAAATTTTTAGCATGCTTCCATTGAAATCGAATCTGAAAATTAGCATGCTTGCTTCCTATTGATATTCTACTTGAAAATGGTGATAATATGCTTACTAGTTGTTAGAAGGGCTGTGGTTGCTAGCTTTTCCCTTCCTCTTCCTTAGATCTTCTTCTCCTTCTTCTCTTAAATCTATTTCTTTTGAGTGATGAGTAGGGTGTGAAGTAGAAAACTGACTTATGGTTTATGTTGGGGTATTTATACTTCTTCTTGGTTGAGGATTGGTATGTAATTAGCAGGTGTGAAACCTGTGAACTTAACCTCCATTTTCTTCATGATTTGATGCCTTCTTTCCCTTGCTTTAGGGGATGGTTTTGCAGGACATAGTTTGGGAGGTTTGGGGCTGATTTTGTCAATGAAGCTAGGGAAAAGATGATGGTGGCTAGAAGGAGAAAGCTGCTGCAGAATTGGCAGCCAAGTAGCAGCCACTCCTTTCTTGTCTTTCTCTAACTTTTGCATTAATTGTACATTAACAATACATTGAATGTGTATTAATTTCTTGTACATTATACAATGCATGTGATTTCTTTATTCCTTATGTAATAGTTAGATGTATTATTAGATTACTTTCTACATACGTAGCATGTATTTTAATATACATCTATTACATATTTTTCGTTACGCAACTCCTTCGGTTTTCCGTTTCTTAAGTCGACAGACTTCTACTAATTGGGCTTGGCCCAATTCATTAATTTATGGGCTTGAGCCCAATTTATAAAATTTTATGGGCTTGGCCCAACTCTTAATTAATTAAGATTGCCTTCGTTTAATAACGTTCTATCTTACTCGATAATCATAAATACGAGTGTTACTCGTGACTTATTATCGTAACTTAGATTTATAGATTATCGAATTTGCGGGCCATTACATTCTACCCACCTTAAAAAAAAATTTCGTCCCGAAATTTGCAGACCTCTAATTGAAAAGCTCGGGGTATTTTTCTTTCATCTTATCCTCAAGTTCCCATGTCGCTTCTTCCTGTCCGTGGTGTTTCCACCAAACCTCGAATGAAGTAGCATACTTCGTTCTAAGATGTTGCACCTTTCGGTCCAAAACTTCTTTTACTTTATTCTTGCAACTAAGCTACAAATTTAAGACAAATTCATCTTGATGAATTTCGCGCATGCTATCAATCACATATCCTCTTACTTGCATACGTAAAATACCACATTATGTATACGTTCTAATTTTTGGAGGTGTTTCTAACTTGTATGCTACTTTAGCATATCACGTTCTTTTTGGATATTATAAGGTCTTAGTAAAACGAGTTCTTAGCTTTCCCTTGAATATAAACATGGTTACCTACTTCGAAGGTGTTACCTTCATGAAAACTTTATCTACTATTTCAAAGTTTATCTTTGTTCGACATTTGTCGGTTCAGGACTTCTGTCCATTCTATCTTCTCTCACTCTTTTACAACATATTCTATCTTGATCCTTTCATTGATCGTATCAGGACCTTTAATCTTTCTTTCACCTATCTTGTCTTTATAGAGAGTGGTCTATATTGTCACCTTTATAGTACGTCATATGGCATCACGCCTTTTTTATAGGCTAATAACTATTATTAGCAAGTCTATTTCCGCCTTTAACGAGTACGACTGTTCTCGACATGCCTTATAGGATCTAAATCCTTCTTTCCCATTGCCTATCAGTTTGGCGATGACAAGCTGTGCTATTAACTAGCTTAGTGCTTAAATCTTTCGTAACTAATCCAGGACCTGTATGTAACATAGTGTCTTGGTTTCTAGTGATAAACACATTGTGTAACACTTGACTCCTTAAGCATGTAATTGGGCTAATCTTGATCTGTGGCTGATCGAAATGGAAATAGTATAAGGTCTCTTCGTAAGTCGATCAATAACTTTATATATAAAACTTTGTTTTCTTTCTTAGTTTTGGTAGTCTCATCACAATCTCATTGTAACGTGTTCGCAGTTTCACTACGAAATCTTTTAGGGGTTGTAGCTTCCCTAAAATTTTGATCATGATCTAATTTATCGTAATCAATTAGTTAACATGGTGGTTAACCATATCCTTGAAACAAGTTTACTTGTTTGACATACTAAAGCACCTTCTGGTAGTTGAGGCTATACATTTCTTCATGTCCCCTACCACAACTTTCTTTATAGGTCTTAATGCATCTTGTATTCCCAGGTAAGCGGTTTATAGTGTATCTTTAGTCTTACTTAAGATTTCATTCTTGAGCTCATCATCGTGTGGTATGCACAACCTCCCTAACAATATTCTTCGGTATTATTATCCTTAACATCTGTATCTTCTTTAACTTCGTTTCTTTGCTTTATGCCTCTCGTTGACATTATAGTCAATGTAGTAATAATCTTTTCTACCGCCTTGGGCGAGGCACTACCTTTAAATTTATATTCTTAAAATCACTGACAATTGTCTTCTCACTCGTGAGAAGAAGTATCAACACAAAGCGTGGTTTACGACTTAAAGCATTGGCTATTATATTGACCTTTGCATTGGTAGTTGATACTACATTCATAATTCCCTACTAGTTCTACCCACCTTATTCGACACACATAAAAGCTCACTGTTCGAATTCGTTCTTGTAATCCGTGAGATTTTGCATTAACTCCATAAGGTTGATGCTTCTAAATTTTCAGGGCGTGCACCACTGAAAAATTTAAGTTGTGGGTAGGGTTGTGGTATAACCAACGTGGTGTATAAATTGTTACATTTCTTTCCTTTCATTGGTACTGGGATGATCCCATTCCCTGAGGCATCTATGTATGTTGTTTATTTCTTTTGTAGTTCTAGAACTATCAGAATTAGCACAACCATCGACTTCCATGTCAACTGTTGAAAGCATGAGTGACGCTTAAAGGTCCACATACACTGGATCACTCGCTTTACAATCATGTTATTGGCCTTACTATCTTGGAGAATTCTTGACGAATCTCTGGTAATAACGAGTCACTCCTAAGAGGCTACGTATTTTATTTAGTGTAGATGATTCTCACCCTTGTAAAGCTTCTACTTTTGCTGGGTCTACTTAATTTCATCCGACGACACGATGTGTCCAATTAATGTCACTTTGTTAAGCTAGAAAACATATTCTCTATTTTTTTTTTATGTATAAGCATTTCCCTTGTACTATTCTTTTTAACTTAATTGCTCATGTATAGGTGAGACATTTAATACTATATGGAGTAGAGATTTATAATAATTGGGCAGGTCATTTCGATTGCTCAATCTATACATTTCAATGAGGGGTAAAAATAATTACCTCTGGTAGCAATGCTACATCTTCCAATTATTTACTTGCTCAATTCATATGAGTTTTACATGGACGGTCCTTTGATATGCTAATTGCATATACTTTATCTCTACCAATTCTTCCTTCTCTATATCGCCTTCGTTCGACTTTTAATATTTAAGGGACCTTGGCAAGACTTTCTGTCTCCTTGGAATAGGGCTAATTACTTAAAATAGGTTTGAACCTGTATCAATTTACTGATCCATAAAACTATTGGTTATTCGATAGAGTCATAACCCTCCTATTTTATTTACGTACCGTTGTTTCCGTTATGGAGGTTTAAATTGTACATAGTCCTCTTACTTTATACTCTTGTAGATAATCTTGTCTATCCACCATTTCGAATCAATCTTCTAGATTGAGGATTTACTGAAACTCTTGGTCCATATCTCAAATGCTCCTTATTTCATATAGTTTCTTAACTGGAGGAGTTCCTTGAGGATTAGGTTCCTTGGAATGGATTATCTTTCCGTTTGTCTTACTCTGTTACATTCCGTTGCTAACTTTCATTCATACGTCTTTCGTGGCCGACCAACTTAAATCTTGTTATTCGAAACTTTATTTCTAGCGAAAAAAAAAAAAAAAAATTTGTCTGATCCATGCGATTGTTCTAAGGGGTGTATCACCGGTGATGTATGGAAATCTTAATCTTGATTTTGTCATCAACCTATACCACCAACTACTACATTTGTTAATGTGGTGTCAACTCTTGATCATTTGCTATATTCTGTGGGAACTGATTTATCCAGTACTTTAATGCATGCATCCACTTAAATATATATTCTGCTTATGTACTCATTTCTCCTCTTTACTTATTCTCTTAATATGCCTTACCATTCTCGTAGTTTCGAACATGCTTCTTATTTTACTATCTAGTATCTCTTTTCTTGATTACACACAACAAAAAAAATTTCTCGGAATTCCAAAAGGTCTTTATTAACTATCTCTCCTCACACCATTATCCACTTGAGTCTTGTATCAATATCCTTACTCATTTATCAACCCCTGAACCATTTTGTAACATACTCAAGATCATCTCATTGTCCTTAAACATTTTTCATCTTAAATTTCCTTCCACTAATTGTAAGTCTCTTTATTTCTATCTTGTTCTATTTCATTTATGTTTTGGGTAATCCCTGACGGTATCATACTTTAAGTCATACTCGTGACTTGCTATTGGGCTTAGTAAACTCCATTGCTTGGATAGCTAATTGTATCAAAGTGGAATGATGATATCATTACACGATACTGGAAGGTATAATGACAATGGTTCAATTTTGGCACAACAAGTAACCAAAATATGTTATCAATAAATCATCTGACAAGCTAGGAAAGAATAATCAGAGGGTAGAAATGAAATGACAAAGGTCAGGGGAGGAGACCCATTTTGTCGATACCCGTCCGATTTCTTGTCTGATGGTAACGCTACCGAGATTGATATTATGTGGGGTGATCAGTCCCGCATAGACACAATCTCAGTCACACGAAGTTCTAGTACTTTGGTGACTCTCAACTTATCGGGCGGTGAAAAGAAGCTTTTGCAACGTTTGGCTAGCTCTTTTAACTCATAATTTTTCTGAACTCTATAATTTCATAATACATTCCCCTGGGCTTCAAAGGGGCTCGCGAAGCATATCACGACACAAGGCATTAACATGATAAGCCTTCCTTTATATCACTAGCCACACAATTCTTCTTACTATAAGTACTTATGTACAACTTCACTGAAGTAGTCTTCAATGTTCTTTTATCCCCTATAAGCTTTCACCACTAACTGAATGTGCTATCACTGTTATTCATAACCTTACAAGGGCATATAACCTTGTATCTTTATTCTGATTGTACGTTGTAGAGTTCGGGGTTCTCTTTGGGGTATTGCCTCGCATATCAATCGAGGTGGCCTTATCAATATAAGGTTTCTTTTAAATAGCACTAATATTTCCATATTATAGACTTCTTACGAGTCTACGCTCTAGGATGTCATACTATCGGTTAATCTTAACCGGCCATAATAACTAATTTATTTTAGATATTTAGTCTGCATGATAGTCGCACCTTAGGTTGAAACATACAATCTGCTCCATTTGATTCTATGGTTTGGTCTTGTATATAAACCTTATTGGTGTTAACCATACACATTAAAAATGCCTACAATCTTGGGAATGTCGTTTATTAGGTCATGGTAATGTCATCCTGAACGATCAATCTCGTATAATGTCGCCCATCATCCTTACTAATTTGTTGGCGGTAGATTTTTCAATCTCGTAATAACGTCATGTCTTACACCCTGTGATCGTGGGTGGATATTCTAAAGTGACCAAAATGGGACATCAACTTATCTAAACCATTCTTGTAAAAGGACTGATAAATTCGTTATGATCGAACTATCTCTGGTGTCGAAGCACCGGGTTGCTTCTTCCTTTTGGTGAACTTTGTTCAGGCCTAACCTTATTTAGGTTCTGATTGACACGTTCTAATATTTGAACTCTAAGAATTAGAGATCAATTAATGCTTTTATGCTCATGGATATATATTTCCAAATAGGTATAACTATTGTTACCGTCATTCTTTTCTAACTTCTATTTAATCTTTCATTTGACTGCTGTGATATTCTTTTGTCTAACCATGATGTGGTACATCAATAATTTTATAGTGGTCTTATCTTTATTGCGCCACGGTATCTTCATTAACTTATAATCACTTCATTATATAAAACATCAGTGAACTAACGTCGTTCGCATGTTTTGAAAAGCCGTTAAAAGGCTAAGCCCATGTCATCGAATGACATCTTATCTTCATTGTTTCTCTTGCCTCGATTCCTTTGCACTCGTGCATCTTCATCGCCTCTTCTTCTTCTTTCCTTACGAAAAGGAAGGAATTTCATTCCCTCAATGTCAATTCTAAGTTTTCCAAGGAAAACAACTAGTTCAAGCGAGCTATGTTCTCTAGCAAGCCATGTTCTTTTCTATATGTGATCTTAATTCCACTATGTCCTTTCTATTCTTCAACTTCCAATCTCGTGAGAGTCTTACCTTTCCTCGTTGAGCGCGATGTAGTGAAGTGCAGAGCTTTGTCGACTGACTCAATTAGTCAAGTGAATCAATGCTCGACTAAACTCTGAAGAAGACTCTCGGGTTTCAGAGCAACCGTGGCTCTGATACCACTCTGTCACGACCGGACTTCACTAAGGATAGTTAAGCCGGGAAACCATGACTAGGGATGGGAATTAAGAGTAAGGGAAAGAAAGGGGGTATAAGATTGTGTGTGGAATATGACTCGTATAACTATTTGAACAACACTTTATACCATTGAACGTCTCAACTCGGGATCTCAAATGAGAATACAAGGATACTTGTCATAATCTATTACATGACTTGAAACAATTCTCGAAAGCTCAAGAGTTTGCACAGCGGAAGAACACTTGAATACATGTATGAAGACACGTATTACCGAGAGTCCTAATCTATAACGACAAAAGCTCCACTCGCCACTTCACATCATCTCGCTCAACCTGCACATTTAGAAATACATGCAGGGCTGAATACGAAAGTACTCAGTGGGCACATGCCGAAAACTATACATAATAATTGTCAAGCCATTCAACTGTAAGACATAGGGGTTTTACTGAAAAGAGCCCATGCTTACTAAAACTGTTCTTGTGATCTAAAAGTGCATGCATGCTAAGTTCTTTCGTAATCTACCATATCTGAAACTGTGGTGTCGAGGAGGTGGCCACCTCACACGACACCTGACCGGCCAACCCTGAAGATGACTCACGGTCCTGTGTACACTAGTCCAAGCAAGATAGCAAGTCTTGACAAGGACCCGAAATCGATTAACTTTATTGGCGAAGCCAATTCAGATAGGTGTCATACATAAAACAAAAATGTTTATGGCATGACAATACTTGAAAATAAGCATTTTCATCTAAACATTCTATAACTTTTCTTGTATAAGAAAGCCCACCTTAAGTAGCGTGAAAAGTGTCGATCCTGATAAAATCGCAACGTCAACCTTCCGGTCGATTTCCACCTATTTAGAAATGACAATATAAGAATTTTCATTCTTATAGAATCTAATAATTCCTTATAAAGGATATTATAATTTTTTGTTTCTAACTTCTCGTTTTAACTAACGTTCCGTTAATAAATCGTGAGATTATTAATCGGAGTTAATTATTCTTCATAGCTAGTGGTAGCCGTTAATTGTCCTTGTAAGCTTCGAATAATAATTTATTTGAAGTTATATATATTAGATTTTTAAATCTAATATTCACTTTATAATTCATTTCCATGAATTAAATAGGCTATTTTAGGCTTGAGAATTTCTCAAGCTTCGATAATAAACTCATTACTCGAGTGGCTTTATTCGAATTAATAAAACATTTCTCGGTAATTTATAACGTTCCTCGTCTAAATTTTATGGTATTAACATACGAAATATTTAATAAATTAAACAGTTGGGCCGTAATTTAATCGGCCCAACTTGAGCCCAATTCCCGGCCCAAGACTACTCCTAACCCAGACCCAAAACCCAACCCAAAACCCGACCCGAAACCCGACCCAGAACCCGACCCGGTTTAAACCCTAAGTATAAAAACCCCAAATCCTCACCATTACTCTTATTTCCCCCAATTCTCATTCATCCGCCCCATCTCCCTCTCCCTTTCCCTGTCGAACTGACCCTGCTGGCTGGCTGGAGTCGACGCCACCGTCACCGGCGGCGAGATGCCACCGTCGCCGGCCGTATCTTCTCCTTCCTCTCCTGTTTTCCCCCATCATTCTCTCTCTCTATCTTCTCTTCTCTCGAGATCTCTCACTCTCTCTCGGACTGAATCTGCCGGCGCCACCCTCGCCGGCGGCGAGGGTCGTGCTCCGGCAGTAGCCCCTCCCTTCTCCTTGCCATTCCCCTCTCTAACTGCTCACCTCCCTTTTCCCTTGCAGGTCGATGGAGCCGCCGAAGCAGTCCGCCGCCGCTGGAACACCGGAGACCGTAGCCGTCCAGGTTTGTTCTCCCTTTCTCTCTTCCTCATTCTCACTCTAACTCTCTCTCTCTTACCCCACCTCTGATCTCTCTATCTCTTGGCACACATATATATACGAATTAATGTTTTCCCTTTTTTTTTTATACAGCGGTTTTTGGGACAGCAGCTGTTCCCGGAGGAGAGCGCCGTCGCCGTCAAAGTTCGACTCGGGGCCGCCTTTGCCGCCCCGACAGACTCGGCTTCAGTCCCTTTCCCGTCCCGACGAGGCTTCGGTGTCGACGGAGGTTCGACTTGCTCTCTTCTTTTATTTATTATGAATCGTATATGTAATGTCTTATATATGATCTTCTCTCGTTTTTGTGCGTTCGACACATATTCGGATTTAGGACTTAATCCTCTTGATACAGTGGATATTAAAAGGTAGTAGAGAGTTCTTATGGTTCTCAATGCTTAAGTCTTGAATTCCTTCTTGAGAATTTTTAAGTGTGTATGTGAGCATCAAGTTATGCCTCTTATCTAAAATAAGATTGAGTCCTTCATGCTTTTGATTCTTTTCATAAGCTGTAAATATTTGTGTGTGTGATAATTGCTAGTACTTCTTTAGGAGCTCATGCTTGGTTCATTATTTAATCAAAGAGTTAAATTTTTAGCATGCTTCCATTGAAATCGAATCTGAAAATTAGCATGCTTGCTTCCTATTGATATTCTACTTGAAAATGGTGATAATATGCTTACTAGTTGTTAGAAGGGCTGTGGTTGCTAGCTTTTCCCTTCCTCTTCCTTAGATCTTCTTCTCCTTCTTCTCTTAAATCTATTTCTTTTGAGTGATGAGTAGGGTGTGAAGTAGAAAACTGACTTATGGTTTATGTTGGGGTATTTATACTTCTTCTTGGTTGAGGATTGGTATGTAATTAGCAGGTGTGAAACCTGTGAACTTAACCTCCATTTTCTTCATGATTTGATGCCTTCTTTCCCTTGCTTTAGGGGATGGTTTTGCAGGACATAGTTGGGGAGGTTTGGGGCTGATTTTGTCAATGAAGCTAGGGAAAAGATGATGGTGGCTAGAAGGAGAAAGCTGCTGCAGAATTGGCAGCCAAGTAGCAGCCACTCCTTTCTTGTCTTTCTCTAACTTTTGCATTAATTGTACATTAACAATACATTGAATGTGTATTAATTTCTTGTACATTATACAATGCATGTGATTTCTTTATTCCTTATGTAATAGTTAGATGTATTATTAGATTACTTTCTACATACGTAGCATGTATTTTAATATACATCTATTACATATTTTTCGTTACGCAACTCCTTCGGTTTTCCGTTTCTTAAGTCGACAGACTTCTACTAATTGGGCTTGGCCCAATTCATTAATTTATGGGCTTGAGCCCAATTTATAAAATTTTATGGGCTTGACCCAACTCTTAATTAATTAAGATTGCCTTCGTTTAATAACGTTCTATCTTACTCGATAATCATAAATACGAGTGTTACTCGTGACTTATTATCGTAACTTAGATTTATAGATTATCGAATTTGCGGGCCATTACATTCTACCCACCTTAAAAAAAAATTTCGTCCCGAAATTTGCAGACCTCTAATTGAAAAGCTCGGGGTATTTTTCTTTCATCTTATCCTCAAGTTCCCATGTCGCTTCTTCCTGTCCGTGGTGTTTCCACCAAACCTCGAATGAAGTAGCATACTTCGTTCTAAGATGTTGCACCTTTCGGTCCAAAACTTCTTTTACTTTATTCTTGCAACTAAGCTACAAATTTAAGACAAATTCATCTTGATGAATTTCGCGCATGCTATCAATCACATATCCTCTTACTTGCATACGTAAAATACCACATTATGTATACGTTCTAATTTTTGGAGGTGTTTCTAACTTGTATGCTACTTTAGCATATCACGTTCTTTTTGGATATTATAAGGTCTTAGTAAAACGAGTTCTTAGCTTTCCCTTGAATATAAACATGGTTACCTACTTCGAAGGTGTTACCTTCATGAAAACTTTATCTACTATTTCAAAGTTTATCTTTGTTCGACATTTGTCGGTTCAGGACTTCTGTCCATTCTATCTTCTCTCACTCTTTTACAACATATTCTATCTTGATCCTTTCATTGATCGTATCAGGACCTTTAATCTTTCTTTCACCTATCTTGTCTTTATAGAGAGTGGTCTATATTGTCACCTTTATAGTACGTCATATGGCATCACGCCTTTTTTATAGGCTAATAACTATTATTAGCAAGTCTATTTCCGCCTTTAACGAGTACGACTGTTCTCGACATGCCTTATAGGATCTAAATCCTTCTTTCCCATTGCCTATCAGTTTGGCGATGACAAGCTGTGCTATTAACTAGCTTAGTGCTTAAATCTTTCGTAACTAATCCAGGACCTGTATGTAACATAGTGTCTTGGTTTCTAGTGATAAACACATTGTGTAACACTTGACTCCTTAAGCATGTAATTGGGCTAATCTTGATCTGTGGCTGATCGAAATGGAAATAGTATAAGGTCTCTTCGTAAGTCGATCAATAACTTTATATATAAAACTTTGTTTTCTTTCTTAGTTTTGGTAGTCTCATCACAATCTCATTGTAACGTGTTCGCAGTTTCACTACGAAATCTTTTAGGGGTTGTAGCTTCCCTAAAATTTTGATCATGATCTAATTTATCGTAATCAATTAGTTAACATGGTGGTTAACCATATCCTTGAAACAAGTTTACTTGTTTGACATACTAAAGCACCTTCTGGTAGTTGAGGCTATACATTTCTTCATGTCCCCTACCACAACTTTCTTTATAGGTCTTAATGCATCTTGTATTCCCAGGTAAGCGGTTTATAGTGTATCTTTAGTCTTACTTAAGATTTCATTCTTGAGCTCATCATCGTGTGGTATGCACAACCTCCCTAACAATATTCTTCGGTATTATTATCCTTAACATCTGTATCTTCTTTAACTTCGTTTCTTTGCTTTATGCCTCTCGTTGACATTATAGTCAATGTAGTAATAATCTTTTCTACCGCCTTGGGCGAGGCACTACCTTTAAATTTATATTCTTAAAATCACTGACAATTGTCTTCTCACTCGTGAGAAGAAGTATCAACACAAAGCGTGGTTTACGACTTAAAGCATTGGCTATTATATTGACCTTTGCATTGGTAGTTGATACTACATTCATAATTCCCTACTAGTTCTACCCACCTTATTCGACACACATAAAAGCTCACTGTTCGAATTCGTTCTTGTAATCCGTGAGATTTTGCATTAACTCCATAAGGTTGATGCTTCTAAATTTTCAGGGCGTGCACCACTGAAAAATTTAAGTTGTGGGTAGGGTTGTGGTATAACCAACGTGGTGTATAAATTGTTACATTTCTTTCCTTTCATTGGTACTGGGATGATCCCATTCCCTGAGGCATCTATGTATGTTGTTTATTTCTTTTGTAGTTCTAGAACTATCAGAATTAGCACAACCATCGACTTCCATGTCAACTGTTGAAAGCATGAGTGACGCTTAAAGGTCCACATACACTGGATCACTCGCTTTACAATCATGTTATTGGCCTTACTATCTTGGAGAATTCTTGACGAATCTCTGGTAATAACGAGTCACTCCTAAGAGGCTACGTATTTTATTTAGTGTAGATGATTCTCACCCTTGTAAAGCTTCTACTTTTGCTGGGTCTACTTAATTTCATCCGACGACACGATGTGTCCAATTAATGTCACTTTGTTAAGCTAGAAAACATATTCTCTATTTTTTTTTTATGTATAAGCATTTCCCTTGTACTATTCTTTTTAACTTAATTGCTCATGTATAGGTGAGACATTTAATACTATATGGAGTAGAGATTTATAATAATTGGGCAGGTCATTTCGATTGCTCAATCTATACATTTCAATGAGGGGTAAAAATAATTACCTCTGGTAGCAATGCTACATCTTCCAATTATTTACTTGCTCAATTCATATGAGTTTTACATGGACGGTCCTTTGATATGCTAATTGCATATACTTTATCTCTACCAATTCTTCCTTCTCTATATCGCCTTCGTTCGACTTTTAATATTTAAGGGACCTTGGCAAGACTTTCTGTCTCCTTGGAATAGGGCTAATTACTTAAAATAGGTTTGAACCTGTATCAATTTACTGATCCATAAAACTATTGGTTATTCGATAGAGTCATAACCCTCCTATTTTATTTACGTACCGTTGTTTCCGTTATGGAGGTTTAAATTGTACATAGTCCTCTTACTTTATACTCTTGTAGATAATCTTGTCTATCCACCATTTCGAATCAATCTTCTAGATTGAGGATTTACTGAAACTCTTGGTCCATATCTCAAATGCTCCTTATTTCATATAGTTTCTTAACTGGAGGAGTTCCTTGAGGATTAGGTTCCTTGGAATGGATTATCTTTCCGTTTGTCTTACTCTGTTACATTCCGTTGCTAACTTTCATTCATACGTCTTTCGTGGCCGACCAACTTAAATCTTGTTATTCGAAACTTTATTTCTAGCGAAAAAAAAAAAAAAAAATTTGTCTGATCCATGCGATTGTTCTAAGGGGTGTATCACCGGTGATGTATGGAAATCTTAATCTTGATTTTGTCATCAACCTATACCACCAACTACTACATTTGTTAATGTGGTGTCAACTCTTGATCATTTGCTATATTCTGTGGGAACTGATTTATCCAGTACTTTAATGCATGCATCCACTTAAATATATATTCTGCTTATGTACTCATTTCTCCTCTTTACTTATTCTCTTAATATGCCTTACCATTCTCGTAGTTTCGAACATGCTTCTTATTTTACTATCTAGTATCTCTTTTCTTGATTACACACAACAAAAAAAATTTCTCGGAATTCCAAAAGGTCTTTATTAACTATCTCTCCTCACACCATTATCCACTTGAGTCTTGTATCAATATCCTTACTCATTTATCAACCCCTGAACCATTTTGTAACATACTCAAGATCATCTCATTGTCCTTAAACATTTTTCATCTTAAATTTCCTTCCACTAATTGTAAGTCTCTTTATTTCTATCTTGTTCTATTTCATTTATGTTTTGGGTAATCCCTGACGGTATCATACTTTAAGTCATACTCGTGACTTGCTATTGGGCTTAGTAAACTCCATTGCTTGGATAGCTAATTGTATCAAAGTGGAATGAGGATATCGTTACACGATACTGGAAGGTATAATGACAATGGTTCAATTTTGGCACAACAAGTAACCAAAATATGTTATCAATAAATCATCTGACAAGCTAGGAAAGAATAATCAGAGGGTAGAAATGAAATGACAAAGGTCAGGGGGAGGAGACCCATTTTGTCGATACCCGTCCGATTTCTTGTCTGATGGTAACGCTACCGAGATTGATATTATGTGGGGTGATCAGTCCCGCATAGACACAATCTCAGTCACACGAAGTTCTAGTACTTTGGTGACTCTCAACTTATCGGGCGGTGAAAAGAAGCTTTTGCAACGTTTGGCTAGCTCTTTTAACTCATAATTTTTCTGAACTCTATAATTTCATAATACATTCCCCTGGGCTTCAAAGGGGCTCGCGAAGCATATCACGACACAAGGCATTAACATGATAAGCCTTCCTTTATATCACTAGCCACACAATTCTTCTTACTATAAGTACTTATGTACAACTTCACTGAAGTAGTCTTCAATGTTCTTTTATCCCCTATAAGCTTTCACCACTAACTGAATGTGCTATCACTGTTATTCATAACCTTACAAGGGCATATAACCTTGTATCTTTATTCTGATTGTACGTTGTAGAGTTCGGGGTTCTCTTTGGGGTATTGCCTCGCATATCAATCGAGGTGGCCTTATCAATATAAGGTTTCTTTTAAATAGCACTAATATTTCCATATTATAGACTTCTTACGAGTCTACGCTCTAGGATGTCATACTATCGGTTAATCTTAACCGGCCATAATAACTAATTTATTTTAGATATTTAGTCTGCATGATAGTCGCACCTTAGGTTGAAACATACAATCTGCTCCATATGATTCTATGGTTTGGTCTTGTATATAAACCTTATTGGTGTTAACCATACACATTAAAAATGCCTACAATCTTGGGAATGTCGTTTATTAGGTCATGGTAATGTCATCCTGAACGATCAATCTCGTATAATGTCGCCCATCATCCTTACTAATTTGTTGGCGGTAGATTTTTCAATCTCGTAATAACGTCATGTCTTACACCCTGTGATCGTGGGTGGATATTCTAAAGTGACCAAAATGGGACATCAACTTATCTAAACCATTCTTGTAAAAGGACTGATAAATTCGTTATGATCGAACTATCTCTGGTGTCGAAGCACCGGGTTGCTTCTTCCTTTTGGTGAACTTTGTTCAGGCCTAACCTTATTTAGGTTCTGATTGACATGTTCTAATATTTGAACTCTAAGAATTAGAGATCAATTAATGCTTTTATGCTCATGGATATATATTTCCAAATAGGTATAACTATTGTTACCGTCATTCTTTTCTAACTTCTATTTAATCTTTCATTTGACTGCTGTTATATTCTTTTGTCTAACCATGATGTGGTACATCAATAATTTTATAGTGGTCTTATCTTTATTGCGCCACGGTATCTTCATTAACTTATAATCACTTCATTATATAAAACATCAGTGAACTAACGTCGTTCGCATGTTTTGAAAAGCCGTTAAAAGGCTAAGCCCATGTCATCGAATGACATCTTATCTTCATTGTTTCTCTTGCCTCGATTCCTTTGCACTCGTGCATCTTCATCGCCTCTTCTTCTTCTTTCCTTACGAAAAGGAAGGAATTTCATTCCCTCAATGTCAATTCTAAGTTTTCCAAGGAAAACAACTAGTTCAAGCGAGCTATGTTCTCTAGCAAGCCTTGTTCTTTTCTATATGTGATCTTAATTCCACTATGTCCTTTCTATTCTTCAACTTCCAATCTCGTGAGAGTCTTACCTTTCCTCGTTGAGCGCGATGTAGTGAAGTGCAGAGCTTTGTCGACTGACTCAATTAGTCAAGTGAATCAATGCTCGACTAAACTCTGAAGAAGACTCTCGGGTTTCAGAGCAACCGTGGCTCTGATACCACTCTGTCACGACCGGACTTCACTAAGGATAGTTAAGCCGGGAAACCATGACTAGGGATGGGAATTAAGAGTAGGGGAAAGAAAGGGGGTATAAGATTGTGTGTGGAATATGACTCGTATAACTATTTGAACAACACTTTATACCATTGAACGTCTCAACTCGGGATCTCAAATGAGAATACAAGGATACTTGTCATAATCTATTACATGACTTGAAACAATTCTCGAAAGCTCAAGAGTTTGCACAGCGGAAGAACACTTGAATACATGTATGAAGACACGTATTACCGAGAGTCCTAATCTATAACGACAAAAGCTCCACTCGCCACTTCACATCATCTCGCTCAACCTGCACATTTAGAAATACATGCAGGGCTGAATACGAAAGTACTCAGTGGGCACATGCCGAAAACTATACATAATAATTGTCAAGCCATTCAACTGTAAGACATAGGGGTTTTACTGAAAAGAGCCCATGCTTACTAAAACTGTTCTTGTGATCTAAAAGTGCATGCATGCTAAGTTCTTTCGTAATCTACCATATCTGAAACTGTGGTGTCGAGGAGGTGGCCACCTCACACGACACCTGACCGGCCAACCCTGAAGATGACTCACGGTCCTGTGTACACTAGTCCAAGCAAGATAGCAAGTCTTGACAAGGACCCGAAATCGATTAACTTTATTGGCGAAGCCAATTCAGATTGGTGTCATACATAAAACAAAAATGTTTATGGCATGACAATACTTGAAAATAAGCATTTTCATCTAAACATTCTATAACTTTTCTTGTATAAGAAAGCCCACCTTAAGTAGCGTGAAAAGTGTCGATCCTGATAAAATCGCAACGTCAACCTTCCGGTCGATTTCCACCTATTTAGAAATGACAATATAAGAATTTTCATTCTTATAGAATCTAATAATTCCTTATAAAGGATATTATAATTTTTTGTTTCTAACTTCTCGTTTTAACTAACGTTCCGTTAATAAATCGTGAGATTATTAATCGGAGTTAATTATTCTTCATAGCTAGTGGTAGCCGTTAATTGTCCTTGTAAGCTTCGAATAATAATTTATTTGAAGTTATATATATTAGATTGTTAAATCTAATATTCACTTTATAATTCATTTCCATGAATTAAATAGGCTATTTTAGGCTTGAGAATTTCTCAAGCTTCGATAATAAACTCATTACTCGAGTGGCTTTATTCGAATTAATAAAACATTTCTCGGTAATTTATAACGTTCCTCGTCTAAATTTTATGGTATTAACATACGAAATATTTAATAAATTAAACAGTTGGGCCGTAATTTGTTCACTAATATTTTTACTACCGCAAGTGTACGGGTGTAATTATAGATAGGGAAGCAAGGTCGTATTCCACGAGGACTGATTAACCTAACGAGTACTAGTCTAATTTCCTATCCTCTATCTAGACGAATAAATCGCTGGATTTTGTTTTACTAAACTAATTATAAGCGAAACAATAAACATAAACAACAAGCCACGAGAGAATCAAATATAAGAAGAATTATTCTAGAGCTTCGGTTTCGATGAACAAACGAATTCAATTAAATCAAAATCAATCAATCACATAGAGGACTCGACTATTACTAGAACAACCACACAATAAGCTTAAACCTACTTTCGTAGCGCCTAAACCGTAGATTTCATGCAAGAATCGTTGTGTCCAACTGATAACTAACACATGAAACTCCTAAAGGTTCAAAAGGTTATAAGCTCTCACACAATTCTCAAGATCTTTCGACTTTATCGAAGTGTGTGTCCTATGTTCCCTATTCGAGCGTTAATTCTCATCTTTCGCCTATCGAATCAACACAATAAATCGTGCGAATTTGGTAGCTAATCAAATAAGCAAGCAATAAACTCAAGAACATACGAAGCAATAGAAGGTCGTGATCGATTGATAAAGACTAATTCGAATCTACAATGTTCATCTACTCCCTAACTCTAGAATAATAGAGAATTTTAGCCAAACATAATGAAGACAATCATCTCAAGTTTCGAAGGGGACAAAATCATAAACAAACGAAAACCGTAGAGCAAGACTATGGCTTCGAATATCGCCGACGTGACTCCTCGATCTTCTTCTCCCAAGATTGAATCTCCCGTCCTTGTGTTTTTCGTAGCGTCCGAACTAACTCTGATCTCTCCCTCCTCTCCTACTTATCCTTCCCTCTCCCTTTTTTTTCTGTTACGAAAGCCCTTCAAAGCAAATCAAAACGGCCGCGTGTTTGGGGATCTTTCCATATAGAAAACGCGCGGCGACAGGTGAAGGGAAGCGCGGCATCGGAGTCAGCCGCGTGGCCCTGACGCTGAATTCGCCCTACTGGGCGCGGGCAGGAGGGGTGGGAGACGCGGCAGCGTCAGTAAAGAGAGAAGTGGAGGCGCGGCTGGATGGAGGGGCGCGCGGCTGCATGCATTCATGCATGAACTTGCTTTTGCTGCCGCGTGCATGTGCATAGCTCTTGTTGTTGGGCTGCACTTTGGGCTATGGCAAAATCAAGGCCCATAGCCCAATAGACTTTTATTCCCTTTTTCTCCCCGCTTTCGCCTACAAAACTCAACGATGTCGAGATCAAGTGCAATATCTTCGAATATAAGAAATTTAGATTAAAAGTATCGATCTTGATCAAAATAATACGCTGAAGCACAATTATAGATCCTCCAAACACGAGAAAATCCGTGTTTATCAACCCCCCAAACTTGAGCGAATGTTTGTCCTCAAACATAAAAACGAACAACGGGACAAATCAACAATAAACACGGATTAGCAAAGTGACAATAGTTCTTGGCCTCAGAAAAATTTTATAAAACCAAAATCGTCACAAACAAATCACCTCAATTATCGATTAGCACATCATGATCATATCTCCACAATCTAACCTTTTCGAAACTTGGATCCTCACGGCATAGGAGTACATATGAGTGAACCGTCAACTCTCGAGTGTATAAAGATAGGTAAATTTTCCACTCAATTCAAAACATGCACAATATCTACCATAGGCTTGCAATTCATCTCAACCTCTCCATTGCTCAATGTGTGCTTATAATAAAGATCAAAAAGGACTTTGATTAAGGTTGTAATGTAGGCTCTTTGGTAGGTAGGAAGTATTTGGCTAAGTGAGTAAAATTCCAAAATAATGACTCTTAATTCCCACAAACACCAAACACTCAAGCCACTAGCTAATAAAGCTTCACTTCCCAACCATTCACCCATTCTAATTCATCCTCATCACTCAACCATCTTAGTTTTCCCTCTCTACTCACTTATGCTCTTTATTCAACAATTTTTCTTTTTCTCTTTTTTTTTTCTTTTCCTTTCTTGAGACTTTGTCTCTATCTCTTTTTTTTTTTTTTTTTTTTTCCTTTAAATAGAGCTTATGTGGGCAAAAGGATCCATCCAATTCCACCCTCTCCCTTATTCTTTCAAATTTCTCAATACAAACCAACAAAATCCTACACAATATCCCCATCCCAAAGTTTATCAAAGAAAAAGGTCTCAAAAGCTCAAGGGGGTTAAACTAGGATTATGTATCATTTGGACAAGAAAAGGGGAAGGAATGTGGCTAAGAAACATGGCCTTAAATCATCTCTAAATTATTAAGCACACTAATGCAACCTCAAGGAAGATGGAAAAGCAAGTTCTAGAGACAAGTATGCATGCTTGAACAATCACACTCAAGAAAGAAGATGAGACTATAATCATATGATAGTCAAGGCTCAAAACTCACAACAAAGGCTAATATTTGATCCAAGCTTCTTAGAGGTCAAACAATCAAAATCAATCAATCATGCTAATCAACTCATGAAGTAATCCCAAGTGAAAGATTTTCAATGAACTCAACTTCAAGAAATCATCGTAGGCCTCATCGTCACAAGTACTAGCCATGCTTATCATCAATTAAACCAAAAACACACAAATGACTCTACTACTTTATACTTAGACACTAAACAAGACTCAAATTAACTACCTAGAAAGCAATAAAAATCGAAATACTTTTCCACACTTCGCCATCCCCCCAAACTTATTGTTTTTACTAAGAAAAATAATAAGTTTGAAAGAAGAAGAGGTGGAAGAGTATTTCGTACTAACCCGGAATTTCACATGCCCTTCTCTTTTTCTTCTTATAATTCTTCAAGTGGCCATGCAAATGTTTCGGGGTAGCTCCATTCTCTTCATTCCCTTTCTCGAAAAGGTGTGCCTCTTGATCTGAAATTTTCTGCACACTTTCTAAAGTACACTCATCAAAATAATTAGAGCATAAATAAAAAGAATATTTTGAAGAAGAGAAAGAAGTAGAAATGCAAGCCTCAGTAGGTGTCTTGGGCGACTCCATAGAACTATTTTCGGTGTAAGAATCACACACACCTAACACTTTGTACTCCGCTACCGATTTGACTTCTTCCTCAAAATTCTTCGACGGCTTGTAGATGGAGAAACTGCAACTCTCATCATTTATCCTCAAAGTAAGCTCTCCTCTAGCAACATCAATGAGTGCTTGGCTCGTCGCCAAAAATGGTCTCCCAAGAATCAAGGGCATATTTCGATCTTCCTCCATATCGAGAACAATAAAATCGGCGGGAAAGATGAAATCATTAACCTTGATAAGAACATCTTCAACTATGCCTTGAGGATATGCCACCGAACGATCCGCCATTTGAAGAGCTATGGTGGTAGGCTTCACCTCTCCAATTTTTAGCTTCCTAAAAACTGAAAGAGGCATGAGATTGACACTCGCACCCAAATCACATAGCGCTCTTCCGAATTTCATCCCCCCAATCTCACAAGCAATTGTAAAACTACCCGGATCTTTGGACTTGACGGGCAACTTCCGTTGTAGGATAGCACTACACTCTTCGTTCAAGTTCACAGTCTCAAAGTCTCCCCACTTCTTCTTCTTTGAAATCACATCTTTGAGGAACTTGGCATACTTGGGCATTTGTTGTAGAGCTTCTACCAACGGAATGTTGATTTGGACCTTCCGAAAGATGTCCAAAAATCTGGAAAATTGCTCATCCCCCATCTTCTTTTGATGCCTTTGGGGAAAAGGCATAGGAACATGCAAAGGTGGTGGTAGGGTTTTGGGCATTTTTCCTTCCTTCTTCTCCTTCATGGCCGGTGTGAGCTCTTCTTTTTCCTCTTGAATCTTTACACTTTCGGGCTCGTGCTCCGGCATCTTCGGTCCCTCATATGTGGTGCCACTCCTCAACATGATGGCTTTGCATTGCTCCTTGGGATTCACCATTGTGTTGCTTGGAAATTGCCCCGGATTGTGCTGATTGCTCAAAGAGTTTGCAATCTGGCTTACTTGCTTTTCGATCATCTTTACTTGTGTCTCCACCGCTGACATCCTTGTATCCGAACTCGAGATGAACCTCATGAGTATGTCCTCCAAATTCGGTTTCTTTGGCTCATTGATCACTCCATTAGATGTTAAAAATCCGGGTGGTGGTTGAAGAGTGTTGTTCGGATTTCCATATGAGAGATTCGGATGGAATGGAGGTGCTTGATATCCTTGGTATCCACCTTGATTTGAACGACCCCCTTGATATCCTCCTTGAGGCTGAAACCCTCGATTGTTGACCCAACTTGCCTCCTCGAATTGAATCTCTTCAACTGTTGGGTTGCTTCGGGTCTGCATCATGATCTCGAACTTGCTAGACAGAGTTGCAATCTGATTTGTGAGTGCAACAAGAGGGTCTTTGTTCTCAGCCATAGCCACTTTCCTCAGATTGTTCCTCTCTGTTGGCCACTGGTAGCTTGTGGATGCCATGTTCTCAATTATATCAATGGCCTCATCTCCCCCTTTGCATAACAAGGCTCCTCCAGCAGCTGCATCCATGAGTCTTCGTAATTCCCCATTACAAGCATTGTAGAAGATCATAATGCGGGTACCTAAGTCGAAGCCATGGTTTGGACACTTTCTGATCGTTTCCTTGAACCTCTCCCAAGCTTCGTAGAGACTCTCCCCTTCGTATTGTTGGAAGTGTGTGATCTCCATCTTCAACTTGAACATGAGGCCCGGAGGTTGGAACTTGAATAAGAACTTGTGAGCTAGATCCTCCCAAGTAACGTCTCCTCCCAACTCTATGGATTGGAACCACTGTTTCGCCTTATCTCTCAAAGAGAATGGAAAGAGGCGAATTTTGATAGCATCCTCAGGTGCTCCATTGATCTTAACTGTGGCACAGAGATCCAAAAACTGACTGAGATGGGCATTCGGGTCCTCCAACGGACCTCCTCCATACTGATTTTGTTGGACCATTGATATCAGGCCCGTCTTCAACTCGAAGTTGTTAGCCTCGATGGCTGGTCCGGGAATTCCCCCATGAGCTATCACATTCTGAAACTGAGCCTGAATAGGAGCTGGTTGAACGTTTGCTCGTTCCTGAGCCTCCCTCAGAATCCTTAGCTGCTCCCTGAGTTGATTGAACTCCTCCTGAGTTGCCATTTTCCTCTTGTTTCTCTTTGCGTTGTTCCGGCGACAGGTGGCTTCTATCTCCGGATCTACAGGCTCTAAAGTGATGCCTGAAGACCTTGTGCGCATTCACCACCTATACACCAATGACGAGAATAATTAGACAACTCAAACAAATTAAATTTAAAAATAGAATACTGAAAAATAAATGTCTAAATTAGTATCAAAGAAATCTAACTAATATCACTAGAACGAAAATCAGTCCCCGGCAACGGCGCCAAAAACTTGTTCACTAATATTTTTACTACCGCAAGTGTACGGGTGTAATTATAGATAGGGAAGCAAGGTCGTATTCCACGAGGACTGATTAACCTAACGAGTACTAGTCTAATTTCCTATCCTCTATCTAGACGAATAAATCGCTGGATTTTGTTTTACTAAACTAATTATAAGCGAAACAATAAACATAAACAACAAGCCACGAGAGAATCAAATATAAGAAGAATTATTCTAGAGCTTCGGTTTCGATGAACAAACGAATTCAATTAAATCAAAATCAATCAATCACATAGAGGACTCGACTATTACTAGAACAACCACACAATAAGCTTAAACCTACTTTCGTAGCGCCTAAACCGTAGATTTCATGCAAGAATCGTTGTGTCCAACTGATAACTAACACATGAAACTCCTAAAGGTTCAAAAGGTTATAAGCTCTCACACAATTCTCAAGATCTTTCGACTTTATCGAAGTGTGTGTCCTATGTTCCCTATTCGAGCGTTAATTCTCATCTTTCGCCTATCGAATCAACACAATAAATCGTGCGAATTTGGTAGCTAATCAAATAAGCAAGCAATAAACTCAAGAACATACGAAGCAATAGAAGGTCGTGATCGATTGATAAAGACTAATTCGAATCTACAATGTTCATCTACTCCCTAACTCTAGAATAATAGAGAATTTTAGCCAAACATAATGAAGACAATCATCTCAAGTTTCGAAGGGGACAAAATCATAAACAAACGAAAACCGTAGAGCAAGACTATGGCTTCGAATATCGCCGACGTGACTCCTCGATCTTCTTCTCCCAAGATTGAATCTCCCGTCCTTGTGTTTTTCGTAGCGTCCGAACTAACTCTGATCTCTCCCTCCTCTCCTACTTATCCTTCCCTCTCCCTTTTTTTTCTGTTACGAAAGCCCTTCAAAGCAAATCAAAACGGCCGCGTGTTTGGGGATCTTTCCATATAGAAAACGCGCGGCGACAGGTGAAGGGAAGCGCGGCATCGGAGTCAGCCGCGTGGCCCTGACGCTGAATTCGCCCTACTGGGCGCGGGCAGGAGGGGTGGGAGACGCGGCAGCGTCAGTAAAGAGAGAAGTGGAGGCGCGGCTGGATGGAGGGGCGCGCGGCTGCATGCATTCATGCATGAACTTGCTTTTGCTGCCGCGTGCATGTGCATAGCTCTTGTTGTTGGGCTGCACTTTGGGCTATGGCAAAATCAAGGCCCATAGCCCAATAGACTTTTATTCCCTTTTTCTCCCCGCTTTCGCCTACAAAACTCAACGATGTCGAGATCAAGTGCAATATCTTCGAATATAAGAAATTTAGATTAAAAGTATCGATCTTGATCAAAATAATACGCTGAAGCACAATTATAGATCCTCCAAACACGAGAAAATCCGTGTTTATCATAATTTAATCGGCCCAACTTGAGCCCAATTCCCGGCCCAAGACTACTCCTAACCCAGACCCAAAACCCAACCCAAAACCCGACCCGAAACCCGACCCAGAACCCGACCCGGTTTAAACCCTAAGTATAAAAACCCCAAATCCTCACCATTACTCTTATTTCCCCCAATTCTCATTCATCCGCCCCATCTCCCTCTCCCTTTCCCTGTCGAACTGACCCACCCTGCTGGCTGGCTGGAGTCGACGCCACCGTCACCGGCGGCGAGATGCCACCGTCGCCGGCCGTATCTTCTCCTTCCTCTCCTGTTTTCCCCCATCATTCTCTCTCTCTATCTTCTCTTCTCTCGAGATCTCTCACTCTCTCTCGGACTGAATCTGCCGGCGCCACCCTCGCCGGCGGCGAGGGTCGTGCTCCGACAGTAGCCCCTCCCTTCTCCTTGCCATTCCCCTCTCTAACTGCTCACCTCCCTTTTCCCTTGCAGGTCGATGGAGCCGCCGAAGCAGTCCGCCGCCGCTGGAACACCGGAGACCGTAGCCGTCCAGGTTTGTTCTCCCTTTCTCTCTTCCTCATTCTCACTCTAACTCTCTCTCTCTTACCCCACCTCTGATCTCTCTATCTCTTGGCACACATATATATACGAATTAATGTTTTCCCTTTTTTTTTTATACAGCGGTTTTTGGGACAGCAGCTGTTCCCGGAGGAGAGCGCCGTCGCCGTCAAAGTTCGACTCGGGGCCGCCTTTGCCGCCCCGACAGACTCGGCTTCAGTCCCTTTCCCGTCCCGACGAGGCTTCGGTGTCGACGGAGGTTCGACTTGCTCTCTTCTTTTATTTATTATGAATCGTATATGTAATGTCTTATATATGATCTTCTCTCGTTTTTGTGCGTTCGACACATATTCGGATTTAGGACTTAATCCTCTTGATACAGTGGATATTAAAAGGTAGTAGAGAGTTCTTATGGTTCTCAATGCTTAAGTCTTGAATTCCTTCTTGAGAATTTTTAAGTGTGTATGTGAGCATCAAGTTATGCCTCTTATCTAAAATAAGATTGAGTCCTTCATGCTTTTGATTCTTTTCATAAGCTGTAAATATTTGTGTGTGTGATAATTGCTAGTACTTCTTTAGGAGCTCATGCTTGGTTCATTATTTAATCAAAGAGTTAAATTTTTAGCATGCTTCCATTGAAATCGAATCTGAAAATTAGCATGCTTGCTTCCTATTGATATTCTACTTGAAAATGGTGATAATATGCTTACTAGTTGTTAGAAGGGCTGTGGTTGCTAGCTTTTCCCTTCCTCTTCCTTAGATCTTCTTCTCCTTCTTCTCTTAAATCTATTTCTTTTGAGTGATGAGTAGGGTGTGAAGTAGAAAACTGACTTATGGTTTATGTTGGGGTATTTATACTTCTTCTTGGTTGAGGATTGGTATGTAATTAGCAGGTGTGAAACCTGTGAACTTAACCTCCATTTTCTTCATGATTTGATGCCTTCTTTCCCTTGCTTTAGGGGATGGTTTTGCAGGACATAGTTGGGGAGGTTTGGGGCTGATTTTGTCAATGAAGCTAGGGAAAAGATGATGGTGGCTAGAAGGAGAAAGCTGCTGCAGAATTGGCAGCCAAGTAGCAGCCACTCCTTTCTTGTCTTTCTCTAACTTTTGCATTAATTGTACATTAACAATACATTGAATGTGTATTAATTTCTTGTACATTATACAATGCATGTGATTTCTTTATTCCTTATGTAATAGTTAGATGTATTATTAGATTACTTTCTACATACGTAGCATGTATTTTAATATACATCTATTACATATTTTTCGTTACGCAACTCCTTCGGTTTTCCGTTTCTTAAGTCGACAGACTTCTACTAATTGGGCTTGGCCCAATTCATTAATTTATGGGCTTGAGCCCAATTTATAAAATTTTATGGGCTTGACCCAACTCTTAATTAATTAAGATTGCCTTCGTTTAATAACGTTCTATCTTACTCGATAATCATAAATACAAGTGTTACTCGTGACTTATTATCGTAACTTAGATTTATAGATTATCGAATTTGCGGGCCATTACATTTGCCTCCTACTATCCTTGTGAAGATGAGAAACTACTGAAAACACTTAGGAGGTGCTTGGTATGAGGTAATGCAATAGGGGTGGGAAAGGAATAGGCATGGGAAAGGAATGGAATGAATGATCCATTCCCTTGCTTGGTATGCACAAGTAATAACCAAAGTAATGAAATCAATTTTTTTTCTTTAACATTTTATGTGATAAATTAAGTTATATTTTTGTATTTAAATCATACAACTATACTATTTAATAGTGATAAAATAGAAAAAAAAAAACAAGAAAGAGAAAGTAATAAATGATAATTTTTAGAGAGACAAAACGATAATATAAAAAATTTTAGAGAGAGAAAGTGACGAAAGTGAAAATTTTAGAGAGCAAAAGAAATTTTTAGAGAGAGAATGTGACAAAAGTGAAAAAATTTTAGAGAGAGAAAGAAATTTTAGAGAGAGAATGTGATGAAAATGAAAATTTTTAGAGAGAGAAAGAAAATTTTAGAGAGAGAATGTGACGAAAGATAAAAATTTTAGAGAGAGAAAGAAAATTTTAGAGAGAGACTGTGTCGAAAGTGAAAATTTTTAGAGAGAGAAAGAAATTTTTAGAGAGAGAATGTGACGAAAGTGAAATTTTTAGATAGAGAGAGAAAATTTTAGAGAGAGAAAGTGACGAAAGTTAAAAATTTTATAGAGAGAAAGAAAATTTTAGAGAGAGAATATGACGAAAGTGAAAATTTTTAGAGAGAGAAAAGAAAATTTAAGGGAGAAAAAGCGACGAAAGTAAAAAATTTTAGAGAGAGAGAAACTAAGTGACGAAGGAAAAATATTTTAGTGAAAAAAATCTATGAAAAAATTTTAGATAGAGAAAGTGATAAAAAAATTTTTAGAGTGAGAAAGTAACGGAGTGATAAATTTTTTAGAAATAGAAAGTAGTGAGATACAAAAATTTTAGAGAGAGAAAATGATGATACGAAAATTTTAGATAACTATAATAGCTATAACTATGAATATCCAAGTAATGTCTATTCACATGGATGTGGGAATAGTCATTCCCTCGGGAATGTGTATTCCCGACACAAAAGTCGAACCAAGCGGAGTAATGGAATAGAGGTAGGAATGCCTATTCCATTCCCACCCCCATTACCTCATACCAAGCACCTCCTAAGAAATACTTGGAGTCGTAGCCAAGATATGCTTTATTCTTTTCTTTCTTAGTTTAAACCAATTCAAATACAAATTCAACGCATCCACAAACACAAAATAATACGTAAGTGGCGGCTGCAAATTTCCATGCATAATGTTTAATTCTTGATGTAGAAGGTATGCTTTATCTATCAGGCTCGTTCTTAATTTACTACTGTTTTACTTTTTGATCATTTCTAACGAAGCCGATGTTATTTCACAATTCTATGTAATCGGAGTCGACAAGTTTTAATTTACCTTTGGATTCTTTGTTTCATCTTTTGTGTAACGATTTCTAATAATTTTATGCGTTTTCCGATACAATTCTAATTTGTTATATTTTGATTTAATTTTATAATTATTTTTTAGAGTTCACTGATCTGGTTGTAATTAATAAATTTTGAATTTAATTTTGCTTTTATTAGCTGTATTGAAGTTGTTAATTTAAAACTAAGGTGTATAATATATATATATTTTTTTGCATTTATTAATGTCTATTATATTTTTTATATTATAAGTTTTCTTTTTAATTCTTGTAAAAGATAATATTTAAAAATAATAGGAAAAGTGGGCCTTAATTCAAGTAAAATAACATTTGCAATTCAAGTGCAGAGCATACAAAGAAGGAAACTGTTCATTGCTCGGTGTTTAGTGTGTACGATCTCTCTCTCTCCCCGCCTCTCTAGAACCAGAAGTACAAAAATGGCGGATGCCGCGGTGTCATTTGCGGTGGAGACGCTGGGCAAACTGCTGATCGACAAGGCGGTTTTCCTCAAAGGCGTGAAGGGGGAGGTGGAGTGGATGAGAGATGAGCTGAAAAGGATGCAATGTTTCCTCATAGACGCCTCCAAGAAGCAGAGCGACGACGACAGAGTACGAAACTGGATATCGGAAGTAAGAAGGGTGGCACACGATGCTGAGGATGCCATCGAGATGTTCGTTCTCAATGTCGAGAGCAAAGGGTTGAAGGAGAGGTGCGCTTGCTTCCCCAACCATATGTACCACCTCAACAAGGTCGGCGAAGAGATCGAGTCCATACAGAAAAGGCTCAAGGAAATCGATGAGAGCCGGGTGAGGTATGATATTCAGAGAGCGGAAGCAAGCACGATGACGAGATCAAAGCTAGAAGTCGAGACGCGACGGAGGTTGGCTGATTGGCAAAATGACAAACACCTGGTGGGCATGGATGAAGATGTGGAAAACCTTCTCCGGAAAGCAATATTTGAAAAGAGTGAGGCGCTTTCCGTCTCCGCCATACTTGGAATGGGCGGGATAGGGAAATCAACTCTTGCTAGAAAGATCTACAACCACCCTAAGGTTGTTCGTTGGTTTGAGTTCCGGGCGTGGGTGGTAGTTTCGAGCGAATTCACACCGGAAGATGTAATGAAGCAGATACTGTTAAAGCTGGGCATTTCTTTGGATGAGCTAAGGCGATTGGAGTCTATGGATGACAGGCGGCGCTGCCAAGAAGAGCTGAAGAAAGAGGTTCATAAACGCCTCACCGGCAAACGATATTTCATAGTACTGGACGACGTCTGGGAAGCTGCTCACTGGGAATCCTTGAGCACTGCCTTTCCAGATGGAGGTATGTTTTTCCTTCAATCCCTTGCTGATTAAGGGGGTTGCTCAACTACCATACTACCATCTTGTTTGGTACGATTCTACGCAAAATCTCATACTCTTCGTTCATGATTTACTTCCACTCTTTTTAAACAAACATCAATCCAATTCATTTCTGTTTGGCAAGGACCTCATGAGATTTTTGAAATTATATACTCCGTCTGTCCCATTGATAAAGTGATAAAGGGATCTTTTCTTTTTTGGGACGTCCCACCCATATATAGGGACCTTACCCGAAACAAAATTTTTAACCTAAGTAATTCTTACACGTCACTTTAACCCACTACACAACACTTTAACACACTATCATCACTGCAATCTTTATTCCGTGTTGAAACAAAAGGTCCCTATCTAGTGGGAGTGGGACGGAAGGAGTATATATGTAGGTTCTTATGAGAGCTTTGTTATGGGTTATTTTGTAAAAAAATTTAAATGATGCACTTTTTCTATAAATAATGCCCAATATGTATGACTATAACGTATCATTCGTTATAATGCATTGACAGGTATTATGATAATGCATTATATATATATATATATATATATATAGGGGATGGTTCTCATGGGAACCTTTCACTTCATGAGAACTAGGAACCATTCTAGTCCATTAGATCATGAGAGATCTATGGACAAGATTAATCCCTACATTAATTAGTATATTGATTTAAATCTAATTTTAATTATGCAAAAGGGCAGATTAGTCAATAACAAAGCAACACTAATCCACTTACCTTAATTGTAGGATACATTAGATTTGAAGAATATTAAAAATCGCAGACTATTCCAAAAGAACTAGATTTCGTCGACGATTCCGAAAACGCGCCCGAAAGCAATCAAGGACCGGCCGCCGAAACCTGGTTCGCAGCCGGAGAAACGGAGCACCATCCAACAGCCGTCGAAACATGGTTCACAGCCGCCGTTCGCAGCCGCCGAAACCTAGTTCGCAGCACGAATCGGAGCAACAACCATCCTCCGAGCAATGTCCAGCCGCGAAACGGAGCAACGTCCAGCCGCGAAATTCTGCTTCTCAACCTGCGAAACGGCGCAGCAAGCAGTTGCCACCGGAATCAAAAACAATATCGAAATCGAACAACGGTAAATTTTCAATTGTATTCTCGTTGTTTTACAGTAACAATCATGCTTAATTTCTCGTTTGAACTATTTGTAGTTTAGTTTCACGCTTAATTCGTATTCAACTATTACATATTTTGATTTCATGGATTTCATGCTTAATTTGTATTCAACTGTTACATAATTTAGTTTCATGCTTTGTTTATTTTTGTGGATTTTATGTGTCGTCGAGTTTAGATTAATGCTTAAAATATTTTAATTTCTTGCTTAAAACATTGGTATCCTAGTTTAATGCTTAATTTGTATTGTCATCGATTTTAAGCATATTTCAGATTTTATGAAAGCATTTTATTGATATTATGGGTTAGTGTAGAAATATTTGTGTGTATCATGTTATTGATATTATGGGTTAGTGTAGAAATATTTGTGTGTATTTCCTCCATTATCACATCTGGAGCTGTGGAATTGATACCTGGTGTTTTTTCTTCATATGCTTCCTTTTGAGAACCATTGCCTTCGTCACTCTCCTTGCAGTCCATTGTTGTTTCTTTTATGCTCTCTTCCACCTCTTCAGTGATGGCAGAATCGTTGGCACTTGCAGGAGACGGGTGTGTATCTGTTTCTATTCTTTCCACTGGTGAATCATGAATGAGTTCTGAAACTTGGGGTGCTGGTTCCTGATTTTGATCTTCTTCAGCCTCAGCCCCTTCCCTTGTTTCCGTTCTGGGTTCTTGAGAAGAATTGGATGTCGAGTGTTCCTCTAACGCCACGTTGGATGTCGAGAATTCTTCTGATGGAACAGGGATGGGGATGCTTGTTAGCTCTCTATAGGTATTTGAATCTGTTTCCTCTCCAGCATCCAGCTCCTTTGATTCTGAGACATCCTCGGAAGCATCATTAGGCGGTGCTTCTTTTACGTTCTCATCATTTTCTGCCTCTTGATTGATTACTTCTGCTTCCTTTTCTTCATGTGGAACTTGGACCTCTGTCTCCGGGCATGCACTTGGATCTGTCTCTTCACAAATGTCTCTTTTCCTACGAAAATAAAATATTTTAAATTGTATGAAAGCATTTTGTCGAACAACTAATGTGCATAGATTTTTTGAATGCTATGTGATTTAAGCGGATTTTAGTTTCATGCTTAGTTTATTTTCGTGGATTTTATGTGTCGTCGAGTTTATATTAATGCTTAAAATATTGTAATTACTTGCTTAAAACATTGAAATCCTTGTTTAATGCTTAATTTGTATTGTCATCGATTTAAAGCATATTTTAGATTGTATGAAAGCATACACTTAAATTTCCAATTGTATTCTCGTCGATTAACAATCATGCTTAATTTCTCGTTTGAAATATTGCTAGTTTAGTTTAATGCTTAATTTGTATTCAACTAGTTTCATGATTAGTTTAGTTAAGCATATTTCAGATTTTGTGAAAGCATTTTGTCGAACACCTAATGTGCATTGAGCTCATATTTTTCGAGAATTAAAGGCTACTGCTCTACGGGTGTTTAGGAATTGATTTGAGAGTGTAACCTGGGGAAATGATTTCGAACTACATAATGAATTAAAGCAATGAAAGCAAGCATTTTGTCGAAAACCTAACGTGCATAGATTTTAAGCATATTTCTGATTATATGAAAGCATTTTGTCGAACACCTAATGTGCATAGATTTTTTGAATGATATGATTGCATAGATTTTTTGTGGATTTTATGTGTCGTCTAGGTTAGATTAATGCTTAATAAATTTTAATTTCTTGCTTAAAATGTTTGTATCCTAGTTTAATGCTTAATTTGTGTTGTCATAGATTTTAAGCAAATTATATGAAAGCATTTTGTCGAACACCTAATGTGCATAGATTTTTTTGGATGATATGATTTAAGCAGGCTTTAGATTTTATGCTTATTTTATTTTTTTTGTGGATTTTATGTGTCGTCTAGTTTAGATTAATGCTTAATATATTTTAATTTCTTGCTTAAAACGTTTGTATCCTAGTTTAATGCTTAATTTGTGTTGTCATATATTTTAAGCATATTTTTTATTATATGAAAGCATTTTGTCGTACACCTAATGTGCATAGATTTTTTTGGATGATATGATTTAAGCAGGTTTCAGATTTTATGCCTATTTTATTTTTTTTGTGGATTTTATGTGTCGTCTGTAGTTTAGATTAATGCTTAATAAATTTTAATTTCTTGCTTAAAACGTTTGTATCCTACTTTAATGCTTAATTTGTGTTTTCATAGATTTTAAGCATATTTTTGATTATATGAAAGCATTTTGTCGAACACCTAATGTGCATATATTGAATGCTATAATTTAAGTAGATTTCAGATTTTATGCTTAGTTTTAATTAGTTTCATGCTTAATTTGATTGCAGGAAACACAAATAAGTGCGAAAGATGAAGACGCTTTTTGCTAGGAAATTGATTTCAAGGATGTTGATTATTTTTTCTTTTAGCACATTACCCTTAGTTTTTGTCTTTGTTGATATGTTTTATCAAGCATATAATAGTGCATTACAACAATTATATTGATGCTTTCTTGATTATATAATTTTGCTTATATATATATAAAATTTTCTAATATAACTTGCTATATGTGGTCTTTTTATTCAATATAACGATATAGTTTACTTCGACAATAGAGACGAGAACATAAACATGCTACTATAAAAAAAAACACCGTTTGTTCTTTTTTCCTATAATTTTTACATGTAACATTGCACATTATGAGTAATAAGCATGAAAAAAATATTTATATAGCCATCAACCATAACTCTAAACCCTATACCCTACACCCTAAACAAACCCTAAGCCCAAAAACTCTAAACACTAAACCCCTAAACCCCATAACCCTAAAGCCTAAAAAATAGTAAGACAAATATGAAAAATAAATAAGCATCAAATAAATTATAAAAAGCTAATTTTTTTTTTTAAGAAAACATTATCTGTATCTTTACAAGCACTAATACGATGACTCATGCTTAAGTAACAATAAATATATGCTTCATAAGCAAATAAACATAATGTGATTATTTATCGAACAATTGATCGTTTTCTTTTTCCTATCATTTTTACATATAACATTGTTGTTATGAGTAATAAGCATAAAAACATATTTTTATAAGCAATGCTATATCCCTACACCCTAAACTCTAAACCCTATAAAACTAAATCTATAACCTTATAATATCAATAAAAATACGAATCATAAGCATATAAAAATAACTAAATTGAAGGAAACTATGTCGAAAATGTAAATAATGGTGACAACACAAAGTTCATATACGTATGAATTTTTATCGAACAACTAATATGTTATAATAAAAAACGTTTGTATCATTAATTTAGAACAATGCGAGTCATGCTTAATTATTAATAACAATACGCTTAATAAGCATATAAAAATAACTATATGAAAAGAAACAATTATAGCGGCCCTGTTCTTGAGCTCCATCTCCAAGGAAGTAGTAATCCATTCCAATCTCCACTTCAAGGTTTGAACGGCGACCACAACCCTTCTCTCCTCAATCTCAAACACCTCTCAATCTCAAACACCTCACGCATCTCGATCTCAGCCTAAACACTTTCGCCGAAACAATTCCTTCCTTCATCGGAGCCTTGCCGGGGTTGCAGTACCTCTCTCCTCAATCTCAAACACCTCACGCATCTCGATCTCAGCCTAAACACTTTCGCCGGAACAATTCCTTCCTTCATCGGAGCCTTGCCGGAGTTGCAGTACATGGCCATGTCCCAGACAGCGGCTCACGGCGGCTTGTTTCTATCCCGAACCCTTATCAAGAGAGAGACGGGAGTTAGAGGGAGGGAGAGATCAAAAAGAAGACAGGGAGAGAGAAATCTAACCTGTACGGCGGCGGATGCAACTGTTTCGGTGGACGGCGACTCGACAGCAGCATCTCAGCCGGAGGTCGCGGCACCTCTGAGAGGAAACATATATTTCGATTTCAGACATGAATCCAGAAACATATATTTCTTCATCCTCCAGAAATCTGCAGGAACTATGGCACCGATAACGTAGCCGAGAGCAAGCAGCAACCAGTCGCCGTAACATGCTTCGCAACCGGTGAAACAGAGCAGGAACTGGTCGCCGAAACCTGCTTCGCAGGCGCCGAAACGGAGCAGTATCCAGCCGACGAACCGGAGCAGCAGCTAGCCGCCGAAAATTGCTTCGCAGCGGCATCTCAGCCGGAGGTCGCGGCACCTCTGTCTATGAAAAATCCTAAAAACAAAAGGAGAGTGGAATAGGGAAGGAGAAGAAAGGGGACCGCGGCCAGAGTAGCGTTCTTCGGCGCCGGCAACAGTCGTGTGAGAGAGATAGAGAAAGGTTCGAGAGAGTGTGTGTGAGAGAGAGCAGCGCCGGCAGCAGTCGTGCAGAGAGAGAGGTTCGAGAGAGTGTGGTGAGAGAGAGAATGGATTCTTTAGTATCCCACGTTTTAAGGAACGAATAGAACATATTACAATATTACCCTTTCAATTTATAAAACTGCCAAAATTAATCAATATGATCTTCAAATCTCAGCCGTTTATTCTCTTAAAATCAACGGATCATAAAGGTTCCTAGTTCTCACGAAATGAAAGGTTCCCATATGATCTATTCTCTATATATATATATATATATATATATATATATACATATTTATTTATTTATTTATTTATTTATTTTATAATTTTAATTATAATATTCAATAAAGGTGTAAACTACATCCAATTATATAGATGTTAGTTTCACAATCACTTCTATTATATTTTCAATGTGGAGGAAGTATTCTATATTTATAGAGTGTTATCTTCCCTCAACTCTAGTAATTTTTCGATGTGTAACAAGTAATGTGTGAGATGTGCTAAAAAAAAGAAGCGGGTATTTGTTGCACATTGCAAAATATTAGAGTTGAGAGTGGGTAACACCTATAAAGGTAGAAAACTTATACCACATTGAAAAAGTAGTAAAAGTGAGTGTGAAACTAACATCTATATAATTGTATGTAATTTCTACGTTTATTAAATACTATAATTAAAGTTTAAATTATATATAAAAAATTAAATTATAATTTGACCGGTTCCACCAGTTCCAAATCGGAACCGCCAATTAGGAAATGGATTTGGAACCGCGAGGTAGCCGGTTCGAACCGGAACCAGAACCGTAGCCACCTCTATCATTTCTCCTTTTGTTAAAATTTAGAATTTTAAATACATAATTAGTAAAAACTAATTATACCACTTATTTCAATTAACACCCTAATTTAAAATTTAGTCTATTTTTAATTATATAAAAATTAGAATTAATTTTTTTTAATTTTAAATTTTTTTGAAATTCTAAAATTTTAGTAAAAAGAATAGTTTAGCTAAATTATTGAAAAAATGTGAAAAAAAAATCTCAAAAATATTAGAGAAAACAATTAATTTAATTATTTGAACATAATATATGTAAAAAATTAACTACGAAAATTATAAGTTATTTATATGGGATAGATTTAAATATAAATATAAATTTTAATTTCATCCTCTCCTAAATTAGTTAAGTTATTTTAACAAATAAGCACTACTACCTAAATTCATGTGTCGAAACATTTTGATTCAACTTAAAAGGAAAAAGAAAGTAGAAATTAACATTAGCAAGAGTATTGAATAAAAACTTTACAACATGCCATAAAAGAAGATATGTAGTACTATCTAGAGGTGAGCAAAATATGGTTTGACTCGAAAACCCAAACTGACCGAACCAAACCGAATTAGGCGGTTTGGTCCGGGTTTTATATCCTTTTGGTTTGGTTTGGGTTGAAATTTGGGATCCGAAAATATTTTGGTTCGGTTATGGGTTGTATAAAAAATTCGGGTCTATTCCGAAACTCGAATTTATATAATTGTTTAAAATAATATTATATAATTTATGTGTATTTAACTAATTATTAACTATATATCTTAATTCCTACACATTCAAGTCGTTATTCCCTTATTTATTCATTATATATCATAATTCCTACACATTCTTTAAGCCATAATTGTTGATTTTGTTGAACTCTAAATTGGCTTTGTGTATTATGCTTAGATTATGGATTTATTAGGTTGATTTGTGTATTGATTTTGTTGTATTATGGTTGGATTTTGTGTTGGTTTGATGTTATTATGTTGTTTAGATATTATTAGAGCCGAGAAATGTTTGTGTTTAAAGTAGATTTTTCATGCATGTATTTGCTCAAAAAAAAAGAAATAAATAAATTTCATGTATAAATTCGGTTTAGAACCGAACCGAACCGTAAAATATGGTTCGGGTTTGGTTTGGTTTAGATGTTAGTTTGGTTCAGTTTGAGTTATAAAATGCAAAATTCGGGTGTTGGGTTTTTCGGGTTTAGTTCGGGTTATACCTAAACCACCCGAATGCTCACCCCGTACTCCCCTAGTACTACCTCCGTCATATGTTATCAACATTTTTCATATTTGTCCATCCCATTTATTATATACATTTCCTAAAATGGCAACGAATGTTTAACAATAATTAAATTTCTACTTATAAATTTGATAATTATGTCGTATTTTTAATTATTATTGAGTATTTTCAAATTTCTTTTAACTGCATTCCTGATATCCTTCCTTCTCTCTCTTCTTCTTCTTCATCTTTTTTTTTTTCTTCTTTTTTTTTTTTCTTTTTTTTTTCTTTTTTTTTCTTTTTTTTTTTTTTTTTTTCTTTTTTCCTGTTAGATAGTTGCTATTAAAAATGACGCCTTGCAACTGCCAAACTCGAAAGATCAAGCAAGTGTTGTGACAGAGATGGTCGCCTTATCTGGTTTTGAAGAAGCAATCAAGAAAGAGCTATTCCCAACAAAGTCTTTTCACAGAATGGAGCTTATACATATTCTAGGAATGGCGGGCCTTGGTAAGACCAAGATCTGCAACTCTGCAAGAAAGTTGTCGAGGATCCCGAGGTTCTTGGTCATTTCGACCACCATGTCTGGCTCACGTTAGGATCAAAATACAAGTCAGAAACCGGTACGATCGATTTGGAAACATTCTTAGCAAAGAGATGGCTCATCGTATTGGACGATGTATGGAGTGCAGGTATCTTCTATTTCTTGAGTAAGGCATTTCCCATCAGAGGTAAAATCTTAGTGACCACAAGGCAACATAATGTAACATTATATGGTGGTTTGCATAACATAATGAATTTGCTAAGTAAAGAAGAAAGTTGGCGTCTTTTTTGTCGGAAGGTTTTTGGTGAAGGTTCTTGTCCACCCGAGCTGGAGAAAGCCGCGAGGAAAATTGTTGAGAATTGTGAAGGCCTTCCTCTGTTGATCCTGACAGTTGCCGAATCCCTGTCCAAATACGAGAAGGCGATGAATGCTCCGGATCCGGAACTGTGGGACGTTCTAGCTAAGAAGAAAGAACACCCCTTGTTCTTGGAAGCCTACGATAAAGTATCAAAGGTTCTGTACCCGAGCTATGAGTACTTGCCGCAACATTTGAGAGCTTGCTTTCTCTACATGGGAGCCTTCCCTTGAAGTAGCGAGATCCAGACCACGAAGCTCGTAAATCTGTTGACCGTTGAGGGATTTCTCGAAGCCAAGGAGAAGCAAACAGTTGAAAAAGTAGCTCGATACTGTATGGGTGTACTTGAAGAACAGAATCTGATTATGAACTGTGAGGATGGCTCAAGTAACACCAATGCTAAGAGTTATCGCCTCCATTCTTCCTTTTGGCACCTCTCCAACAGCTTAGCTGCAAAGAGCAAGTTTATGCACGTGCTTGACACGCGTGCTGCTGTTGTTGCCGTTGCTGGTGCTGGTGCTGTTGCTGATGGTGATGGTGATGGTGATTGTGATGGTGATGATGACAATGATGATAATGATGATGAATGTAAGGATGTTATTAACCAACGCAGGCTCTGCATCCGTAACTGCATCGCATTAACAGACAATAATGCCTATAGCGCGATGGCATCCTCGGAGGCTGCTCGCTCTTTTCTATGTTTTGGACCGGTTAATAGATATCCGGTGCCCGTAAATCTTGGTCTGAGGTTGCTAAGGGTGTTGGATGCTCTCACAATCCGTTTCTTCGAGTTTCCTACTGACATAGTGGAATTGGCTCATCTGAGATACCTTGCCCTCACTTGTGATGGGAATCTCCCTTCTACCATATCCAAGCTCTGGTTCCTTCAGTTCTTGATTATCCATCACTACCTGATCGTGAGGTCTTCGAGAAACTCTTTGAGCCTACCGAAGGAGATTTGGGATATGAAAGAATTGAAGCATCTTCACGTGTCTGGAAGCAGCCTTCCCGACCCTGATATCAATGCTCGTCTACCAAACCTCTCGACACTTATAGATGTTAGCGTCGATAGTTGTACAGAGAAGATTCTCAGTAGGATGCCCGGTTTGAAAAAGTTGAGGGTTTGTATAGAACTGGCGCCGCGTGATGCTTGCGACAAAACCTTCCGGCGCTTGAACCTTAATCCCGTTCTCCACAAGCTGAGGTCACTTAAGTATGTGATTTCGAATCCAGAGTTCAATTCCAAAGCCATTTGTCCGTTCGTTCCGATTCCGGTGTTCTCATCTACTCTCAAGAAGCTGAAGCTGAGCGGGTTCGGATATCCGTGGGACTACATGAGTATAATCAGTGAGCTGCCAAACCTCGAGATACTCAAGTTGCAGAGCTACGCCTTTCGAGGGCCAAGATGGGATGTGAATAATGATGGGTTTCGGAAACTGAGATTCCTTGTTATTGAAGATAGTGATCTAGTGCTGTGGAATGTGAAGAGGTCAAGCTTCCCTGATATTGATATTGTGATCCTTAAACACTGCTACAAATTGAAGGAGATGCCATTCCACTTGTCAAACTCGATAACATTGATTGAAGTAATCGATTGCAATCCTTTAGTTGTGAAATGGGCTAGGCAAATTGAAGCTAAGGAGTTGGAGAACGTTGTTGGTACGAGGGGTATAGGAATTATAGAACATTCTTCATGGGAGGACTCGCGCCCAACTTAGCTCAAAAAAGGCATGCAAAAGTTAGTCTCTCTCTTCTCTCTCTCTCGTCATGCTATCTGATAGAATTTCGTCTCATATAAAAGCTCGAACTTGTAGAGAAGTTGGAAATCTATTCTCATATTATAATTCCCAATAGTATCTAATCAAAATAAGTGTCATTTAATTAAACTGAGATCCTCTATCCATATTTTTATGTAATAACCGTACATCAAACTTTAAGTTTCACTACTAATTTTTTATTAAAAAAGAAAAAGAAAAAGAAAAAAACACGTGTCAGTTCAAAAAGCTACTTTAACCTAGTGTCATGTGTCACTCACTCATAGTGAGTAAATTTTGCACTGTATCATGAAACTCACCCTTTAAAATATCACTTTAATACACCACATCCACATACTTTAACAAATCACTACAATACATTAAACTTCATGTCAACTTCTATCTCACTAGAAAAGGAAAAAGAAAAGGAAACACAAGTATTAGCACAACTAATTCTATGTCACTAGAAGCTTCAACATTCTCATCATACAATCCGATATGAAAGGAGTATTTTGTGGAGTATTTTGTAATAGGAGTCCACAAACGGAAACACCACATCCGTCTGCAAAGAGTGCAATGTTTTCATTAATTTTGTTCTTTTAGAAAATATAGTCTATTACTCTTTCCGTTTCACTTCATTTGGCTTCATTTTCTAATTGAGATGTCCCATGTCAATTTACCCCTACTTTTTAATATGGACCCCTTATTTTTCACTTTTAACACTGCACATCAAATCTCATGTCGAAATTAAACAAATCAAGTGAAATAGGACAAAGGAAATACAGTACAATGCATACAACAAAGCAGTGGCGGAGGCTGCATGGTGCAAGGGGGTGCAGTTGCACCCCCAATTTCTTTATTTTTTATTTACTATATATATATATATATATATATATATAGGGGGTGGTTCTCATGAGAACCCTTCACTTCATGAGAACTAGGAACCAATTATAGCCTTCCATCCATCCCTAATCAATGGTTGAGATTTGATCTTCACATTATATAACTCCCGCTATTATTCTAATTTATAATGCTTGTAAGGGTATTTTTGGAAAATTCACTCCCATCAAATCCTATTCTTACGGGAATAGTTATTTAATTTCCATATTCTTCGCAAATACTCCAAATTCACTCCCATCAAATCCTATTTATCATTACATGTGTTTATTTAATAATATTTCAGATTAGGTTATTAGAATGCTTTTTTCAACCATACACCCGATACTACTTCATTGCTTCTTCTTTTTTATTTTTCTTTTCTTAGTTAGGTAGGATTTTTTATAAATATATAGCAATTTAAAGTAATTACCAGTATTTTATTCCCTAGAGTTTAGTTTCATTCACATGGTTAGTTTTTTGTGTGCTTCATTAATTATAATACAATGCTTAAATATTTATCAAATAAGATGTTTAAGTAGCTGCTAATTAAAACTCAAAGAAATTTGTGTGTTAATATTATAAATTCTTTGTCTAGCTATATGTAACTGTGTTTTTATACTTAAATAGTTATTACATAATGCTTAAGATATATTAATCGATGCTTAAAGAAAATTATGCTAATGCCATAAGTATAACTTCCTTAAGTAAAATTGTGATAATGGTTAAATAATTATCATATGATGCTTTAATTTAGTGTTTACAATTTGTATATAATTGTAAGCATTATGGAACAATAAAAAACAACACTGACTAATAAAAGTACTAAGAAAAAGTTAAATAAGCATTTAAATGATGTAAAATAATCTATTAATAAATATATATTTATTAAGCAGTACAATGATAACTTCTAAGCATTACAAAAAAAATAATTAATTAGACTATTCGATGTAAAACTAAACATTGTGATTAAAAACTAAACCCTTTAAGGGATAATTAAACCACATAGTTTAATTTTCCCTCAAAGGTTTTACTTTTTTCACCCTAGGGGTTTTTTTTTCCCGACAAGGTTTAGTTTATAATTACTACAAGTTTAGTCATTCTCGTTTTAAAATAATTATTATGCAATGCTTAAATATATAAGATAAGATGCTTATGTAATGACTAATTGACACTTAAAAGAAACATGGGTTAATATTGCGCATATGTCATCTATATATATGTAAAAGTGTATTTGATGCTTAAAATGTTATTATAGAATGCTCAAAAAGTTATTAATCGATGCTAAAAAAGAAAAACATGTTAATATTAACTTTTGACAATTACACTAATAACTTCTAAGCATTACAAAAAATATAATTAAGCAAATTGGAAATATATTTTTTGATATAAAACTAAACTTTGTAATTAAAAACTAAACCCTATTAGGAGAAAATAAACCCTATTAGCGGAAAATAAACCCAATTAGGTGAAAATAAACCCTATCGGGAAAACTTAAACCCTATGATTGAAAACCATACCCTAACAAGTAAAACTAAACCCTGTCGGGTGAAACTAAACCCTATCGGGAAAACTTAAACCCTATAATTGAAAACCATACCCTAACAAAGTAAAACTAAACCTTGTCGAGTGAAACTAAACCCTAAGGGGGAAAGAACTATCGTAGAAAATGCATGTAAACTTCTTTTTAATTTCCCCTATGGTTTAGTTTTTCTTAACATGATTTACTTTCAAATGGGGATTAAGAAAATCATAATTAAGGATTAATACACCCTAATTGGGCATCATAAACCGTACATTGAAATAATAGTGATTTCTCTAATTGGGCGTACTAATATTATGTACTATTATTTTAAGAGTGATAAATATTAACTAAATTTAGTGAAAATTAATAAGCATGACCAAAACATAAATAATTATGCTACAAATTAAGTGAAACATTGCACAAATCAATTTTTCACCGGTGTATATCATGCTCCCTAATTAATAATATCCATGCTTCTTTATTCATTATATTTTGCTAATATATTTAGACAAAATTGAGTACTTATAAAAGTAGGTAAACATAATGAACTATGTTTGACTTCGTGTTTTTTAAAAGCACTGTTAATTTCTCTATAAATGATGTATTAACAGAGAGAGGGAAAAAAAAAAAAAAAAAAACTTCCATACATAATTAATCAACCATGTGAACACAAATTCAATGGATTAAATAGACCCCATGATTATAGGGAGTGGGAGTTGCAGTTCTTGCAAATGGTCAAATATAACCTCCGATCTATTTAAAAAACGATTTAATAAAAGAATTATTACTTAATTTACACCCTTAGATCTACACATATGGATGGATGAGATTAGTTCCTAGTTCTCACCATTAAAAAGGTTCCCATATGATCTATTCTCTATATATATATATATATATATATATATATATATATATGATATATATATATGATGGATCATACAGAAATAAATCCCCATTGAGAAATAGGAATAAATCCCACACATCAATTTTAATAAATCAATGGCTCTCAGTAATCAAAAGGTAATGAATAAATATGGAAGTAATTATTAGAGTAGGGATATTTTAGTAATATAGACATTATCACCATTTCCTACATTAAAGGAATTGATTATGATTTATGCATATATCGATCCCCTCTCTCCTCTCTACATAAATAGATATAATCTATTTATATTCAATTATTATCATTCATTAGTATTTTTTTTTTATTTTTATAAATACGGATTCCTTAAAGAAAAAAGAAAACGACAATTAATTGTTTAATAATATACCCAGTTCGGTTTTTTTGATAGGTCACAAAATGAATTAGAAGTTATTATATACTATAAGCATGTGTTTTTAATATAGTATTAAGATGATTTTATTTAGTATTATGCTTATGAATTAGCAATATTAAGTATGATTTTATTTATTATCAAATGTAATTTTATCATGTATGAAGCATACAAGTTAACAATTTTAAGCATGATTTGATGCAGTATTAAGCATACAAATTAGCGACATTAATCATTTTTTTTATTTATTTCTAAAAATAATTTTAGGTGGTATTAAACATATAAATTATATTAAGCAAGGTGTTATCTAGTATTAAGCATAAAAATTAGCAATAGTAAGCATATTTTTATTAAATTAAAAGATAAGAGTTTTATTTACTTTTAAGAATGATTTTATATACTATTAAGCATAAAAGTTAGCAATATTAAGCGTAATTTTATTTAGTATTAATAATGTATTTATTTAGAATTAAACATAAAAGTAGCAATATTAAGCATTATTTTATCTAGTATTAAGCATACAAATTAGCAATCTTAAAATTGATCTTATTTATGATTAAGCATAAAAATTCACAATTATAAGCAAGATTTTATTTATGATTAAACATAGAAATTATAAGCATGATTTACTTAGGATTAAACTTAGAAATTCACGATGTTAAGCATGATTATATTTAGGATTAAGCATAGAAGTTTACAATGATAAGCATGATTTATCTTGTATTAAACATAAAATTTGTTTCATTGAAAAATATTATTTCAAAATATTTAATATTATACACGTTGAAATTTTTCACTTTTTAAATATTTGTCACATTGAAAATATTATTTTACCCACATTAAAATTATCGGTAGAAGCATAAAACTATTTGGAGAGAGAAATTACATATTAAATAAATCAAAGAAGGCAATGGCGTTAATTTACAAAACAAATGATTTCATGAGATCCTAAAATACTTAATATACCATAATTGCCCTTTAGTCAAGTAAAAATAATGAATTAATGCATATAGAATTAAATTAGACATTAAATCTCAACCACTAGTTTTATTAGATAGATGGTTGAGATTTATTCCTATTTCTCACATGGGAAGTTATATATATATATATATATATATATATAAATAAAATAAAATGAAATCTTACTGGATTTTTGCTTTCCATTTTCTAGGCCAGCATTCCAGGTATGATTCCAGAGAGAAGATATGTACACAGAGAAGGGAGAGCAGCGGATATTTTTTTTTTTTTTTTTTTTTTTTATATATATATGGGATATATTATAAGAACTAGGAAGGAATAACTTAAAAACTAGAAACTAAGAAGGAGAGGAATTAGAAACTCATTGCTTTCATTGATCAAAAGGGGTGTGTGTGTGTGATCGGGTGTGTCTTTACAATGAGAAATGATACTTCCTTTTATAGAGGAAAGTATCAACATTATTTGGCAAAATAGCCGACAAAACAAAAAAATGAAAAGTCTAGTCTAGCTTTCTAGGTAAAGAAAAAATAAAAGGCTATGCTAGCTAGCTACAAAGAAAAAATGTAAAAGCTATGTTACATTATTGGCCTATTTTTGACATATCCGCTGCTCTCCCTTCTCTGTGTACATATCTTCTCTCTGGAATCATACCTGGAATGCTGGCCTAGAAAATGGAAAGCAAAAATCCAGTAAGATTTCATTTTATTTTATTTTTGTGGATTAACATGTATCCCCAAAAAACATGCCATACCCCCCCTTTATGGTATCAGAGCTTTTAAAGATTTTGAGGCCTAATAGGTCTGGACAGGCTTAGTAAGGTTGCTATGAAGAGCGTAATTCCTGCTTATACTAAGAACCCGCCAGAATGAAGGATGATTTTTCTTTAAAGGCACTAATACTAATTGGAAAAGTTAGTGTGTGTTTTTTGATTTTTTATCTTTAAATTTTTTGTTTAAAATATTGGGATATGTTTTATCTTTAGAAAAGGAAGGTAACTTTAAACTTAGAAACTAAGATTCTTTTAATCATTGATCAAAACTCTCTTAAACGACTTGATTTTCTTGATTTAGAATATTCAACGAAAGAAAGTAACTCGATTTCTATAGAAAACTTTAAGTTTAATTGTAAATTTAATAAAAAGATTTATCATCATATTTTACACAGTGAAAATAATCACTTAAATAGTATTACTGATCTTATTTTAAATTTAGGTGTTGGTTTAGAAAAAGAAAATAATAAAAATTTAGAAATTTTAACAAAATTAATACAAAAAAGTCTTGAAAGGGATATAGCTAAAATTACAAATAATTTAGACTTTATAAAAGATCAAAATAGTCAAATTCTTTTAGAATTAAAAAAGCTTAAAACAAAAGAAATAGAAGTTTTAGAACCCTTCGAGTTTTCTAAAGAACTTGATAAATTAACAAAAACAATAAAAAATTTAGATTTAGGTCCTACTGAAAAACCTAGAAAAGAAGTTACTCCACCTATTTATAAACATTGGAAAGCTAAAAAATGAGTAATTTTTTAGGGAGGTCTAGAACTATACAAGAAGGAAGAAGTAATACCTCAAATATAAATGATATAGTTTCAAATTCATTTTTTAATAGAATAACTACAAGAGGATCTGGAAGTAATTCTTCAGAAAATATTATTCAAATTGAAGATGAAATTAATATAGATAAAAATTTAGAATTATATAATAATCATCAGATTGATATTTTAAATCCAAGGATTTTATATCAAACAGGCATAATGAATATTAATACAGTATTAATAAGAAGTAGTAGAGAAGAAAGTCTAAGGGTAGTTGAAAATACTCAAATTATAGATTTAATCTCACCAGAAACAATAACAAAAATAAAAAGTTCTAAAAAACGATTTGTCCATATTGGATTAGTTGTTATAGGAATAAAAGGATTAGGAAGAAAAGAATTAGGTACTAAAGTTTTAACAATTTTAATGGATAAATCATGGACTATTAATATGAAAAAAGCCACTATTTCTGGAATGGAAGTAGACATGAGCCAAAATAGTGCAATATTTTATTGTCTTCCATCAATATTAAAAGATATAAATGATTTAAAAAATTTAAAAATAGGACTACAGACAAAAGGATATGATGACTATATAGGAAATAATCTAATCGTTAGTGTAGGAGTTTTAGGAAAAGCTAGTAATAGATCTGGTATGAATTTTAAAGTAAATATAGATGGAATTGTAAAAAATATTAATAGTAAAGGAATAAAAATGATAGATCCTATAAAAATTGATCCCGAAGAACTTGCTGGGTTAGATTGGTCTTTAGAAAATTTTAATATAAACGATGATAATAAAGTTTTAATTCCACAAAAAAGTATTATGTATGAAACAAGTAATGGGTCTTTTAATCTAAGATTTACAAATTATATTAAAAAAGAAAATGAAAACAGTGATGATGAAAATATTGAACATACATTAATGGTAGACATAGAAGAAGATTCTATTTACGATTCAGAACCTATATATGATACAGAAACTGAAGATTATGATAATATTGACTTAATTGGATATAGTAAATTTAGTGAAGTAAATGATTACTCAGATAATGAGTCAGAAACTGAAATTGAAACAGGTTTTAAAATAGAAGAAACAAAAACCTCTATTGAACAAATAATAAATAAAAAATTTACCGAACTAAATATACAAGAACAAGTAGATGATATGATAATTGAATGTATGACAGAGTTAGGTATGAATTATGAAGAATCATATGTAGAATTAGAAAAATACTTTAACTTACCATTAGTAAGTGATATAATAAATGGAAAAAGTATGATTACAGATTTTTATAAAAAAGAAGCAAATTTTATGGATACAACTATAACTGGCTATAAAAGACCAAAAATGGAATTTTCACATACAGGAACAGGTGCAACAGAAAATACAGGTAGAGAAAATTGGGCACCTTCTAATCTAAAATACGAAGGGGAATCGCAATTTAAAGGAAAAGGAAGTAGAATGCCTATAGGAAAATTATACAGTAAAGAAATGTTATTATTAGAACAACAAAGTCCCCAACTATGGCCAGATGAAATCCTAATTTGGGAACAAAATGTAGTAAGAAATTGGGAAACAAATAAAAGAACAGATATTGATATGTTTGCATATTTAGAAACAACTCTAGGACCAATTGCCTTAGGATTATGGCAAAGTAAAAAGAATCAAGCTCCTGAACAAATAAATCAAATTAAATCTTTAGGAGAAAACCCTTATAATTTTACAAGTCAAATTAGAATATTATTATTAGGAGTTGATCCTACAAAAGAAAATACTTTTATACAAGATACTGCAATTAGAAATTTAGAGCAATTAAGTATTTCACATTTTAAATATATCAGAGAATTTAGTACAGATTTTACTAGAATAATATCACAAACTGGAAGAGCCATGGAAGATGAATTATGTGATAAATATTTTATAAAATTACCAGGAGATTTAGGAAAAAGTTTACATGAAGAATGGAAAAAACTTGATCCAAAACCTATAAATTTAGGAATAGGACCGAGAGTATCTTTTGTTTTTCATAAATTAGAAGAAAAATGTAAAGAAGCCGTAATGCAAGAACAAATTAAAAGCCAAGCATGGGCTTTCTGTAAAACAGCAATTTATACACCACAGGCATATGGATATTATGAAAAACCTAAAAAATATAAAAAAATCAGAAAGAGTACTAGTTTTGATAGAAATAAAAATTATGATAAAAGTAAATATGTTAGAAAACCACAAAATAGAAATTGTAGATGTTTTATTTGCGGAGATCCAAAACATTTAGCTAATAGATGTCCTGATAAAAATAAAGATAATAGAAATAGAGAAAGAAATAATTTAGTAGAACAAATAGGAGATTTTGAAATAGAAGAAATAAAAACTGATTCAGATAATAATTCAGTATATAGTATATACAGTGAAGAAGAAAAATCACAAATAATTTACACATATATGAATATAGAAATAGAGTGTGAACATGATTGGATAAGATTTAAAGGAAATAATCATGTTAGCTGTTTTATTTGTAAATTATTTCCAGCCATTGATAAAAGATATCAATGTAATAAATGTTTTAAAGAAATATGTTTTTTATGTATACAAGAAAAATTCAACATTAATACTGAACTAAAAGGAAGAACGTCAAATATATTAGAGAAAGATAAAAATTTAAATTTTTATAAAGAAAGAATAGATAAACATGAGTTGGCTATTAAACTTCTAGAACAACAAATACAACAATTAGAATTTAAGTATAATTTATTAGAAGAAAAAATTAATAAAGGAAAAAATATACTTATAACAGAAACTGAATGTAGTAATATGTCACAACAAATAGAAGAAAAACATGAAGTTATTTCTATGAATAATAAAAGTTTTGAAAGTATTAATAAAGGAACTCCAAATTTAATAACTTTACATTGTAAGGTTTGGTTAGATCAAAATACTTATATACCATTAGCAGCTACACTTGATACTGGAAGTACTAAAAGTTTAATAGGATATAGTTTAATTCCAGAAAAATATCATAAAAAATTAAACTACAATATACAGACAAGAACAGTTGAAAATAGAATAATGACAATTACACACGAAGTAAAATCAATAGGAATTCAATTTTTAGATTTTGCAGGAAATTTTGGTTATAAATATGAATTGCCACAAGTTATTATAAATCCAAAATCAGTAAAATCAGAAGATTTTTTGCTAGGATTAAACTTTATTATAAGTTTACATGGATCAATTACAATAGCCCAAAACCACATTACACTTAGTAAACAGGTATATAATTTTCCAACAAATAGATACAGTCACACATCAGAGTTTGCTCGAAAGCGTGGTGGAACTGGTGAATTAGATTTTTTAAAAACCCAAAACCATAGAATAAATCAAATAGAAAATGAAACAATATTTTACCTAGGAAATTTCTTAAGTCATAGATTAGAAAAGGGACCAAATATTACAGACAGTATAAATTATCCTATAATCCAAAAACTTGAAAAAATGGGATTAATAGGTGAGGATATTACTAAAACAAAAATAAATTATATAATAAAACAAAAACTTAAAAACCCCGATATAAGAATAATAACAGCAAATATAGAATATTCTCCCCTCGATAGAGAAGAATTTAAAAAACAAATTCCAGAAATGATAGTACAAAAATTAATTAGAAGAACAGAAAGTCCACATAGAACAGCCGCTTTTATAGTAAGAAACCATTCGGAAATTAAAAGAGGAAAAGCAAGAATAGTTTATAATTATAAAAGATTAAATGATAATACAATTGATGATGGTTATAATATTCCAAATAAAGATGGATTAATTAGTTTAATCCAAAACAAAAAGATTTTTAGTAAATTTGACTTAAAATCAGGATATAATCAATTAAAATTAGAAGAATGGTTTAAACCATGGACAGCTTTTACCTGTCCAGAAGGACATTTCGAATGGAATGTTTTAAGTTTTGGCTTAAAAAATGCTCCATCAGTTTTTCAAAGATTTATGGATTCTATATTTCTAAAATATGATTTCTGCTTAGTTTATATAGACGATATTCTTGTAGCAAGCGATAATATTAAAGAACACGAATATCATTTAGAAATAATTTTTAAAGAAATAGAAAAACAAGGAATTGTAATAAGCAAAAAGAAAATGGAATTATTTAAAAGAAAAATATCTTTTTTAGGATTAGAAATTGGAAATGGAAAAATAGAATTACAACCACATATTGCAGAAAAATTGTTAAATTTTCCAGATAAACTAGAAGGATTAAAACAAATCCAAGCATTTTTAGGATTACTTAATTATGCTAGAAAATTTATACCAAACCTTAGTAAACTTGCAGGACCGTTATACAGTAAAACTACAAAAAATGGTCAAAGAAATTTTAATAAAGAAGATATTAATTTAGTTAAAGAAATAAAAGAAGCAGTAAAAATAATTAAACCATTAGAATTACCCCTAGTAACAGATTACATTATTATAGAATGTGATGGCTCTAAAGAAGGATGGGGAGCTGTTATGTTGTGTAAAAGAAATAAATATTGCCCAAAAAATGAAGAAAGAATTGCTGCATATAGTAGTGGAAATTTTGAAAAATTGGAAGTAATTGGACTTCTTTAGATTTTGAAATACAAGCATTAATAAATTCTCTAGAAAAATTTTAAATCTATCTAAATAACGAATTTACAGTAAGAACAGACTGTGAAGCAATTGTAAAATTTCTAAAAAATGATAATAGTAGAAAAGTAAATAGGACAAGATGGGTAAATTTACAAAATTTAATTCAAGGAAAAGGGTATACTATAAATTTTGAACATATTAAAGGGAAAGATAATAATCTTGCTGATTTACTTTCTCGAAATATTTCTAAATATTTAAATGCAGGTGATGAATAATAAAAAGGTCATCAGACCAAAAGGAAAGGAGAAAGCTACTACAGAAAAAACTTCTACAGAAATTTCTCCAATGGTGACGTCAAGTTCAGAAAGTAGCCCTAAATTTTTAAAATTGGGGAATACTATGGATACGTCTCCCGGTTCTAAATTTACACAGACAGTAAATTATTCTCAAGGTTCTCTCAACTCCAAATTTACACAAGTGGGAAATTTTTCTCAAATCTCTCCTATTTCTAAAAATTTTAAAAAAGGAGAAAAAATTTTACAAACAAATTTTCAATTTGGATCGGTAGTCCTTTCTGTTTGTACAGATCAAAATAAAAAATTCAAGCCATACACTGGACTTGAAATCGATTCAAAACAACAGTGTCTGCTAGATAACCTGTGGCATATTCAAACTCTTCCAAATGCCACTTCTTTTAAAGTTCAAATTCTTAATGCCCGTTGTTTCTATTTTTCAGAATTAAAGGTAGAAAAGAATTTAATTCCAAAAAGAAAATTTTCTCATTATGTTATTTATAGAGGAACAAAGGTTGGTCTTTTTAATAATTTTGATACAGTTAGAAAATTTGTAAATTGTCAAAATCCTATTTTTAAAGGATATTATACTTTTAAAGAAGCTCTAGATAGTGCTAGAGAAAATTTAGGACTAAATTTTTTTATAGAACCAGAAGAAGTCAAAAGTTTTTCTCAAATTGTAGAAGAAAACCCAAGTGGTTTTATTTCGGCTCAAGCAGAGATGATTCATAAGTTAGAAAAACAAATCTCTGATTTGCAAAACCAACTTTCTCTCTCTAATTCAAAAATTCAAGAGAATGTTGAGGCTCTTAATTTTAAAGATCAAACAATTTTTACAATGGAAAAGGAAATTTTAAACCTTAATAATCAGATTTTTTCACTGAATATTAAGATTAAAGATTTAAAAGAGAAAGATGATCCCTTTCCTAAAAGAAAATTTGAAAATTTTAAGGCAAGGATGCTTGATCTTCCCTATCAAGAAGTATTAAAACCACTTTTTGATAGAATTCCTGAATTAGATCAAATAATTTTGAAAAAAGCCTCAGAAGGAATAATTGAAGATTTTATTAACCTTCAGAGAGAAATAATAAAAATTTTATTTGAAGAAATAAAATTTAAGGGAGTAAAAGTTATTCAAAAAGAAAAATATTTCTGTGATCCCCGAGAATTTCCAGGTATCCCAGATGGAGGAGTTACAGGAATTTTCAAACTCCAAATTAATTTGAATTCCACCGACATGAGTTGTGAAGATATTTTAAAATTTTATCACAATGGTATGGTGGATTATATTGATTTTCGCCTGGAACAAGAAAATTCTAAAATTGAGGATATTTTGGAAAAACTTGGAGAAAAATTCTTACTCATAGGAGGAAATATGGCATCAAAATCTCTTAAAGTAAGAGTTTTCTGCAAAATTCAAGCTACTCTTCCACAAGTGGTCAAAGGATCTTACATTCCAGCAAGGAAGAGAATATTTATGGAAGAAAGTGAAAAATTAAGAAATCACGAATGTGCAACATTTGATTTCAAAGAAATTGAAAATTCTGAAATTTACAAATTTTATCAACAGAATTTGGGTTTCGAAATGCGTTTTTGGCCCCAGTATAAACTTCTCGGAGAAGGGCATTTCACTCAAATTTTTGGTACAGAAAATTGGAAAATGCTTTTACCATTCAGTGGCGAAGGCGAAAAATTAGAAGATGACGAACACATCATCAACACTGAAGAAGTGTTTGGACATCAAGACAGTAATACCGATTATGATGAAGAAATTCCAGACACACACAGGGATTTCTAAATGCTGACGAATGCAGTGACGAATGTAAAAATTATATAGTCAAAAAGTCTTCCCTTTTTGAAAAAAGGGGTTATGATTAGATTAGTTTTTTATTATGTCGGCCAAAAAATGTCAAAAATAGGCCAATAATGTAACATAGCTTTTACATTTTTTCTTTGTAGCTAGCTAGCATAGCCTTTTATTTTTTCTTTACCTAGAAAGCTAGACTAGACTTTTCATTTTTTTGTTTTGTCGGCTATTTTGCCAAATAATGTTGATACTTTCCTCTATAAAAGGAAGTATCATTTCTCATTGTAAAGACACACCCGATCACACACACACACCCCTTTTGATCAATGAAAGCAATGAGTTTCTAATTCCTCTCCTTCTTAGTTTCTAGTTTTTAAGTTATTCCTTCCTAGTTCTTATAATATATCCCATATATATAAAAAAAAAAAAAAAAAAAAAAAAAAAAAAAATATCCGCTGCTCTCCCTTCTCTGTGTACATATCTTCTCTCTGGAATCATACCTGGAATGCTGGCCTAGAAAATGGAAAGCAAAAATCCAGTAAGATTTCATTTTATTTTATTTTTGTGGATTAACATGTATCCCCAAAAAACATGCCATACCCCCCCTTTATGGTATATATATATAGGGTAGCACTGGAAACTAACCTTAAGTTGAAACTTAGAAACTCACCATATCCATTGATTAGTGCTAGATCAATGGCTGAGATTAATCACAAATATATGAATTAATTTAAAAAATGTCAATTATGAGGGATAGAATTGTCAACTTTTTTTAAAAAAATATGGAAACAAATCATGTTTCCATAATAATAGGATATTTACTATAACCACCTACCACTACTTTCACTCCTTTCCAGCAACCGAGATTTGAAAAAAAGAAATCTTCAATGCAACAATAACCTCTCCCCAGAATACGCAGCTGTCAAAATGACGAGTAGAAGAACGGAGAAAACAACAGGAAATCGACAAGAGAGTGCGGGAAAATCGAGGACTATGCAACGAAAAAGATCAGCGGAAAAGATCGATAGAAAAGTGAAGAAAATGCAACAATGTGCCATCAACAAATACGCAGCAGAAAAAGTAAAGAAAATTGCAGGGAAAAAAAAAAGAGAGAGAGAGAGAGAGAAGAAAATTGCAGAAAAAGAAGAAGATTGTCGACGAGTTGAAGAAGTAGCATAAAACCAGATACAATGCATCAAAATCTAACATAAATGCAGTAAAATGTGTTTATTATGCATTCAAAAATATATACACGAAATAACATAATACACAAATTTTATTTAGTATGTATCGAAAAATCAAACTAAAACCATAACCCAATAGGGAAATCGAAACCCTATTTGGGAAAGTTACACCCTAACTTATAGGGGATGATATACCCTAACATGTAGGGAAATTAAAAACCCTAACTTGTATGGAAAACTAACCCTAATACGAAAAATTGAAGCCTCGTATAAAATGAAATGAAAATGCAATAGAATGATCTCTATAATGCAACAAAATTGACATAATATGCATTATGTCCAAGGGGTAGTGGTGCTCCACCATGTAGTTCCAGCAGAACTTGTACGAGCAGCCGCACGTCACGTCTCTACAGCCGCCAGGATCCATCTCGACGGTGAACGCACACCCGACGAGACACCACTTCCGCCAGGCATGAAAGCGTCAAGCAGCCGGCGCCGTCGTCGATCGCCGTCTCAAGGTCATAGGTCTTCCAGCAGCCGGTGCAGAAGGGATCGAACTTGTCTTCCAGATAGTCGTCATTAAAATCATTATCACCTATTATACATAATAAAAATGCATCAAAAAATACTATAAATGCAACAAAAGGTATACGAAATGCATTATAAAGAAACAATTTATTAACAAGTATATTTTTCGATTCGTATCAAAATGATTACACAACCTATTTCATACAAACGTTTATATCCAAAAGTACATCTAAAACATCATTGCAGCCTAGATTCGCTTCATAAAAAGTGGAGCCGCGAGGAATGGGCAAGCATCATTGCAGCCCAGATTTCCGGGGAGGAAAAAGTTGAAGCCGCTTTATTGGCCGATGGCTTTCTCCCGATGCTATTTTAGCCAAGCGGCATTAACTACGAGGCTTTATGATTTATCCATCGATCGGTCCTCCTTAAAAGGATTGAATCTCGTGAGATTTCTATTAGTCAAAATCAGATGGGAAGAAGAAGAAGAAGAAGAAGAAGAAGAAGAAGAAGAAGAAGAAGAAGAAGAAGAAGAAGAAGACGATAATCAGATGGGAAGAAGAAGAAGAAGAAGACGATAATCAGATGGGAAGAAGAAGACGCAGGAGAAGATGAGGGGAATAATAATGAAGATACGATATATACAAAATCAATAGCATAAATAATTAAAACTGATAAGGAAAAATCATAAATATAGATCCTACATTTAAGGAAAAATCGGTTACACCAATATAAAATGTCAAAATTATCCTTATATAATACATTAAATCATTAAAAAATTTAAAAATTGAATATTTCAGATTTTAATTGAAATAAAATCTGGCCCATTAGATCTTCAAGATCAACGGTTGTGGACGGTTTCTAAGTTTCAACTTAACATTAGTTTCTATATGATATATCCTCTATATATATATATATATATATATATATATATATATATATATATATATATATATAGGGGAGGGTTATTATGGATACTAGTATTAATAATGAGAACTAGGAACCAATCACAACCTTCCATCCAAAACTAATTAATGGATGAGATTTAATCTTAACAATAAAATGAGGCTGCTACTTTTCAGTTTTTAATGCTTATAAGGGCATTTTAGGAAGCTCTGATTGGAGGAGATCCCACCAAATCCGATAATTAAGGAATTAACAATCATATTCTCTCTAAATATTTAACACCATATTTTTTCCTAAATTATATGAATTAAACGTCTCTTTTAATACAATTCCGGCGTTCTCATTTTTTTTATATATATATATATATTCCTACAATTTTTATTGCTTAATTAGCTTTCATCAATTCTTATTATAAAATGAACACCTAAATAAGCTAAATATTAGTGGTAAATAAGCAGCCTAATAAGCATATATATTTCTACAATTTTTATTGCTTAATTAGCTTTCATCAATTCTTATTATAAAATGAAAACCTAAATAAGCTAAATATTAATGGTAAATAAGCAGCCTAATAAGCATAAAAATTATGAAAATTGTGTTGCTTAATTATCATCACCACACTAATATTCCTAAACGTATCTTTTAATACAAGATTGACGTCCTCGTTTTTTTTATATACATATATTCCTACAATTTTTTATTGCTTAATTAGCTTTCATCAATTCTTATTATAAAATGAACACCTAAATAAGATAAATATTAATGGTAAATAAGCAGCCTAATAAGCATATATATTCCTACAGTTTTTATTGCTTAATTAGCTTTCATCAATTCTTATTATAAAATGAATACCTAAATAAGCTAAATTTTAATGGTAAATAAGCAACCTAATAAGCAAAAACCTTATGAAAATTGTGCTGCTTAATTACAATGGCAGAAAACGCGAAAAAAAAAATGCAGAAAGAAAACGCGAAAGAAAAAAATGCAGAAAGAAAACGTGAAGAAAAAAAATGCAGAAAGGAGAAAATAAGATCTGCAGAATCACGGTAATACATGAGTAAGAGAGAGAATTATTAATAATACCTTAAATTTAGGAACAATAAAAAGCAAATTACCCTAATATCCTTATTCAATTTAAAAGCTGCCATATATATTTAATCAGAACTACAAATCTTGACCATTGATCAATAAAAACTGATGGTTGAGATTGGTTTCTAGTTCTCATTATTTAAAAGGGTTCTCATATGATCTATTCTCTCTCTCTCTCTCTCTCTCTCTCTCTCTCTCTCTCTCTCTCTCTATATATATATATATATATATATATATATATATATATATATGAGAAGTGATATGCTAGTCACCTTATGCTACACACCTTCGTGGGCACCTTCGTGTTCGACATCATTTTGTTCGATATTTTCATTTGTAATATATTCTAATACCTTATAAATGAATATTGAAATCACTAAATCTAAAATAAATATTAATATCAATGCTCGTTTTGTTCATTTTTTCTTCTAAGTTCAAAAAGAGTATGATAAATAAATTAATGAGCTTTGATATTTATAATTTTTTGGGATCTAGTGATTTCAATATTCATTTATAAGGTATTCGAGTATATTACAATTGAAAAAATCGAACAAAATGATGTCGAACACGAAGGTGCCCACGAAGGTGTGTAGCATAAGGTGACTAGCATATCACTTCTCTCTCTCTCTCTCTCTCTCTCTCTCTCTCTCTCTCTCTATATATATATATATATATATATATATATATATATATTATGATAATGCATCAGTTAATCTAGAAGATGAATTATTTGTTATTTCTTATACAACAGATAAAGCCAACAGATTGTTGCTTACAAGTCGGAATCAAGTTATTTCAACTAATTCTGGATATGTACATAACATGAAACTTTTGGACGCCGATCAAAGCTCACAGCTGTTGTGGAGAAAAGTTGTTGACAACTCCGACCGCAAATTCCCAGAAGATCTAAGGAATATCGGAGAAGAAATCTTGAAAAAGTGTGGCGGCCTACCATTGGCCAATAGTGTGGTAGGAGGGCTATTGGCAAGAAAGACAAGGTCCAAGAGCGAATGGCAAAGAGTTCTTACGGAAATGAAGTACTCTGATTTGGATAGGAGTAGAGGGGGTATTAGTACTATATCTGCTATATTGGAGCTAAGCTACCAGAATCTACCTCCAGAACTGAAGGCATGCTTCCTCTGTCTCGGATTCTTCAAGGAAGACGCAATGATTGGTGCGAAAGATTTGGTTTATTTATGGATCGCGCTAGGGTTGGTGGTGCAAGAAGTTGTCGGCGAAGAAGAAAGGAAGGAGGATGTGGCAAGACATTATTTAAATGAGTTGATCAGTCGAAACATGGTTCAAGTGAAGGAAATGGATTATGATAAAGTAATATTCTGCCAAATACATGACCTCCTCCGCGACCTATCCGTACGAAAAGCAAAAGAGGAGATAGATTTTGAGGTGCTAAGAGAGGAGTGGATTTCACATCAATTTTCCTTGCCTAAACCTCGATATCGTGCCATATACTGCACACGTGAACCAAGCTTTAGGGCCCGTTTGGCTAAGCTTATTTCAAAATGCTTATAAGATCTAGGTGCTTATAAGATGTTTAAAAGCTTATAAGATGTATGAGGTAAGAGCTTATAAGTTGTTGAAGTGTTTGGATAAAAGAGCTTATAAGCTTAAAGAGATAATAAAAAAATAAAATCTGAAAATAAAAAAAAAATAAAAAAATATTTTTTTTTTTTTGAAAATCATAATGTTGTAAAATCAAATGGAAGTGTATATAATAAAAATATAAAAATAAAATAGAATTATAGTGGTAAATGAGCAAAATTTTAAAAAAATAAGTTGGGTTGGAGGAACTTATTTTTTGGAGTGATTATAAGCACTTTTTGCTTATTTTTGCATCTTATAAGCTCTTAAGGAGCTTATTTTGCCAAACACATTTAGAGTGCTTATAAGCAGTCAAACAGCTTATAAGCAGTCAAACATCTTATAAGCTAGCTTATAAGCTTAGCCAAACACCCTCTTAGTTTCCTCACCAAGCGTAACCAATATATTCGATCTCTTTTCATCCACGGACATGAATGGACCCGTTACCATGAAACCGGTCCATCATCTTATTGGAAGAGCTTTGAGCTACTTAGGGTACTTAACTTGGGAAATTTATCGTTGGGAGTATTCCCCAAGGCTATTGGTGAACTGACTGGACTAAGATGCTTGGTAGTACATAGCGTGTGGAATGATGCACCATTCGGAAGTAGTAAATTGAAGCTTCCACGGTCGTGGGCTAAGCTTAAGAACCTTGAGGTTCTTGATTTGTTGGCTTTTGGTGAGATTATCATACTCGACAAAGTTATACTGGAGATGCACAACCTCCAGCATCTACATCTGAGTGCCTTCCGCTCTAAGGTTGATTTACGAAGGATGAGGAAGCTCGAGTCGTTGAGGCTTTTACAGGTGGAAGATTCAGATCTTTGGTAGCTACACAGGATGACTCACATTTACGAACTGTGGCTCGATGTATCTTATGTGCTAGACGGAAGCTCACTCTTTGAATATTTGGTTAGGTTGGAAAATCTTGTGACTTTAGGTTTAATATACAGAAACGCGTATTATAGTAGACGCGAGTTAGGTCACAGTGTCCATCTACGCGAATACGAATTGAGGTTGCCGGAAAATTTCCTTCCGAATCTTTCTCACTTGTCCTTGACTGACATGCCACTGGCAGGAGACCTCTTGCGGGTACGTACTATCAAAACAATTGATATGATCTTAGAATTATTAGTACATTCTTACATATGTTTTTGGGTGGAAAAAATTTTGCTTAGTGAAACATTGCAAAAATATGAACAGTTTGCGGAGAAGCTGCCAAATTTGCTAGATTTGAGACTTTTTAGCTCATATGGTGGTGATGATGTCGAAGAAACGATAGTGATGTCGGGTCGTTGCGGATTCCCGAAGCTCAAAGTCCTCCATCTCGATGATATGAGCGGGCTAAGAAGTATGGAGATCGGAGAAGGTGCGATGCCAGAGCTTAACCAACTCATCATCCGTGGATGCCCGAATTTGAACGTTGAGAATTTGCCTGAGCACCTCAAATCTGCAGTCACTTATGCAACTCATTAAATATGCTCTTCTATCATTCCGGTTACATACAATGTGCAAACCTTTCTAGAGTTCTCAATCAATGTACAGTTAACTGTTTCAATCATACATGTTTCAAATCTGTGGCGTGACCGACGAGCAAGGTTCTCGCGTCTGCCGTTGTATCTTTCTTTTCGTTTCTTGGTAGAGGAAATCGTCTCATCCTCTATCAATTACGTGCGATGCACGTATAATCTCATTTCACATATAATATTTTTATTTTTAATATAATTAATTTATATAAATATTAATATATATGAATATAAATAAATAAATTAATGATAATATTAATATTTAAAGATTTTATTCTACTGATATATATATATGTGAAGATATAATTTTATTGAATATAAAAAGAAATATACAAGATGGATATTCGGAGAAAGTGCGATGCCGGAGCTCGATCAGTTCATCATACGTAAATGCCGGCTTTTGGATGTTGAGAATGTACCAGAGCGCATCAAATCTGCAATGGTTGTTCAACCTCATTAAATATAGTATACATACAGTCATATGAACGATACTCCCTCCATCCACGGAATACGTATCGGTTAAAACTGTTAAATTAATTGGTAGTGGTTCACGAGCTGATTTATATTCCTTGCTCTAGATTCTTAGTTTCTTTCTTTTCCTTCTTGGATCCATAACTTACCTTGCTTTCCTTGATTTTTGAAATAATTTCCCACAATTAATTAATATTTGCTTCTTCAATTCCTTGCATGCGACACACGCAACTTTTGCTAAATATTCTCCTCATCCTCTCCTTTTGCAGGTAATAATAAGGAACAATATAAATATATTGAGTGTCGTCTGCTTTATTCCTTGCTTTATTCATTTTTCTGTAATTCAATTTTAAGTACAAATTATATTCGTCACATAAATTTTACAATATTTCGATGAGAGATTTACATGGGTACTAATAACAAACAGATAATATGCTTTTACCCCCCCCCCCCCCCCCCCCCCCCCCCCCTTGTGAAGATAAGAAGCTACTAAAAACGTTTACTCCCTCCGTCCCTAATAAGACGAGGCGTTTCTCTTTGTCAATTTCTGACACATTTTTCAGTGCTTCTTAATGATTAGTTTTAAAATGGATTTTTTTGAATATTTTTTTCATTTTACAGGATACTATGACAGTCATGGTATTCCTAAAATTTTTATTTTTATTTTTTATTAAAAAAAAAACCCATTTTTAAAAATCATTATCAACATGCGTGGAAAAACGTGTTAGAAATTGAAAAAAAGAAACGTCTCCTCTTGCGAGGAATGGAGGGAGTATAATACTTGAAGTCATCGCCAAGATATGCTTTATTCGTTTCTTTCTTAATTTAAACCCATTCAAATCCAAATTCAATTCATAAACTAATTATTCACACGCACACTCAAAATATATAATCGGCTGTACATTTCCATGGATACTGTTTCCTGAAGTAGAAGGTATGTCTTACATCTATAAGGCTCTCGTTTCTCACAACTGTTTTAATTTATGATCACTTCTAATGGCAGTCAATGTTATTTCACAATTCTATATAATCGTGATTTAATTTTATGGTACAATCTTAATTTTATAATATTTTAATTTAATTCTATAATTATTTTTTGGAGCTCACTAATTCGATTAAGGGTTGTTATGAATTTTTGAATTTAATTTTGCTTTTATTAGTTGTATTGGAGTTTTTAAATTCAAAACTAAGGGATATGATAATTTAAAAGTTTTAATTTGCATTTATAAATGTCTATTACAAGTTCTTTTTTTTAATTATAAATTATGTTACTTTATAAAAAATAATATAAACTAAAATTTAAGACATGGTTGAGATACCAAATTCGTTATGGGTTTAAGTTTGGTTATAGCTAGTGTTAAACTGTTAATAACTCCATCTCTCATCTCTTAATTCTTTGTAGCAAGTCCTCAACTTTTCAACGGTAAATTGGAAAAAATCTACATGAGATCCTCTATTCCCAATTTCATATATCAATTGTGTATCAAGCGTTGATTTTTATTGATTTTACGTGTTTTCTTTCAAAAATTTCAACATATTATGCTTTGTGATAATTTTACAATTTTTTTCTAGGGTTCATCCATCTATTTTAGGGATTATATTTATTTTTTAACATATAATTTCAATTTTATTTGGTAAAGAAGGGTTGATAAATTGAAAGTTGGGGTATATAATTTTTAAAAATCTATTTTTTAAAAATAAAATTTTATTTTATTTTGTTATAATATTCTACTTTTATATCTATAAAAAATATTATAAAAATAAGAGATTGATCAAGAAGTACGGTTGCTTCCCCAACCATCTCTACCATCTCAACAAGGTCGGAGAGCAGATCAAGTCCATACGCCAAAGGCTCACCGACATCCAAGACCGACGGGAGAGGTACGGTATTCAAAGAGACGAACCGAGCACAAGGACAAAAACGCAGGAGGAGATCGAGACGCGGAGGAGACTGGCTTATTGGCAAATCGACAAACACGTGGTGGGCTTGGAAAAGGACGTGAAACAGCTGCTGGGTAAAGCAGTGTTTGAGAAGAGCGAAGGGCTTTCCGTGGCAGCCATAGTGGGAATGGGAGGGATGGGTAAATCAACGCTTGCCAGCAAAATATACAACCACCCTGAGGTTACTCGTCGGTTTGAATTCAGGGCGTGGGTGGTTGTTTCGATTGTTTCGAGTGAGTTCACCTCCGAAGATCTCATGAAGCAGATACTGCTGAAACTGGTAATTCCCGACGATGAACTAAAGCGTATAATGTCCATCGATGACAAACTAGGCCGCCAGGAAGAACTGAAGAAAGAGGTGCACAAACGCCTCACCGGAAAGCGATATTTCATAGTACTGGACGACGTCTGGGAAGCCGCTCACTGGGAATCCTTTAGTACCGCCTTTCCTGATGATGGAGGTATTAATCTCTCTTTCTACCCATTCTTGCCTTTAAATTACAATACCAACGAACAAGTTCATACCAATAAGTTTTAAGTACTTTATTCTCGTCTAAAGGCTGGAACTTATAGTTAGGGGCGTAATCTATTCATTTTTATTAATATTCCGATACATACATGCGGGTGAACCATATATTCTAGCGTTGCAACACGCACTCTTGAAATGATTATGGGAAAAAAATTTCGAGTCTATTCGAACATTCGAACAAAATATTGGCGGTGATACTAGCTGCGATTATGTGTGTTACACGTACATGTACTTAGTTAGATTGATTAGTATCCATTTATATATAAATGATAATAATATAAATTGAAAAATATAATGAATCCCGTCGAATTTTCACGGCCCTAAATCAGTTACTATATATATGAACGATATGTAACATGTATAACCTCTCTACATGAAATAATATATATTTTAAATAGTAAATATATTTTAAGATTATTTTTTTAAAATAAAAGTTTATAATATTATTAGTTTTGAATTGTTAAATTTAAGATAGTACTTTTAATGAATTGATTGATATAAGTAGAAGAGAAAAGATAGCACATAACCAACTAGTTGAAAATTTAATTTAGATGACTCTTAGAATGAATAATAAAATATTTATCGTTACATTTGTTTATAATGATATTTTTTAAGTGTCATGTATGCCAGTGTAATAAAAGAAAGTGTAACGTAAAATATTTTATCATGACACATTTTTTACTATAAAAGTTTCAGCAAAATAAAACGTTAATGTATTTAATGACATTTTTAAGTGTCATATATATTAAAAGGTCATTTTTCTAGTAGTGGATCTTTACATCTCGACAAAGAATTTCAATAGAACAACATCTATAACACAATTTTTCTAGTAGTGAACCTTTACAAGTCGACAAAGAATTTCAATACAACAGCATCTATAACATGTACAATAATAGGACTTCAACTTAAAAATAAAAATAAAAAAGAACAAAAGAAAAAAGAAGTCTACGTGGAACAGTCGTAAAACGTATCCATGAATCTCAATGATAAAACCATATAAATCACAACTATCGCAATACTTGTAAAAAAAAAGACTTGTAAAACAGTTCGAAAGTGAGGCTGCGTTCATGTCAAACCGACTAGATTCAACTTACGGCGATACTAAACTTTCGACGGAGACTCTTGTAGCAAGCTTCGTAACTTGATGAAAAGTATTATCTTTGGGAAAGTAAACCAATAAAAACATTCCAAAAGATAGCAAAACCTCACCGTCTCGCCAAACAACAAACGAGGCTGAAAATGGGGGTCGAACGAGCTCTTGAACGTGAGAAAGAGCAACGAGTTTCGACCAAGACTCTTTCACCCCATACTCCTTCATCACCCATGCCTCTGCCGTAAAACTTCCTTCATAAACCCTAACCAATGAAAGGCATCCACCTATTCCTCCCATCATACTGCAGCAAGGCTCTGCTTTGAAAGGTAGCTCAATCTTTCCAAAAACCTCGGTTTTCAAGTCGAAGCAACCGATGCTCTCATTGGTCATGTACCTTTTCCAGTGAAGCTTTCCGCCTATGAACGTCCCCTCTCCACGTACCACGGGAAAACACATGAGTTTTATTGTTTTGCAAACAGTACCAAAGGTATCCGTAATGGGGAATCGCATGTGCTCGATTGTTTTCCACGAATTCGTCTTCGAGCCATAAACTTTACCTATAAACTCTTTACTCTCCAACATCCACAATAACGCAAACACCTTGTAGTCGTCGCTCAGTTCATCCCGGCCCAAGCCATGATTGAACACAAACCTTTTTCTGTTGATTTCAGGTACTTGTGGCAGTTCCTTGATGATTCTAGTGGATGGATTCCACATGAAAAAGTGTTCTCTATCTCCATTCAGAATGCAGACCATGTTGCCGGGGCACTGATACTAATATTTTATAATTTAATTATTTATTGGGCTTAGCCCGTTTAATTATTTGGGTCGTTCTTTTCGGGTTTTCTTGTTGATTCTTTCCCGAATCGTAGGTCGAATCAACCCTAGGTATTTAGTATAAATAGGAGGATTGTATCTTATTTTCATCATCAAGAAATATAATACAGAAACCCTATTTTATTTTGCCGTCTTTTACTTTTCCTTTATGTCGTATTTTATTTCTCTCGTATCTGCTGACGTGATCGACGGGGAGAGCCTGCGACTGTCAATTTATCTTATCGTATTCTTTGTGGCGTGAACGACGAGCAAAGTTCTCGCGTCTGCCGTTGTATTTTATTTATTTTCGTTCGTTTGATAGAGGAAAATCGCCCATCCTCTATCAATTGGTGCTTTCACTGAGAGATTTCGAAGGGGGCGAATATTGGTGGAGTTATCCAATTACACGAGCAATTGAATCAATTGCCTTCATTGATTTTGGGACCATGATTACGCCAACAACCACCCAATCAATGACGATGGTGTCCTCGGTAACAGTTACGCCGCCAACTTCTTCGGCGCCTGCCATAGTATTGCCGCCGGAAACTTTTGCTATGGCTGCAACTTATGCAGTTTTGTTGGACGCCAACATAGCCATGGTGGTTTGTGTGGAGGCTCGATTGGTTATTTTCGGTCTCTATGCACTTGATGAAATTTATAAAGAGTTTGATTCTCCACCTTGAGAACAAGGTGATTTTCTAGGGTGGGGGAGTTGATACGAATATTTTATAATTTAATTATTTGTTGGGCTTAGCCCGTTTAATTATTTGGGTCGTTCTTTTCGGGTTTTCTTGTTGATTCTTTCCCGAATCGTAGGTCGAATCAACCCTAGGTATTTAGTATAACTAGGAGGATTGTATCTTATTTTCATCATCAAGAAATATAATACAGAAACCCTATTTTATTTTGCCGTCTTTTAATTACTTTTCCTTTCTGTCGTATTTTATTTCTCTTGTATCTGCTGACGTGATCGACGGGGAGAGCCCGCGACTGTCAATTTATCTCTTATCGTATTCTTTGTGGCGTGAACGACGAGAAAAGTTCTCGCGTCTGCCGTTGTATTTTATTTATTTTCGTTCGTTTGATAGAGGAAAATCGCCCCATCCTCTATCAGGCACCGGATGCGCATGTTGGAGAAACTGCCCAAATTACTCTACCTCAAATTGAATTTTGTGGAAATACGGGATGGAGTAATCGTGATTGCAAGTGGCGGATTCCCCAGCCTCAAAGTCCTATCCCTTAAGAATACCATATACGACTACAAGATGGATATCGGAGAAAGTGCGATTCCGGAGCTCGATCAGTTCATCATCCGTAAATGCCGGCTTTTGGATGTTGAGAATGTACCGGAGCGCATCAAATCTGCAATGGTCGTTCACCCTCATCAAAATATAGTATACATACTGAAAGTGCTAGTTTGTGCAAAAACTAAAAACGATCTTAATTCTGTTCTTAGATGCAATAACAAAAAAGCAGTAAAGAACACAGAACTTTGGTAACCCAGTTTGGTGATACCGTACCTACGTCTGGGGGACAATATCCGAGAGATTCAATCCACTATAAGAAGTAGAGAGACTTCAGGACTTTACACCAAGGACTCCACCTTATGTCACCTATTCGTCTCGATTACAACTCCCTTACAATGAGATCGAATACAAACTACGAAATGAACTCGTGTAGAGATAAAACACTAATATGGTTCTAAGCAACACGCTTAGATTTAACTGAACAAAGCCAGGGAAGCTTGTCCAGAACACACGCTCGCTCAAAAACAAAACTTGCAAAACACACGTTGCAAGAACAACAAAAACTCACGAATAATAATCTCCAAGAGCGGCTGAGCGTGTCTAGGGTTTTCCTTAATATATATACTCAGCGCAGGAAACCCTAGAAGATCTTCAAGCTGATCTTCTGTGCATGGAAACTTTCCATGCAGAAATAATCTTCCTTCTTCAAATAATAATAATATATATATATAATAATATATATATGCATATGATCTTCGATTCATGCAAATATCCAATCAGCAACGCAGCAGAAGACTCAAAAGGAAAATTGCCAACACGAATCAGAGATGCATGCAACGCATGCACTAACACATACAGTCATATGAATGATACTCCTTCCATCCACGAAATACGTGTCGGTTAAAACCGTTAAAGTAATTGGTAGTGGTTCACAAGCTGATTTATATTCCTTGCTCTAGATTCTTAGTTTCTTTCTTTTCCTTCTTGGATCCATAACTTGCCTTCCTTTCCTTGATTTTTGAAATAATTCCCCACAATTAATAAATATTTGCTTCTTCAATTCCTTGCATGCGACACAAGCAACTTTTACTAAATATATTCTTCTCCTCCTCCTCTCCTTTCTGCATATAATAATAAGCAACAATATAAATATATTGTGGTCTGCTTTATTCCTTGCTTTTTTCATTTTTCTGTAATTCAATTTTAAGTACAAATTATATTCGTCACATAAATTTTACAATATTTCGATGAGAGATTTACATGGGTACTAATATAACAAACAGATAATATGCAGCTTCACATTTCCTGATATTAGAAGGTATGTTTACTCACCCCCTTGTGAAGATAATAAGCTACTAAAAACGTTTACTCCCTCCGTCCCTAATAAGAGGAAGCGTTTCTCTTTGTCAATTTCTGACACGTTTTTCTGCGCTTCTTGATGATTAGTTTTAAAATTAATTTTTTTGAAGATTTTTTTCTTTTACAAGATAGTCATAGTATTCCTAATTTTTATTTTTTTAAAAAAACATTTTAAAAAATCATTATCAACATGTGTGGAAAAACGTGTCAGAAATTGGTAAAAAGAAACGTCTTCTCTTTTGAGGAACGGAGGGAGTATGATACTTGAAGTCATCGCCAAGACATGTTTTATTCGTTTCTTTCGTAATTTAAACCCATTCAAATCCAAATTCAATTCACCATGCATGCTAGTGCAAAGCTAAAAGGCAGTACATTTCCATGGATACTGTTCCTGATGTAGAAGGTATGTCTTACATCTATAAGGCTCTCGTTTCTCACAACTGTTTTAATTTATGATCACTTCTAATGGCAGTCAATGTTATTTCACAATTCTATATAATCGTGATTTAATTTTATGTTACAATCTTAATTTGTAGTAATATTTTAATTTGATATTATAATTATTTTTTGGAGCTCACTAATTCGATTAAGGGTTGTAATTAATTTTTGAATTTAATTTTGCTTTTATTAGTTGTATTGGATTTTTTAAATTCAAAACTAAGGGATATGATAATTAAAAAGTTTTAATTTGCATTTATAAATGTCTATTATAAGTTCTATTTGTTAATTATAAATAATGTTACTTTATAAAGAATAATATAAACTAAAATTTAAGACGTGGTTGAGATACCAAATTCCGTTACGTCACCGGTTTAAGTTTGGTAATAGCTAGTGTTAACCGTTAATAACTCCATCTCTCATCTCTTAATTCTTTGTAGCAAGTTCAAATCCTCAACTTTTCAACGGTAAATTGGAAAAAACCGACATGAGATCCTCTATTCCCAATTTCATGTATCAATTGTGTATCAAGTGTTGATTTCTATTGATTTTACGTGTTTTCTTTCAAAAATTTCAACATATTATGCTTTGTGATAATTTTACAATTTTTTCTAGGGTTTACCCATCTATTTTAGGGATTATATTTATTTTTTAACATATAATTTCAATTTTATTTGGTAAAAGGGTTGATAAATTGAAAGTTAGGGTATCTAATTTTTAAAATTCTATTTTTCAAAAATAAAATTTTATTTTATTTTGTTATAATTTTCTACTTTTATATCTATATAAAAATATTATAAAAATAATTGATTGGTACAAAGAAATGGGGACAGAGGGTCATATGCACTTTCCAATAACCGCGTTTGGACCTATGGAATAAGAGTGGTCTTTGAATTTTCTATTAAATATTTGAAAAAAAAAAAAGAGAGAGAGAACCATGCCTATTCTAATGGGTTGAAACATAAACTTACTAGCTCAACTGAATGCATATACAATTGAAGTGATAAAATTTTAAATTTGCTACTTTTTAAATTATAATTTAAATAACATGTGTGTTTTAAATTTGCTAGTGCTCTTTCAAGAAATCTTATCGGATTCCCACACAAGATAAAAGGGGACAATTGACAATAAAAAGCAAGTTAAGAAGGGATCAATGGCGTCAATGGTGGCAGAGGCAGCGGTTTCATTTGCGGTGGAGACGCTGGGCAAACTGCTTATCGAGAAGGCGCAATTCCTGAAAGGCGTGAAGGGAGAGGTGAAGTGGGTTTCGAGGCGGGGGCAAACAACTCTCATATGGATAAACCCCGACATCGCACCCTAAACTTTCGTGCATTGAGTTCTGTTCGGCGCACCGAACAAAATAAATATCTTCGCTCCCTTTTCATCCATACGGAGTATTTTGACGTTGTTGATAGCCGTGGACTGTCGTCTAATTGGAAGATCTTTGAGCTCCTTCGGGTCCTTTACTTTGGAAACGGTGTATGTATCCAAGTATTGCCTGAGGCAATTGGATCTCTTGTTGGATTACGGTACATAAGAATGAGCTACATGGGAAAAGAGACGAAGCTTCCACGCTCATGGGCTAAGCTTAAAAACCTTGAGGTTCTTTATCTACTCTATTCCGACGTGTATATCATAATCGACCATGTTATACTGAAGGCGATCCCTGAAGATGGATCGCCTTCGTCTTCTTCGTGCACGTATGCGCTTCTCTTGCTCCGGTGATCACGTGCCTCTTGTTAGGATGAGGAATCTTGAGACATTGATCATGTTAAATGTCAAAGATTCGGATGTTGGGCAGATACAGGGAATGTCTATGGTTTCCAAATTGGGGATCGATACGTCTGAGATGTCGAATCCAACCACCGTCTTCACGTATCTGTCAATGTTGGAAAATCTCGATTGCCTGAGCTTACGAGATAGCAAGATTGAGACAGCTGTAGATAAGGAGGGGCTGGCCGCTCTGCACCGTGTCACACGTCTTAAACTGTATCGATTTACGGGTACGAGTAGTTTGACGGAGGGCCATTTCCCCCCAAACCTTACTCACCTGACCTTGAAGGGCATGTATCTAAGACACGACCCGATCCCGGTATTGGAGAAGCTACCCAAGTTGCTCTATCTCAAACTGGATTCATGGTATTCATGGTATTCATGGGATTCAGGTGAGAAGCAAATCACGATATCTTCTTGCGGATTCCCCACCCTCAAACTCCTCCATCTCCGTTATTTGCCGTCGCTTACGGATATAGTGATTAAAGAAGGTGGAGCGCCGGTGGCCCGGTGCTCGACCAGATCATCATCAGGGATTGCCAGAATTTTAAGGCTTCGAATTTGCCGGAGCGCATCAAATGTTCAGTCAATGAAGGATGATTAAACTACATCAATATAAGTATTCTCTCCAAAGTTCATTATCGGTTCATATGAAAATTCGTTCCACAAATCTTAAACTTTTATAATGCTCATTTTCAGTAGATTTTATTATACATGTATATTCTGTTGTAGAACCGTTAGAGAGTAGTTGTGAACTTTGTTTTAGTTCGATCTTATTGGTTAATATAAGGTTGTTGAAAGGTTTATAAACTACTCATTCTGTTTCAACAAATTTGACCTCTTTCTTTAACTTATAGGAGCGTAAAATAATAAAAAGAGGTCGAATTGAATGAGACGGAGGGAGTATTAAAAAGTGTGATTCAAAATAAGTTTACCAACAATTTATACGATCTACAAATAAACTTAAGGATTTATAAGCTCATTTAAAATAAACTCTCCCACCCAAGTTCCACATATATAAAGATTCATTTAGGCATTTTATCAAACATATATAAAGATTCGTATGTAGATATTTTCAACCAGTAATTTTATCGAACATATATACCACAGATGAAATACGTCAAATTCTGATACCACTTCATCAACATTGAAAGGGTGTCAAACTTCAACTAATACCACCACAATCACAATGCATGTATAGGAACACGATTGATTGTGCACATACTTTGTATAATCCTACCAGGCTACCATTTTAATTGTACAGACTTTTACTCCTTTTGTCCTTTCTGTCCCTCGCAAGAGGAGACGTTTGTTTTTATCAATTTTTGACATGTTTTCCATGCTTCTTGATAATGATTTTCAAAAAGAATTTTTGAAGAATTTTAATTTTCGGGATACTACGACCGTCATAGTCTCCAATAAAATAAAAATTCTTCAAAAATCCATTTAAAGACCGTCGTCAAGAAGCGTGGAAAAACGTGTTAAAAATTGATAAAAACTAACGTCTTCTCTTGCGAGAGGGACGGAGGGAGGAATTTTTAACTGTACAATGAACTTGACATGATCTTACATCACAAGCTGATATTTATGTTCTTTCCTTTGCATCTGCATCTGCATCTGCTTTTGCTTTTGATATGTTATCTTTTGCTTTTGAGATTCTTCCCTTGTAAAATTGCTTCTTCTTTGCATTCGAGACACGACAACTTTGGAGTATACTTCCTTCGTAGATAACGTCATGCTATTTTCGGGAAAAGCTAAGTTCTTCGAAAAGTGTGGACTCAGACATACTTTTACATTTTATACATATATTTTAATTTTGGACACGCACACTACGTTATCTATGAGTCGGAGGGAGATTTGCCTCCTACTATCCTTGTGAAGATGAGAAACTACTGAAAACACTTAGGAGGTGCTTGGTATGAGGTAATGCAATAGGGGTGGGAAAGGAATAGGCATGGGAAAGGAATGGAATGAATGATCCATTCCCTTGCTTGGTATGCACAAGTAATAACCAAAGTAATGAAATCAATTTTTTTTCTTTAACATTTTATGTGATAAATTAAGTTATATTTTTGTATTTAAATCATACAACTATACAATTTAATAGTGATAAAATAGAAAAAAAAAAACAAGAAAGAGAAAGTAATAAATGATAATTTTTAGAGAGACAAAACGATAATATAAAAAATTTTAGAGAGAGAAAGTGACGAAAGTGAAAATTTTAGAGAGCAAAAGAAATTTTTAGAGAGAGAATGTGACAAAAGTGAAAAAATTTTAGAGAGAGAAAGAAATTTTAGAGAGAGAATGTGATGAAAATGAAAATTTTTAGAGAGAGAAAGAAAATTTTAGAGAGAGAATGTGACGAAAGATAAAAATTTTAGAGAGAGAGAAAATTTTAGAGAGAGAATGTGTCGAAAGTGAAAATTTTTAGAGAGAGAAAGAAATTTTTAGAGAGAGAATGTGACGAAAGTGAAATTTTTAGATAGAGAGAGAAAATTTTAGAGAGAGAAAGTGACGAAAGTTAAAAATTTTATAGAGAGAAAGAAAATTTTAGAGAGAGAATATGACGAAAGTGAAAATTTTTAGAGAGAGAAAGAAAATTTAAGGGAGAAAAAGCGACGAAAGTAAAAAATTTAGAGAGAGAGAAACTAAGTGACGAAGGAAAAATATTTTAGTGAAAAAAATCTATGAAAAAATTTTAGATAGAGAAAGTGATAAAAAAATTTTTAGAGTGAGAAAGTAACGGAGTGATAAATTTTTTAGAAATAGAAAGTAGTGAGATACAAAAATTTTAGAGAGAGAAAATGATGATACGAAAATTTTAGAGAGATAAAGTAATGACGAAATATACTTATATAAAATATTGAGGTAAGTTTAATTATTTATAAATAAATTAAATAATATTTGTTAAAATAAAAATCATATAAATATAAGAGATGAGAATAGCTATAACTATGAATATCCAAGTAATGTCTATTCACATGGATGTGGGAAGTCATTCCCTCGGGAATGTGTATTCCCGACACAAAAGTCGAACCAAGCGGAGTAATGAAATAGAGGTAGGAATGGCTATTCCATTCCCACCCCCATTACCTCATACCAAGCACCTCCTAAGAAATACTTGGAGTCGTAGCCAAGATATGCTTTATTCTTTTCTTTCTTAGTTTAAACCAATTCAAATACAAATTCAACGCATCCACAAACACAAAATAATACATAAGTGGCGGCTGCAAATTTCCATGCATAATGTTTAATTCTTGATGTAGAAGGTATGCTTTATCTATCAGGCTCGTTCTTAATTTACTACTGTTTTACTTTATGATCATTTCTAACGGAGTCGATGTTATTTCACAATTCTATGTAATCGGAGTCGACAAGTTTTAATTTACCTTTGGATTCTTTGTTTCATCTTTTGTGTAACGATTTCTAATAATTTTATGCGTTTTCCGATACAATTCTAATTTGTTATATTTTGATTTAATTTTATAATTATTTTTTAGAGTTCACTGATCTGGTTGTAATTAATAAATTTTGAATTTAATTTTGCTTTTATTAGCTGTACTGAAGTTGTTAATTTAAAACTAAGGTGTATAATATATATATATATATATTTTTTTTGCATTTATTAATGTCTATTATATTTTTTATATTATAAGTTTTCTTTTTAATTCTTGTAAAAGATAATATTTAAAAATAATAGGAAAAGAAGGACTTAATTCAAGTAAAATAACATTTGCAATTCAAGTGCAGAGCATACAAAGAAGGAAACTGTTCATTCCTCGGTGTTTACTGTGTACGATCTCTCTCTCTCTCCTCGTCTCTCTAGAACCAGAAGTACAAAAATGGCGGATGCCGCGGTGTCATTTGCGGTGGAGACGCTGGGCAAACTGCTGATCGACAAGGCGGTTTTCCTCAAAGGCGTGAAGGGGGAGGTGGAGTGGATGAGAGATGAGCTGAAAAGGATGCAATGTTTCCTCAGAGACGCCTCCAAGAAGCAGAGCGACGACGACAGAGTACGAAACTGGATATGGGATGTAAGAAGCGTGGCACACGATGCTGAGGATGTCATCGAGATGTTCGTTCTCAATGTCGAGAGCAAAGGGTTGAAGGAGAGGTGCGCTTGCTTCCCCAACCTTATGTACCACCTCAACAAGGTCGGCGAAGAGATCGAGTCCATACGGAAAAGGCTCAAGGAAATCGATGAGAGCCGGGTGAGGTATGATATTCAGAGAGCGGAAGCAAGCACAATGACGATATCGCAGCTAGAAGTCGAGACGCAACGGAGGTTGGCTGATTGGCAAAATGACAAACACCTGGTGGGCATGGATGAAGATGTGGAAAACCTTCTCCGGAAAGCAATATTTGAAAAGAGTGAGGCGCTTTCCGTCTCCGCCATACTTGGAATGGGCGGGATAGGGAAATCAACTCTTGCTAGAAAGATCTACAACCACCCTAAGGTTGTTCGTTGGTTTGAGTTCCGGGCGTGGGTGGTAGTTTCGAGCGAATTCACACCGGAAGATGTAATGAAGCAGATACTGTTAAAGCTGGGCATTCTTTGGATGAGCTAAGGCGATTGGAGTCTATGGATGACAGGCGGCGCTGCCAAGAAGAGCTGAAGAAAGAGGTTCATAAACGCCTCACCGGCAAGCGATATTTCATAGTACTGGACGACGTCTGGGAAGCTGCTCACTGGGAATCCTTGAGCACTGCCTTTCCAGATGGAGGTATGTTTTTCCTTCAATCCCTTGCTGATTAAGGGGGTTGCTCAACTACCATACTACCATCTTGTTTGGTACGATTCTACGCAAAATCTCATACTCTTCGTTCATGATTTACTTACACTCTTTTTAAACAAACATCAATCTGCAGTTGTTCAATTCATTTCTGTTTGGCAAGGACCTCATGATATTTTTTAAATTATATACTCCGTCTGTCCTACTGATAAATTGATAAAGGAATCTTTTCTTTTTTGGGACGTCCCACCCATATATAGGGACCTTACCCGAAACAGAATTTTTAACCTAATTAATTCTTACACGTCGCTTTAACCCACTACAAAACACTTTAACACACTATCATCACTCCCATATTTATTTATGTGTCGAAACAAAAGGTCCCTATCTAGTGGAAGTGGGACGGAAGGAGTATATGTGTAGGTTCTTATGAGAGCTTTGTTATAGGTTATTTTGTAAAAAAATTTAAATGATGCACTTTTTCTATAAATAATGCCCAATATGTATGACTATAACGTATCATTCGTTATAATGCATTGACGGGTATTATGATAATGCATTTTATATATATATAGGGGTGAGATCCTGTACAAAATAGGTTTATCGTAAAAAATAAAAAATGATGCATTTTATGCATAATTTTAAAATGCATGATATACATAACTATAATGCACAATGCATTATATGCATTATCTATACAATCATAATGCATTTTCAGTAAAATCATAAAATCTACACCGTAGATCACACAGATCAATGGTCCAGATCACTTCTCATTTCATACGGAATCTGTCTTTTGTATGTGATCTCTCCGCTATATATATATATATATATATATATATATATATATATATATATATATATATATATATATATATATATATAATGCATCAGTTAATCGAGACGGTGAATCATTTGTTATTTCTTATACAACAGATAAAGCCAACAGATTGTTGCTTACAAGTCGGAATCAAGTTATTTCAACTAATTCTGGATATATACATAACATGAAACTTTTGGATGCCGATCAAAGCTCACAGCTGTTGTGGAGAAAAGTTGTTGACAACTCCGACCGCAAATTCCCAGAAGATCTAAGGAATATCGGAGAAGAAATCTTGAAAAAGTGTGGCGGCCTACCATCTATTAGTGTGGTAGGAGGGCTATTGGCAAGAAAGACAAGGTCCAAGAGTGAATGGCAAAGAGTTCTTACGGAAATGAAGTACTCTGATTTGGATAGGAGTAGAGGGGGTATTAGTACTATATCTGCTATATGATAGGATTGAATTCTCCTATCACTCCGCGAACGAGACGTTCACGCTCGAAACAACAATCTAGGTAGTCGCGGGCTTTCCCCGACGATCACACCGGAAATTAAACAACGAACGGCGAAAGAATAATTAAGAGAGCTAGGGTTTTGATTATCGATAATGAATAATACAACCCGAACACTCGAATTAAATACTAGGACCCTGATTGGTTCGACTCTTACGATCGGGAAAGAACCAATAAGAAAACCCGAAAGGAGCACTTAGGCCCGACTCGTCTACCACTAATGGGCTAAGCCCATGCACTGAAAAAAACTAGAAACAAATCATGCTAACGATACGCGACGAACCCGTCGAACTTCTTGGGTTCGCGCGTTATCCTCTTCGGCCTCTCGCTTCGGCTCTCTCCTCCATTCTCCTCGACATGCTTCTCCGTCGTATCATAATCGCCGCCGGCGACAGCCTCCTCCACCTTATCTTCCTCGTCTGCATGCTCCTCGCTATTAGGGTTAGAGTTAGGGTTGAGGTTCGTATCAACTCCCTCCCCGTTAACACGCTCCTTGTCCACAAGGAGCAAATTTGGAAATCGGCGATGAATGACCTCATATGGCTCCCACGTCGGCGACGTACCCTCATCATCATCCCACGAAATCAACCCTTCCTCGACAACAACACCATTTTTTTGCACACGACGATGATCCAACAAAGCCAATGGCCGAGCCACCGCCCGACCCCGCGTAAAAAATGACGGGAATGGCGGCAAGCTAGACGCGCTCCCTTCCACAAACGGACGTAAGAGACTCACGTGAAACACGTCGTGTATTCTACTCTCCTCGGGCAGCTTCAAACGGTACGCAACTTGCCCGATTCTTTCACATACCTCGAACGAACCATAATAACGTCTCGCTAGCTTCGGAGACAACGGTTTCGCCACAGAATGCTGCCGATACAATTGGAGTTTCAACAATACTCGATCCCCAACCTTGTACTCCACATCACGGCGACCACGGTTCGCCGTGTCGCGCATTTGCTGCTGGGCCTTTTCGAGATTACGCCGGAGCCATATCAACAATTCCCCACGCTGCCTAATCAACTCAGCAACTGAAACCGGACACGCCGCGGACGGGCGTGGTGCCAACAACGTGGGCGGATCCCTCCCATATAGAGCTTTGAAGGGCGACGTCCCTAACCCACTATGATGAAAGCAGTTCAAAGCCAACTCGGCCCAAGGGAGGAAATTCGTCCATTTCACGGGGTTATCGGCGACAAACGCTCGCAAATATTGTTCGAGACCCCTATTCTTCACCTCCGTCTGACCATCGGACTCCGGGTGATAAGCAGTGGTAAAATGGAGTTTTGTCCCACTTAAATGAATAAGATTCTCCCAAACCTCGTTGACGAATACCGAATCCCTATCCGAAACAATAGATTTAGGGAAACCATGATGCTTCACAACATTATCCACGAAAGCATTGGCCACCCTCCAAGCGTCAAAACGGGTCGGGAGAGGCGCAAAATGCGCGTACTTTGAAAATCGGTCGACAACAACCATGATGACCGTCGACCCTCTCGATTGCGGTAGCCCCGTGATAAAGTCCATTGACACGTCCACCCACACTTGTGAAGGAATCGGCAGTGGCTGAAGCAAACCTGCAGGCTTCTGAGTAGAGTACTTCGTAGTTTGGCAATCGAAGCAACCCGCCACAAACTGTTTCACTTCTCTACGCATGTGTGGCCAATAGAAAACCGAAGCCAAACGACGAAATGTCCGTTCGACGCCAGGATGGCCCGCAAACGGAGTAGCATGGAACTCATACATAATTGCCGGTTTGGCCGCGGAAGTAGCTGCTACCACCACTCTACGTCCCCGGTAGATCAAGCCATCACGCGTCTGATAGTCATTTGGAGCTGTCCCCTTCTCAATAGACTCCCATAGTTCGCGCAACTCCGGAATGGAGCGAACATCTTCTCTCAATATTTCAAACACGTCCGGCATCGGTTGAGCCACCGCAGCGAACAACACCGCATCGTCCCGGGCGGCCGTCCCAGCCTCGTCTCCACATGCGGCCTCGGTACCGTCGATAGCCTCCGCCGTGGACTCATCCCGTTGCCGTGATAAGGCATCCGCCGTCTTATTCAACACCCCTGGTTTGTACTCAATCACAAATTTGAAGCCCATCAGTTTCCGAGCGTAAAGCTGCTGATCGGGGGTTTGAATAACCTGTTGAAGCAGTTCTCGCAAACTTTTCTGGTCCGTGCGAATGATAAATTCCCTACCGAGAAGATATTGCCTCCATTTCTGAACGGCTTCCACAATAGCATATAGCTCCTTATGATAGGTCGAAGTCACTCGTCGACGTGGACCAAGCTTTTTGCTGAAATATGCCAATGGATGCTTGCCTTGGAGAAGAACCGCCCCTATGCCAGTGCCCGACGCGTCTGTTTCCACAATAAACTGCTTCGAAAAATCAGGCAATGCCAACACCGGAGCCGATGTCATTGCCTCCTTTAACTCCTTAAAGCTCGCCTCTGCCGCCGAAGTCCATTGGAAAGAATCCTTTTTGAGTAAGTCCGTTAATGGCGCAGCAATAACGGCGTACCCTGCAATGAACCTCCGGTAGTACCCTGTAAGGCCCAAGAACCCTCGCAACTGTTTCACTGTCTTAGGCGGAGGCCAAGCTACCATTGCCTCGATCTTGGCAGGGTCCGCTCTCAAAGATCCCTCCGTAATCACGTGTCCCAGATAATCGACCGTCGAACTACAAAACACGCATTTAGATAACTTGACGAAGAAATGGTTGCTAGATAGGATTCCCAAGACTTCGGATAGATGCTCGACATGGCTGTCCATAGAAGGGCTGTAGATCAATATGTCGTCGAAGAACACTATGACGAAACGACGCAAGAATGGACGAAAGATATCGTTCATGGCCGCCTGAAAGGTCGATGGTGCATTGGTAAGGCCAAATGGCATAACCAGGAACTCGAAGTGGCCGTCGTGAGTACGAAAAGCCGTTTTAAAAACATCCTCATCGTGCATCCTGATCTGGTGATAACCCGAACGCAAGTCCAGCTTTGTGAAAACCCTAGCCTGCCCCAATTCATCAAACAACTCATCGGCAGTCGGGATAGGGAAATGATCGGGCACAGTAGCAGTGTTTAGGGCCCGATAATCAATGCAAAAGCGGAAGGAACCATCTTTCTTCCTGATAAGCAACACCGGTGACGAGAACGCACTAGTACTGTGACGGATAATGCCCATGTCCAACATCTCTTTGACCTGTCTTTCAATTTCAGCTTTCTGGAAGTAAGGATACCGATATGGGCGCACGTTAACCGGCTTCGAGCTAGGGAGCAAGTGTATCCGATGATCGAACACATGTTTGGGTGGAAGACTCGTCGGGACTGAGAAAACCCCCGCATGCTGCATTAGCACCGCGCGCACGGCCGGGGCTATGTCTGTCGGCAATTCTAATGGCTTCTGAGAGGTCCCGTGAGGAATTTCATAAGCTCCACCATCAATAGCCACAATCTCAAATAACGATGCCGGCTCCGCACGAAGCAAAAACGAAGCGAATTTGTGAGGCGACACCTGGCGCGGCACACGAGGTGGGACCTTCAAGCAAATCGTCTTATCCCCTCGCACAAACTCCAACGTTCCGTGATCATAATCGCTCGTCACACGGTGAAGCGAGCGTAGCCACGCCATACCTAGCACCACGTCCTGATCATGCACGGGTAAAACGAACAGGTCGACCTGAAACAAATGCCCCTGAATTTCCACCGACGTTCCCGAGCTAGCGTAGGAGCACACAAGAGATTGACCGTTACCCATGTATACCCGAAACGGCTTCACGGTGTCAAGATCGAGACTACATCTCTCCGCCACCTTCGGGTGCACAAAATTATGGGTGCTACCCGTGTCTACGAGAATACCAACTTCTTTACGCCCCATAACCCCTCGAAACTCCAAAGACGAAGCTCTTGGGCGACCATCCAAGCTATATAGATGTGAGAGGTCAGAAGTGACCACCTCCGGGCCGTCCTCGGTCTCTTCTGAGGGCTGAATGTCCTCATCCTCCTCATCAACTCCCATACAAGCCAGTACCGGTTTCTTGCACGCGTGACCCGCGCTCCACTTCTCAGGGCAATACCAACACAACCCTTGTCGGCTACGCTCCGTCCTCTCAGCTGACGACAAACGAACAATGGGCAGCTTGGATAAGTCACGACTGCTAGTCCCGTTGCTCACGGCAGCAGCTGGTTTTGAAGCATCGGAGCTCGGAGCTATAGGAGTCGCTCCTGAAGTGAATCCCCGCGAATCCCGATTCGGCCATAGACGACGAGAAGCCTGGTTCACGGCCTGATTTCCCTGCTCACCCATACTATCAAACTCCGAAGCAAGAGACATGGCAGCTGACATAGAACGGGGATGCTGTAAGCGAACCTGGCCTCGTAGAGGCTGTCGAAGACCACCAATATACATCGGAATGAGCGCGGCTTCGGTAAGGCCATGTGTGCGATTCATTAGCTTCTCGAATTCGTTGGTATAATCCAACAATGATCCCGTCTGAGTGAGCTTGGATAACACCTCAATGTAGTTCACGAAGTAGTTGGGATCGAAGCGACGCCGCACATCGTCCAAGAATTGCGGCCACGATACATGAGGATTGGCCTCCCGATAAGCAAAGATCCAGTCCGATGCCGAGGGGTGAAAACAACACAATAACACTATGTAAGCGTTGGTCAAGAGGTAACATAATATAATCGAAATAATATTGAACTCTCGTTACCCATGATTGCGCGTCCGAGCCATCGAACATCGGAGGATCCAAACGCATAAAGCGGGACGGCTCGGACGAGGTCAGGGAAGGGCCCCCTCTCGACTGATTCGGCTCCCATGAGGAACGAGGCCCGTGGTTCTCCCCTCGATTCACGACCGGGCAATCCCACGCCGTGTGAGAAGCGGCGTTGGTTCGGTTGATGAGCTGATCGTGCGGAGAGTCCCAAGCCGTGGGTCCTTGCGACGCGTAAGTGCGAGGCACGTAGCCTCCTTGCTGACCCGAACACCCCGGCCGAGTGTCTTCCCATGGGGATGTCGACACCACTGTCGATGACGTCTGAAGGCTCCCCGAAGGCCAAGGCGGGACCCAGCCGGATCCCTGCAACTCCGACGATCGTTCCGCGTGGGGCCCCAACGATGGTGGCGTCGTGCGAGGAGTGTAGGCATCGAATTTAGCCTCGAGACGGGCGAACCCTTGCTGCAGAACGGAAATCAGCGTCTCCATCGATGGTTGAGTGGAGCCTGACGACGACGATGGCTGCTGCACCTGGGCCGACGAAACCAGCGGCGTTGACGACGGTGGCGCCGTCGAGTACGATTGAAACGCCCGATTCGAATTGGGGTTCATGGTATGGCGGAAGGAAGAGGTCGAATGAAAGCACCAATTGATAGGATTGAATTCTCCTATCACTCCGCGAACGAGACGTTCACGCTCGAAACAACGATCTAGGTAGTCGCGGGCTTTCCCCGACGATCACACCGGAAATTAAACAACGAACGGCGAAAGAATAATTAAGAGAGCTAGGGTTTTGATTATCGATAATGAATAATACAACCCGAACACTCGAATTAAATACTAGGACCCTGATTGGTTCGACTCTTACGATCGGGAAAGAACCAATAAGAAAACCCGAAAGGAGCACTTAGGCCCGACTCGCCTACCACTAATGGGCTAAGCCCATGCACTGAAAAAAAATAGAAACACATGCTAACGATACGCGACGAACCCGTCGAACTTCTTGGGTTCGCGCGTTATCCTCTTCGGCCTCTCGCTTCGGCTCTCTCCTCCATTCTCCTCGACATGCTTCTCCGTCGTATCATAATCGCCGCCGGCGACAGCCTCCTCCACCTTATCTTCCTCGTCTGCATGCTCCTCGCTATTAGGGTTAGAGTTAGGGTTGAGGTTCGTATCACTATATTGGAGCTAAGCTACCAGAATCTACCTCCAGAACTGAAGGATGCTTCCTCTGTCTCGGATTCTTCAAGGAAGACGCAATGATTGGTGCGAAAGATTTGGTTTATTTATGGATCGCGCTAGGGTTGGTGGTGCAAGAAGTTGTCGGCGAAGAAGAAAGGAAGGAGGATGTGGCAAGACATTATTTAAATGAGTTGATCAGTCGAAACATGGTTCAAGTGAAGGAAATGGATTATGATAAAGTAATATTCTGCCAAATACATGACCTCCTCCGCGACCTATCCGTACGAAAAGCAAAAGAGGAGATAGATTTTGAGGTGCTAAGAGAGGAGTGGAGTTCACATCAATTTTCCTTGCCTAAACCTCGACATCGTGCCATATACTGCACACGTGAACCAAGCTTTAGTTTCCTCACCAAGCGTAACCAATATATTCGATCTCTTTTCATCCACGGACATGAATGGACCCGTTACCATGAAACCGGTCCATCATCTTATTGGAAGAGCTTTGAGCTACTTAGGGTACTTAACTTGGGAAATTTATCGTTGGGAGTATTCCCCAAGGCTATTGGTGAACTGACTGGACTAAGATGCTTGGTAGTACATAGCGTGTGGAATGATGCACCATTCGGAAGTAGTAAATTGAAGCTTCCACGGTCGTGGGCTAAGCTTAAGAACCTTGAGGTTCTTGATTTGTTGGCTTTTGGTGAGATTATCATACTCGACAAAGTTATACTGGAGATGCACAACCTCCAGCATCTACATCTGAGTGCCTTCCGCTCTAAGGTTGATTTACGAAGGATGAGGAAGCTCGAGTCGTTGAGGCTTTTACAGGTGGAAGATTCAGATCTTTGGCAGCTACACAGGATGACTCACATTTACGAACTGTGGCTCGATGTATCTTATGTGTTAGACGGAAGCTCACTCTTTGAATATTTGGTTAGGTTGGAAAATCTTGTGACTTTAGGTTTAATACACAGAAACGCGTATTATAGTAGACGCGAGTTAGGTCACAGTGTCCATCTACGCGAATACGAATTGAGGTTGCCGGAAAATTTCCTTCCGAATCTTTCTCACTTGTCCTTGACTGACATGCCACTGGCAGGAGACCTCTTGCGGGTACGTACTATCAAAACAATTGATATGATCTTAGAATTATTAGTACATTCTTACATATGTTTTTGGGAGGAAAAAATTTTGCTTAGTGAAACATTGCAAAAATATGAACAGTTTGCGGAGAAGCTGCCCAATTTGCTAGATTTGAGACTTTTTAGCTCATATGGTGGTGATGATGTCGAAGAAACGATAGTGATGTCGGGTCGTTGCGGATTCCCGAAGCTCAAAGTCCTCCATCTCGATGATATGAGCGGGCTAAGAAGTATGGAGATCGGAGAAGGTGCGATGCCAGAGCTCAACCAACTCATCATCCGTGGATGCCCGAATTTGAACGTTGAGAATTTGCCTGAGCACCTCAAATCTGCAGTCACTTATGCAACTGATTAAATATGCTCTTCCATCATTCCGGTTACATACAATGTGCAAACCTTTCTAGAGTTCTCAATCAATGTACAGTTAACTGTTTCAATCATACATGTTTGGAAAACATTATCACCTTTTTTTTTTTTTTTTTTTATACTAGCGTAGATTACTAATACGTTATTTGTTTTATTTTAATTAATTGTAGTTGTCGTTGGGCTTAGCCCATTTAATTATTTGGGTCGTTCATTTTCGGGTTTTCTTGTTGATTCTTTCCCGAATCGTAAGTCTAATCAACCCTAGGTATTTAGTATAAATAGGATGATTGTATCTTATTTCATTATCAAGAAATATAATACAAAACCCTATTTTGTTTGCCGTCTTTTATCTTTCTTTTCTGCCTCGTAAATCTGTGGCGTGACCGACGTGCAAGGTTCTCGCGTCTGCCGTTGTATCTTTCTTTTCGTTTCTTGGTAGAGGAAATCGTCTCATCCTCGATCAATTACGTGCGATGCACGTATAATCTCATTTCACATATAATATTTTTATTTTTAATATAATTAATTTATATAAATATTAATATATATATATGAATATAAATAAATAAATTAATGATAATATTAATATTTAAAGATTTTATTCTACTGATATATATATGTGAAGATATAATTTTATTGAATATAAAAAGAAATATACAAGATGGATATTCAGAGAAAGTGCGATGCCGGAGCTCGATCAGTTCATCATACGTAAATGCCGGCTTTTGGATGTTGAGAATGTACCAGAGCGCATCAAATCTGCAATGGTTGTTCAACCTCATTAAATATAGTATACATACAGTCATATGAACGATACTCCCTCCATCCACGGAATACGTATCGGTTAAAACTGTTAAATTAATTGGTAGTGGTTCACGAGCTGATTTATATTCCTTGCTCTAGATTCTTAGTTTCTTTCTTTTCCTTCTTGGATCCATAACTTACCTTGCTTTCCTTGATTTATGAAATAATTTCCCCCAATTAATTAATATTTGCTTCTTCAATTCCTTGCATGCGACACACGCAACTTTTGCTAAATATTCTCCTCATCCTCTCCTTTTGCAGGTAATAATAAGGAACAATATAAATATATTGAGTGTCGTCTGCTTTATTCCTTGCTTTATTCATTTTTCTGTAATTCAATTTTAAGTACAAATTAAATTCGTCACATAAATTTTACAATATTTCGATGAGAGATTTACATGGGTACTAATAACAAACAGATAATATGCTTTTACTCACCCCCTTGTGAAGATAAGAAGCTACTAAAAACGTTTACTCCCTCCGTCCCTAATAAGACGAGGCGTTTCTCTTTGTCAATTTCTGACACATTTTTCAGTGCTTCTTAATGATTAGTTTTAAAATGGATTTTTTTGAATATTTTTTTCATTTTACAGGATACTATGACAGTCATGGTATTCCTAAAATTTTTATTTTTATTTTTTATTAAAAAAAAAAACCATTTTTAAAAATCATTATCAACATGCGTGGAAAAACGTGTTAGAAATTGAAAAAAAGAAACGTCTCCTCTTGCGAGGAATGGAGGGAGTATAATACTTGAAGTCATCGCCAAGATATGCTTTATTCGTTTCTTTCTTAATTTAAACCCATGCAAATCCAAATTCAATTCATAAACTAATTATTCACACGCACACTCAAAATATATAATCGGCTGTACATTTCCATGGATACTGTTTCCTGAAGTAGAAGGTATGTCTTACATCTATAAGGCTCTCGTTTCTCACAACTGTTTTAATTTATGATCACTTCTAATGGCAGTCAACGTTATTTCACAATTCTATATAATCGTGATTTAATTTTATGGTACAATCTTAATTTTATAATATTTTAATTTAATTCTATAATTATTTTTTGGAGCTCACTAATTCGATTAAGGGTTGTTATGAATTTTTGAATTTAATTTTGCTTTTATTAGTTGTATTGGAGTTTTTAAATTCAAAACTAAGGGTATGATAATTTAAAAGTTTTAATTTGCATTTATAAATGTCTATTATAAGTTCTTTTTTTAATTATAAATTATGTTACTTTATAAAAAATAATATAAACTAAAATTTAAGACATGGTTGAGATACCAAATTCGTTATGGGTTTAAGTTTGGTTATAGCTAGTGTTAAACTGTTAATAACTCCATCTCTCATCTCCTAATTCTTTGTAGCAAGTCCTCAACTTTTCAACGGTAAATTGGAAAAAATCTACATGAGATCCTCTATTCCCAATTTCATATATCAATTGTGTATCAAGCGTTGATTTTTATTGATTTTACGTGTTTTCTTTCAAAAATTTCAACATATTATGCTTTGTGATAATTTTACAATTTTTTTCTAGGGTTCATCCATCTATTTTAGGGATTATATTTATTTTTTAACATATAATTTCAATTTTATTTGGTAAAGAAGGGTTGATAAATTGAAAGTTGGGGTATATAATTTTTAAATCTATTTTTTAAAAATAAAATTTTATTTTATTTTGTTATAATATTCTACTTTTATATCTATAAAAAATATTATAAAAATAATTATATAATTAATTGGTACAAAGAAATGGAGACAGAGGATCTGATCTGAAAAATTTCAAATCCTAATGGATCTTATGAATGAGGGTCATATGCACTTTCCAATAACCGCATTTGGACCTATGGAATAAGAGTGGTCTAATGGTAGGCCATCATTCCTTGACACTAATCATAATTAATGAATCCACAAATCGAACGTGTCACATGGTCTTTGAATTTTCTATTAAATATTTGAAAAAAAAAAAGAGAGAGAGAACCATGCCTATTCTAATGGGTTGAAACATAAACTTACTAGCTCAACTGAATGCATATACAATTGAGGTGATAAAATTTTAAATTTGCTATTTTTTTAATTATAATTTAAATAATATGTGTGTTTTAAATTTGCTAGTGCTCTTTCAAGAAATCTTATCGGATTCCCACACAAGATAAAAGGGGACAATTAACAATAAAAAGCAAATTAAAAAGGGATCAAAGGCGTCAATGGTGGCAGAGGCAGCGGTGTCGTTTGCGGTGGAGACGCTGGGCAAACTGCTGATCGAGAAGGCAGTTTTCCTCCTAGGAGTGAAGGAGGAGGTGGAGTGGGTGAGGGACGAGCTTAAGAGCATCCAATGTTTCCTGAAAGACGCGGCCAAGAAGCAAAGCGACAAGGAAGGCATCCGCAACTGGATATTTAGCATCAGAAAGGTGGCCCACGACGCTGAAGACGCCATCGAGATCTTCGTACTCAAAGTCCAGAGCAAGAGTCGGAAGAAGAGGTACGGTTGCTTCCCCAACCATCTTTACCATCTCAATAAGGTCGGAGAACAGATCAAGTCCATACGCCAGACACTCGTTGACATCGAAGATAGGCGGAAGCGGTACGATATTCAGAAAGATGGAGACCAAGAGAAAGCAGGACCGAGCAAAAGGACAAAATCGCAGGAGGAAATCGAGACGAGGCGCCGGCTGGCATATTGGAAACCCGACGAGCAGGTTGTGGGCTTCGAGAAGGACGTGGAACAGCTGCTCGGTCAGGCAGTGTTTGAGAAGAGCGAAGGGCTTTCCGTGGCAGCCATAGTGGGAATGGGAGGGATGGGTAAATCAACGCTTGCCAGTAAAATATACAACCACCCCGAAGTTGTTGGTGGGTTCGATTTCCGGGCGTGGGTGGTTGTTTCGAGTGAATTCACCTCCGAAGATCTCATGAAGCAGATACTGCTGAAACTGGTAATTCCCGACGATGAACTAAAGCGTATAATGTCCATCGATGACAAACTAGGCCGCCAGGAAGAACTGAAGAAAGAGGTGCACAAACGCCTCACCGGAAAGCGATATTTCATAGTACTGGACGACGTCTGGGAAGCCGCTCACTGGGAATCCTTTAGTACCGCCTTTCCTGATGATGGAGGTATTAATCTCTCTTTCTACCCATTCTTGCCTTTAAATTACAATACCAACGAACAAGTTCATACCAATAAGTTTTAAGTACTTTATTCTCGTCTAAAGGCTGGAACTTATAGTGAGGGGCGTAATCTATTCATTTTTATTAATATTCCGATACATACATGCGGGTGAACCATATATTCTAGCGTTGCAACACGCACTCTTGAAATGATTATGGGAAAAAAATTTCGAGTCTATTCGAACATTCGAACAAAATATTGGCGGTGATACTAGCTGGTGATACTAGCTGCAATTACGTGTGTTACACGTACATGTACTTAGTTAGATTGATTAGTAACCATTTATATATAAATGATAATCTATACTATTATAAAAAGTGTCTTTTTATAAAATTCAATTTGCCTATTTTGCCTTATTATTAAAATAAATCTTTAAAACAATAATATTACCATTAAAATATTAATTAATTTTGTATATATTTCAATTTATGTCCAACTTAAAATGCTTTTTATACTTATCTTTAAATTAAATGTATTAATATTTATAATAAACTAATAACATTAAAATTGAATATTATATGTACAATAATATTATACGTGGATCGCACGTAATCTCAGCTAGTAATACTGAAAAATATAATGAATCCTGTCCAATTTTCACGGCCCTAAATCAGTTACTATATATATGAACCAATATGCCACTTTATAGTATCTTTTAATGTCTGAATTATAACACATCTGAACTTATGCATCATGTGGTGATTTGGTTGTGCTCGAAAATCCAACATTTTTGAACTAATAAAGTGTGGCATATCAAAAAGGAAATCAGAACTGATAAGGTGTGACGGAGGATATATATATATATATATATATATATATATATATATATATATATATATATATATATATATATTAAAATCACACTCCTCTCTACTACTAATTTGATGAAAGTGTTGCTTAGTTAAGAGAAATGTGAACTGCTACGTACAAATATTCTTTGTTCTTGAATTTGTCAGATAAAGGCAGCAGATTGTTGCTCACAAGTCGCAATCAAGTCATCACAACGCACGATGGATATGTGCATAACATGAAACCTTTAGGTGACACTGAAAGCCGGGATTTGTTCATGAAGAAAGCGTTCGGTGGTAACACTAGCTTCGACGAATGCCCAGAAGAGTTGAAGAAGATTGGGAAAGAAATTTTGAAAAAGTGTGGAGGCTTACCGTTGGCGATCAGCGTGGTAGGAGGCCTATTAGCAAAAAAGAAGCCGTCGGGGAGCGAATGGGAGAAAGTTCACAAGGAAATGAAGTCTCATTTGGAAAGGAGTAAGGATCTTAGTAATATATCGGGGATATTGGAATTGAGCTACCATAATTTATCTCCGGAGTTGAAGGCATGCTTCTTGTGCCTTGCATTCTTCAAGGAAGACGCTACCATCAAGGTGAAAAAGTTGGTACAAATATGGGCTGCACATGGATTGGTGCCTCAAGAAGCTGAAGAAGAAGATGATGTAAGGATGGAGGAAGTGGCAAGAGATTATTTAAACGAGCTCATCGGTCGAAACATGGTTCAAGTGAAGGAGACGACGTATGATGTAATAAAAGCCTGCCAAGTGCATGATCTTCTCCACGACCTATCCATAAGAAAAGCGGAGGAGGAGATAGACTTCGAGGTGCTAAAAGAGGAGATAAATTCACATAAAAGTTCCTTTAATAAACCCCGGCATCGTGTCAAATACTACAATGGAATGAGGTTCGTCTACTCCACTAATCGGAACAAACATCTACGCTCTCTTTTCATCTATCGAGATAGCGATTCCCCATATATTATTGGAGGCCCATCGTCTTATTGGAAGAGCTTCGAGCTGCTTAGGTTCCTTGACTTAGGGAATGCAATGTTCTATGTATTGCCCAAGGGAATCGGTGATCTGACTGGATTAAAATACTTGAGAATGAGGTATGCCGGATATCAATCGAAGCTCCCACGCTCATGGGCAAAGCTCATAAACCTCGAGGTCCTAGATTTACGGGGTTCATACAATGGGGGGTTCATAAAAATCGACAAAGTTATAGAGAAGATGGAGAGGCTGCGTCATCTTTATGCAACTGTAGAATCCTGTAGGGTGGGTCGGGGGAAAATGAGGAAGCTTCAGACAGTGCACAGGTTTCAGCTGAATAAGAATTCTTCTAATGTATGGGAAATACAAGGATTGAGCGGTGTTTCCAAATTGGGCATTGGATTTCGTTTAACTGATGGAACAAACAGCAACCTCTTCACATGCTTGTCATCGCTTCCAAATCTTTTCCATCTCACCTTATCGGATGTCACGTCCTCGACTGACCTCCAGGGGCTTACCTCTCTACACCATGTCACTCGACTTAAATTTTGTTATCCCTTTACAAGTGGTAAATCGGTGCCCAACTTGTACTTCCCTCCTAACCTCTTGCACCTAACATTGAGCGGGATGTGGTTGATAACAGACTTGATGAACGTACTAGAGGAACTGCCCAACTTGCTCTATCTCAAGATCAAGGATTCACGGATAGCCTATGGAAGAAACGAGATCCGCATTAGCGGATTCCCCAAACTCAATGTCCTCCACCTCCAGAATACGGAACTGTTATGCAAAATAGTTATCGAAGAAAGTGCGATGCCGGAGCTTAACCAACTCATCATCCGTAGATGCCCGGATTGGGATGTTGAGAATGTGCCGGAGCGCATCAAATCTGCTATAATCGTTCAGTCTCATTAACTACACACTACACATGCATGTGATACGTTAATTTAATTATTTAGGTTTGTCGTTGGGCTTAGCCCGTTTAATTATTTGGGTCGTTCTTTTCGGGTTTTCTTGTTGATTCTTTCCCGAATCGTAGGTCGAATCAACCCTAGGTATTTAGTATAAATAGGAGGATTGTATATTATTTCATTATCAAGAAATATTATACAAAACCCTAGTTTATTTAGTTTGCCGCTTTTCCTTTTCTTCTTGTAATCTAGCGTGAATGACGAGCAAGGATCTCGCGTCTGCCGTTGTATTTTTATTTATTTTCGTTCGTCTTGGTAGAGGAAATCGCCCCATCCTCTATCAATTGGTGCTTTCATTGAGAGCTTCCGAAGTGGAGTCTCTTTGAGGGGGCGAAACATCGGTTATTGAATCAAAGGTGACAATCTCGTTCCTTCTCTTATCTATTGGATCAATTGGCTATGAGTGTTTCGTGGGTTATATTGTTTGGTCCGCTGCTTTGAATTGGTGGGTTCGTGATTTGATTCAAAGTGAAGTTGGAGTTTGGAATTGGATTCAAGATTTGATTGGTACGTGAATTTGATTGAAAAGAAAAAGTGTTTGGGTGGGTATTCATAAGCGTGCAGGAGAGCTACAAGCTTCGCCGACTCCATGTCTTCAGCAACCTTCACATCGCCGCATTCAAGTTCCGCCCCGGCTTCGATGGAAACACTCGTAGCTATGTTGGGCCGTGTAGTGGCTCGATTTGAGGCTCGACTCAAGGCACAAGAACAACGTTTGGCCATGGCGAATACAACCCCTCGGCCGGAACCCGAGCCTGATCCGCTATTCGGTAGGCCACTCACTTCGTGGGATCTTCCAAGGCCTTGTATTGCTCCGGAAATGTGCAGCAATCGCTCAGATTGGAACCCTTCAATTCCGCGTGAGCAGCCGGCGTATTCGGAGAGCTACGGAGGAGGTGGCCGGTACTCCTACAACAACTACGAGTCGCAGGCGTGGTCATACAACAATTACGAGTCGCAGGCGCGGTCCTACAACACTTTCGAGCCAGATCACTACAACAATTACGAGTCACAGGTGCAGTACGAACTTCAGCCGCCAGCGCAGTACTACACTTACGAGTCAAATCGCTACAACTATGTTCCGCAGACGGTGCGGTACGAGCCTCCGCCGCCGGCGCATTACTACTATGTTGCAGAGCTGCCACCGCAGCAGCAGCATTACTACCCGTCGCCACCGAGTTATACTCAGGCGCCGAATATTGATGCGACGTTGGAGACGGACGTTAACGATTTCGAGACTCGAGTGGACGCGAGACATGATGAAATTGCGGGGGATCCATTGCTTGAAGAGATTAGTGAGGATGAATCTACGCCAATGGTTGATCCGAAGTTGGAGGTGACTGATGTCGATGCAGGCTACGAGCAACAGCTCTCGGAGTTGCAAACGGATCCCAATGTGGGAGATAAGGAGCGAAATCCAGCAGCAGAGGAAGAGATGTCCGCCCACGTGAAGTCGTGTTTGAGCAAGGTGGATTCTGGTAGCGGTGACAAGAATTTCGGACTCGATTTTGGGAAGACTGTTGTTGTTTCTGGCAATGGGCAGCAACATGACAGTGTGTATGGGAAAACCGAAAGTTCGAGGGAGTTATCTTCTTTTGACCCTAAAAAGTCGTTGAAGGATAAGCGCAATAATGCCTTCTTGGTGAAGGAAACACTTATATGGATGAATTTGGTGGTTATTAAGGAGGGAGCTAGGACAACAAAGATTTTGGAGGTGACAGCGCCGAGCGATGGTTCGGTGAAGGTGCTGACGTTTATTTTCGGCCTCTACGAGCTTGCGGAAGTTTATAAGGAATTTGTATCTCCACCTTGAGGACAAGGTGATTTTCAAGGATGGGGGAGTTGATACGTTAATTTAATTATTTAGGTTTGTCGTTGGGCTTAGCCCGTTTAATTATTTGGGTCGTTCTTTTCGGGTTTTCTTGTTGATTCTTTCCCGAATCGTAGGTCGAATCATCCCTAGGTATTTAGTATAAATAGGAGGATTGTGTATTATTTCATTATCAAGAAATATTATACAAAACCCTAGTTTATTTAGTTTGCCGCTTTTCCTTTTCTTCTCGTAATCTGGCGTGAACGACGAGCAAGGATCTCGCGTCTGCCGTTGTATTTTTATTTATTTTCGTTCATCTTGGTAGAGGAAATCGCCCCATCCTCTATCAGCATGCTCCACAACATATTTTGTTACCTCCTTTATTTTTATTTTTATTTTTATTTTTATTTTTATTTTTATTTTTATTTTTATTTTTATTTTTATTTTTATTTTTATTTTTATTTTTATTTTTATTTTTATTTTTATTTTTATTTTTATTTTTATTTTTATTTTCCTTTTTAATAAATTTATGTGCAATTAATTATTTGTTAAAAATATTAATTATGATGGTGTATCATAAGACATTTTTATTATTACGATTACGATAAGCATTATAAAGATACAGTGGAATCACTAATTTGGTATGCGTGTGTGTGGTCTCACATTTGAGTTCTCCAAACACAGCTTTTAAATTTCATACTCCCTATATATTAGTCTTTCATTTTTGATATGTTCTATTTATTAGTCTAATTTTCTTGTCATCGCTTGAAAATTTTTCTTGTCTTATCTTATCTGTATTCTGGCCGGAGACCGGCATAGAGGGGCTTACCCTCTGCACCGTGTCACACGCCTTAAATTGCATAGCGATCAATTTTCTAAGTGAATGCACTCTCAAACTACTTCCCTCCTAACCTCTCGCACTTGACCTTGATGGAGTTGGCGATCGGCGCCGGATTCCCCAAACTTAAATTCCTCCGCCTCCACAATCCATGCATTTTGGTATGTATATCGATAATTTTGAAAAATATTAGTTTTGAAAATATTTTTGACACATAACAACTATCCATTGGACGCAATACGAGATATATTAATTACACTTAAATGCAATACATGATCTCGTTCGGCATTAATGTGCGATATTTGTTGCATATTTAATGTACAATGATGATTTCTCCTTGGTTACTTGGGCTTGGGCCAAATTGAGCACCAATTGATTGGGCCTTTTTATCATGTCAATCCACATCAAATATAAGACTCAATTAGTTTTGTATGGGCTAAAATTACTTTCACCACCAACATTCAAATTAATGGAAAGATGAGCAACTAATTTGTGATGGCCCACTCCATTATTTTTTCTTTTCAAAATTTGAAAATTTGACCTTGCTCAGTCAACTTCTTTATTTTTTTTGCCCTTTAAGCAAGATTAATGATTTTCCTTAGGGTGATCTCAATACTAGATTTAACATAAGCTGCAAGTTTTGAAAAAGTTGATTATTTTTATGTGGATTTTGTTTTCATTATTTCTTGAAATTAAATTCACTACACCTTGAAAGAATGGAAGAAATATTTTAAATTAAAGCAACTTGGCACCTTACATAGACTTTAAAGAAACTGTACCCTAACCTAACATGGAAATTAATCACCCTCTTGCATATTAAGGAGCATCGTGGGCTAAGTTGAGTATGTTAAACTAATCTCGAGGAATAACATAGTTTATAAAGCTATAATTAAGGCTAACTAGTACTATTAAAATGTATTGATTAGCTGGATCGAATAATGATACAAAAAAGTCATGTGACTCTAGCTATGATTTACTGAACCACGTACGTTGGTAGGGGTACTGTCAATGTTAGATTTTACTAAACTAGTGCAATGCCCGTCGAAATTCGACGGGATTCAATTTATTTTGTGATTTTACATAAAATTTTAATGAAAATACATAATTTTGTATATTAATTTATTTCAAGCAGCCCGTTAGACGTGATAATATGAAATGAGTTAGTAAATTAATATTTTTATGATTATTTCATCCCATCAAAATTTGACATATATCACTTTATAATGTTATTTTAATCAAAATATAAAATAAAATAAAAATATATAAAGTCGTCCCGTTCTTATTTTAACTAAAGCACCCTTCATATGGATCTTTTTGACCAAATAAAAAAGGATAGTTAGGGTTAACATTTCTGAAATAACTATATAGTTTTACTTAGTCACGCCCAAAATTCGACTCTATATTAAGCAAAATATAAAATAAAATATCAAACTATATCAAGTCACCCGTTGTTTATTTCGATGAAATTGATAGAAAGTTGTATTTATTTTATATCTAAAGCACCCGTGGAACATGTATATTCAAATAAAAATATGTGGATAAAGGCTAACATTTCTCAAATAAATATATGTGGTATGAATGTCAAACCTCCCGTTATTTATTATATATAACAGTTATTCTCCTCAAAATATATAAACTTAGATAAATAAATTATTACAAATTCTTATAAATTATTTTAATTTGCCTGTTAATTACATGATCTATTTATATATGTACTTTGTCACTAATTTCTTGTAAAAATTCTATATAATCAATGTGTGGGATAGTGAATAGATTTAATGATTATTACTTGGATCATACGTATTTATTTATATATGTATTTCGTGCTCACCGACATCCAAGACCGGCGGGAGAGGTACGATATTCAGAAAGATGTGCTGAACACGAGGACGCAGTCGCAGGAAGAAATCGAGACGCGAAACAGCTCCTCCGGGAAACAGTACTCGAGAAGAGCGAAGGGCTTTCCGTTGCAGCCATAGTGGGAATGGGGGGAATGGGGAAATCAACGCTTGCCAGTAAAATATACAACCACCCTGCCGTTGCCGGAGGGTTCGAATTCTGCGCGTGGGTGGTTGTTTCGAGCGAGTTCACTCCGGAAGATATAATGAAGCAGATACTGCTGAAGCTGGGAATTTCCGACGACGAACTAAAGCGTATAATGTCCATTGACGACAAACTAGGCCGCCAAGAAGAACTGAAGAAGGAGGTGCACAAACGCCTCACCGGGAAGCGATATTTCATAGTACTCGATGATGTGTGGGAAGCCGCTCACTGGGAATCCTTGTCCACAGCTTTTCCTAATGGAGGTATATATTAATCTTTCTCCTTCAAAATTTTTGTGAATTAAATGCTTGATTCAACAATTATAAAATTGACCAACTTGTTGATGAGTATGTGGTACAATGCATGCATGTGGATAAACCATACATTCTAGTGTTGCGAAACTATTGAAATAAATATATGTAGGAGAGAACTGTACATATACCATAGAAATGATAATGATATTCTCATGCCTTCTAAAATTTGTCAGATAAAGGAAGCAGATTGTTGCTCACAAGTCGCAATAAAGTCATCACTACACACGATGGATATGTGCATGACATGAAACCTTTAGGTGAACCCGAAAGCTGGGATTTGTTCATGAAGAAAGTGTTTGGTGACAACGGTAGCATCAATGGATTCCCGGACGATTTGAAGAAGGTCGGGGAAGAAATCTTGAAACGGTGTGGAGGCCTACCTTTGGCAATCAGCGTGGTAGGAGGCATATTAGCCAAAAAGACAAGGTCCAAGAGCGAATGGGAGAAAGTTTATAAGGAAATGAAGTCTCATTTGGAAAGGAACAAGGATCTTAATAATATATCAGGGATATTGGAACTGAGTTATCAGAATTTACCTTCAGAATTGAAGGCTTGCTTCTTGTGTCTCGGATTTTTTAAGGAAGACGCTATCCTCAACGTGAAAAAGTTGGTAAGAATATGGGTTGCACAAGGGTTGGTGGCGCAAGAAGTTGAAGAAGAAGACGGAGTAATGATGGAGGAAGTAGCAAGAGACAATTTAAATGAGTTGATCAGTCGAAATATGGTTCAAGTGAAGGAGATGAAACACGAGAAAGTGAAGGCTTGCCACATGCACGATCTTCTCAGGGACCTATCCATAAGAAAATCAAAGGAGGAGATAGACTTTGAAGTGCTAAGAGAGGAGAGGGATGCGAATAAGCATTCCTTGAATAAACCTCGGCACCGTGCCATATACTGCAGTGGAATTAGGTTCATTTACTCTACCAATCGGAACCAACATCTTCGCTCTCTTTTCGTCCATCAAGAGAAACAATACCCTTCTACTAGTGGTGGCCCTTCGTCTTACTGGAAGAGCTTCGAGCTGCTTAGGGTCCTTGACCTGGGGATTGCATTATTTAAGGTATTTCCCAAGGCAATTGGTGAGCTGACTGGATTAAAATACTTGGAAATGATATACCGTGGAAAACGGTCGGCGAAGCTCCCACGGTCATGGGCAAAGGGGAAATTATGTAAACTAGCCACTATAGATAGTAAAAGATAAATTCTAGCCACTAACTTAATAATTATAAATTCTAGCCACTTACTATTTAATAAGACAAATTAACCTTCACTAATTAAAACTAAAATATAATTTCTATTTAAAATACAAAATCTAGGTTTTGTATATTAGAGCCGCACGTCTAGAGCCGCACAGACCAAAACCGCCGTTCGAGCTGCCGCCGTCGGTTCGTGCCGTCTGCCGAGGAACTTCGCCTGATCGCGCCACCTCTTCGCCGGAAGTTTGTGCTCACTTTATTCCGCCGTTCGAGCCACCGTGGGGGAACGACTCAAACTGTTCGAGCCGCCGTCGTAAAACTGTTCGACCCCTGATCGAGCCGCCGTCGACGGTTCGTGCCGTCTGCCGTTCGAGCCGCCGTCGTCCGTTCGTGCCGTCGCCGGTTCGTGCCGTCTGCCGTTCGAGCCGCCGTCGTTGGTTCGTGCCGTCTGCCCGTTCGAGCCATATTCACGATCGAGCCACATTAAATATGGTATTAATGGCCCGATCGAGCCATGTTCATGATAGAGCCACATTCAATATGGAATTAATGGTTCGATCGAGCTATGTTCACGATCGAGCCATGTTCAATATCAAATTAATGGCCCGATCAAGCTCGGATGCAATGAGGCCAAACCTTAAACCTTAAAACCCTAAACCCTAAACCCTTAACCCTAAACATAACCCCAAGAGACGAAACCCTACACCCAAGAGACGAAACTGTAAACCCCAAAAAAATAAGACCCACGACCTTCAACCTTATCGAATACGCAAACTGCACGATACGAACCATAAATAATAAACCCTAAACCCTAAGTACAAATCCCAAAACTCTAAACATCCACGATCGAGGAACGTGGATAGAGATAAAACCATCAGGCTCGATCGAGATCTCATCAAGGCTCGATCGAACGTGTTGTCGGATTTTGGTAGCGGTGACGGCGGTGTAGCTGCCGGATTGCGTCGTCGGCGGTGTAGTTGCCGGATTGTGGTGGTATGGAGCGCGATGAGAAAATGGTAGAATAGAGAGTGCGAGAGAGGGGAGAAAAAACGGCGGACGTGGTAAGTTATTTTGAGTTATTTTTTTATTCTATAATTTGTTCTCATTAAGGGTATTTTTGTCTCTTTGTATATGAAATGGCTAGAATTTATAACTTTTAAGTTAGTGGCTAGAATTTATCTTTTACTATCTAAAGTGGCTAGTTTGACACATTAATTACCACAATTAGGGCTGTCTAACGGTACCCGGTAATTCGGGAGTACCGGTACCGGACCGGTACCGTACTGGGTACCGGGTACCGAGTACCGGTTTTTCGGTACCCGGTACCACCTCTGAAAAATTTTCCGGTACCCGATACTTCCCGTACGGTACCAGTACCGCACCGGGTACCGGTTTAATTTTAATAATTAATTAATTATATATATATATATATATTATATTATTAAATAAAAATTATAATAGATAGTTAAATAATTATCTGTTTATTTAAAAAAAAACATAATACAATCAAATAATCAATAATTAAATTATAAATGATATATACAACCATTAGTCCATTAGTGGATATTATATCTTTTGACGTGAATTTGACTAGTTTAATGTTAATTTAGATTTTCATTTTAATTTAATTATAAATTGAAAAATTGTTGTGAAATTAAGAATGATAAAATTTTACAAAACGAATTAGGTGAAATATTAACGAGGTTTAAAAAATAAGAAAAAAATACAATTTTTTTTTCGAACAAAACCGGTACCTTAACCGGTAATCAGGGAAATACCGGTACCGGCCGGTACCGTACCGGGTACCGGATAATATAAACGGGACGGTACCCGGTACCTAAATTTCTCGTTATCCGGTAAATGGGAAACCGGTACCCGGTACCGGGAATCCGGTACCGTCCCGTTTGACAGCCCTACATTAACACAATTAAGTATATGGTGTCTTTTGCTTTATTCCTTGCTTCTTTTTTTTTTTTTTTTTTTTTTTCCTCTCTCTCTCTATTTTCTGTAATTCAAATTTAAGTACAAATTAAATTCGCCACATAAATTTGAGTACAATATTTCGATGAGAGATTTACATGGATACTAATAACAAACAGATAATATTGCTGCTTCACATTTCCTGATAATAAAAGGTATGTTTACTCACCCCCTTCTTTATAATTACTTCTGTTAAATCACAGTCCTTGAGTAAACTTTTCGGAATTCATCGATATTTTTCAAACATCTCGATACTATTTCTAGAGATAATGTTTTCTGATTTAAGAGGTTTGTTTATTATCACTTATTCTCTTCTCTAATTGTTGAACTATGGAGCCTGAACGGACCGTGCACAAAAGTCATATAGCAGTTATTATCTCTTGTAATATGAATATGTATCCGAAATATAAGTGAAAAATTTCTGACTCCGCCAACCGTAGTCACATCAACATCTAGTCACCTCGTGTGATGGATCGGAAAAGACAATTCGTGTGGTTTTCTTGTTTCTCGTATATATTGTGTTGATCACCTTTATAAAAATTACTCCTCTGTTTCATTTAATTGTCCACTATAAAATCAATGACCAATGTAGTAAGGGATAAAGAACTTTATTTTGGATATCTCTTTCGGGCATAAATGGCTGAGGCAGCGGTTTCATTCGCGGTGGAGACGCTGGGCAAACTGCTGATTGAGAAGGTTACATTCCTTCAAGAGGTGAAGGGAGAGGTGGAGTGGGTGAGAGATGAGCTGAAAAGGATGCAATGTTTCCTCCGAGACGCTTCGAAGAAGCAGAGCGACAGCGACTACATTCGCAACTGGATATCGGATGTAAGGAAGGCGGCGAACGATGCTGAGGATGCCATCGAGATGTACGCGCTCAACGTGGAGAGCAAAGGTTTGAAGGAGAGGTGCGCTTGCTTCCCCAACCATATGTACCACATCAACAAGGTCGGGGAAGAGATCAAGTCCATACAGTAGAAGCTCAAGGACATCGGAGATAGCCGGCGGGCGTTCGACATCCAGGGAGCGGAGTCGAGCACGATGACTAGATCGCAGCTGCAAGTCGAGACGCGGCGGAGATTGGCTTATTGGCAAAATGACAAACACCTGGTGGGCATGGAGAAGGATGTTGATATCCTTCTCGGAAAATCAATATTTGAGAAGAGTAAAGGTCTCCGTCGCCGCCGTGTTGGGAATGGGCGGGATAGGGAAATCGACACTTGCCAGAAAGATTTACAACCACCCCGCCGTCGTTGATTCGTTTGAGTTCCGGGCGTGGGTGGTGGTTTCGACCGATTTCACCCCTGAAGACATAATGAAGCAGATATTGCATCAGCTGGGAATTTCTTTGGATGATTTGAGGCATTTGGAAACCATCAATGGTAAGCTACGCCGCCAAGATGATTTGAAGAAAGTGCTTCACGACTCCCTCGCCGGAAAGAGATATTTCATAGTACTCGATGACGTGTGGGAAGCCGTACACTGGGAGTCGTTAAGCAGCGCTTTTCCAGATGGAGGTATGCACATGTTGTTGTCATCGTCTCTTTCGTGCTTCGTTTGTTTATCATATCTTAATAAAACAATTAAACTGATAAAATTCTTCTTCGTGTGGTAGAATGTTGCTTACAAGCCGCAATCAGATACTGACAATGCATAGTGGATATGTGCATAACATGAAAGTTTTGGATGACAATCAAAGCTGGGAACTGTTTTTAAGAAAAACGCTCGTAGATAACCCTAATGAGAAGTTGTCGGAAGAGCTGAAGAAGGTCGGGAAAGAGATCTTGAAAAAGTGTGGCGGCCTACCGTTGGCTATTAGCGTGGTGGGTGGGCTATTAGCACGAAAGAGACGGTCCAAGAGCGAATGGGAGAACGTTCTTAAGGAAATGAAGTCTCATTTGGACAAAAGAGGGGAGATTAGTACTATATCAGCAATACTGGAATTGAGCTACCAGAATATGGCTCCGGAATTGAAGGGGTGCTTCCTCTGTCTCGAATTCTTCAAAGAAGATGCTATTATTGAATCGGAACAACTGGTGCATATATGGGTCGCACAAGGTATTGCTCCATTAGAATTTGTGGGAGAAGAAGAGACGGTGGACGATGTAGCAAGAGAATATTTAAACGAGTTGATCAGTCGAAATATGGTCCAAGTGAAGGAGATGGAATACGATAGAGTAAAAGATTGCCAAATGCACGATCTTCTCCGAGACCTAACCATAAGGAAAGCAAAAGAGGAGATAGATTTTGAGCTGGTGAGAGATGAGAAGAACTCGAATCAAGGTTCCTTATCCAAACCTCGACATCATGCCATATACTATAGTAAACCAAGCTTCATATACTCCAACACGCGAAACCAATGTATCCGCTCACTTTTCGTATGTGCCAGTGGAAAGGCCAAATCCACTAAAGGTGGCCCGTCATCTTATTGGAAGAGCTTTGAGCTCCTTAGAGTCCTTCACTTAGGAAATGCAACATTTCAAGTATTGCCGAAAGCTATTGGTGAGCTGACTGGATTAAGATACCTGATCACATTGGAATGCTACAATATTTGGAATTTGGGGGGTGGTATTATAATGTCCAAGTCCGGACAATTGAAGCTCCCACGGTCGTGGGCTAAGCTTAAGAACCTCGAGGTTCTTGATCTACGGGTTGAAGATAGGCTTATTATGATTGACAAAGTTATACTGAAGATGCATAGTCTTCGGCATCTCTATCTAAGCACATTCCGCTCTAAGGTGAGCCAAGGAAAGATGAGGAAGCTTGAGACGGTGAGCGCGTTATGGTTGAAGGATCCTTCAGATCTTTGGCAGATACAAGGAGCGCCCGGCGTTGCCAAGTTGGGTCTTAAACTACCTAAAACGACGGATGGAGTCACACTCTTCACATATATGGGAGGCATGGAAAATCTTGCCTGTCTAACCTTAAGAAGAGGTTTCTATGTGGACGGTTACTGTAGAATCGATATCCATGAACTCGTACCAAGGCTGCCGGCCAATTTCCTTCCGAATCTTTCTTTCCTTACCATTTCAAGCTTTGAGCTAGCCAGAGACCTCATGGGGGTAATGTCAAAATGATCTAACTTGCAATCATACATTTTTTTTTTTCTTAAATGTTTCGATTCATCGATCTAAAGGAATTGATCTCAACAGATACTGGAGAAGCTGCCCATGTTGCTCTACCTCAAACTTCATGATAGTTCATTTGAAGGTGAAGAAATGGTGATCTCAGGATTCCTCACCCTCAAAGTCCTCCATCTTGAGGATATTAAGTCGCTTAGAAATATAGTGATCGAAGAAGGTGCGATGCCGGAGCTGAGCAAACTCGTCGTTCGTGAATGCCGGAATTTGAATGTCGAGAATCTGCCGGAGCATCTGAAATCTGCAATCAGTACTCATGCTGATTAACCGTATATACCCTCTCCTACCACACCATGAATTAGTTTTATGTAAAATAAGACGAGAGTGATGATAGTGTGTTAAAGTAAAAGATAGTAGGTTAAAGTGATGTGTTTTAATTTTCTATTTTATCAGTGGACGTCCCGAAAATGAAAATGTCTATTTATCAGTGAGATCCAAAGCCCCAAACTCCACTCAATTTTATTAACTCCCAAAAGAAATACAACACCCACAATATAATTTATAAGCCCAGTTTTTTCATTTATAAATATTTATTATGAGTTATCATACACTCTATGCACACCAGCATATATAAATTTAATGCTTTTTTACTTGGAGTTTAATATTTTGTGATTATATTTCGATGTGATTTTCAACATGTAATAATTTAATAGATGCAATAATTAAATTTTATACGAAATGTCATGGCGCTTCTTCCTTGCATGCGAGACACGGCTACTTTTGCAAATATATTCGCCACCTTCTACCTTATAAACATAATAAAACGTTACTCTCTCTATTCACAAATCTGAGTAAGAAATTTTTCAATACGTATTTCGATATGTTAAAAGTGGATATTGAAATAAAGATTAGGCTTCACTTGATATAGCATAATATACCATATATTAAATAGAACATTATTTTATAAAAACTAATGTTTAGACTTTTCGGCACATCGAAAATGCATGTCGAAAGGTTCCTTACATATACAACATAGATAGAGGGAGTAATACTCTTACTATTATGTACTCCGGTTGTCACATCTAAAGTGTTATACTTTTTTTATTCCACGCTTACGTATATTTAAAAAACATAACATTTTAAATGGGACATATGAATAAATATTTACTAACTTTATGATTGGTATAGCTCACCAACATTACCACTAATCAATTAGTATAACATCATATTAAACATAAGATCCAATCTATACCCACCATAAACAAAAACATACTTCCGCCCCTCGTAAAAGGATATATTTTTCTTTTTGGTACATATAAATATAAGATAATACGTTTCTTATAGAGTAAGAAATAACTAAAGTTAAATTACTTTTTACACGTACACTTCAGACTTTAACATATAAACCCATATTTTCTTAAATTATTTATTCAAAAAGAAAAATCTCCTCTTACGAAAAACGGAGGGAGCATATATATATATATATATATATATATATATATATATACTCTTGAAATGTTATATTAGCTGGACCGAGCTAGTATATATTTTATCTTATCTTAGCTGTATCGTGAAATGATATTTTGATAGCTTTTGAATAAAAAATTAAAAGCATCGATATTAAAAATTCTAAAGATACAAAGACGTACGATTACGAAGCTGAAATCAAAGGATTTAAATATGCCAAATGATTAAGTATAATCTCAATTATTGGATGTAATGGCCGACAAAATTAAAGCTTTAAATATGCCAAATAATTAAGTTTGAGCTCAATTATTTGATGTAATGGCCGACAAAATTAAAGCTTTAAATATGCCAAATAATTAAGTATGAGCTCAATTATTTGATGTAATGGCCGACAAAGTTAAAGCGAGGACCCAACCCAGTCAATTCTTCTTCTTTTGATTTAGAATAAATAAAACTCTCTCTCGTAAGATGATAAATTTTTCTTTTAATTTGTTACATCTCCATAAGAGGATTCCTTTCTTAAGTATGTAAAAAAATATTAAAGAAAAATCACATTTTGCACATTAACTCTTCACAGTAATACATAAATTCACCCTTTTTTTAAAAATTTTCGGTGTCCGAAACAAACGTATGTTCGTGTATAGTAATCAACCTTAGTGACATTAGACTCCTCCAGTGGAATAGTTGTGCATTGTGCTCCCTCCTCTCTCTCTCTCTCTCTCTTTCTCTCAAACACAACTTGCGCAGGCAAATATACAGAAAAAGAAATGGCGGCAGAGGCAGCGGTGTCGTTTGCGGTGGAGACGCTTGGCAAGATGCTGATCGAGAAGGCACAATTCCTGATAGGCGTGGAGGAAGACGTGAAGTGGCTGCAAAAGGAGCTGAAAAGTATCCAATGCTTCATGAAAGACGCGGCCAAGAAGCAGAGCGACGACGAGAGCATCCGCAACTGGATATCTGATATCCGAGAGGTAGCCCACGACGCTGAAGATGCCATCGAGATCTTTGTACTCAAGGTCCAGAGCAAGAGTCTGAAGAAGATGTACGGTTGCTTCCCCAACCATCTCTACCATCTCTATAAGGTCGGAGAACAGATCAAGTCCATTCGGAAAACGCTCATAGACATCCAAGACAGGCGCGTGAGGTACAAATTTGAAAATGATGGCAGCGGTGATCAGAAAGCAGAACCGAGCAGCAGGAAGAGATCGCAGGGGGAGGAAATCGAGGCGCGGCGGAGAGTGGCTCATTGGAAACCCGACCAACAGGTGGTGGGATTGGAGGAAGATGTGAAACTACTACTTGGTGAAGCAGTGTTGAAGGAGAGTAAAGGACTTTCGGTGGCAGCCATAGTGGGAATGGGGGGACTGGGGAAATCAACGCTTGCCAATAAGATATACAAGCACCCTGATGTTACCGGTGGGTTCGAATTCAGGGCGTGGGTGGTTGTTTCGAGCGAATTCAGCAAAGAAGATATAATGAAACGGATGCTGCTGAACCTGGGAATTCCCGACCCTGAACTAAACCGTTTAATGTCCATTGCCAACAATCTAGACCGCGAAGAAGAACTGACGAAAGAGGTACATAAACGCCTCACGGGGAAGCGATATTTCATAGTGCTGGACGACGTCTGGGAAGCTGCAGACTGGCAAACCTTAAGCACTGCTTTTCCTCATGGAGGTATATCATTCTTTTTTCTCTCTCTCTCTTTTCCTTTTCCTTCCATCCATTCATCCTGCCATCCATCCCTCCTGTGTTAAAATAAATACCAATTATTTTACCCATGCAATAAGTTGTGTTCAATCTATCTATATATTATCTATACATATTATAAAAGTGCCTTGTGTGATAAATTCTGGTTTGCCTATTTTGTCCCTATAATAAATTTAATTATAAGGTCAATATTGTAATATTATATTATTATACATGGATTTTAAAAGAAAAAGTAAGGGAGAATACCAAAAAATAGCCACTTTCATAATACAAAAGTCTTTTTTTAGCCACATATAATAAAAAGGTCTTTTTCTAGCCACTTTACATATTTTATGACATTTATACCCTTAATGAAATATTTACACGAATTCAGGATTACTCGTGTTCGTGTGCACGAACGGATATTCACGACAATTTTGTTCGTGTTCGTGTGCACGAACAGATATTCACGACATTTTTGTTCGTGTTCGTGTGCACGATCGAGTATTCACGACTGTTTCGCTCGTGTTCGTGTCGCCTTCTCCGATTTACTGTCGAGGAATCTGCTATATATATATGGAGCTCGAACTGACCTTGTCCGGTGGTGACAACGGCGGCAATGGTTGCTATGCAATGTGTGTGAGATAGAGAGAGAGAGAGGAGGGAGAAGGAGAGAGAGAGAGAGAGAGAGAGAGAGAGAGAGGAGGGAGAGAGAGAGAGATTGAGAGGGGAGGGAGAGAGAGAGATCGAGAGAGGAGGGAGGAGGAGGGAGAGATCGAGAGAGGAGGGAGGAGGGAGAGAGAGAGAGCACAACAACGCCAGCGGCGGCGACGACGACGACAGTGGCGGCGGCGGCGGCGACGAGAAGAGGGAGAAGAGGGAGAGAGCAGATGAAGAAGAAGGTGAGGAGGGAAGGAGAGAGAGAGAGCCGCGGGTGGGGTGGGGGGGGGGGGTGGGAATTGGGGGTTAGGGTTTTCCTCTTTTTTTGTATTTCAAATATTTTTTTAATTTTAGGTAGTAAGGGTATAATGGGTAGTTTAGGTCCAAAGTGGCTAGAAAAAGACTTTTTATTATATGTGGCTAAAAAAAGCTTTTTTGTTATGAAAGTGGCTAATTTTGTCCTTGCCCCAAAAAGTAAATTGATATATAATATTATAAATAACATACAATTTGATTTGATTTCACGTAGTAATATTACTAGAAGTACAACACAACACAATTTCCACATCTATTCAAATTATGTATAAAATTCATTTTCTTAAGAAGATTATGAAGTATCATAGATATTACTCCTATATTTGGGTTTTCGTTTTCTTCTTTTTAAAGTAAATAAATACAAATACGATTGAATAAAAAAAAGATAGTAGTAAGTTTAATTGTAAAAGTAATTTCAGTATATGTAATTTCTTTATAAGTAGTTTATTGTTATTACTAATATATTTGAAATTGTATTGATGCTAAGTTGTAACGGAAAACACATAAAATTAATCATCTACCACGGTAACACAACAATGCATATTAGTAGTATTAGTATTAATTTAGTACGGAATTAATATAAATAAGAGATAGAATAACAATAGATGTCTTACTTCGAGTCGACCAATAAATTCATTTTTTCACTATCTCGAGTCTTCGTGTAACTAAAATTTTTGAGTTTTACAATATTATACTAAAAAATTAATTTATTTTATGAGTACTTATTCTACTTATCTAATAATATATGAAAAAAATTGGCCATGTTCAAATTTAAACATATCAATTTGAACTTATATAAAATTTTATAACTACATTTTAAATAAATAGAGCTATACACAAATAAATATTTTGATTTTTCTTATTAATCTTCTACGTTTATTAGTAAAACATACTCCCTCCGTCCCACTAATAAGATGACCTTTTTTTCCAGCGGAAATTAAGACAAAAGTAATGATAGTATGTTAAAGTGATAGGTTGTGGCTTAAAATGATGTGTATGAATTTTATTACTCCCTCCGTCCTCCATTTAGTGACATTATTTTCTGGGCACAAGTTTTTTTGCATTTTAATGGTATAATAATAAATTTATATGTTAAAGTATTAAAGTGGAATAATTGTGGGTCCATTTGAATTTTTTAATAGTATTAAAATGTTAAAATAATAAAAAGTAGATGTATAAAGTGTTAAAGTGATTGTGGGGTCTACGTCCTAAAACGGAATATGTCAGTAAATGGAGGACGTCCCAATATAGTAATAATATCACTAAATGGAGGACGGAGGGAGTAGTTAGAAGTTTCTATTTTGGGAAATGTATTTATATCATGGGACAAATGGAGTATGAAATGTCCTTATATAAGTAAAATGTCCTTATATAAGTGAGACAAATGGAGTATGAAATTATGAAAAAAATCTGTAAATCGTGATATTTAAAAGAAAGTTTATAGAAGGATATTGCAAGGAAATAAAGAGAAAAGTCAATCAATAATTTAATCGAAGTATTTACGTGCGAATGCTTGTAATCTCTACTAGTCTATACTATTATAAAAAGTGTGTTGTTTACAAAATATGATTTGCCTATTTTGCCCTTATCATTATAATAAATCTTTAAAATCAATATAATCATTAGAATATTTATTTCGGATATATTTTAGATTTCATCCTTTATCATTAGAATAAATCTTTATAACATTAATATCAACATTAAAATATTTAATCTGAATATAAAACATTATATGTTAGACCAAGATTATACGTGCATCGGCGGACATGATCTCAGCTAGTATTATAAAAAGTGTCTTGTTTACAAAATTTAATTTACCTATTTTGTCCTTTCAATTAAAATAAATCATTAGAACATTAATATTATCATTAGAATATTAATTCATATTTCAATTTATATTAAACTTATATGATTTTTTTTTTATATAATTTATCTGCAAGTTTGTTAATATTTATAATAAACTAATAACATTAAAGATAATCCTTATATATGAAACAAGATTATACGTGCATCGCACATAATCTCCGCTAGTTACCTTATGCTTATATAAAAAAACTTTGTTTTACGGAATAAAAATTTCCTTTTTATTATATGCTTATATTATTTTACGTGTTAAATCAGAGCTCTTACAGTCTTACTACTTTGTAAAAGTGTTGTTTACATGTGCGTGTATTGGTCTAACAGTAAAGGTTAAGTTTCGGGATAAAAGGTCTCGAGTTCGAGTCCCCCATTGTGCGACCTTTAAATTTATGTGGTTAAAGCTAAAAAAAGAAAAGTAGTGTTGCTCACCACCGAGAAATGTGAAAAATGGTAATGATATTTCTCTATTGTTGAATTTGTCAGATCAAGATAGCAGAGTGTTGCTTACAAGTCGCAATCCGATTATTACAAGGAATGGTGGATATGTGCATAACATGAAACCTTTAGATGTCACTGAAAGCTGGGATTTGTTCATGAAGAAAGCATTCGATGGTAACACTAGCATCGACGGATGCCCAGAAGAGCTGAAGAAGGTCGGGGAAAAAATCTTGAAAAAGTGCGGAGGCCTGCCATTGGCAATCACCGTGGTAGGGGGCTTACTAGCAAAAAAGACAAGGTCCAAGAGCGAATGGGAAAAGGTTTATTACGAAATGAAATCTCATTTGGATACAAGTTCTGGGGATCTTAACAACATAACATCAATATTGGAATTGAGCTATCGGAGCTTAGCTGTAGAATTGAAGGCGTGCTTCTTGTGTCTCGGATTCTTTGAGGAAGATGCTATCGTGAAGGTGGAAAAGTTGGTACATATATGGGTTGCACTAGGCTTGGTGACCCAAGAAGTCGAAGGAGTACGGGTGGAGGAAGTAGCACGGGGCTATTTAAATGAGTTGATTAGTCGAAACATGATTCAAGTGAATGAGATGAGATGTGAGAAAGTAAAGGCCTGCCAAATGCATGATCTTCTGAGGGACTTATCCATAAGAAAAGCAAAGGAGGAGATAGATTATGAGGTGCTAAGAGAGGAGTGGAGTTCGCATCAACATTCCTTAGCTAAACCTCGGCATCGTACTATGAACTGCAACAATCAAAACTTCATTTTCTCCACAAATCGAAACCGACATCTTCGCTCGCTTTTCATCCAATGTTATGACAGCCCAACTTCTAATGGTGGCACGTTGTCTTATTGGAAGAGCTTTGAGCTCCTTAGGGTCCTTGACATGGGATATACAAAATTTGAAGTATTTCCAAAGGGAATCGGCGAGCTGACCGGATTAAGGTACTTGAGAATGTTTTACTGTGGAGGCGCATCGAGGCTCCCACGGTCATGGGCAAAGCTTAAAAGCCTTGAGATCCTACATTTAAAGGGTTACTACCGTGGGTCTATCATAGTCGACAAAGTTATATGGAAGATGGCGAGCCTGCGTCATCTTATAGCAACTATAGTATCCTGTGAGGTGTGCCTAGGAAATATGAGGAGCCTTGAGACGGTGGAAGTCTTTCTGCTGGGGAGTTCTAAAGTACGGAAGATACTGCAAAAGAGCAGTGTTTCCAAATTGGGCTTTGATTTGACTAGTTTGGATGATTACGAAAGTGACAGCCTCTTCAGTTATTTGTCATCGCTTGAAAATCTTTTCGATCTCAGCTTAACCAATCATGGCGATCGCCCCACCTGGAGGGGCTTACCCATCTGGACCGTGTCACTCGACTTAAATTGCAATTTGGCCATTTACCCTCATGCTTCCCTCCCAACCTCAGACTCTTGACAATGGAAAAACAGGTCTTGGGGTACCATGAGATGGATGCACTGGGGAGGCTGCCCAACTTGCTCTATCTCAAAATCAAGGGCATACATGATTATAGTGGATTCGTGATTATAAGTTTTCATGGATTCCCCAGCCTCAAAGTCCTCCATCTTCACCGTATAGAACAACTGTGGAAGACGCGGATATTTATATCTTACGGTGCGATGCCGGAGCTGAATCAATTCATCGTCAGTAAATGCCCAAAGTTTGGATCCGAGAATCTGCCGAAGCACATCAAATCTGCGCTCATTCTGGCTCATTAATATTATACTGTTTAGCTCCTCTTCTCTCAATTCTTTTGTTTTCATTTTTTCGTGGGCAATTTTCCCATGATTTTACAGCAATCTGAATATATTATTATTTTTTAAATCTAATTTCTATCAAACCTATCCTTGAAATTTTAATTTAGTGATATCTCAAACTCAATTTATGTCACAATTCACGACTACCTAACGACTCTGGAATTTTGTTGTGATTCTGTAGAAAATGCTAACGACGATTGTAATGGAGGAGAAGCAGAAGTGCAGAAGAAGAATGAAGATAGGGAGGAAGGTTCAAGGAAGAAGAAGAAGTTAAAGTAGTTTAATTTTGCTGTGTATGGGATTCGATCCTATTTTCTTGTAATAAATGAATTTGTAATCTGGACCGTTGATCTTTGATCTAACGGTCCAGAGTAGGTGTCGCACTACTTAAAGAAACGTTATAGCGTTTCTTCCTGTTCTAGTTAGTTAATTAGTTAAGTATAAATAGTGGTAGTCAAAGCATGTTGACGTGATTGAATCTGATACATTTTGATTGGATAATTGAGATTTGGTTTTTCTCTCTCTTTCTTCTACTTCGTTCTTGTCTTTACACTGAAATGCAAGCTGCATTTCTACATGGTATCCAGAGCCATTGTTAGGGTTTAAGATCGATCTTCTACCTGTGTTCAATCGGTGTTATTTGAAGTTTTATCCATGGTGAAGCAACAAGGTCTCAATTTTGAGCAGCTGAGGAATGAAGAACAAGGTGAATCATCCAATAATGGACGATTTAATCCGGAGACGAAGCCACGTTTTGTACCAGAAAGGAAGCCGCCGCAGGGAGGTGGAGATGATTCTGATGGAGGAGGAGGTAGTTCCGATGGGGAAGGGAGAGATCGAGGAGGAAATGAGGATCTTCCTATAGGATTTTCAGCTCGGCAAATCGGAGAGATTCTCTATTTGCCGCCGTCAGATCACCCTGGGATCCAGATCGTGAGTGCTCAGCTAACGGCGACGAATTTCATCAACTGGAGCAGATCTGTGCGTCGTGCGCTTGCAGCTCGTTCCAAGCTAGAGTTCATAAATGGTACGCTTACAAAACCTCCTCCTACTTCACGCTATTATACTCAATGGTTGAAAGTGGATTGTATGGTGTCGACCTGGATTACGAATTCAATTTCAAAGGAATTTGTAAATGCGTTTACTCATACAGACACTACTGCTAAGTTGTGGAGAGCTATAAACTTGAGATTTGGTAGGAAAAATGGACCTAAAATCTATAGGCTGCAGAAGGAGATCTATAAATTTTCTCAAGGATCTCAGAGTGTATTAGAATATTTCAACAGTTTGGTGAGTTTATGGGATGAGTTAGATGTTGTACTTCCACCACTTGAGTGTATCTGTGTTGCTAGAGGTACTATTGTTGCTAGAGAAGAGCAACAGCGTTTGGTTAAATTTTTGGAAGGACTAAATGATAAGTATGAGTCTGTGATTGATCAAATAATGATGTTAGATCCTTTACCAGATTTAGAGAAGGCTTATGCATTGATTGTGCAAGTTGAGGAAAGAAAAATGATGAATAATGTAAGTGAGAATGATGGATATATGAGTATGAATGTACATCACACTGGGAAAGGAAGTTATGACAGTAGGGGAGGACCATACAAACAGAGGCTATCTAAGGAAGATAAGAAGAAATTGAGATGCTCACACTGTCATGAAAATGGTCATGAAGCTGATACTTGCTTTAAATTACATGGAGTACCAGATTGGTACAAAAGATTTAAGGAAAACAGGCAACAACAGGTGAGAGTTAACTATGCAGAAAATGAAGAAGATGCACACTCTACACATAGTGGAGGAGATGGAAAGGAAAGCATGGATATGAGCAAGGTGATTCAGGCAGAGATTGCTAAGTACATGAGTAGTTTCATGGCACAGCAGGGAGGAAACTATGTGAAGAGTGATGTGAATATGGTGCAGGAAATCTCTGCACAAGGTACCCCTTTTGAGGGGCATTATGCCTTCGGTATTTTGTCAAGCATGGATAAGACATTGTGGGTTGTGGACTCAGGTACTAGTACACACATCTGTTCAACACTTGAGTTATTCAGCAGCATACAGTTGTTGGAAAAGCCAGTGGTAGTGCATTTACCAGATGGTTCTACAAGGATTGTCAGAACTGGAGGGAAGGTGAAGCTGAATAAAGACATTATACTTCTTAATGTGCTTTACATACCAGGTTTTACCCATAATTTGTTGTCTGTGGCTAGGCTCATTACTGATTTTGGGATCAAATGCATATTTTATCAAAGTCACTGTGTTTTCCAAAGGGATAATTCAAACCAATTGTTGGGAGTAGGAAGGATGAAGGGAAATCTATATGTTATTAACACCACTACTGAGACTTATCATGTGAATTTCTTTAACTCAAAGAAAATGACTATGATGGAGTGGCATATATATCTAGGTCATCCTTCTTACACTGCTATGAAGCACATGGATATACTTGATAAGCAAAGATTGTCACAGGAAGCAGGTGCTATTGAGGCTTGTGAAGTATGTATGAAGGCCAAGCAAACAAGAGTTCAGTTTCCTATATTGAATAAGAGAACACCATCTCTTTTCAAGTTAGTACATGCTGACATTTGGGGTCCTTACACTGAAGATAACATATGTGGAACCAAATATATGCTCACACTTGTTGAAGATCATAGTCGCATGATCTGGATTTATTTGCTCACAGGAAAGGAACAAGTTTCAGAAATTCTCAGGATCTTTATCAACATGATCAAAACACAGTTTCATACTCCAGTCCAGCAGTTTAAAACAGATAATGGCAGTGAGTTTGTAAACAGATATGTGGATAAGCTGTTCTCTGATTATGGAATCCTGCATCAAAGGTCATGTAGATACACTCCACAACAAAATGGTGTGGTTGAGAGGAGACATAGGATGTTGCTCAACACTGCAAGGGCACTCATGTTTACAAGTGGTATGTCTAAAAAATTTTGGCCCTATTCTTTACTTACAGCTACTTGGCTTGTGAATAGGGTGCCTAGTAGAGTACTGGACTGGAGTTGTCCATATGAGATCCTCTTCAAACAGAAGCCAGATTATGGACTGCTTAGGCCCTTTGGATGCCTTGCTTTTGCAGTGGATTTAACACCTTCAAGAGGTAAGTTTGATAGTAGGAGTATTAAGTGTATTTTCTTGGGGTATGATGTCCATCATAAAGGATATACACTATATGATGTAGAATCCCATAAAATTTTTGTATCTAGGGATGTTAAATTCTTCCCAGATATGTACCCTTTCAAACAAAATGAGTCTCCTTCTAATCCATTACCAATTTCTAGTGAGACTTCCCCTGTTTCATTACCTACTCCTACTAATGATGAGAATTTTGTGCCTATTGCTTCAGATAAAGAGAGTGTTATAGAGCCACCATCACTCCATGATGATTCAATTTCAGTTTCTCTTCCTGAGTCTGATGGAGTGATGGATACCACTCATCCTAATTCCACTGAAGAAGAAGTATCTGTGGAACCTACCTCTTCTACCCCTGTGAATGATCACTTAGCACCAGCTATTGAGCAAGGTAGAAATCGTAGGCCACCAGTTTGGATGCAAGACTATGTCTGCAACTTGATCACTGGTTCTCATCTAGGTATTAATACCTCTTGCCTCACACCTCCTACATTCCCATATTCAGTTTCCTCATCACTTACTTCCACATACACAGCCTACCTTTTCAATCTCTCTATGGTAACTGAACCTAGAACATATAAGGAAGCATGTGTGTCTACAGAATGGGTGGAGGCTATGGACAGAGAATTAGAGGCCTTACATAAGAACCAAACTTGGGAGATTTGTGATCTACCCCCTGGTAAACGTCCCATTGGATGCAAATGGGTGTACAAGGTCAAACTCAACCCCAATGGAACAGTGGAAAGATACAAAGCAAGGTTAGTTGCTAAAGGTTATAACCAAGAGTATGGGATTGACTACACTGAAGTCTTTTCTCCCGTAGCTAAGATGGTCACTGTCAGATTCTTATTTGCTGTGGCATCAGCTTATCATTGGCCCATCCACCAGCTTGATGTAAACAATGCTTTCCTTCATGGATTTTTGAAGGATGAGATTTATATGAGTCTTCCACCAGGTTTACATCAAGCTGATTCTACTAAGGTTTGCAAGTTAGTTAAAAGTTTATATAGATTGAAGCAAGCATCAAGAGAGTGGAACGCAGAATTTACCAAGCAACTTCATGCCTATGGATTCACTCAATCCCAAAGTGATCATTGCCTTTTCACCAAGGGATCAGGACCTGAATTTCTTTGCCTATTAGTGTATGTGGATGATGTTCTTGTATCTGGTCCAAAAGAAGCAAATATTGTTGCACTAAAGCAGTTTCTAGATGATGCTTTCACCATAAAGGATCTTGGACATGCCAAATACTTTCTTGGTATAGAAATTGCACGCAACACTGAGGGCATTATACTCAATCAACGCAAGTACATCCTAGATATTGTATCTAATGCTGGTCTTATAGGATGTCGCCCTGCACTGACTCCCTTTCCTCCTGGACTTACTCTCTCAAGAAAGGATGGAGATTACCTACTTGATCCTGAACCGTATCGCAGGGTAGTGGGGCAGTTGCTGTATTTGAATCTTACTCATCCTGATATTTCATATGCAGCGCAGCAGCTAAGCCAGTTTGTGGCCCGCCCTACTAGTGTGCATTGGAACACTGCTCTTCATGTCTTGCGCTATCTCAAGGGTAGTCCTTCGATTGGTGTTTTTTATTCTTCTTCCTGTTCTTTTGAGTTAAGGGCTTACTCTGATGCGGATTGGGGCAAGTGTGTGGATACACGTCGTTCGTTATCTGGTTATTGTGTGTTTCTTGGAGAGGGGCTTGTTTTTTGGCGTTGCAAGAAACAACAAACTGTTGCTTCCTCCACAGCTGAAGCTGAGTATAGGTCCATGAGCCTTACTACACGAGAGCTCATCTGGCTTTCTTATCTTCTTCAAGACTTCCAAGTTCCTGTGAAGCTTCCTATCTCATTGTGGTGTGATAATCTTGCAGCTATCCACATTACCAAGAACAGCGTGTTTCACGAACGCACGAAACACATAGATATGGATTGCCATATTGTTAGGGAAAGGTATGTTTCGGGTTTTCTCTGTCCGCGTGGAGTTTCTTCTTCTCTGCAGCTTGCAGATTTCTTTACAACGCCCTTGGCTTCTCCTCGATTTGATACTCTGTTGTCCAAGCTTGGACTGGTGGATCTCCACCAGCTCCAGCTTGAGGGGGGATGTTTTGATTCTGTAGAAAATGCTAATGACGATTGTAATGGAGGAGAAGCAGAAGTGCAGAAGAAGAATGAAGATACGGAGGAAGGTTCAAGGAAGAAGAAGTTAAAGTAGTTTAATTTTTGTTGTGTATGGGATTCGATCCTATTTTCTTGTAATAAATGAATTTGTAATCTGGACCGTTGATCTTTGATCTAACGGTCCAGAGTAGGTGTCGCACTACTTAAAGAAACGTTATAGCGTTTCTTCCTGTTCTAGTTAGTTAATTAGTTAAGTATAAATAGTGGTAGTCAAAGCATGTTGACGTGATTGAATCTGATACATTTTTATTGGATAATTGAGATTTGGTTTTTCTCTCTCTTTCTTCTACTTCGTTCTTCTCTTTACACTGAAATGCAAGCTGCATTTCTACAAATTTGAGCTTTTCAATTTTCAGAGTCAATTAGTCGATTGTATAGGAAAAACAAAAGAGATAAATATTAATACTAGCCACTCTTTTTATAAGTATATTAATACGATGTATTAGTCAATATACAATTTCTAAAACAAAATATTGTTGATTTTAATTTATACGATAATAGCAAACACAACCAAATCCTTATAGACACCTCACCGCCGGAAGAAATTTACGGACCCTAAATGAAATTAGGACCCCCCCTATATGGTATGGTTCTGTAAGAATGGTGATGCAGAGAAAGGAGGTTCAGCTGGAGTGAAGATGGAGAAGAAGGTGTAGCTTCATGCAGATCTTCAGTGTTGCTGTTGTGATGAGGATTCGATCCTAGTATCACAATGTTTTTGATGTGGCATTTTTTATCCACATGTAATAATTCTAGTGGCTCTTTTCTAGTTAAGTCGTGCACGTTGGATCTAGTCCACGTGTACGCACCAGATTGCATTTCGTGTTGCTTTCTTTTCAAGTCTTTCTTTCTTCTTCTTTCTTAGCTGATATAAATAGGAAGTTGATGTAACAGTGAGTTTTGAGCTTTGATGAAATACGAATTACATTTGCTTCCTTACGTTACTCCCATGAACAAATATCTCTACATTCAGTAATTTTACATGGTATCACGAGCATAGGCTACGATCCGATGGCTAAAGGAAGAAGGAAAACCTACGCTCAAGCTATCGTAGGAGAATCCTCGAGTTCTACGGTGAATCAACGGCGAAATGGCAAAGATTCTACCAATCCTGAAGGAGGAACTCCAGATCCAGTTGTTCCTGAACTATCACAGAAGAAGATCGAGGAGTATCTCAAGTTGCAGCCCTCCGATCATCCAGGAATGCAGCTTGTAGCAGCTCCGCTAACTGGAAGCAATTTTTTACAGTGGTCTCGATCGATCTGCAGAGGATTAGGAGCTCGTAGTAAGCTCGCTTTCATCGATGGTACGTTTCCTGAGCCTGATGAGGATAAGGAACATTATAATGAATGGATGAAAACTGATTACATGGTAGCTCAATGGATTGTTAACTCTATATCGAAGGAAATTGTTAATGCATTTTCACATTATGAGACAAGTGAGAAATTATGGAGTGCTTTGATGCATCGATTTGGTAGGAGTAATGGTCCAAAAACTTATAAGTTGCAGAGAGATATTATGCAATATAAGCAGGGGAATCAGAATGTGTTTTCCTACTATAGTAACTTGACGAATCTATGGAATGAATTAGATCTATTGCTTCCACCTATAGCCTGTGTGTGTGATGCAGAGAATGATTATATTGTTAGAGAAGAACACCAGAAGCTTGTTCAGTTTTTGGTGGGATTGAATGAGATTTTTGAACAAACTAGACGCCAGATTATGCTGTTGGAACCTCTTCCTTCAGTAGAACAAGCCTATGGCATGGTTGTACAGGTTGAGGATCAGATGGAATTGGCAGAGGAAGGAGGAGAAAGCACAGAGCAGAGGATGGTGATGCAGGTAGGAAGACAGAATGCTAGATATCGAACTAAGAATTTTAGTTCAGGGCAGAGAAGGATGAGTAAGGAAGATAGAGCTAAACTCAAATGTAGTCACTGCCAAGCAAATGGACATGAAGTTGGAGAGTGCTTCAAGTTACATGGATATCCTGACTGGTACAAGAAGCTGAAGGAAAGTAAAACAGCTAGGGTTAATTATGTTGAGGATGAAGAAGATACCAGGTCCAGGTCTGATAGTGGGAGGATGCTACAGAATGATGGAGGCACAGATATTGGTAGAGTCATACAAGCAGAGATTGCTAAATATATGGGGCAATTTGTGCAGAAAGGGCAAGGGATGCCTACTGGAGGAGATATCAACATGGTACAAAAGGCTGAGGTAACACAGAATCCCTTTGATACTCAGTATGCTTTTAGTGTGTTATCTAGCATGGATAGAAATGTGTGGATCATAGATTCAGGTGCTAGCTCACATGTTTGCTGTGATGTTGATCTGATGGTGTCTACATACAAATATGAGAAACCTATGTTAGTGAAGTTGCCTGATGGATCAGCTAAGGCAGTATACTGTGGGGGTAGTGTGAGAGTGAATAAGGACATATATTTGAATGATGTTATGCTGGTGCTAGACTTTACACACAATTTGTTGTCAGTGGCATGTTTGGTAAGAGATTCACAAGCTAAGTGTGTGCTTCTTCCACAGAGATGTATTATTCAAAAACAAGGAACAGAGGCTGTACTTGGTATAGGGAAGATGATCAATAATTTGTATATCATGGAGATAGCCATGGAGAATCATTTCTGCCATGTGTACAATCCTAATCCCAAAGATATGACATTGGAGAGATGGCATGTATTTCTGGGGCATGCTTCACTCACTGCTATGAAGCATATGCCTATGTTTAAGGGGATGTTCATTGATGAGAGTGTCCATAATATAGAAAGGTGTGAAGTCTGTTTGCTGGCTAAACAAAGCATGAATGAGTTTCCTATTTCTAACAAGAGATCAGACAGTCTTTTTGATATGGTACATGCTGATGTATGGGGACCTTATGGAGAGGATAACATTGATAATTGATAGACTAGAAATTTACTCGTTTTCATAAGTGTTTAGGAGTCGTTTTTAGGTCTCGTTTTGTGATTTAGTTCGTGTTTTGTATCGTTTTATATCCTTTCGAACTATATTACGCTTTGGGTATTTGGTCGTATTTTTAGGTACTTTTTGTGTGGAAATAACCCAAGACGAGACGAGGATCGAGAAAGCCAAGAAACGGAGAGTCCGAGGGTCGAAGAACGGAACTCGAGGAAGTCACTCGGCCAGTCACTCGGCCGAGTCATAGGCCGAGTGATGCTACTGCTTGAGTCACTCGGCCGAGTCAGCCTTTTCTCTTCTACTCGGCCGAGTCAGCTACACCTTTTACACTCGACCGAGTCACCCGAGTGAGCCGTCCGAGTCGGGACACGGGACGTGTTTACTTCGCGGGCTTTTTCGACTTATTTTGTTTCCTTTCACACTTATGATTCCTTGTAACTTTCTACTCTATAAATACCTTAGATTTAGCATTGTGAACCCTAGAATTCATAGCACTCTTTAGTTTTTCATAATTTTCTCTTTAAAATTTCCAGCTTTTATTTTTGTTCAACATTGGAGTTTTATTCAAGTTTATTCAAGATTCAAGTTTCGAAGTTCTTCGCGTTCAAGATTCAATTCCAAGTTTTTCTTACTCTTACTTTTAATTATGTTCTTTCAATATATTGTGTTCATGTTTGCTTTAATTATGTCTAGCTAAATTCTTAGTTGATTTTAGGGATTGAATGCCTAATTGAATTTATGTGAGTGTTTTTGTCTACAATTAGCCTTCCAATCTAGGTGCATGTTTCATGGTGCTTATTTTCATGCATGATTAATTGGCCACTAATTATGTATGCATAGTTATGTTTTTATGCCGTGATAGGATAATTGCATAATAGATCTCATGAATACATGGTATGATAGTTTGATTGTCTTGATCGAAGTTGAATTATCATATGTCTATATATAATCGATTTGAGTGTCGTGATTGAACTTAGTTGATTATATCATTGATACTTGTTTTATTTTGCACTTGATTTGATATCTATGAGTCCGGAAGGAGATTAGGATCTTATTAGGTGACGACTTGCATTGCTTTGATCGGGGTGTAGGTCATATTTGCATGTATCACATTTAGATTGGATTAAATTGGTTAATTGTATACATTAATTGCTTGCATAGATTTGATTAGGTAGGCTTCCCTAAAGTCAACACTTTTCCTTAATTGATTTTTATTCCCTTATTTGTTTAATTGCTTGCTTGCTAGGTTTCTTCTTGATTAATTATTTGCCTTGTTTCTTTATTTCCTTATTTGATTTATTGAGTCCTTTTATTTGTTTGCCTAGTATAAATACCACAATCTTAAACCCTTAAAAGCCTAGACATTAATTTAGTTCTATAGTAGAGGTATTGTGTGCGATTTCGATTTGTCAGTCCCTGTGGATACGATACTCGCTTATTCTATACTATACCTATTTTGTGTGGTAGAAAATAGTGCGATCAAATTTTGGCGCCGTTGCCGGGGATTGATTAGATTTCACATTCATATTTCGAAATAGAACTAATAGGTGATTTAAGCACTTTAATTTTCTGTTTTTCGGTTTATTGATCTAACGATTTCTTTTCTTCTCGTTGGTTTTAGGTAGTGCATGATCACAAGGTCTAAAGGGATAAATCTTATTCTGATAGACTTGGAGTTGGAGCGCTCACTAAGGGCATTGAGACGAGAGAAGAAGGCGAGCAAGATCGATACACCACCCTCTTCACTACCCGATTCACCAAGGAGTTTCGATTCAATGGGGGATCAAGCGGCGAGGAGGACTTTGAACGACCGTTACAAGCCGGTCGTTGATCAATTTCAGCAAGGAGGATGGGGGACTACCGAAGCCAACAACTATGAGTTCAAGACGTCCCTCATCAACATGGTGCAAAACAACCAATATGGAGGTTCACCGGCGGAGGATCCGAACGCACACTTGAAGCAATTTCTTGATATTTGTGCTACATACAAGGCCAATGGAGTGTCTTCGGATTACCTCAAGCTCAGCCTCTTCGTGTGGTCTCTCAAGGACGATGCAAGAGAGTGGTTAGATGGATTGGACAAGACGGAGGTCACTACTTGGGCTGACATGTGCACGAAGTTTCTCAACAAATTCTTCCCACCTTCGAGAGCTCAGAAACTCATCAACGAGATTATCCAGTTTCAACAGTACAAGGATGAGCACTTCTACGAAGCATGGGGGAGATTCAAGAAGCTACTCCGAGCATGCCCAAATCATGGAATTAGCAAGGAGGATCAAATCACGAACTTCTATCGTGGTTTGAACAAGATGTGTAGGAAGGAGCTCGATTATGCTTCGAAGGGAGGATTTCTGAATAACGAGTATGATGTCGCTATGGAGATCATTGAGCTGACCGTGAACTCGAGCTACGAAGAGGCTACCGATCGAAGACTTGGAAGAAGGAGAGTTGCCAACATTGGGATCGATGCTTACGAGGACTTGATGGAGAAGTATACAAAAACAGCGAATGAGTTGGATACTATCAAGAAAGGAGTACTTCGGTGCGATGCTATCACTGACGAACAAGCAAACCCAACCGAAGAGGAAGATGCCAATTTTGTGCAACAAGGGGGCAAGTGGCAATCGAATCAAAGAAACAAGTGGCAAGGAGGGCAAGGAGGACAAGGAGGTTCGAACTACCAAGGAGGTTACAAGAAGCCGTACGTTCCAAACAACCGCAACCATCCGAACTTCTCCTACGCCAACCCGAACAACGCTTTGCAACCACCTCCCGGCTTCCATGTTGAGAACGGAGTCATCCAAGAGCCAAAGAAGGAGATGTCTACTGACGACTTGATTCGTCAATATATGGCTCAGTCGGAGATGAGGATGACACAACAAGATGCGAAGTTGAGGACATTAGAGCTTACTCAAAGCACCTCGACTAACAACTTGGCGAGTAGCATCAATGCGTTGACCAAGCAAATGCAAATGTTGGAAACGCAAATGAGTCAAATAGCCAATGCTCAAGGAGGAGTCCACAAGCCCGGCCACTTCCCAAGCAACACCGAGCAAAACCCGAAGAACAACCATCAAGTTCACGCTATTGAGCTTAGGAGTGGCACTCGTTACACAAACCCATCTTTGGAAGAAGAAGTTGAAGGAAGAGTCGAAGATTTGGGTGATGGAAGCAATTCGGAGGCGGAAACGGACGAGGCAAAAGACGAAAATCCGGAAGGAGACTCACTCGGCCGAGTCACCGGCCGAGTAGAAGGAGAAGAAAACCTGGGAGGTTCACTCGGCCAAGCACTCGGCCGAGTCGCTGGCCGAGTAGCTCCACTGGATGACTCACTCGGACTCCCACTCGGCCGAGTCACCCCACTCGGCCACTCACTCGGCCGAGTACCCGGCCGAGTGGAACCCAATTCCGAGCCCGTTCTCACCCCGACGCACGAATCGACTCCCAAGGCCCCGTTTCCGCAACGTTTGGCCAATACCAAGCAAGACGAGAAGTATCAGAGGTTCTTTGAGATACTCAAGAAGGTCAACATCAACATTCCACTCCTCGATGCTCTCCGAGACATGCCAAACCACATGAAGTTCATCAAGGACGCGGTGGCGGGAAAGAAGAAGTGGGCTAAGTTCGAGACGATCAACCTCACGGAGGAGTGCAGCGCGGTCTTACAAAAGAAGCTTCCGTTGAAACAAAAGGATCCCGGGAGGTTTACACTATCATGCAAGATCGGTGATCAAGTGTTCCAAAATGTCCTTTGTGATCTTGGTGCTAGCATAAATTTGATGCCTCTCTCGATATTCAACCGGCTCAAGATCGGGAGGATGAAGCCAACCACCATCTCTCTACTTATGGCGGACCGATCGGTTTCTTATCCAAGGGGGATAGTGGAGGACGTTCTCGTTCAAGTGCACAACCTTGTCTTCCCGGCGGACTTTGTAGTCTTGGATATGCCCGAGGATACAAATCAACCTCTGATTTTGGGATGACCATTCTTAGCCACGGGGAGAGCATTGATCGATGTTCAAGATGGAGACCTCACCTTCCGGGTCAACGGAGAAGAGCTGAAAATTTCGATCTACGAAGCCATGAAGAGACCCGACGATCAACGTGAGGATATCTTCTCCATCGAGACATTGATACCACCTACTTCGGAGGAGGCACTTAACCATTGCATCTCAAATTCTCTTTATGCCTACAAGGAGTTGGATGAAGCGTGTGATGAAATTCTCGAGTACCTACATCAAATGGAGGCGAACCAACCACAACTTCATCACGAGGAAGTTCCTTACCTCGACATCAACAAGAAGGTGGATGATGGAGTTCTTGAGGACGAAGAGAAGAAGGATGCAGCGCCTAAGGTGGAGTTGAAGCCACTACCCGAACACCTCAAGTACAAGTTCTTAGGAGAAGAAGAGACATACCCGGTGATCGTGTCCTCGCATCTCACGGAGGCAAATTCGGACAAGTTATTGAGGGTCCTAAGGAAGCACAAATCTGCGACTGGATGGACGATTGCCGACATCAAAGGTATTAGTCCTTCAATATGCATGCATAGGATATTGCTTGAAGAAGGTCATCGCCCAAGAGTCCAACCTCAAAGGCGTTTGAATCCGGCTATGCAAGAAGTTGTGAGGAAGGAGGTGCTGAAGTTGCTCGATGCCGGCATGATCTATGCTATATCGGATAGTGAGTGGGTGAGTCCTACTCAAGTGGTGTCGAAAAAGGGAGGCATGACGGTCATCAACGACGAGAAGGGAGAGCTGATCGCAACAAGGCTTGTCACGGGATGGCGAGTGTGCATCGACTATCGTCTTCTCAACGCAGCAACTAGGAAGGATCATTTCCCCCTCCCGTTCGTGGATCAAATGCTCGATCGATTGGCCGGACACGAGTACTATTGCTTCCTCGATGGATACTCCGGCTACAACCAAATCGCCATCGCTCCGGAGGATCAACACAAGACGGCGTTCACTTGCCCATATGGAGTGTTAGCTTATAGGAGGATGCCGTTCGGGTTATGCAACGCACCGGCTACTTTTCAACGGTGCATGATGGCCATCTTCCATGGATTGATCGAGAACATAATGGAGGTATTCATGGATGATTTTTCAGTATTTGGTTCTTCCTTTGATCAATGTTTGGAGAATCTTGCCACGGTGCTTCAACGGTGCGAAGAGACAAACCTTGTTCTCAATTGGGAGAAGTGCCACTTCATGGTGCAAGAAGGGGTTGTTCTTGGTCACAAGGTGTCTTCACATGGATTGGAGGTGGATCGAGCCAAAGTTGTAGCCATCGAGAAGTTGCCACCACCAACCAATGTCAAATCGGTGAGAAGTTTCCTAGGACATGCCGGCTTTTATCGGAGATTCATCAAGGATTTTTCGAAGATCACGAAGCCGTTGTGTGGATTGCTCGAGAAGGATGTCAAGTTCGTATTTGATAAGGATTGCTTGGAAGCCTTCGAGACGTTGAAGAAGGCTCTTATCTCTACTCCCGTTTTGGTGTCACCGGATTGGAGTGCACCGTTCGAGCTTATGTGCGATGCAAGCGATTGGGCGATAGGAGCTGTTTTGGGGCAGAAAAGGGATAAGCTTTTCCGAGTAATCTACTATGCTAGCAAGACATTGGACTCGGCTCAAAGGAACTACACCACCGCGGAGAAGGAGTTACTCGCTGTGGTCTATGCTTTCGACAAGTTTAGGCCTTATTTGGTGGGATCTCACACGATTGTGCACACCGACCATGCCGCCATTCGTTACCTATTCAACAAGAAGGACTCGAAGCCGAGGTTGGTTCGATGGATCTTACTTCTTCAAGAGTTCGATATGGAGATCAAGGATAGGAAAGGATGCGAAAACGTGGTGGCCGACCATCTCTCGAGACTTGAGCAGCCCGTGGATGGAGAGGATTCGAGGATTGCTATCAAGGAGAGCTTCCCCGATGAGCAGATTTTCGTAATGGATGACTTGACGCCTTGGTTTGCCGACATCGTCAACTACTTAGTGATTCATCATGTGCCCAAGGATCTTTCGTCTCATCAAAAGAAGAAGTTCCTCCACGATTGCAAATTCTACTATTGGGATGATCCATACTTGTACCGGAGGTGTGCCGACGGAATCATTAGGCGATGTGTTCGACAATCGGAGTGGAAAAGGATCATTGAGGATTGCCATAGCGCTCCGAATGGGGGACACTTCGTTGCAAATCGCACCGCTCTCAAGATATTTCATAGTGGTTTCTATTGGCCATCGATCTACAAGGATTGTCACGAGTTCATCAAGTCATGTGATCGATGCCAAAGGATGGGGAACATTTCGAAGAGGGACGAAATGCCGCAGCGCACTATCATGGAGGTGGAGCTTTTTGATGTTTGGGGGATTGACTTCATGGGTCCCTTTCCCAAGTCTCAAGGGTTCTCTTATATCTTGCTTGCGGTGGAGTATGTTTCTAGGTGGGTCGAGGCCATTCCCACGACGACCAACGATTCGAAAGTGGTAATCAAATTCCTCTAGCGGAATATTTTGACTCGGTTTGGAACTCCGAGAGCTTTGCTCAGCGATGGGGGGAGCCATTTCAACAATCGTCGGTTAGGATCGCTTCTTGCGAAATATGGAGTCAAGCACAAGGTTACATCGCCCTATCACCCTCAAGCCAACGGTCAAGCCGAGCTAGCCAATCGAGAGATCAAGCAAATCTTGGAGAAGACCGTCACCAACAAGAAGGAGTGGGCGAAGTATTTGGATGACGCACTTTGGGCTTATAGAACGGCTTTCAAGACGCCAATTGGGAGGTCGCCATATCAATTGCTATTTGGCAAATCTTGTCATTTACCAATGGAGTTGGAGCATAAAGCTTATTGGGCGACAAGAAGGATCAACTTCGAATTCAAGGAAGCCATGGGCCAAAGGTGTGATGATTTGCTGGAGCTTGATGAATGGAGGAACGAAGCGTTCGAGAATTCGAGGATTTACAAAGAACGAGCTGCAAGATTTCACGACTTGAGCATCAAAAAGCGTAAGTTCGAAATTGGTGATGATGTTCTTGTTTTTAATTCTCGACTTCGTTTATTTCCAGGAAAATTGCAAAGTAAGTGGTCGGGGTCGTTCGTCATTTACAAGGACTTGAAGAATGGTGCATTCGAGTTGTTGAAGAACGACGGTGGAAAAATCGTAGTGAATGGACATCGACTCAAGCACTACTTCAAGCCGATGCCTCTATACCCCAATAAAGAGGCCACTTATCTTAATGACCCGAGCTAGAAAGAAGGTATCGTCGGGCTAAAGACGTTAAACGTAGCACTTGTTGGGAGGTAACCCAATATTCGTATCTTGTTTATTTTTAGTTATTTATTAATTTCTTTTATTTCTAGTGTCGTAATTTTGTTTTTCGTATTTTTGAGTCGTACCGCTTAATAAAACAATTACATATTTGCTCAAGATTTATAGGCGATTATGCTAACATGTTGCGTGTTTTTGAGCAAGGAAATAGCCCGACTCGACCCTCGGCTCGACCGGTTTTGGTCGAGCACGAGGACGAAGCAAACCGGGGAAAAATAGGTACCACTCGGCCAAGCACTCGGCCGAGTCGCTGGCCGAGTAGGTTCGAATTTCAAAACAGTAGGTTCACTCGGCCGAGCACTCGGCCGAGTCACTTTGTACCAGCATACTCGGACTACCACTCGGCCGAGTCGTCGGCCGAGTGAAATGGAGGAACTAAGTCAGTACACCCACTCGGCCGAGTCGCCTTGCACATGCTCACTCGGACGCTCACTCGGCCGAGTCGTCGGCCGAGTGAAATTGAGGAACGAAGTCAGTATGCTCACTCGGACGCCCACTCGGCCGAGTCACTTCATGGACCGGCCGAGTGGCCCCTTTAGCCCATCCGATTCTCCCCTATTTTAAGGTATGTTCTCCTATTTTTTACCACAACACACACAATTACACACACTAACACACACAACTCTTCAAGAACACAAATCCTCTCTCAATTCTCTCTTCAATTCCATCAAAGGTATGATTTTTCTTCCTCCAATTTTCATAATTCTTCATTCTCTACGCAATTGGGAGTATATTGACCAATTAATTTTGGATTTCTATGGTTCAATTGCATGTTAGAATTGGGAGGAGAAATTTTTGAATTTTCATAGAATGCTTGTTTTATTGGATTTTTGGTGATAATTGTGTTCTATGATGATTCCTTTGATAAAATTCATGTTCAATTTTGAATGGGCTATTGAGATTTTTGATGAATTTTGATAGAATTGCAAGAATGGAGCATGAATTGAGGTTTCTTATGCTTATTTGTTCTCAATTTGAGTGTGAATTTGGATAAGAGCTTATTTTATTTGATGGGTTATGAGAAATTGAATTGCTTGAGGATTGATAGTGTGTATATATGTGGTGTTGTTGAATCATGACGTGATTGGATGTATAATGGGGGAGTATGGATTTGATTAAGTTTGGGGGGGAAGAAAAATTTGATGATGGCTTGAATTGATTTGTTATAGTATCTCGTTTTATAGGTACTACAATGGGACGTGACAAGGGTAAGAGTGTAGCCTCGTCTTCAACTTCCACCAAGAGCAAGGGGAAGCAAAAGGAGACAACGTCGAGCCGAGCCCCGCCCGCACAAGCTATGTTGTCAAATCAAGATCCGAAGGCGTTCGGAATCACTCTTCGAACATCGGAGGCCAAGCGGAGATGGTCACACTTAGTGGGGTTGAGGCACCGGCATTGTAGGTTCCTAGACCACGAGGTGATCGCCGGGATGGGGATAGCCGACGACGTGGTGACTCTCATGGAGAACGGAGGATTCACGAAGGTCTTCCAAGCCAACCTCTTGACATACCATATCCCGACGGTAGAATTCCTTTCAACCGTGGAGTTGTTGAGGTCCGAGAAAACTCCTTCGGTGCTTCGTTTTCAGTTGGGGAATGTCCAACGCGTACTCACCATGGAAGAGCTCAACGAATTGATTGGAGGAGATGATGAGGGGTTTTTCAGCGGAAATCACACCCCCGACTCGGATAACCTTTGGAAGGAGATCGTGCATTTGGAGAAGGAAAGGAGGCCATATTATGAACCGGCTAGATCGAAGGCATCATCGGTGCGCAATCCGGTGTTTAGGTACCTCCACCGACTCATTACAAGTACGATTATTGGGAGAGGAGACCCCGGTTCGTTTGGCACTATAGATATGCATCTCTTTTGGGCGTGCATTCATGGAATCAAGCAAGACGCTGCCCTTTGGTTAGCCGAGCACTTCGAGAGCCAAGCACTTCTCCATGGAAGCCAAAGAATTGGGTGTGGAGCGTGGATTACACCCATGTGCAACAAGTTTCGAGTCCCTTTGCCCAAGGATCCGGTGTCGACGGATATTCTCCTAGATCGAGAGGCGCTTCAAAGACAAGAGATGTTGTCTTTTGAAGAGGGTTACATTTGGAAGCTCCATGAGAGGAATGCAACCATGCTCCTTCGTCTCCCTTGCCCACATTTGACTAGTGTACTCGCCGAGGGTGACAAGGGACGAGGAAATTGGAATTTGAGTTCGAGGGAGCATTTGAGGGTGATAACGGAGCCGGGCCGACGGCTGCCACGAGTTGAAGAGGGGGAGGATGACCAAGAGCACGAGGAGCACGCCTACGAACATGGGGATGACGGACAGCAAGGGTATGAAGATGTGCCACAACCCGGCTTCCACATGCGAGCTCCGGAGTTCTCTACCATGCAAGATTGGCATACGGAGACGATGGAGGCAATGGATAACTACCATTGGGATGGTACAGAGTTCGTTGACTCCCAAGTGCGAGGTGTTCAAGAGGAAGTTCAAACCTTGAGGACCGAAGTGGGAGATCTTCGTGCTTACATTGGGGGCCGTTTCGACACTCTCGACACTTACTTCGAGAATGAGAGGAAGTTTCGAGAGGAGGAGGCAAAAAGGCGAGAGGATGAACGAGCTTATATGGAAAACTACAATAGGATGGTGCATGAGATGCACTATTTCTATCCTCACTTCCCGCCTCAACATCAACGGTTCGACCCCAACAATCCCGACAACCCTCCCTTCCCTCCGCCATTTCAATGAGGTAAGTTTGTTAACTTAGTTTCTTCTTCTTTTTGCAAACTTATTCCTTCTTCTTTGATTTCGGAATAAGTTTGGGGGAGGGGGAAGAGTAACTAATGTTAACAATCTTTTGCTTGCATTTTTATTGTTTTAGTAGTTGTTTTACTTTGGGGTATGTTGAATCTTTTAATTGTTTTGAGTCTTAGGAGTTAGTTGATTGAGTCAAGCATGATATATGAGTGTTGTGAATTTGCCAATGATAGTATGGATTGTTAATTATGAGATTTTTGATTGGATTTATGCATGGAACCTTGGCGAAGCGACGCATTTATGTGATGAATTCTATGTTATGCTTGGATATTGGGGAATCATATTGTTACCTTGGTGAGGATTTGAGCCTTTGGACATGTTGATGTCAATTTGTTTGTTGAGTGATCATGCATGCTTTGAATTTCTAGAACTTGCCTTTGTTCTCCATTAAGACCTTAGTATGTATATGATCTTAGAAAGGATTTTAGGCCATCTTTCGTAGCCACGTAATTCTTATACACTAACCTTGTGCATAAACCTTTGTTTACCCCCTTTGAGCCTTTTATGAGCCTTTCTTTCTTGAGCTTGGATGATAGGAGGTTTGGATGGTTAAGGGTATCCCTAGTTGATGTGGTTGATGATGTAGGAGGAGTTGAATAGTTACATTTGATGTGGTTGGAGATGAGAAAAGATAAGAAAAAATTTTAGATGCTTTACTTAGTTATTGACTATCCCTATAAGCTTAGAAAAAAAAAAAAAAAAAAAAAAAAAAAGAGAGAAAGAAAAGAAAATTTTAGAGCCTTTGTTGTTCATTGAAAAATTTATTAGATGATGAGCTCTAGAAAAAATTTTTAAAAAAAAAAAAAAGAGAAAAAAAGAGAATAAAAGCATAAGAGGATAGTTGATAGTGTATTGAGTGAGCATCTTGATAGATTATGTAGTTGGTATTGAGGATGGTAGAAGATGGATTGAGAAAAAATTCATACTTTGGTTGGAGTTGAAAAGGGGTGAATGATTTGAAGTTATTTTGAGTCACTTAGCCTATAATTTCCCTACCTTAACCAATGTCCCTACATTATAAGCTTTAATAAAGTCCTAATTGATCTTAGTGAATATGCATTACATTAGGTGGAGATGTGAGATAAAGGGCAAGCCTATGGTAAGTTCATTGCATTGCATTGATGATTGAGTGATCCTTTTGATGTGCATTATATACTTCACATCTTGTTCTTTGAGAGTGTTGAGAGATCACCTATATTATATCTTCACATGTTTGAGAGGATTTCCCGATTGACATTCATGGCTTAGTATTTATCGTATGATTTGAGTTGTGGAGCTTTGAGGTTGTTTGCATAAATTTGATCTTAAGGGTTATTTTTGAGAATCTATGAGGCTACATAGTTCACAATGCTTATGTTGGTTGCTTTGTTTTGTTTTTCTTTATTGTTCGGGACGAACAATGTTTAAGTTTGGGGGATTTTGATAGACTAGAAATTTACTCGTTTTCATAAGTGTTTAGGAGTCGTTTTTAGGTCTCGTTTTGTGATTTAGTTCGTGTTTTGTATCGTTTTATATCCTTTCGAACTATATTACGCTTTGGGTATTTTGTCATATTTTTAGGTACTTTTCGTGTGGAAATAACCCAAGACGAGACGAGGATCGAGAAAGCCAAGAAACGGAGAGTCCGAGGGTCGAAGAACGGAACTCGAGGAAGTCACTCGGCCGAGTCATAGGCCGAGTGATGCTACTGCTTGAGTCACTCGGCCGAGTCAGCCTTTTCTCTTCTACTCGGCCGAGTCAGCTACACCTTTTACACTCGACCGAGTCACCCGAGTGAGCCGTCCGAGTCGGGACACGGGACGTGTTTACTTCGCGGGCTTTTTCGACTTATTTTGTTTCCTTTCACACTTATGATTCCTTGTAACTTTCTACTCTATAAATACCTTAGATTTAGCATTGTGAACCCTAGAATTCATAGCACTCTTTAGTTTTTCATAATTTTCTCTTTAAAATTTCCAGCTTTTATTTTTGTTCAACATTGGAGTTTTATTCAAGTTTATTCAAGATTCAAGTTTCGAAGTTCTTCGCGTTCAAGATTCAATTCCAAGTTTTTCTTACTCTTACTTTTAATTATGTTCTTTCAATATATTGTGTTCATGTTTGCTTTAATTATGTCTAGCTAAATTCTTAGTTGATTTTAGGGATTGAATGCCTAATTGAATTTATGTGAGTGTTTTTGTCTACAATTAGCCTTCCAATCTAGGTGCATGTTTCATGGTGCTTATTTTCATGCATGATTAATTGGCCACTAATTATGTATGCATAGTTATGTTTTTATGCCGTGATAGGATAATTGCATAATAGATCTCATGAATACATGGTATGATAGTTTGATTGTCTTGATCGAAGTTGAATTATCATATGTCTATATATAATCGATTTGAGTGTCGTGATTGAACTTAGTTGATTATATCATTGATACTTGTTTTATTTTGCACTTGATTTGATATCTATGAGTCCGGAAGGAGATTAGGATCTTATTAGGTGACGACTTGCATTGCTTTGATCGGGGTGTAGGTCATATTTGCATGTATCACATTTAGATTGGATTAAATTGGTTAATTGTATACATTAATTGCTTGCATAGATTTGATTAGGTAGGCTTCCCTAAAGTCAACACTTTTCCTTAATTGATTTTTATTCCCTTATTTGTTTAATTGCTTGCTTGCTAGGTTTCTTCTTGATTACTATTTGCCTTGTTTCTTTATTTCCTTATTTGATTTATTGAGTCCTTTTATTTGTTTGCCTAGTATAAATACCACAATCTTAAACCCTTAAAAGCCTAGACATTAATTTAGTTCTATAGTAGAGGTATTGTGTGCGATTTCGATTTGTCAGTCCCTGTGGATACGATACTCGCTTATTCTATACTATACCTATTTTGTGTGGTAGAAAATAGTGCGATCAATAATACAAGGTATGTCTTAACTATAGTTGAGGATCACAGTAGGGCTATCTGGACCTACTTGATGAAATCTAAAGAGCAAGTCTGCTCTATTCTCAGGACATACTTTAAACTCATACAGATACAGTTTGGGAGAGAGGTGAAGGTGTTAAGAACAGACAATGGGTCTGAGTTTGTGAATAAACAAGTGAAAGAAGTACTTGATGGTCTGGGTATTGTTCATCAGAGATCATGTCCATAAACACCTCAACAGAATGGTGTAGTGGAGAGAAGGCACAGGATGCTCCTTAATTCAGCAAGGGCCTTAATGTTTCAAAGTTCTCTTCCTTTAAAGTTTTGGCCCTACTCTATCTTGACTGCAACATGGTTGATTAACAGGGTTCCAAGTCAAGTATTAGATTGGAAAACTCCTCATGAATTGTTGTTTGGAGTAGAGGCAAATTTATCAATTCTCAAACCTTTTGGATGCCTAGCTTTTGCTGTGATTTTATCACCACAGAAAAGTAAGTTTGATGTGAGAAGTAATAAGTGTATTTTCCTTGGATTTGTGGCTTCACATAAAGGATATTTGCTTTATGATTTAACTTCAAACAAGCTTCTCAGTTCAAGGGATGTTAAGTTCATTGTTGATACTTTTCCATTTGCTGATTCCTTGGAACATACTGCAGTTGTTACTCCTTTACCTGTGGTTCAAATGGGGGAAGATACTATAGAGTTAGATGAGGTGAATCAGCAAGTGATTACACCACAAGTTCCTATAGGGGCTTCCACTGATGGAGTAGAGCAAGCTGCTGAGGAGCAGCCCTCATTTATTCAACCAGTGGAAGTGCCTGCTCCTCTTAGGAGGAGCACTAGGGAGAGGAAGGAGCCTGAATGGTTGCAAGACTTCATTGGTCTTGTTAACACAAAGGTATTGCCTCCATTTCCTCCAGGTGCCTCTTCTCCCCCTACATTTCCATTTCAAGTGTCACCAGCAATAAGTGATCCATATCTAGGATTTCTTTTCAACATCACAACTCAACATGAACCAAAGACTTATAAAGAAGCATGTCACACACCACAATGGGTTGATGCTATGCAAGCAGAATTAGAGGCTCTCAAAAGAAATCAAACTTGGAGTTTGGTTCAGCTGCCACCAGGGAAACAAGCTATTGGGAGCAAGTGGATTTTCAAGCTTAAGCTAAAGGCAAATGGAGAGGTAGAGAGATACAAGGCTCGATTGGTGGATAAGGGTTATGATCAGCAGTATGGCATTGACTATGAGGAGGTTTTCTCACCTGTGGCAAAGTTTGTTACTGTCAGGTTGCTATTTGCAGTTGCTGCTATTTCAGGTTGGTGCATTCATCAAGTGGATGTTAATAATCCGTTCTTACATGGTTTTCTGCATGATGAAATATATATGGAACCTCCTAAAGGGTATACAGATGCCAAACCTGGTGAAGTTTGTAAACTGGTTAAAAGTCTCTATGGTTTAAAGCAAGCTTCTAGGGAATGGAATCAGGAATTTTGCAAAGCCTTGTTTGGACAGGGTTTCACCAGGTCCAGTCATGATCATTGTTTCTTTTATAAGGGTGAAGGTTCCACTTATATCTGCATTTTGGTATATGTGGATGATGTTCTTATTTAAAGTCCATCTGAGGAACTTATTCTAGGTCTTAAAGTTGTGTTACAAGCTGCATTTACAATCAAGGATCTAGGAGTTGCTCATTATTTCCTGGGAATGGAGATTGCTAGAGGTTCTGCAGGTGTAGCTCTAAATCAGAGGAAGTACATACTGGATCTCATTGATAGTGTGGGACTTTCTTCTTGCACATCAGTTTCTACACCTCTGCCTCCAGGAATTCATCTTTGTAAGGCACTAGATTCCCTGCTCTCTAAATCTGAATCTTACATAAAACTGGTGGGGAGGCTCCTTTACTTAAATCTAACTAGGCCTGATATCACCTATGCTGTCCAACAGCTTAGTCAGTTTGTAGCTGAGCCTGCTAAGGCTCACATGGATGCGGCCTTACATGTCGTTAAATATTTGAAAGGGTGTCCTTCATTGGGTGTTTTCTACCCTGCTTCTGGTTCTCTTACCCTTCAATCCTTTTGTGATGCTGACTGGGGTTCATGCCCAGATTCTAGGAGATCTCTCACGGGCTACTGCATTTTTCTTGGTCACTCCCTCATATCATGGCGTTGTAAGAAGCAAACCACTGTTTCTTCTTCAACTGCTGAGGCAGAATACAGAGCCCTTGGTTTTACAGTGAGAGAATTGCAGTGGATTTCTTTCCTCTTGCATGATTTTGGTGTGGTTGTTCCTACTCCGATTAATCTATACTGTGATAATTCTGCTGCTCTGCATATTACTCGCAACCCAGTTTTTCATGAGCGCACTAAACACTTGGAGATGGACTGCCACATTGTTAGAGATCAGTACTTGGCAGGTTTCATACTTCCTCATCATCTATCTTCTTCACGACAGCTTGCAGATTTATTCACTAAGTCTTTGCCCCTTGCACGCTTTCGTATTTTGTTATCCAAGATGAGTTTGGTAGATCTTCACCACTCTCATCTTGCGGGGGGGTGTAAGAATGGTGATGCAGAGAAAGGAGGTTCAGCTGGAGTGAAGATGGAGAAGAAGGTGTAGCTTCATGCAGATCTTCAGTGTTGCTGTTGTGATGAGGATTCGATCCTAGTATCACAATGTTTTTGATGTGGCATTTTATCCACATGTAATAATTCTAGTGGCTCTTTTCTAGTTAAGTCGTGCACGTTGGATCTAGTCCACGTGTACGCACCAGATTGCATTTCGTGTTGCTTTCCTTTCAAGTCTTTCTTTCTTCTTCTTTCTTAGCTGATATAAATAGGAAGTTGATGTAACAGTGAGTTTTGAGATTTGATGAAATACGAATTACATTTGCTTCCTTACGTTACTCCCATGAACAAATATCTCTGCATTCAGTAATTTTACAGGTTCTCATGATGATAAATGCTTAGGTAGTAAATAAGAATAAATTTGGAAGAGCTTTGAGCTCCTTAGGGTCCTTGACTCCGGGAATGCAAATCTAGAAGGATTGCCTAAGGCTATTGGTGAGCTAACCGGATTAAGATATTTGAAAATGAAGGTATTCATACTAATAGAAGATTCGAGGCTCCCATGCTCGTGGGCAAAGCTCAAAATCCTTGAGGTATCCATACATTCTAAACCACCCAATTGCATAGTCGTTTCAGGCATTTTATCGAACATGTATATAAATTTATATGCTGATAATGTCTTTCAGGCATTTTATCGAACACAGATATATAGAGATTTATATGCAGATAATTTCCACAAATGAAGTACTCCAACTTTACAAGGTGTCAAGCTTTAACTATTACGATCACAATCAAAATGAATTATGTATAAAAACATGATTAATTGTGCACATACTTTGTATAATCCTACAATTTTAAAGGTGTGTTTTCTTTGACTCTTTGATGCGAAAGAAAAAGGCTATTTCTCACATTTTTTAACATTTGCTCTTTTTTCACCTTCAATTGCACTACAATTGAGAGAAAATATTATCTCACCAATATAGTATTGTAAATATTTTCTCCAATTTAAGGAGAAAAATTATCCATTATTCATTGATAAAATGTGACGAAAGATGTAAGATTTAAAAGGTAACCGTCTTTTTTTTTTTTTTTTCGCATCAAAGAGTACACACCTAAATGTGTACATATTCTTAATTTTTGATTTTAAGTTGTACACTAAACTTGACTTGATCTTACGTCACAAGCTATATTTTGTTCTTTCCTTTGCAACTGCTTCTCCTTTTCCCTACCAAGATATGCTATCTTTTGCTTTGGTATTCTTTCCTTGTAAAATTGCTTCTTCCTTGCTTTCGAGACACGGCAACTTTGGAGTATCATGTTATTCAAATTGGGTTGTTTCGTAAATTACTAAAAATGTATATCCGCAGTGCAGGGTTTAATGAATAAATAATAAATATTTTAGTGAACAAAACTCAATATTTATTTCAATTAACAATAACTATTTTTTTACAAAAAAAATATTCTATATGCATAGATGCACCGCATGTTTATTTATGTATCTATATAGATTTATAGCATTTTTTCATATATTATTTGATTATACATTGGGTATGTCCGTATGTGTAAATTCTATAATCACACTTTCATATATGATTCCTAAGAAAGTTGATTTGTACAAATTTTTGTGTGTGAATGAAAAATGGACAAACAAAGTGCATACACTAAATTTTTGTAATTAGAGAGAATTAAAAAAATCAAAATTAAATATTACTACTTAGAACACTAAGACCTACTACTTTTCTTTTATATATATATATATATATATATATATATATATATATATATATATATATATATATATATATATATATATAGGGATTGGTTCATATGCTAACCATATTAGTTAGTGAGAACTAGGAACTAATCTAGACCCTCCATTTCAATAGATTGATGGTTATGATTTATTCATGGAAATTAATTAAATAAGGCATATTTTGTTTAGGAAAAGGATATTAATGTAATCTTCATTTATTTGTTCCATATTTCAAGGGATTAATCACTCATTTAAAATTTCTCTGCGGTAATCTTCTTGTTCTTCTTAAATCTTCTTCTTCTTCTTCTTCTTCTTCTTCTTCTTCTTCTTCTTCTTCTTCTTCTTCATGACATTTTCATCTATGTTTTTATATTATCTCTCTCTTTTTTTTTTGGTAATTTTCATATACAAATTAGTAAGCGTAAATAAATAGGAATATAGCATATAAACATGATTATTTAAGCATAGGAATAAATCTTAGTTGCATTCGAATATTCATCTATGTTTTTTTATTTTGTTTTTTGTAATTTTCATATACAAATTATTAAGCATAAATAAATAGGAAGATAGCATATAAATATGATTATTTAAGCATAAGAATAGGTCTTAGTTGCATTCGAATATTCATCTATGTTTTGTTATTCTTTTTTTTTTTTAATTTTTAATTTTTCATATAAAAGTTATTAAGCATAAATCAATAGGATCATAGCAAATAAATATGATTATTTAAGCATAGGAATAGGTCTTAGTTGCATTCGAATATTCATCTATGTTTTTTTATTCTATTTTTTTTTTTTTTTTTGTAATTTTCATATACAAGTTATTAAGCATAAATAAATAGGAAGGTAGCATATAAAATGATTATTTAAGCATAGGAATAGGTATTAGTTGCATTTGAATATTCATTGTCATTCACAATTTGTCATCGTCATTAACGATATTTAAACATGAATTGATATTAAAAAAAAGCATGTAATTTTCATATGCAGGTTATTAAGCATAAATAAATAGGAAAATAGCATATAAATATGATTATTTAAGCATATAATTAGGTCTTAGTTGCATTCAAATATTTATGTTAATTAATAGAATAATTAATTATAGGAAGTGGCGACAATCTTGGAACGCATAATCTTTTTCTCTTTTTTTTCCCTAATCTACCCTTTAATATTAGAAATAAATCATTAAAAAAGTAAAATAGATAATTTGAGAATTAATATCCACCATTAGATTCTTTAAAAAGAGTGGATATGTGGTTCCTAGTTCTCAAGATTGATACCATCTCCCATAAGAACCCACCCCTATATATATATATATATATATATATATATATATATATAGATGAAAAGATCCACTACTTAGTTGTAGCATATTAAATAGATGATAAAAATACTTTTAACAAAAAAAAATGTAAATATAATATTTATACTTGATTCTTGAACTTTAATAGATAAAAGTGAATGGTCATATAAATGAACATATTAAAGAATTGCAAAGAAAATAGCATAATATGAAATTAATTAAAGAAGATAATAATTAATCTCATATTTCAATAAAACTTCAATAAAACTGGAGGGAAATTACACTATTTTACTTTAGAGTGTATATATAGATATATAGATGTCATGTTGATATTTTTTGAAATAGTTAAGTTCTTTAAAAAGTGTGGACTATACCATATTTTTACAATTACTACATTTTCTTTAGTTTCGGTACGTGTCCTAAAGAAACATGAAGTTATCTATGAGTCGGAGGGAGCATTTGCCTCCTCCTATCCTTGTGCAGATAAGAAGCTACTGAAAACGTTTACTCCCTCCGTCCCTAATTAGAGGAGGCATTTCCCCTTTTCAATTTCTGACACATTTTTCTGAGCTTCATGATTATTAGTTTTAAAATAGATTTTTGAAGATTTTTTCCTTTTATAGGATACTATGACAGTCATATTTTTAAAAATCATTATCAGCATGCGTGAAAAAACTTGTGAGAAATTGGTAAAAAGAAACGTCTCCTATTGCGAGGAACGGAGGGAGTATAATACTTGAAGTCATCGCCAAGATATGCTTCATTCGTTTCTTTCTTAATTTAAACTCATTCAAATCCAAATTCAATTGACCAGGCATGCTAGTGCAAAGCTAAAAGGCTGTACATTTCCATGGATACTGTTTCCTGATGTAGAAGGTATGCATTACATCTATAAGGCTCTCGTTTCTCACAACTAGCTGTTTTAATTTATGATCACTTCTAATGGCAGTCAATGTTATTTCACAATTCTATACAATCGTGATTTAATTTTATGGTACAATCTTAATTTTATAATATTTTAATTTAATTCTATAATTATTTTTTGGAGCTCACTAATTCGATTAAGGGTTGTTGTGAATTTTTGAATTTAATTTTGCTTTTATTAGTTGTATTGGAGTTTTTAAATTCAAAACTAAGGGATATGATCATTAAAAAGTTTTAATTTGCATTTATAAATGTCTATTATAAGTTTTTTTATAATTATAAATTATGTTACTTTATAAAAAATAATATAAACTAAAATTTAAGACATGGTTGAGATACCAAATTCGTTATGGGTTTAAGTTTGGTAATAGCTAGTGTTAAACTGTTAATAACTCCATCTCTCATCTATTAATTCTTTGTAGCAAGTCCTCAACTTTTCAACGGTAAATTGAAAAAAATCGACATGAGATCCTCTATTCCCAATTTCATATATCAATTGTGTAGAGATAAAACACTAATATGGTTCTAAGCAACACGCTTAGATTTAACTGAACAAAGCCAGGGAAGCTTGTCCAGAACACACGCTCGCTCAAAAACAAAACTTGCAAAACACATGTTGCAAGAACAACAAAAACTCACGAATAATAATCTCCAAGAGCGGCTGAGCGTGTCTAGGGTTTTCCTTAATATATATACTCAGTGCAGGAAACCCTAGAAGATCTTCAAGCTGATCTTCTATGCATGGAAACTTTCCATGCATAAATAATCTTCCTTCTTCAAATAATAATAATATATATATAATAATATATATATGCATATGATCTTCGATTCATGCAAATATCCAATCAACAACGCAGCAGAAGACTCAAAAGGAAAATTGTCAACAAGAATCAGAGATGCATGCAACGCATGCACTAACACATACAGTCATATGAATGATACTCCCTCCATCCACGAAATACGTGTCGGTTAAAACCGTTAAAGTAATTGGTAGTGGTTCACAAGCTGATTTATATTCCTTGCTCTAGATTCTTAGTTTCTTTCTTTTCCTTCTTGGATCCATAACTTGCCTTCCTTTCCTTGATTTTTGAAATAATTCCCCACAATTAATAAATATTTGCTTCGTCAATTCCTTGCATGCGACACAAGCAACTTTTACTAAATATATTCTTCTCCTCCTCCTCTCCTTTCTGCATATAATAATAAGCAACAATATAAATATATTGTGGTCTGCTTTATTCCTTGCTTTTTTCATTTTTCTGTAATTCAATTTTAAGTACAAATTATATTCGTCACATAAATTTTACAACATTTCGATGAGAGATTTACATGGGTACTAATAACAAACAGATAATATGCAGCTTCACATTTCCTGATAATAAAAGGTATGTTTACTCACCCCCTTGTGAAGATAAGAAGCTACTAAAAACGTATACTCCCTCCGTCCCTAATAAGAGGAGGCGTTTCTCTTTGTCAATTTCTGACATGTTTTTCTGCGCTTCTTGATGATTAGTTTTAAAATTGATTTTTTTTTTAAGATTTTTTTCTTTTACAAGATACTATAACAGTCATAGTATTCCTAAATTTTTTATTTTTTTTAAAAAAAAAAATCCATTTTAAAAAATCATTATCAACATGCGTGGAAAAACGTGTCAGAAATTGGTAAAAAGAAACGTCTTCTTTTTTGAGGAACGGAGGGAGTATGATACTTGAAGTCATCGCCAAGATATG